>OZ018378.1:118337053-119766441 GCA_963969555.1 Polydrusus pterygomalis | reverse complement strand
TCATTACAATTGTGTCTATTATTGTCTTTTACGTTGCAGTCTTTCGTCAATAGTAGCAAATTAACATGATTTAAACGTTTTTTTCCCGAATAATATAATGGGCCGACAATTTCATATTTTAACTTTTTAGCCTCAAATAAAGATTCTAAACCATACACATTCACTGAAATATTATTCATTTCTTCAAATTTCTTTATGTCACATAATTTTATTGGAAAATCCATACCTGTGAAGTTAAGTACGCTAGAATAATGAGGATAGGATGATATCTGCTGTTTCATTGTTGTGGCAGGAAACAAAGCTGACACTATCGCCCATGCAAAACAACACTCGTCTTGATTGGTGACATTAATAATGGCATTCTTAATTCCAATTGGACGTGGTACTGCGATATAGGATGACCCCCCCCCCCCCCCCCCCATCGGACTGTACTTATTAATATTTACTTCAAGGCAGAGTATTTTCTCCAATGCCCATCCTGTAAAGAAAAACAACGCACAATTAATACCATTTCTATAAATACACTAAAACGTTTAACATACCTGAATCTTTTTCTTGAAATTCAGTTGACTGGGTTTCCATTGCTTCCGTAAATATTCCATACACCATATTTAAATCGCTGCCTGCAACAACTACCTCATTTGACGTATTAAACGATTTTTCGGCTATAATGTCTTGTGATGGTAAACTGTATCGTCCCACCACAACCATATTTATTTTTAATGACTGGTGTACTACCAACAACTCTTTT
The DNA here is from genome assembly GCA_963969555.1 of Polydrusus pterygomalis. Taxonomy (NCBI): domain Eukaryota; kingdom Metazoa; phylum Arthropoda; class Insecta; order Coleoptera; family Curculionidae; genus Polydrusus; species Polydrusus pterygomalis. The sequence goes on along the minus strand of OZ018378.1, from coordinate 119,765,690 downwards.
ATCAAATCTAACACTTTCGATCTTAATTCGTCGAAGAATGCTGTAAAGTTGATATGCTCGTTATCACTATTTACACGGTAGGTTATGATTCTGTTTTTAAATGCAGTGTCAATAATTTGAACATTTTGAGACAATGGTGAACAAGCATTATTTCTATGTTGTAATGTTCTTTGATGAGCTGCCATCTGATTTGCTGTTAAAGTAACATTACATACGGCGCAAATCTGCATACGTGATGACGAAGCACTACCATCTAGTCTGCGACGTTTCTCTCCACCCACATTAGCGAATCTTAAAACACATGATTCTCTTTTATGACGCAACATATTATAACTTCGCGTAAATGACAGTCCACATTTTTCACACACGTAATTATTCATGGTAACAGATAGGAACTCTTACACAGTCGATTGACGAGCAAATACTGAAATATCCAACTCCTCCTCCCTTTTTATAGTATATCTAATAAAGTCACACAATGTAAATAAACCCAAGGTCATTAATAAACATCTGCCCAAGAGGGTGGTCAAGGACATCGACCACATCCAAGGTACTAAATAAAATCAAGGTCATTAAAAACAACTGCCAAAGAGTTTGGTCAAGGTCACATGAGTAAACAAAGAACACATAAACGCATCAAGGTCAACTACACATCTCAAGGTCAAATAAACACCTGCACACTTGTGCTGTTAAGGTCATGTGTGACGTCATAGGAGTGGGGGGAGAGTGGCTTTCCGGGTTTGCACTCTACTTTCAGTATTAGACACTTAAAGCCAACACACAACGTAAACGTATCTCAACCACGTATACCGTAAGAAATCGGGGTACCGTTTTAGAAAACTTGGTTGGTTAAAATGACTTAAAGCAGCGCTTCCCTTAAAACCGTAAACGCAATGTCAATTTTGCAGTCGTTTATAACCAAACTTTTTTGTTGCTGTGCTTTCATAACATGGATGTAATAATTGATAATTTCATTTTTGATAATAATGATGATTTTGAAAATAACGATTTGGATGACCTGATTTTAAATCATATTTTGCATGATGAAGCACTCCTAGGGCTGGGCGATTATGAAAATTCATAATCGATTGTCGATTATTAAAAATAATAGATTTTTTCGATTTAATCGAAAAATAATCGATTAATCGAAGAATAATCTATTAATCGATTAATCGATTAAAAATATATCCATAATCGAACAATCGATTAATCGATTATTTTGCGCACCCCACAATGGTGGAATTAGTAGGGAATTAGGAAGCAATTGGAAGTAGATCGCGCAACGTTGCATAAAACTGCTAATGCGTTGTCGCCGGGCGGAGCGCCGTGAGCCGTCTTTGATTTTAGTTCGCCAAACGCATGGAGAAGTTATGTCGCTATTTTTGAATAAATAGATTGAGAACAAATAATCACTCTCAGTAGTATATCTGTCACAAGTGACTGTAGTGCCAGTGTGGTAATTTATCGTTTAAATTCAGTATACAGTAAGTAAATATTTTTATAGTGTACGAATAATAAATAAATTTTATAACCTCAAAAATAAAAGAAATTTTAATGTTTGCATACTGGGAATGGTAATTTATGAAAGTAAAAAATAAAACGTACTTAAGGGGAATCATCATTAAACAGAAATTTATTTCCAAATTTTCTTCGTTATGTGGAATATCAAAAAATGATTATATTATTATACAAAAGTAGCATAGAATTACTATATCTAGGGCACTATAGAGCCAGAAACGGTATTTTTTTAAAATTTTGTATTGTTTAAAGCCAAGTTTAAAGCTAAAGATCCTGAAAATACGATTAGGCAAAAAATAGAATAAGTCACCTCCCTCGGGGTAAAATTAAGCGGCGATGCCGGTGCAAAGATATGAAGTCAGCACGTGGGTCAGCTTAGATAGAGTGATAGATATAGGGTTGCCAACTACAAATTTTTAGAATCCAGGACAGATCAGTATATATCTGTAAAAAATCTGACACAAGGTAACAAAGAAGAACACATAATCATATAAACATTTCATTAATTTTAAACAAAATTAACGTAAAAAATATTTGTATACACGGTGTTTAGAGAAAAGTTGCGCGTTGCTAAACCCTTCAAAGTCACGATTCGAAATCTAAAAAAATCCGATTATATCCGAAGATATTTGGGAAAAACCGAATTTTCCCGATTTCTTTTTTATTTATTTCTGACTCTATTTAAAAAGATATTACAAAATAAATTTCACATTCTCATTGCAACTTTTTCTGCTCTACAAGCCGGCGTTCTTAGATTTTCAATAGAACGTTTCGTTTCTTCGCAACCATCATTAACATTGTTTTTTTAAATAGTCGGAAAATTTTGTGTTCTCCCTAAAAAATTCTAACTTTAATTCTAAATCTCACGACATATCGCTTCTTACATTTATCCGACCTTTTGGACGAAAAAATCTCAAGTTAGTAGTAGAAAACCCATATTTCTATGCCCTGAGGGCATAAAAGTGATAAATAAACCTTAACAAAGTTGTTTAATAACCTAAAAATTAGTTTAACAGGATTTTTAAAATAAATAGAAAACAATCGAGGAAATTAAAAAAAAATTATTATACCTACCTATTTAGTTTTTTTTTTACCGAAATCATTGTTTATGCTTATTTTATATAATAGTAGGATTGTAAACTATATGTACAGGGTGTCCCTAATTCGAAGGTGACCATTGGGATCTCGGAAACTATATGACATAGAAACAAGTTTAAATTATGTCAAAGTTGCACAATTTGGTCCTCAATCTAATGACATTTAGAAATTAAAATAAACTTACTACATTTTATCAGCATTAATTTTATAATTTTATACCGTATCTTTCTGTCTTTACTAATGACGAAGATACTCCGTAAAAGCATCGAAAACTGGACACCCTGTACAGTTAAGTAAAACTAAATTATAAAAAAATATACTTACACAAAAATTCAATATATTTTTATTTGCGTTCTTCTAGAAGCATGGAGTCGGATCATGAAAATAAAAAGAGTTTTCGGAGCATTTTTTGGAACTTTTTTATTAAAGTCGGCGATTAATCGCAGTGTAAAAAGTGTAAACAAATGATAAGATCTTGTGGAAATACTACAAATTTAAAAAATCATTTAAAATCGAAGCATCCGCTCTCTTATGCTGAAGCACAAAAGCAAAAGATATCCGAAAATTTGAACAATGATGACAATGAAGCAAGGTATGTTTTACATCACAATTGAACAGTAAATTGCAAATTTCCTTAGCTGTACTTTATGATTTTAAAACTTAATGAGGACATTTAGCATAATTTTTAATTCAAAGTAGTATTTTCTATATGCTACGGTTAATACAAGAAAGTAGTTAATTCGCAAATTAACCGGTTAGAACGCGAATTAACCAATACAGCCGGTTATTAGCAAATTCTTCGGTTAAAACGCGAATTAGACAATATGCTCGGTTTATCCTAATTAAACCTAACCTAACCTAATCTGTTTGCGCTGGCCAGCGGGAAACTTAGACATGTTCGGCATTTATCCTTGACGTTTATAAGCTCTATAGGTACCTTATCTCATAAAGTATTTATGTTCCATGTATTTTTCTTTACACAGGGTGTAACATAAAGGTTGGGATTAAATTAAACGGTGGGTTCCTTGGTAAAAATTAAAAGAAATCGTTCATATAAGGATATGCTCTACGTGTTTTCATTTCCAAGTTACAGGTTTTTTTTTTTTTTAAATTTAGTTTCTGGTTAATATCTTTTGAACACTGGCAGATAAGGAAACGAAATTTTAGCCGCAGCTTTATTTGACAATATCCTAGTAGAAGTAAAAAATTGTCTTCGTGCGTTTTTCAGTGGCGTGCATACGAATATTGCCGTAGGTATGGTTAAAAAAATGTGGTACGCCACTGGATTTTTTTTTTGTTATATGTATGAATTTACATTTCATTGCATTATTTCCCTTTTGCGTTTTCTTTGTGTATCTTGCTGTTTTCTCATAATTAAACATTTTGTAAATATCAGTTTTCCCACTTCTTACATAGGGAAATGACGGTAACAGGAACAAAATCGAGTATAAAAACTTTTTTTTTTTAAATAATGTAACCCCCTGTAACTTGGAAACGAAAACCAGTAGAGAATAACTTTATATGAAAAACATCTATAATTTTCTACTAAGGGATCCACCGCTTAATTTATTTCCAACCTTTATGTTACACCCTGTATTGCTAGAGTTGTGGTCTATTTTTATAAAATATGGTGGAGAATTATTTTAAATAGCACAAACAGCCTGCACTTATATCATACTAATGAACATAGTTTTACAGGCGCAATAATAGATTTAATATCTAAATTATGATGATTTTTTATACATAGTTTAGTTTCATGAAAGTACTTTAACAACAGCCATAAATATAAATATTGATTGCTGAGTCCTTATTAAAATTTTTATCTAAGAATTATATACATAATTATATTTTTTTTAGGCTTTGGTGGAAAAAGGTTTACCAGTGCCGAATTGCTTCGGCGTCATTGATGGAACATCAAGAGCTATTTGTAGACCATCGATAAACCAGGAGGCCTACTATTCCGGTCATAAAAAAGTATATTGCCTAAAGTACCAGTCGCTTATAAGCCTGATGGAATTATTGTAAGCTTGAAAGGAGCATACGAGGGGCGGCGTCATGATGCTGCAATGTTAAGAACTAGTGGATTGTATGGAGAATTGGAAGCAAATGTACATGGGAATCAGAGATTCTTGATTTATGGCGATCAAGGATATGGACTGAGGGAATTACTTTTAAGGTCCCTATACACAACATGAAATTGGAATTGATCCAGCCAGGCAATTATTTAATAATGCAATGAGATCATTAAGAATATCGGTAGAGTGGGGATTTAATAAAATTATACAAATATTTGCATTTTTGGATTTTAAAAAGAATCAAAAATTACTTGTGCAGGACCTACAAAAAATGTATAGAGTGGGCACAATATTAACAAATTGCCATACCTGCCTTTATGGAGGTGAAACATCACAATATTTTCAAGTTGAACCTCCGACCTTACAAGAGTATTTAGGCTAAACGTAGCTGTAGATGTTGCTTCTTTTCTGTTAGCACAATGGACTGGACATTCGTATAAGAATTAATTTTTTGTTAATTTATGTTTTTTGCATTAAGTACCTGTTGGTACATTTTTATAAAAAGTTTACAGAAAATCAATGTTAATAGATTCTTGTTTCAATGTGTGCCTTATTTTTTATGCTAAATAAGAACGTACTATATATACCAAATGAGAAATTTTCTTGACCAATATTTGAAGAGAATTTTACAGTTTCTGTTGCTTCCTCTCTTTAATTAAATCCTTTTTGGTTAGAGGAATCAGTAGCAGTCCTTTTTCTCTTCGATTTCATATTTTTAAATTCATTCACTAATGACAAAATTGTGTGAAGTAGATCATCAGTTTCTGTGGTAGGTTCCTCCACTCCAGATCTAAAATAAAAGATAATAGGTAGTCCCGCATAAATACACCAAAACTCTAAAACTCTAAACTTATTTATTAACAACTGCTACCTTCATGTACTTACTTGAACTCGTCTTTTTCTATTTCTCCTGCAAATTTCGCCAGTAGATTTTGGACCCTGTCTTTTATGGATCCTTCTGTAATACATTTTCCCGTAACTTGTGATATATTTCTTTGAATTAACCCCCATCTGGAGGGCTCCTCATAGGGGTTTTGTCCCGCAACTTCTCTTCTCTCTCTTCTTAGGACACTACAGCCACAAACTTAATAAGTAATAACATTTTAGTACATAATTCTGAATATAAATTCAAACTTAATATGTTAATTTGCGATATGCCAGCAAAATCATACATTTTAAAAGTGAAAGGTTATTCAGGATACTGTTCATGCACCAAATGTGATGAAGAAGGAGATATATTCGATAAACATGTTTGTTTGAAACGTACTGATATTAGTTTTCGCCAAAGGTTGCAACCTGAGCATCATCTTGACTTATCCTTAATAGAAAATATACCAAGTTTTGATGTAATCGAAAATATTCCCCTGGATTACATGCACCTAGTTTGTTTGGGGGTCATGAAAAGATTATTATGTCATAACAAATTTGGTTGGATATTTGGAAAACCACCCTTTAAATTGAGAGCTTCGCTTGTACTTAAGCTATCATCTAAACTTATTAAATTACGGTCATATATTCCCAGTGAATTTTCTAGAAAAACAAGAAAAATTACCGATAGTAAAAGATACAAGGCAACAGAGTTTCGTAACTTTCTACTTTATACAGGCCCTTTCATTCTTAAAGGCATTTTATCAAAAAAGGACTATAATAACTTTATGTGTTTTTCAGTGGCTATATCGATTCTTCTTAGTGACTCTGTGAAAGATGAGCAATTTCTAAAATATTCAGAAAATCTCATAAAAATATTCCTGCAAAATTTAAAAATAATTTATGGATATGGATTTTTTTCACTTAATGTACATAGTACATTTGGTGGATTGTGCTAGAAAGTTTGGTAAACTTGATAATTTCAGTGCCTTTTCGTTTGAAAACTTTATGCAGTCTCTTTTAAAAAAAATCAGGAAGTCACACCAACCATTGCAACAAGTTTTTCGCCGAATTGGCGAAGAACAGAAATTATGCCAAGAGTATAATAATAGTCCTGATAATATTTTCACAAATAACTCAGATATAACTTGTTTAATGCCCCACAATGAAGGTCCTCTATTGTAAAATTGCTGTGGCCCTCAGTATAAAAAAGTTGTGATAAAGGGAGTAATTCTTGTAATACTTTTGCTAATACAATAGTTCGGGTTCAGTCTGGTAAAATTTTTGAAATAAAAATTTTTTGCCTCGACCAACAAAAGGAGCTTGTGATGTTGGGATATTATTGGGAAAAATAGATAACCTTATTTCTAAACCCTGCAGTTCATCCGATCTTGGTATCCATGTAGTAAAAAAACCAATATTACATCCTCTAAAGTGTGTGTTTTTCAGTCAGTTCCAAAAAAAATGTGTTACCGTACCATACAATGAGTGTAACAACCAATTTGTTGTTCTTCCTTTGTTGCATCCTTAATTTTGAATGATAAAAAAATACTGTTTTTTAATTAGACCTTAGGTAAAAACCATTTTTTTAGTATTTTTGTTTATTATAGTATGTATATATCCTTATTGAAAGCTAGGTGTTTGGTTTACTATTCAGTAGATTTGGTCTCTTTTCAAATTTAAGAAAAATTTGGAAAATAAAATACTTCTCTGTGTTTGTATGTATTTGAGTGTGACAGTCCTTTTAAACTTTAACTTTTAACCACTTATCTGATTGTGAACTTACAAAATACTTAAATTTTCACTAAAATGTGAATTTTGTGAAATCTGAGCTTTTGTTGACATTTTTGTAGTCCTTTTTAATTTAAATTTTTAGCCATGAATAAAGGTCGATGGGCTGTTGTCCATTTTATAGAAGAAGACAGTGTTGGTTAGCTAAAAATGGTTGGTGCTATTGGCCTTCACATTCAAAGAAAAAATATATTTCTGAATTAATAAAAAAAAAAGGAAGAACCTGATGCCGACTACTGGGAAAAATTGTTAATAAAAATTTTGGGTCAATATGGGAGGTAATATATATTTTTTTAGTTTAAATTGACAATTTATTCACATAATCCATCATGAAATATAAGACTATATTATCGTTGGTACTAAAGCTTTCCATTAGGTAGATTCTTTTGAATAGGAAAAAGTATGTTTTTAAGAAGTATACATTGTACCAACATTGCACTGGTCACATATTATTATATAATATGTCATTTTCAACAGTATTCACCTGAAGACGACTGGAGATACTTACCAGTTGGAACGTTGTGATATGAAAAACTAAAGGCAATGGAAGTCCAAAACTATTACTCATAATTTATGGTATTTAGGAATGGTTACGTTTCTATTTGCTTTAAGAGCTGTTTAGTGTAGCTATATTTTAGTAAAAACATTTATAGTTTAAAAAAAATATTTTGCTACTCTGTCTCTAGTAGTTTTTCTACTTTTATTTATTAATTAAATTTATTGACCATACTTCAAATGGCCATTGACCGATGTCGTTCAGCCAACTTTTCTATTTTTAGACAATCTGGAAAAGGCTAAACAAAAAGCAAATAAGGCAGAGGATACTTCTGACCTGTCCTCCACTAACGAGATATCGACAAAAAGAAGAAGAATAAAGAATTCAAAATATGATTTTTCAGAGAGTGACTCTCAAAAAGAATCTTTAGATAAAGACGTCAATTTTTCGCGCTTTCCAAAAAAAACAGAAGCTGGATTTAGAGGCAACTATGGTAAGAAAAAAAATTTAATTTATTCAGTTGTGATAAAATTTTATTTTTGTGTCATAGTATGATAATATAAACATGACTTTAAAAGTCTACATCCTATGCCTATTTAGAATTAAAAATGTAAGCAGTAGTGGAATCTCATGTTTAAAAATTTGGTAATTCCCAACATGTGACTTTTAAAATAAAAAATAGATGGTCGCACCAAAAATATAAATCTGAATATTACAACATAAAAGTGTGCCTCTGCATACTGGGTGGGTGTGTGATTGTCTGGTGTACGGACCCAATTATGATTGTTTTACTTAGACAAGGAATATACCAAGCAAGATTTTCATCAAACTATATTTAGATAATTTCTTTTCAAAATCAAATCAAAATAATATGGACATTCTGTTATAGGTACAGCAAAATTACTTATTTTTTAATTATTTTAGAAAAGCCCTGAACCAGTAAAAATTGTTTCTGATGATACTGGAAATACTTGGAAAAAAAGTGTTTTAACCAATCTTTCATCTACACCTACTGGAAGTGGTGCTAGCACTCCTGCAAACACTGGCAGAGAGGGTGTGTCAGAGCATGGTAGGTTTATATTTATAATAAGGAAAATCATTTTATTTTTAAGACTGCCTCTTAGTTACCTGTAGTTTAAGGGTCTATAAGTAGAAGCTATCTTTATACAGGTATATAGTATTTTACCATTTTAAGCTTTTAGTCAAGCTTAAGATATTAAAAAAATATATATTTTTCTGAAAAAAAGTTTAAAATAAAAATTAGCCTTTATGCATATTGACATATTTACAGCATTTTTAACTAATTTATTTATTTATTTATTTTTAAAGATTTCAATTTTAAAGTTTTCCAAAAACTAAATATAATTATTGCAAAGGTATCCAGTCTGGAAGAAGCTTTGCAAAATATGCAAGAAGAAAGAAATTATTTAAATCCTGTTGTAAAGGAAAACAATAAGGAAAAGCAAGAAATTTTGGAGCTTTTGCCTTTACAGAACTCGGATCTTAATAAAGTGGAGGAACTTCTTGAAAATGCCAACATTTTTAATGACATGGTATGATTGTTGTATTTCTATTACTTATTTAGAACCACTATTCATTCATTATAATTTTTTAGGCAACTGAATTGGGCCGAATAGGTGGAACTACACCAGCTGAAATTACCAAGCGTATTCTCTACAGGATATTGACCAATGAAGTAGGCCAGCTGTTTAGCTGGGAGGGGGGAAGGGCAAGAGGATTTTTAAAAGTTTAACTCTTTCTAAACTTATATTTAGTAAGTATTTTTAATTTTATTAACTGGTAATATAAAGAGCTTTAATAATGCAGCAGGTTTCAGACTGACATGGACAATAGTAAAATCCTTAAAATGTTAGAGATTTTAAAACAGGACACAATTTTTGACAAGCAGGAGTTTTTGTTGATACAATTAAACAATAATAAAACTCTTTTTAGAAGCGGTTCGTTTAAATGCAAGAACGCAAAATGCGTGTGATGATGAAATCATTAGAACCATAAAGGCTTGGTTAGTAAAGGCAAAGGACCGCCTTAATAACAGTTTAAAAAAAATTAAAGTAAGTAAGTTAACAAAGTAAAGGCTGGTTTACATAACACACAAAACCCAAACTATTCTATCTTAACACGAAGTTTTTATTTTAGCAAAAGCGGTGAGTCACACCAAGAGACAACTAGACCAGAGTCACAAAATGTATTACAGTGAACCTTGATGTAATGGGCCCCTCAGATGCAGTCTTTCCTATGCGACCCAGATTTTGTAAACCAATTAATTTTTTAGTTATGTTTATGTCCCTTCTTCTTCTTGAAGTGCCTATCCTCTGTGGATGTTGGCTATCACATTGGTCCAAATCACTCTATTCACCGCCGCTCTGAATAGTGCTGTTGACGTCATTCCGGTCCATGTTCGCAGATTTCGCAGCCATGATATTCGTCTGCGTCCTGCTGACCTTCGACCCTCTATTTTTCCCTGTAGAATAAGTTGAAGAAGGCGGTATTTTTCACCTCGCATGATATGCCCAAAGTATTTCAGTTTTCTGCGTTTGACATTTGATAGGAATTCTAGTTGTCCACCGATGCGTTGCAATGTCACTACTTACCATTAATTAAAATTTTTCAAAACTTCTATTACAAAGTATATTTATAAAATTAGCACAAAAAAAAAATTGTTTCCAAATAACCACCATACTAATTTGATAAAAATAATCTCTCTTATCTGGCTTCCTACGCTCTATCAAATGATAAATATTGTCCTTTAATAATTAGGATATTACCCAGCAAATAAAATTAAACTGCTTAAGGTGGGAGTATTAACATGCTTGCCAACCTAAAACCTATTTCGCGTAGATTTATTTATTTTTTTTAACTTTTACACAAAATTGAAATAAAATCAATATCGTCTTTATATTCTATAGGTAATAATTAACATGTTAAATAAATCTCAAGGAATTTCATAAGTTATTTAAGGAGAATTGTATATCGAAAAATATCGGTTAAGATTTTTTTTAACATTATTATGTCATAGTTCTTTCACTATATAATTCTCCCAAAATAAGCAATGAAATAAATTGCTATTTTTGTAATATATCAGATATTACCTTAATAATGTGCAGACGATATTGATTTTATTTAAATGTTAGTCAATAAAATAATAAACTAAGAAAAACAAGGCGAAATAGGTTATAGGTTGGCAATTAATTGAATGACGTTGATAATTCCACCTTAATTATAATCAGAGTTTTTATGTAGGTTGAACGGATGTGAAGAATTTATTATCCATCTTGTATTATTTGTCGACTTTGTTCCAATAGACAATGGTTCTGGACCGTTCAAAGCCGTCGCCCAATTACACAGGATGGCATGTTAGTTTAGTATGTAGGTAGAGTCCCGTATCTCCCTTCTTTACAGAGATACAAAAAATGTTTTATACAAGAGTTGTAAGATATGTCGTGCATATTTAACAAATATTTTCAATTATAAAAGCCTAGTGTTCTCTTTGTTTATATTTTTTAAATGGGACACCCAGTACATTATTGCATTTTTGGACTTTCCAGAGACAGCCAGATAATATGCATGTATAAATGTTTTATCTACCTATATTTCGTAAACCGCTGAAGAATATAGATATACATGAAAAATATATAGTTGTCTCTGGGGAAGGGAGATACGAGACTTTGTCACACTAATGGGCCACCCTGTATATAATTACTGAAATAAAGGGCTAGGGGATCTTATTTCGGACACCTTGTACATTACCATTTATTTTTTTGAATATTCTAAAAATCAAGCATGTAATATGGCTATTCATAATATTATTATTTGTTTTAATTTTAGTAGTTTTTGTTTGTAATCTGCTTTGTGAACAACAAGCCCCTCGGCGCCATGAAAAAAATGTTCAGTTTAACTGATTTTTTAAATAATTGTAATACAATCAAACACTAAAATACCTATGTATTAAAATGTTTACCCTACCAATACTCCAATACATTTTATGTCACAGCATGGCATCATAATATTTTGTGGGCTGTAATGCAAGCGCTAGCGCCGGCTGGCACCGTCGTCGCAGCGACAAAACTCGGCCTTCGTCCGCCAGCCGCCTACAGCCTAATTATTACAAACACAAACTGGCAAATCAGCAATTTGTAAAGGCGCCCGCGTAAGGGAGGCAGTCGGCTCATGTCCCTCGTGTCGGCAGTAGGCATTCGATTTCAAAGACAAAACAAAAACATTCGGAGAATCATCGGCGTTTATCGCGGTGGTGATTTTTTTTGTTTGTTTATATTAGTTAATACATATTAGGGAATAAAGGCGAAGGTAAGTAACTAATATTCAAAGCAAAAACTGAAAATTATTTATCCACTAATAAGCATATAAGTACTTAAGTAATAATTAATAATATCATTTATTTCTCTGATTGGAATATGGAAAACGGCAAAATAAGGTTAAGTGGTTGGGAAAATTTAAAAAGAAAAAAAGAACAAGAAAATAAAAGGGGAAAGTTGCCCAAAATTACTAGTTTCTTTTCATCTAAGGAGGTGGCATCTGGATCTGGAAGCAATGAATACCCAAAAATAATACCGTCAGTGGACATGGTGGTGGAGACAGATTCGCAGCAGAATGAGGTTTTTGTATAAAAATGTAAATGTTTGAAATAAAAAGAGCATTATTATTAGTTTAAAATATAGTAGTACTCTCAAACTCTTAGCTGAGCTGTGGGATATTTTCAATTAAAAAGTCTGCGCGAAATTTATTTGGTGTTTTCGAATTGAAATAAAACTTTTATTTAAACAACGAACATATTTTTTTAACGACACATAAACTGTATTATCAAGTAGTCTCGGTTGCCTACCCTTTAGTGTTGGTTCCGTTTAATTAGGCTATAAGAATTGATATAGGTGGCGCCATGTTACGCCTTTTTAGTATTGGGCAGTCTTAAAGAACATGGCGTTTACCAAGTTGTAAACTTTTGGTTGTTTTATTATTTTAATTCAATAAACTATTTTAAGACTCAAATATGGCATTATATTGTTAGACAAACAATAATACATGGTGTCAGGTCGATTGGAGTCATATAGTTTTCGCGTGTAGTGTTTTCATTATCACGGAAAATCGGAAGTTTAGTGTCGACCAGGCTGGCGAATTTTGAGCAAACATGGAGTCGATGTTTAGACCGCCAAAACCGCTGAGTTTGGATGGTAATGTCGCGGATAATTGGAAGCTATTTGAGCAAAAATTTGACAATTTTCTAACTGTGACAGAGCTCTCCAAGAAAAGTGAAGAAACACAGGTAGCTGTTTTTCTAAACTTAATTGGTGATGATGGGTTGGAATTATTTAATACGTTTGATCTGACGAATGATCAGAAAAAGTCCTTGAATGAGGTGAAGCTAAGATTTGAGTCCCACTGTTCACCAAAGAAAAATGTTATTTTTGAAAGATTTGTGTTTAATAGCATCTCTCAAAAAGAAGGGCAATCGTTTGACTCATTCTTGACGGAGTTACGAAAGGCTGTTAAATCCACTGGATATAAGGACAAGGATGACATGATTCGAGACAGAATTGTTATGGGTGTTTTCAGCAAAGATACTCAAGAAAGATTACTGAGAGCATCTGATTGGACATGGCTATTAAGCATTGCAGGGCCTGTAAAGCTAGCAAATCGCAGTCTAGAGTTTTGCAAAGTGAAGTTTCTATAAGTAAGTTAAAAAGCGGAGACAAATATAATAATAATAACAAAAAACTGACTGACAAGCCTTGCATGTATTGTGGAACCAAGCATGTAAAAGGCAAGTGTCCGGCTTATGGTAAAAAATGCAAAAAGTGTCAACGGCTTAATCACTTTGCTACAGTATGTAAATCAAAAGGAAATATGGAATCTCGTGATGACAGGAAGAAAAAAGTACATGAAGTTGTTCCACGAGAGCAGGAGAACTCTGATAGTGAAGATGACCAGTTTTATGTGAGTGCCATAACTAAACAGGTTGGTGTAGTGAATAAAAGTGTAAAATCATCTAGTGAAGCCATGTGGCTTAAAAACATTGATGTAGAGGGTAAACAAATTAAATTTAAGTTAGATACTGGCGCAGAAGTTAGTGTTTTACCTCTTCATATTATGAATGAATTTGATTGTAGAAAAAATGTAATAAAAACTAATGTAACGTTGGTTGCATATGGTAGTAGCGATTTTACGATAAAACCTGTAGGAGAGGTTACTTTGGAATGCAATGTAAACGGAAAATCAGCAAAAATACCTTTTATTGTTGTTGATAGTCAAGGTCAAATACCTTTGTTAGGATTAAATGGATGTGTAAATCTGGATTTAGCAAAAAGTGTAGATTTTTTAAAGTCTGACAAGTTTAAAACAGTTGATGATGTCACAAAAAGTTATCCTATGGTTTTTGAGGGATTAGGGGAGTTTCCTACACCTCATAAAATTGTTCTAAAAAAAGATACTGTACCGCATGTACAGCCAATAAGACGTATTCCACAAGCATTGCATTCCAGAGTAAAGCTCAAGCTTGAACAGTTGGAGAAAGAAGGAATTATAGCTAAAGTGGATAAGCCAACGGAATGGCTAAATCCTCTGGTTATAGTGGAAAAGAAAAACAAAGATTTAAGGTTATGTTTAGACCCAAAATTCTTAAATAATGCTATTAGTCGTGAACATTTTCTTATTCCAACTGTTAGTGAGATAGCTAGTAGTTTGACAAATAAATCATACTTTTCTGTACTTGATATGAAAGACGGATATTTTCAGGTTAAAATCACAGATGAAAGCGCGGATTATTGTAGTTTTGGAACGCCTTTTGGACGGTATCGGTTTCTACGGTTACCATTTGGTATACGCTCAGCTCCTGAGGTTTTCCAGCGTAAAAATTATGAATTACTTGGGGATATTAAAGGGGTCGGAATTTATTTTGATGATTTAATCATTACAGGATCAACCGAACAAGAGCATGATGACGTTTTGAGGATAGTTCTTGAACGAGCAAAAAAGTATAACATTAAATTTAATAAGGCTAAAATTCAGTTTAAGTCGAGACAGGTTAAATGTATGGGCCAGTTGTTTTCAGGAAATGGAATAGAACCATGTGAATCATACATCAAGGCCATTGCAGACATGCCGCGCCCAAAGCAAAAAAGTGATGTATTAGGATTGTTAGGTATGGCAAAATACTTGGGTAAATTTGTTCCAAATTTATCCAAAGTCACAGCACCTTTGAGAAACCTAACAAGATTGGATGTTGAATGGTCTTGGAGTGAGGAACATGATAATTCTTTATGTAAACTTAAGCATTTACTGTCACATGCGCCTGTTCTTGCGTTTTTTGATCCTTCGGTCAATATCGAAATTGAGACTAATGCCTCCAAAGACGGGTTAGGAGCCTGCCTGTTACAAAATGGGCATCCTATAGCGTTTAGTTCTCGCAGTCTTACAAAAAGTGAGGTTAAATACGCACAAATTGAAAAGGAGACATTGGCCATTGATTTCGCATGCCAAAAATTTCATTATTTAATTTATGGTGTTAAAAGTGTTTTGGTGCATAGTGATCATAAGCCACTCGTCTCAATTTTTCAAATAGACTTGTATAATGTAACTCCTAGGTTGCAGAGATTAAGATTAAGATTACTTAAATATGACCTTAATGTTACCTATAAGCCTGGAAAATAGCAGATACCTTGTCCAGAGCTTATTTAATTACTCCTGATTTTGACGATCCTGAATTAAAATTTGCTGTTCATTTTCTAGTAAATCATTTGCCTATTTCGGAAGAACGGAAAGTTGAACTGAAACAAGCAACAAAAGATGATCCTGATTTAAGCACAATTATTAAATATTTGGATTTTGGTTGGCCTGATAAAAATAAAATTCCCTTTCACCTTCGCCATTTTATAAAATTAAAAGATGATCTTTTAGTGTGTGATGATCTTTTGTTTCTTGGTAACAAGCTTGTAGTGCCAAAAAAAACACAGTTGTTTATGCTTCAAAAGTTGCATGAAGGCCATATTGGCATGGATAAAGTAAAATCAAGAGCTAGACAGGTATTTTATTGGCAACATATGAGTTTAGATATAGAAAATTTTACTAAAAAATGTAAAGTATGTGAAAAGTTTGCAAGAAAGAATATCAAGGAACCTTTAAAACCATATAAGTTGCCTGATAGACCTTGGCAAATAATTTCAGCTGATATTTTTTCTTATGCTGATCATGTATACCTAGTAGTATATGATGCTTACTCAAATTGGCTAGAGCTGGTAATTTTGAGAAACAAATCGGCTAATGAAGTAATTTTAAAACTAAAATCAATTTTTTCTAAATATGGATGTCCCGATGAACTGTCCTGTGACAATAATCCTTTCGGTAGTTTTTCAATGAAAGAATTTTCAAAAGAATGGAACTTTAATATTGTGCTAAGAAGCCCTCAATACCCTCAGTCTAATGGCTTAGCTGAAAAAGGTGTTGGTATAGCAAAAAATATAGTTAAGAAATCTCTTGAGGAGGGAAAAGATATGTTTGAAGCATTACTTCAATATCGCAACACTCCATTAAAATTTATTAACTATTCCCCTGCTCAGCTTTTAATGAGTCGCACTTGTAAAACAAAAATACCCATTTCTGCTGACATTTTAAAACCAACTTTGTGCCACAATGTTTCTGATAAACTTAAATACAGATTGGATCGCAATGAATCATATTTTAATAAAAATGCCAAACCTTTGCCGGATATTGACCCAGGACAAAATGTCACTGTTTTTAATCACATTACAAAAAATTGGGATCCTGGCCAAATTTTGAGAAAGCATGAAAGTCCTCGTTCTTATATTGTTCAGACTGAGCATGGAGAAATTATTAGACGAAATCGAGTAGATTTGAGAAAATCACAAAACGATTTTAATGTAAAATCAAAGTTAAATGATATTATATTTATTGTTAGACAAACAATAATACATAAACAACTATTTATTATTTATCAATTAACAAATATTTTTTAGTGTATGCGAGAGTTAGATATCTTGGAATTAAATAAAAAAGCTCTTCAAATTTCTTCTGATATTTTTAAAAACAATGAAAATCCTTCAGATGAAGAAAATTATATTTTTGAAAGATTGAAGCTGAAGAGATATTCTACAGATCGGGGCTATTATGAAGAAAATTTAAAAAGCTGCTTGTTAAAACGGTTTATTTTAACTTATGGCCCTTGTCGACCGACAGATATAGGTTTTCCCAAAACCAATGACAGGTCATTTTCTCCATTCTTTTATAATTATAACTCGAAATGTGGTATAGTTGTTGAGCGTAAGTGGTTATGTTATTCATTAATGTTAGATTCCTGTTACTGTGAGACTTGCTGGTTATTTGGAAATAGGACTAGTCAATTTTTTAAACTAAATTGGGTTAATGGTACCTCTGACTGGAAACATATAGGTGCGAAAATTATTAAACATGAAGAGAGCAGTGTACACATCGACGCTTGTATAGTTTACGATTGCTGGAAACAAAATAAGAATTTAGTAAACCAAAATGTTGATGAGGTTTATAAGAAGGATTATACTTTTTGGCGACAGGTGTTACGAAGAATTTTAGATGTTATTTTAATATTAGCTTTATGTAATTTACCATTTAGAGGTCACAAAGAAAGTTCTAATGATTTAAAGCAGGGCGTTTTTTTATCAATTGTGCACCTGTTGTCTCGATATGATAACGTTCTTAAAAAAATATTAGAACAGCCTTCAGGCTCCATAAAATATTTATGTCCTACTGTGCAAAATGAATTTATTAACATGTTAGGAGTCGATGTTGAAAATAAAATTTTTGACGAAATACGTAGCGCGCCTTTTTTTTCGTTAATTTTAGACACTACACAAGATATTTCTAAAATAGAGCAGTTAAGCGTAATATTCCGGTACCTAAGTTGTTTTGAAGAAAAATGAAAAAAATTAAATAATTCAAGTTGAATGTAAAGAATCTCTTACAGGGTTTTATCCTATAGTTCATGATAGGAGTGCGGAAGGTTTAAAAAACTATATTGTGAATTTATTTGAATAAAAATGTCTAACTTTTCAACGCTGTAGAGGACAGGGATATGACGGCGCTGCTGTTATGAGCGGTGCTTATAATGGACAAGCTAAAATTGTTGAATTAGAAAAAAACGCCCAATTCATCCACTGTACAGCACACAATATAAATCTAGTCATTAACGATGCTGTAGGTAATGTTGCAGAAGCAAAACAATTTTTTGACACTGTCAGCAATGCATATAGTTTTTTTTCGGCTAGTGTTAAACGATGGGAATTACTTCAAGATTGTCCATTAAGTAAAATTTCGTTAAACAGGTCAAATCCGACAACATGGTCATTAAGGAACGATGCTCTAGATTACTTTAGATTCTCTAAGATATATTTTCATAAATGTCATAAAATCGCCCACGGAAATTATATTAAGAAGCAAGAATAAAGATGAACAATCTGAAGCAATTGGACTGAAGAAAAAGTTGGAAAATTTTAAATTTTTGATTATTTTAGTTTTATTTTCCAATATCCTTAATTGTTTAAACCATGTTTCTAAATCACTACAACGTAAAACAACTAATATTGCCGAGGCATCTACTTTATTTAAAAATGCTTATTCAGAGTTCTGCGAGCTTCGTAATAATTATGAAAAAATAAAATCCGAGGCTTCAGAGCTTTCAAAAACTTGGGGACTAGAAACAACTTTTACAGAAAAGCGCATCAAGGCAACAAAAAAAATTTTCGATGAAATGAGTAACGATATAAAATAATCAGAAGAAGAAAGATTTAAAAAAATTATCTTTAACAGTATTCTAGATACCACTTCTTCGCAATTAAAAAATAGACTTCTAAGTTTTGAAAATATCGTGGCTAAAATTAATTTTTTTGAACCTTCCCATTTAGTGTCCCTAAGTGATAGTGAACAACAAGCCACAATACTACAAGAAAAATATGCTAATGATTTAACTGAAAAATTTGCAGGCGAAATGTAGTAGTACTCTACATTTCCGCTCCGCATTTAGAGCAATTTTAAAAAATATAAATACAGTTATTGAAGTGAGTGATTTGTTTTTTTGTAAACATCAAACCACTGTCTCGAATTTTCCCGACGTGTGCACTGCACTCTTATTGTTTTTAACACTTCCTGTTACGTCAGCTTCTGCTAAAAGAACGTTTTCGAAGCTCAAGCTCATAAAAAACTATTTAAGAAGTACCATTAGCCAGACAAGGCTAAATAGCCTAGTAATATTAAGTACCTATAGAAAATGAATTTTCCCAAAAAATTAATTTTGATCAAATAATCGATCAATTTGCGACAATTAAAAATCGAAGAAAGATTCTATAATGTTTTGTTAGGTTTACAGATATAGTAAAACCATTTTACTATATCTGTAAAACCGTTACCGTTACCCCTGGAGAATAAACAAATGAAAATCTAAATTTTTAGTTACTAAAAGTACGCTTATTCTTGAACCCTAACAATTCCTGACATTAAAACCAAATTTTTCAATTTAGCTTAAACAACAATGCTTCATGCTTCTAATATTTTGTTCATTGCCTTGGTCCCAGAATTGTATGCTAATTTCTAACAAGATTTTTCAAAATTAAACAATCGGGAATTTTAAATATTTTGACAATATGCCAGATTGACGCAAGCAGTAGTCATCGACATTCCATATTTTTGGTAATTCTTTGTTTCATTATGAATTAGTGAGATGGACAAAGACAAAATATTCTCCTGGGGTAATAGTTTCATTATATTTGATTTTTAGTTTAAGTTTACGTTTATTGGTTTATAATTCAATGTGTTACTGCCGTTACCGTTTATATATTTTATTTTTCTGTAAATAAAAAATTTACGTTTAATAATATATTTTATTATTTTTTAATTAACTTAGGTAGCTGTGACCCAAAATATAGGTTTATTTTAGTAATACTCCCATATGTCTCGTATTATACCGGACCATTGTAATATTATTTTTGACTAAATATTGATATTAAATGCAGTGAAAAGGCCCAAGAAAGGGCGTGGCACCCAAAAAGTTTTGCCTCCGGCAGCTTATTTGGAACTTGATTAATTTTTAAGCGCCAGCCTATTTGTTTGCCCCCCGGCGCCCGTATTTCTAGCTACACCACTGGGGTCTGTGCTGTGATACTGTGCCATCACCATTTATATCAGAGTAAGTAGGCATTATTTCTGATCTTTTATATATTTAGGGTAGATTTTGTGCAAAAACGAAGATTATTTGATAAGATGAGACACAAAAATAAAAAATAAAAAGCGGGTCCATTGCAATCATGGCTTGCATGGATGTGGGAACAAATTTTAAGTTCATATTATACATCAAATTCGTTTAAAAAGGCAGAGTTTAAAAAATATTTTTCTCATTAATAAAGCGACTACGAAACTGTTATGGTCTGTTTAACTTAGGTAGCTGTGACCCAAAATATAGGTTTAGAGAAAAAATAACAAATCTTCAGAAAAAACTAGAAAAATATGAAAATGCAATTAATCATAACATTCCAGAAACGACATCTAGTGAAATCTTAACTATAACTAGCATCGAAACTCCAGAGAGATTGGTGACAGTGGTGACACCTATCAAAGAAACAGTGAATCTGAAAAAGTCGGTTTTAAGACCCGAAAACGTAAAATCTAAAAACCCAAAACCTGCAGTGCGCAAAGATGACAAAACCATCGATCAAATTGTAATCGATCCGCCGCCCAGCCCTACCATTGACGGCGATAGTAGTGACAAATCGGATGACCTTAGCCTTAAAAACGATTGGACTGAAGTTGTTCGGAAAAGGTCTGCAAATAATAACAAAACCAAACCGAGATTAAATAAACCAACAAGGCCTGAACCCATTCGAGGCACAAGAGAAAATGTTTCCTGTCTTAAAGTAGCCACTAAAGTGTCCGCTTTGTTTGTATCGGGATTAGCGCCGGAGGCAACTCCTGATAATATTATGAATTTTCTCAAAGAAAACAACTTGGAAACTGGATCTCGTTGTGAAAAAATGAAAACCAAAAAACAAAACTATTTTAGCTCTTTTAGGCTCTCTGTACCACAGGAAGACGTTAATAAATATTTAGATACCTCACTTTGGCCAAAAGGCACAATTATTAGCCCTTTTCGGAACCTACAGTACCAGAATGGGACATCAGTGGCTTAATTAAACAAGAAACAAACATTTTGCATATTAATGTACGGTCTCTAAGAAATAAAATTGGAGAAATAGAAGCCTACATTGCTGACAAAAATATGGATATAATCTGCTTTACAGAACATTGGTTAACGGCTGAAGAAATCGAAACCGTCCAGATTCAGGGCTTTTCCCTGGTAAGTTATTCAGCTAGACATAGAACAAATGGGGGAGGTACAGCATTATTTGCAAACATCGACCTTGCGGCTAGTGATTTTAAAGTGAATGTAACTAACTGTTATTTTAACTTAGATTTAGATAACTGTTTTGAGTATCGTTGTATTTATGTAAGTTCATTGAATTTATATGTTTTTAATATTTATAGATCTCCTTCAAGCTGTTTTGATACTTTCTTGGAATTGCTGGAGGGTTTATTAATGGCAAAGGCCACATCTAAGCAAATAGTTTTTACAGGCGATTTTAATGTGCATTTTAACACACTTGACACCAATTGTCTAAGATTATGTGACTTGTTTAGTAGCTTTGGTTTATGTCAAACAGTTTATGAACCGACAAGGGATCAATACTGCCTTGATAACATGTTCGTTAATTCTGATGTTGAGGTAAATGACGTGAAAGTTGTTGATGTTGGGGTGTCGGACCATAAGGGACAAATACTACAGTTTTTTTCTGATATAAAAAAGGGATTTACGCAGAATAATAAGATCTTTAGACCAATTACACAAAGGGGATTAAATGCATTTTATAACAAAATAGAGGAGGAGTCCTGGGACTTCATTGATTTGGAAATTCTAAGTGTTGAACAAAAATTTGAACATTTTATGAAAATTCTGGAGGGTGCCTATTTTTGTTGCTTTCCAGAAAAAAAATATATAGTAAGATCAGACCAAGGTAATAACATTACATGGTTTAACCAGGAACGAAGGGAAATGAGGGAGCACTTAACCTTCTTAAAAGATATGAGTGATAGTAATTACATAAGTACACAAGTGTACAAAAATTACAGCTCCCTGTATAAAAACAAAATAAAGCAGGCAAAAATAAGTGCTAATGATAACCTAATACTCAACTCCAATAACTCTGTGAAAACAATGTGGAATATAATAAATACGCAAAGAGGTAAGATAAAAAATAACTCCCTTGAAACCAATTTATCTCCAGATGACTTTAATAATTTTTTCTCTAACATTGCTGAAAATATAGTGAAGAACATTCCGCTATCTAATACCGACCATAAAAACTATTTATCATCAGTTAGTCCGTCTTCTGAGGCATTTTGTTTTTCCGAAATTACATTTAATGAGGTACGCGTAATCATAGACAGCTTAAAAAATAAGGAAAGTCGTGATTTGTTTGGTTTTAATACAAAATTGATAAAAACAATTAAAAACGTTATTCTTATACCCCTAACAAAACTTATAAATAATTGTTTCAGAGAAAAAAAATTTCCAAAGATTTTAAAAAAGGCGATCATAATTCCAGTATTTAAAAATGGTGACCCTAACTTGCCTGGAAATTATAGGCCAATTTCATTGCTTCCGATTGTTTCAAAGATATTTGAAAAATGTATAGCATTGCAACTAGTGTCTTGCTTTGAAGGGAATGGTCTTTTCTCTTCCGGTCAGTTTGGATTTCGGCAGGGAAAAAATACAACTATGGCTGTTCTGGATCTGACGTCACGCATTATAGAAGCATTTCATAATAAACAATATATGTCAGTAACTTTTTGCGACCTAAGTAAAGCATTTGATTGCGTAGACCACAACATTTTATTAAAGAAACTCAAATTTTATAACTTTGATGCCAGTAGTATCGATTTAATAGGTTCCTATCTTACAGATAGATGCCAGAGCGTGAGGTGTGATGGTGTGGCGTCGGCGGAAAGAGTAGTAAATATAGGTGTTCCACAGGGTTCAATTCTTGGACCAGTCTTGTTTTTAATCTACATCAATGACCTGCCGGCAACTGATCCTAGGGCAGGACACACTCTTTTTGCGGACGACACAACTCTCTCTTCTGCTGGCGACTCATTGGTAGATGTTTTTATAGGGTCCAGGGAATCTCTGGAATTGTCGAGTGAATGGTTCCAGGCAAATAGGCTTCTTCTCAACGAGGATAAAACCAAGCAGATGGTATTCACTCTGAGAGACTTAAGTGATAGTTCGGGTAATAATATTTCGGAGGCAAAATTTCTGGGGGTCACTCTTGACGCAAAACTACAATGGGGTGGTCATATTAGTCAGGTGGCTAAAAAGCTAACAAAAGCTGTATTTGTAATAAGAGGACTCTCGAGTTGTGTTTCTCCAGCTATATTGAGAACAGCATATTTTGCATTATTTCAGTCCCATGTCTCATATGCTATTTTGGCTTGGGGGCACTCTGCGGAGGTTTATAGACTGTTTGCCATCCAAAGGAGAATAGTAAGAGTAATATCCAATCTCGGCTACAGAGACGATTTTAGAGGGGCGTTTGTTGCTCTTAAAATTTTAACATTGCCAGCCCTCTATATTTTACAGAATTTACTTTTTATAAAAAAGGCAGATAATTTTAAATCACACACAGACGTACATAACTATAATACACGCAACAAAAATAATTTAGTACCCTTATGGTGGCGCTTAGGAAGGTGTCAGGACGGCCCGGGCTATTGGGCAATTAAATTTTTTAATGTTTTGCCGGAGAGCATAAAGAACTTGCCTTATAAGCAATTCTACAGCAGAATGAAGGAGATCTTGACTGATAATGCTTTTTATTCATATAGAGAATTTTTAAATTTTAATGTATTGTAACCTGTGTTTTTTTTGTATTAGATTTACCTATGTATATTTTTGACGAGTGTAAACATTATTATGTATTAACATGAATAAAGGAATTTTGAATTTGAAAGTTCTCTTAATAAAATATTATATTTTATTCTTGGAAATCTAGAATTATCTTTTTGTGTAATAGAGAATATGTGAAATGTGATAGAGAAGACTGTGAGATTTGACACACCCAATAATGCATGGTATTGCCAAAAATGTATTTTATGAGTAATTCATTACAAGGGTGGAATTTTAATAAAATTAAGAGGGAAAAGAGTTTAAAGAGGAAATGTAACATTATTTGTGACTGTAGAGAAGTGTATGTTTATATATCTTTGTTTTTTATGTCTTGAACTAGTTTCAGGTACATATCTACTTTTGTTTCTAATGCAGTTTTTTGGGATTTGTAATCTGGACTGTTTGGCTTCGTAAACTTCTCTTCATTTTAACGTAGCTTTTACCAGGATTTCCCTCTTAAATAAATTAATACTATACCGGGTGTCCACGGAAGGTGGCTCGCCCCTCTAACTTTTTTGTTTTTCAAGATAATGAAATAAATTTCGGAGATTTGTATACGACATAAAACTGCATAATTTGACAGGTGACTCAACATTATGGAACTTCCAGTTTAACCGGAAGTGACATAAACTTTCGATTTTTAAATGGGACACCTGGTATATTTTTACTTTTTTTGACTCCATAAAACATTCTTAATACAACAATGTGTCACTTGTCACTTTTTGTCAGCAAGAAAATATTTTTTTTTCAAATTTATTGTTTTATCTAGAGGGATATATGAATACCTTAAAATCATTTATTTCAGTTCTTTAATCTTGGGAAAAATACAATTTTACCATTTTTGGTCCCATGCTATGTGCTATGTAAAATTTAATCTTTAAAGTTGTATAACTCATTTTTTTAAATAGCCACATGTTGGCTCGTCGGGTTAAGAAAAAAGAGGATTTTATTACGATTATTTTGATACCATACACTATTAGGTTTTAGAAAAGCTGCCATTAAAAAACTTTAAAAAGTTAACTTTCCTAAAATGAAGCATCTTTTGAGAATAAATTTAGATTTAAATGCATCAAGTAGCCTGTGACCAGCAAAACTGATAAAACAAAATCATGCCTTGAAGAAAATTGAAATGCCAACAGCTTCTGCCAAAGTAAATTAGTTTGTTGTTTAAAAAACATGGAAAATAATAGTTTTACAAGAAGTGGAAAGTTGATATGTTATTAGTGTTTGGAGAATGTAGAAATAATTCAACCGATGCTGCACGACTTTACTCACAAAGATATTTTAATCGGCATCATCCAACCCAGCACTATTAGGTACCCAAAAATGCGAAAGCCTGACAATAATATCTAACATATCAACTTTTTCACTTCTTGTAAAACTAATATTTTCCATGTTTTTTAAATAACAAACTAATTTACCTACTTTGGCAGAAGCTGTTAGCATTTCAATTTTCTTCAAGGCATGATTTTGTTTTATCAGTTTTGCTGGTCACAGGCTACTTGATGCATTTAAATCTAAATTTATTCTCAAAAGATGCTTCATTTTAGGAAAGTTCTAAGTTAACTTTTTAAAGTTTTTTAATGGCAGCTTTTCTAAAACCTAATAGTGTATGGTATCAAAATAATCGTAATAAAATCCTCTTTTTTCTTAACCCGACGAGCCACCATGTTGCCATTAAAAAAAAATGAGTTATACAACTTTAAAGATTAAATTTTCCATAGCACATAGCATTGGACCAAAAATAGTAAAATTGTATTTTTCCCAAGATTAAAGAACTGAAATAAGTGATTTTAAGGTATTCATATATCCCTCTAGATAAAACAATAAATTTGGAAAAAAATGTTTTCTTGTTGACAAAAAGTGACAAGTGACACATCGTTGTTTTAAGAATGTTTTATGGAGTCAAAAAAAGTAAAAATATACCAGGTGTCCCATTTAAAAATCGAAAGTTTATGTCACTTTCGGTTAAACCGGAACTTCTATAATGTTGAGTCACCTGTCAAATAATGCAGTTTTATGTCGTATACAAATCCCCCGAATTTTATTTCATTATTTTGAAAAACAAAAAACTTAGAGGGGCGAGCCACCTTTCGTGGACACCCGGTATAATGTTTTATATTGAGTTTGTTTATGTAGATAGGTATAGATTTTTTGTTAATGCTTTTACAATGTTATTTATTTGCTTCCTATAAATTAGGTTAAGTATAGTTTATAATTTACTACCCTGTATACAATTTTACTTTTTTATGTGACTTGTAAAAGTACTTACTGTGTCATTACAAATAAATTACTTATATATCATACCTGTTCCCCATATTAAGTATTGGGTATTTTTTATGTGGCTAAATAAATTTTATAATTGAAAGATTGCATTTTATTATACTACGAACACAGTGCAAACTCATTTAGTCAAATATCACCTTTAAAACTTTCGATATATTTTAGCTAATTTTCAAAGATATTTTTATTGAGATACGCTGCCTGTTTAGTCCAATATAAAAAAGTAGCAATTTAAAAGATATGCGAGAAAATTTTAGAGGAAATAAAAACACATGTTTTTATTTATCCATTTATATAGGGTAAATCCATTATAAAAACAAAGAATACAATTTACAAATTTTCATAAAATACATCAATGTAAATGTAATATAATTTGTCCTAAAAGTACCTAATTGCAAAATATATTAATTAAAAAATGACGGTAAAACTACCTATATACAATTAGAAAAATTAATTTTATTAGTGCGATTGACCTGGTATAATACAGGGTGATTCACGTTGAGTGGCCTATTAGAAGATCTCGGAAACGAGTAAAGTTATATTTCTAAAAATTTGGTAGTGGGCATGATTGGCTTTGAACTTTAAAAATATTATATTTTGACGTTTGAATACTTCCGGTTATACCGGAAGTTATGGCCAACTTTGGTATTTCAAATGGAATAGCCTATATATTTTAGCATTTTTGGATACCTTATTGAAACCTTAGTAACTTTTATTAACAATGATCTATACCTATCATTAACCGTTTTTGAGATATGAATTATAAAATGCATTTTTTATGTAAAAACCTTACCGAGAAGAAAGTTCAGTAATTTTAAAATTAATAAAGCTAAACATTTAAAATTTTGTAGGCTTTTAACTAAAACATAGATCTTTAGACTACATTACTTAAGTTTCATGTTTTGCATACATGGGTTCTTTTAAAGTGTGCCAATTACTTTTATTCTTTATAGTCTAAGAATGGCAAATAGCAAGTATTCTAATAACGATATTTTAAATTTATTTTATATTCATGGAGAGTGTCTACGAATCATAAGCAGAACATGCAGAGTGTTTAATGAACTATATCCACATTTACTACCAATTAGCGATAAACAATTTAGCAGAATTGAAGCCAATTTTTATAAGTTTGGTCCTACAAAAGCCAAAAGGACATTTCGAATGCCTGTTCTGAACTCTGAAGAAAAGCAAATTACTGTTTTAGGATATTTTCATGCCTATCCAGATGGCCTAAGGTGTGTCAACTTTAAAACAATTTTAGTCAACGCCTACTTTAGTAATTGGTAACAATGCTCAAAGTCAAACAAAAATCGGAGTCAAAGCTTTCTTTACAAAAATAATCTCTTATGAACTTAACACAAACACATATTTTAAGATGTTTTTTTAAATTGCTCATAATTCCAAAACTACTAAAAATATTGATACTGACATATTATACGTTCAGATAGGAAATTTGATTCTCTACACGTTACTAAAATAAAAAATATGGTGTTCCATTTGCAAAAATTGACTTATGCACATTTATCTAAATGGCCACATTGGCATACTTTAAAAAAACCACTGTATGCAAAACATGAAACTTAAGTAATGTAGTCTAAAGATCTATGTTTTAGTTAAAAGCCTACAAAATTTTTAATGTCTAGCTTTATTAATTTCAAAATTACTGAACTTTCTTCTCGGTAAGGTTTTTAGATAAAAAATGCATTTTATAATTCATATCTCAAAAACGGTTAGAGATAGGTAAAGATTATTATTAATAAAAGTTACTTAGGTTTTAATAAGGTATCCAAAAATGCTAAAACATACAGGGTATTCCAATCGAAATACCAAAGTTGGCCATAACTTCCGGTATAACCGGAAGTGATACAAACGTCAAAACATAATATTTTAAAAGTTCAAAGCCAATCATGTCCGCTGTCAAATTTTTAGAAATATAACTTTACTCGTTTCCGAGATCTTCTAATAGGCCACTCAACGTGAATCACCCTGTATAGTTATTTGTGTAACTTGTGCAAAAAGTATATCTTTGTTGCATGATGCATGAAGTTTGTAGCTCGAGAATAGTAACTTTTAGCATGATCGTAGAAAGAATTTATTGTATCGTTACAGAGGGACAATAGGAGGTGAAAGGTTAATTAAAGCGCAACAAACTGTTCTAAAATATTTAAGTTTTCAGGGTAATTTTATTTTTTTACCATTGTTATTGGTATGGTATCTTTATGAATATTAAATTTATTTTTTATCATGCCAATAATTCTTTCCACATGTATTCTTACATGAGCGATGTGTCTAGTAGACTCAACATCTAGATGATGTAACTGGTTTTTGCCCTTCGTAAATGCAGGTATGGTCAATTTAGCTTGTAGAACTTCTAATGATTCCTTTATTAAAATGCCTCTATCAGCCAAAACAATATCCCCAGGACTAATATAATTTAAAAAAGTACTGTTTTCCACAATTTGTTTGTCTGAAGCACGCCCACCCCATGCCTTACCAATGTAGCTTACTGTACCTTGTGGTGTAATTCCTATTAAAAATTTTACAGTGTTGTGGTGTTTATAATTTGACCAACATTGAACCTGTGTTTTTAAATTGGCAGGCTTTTCAGTAAAAACTTCAAAACAATCCACAATACTGGTTGTTTTCTCATGAAAAGCTTCTTGAAAATATGATGGTATATTTTTCTGAGCTACTGAACGGTCTAGCCATATGATCAATGGCTTTAATATGTTATACAAAATATGTATGATACTCCCAAAATATGTTGATGCGGTTGTCTGAGAAATTTTAAAATAATATGCCAAGTCTCGAAAATGCGAATTTAATCTTAACTTAATTAGAGTCAGTAGTAACTGATTAAATGTACTTAAAGCGGTAATACTTGTGGTAGTAATATTCTTTTCTAATATTTTATATAATATAAAGTCTACAAAAGTAAATGTAAAATCGGTATAGAATTTCCATTTCCTGTCATTGCTAGGATCTTCCCTGAGACCAAATGGTGAAGTTTAATTTTTTTTCCAGGTTTTCTATTGTTTTAGAAGCGAAACTCATCTGCTCAAATTTTACAGTCAGTTCTTGCATAGTTATATCGGTCTGAGATCCAATGCCGGTCTCTAAGTCACCAAAGTATTCAGTCTCTGAATTTATGTTGACATCAAGATATGCTTGTTCGACCTGCAGAAAAAACAAGTTTTGTTTCTATTGTAAAATTTTACCAATATTCTTTGTCGACTTCTCTAAAGTTATAAAGAGCACCATCACTAATGTGAATATAAGTATTTATTAATTTGACCTGCTTTCAAGCTATTTGGGTAGATGGAATTTATCTGACAGAACTTAAATCTACTTCAGACTTGAAGAAATAGTCCGTACTTTAAGTGGAGTGTATGTTTAAAGGGAAAAAACACTTTAAGTCTTCCTCCACTGGTATATTAACTGTTGAAAAAACCACCCGAACATAGATATGATTTAACATTATTGTATCGTTTTTCACCATAATACGAAGTAAATAAAGGTCCATCCCCTTAAGAAGCATGAGATAAATGCAATCATTATATTACTTACCCTCAATTTCTTTCTGTTGTCCAATCTTTCTTTTCTCTCAACATCATCTAGTTGCCTATGAACTTTTTGAGACCTGTGACCAATTTCCTGCGATGGAACCCAATCAGGATGATTTTCATCTTCTAAAGCAGTAGGTTTACCTAAAGGTAATACAGACTTATGTAAAATATTTTTAATGTAAATATAATTCAAAAACTGGACCAATAATTATGTTGTTTAAACTATAAAACATCACTAAACTAAAAGACTTACCAGCAATAAAATGTTTACTGCAGACTCTCTGGTTCTTTAACTTTGCATTATTGAGATGGTCCCGCTTGATTGCAGCAATCCATAAAGCCCTACGCCTTTGGGATAATTCGTTTTTGTCAGTGACAAATTTGTGGCTTAATACCGCAGACACAGAATAGAATTTTACATTGTCTCTATTGGAACGATTTCCACAACCAACTACAAGGCACGTTAGAGGCATTTTTTGGTAGGAAGAACACTAATAAATCTCAAAAAAATATAAAAGCTATTTGATGAAGTCACAAAAACAATAAACTCACAACTTTTAGATCACTACTACTGCACAGTGGCATATGTAAACAAACAATGTGTGCCTACAACCGCCATATTGAATTTGTTTTGACAAGACTCCCCAATACTATAGATTTAAGGTTAGATTTACGATCAACTCCACAATGGCGGCCAAACCATCTCCAATACGTCTAAAACAAGGTTGTCAAGTTTTCCCAAAGATCCGCTATTCTTATAGTTTGATATTCAATGACATAGGTTAACAAAATCATGTATATTATTATATTTAAAATATATCAGTTTGTTATAAGTTGTTCTGTTTAATAAACAAGTAAATAAAACCCAACTCTTATAATTTAACAGGTGACAACAAAAGTGATACGGTCAATTATCGCCCCATATCTGGACCGAGTTGGGTAGGAAAGATCTTGGAAAAAAAATAGTCACTGAGGCTTTGTTTGGAGCTCTTCAGAGTACTATTTTGATTCAACAACATGGTTTCTTTACAGGCAGATCATGTCACACAAATCTTAGTATGTAATCGAATTTCTTAGCGTTTGCTCCCAGCTAGCACATAACATCGTCGGGCCTTTTTGCGATGTTCTGTTTAGGTAAACTATTAACATTCGTACCAAACCTAGCTTGCTTAAACTTTCAAGCGACTTTTATGTAGAAGTTAAAAAGCTTACAGAAGTTTTTATGTTACCTCACTTTCCAACATGGACTACATGTATCTATAACATTAATTTGTAACTTTGAATTAAATATCGCAGCCATAAGTACAATGAGCGTAATATGGTAACCTAACCGTGATGATTTGTTATTATATAGTATAAACATACTTTAAAGTTAATCCTAGGATTTTTTTACTGTTTGCCCAGTGTATAACGTAGCAGAAAGGTTTAGGACGCCAATAAAAATTACATCAGGGGTAAGGTACGTCCAATGTCTCTTGTGAACGCGGTACAGAACTTATGTAGGTACCTCGCGCCAATATAAAATTTCGAAGACGAACCGACGCGGCCAGATTGCCAGATCCTAACCTAACCTTACATTCTATTTTTGGTGCGTCGTGTTTCTGTTTCTCGTTCTCGTGACTCGCATCGTTTGTTCCTGGTTCCTGTGGTTTTTACATAGTTTTTTGCTTTAATTGTGGCTTTAATTAGTATCTATGGTAAGACGTGTAATGCATCTTAAACCTTTTAAAGATTTGTCGTAAAGACAGAAGAGGCGGCGAAGACAGGAAGTAATTAAGTTGGGAAGAACTTGAAAAGTTAGAAAACATGGCTACATAATCTGTTGAGGGAAAACCAATTTTTGTAAGTTTTGCCAAATATTTATTTGTAGTGAAAAAACTTGCTTTTGTTAGGTACCTTTATAAATAACACGAGGTTTTGTTATAAATTACAATATACATATGTACAGGGTGTCCAGTTTTCGTGTTTTGATATACCAGCTTCCTTTATTATAAAATATAGAAAGATGGTTTACTGCTATATTTTTTTTTATGAAACTTTCATTGCCGCAAACGAAGTTTTCATAGCCCTCTTAGTTTCTGACATATATGAGAAAATTCCAATATCGCTCTGTATATCAGAACTGGTATATGAGAACACACAAAAGCTGGACACCCTCCTCCCAGTAAACACACAACGTCCCGGGAACGTTCTATTTAAGTCCCCTTAAGTCGGGAATGTTCCAGCCCTTAATGGTACGTCTTCCGAACGTTCCCAAGCATCTGTTTTTAAAAAGTTTCACGAGTGCGTTCCAGGAACGGTTTTAAAACGTTTTTTTATCATAAATACCCGTACGAGTGTGTTAGGAAAGCGCATCCAAGATCCACAATTTTACATCCCTACTTATTATAATTATTTACATCAAATTATTCTAACTGGCGGATCTGAGTGAAAATACTAAGAACATTTCCAATATGGGTATTATCTTTTAACGCAAAATATCAAATTCAATAACAAATTAAAAAAACTGCAGCTGGCCTTTTAACACAGAAAAAAAAAATTGCCACCATTTTTATACTTTGAAAATCGTCTCATTCTTTATCCAAAATATTTAATAATATATTTAACTCTGCGATGGGTATACAAAGAGAGAGAAAGGTAACACACGAACAAGTAAGCAGGAGAATCTCAGCACCGACGCTCTAACCTATCTCCAATCTGTGATGTTATGTTTGTTCTTTGCTTTTACATGCTAGTAGACGAAGACACACCCATACATTGGTGCTCAATAGTATCATGGGTTATGTGTGCGAGGGAAAATCAATTCGCCATTTTACCCTAGCCGTTCTCGTGTCGGTCTCGTTCCCGTTTGTGTTGTGCATCGTCAAGTATTATAATAATTAAATAATTCTTTACTAATTATTTGATAATATTTATGAAGTTGTTGTTTGTTTATCGGATAACGATCATATCGTATTCGTAAGTATAGAGGAACGATAAAGAAAATGAAATTAGAGATAACGTGATTTGAAAGCATTTTTCAAAAAAATATTCGGTTTTTCAGTTTTTTAAATTCATTCATTAAAGTTTAGGTTTTTGTGTTTCTTAAGGTAAGTGTGCCATATTCTGTCACTGTATCATTTTCTGACACTTTTTGATAAAAACCTTTGAAATAAGAATGTATATTGAATAAAATAAATGAGCAGGACTTTCGTTTTTAATACCCTTGATATTTCCCCCACCACGTACTACATACTCAACTAACCCCTACTTGACAGAAAATTATCTAAGTCACTTGACATCTGACCGTAACGTGAGTTCGTGCCGTTTATCCGCTGCTTTAATAAGAATGTACTAAGGTAAGTGGAAATTTCATTTTTTTTCAACTACAATTACCCAGTAAACATGAAAAGGTGTATTCACGTTCTAAGAATGTACGTTTTACGGATATCCTAATGAAGGATGTTAATAGCATATGCTATTCACATCCCTTTAGAAAATATCCTCATAGCGAACGTCCTAAGAATATGCGTTTATAGAACATTCCTAGCACTTTCACCATAAAGGATATCCCTTAGCACACATGCTAAGAATATTAATTTCTAGGACATTCCGATAGCAAACCTTCTTGTCACATGATAGTAACATTCCACCAGGTTAACAAAAAGGATATCCTTAGCATGTGATAAACACATTCCATAGTGACAGAGTTTTCTTAGAGTTAGATAATGCATTTAGGTATATATGACATACGCTAGTTCTTGATACTAGCGTTAAGAGCCCGCGGCATGCGTTATTGCTTCGACCAATAGAAATTAAGAAGTCAACCTCAAAATTGAAATGTTGTTTTTCTATCACTTTCTTTAAAAAAAATAAAATAAACCAACCTGTTGTTGAACCGTACAAATTTCGCCGCAGTAGCAACTGCACTTAGGAATTTGCCTAGTGCGCAACATACGGACGGCACAATTACAGTTTTCGGCCGATATTGGAACAGACCTAATATCTATTATTACCCTTATCCTTAAAAATTGGGTTAGTTTCCCACCATTAAAAAGCCCACAACAATTCAAATTACCCGCCAAATCGTTTAGTGGCGCTGCAGATAGGGTTGCCACCCGTCCTGAATTTCGGAGGACGTCCTGCATTTAAGGTGTTTTTTTGCCGTTTGTCCTGCGTCCTGCGAAGATCCCTTGCAGGACGCCCAATGTCCTGCTTGCGGACGCCCAATGTCCTGAATTTTGCAAATATTTCAAGTTGTAAAATATTTACTAAAAAAATCGGGCACTAGTAGTAGTGGCGGCAACGCCGGTAACCGGCAACTCTGCAATCTGAGTGTCATGTCATAATAGAGAGATTTTAAACCCATTACTTCGCCATGTAGTTATGGTTATCGGTATTCTGAGCATGCGCATCACTAAAATGTCAGCTCTTTAACGTTATTAGAGAATTATGGCACGTTCAAAAAGTGACTGTCAGTAATAAATGCATCCTTATTTTGACATTGTTGACAGCTACGCATGCGTAGTTGTGACAAAAATACGGACGACCAGTAATAAAATAAGAGTTGTCCTTATTTGTGACTGGTTACTGGAAGGCAGAATTTACGTCACTATTATTTGCGTCATGCGCAAAATAAACTAAAGTGTCATGACTGTCATTTGTCAACTTCATTTTGGAGCGGTTCTTTTCACGTGCTTTTCACTCCTTTCAGATGTTACATATTTTCTTTGGATATTGATATTACATTTTGTAGCAAAAAGTTAATTTCTTTAGTTTCTTTTTTAAAAAACATAGTAAGTTAGGTACTATTACTATTGTTTTAGTATTGTTAGTTGTTTTGCGATTCCGATTTGACAAAATGGAAAAGACAAAACCAACACGTTTACGAGTTACCTACGAGGACGACCTCGTTTTGCTACGAGAATTTTTAAATATAAACCCAATTTTAAATGCAGGGGGTTGAGAAATTATTAAAAGAAATGTGTCGATTACAACCGGAAAATTATTTCTAATGAAAAGCCTAAACAACATTTGCAATTATTGCTGGAACTGTTTAGGAAAAAAGTAATAGTTGATCAAGTTAGGTAAGTAAATGAATAACTATTTTAGAAACCTCCAAGTAGTTATAAACTATAAATATTTTAGTGCCTGTCTGGTACATATTTGCATAGGCACATTGCATTTTTTTTACGAAGCTCTACATAATCTGTGTAAATATAATTAAAGTAAACTATTGAGAAACACAAATTGAAATAAATAACACCATAATATAATGTTGTAGATCAGGAATTAAGGAACCATATTGCGAAAAAAATGTTTTATTACAAGAAGTGAGCTCCCTTTGCCAGGAATATAATTATAATTTTAAGGAAAAAAAATAATTGGTCACCAAAGAACAAAGGACAAATCAGTTGTGGAAAAGAAACAGGGAGGAATGCGCACAAACATATGTAAGCTTGCAGGAATCGGAGATTATTATAGAAGACTTGACTGAGGAAGTAACCCCCATTCTTATAGATCATAATTATTTTGGTAAGCAAAGGGAAATACATTTTTACAGTTGTATCTTTTTGAACACATCAGGGTGATTTTTTAACGGATCTCTGATGTCTTGCTGCAAGTATTAATTGGGTGAGACCTTATCAGTCTAATATAATTTTTTTTCAGAAAATGTGGACATTCTTAAACAACTACATGTCGATATCCGTGACGAACGGCAAGTGATGACAGAAGACATACATAAGCATCCCGTGCAAACACCAGCACCACTACAATTATTGGCCTGCAGCACTCCTTCCACCTCAAAAGTTACCAATGTTCCCCTGAGTGACAAGAAAGTATTAGGTTAGTATACAGACACAAAATTATCATGTTACAGTTCTACTTCATTGTTAACATGTTAATTTTGAAAATTCATTGTTTAATTGCATTACAGGTTGAATTAGACCGACAAGTAATGTTAAGATACTCTTGATTTAAACTTAATCGTGTTTACTAAATCTCAATTTAAATTTGCAGGACCACTTAGAAGTCGAGTGAAAAGGGGGGAGCCGCTAAAAAAAATGCTCTTTGGTATTTAACAGAGAAAAATGATAGAGATAATAAAATAAGACTAAGAAAACTAGATTTGGAGGAAAGAAAAATTAATATTGAAGAAAGAAAAGTGTATCTGAAAGAGCAGGAATTAAAAATGACAGAAAAATATATGGATGAACATCATAAGGAGGTCATGATGAAATTGAAGATGGCAAAAAAGAGGGCAGATGTAGAAGTGGAGGAAAAAAAATTACAAATCAACTATTGCAGTCACAGCAGAAACTGATAGACCAATTATTATTACAGATGCATTAAAACAGATGCTTATGTTTATAATATTAGGTATATACTAAATAAATATATTTTTTATAATAAAATAAGGTTTTAAGCTTCATATATAGTTTTACTTATTTTCTTACGCCATGCAATTTGAATAATAATATAATGTTTCCGACATTTGGTGGAGATGTTCAAAAAAATAATTTAGATGCATATTGTATTGTGTGAGAAGTCAAAGTACCTATGTCTAGACAATAGGAAACAAATGTTTCTTTCTTTCTAAACTTCCAGATGTTAATATATTATTTTTGTTTGTTCTGTCATGATGGTTTAAAAATTGATTGACAAACCAGATATTTACCTAAATAAGAAATAGGAAAAATAGGAATTACTCGTTAGAAAAGGAAATAAATAGTCATTTTTAGAAAATTAAACATTTATTACTCCACACCAAAGTATGCTTCTAAGATGGGTGGTACTACATTAAAATATGTTGCCGTTTGACTGCCACAAAAGACAGCTATGGCAATTTTTCAAGAGAACTGCTATTTTATACATGA
This sequence comes from Polydrusus pterygomalis, assembly GCA_963969555.1. NCBI lineage: Eukaryota > Metazoa > Arthropoda > Insecta > Coleoptera > Curculionidae > Polydrusus > Polydrusus pterygomalis. The sequence continues at coordinate 119,729,127 of OZ018378.1, read as the reverse complement.
ATTCCATATCTTGCATAAGAAGTTATTGATTTTTTCTAAAATCAATAAAGGCAAATTGCGCAACAACTTTTTGAAAACCCCACTCAACTGAGACTCTCATTGTTTTCATTGATAGATTAAACTGTTGTTGGTGATGTTCCAAATTTTCTGGCCTGCCTTGAAACGGATTTAGTAGCAGCTCCATTAAACCATATGCCTGATCTCCATACAGGCAGAAATTGTCATTCTTCCTGAACACAGCAACTTCTTCTAGCTCATTATAAAGTTGTGACTCCCTAAACATACCTGCATCGTGTCTTCTGCCTTCATATGCTCCTTTTAAGCTGGCAATTATTCAAAAATGAAAATAAAACATGAGGAGTGTCTACATTCGGCAAGAGATATCAAATGTCCGATATACCAACGAAGATTGGCACAATATCAAACTAATATTAATTACACGTCTAATCAACAAGAAGGTTTTTTATAAAAAACAAAACAGTAACAAACAAAGGGGTACAAAGCATTATACACCAAAATGTTCAATCTATAGGAAACGCGGTCGACCGTATAAACGCTTCGCTTAGTACACGTAACAATTGTCAAATATTATGTATAACTAAACACTGGAAGACTGAGGATCAGTTAAAAAATATAGCAATAGATAATTTTAACTTAGTGTCAATGTTTTGTAGGGAAGGGAACAAACATGGAGGAACAGCTATTTACTGTAAGAAGGGGCTTCAGTGCAAAGCACTGTCAAAATTAAACAAACTATCGATAAGTGGGGAATTTAAGTGCGCGGCTATAGAATGTTCATATGCGAAAGGAAATAGTAAAACAGTTATTTCAATATATAGACCATCATCAGGAAATATAAATATATTTATGATACAAATGGAACAATTGTTGACTAGTGTATCGGCGAGAAATAAACAAATGAATCGCATTATGCAGAAAGGGCTTAAGTCACGTTTTGCCAAAATTCATTTTTGCACGAAAATCGGTTCTATATACCAAAATACACCTTTTTATGCAGAGACATTAGTCCCATTTGCCACCTTGTACTGTTTTACTAGCAATTTTATTCGTTTTATGCAGAAAGGACACAAGTCAATGACTTACCACCTTTCTGCATGAAATGTCGAGCCGATAAAACTCCGATCTGCGCGCCTTAAATGTAAACGTTTTAGTTCTTTTTTATGCGTTTTAATAGCTTGAAATAGTCGGTTTGTTCGTGTGTTTGCGTGAAAATGAGTGATAGGCCTAGAAAAAAAAGCAAATCCAGAGGAATATAAGAGAAGTAAGATTAAGAAGGCTAGAACATCAGGCTGAGTATGTAAATTACAAAGGCAATTTGGTAGCTTCTAAATCAGTAGGACAGTCGTGCAGGTGATATTTGAGGTTAAAGTTTTCGCCGTGTCTAGAGTCCCGTTGGACGGGAGCTATATAAAATTTTTCTTATAGAAATTGCGATGGGTTATTGGACTTTTTTTTAGATGCAAGAAAAAATGTTTCGATAAAGTGACCGAACAGGAGCGGCATAATATATTTACCCGTTTTTATAACCTAATATGTAAAGATGAACAAGATATTTTCATTCAAGGGCTAATCAAGGTTAACGGTGTTCAAAAAAGGCGACCAAGAAAAGAAAACCCAAAGGAAAGACCGTATTCCTACAAATATTATGTCTTTAAAACTGGAGACACGCAGTGTGAGGTTTGTTTAAAGGCATTTTTATCTATTTTATCTGTTACTGAAAAGAGACTTTTAAGAATTAAGAGATTAGCTGTACTGGGACATGAGAGGTCGAAATATTAGCGGGAATAAATTTCCAGAGGAAGCAAGAATATGTATGAGGGAACATATAGAATTATTTCCTAAAAAAGAAAGCCATTACTCTGGCCGAGAAGTGTATTATTTGGATAGTAATCTAAATATAGAAAAAATGCACAACCTTTTTAAAATTCGATATCCCCTGTATGAAAATGTATCATACGCGTCTTATTATAAGTTTTTTGTTGACAACTTTATACTGTCTTTTGGAAGACCACAGGTCGATGTTTGCGGTCAATGTGAAACTTTTAAAATTAAACTAAAAGACGATAAATTAAATTAAAATCGGATGAGGATCTCAAAGAGTTGGAAGATTGGCTAACCGATGAGAGTAATTACAACTTCATGGTAGTTAGCTAAACTTAAGTATTTGACTGTTTAATTCCAATCTAAACCTGAATATAGTTAACTTATTAAGAAAAATAAGCGTTTGTTTATCTAATTTGTGGTTTTTGATGTTTGACAAGTGAAACCTGTTTTTCTTTTATCATTTTAAGGTCACCGAGTTTGGCAGAATGGGAGGACAATCTGCACCCCAAGCAGTACGAAAAATTTTACATAGACTACTGTCAAATGAAGTAGCTTCACTATATTCGTGGGAAGGAGCCAAACAAAAAGCACCACTGAAAAACCTTTCGTTGGCAAAATACATATTAGGTTAGTGTGTTGATCTGTTTTTCGTAGATGTTATGATGTTATGTATAACACATCTATAATATGCTCCAAGTCTTTTTATCTCTGCTTCTGCAGTTGGCCATAAAAACAATAGAAAATATTGTTTAGTATTGGTAATAATCAATCATGGCCTACGACTGCAGATTAAAAATACTTGGAACAGAGGATAGTAATATTAATTGACAAGCAGTTCCGATATGTGAGTTTAAATCTCCAATTAAATGATATGAAAAGAAGAAAGGGTAATTATTTTTACAAGAGTTATATATGTTTTTAGATGCTGTTAAGATTCAATATCCTGGCTCAGTTGACACTGACATAACATCAGTAATAAAAAAAAAAGTAAAGTTCGTGTAACTTGTGGTGCTCAAGACTGGTGCTAGAGTTTTCAGGTCGCGCAAGCGCCTCTAGCGTGACTTAACGACCAGAGATGGCCGGGACCGACAGCTTTACGTCTCCTCCGAAAGACGATCTTACACCAACCAACTAAAATTCGGTCATACTTTTTTTCATTTTTTTTTATGCGTATGCCCACTCCGGGAATCGAACCCGGATCGCCACGGCCGTAAGCGGTATCTCTACCACTGAGCTACGACCAGGCTTAATATCAGTAATAACAATATGGTTGGTGAAAGCCAAGGAAACACTTACAAGAAAACCTCAGGAACCCAACCTCAGACAAGATGTGAACTAACGTTATATGCTTTTTTTAAATAAATAGGTATTATTTCAAGTTACCACGATAAAATAAATTACGTATTTTTCTATAATTATATTATTTTTATTTTCCTTGACTGTGATTAATAAGTTATGAACAATTCCAAATCGTTTTTAAGATATTGAACGTTGAAAATTTAAATTGTCAACCATCAATATCTTGGAAATGGTTCGGACCATATGAAAAAAGAACGTATTAAGAATGTGAGTGGAAAATACTGGATACATGCTGAAGCATGTACTGTGAACGTGCCAACGCACGTTCTTATCACGTGACTATTATATCCTTAGCATGTTCTATGAGACATGAATAGAACATTCTTAGAACGTTCTTCTGTAGAATACTATAGATACTTGTCAAATTATGTGATGGGGACATTCTTAGAACGTTCTGCAGCACGTTCTTAGAATGTATTATGTCTGCTTCTAATAGGGGTTTGTAATATATTCTTAGCACGTTCTGTTCACGTGCTGTATGTTATTTACGGACGTTCTTAGAACAGGATATTTCTGTTGAGGACATTCCTAGAACATGCATAGCAAGTGATTTAGGTACCTAACACATAATACATGTATACTCGTTATCCTTTTCACTCTAATTTGTTATTTGAAACATTAGCTATCTTTTTTCTTACCGTTTTCCTTAAAATATAAGCGAGAACATGGATGTTAGATTTAGGTGCAACTATTAGATTTAGGTACAAACATTTCTTTGTAGGTAAAAATGACTAAAAAATATTGCCGATACTAAAAGGAACAATTAAGCAATGCTCTAGAGGAAGCAAGAAGGGGCACAGCTACTACTGTTGCTAGCAGGATGTTTGGGGTACCGCGTGCTACTAATATTTTTAAAATAAAGGGCATATATCCTGAACATTGCAAAAGTGGAAAATCAACCACACTAACGGAAGTTGAAGAAACAATATAAAAAAAACTGGATTATCTTTGTGGGCAAAACGGGTTTTCCTCTTACAAAATACCAGTTATTAGACAGTGTTGCATAATTAGTAAAAATCTAAAAAGGGAAAATGACTTTCATGAAGGCCGGCCAGGTAGAAAATGGTACGAGGGTTTCCTAAGACGCCATCCTGAAATTAGTCTTAGAATGACACAAAATTTAACGAGTACAAGAGCGTCAATTACAGAAGTAAAGATAAGAAGTTGGTTTAAAGAGATCGAAAGCTATTTTAGTTCAAATAATATTTTAATCAATGAGCCCGAAAGAGTGTTTAATGCCGATGAACTTGGCTTCTGTTTGGCGCCAAAAGGAAAACAAGTTTTGGTTAAAAAAGGCTCGAAATCAGTGTACAATTTTGCAAACGCAAATGAGAAAAAATCAATAACGACATTGGTAACAGGTAATTGTATTGTGTCTAATCATATCATTTTCGATTTTCAAAAAAAGCAATTTACTCTTATGATAATATTAATAAAGCGAATAATTTTATGTTTTACTCTCTTTCAGGAAACGCTGCAGGACATTTTGCTCCACCAATGGTAATTTTTTCTTACGAAAGAATCCCTAAACATATCCCAGATAGCACCACGGGCACATTGCTAGTACAAAGAATATTCCCTCGATGTTCATATTTTGCATATTCCTCTCGTAACGTTCTTGTCATGTTAAAGGAATCTGCCAAAGATGCTTGCTTTACAGGCACATGCAGGAATGATGTTTAGAATATTACATAACATTAAATTAATATTAGTAAAGTGATATGCACCTCACATTCATGTGATATTAATTATATTAGTTTACATTTTTTAGGGTAATTAGGGAACATTCTATTCATTTGCGAAGCGGGCGCGCTAATTTTAGCACACGTAAAGAATGTGCTTTTCTTGTCCTTTTCCGGATCTGATCAATGTGCATCTTGGAATAAAAAAAAACGAAGAAGAAGTGGAACTTACGGAACTAACCTAACATTTTCAGTAGGTCTCGTGCTCGTGGCAGTCGTTTGTTGTGTCGTAAAGTAAGATTAAATTAATATTAATAAATTATTGTGTTGGTTCGTGCTTGTGTTGACTTATTACTGATTGTTATTGCTGACCTCTTTTCAATCAAGTATCTGGTAAGTACTAAGGTATTCGTTTATAATAGGTTTTTTTTCATGTAGGCCTACGTAAGAAAGTTATAGTATGTACCTAACAAAAAGAAAGAAATGTAATATTGTCTGCTATTTGGTAAATATATTTAGTTTGCCTACTGACTAATCAACATCTCAGACTCCCTTGATTGACAAAGTAGGTAAATTAAATGGATTCCATTTAAAAAATCACTTAGTAATTTAAATATATTTATTTTTACCGAAGTAAACCAACATTACCTTATAACTGCAACATCATACCTTCCTGTAATTAATTTGGATCCTGTCTTGCAATTAATAATAATTATCTGGGATCAGGTTTTTGGCTATGACGGATAAAAATATTGTGCTTTGTGCCAATCAAATAGAATATCTGATTCGGTAACAGTTGAAAAGTTGTGAAGCGAACATGACTATTGTTGTAATATTTAATATTATTTATATTTATTAATTTAATATATTATATTTTATTTATACAATATTGGAAACTGTTTATTTTTCAGTTTTTTTCTTATAAATGATGTTTTGACGGAGATATAGAGGACACTTGAAAACATTCCAAAGCTGTAGTCATGTCTCTCCGGGTCAAAAAGGGGTTTACAAAAAAGTATTTAAAAGTTACTGCAAAAAAAGGGAAATATGCTTTTGTCTACCAGTTTTTATTCACAACAAAAAATTAAATCCCAGTTTAGAGTAAATTCATCGGATATACAATCAAAAGAGTTCAATATAGATGGCAGTGACCTACCACTGCTTCAAGCAGCAAAAACCAAATGTAGTATAGACTAAGGAGAGCAATTAGACACGCCAGCTGATCTTCCTGGTCAACTTCCTTACAAGCAACATTTTTCTTCTTGCTTAGCCCTTTGGGCTATAAATGAAAATATACCACATTCAAGTTTAGGAAAATTAATAACATTATTAAAGGGTGTTAGATCATCAAATGAGTTGAGAGTCCTACCAAAAGATGCTAGGACATTATTAAAAACACCCAAAAATACTGTTGTAACACCTTTAGGATCTGGTGTTTATTTTTACTTTGTTATTACAGAAACACTTCAAAATTTAGTAGACCAGTATTCCATAAAATTAAGCAAAACTGATATTGTGCAGTTAGTATCTGTGCCTTTATTTAAAAGTACTAACGAGTCATTTCGGCCAATACTTTGTTTAGTCAAGACAATAAAACCCCTAAAAGAATTTGTTTTTTGTGTTGCACTTTTTAAGGGTGCTGGTAAACCTCCTACCAATGATTATTTAAGTGGTTTTGTATACGAAGCCATTGAACTTGTTAATAATGGTATTACTCTATGTTCCTATAATATTCAATTTAGAATAACTTTTTTCATTTGTGATTTACCAGCAAAGTCTATGATGTTATGTATAAAAGGACATAATGGGTATTTCAGTTGTTCAAAATGTACATTAGAAGGTGACTTTGAGAGAAATGTTATGTGCTTTACGGAAACAAATTTTGAACACCGAACCGATGCATCTTTTAGAGCTAGACGTCAACCAGAGCATCACATTGGTGATAGTATAATTGAAAATATTCCACATTTCAATATGATAAATAATGAACCAATTGATTACATGCATTGTATTCTCTTAGAGGTTGTCAAAAGGTTGTTATGTAATAAACGATATGGTTGGGTTTTTGGGAAACCTGCACCCTATACATTATCAGCCTCTATAATAAACACGATAAACAGAAAATTACTTCAGATAAAGCAATTTATTCCATGTGAATTTTCAAGGAAAACTAGATCCCTTGTAGAATGTAAGAGATATAAAGCAACGGAATTTAGGTTACTCTTAATTTATACAGGAGTTGTTTTTAAAAATGCATTAAGGAAACCGTATTATAATAACTTTGTATGCTTAAGTGTTGCTGCAACAACAGTTCTTTCAACAAATGAAACACTTATTAATTATGCTCATGAGCTTTACAAATTTTTTGTCAATAACAGCATTCAATTATATGGACCGGATTTTGTCTCTCATAACGTACATAATCTTTTGCATTTAACTGATGATGTGAAATTATTTGGATCTCTTGACCAGTTTAGCGATTTTCCATTTGAAAATTACATGCCACAATTAACAAAAAAAATTCGAAAATCTGCACTGCCTTTACAACTGGTGATTCGCAGAACTGTTGAAAAAAGAGCAATAATTAGTGTTGGGATTTCTCTTACTGAAAATTGCAATAAATTCGCCATTGAACATTTTTTAGGTCCCCTACTAGAAAATTGTTCAAATCCTCAGTTTAAGGTACTAAGGAGCAATAAGTTCTGTATAAATACTAGTAAAATTGCTGATCGTTTTGTACCGGGTGAACAACTAAGAATGGTCGTCGGCTATATCTCAAAAACTAGCAGTCGTGGAGCTTCGAGGTAAAATATTTTTTGGTAAAAGTGCCTAAGAGAAAATGCTGGAAATTATTTTTGAGTTTGTAAAACGTCCGGAAGGGGGCGTTACAGTCACAACCAATGTTAATATGCAGGATTTCTTCGTGCTTTGACTAAGTGAGAGGTACCAAAAACATATTTGTTTTAATCTTTACCCATTTTCTAATAATATTTGTTAAGGACAAAATTTTCTATCTATTAAAATAAAGTGGTGGGGGGAATTTAAATATTTTCTTAAATAAACTACGATTACTTCCGTTTGACATAACCGATTTTAACAAACTGGATCTCATTAAAAAGAGCTTTATTTTATCTACAAATTGCGTGTTTGTTGTTTTATCCATGAATTTTGCCGTCGCCGCTAGATGGCGTTAACTGAAAAAAAGGCTTAAATTAGGCATTTGTGCAAAAAAGTCAAATACAATGATAGGTCTGTTTTAACAGGGTCTTATAGAGAATTAAATCCTTAACATTTTCGTAAAAACTCCAAATTTATATCTTTTTTAGAACCGGAGATATTTAACAAAATAAATTACATATACGAATTATATCGACATACGGGCGTTTTTAAGCAACCTATTATATCAAAAAATAATTTCAATATAATATGAACATCTACTTACAACATTGATTTTTTATGCATTAATTCTCCGCTTTTCTATTAAAAACACTTCGTCGCACTAATGGGCCAACCTTGGTTTTAAGTCAAAAATATACCATTCAAATTGTAAGTATAGGCTTTGACAAAATAAAACAAATGAATTTTGTTAAAATGAGTCGTTGTCATAACAAGTAATAATATTGTCAGATTTTCATTGAAGGAATTTCTTGCTATTTTATGTTTAAAAAAAGTTGATTATTATTCAGATGCATTCGACATGGTAGGCGTTTATATGCATAATGCATAAAAAATCAATGTTGTAAGATTAGTAGATGTTCATATCATATTGAAAGTATTTTTTGATATAATAGGTTGCTTAAAAACGCCCGTATGTCGATACAATTCGTATATGTAATTTGTAAGACCTATATTTTTTTAATACCCTGTATGTATGCAAAAGCTAAATTAAATAAGAACGAACATTATTTATCACCCCGAGAGTTTATTTATTTATTTATTTATTTATCCATGGTCAACAGGGATACAAACAGGAATAATCCCAAAAAAGTACCCTCAAAATTACATAAATCTACCTATTCGAAAGGAATACAACTATTAAACAAATCTCTTACATAAACCGCAATACTGTATTAAACGCATAGTATTTGCCTCATATAAAGAAAAAAAATATCTTAACATAAAAAATATAACATAAATTCTGTTAAGTAATGTTTTTTAATAGTCTCTTAATGGTTGCTGGTGATTGCGAAAATATATCTATTACTTCACTATAAAGGTTAACACATTTGATTATTCTATATAATGGTGAGTTTTGTGAACAATTGGTGTTCCTGAATGGAAAATAGAAAATTTCGTTTGATCGTAGGTTGACTTGAGGTATGTTAAGACGAATCAAAGATAGTATATCGGGGTTATGTATGATATTATTTATGATTTTGTACAAAAAAAGTATACCAGATATACTTCTTCTAACTGTCAAGGGAGTAATTTGAAATTGTCGTTGAGCAATAGCAATGTCGTTCAGGTGGGCTTTAAACGAGATGAATTTTAAAAACTTATTTTGAATGTGATCTAAACGTTTAATATAAACAGAGTATCTCGGACTCCAAATCACACTACAAAAATTTAACTTACTCAAAACAAAAGAGTTGTACAGGCATATGATTGCTTTAATATTAGAAAAAGAAGCGCACTTGCGCATGATGTATCCCAACATTCTGGAAGCAGTGAGTGAGTTGGTTGTTAAAAGCACTTAAGAGGCGTAGGTACCTAAATATTTCATTTTTATAGCTCGAGGACAGCGAGGGTGTTTATAAAATCCAAGCGGATCAAGTTACTTGGCGATATTAGTTGGGGTACGATTTGTTTACGTTAACACATGTTACAAAAACTGCCTTTTGTACAAATATTCGAGAGCTTTATTTTATTATAGATTTGAATGTCTTGAAGTTAAGTGTGCTGTGTGAGGTATTTAAAATTATTCTATGTTTGTGCTGTGCGACAGAGAGAGACAAGAAAGGGTGAGTTGAATCACTAAGCATACTTTTTCTACATATTCCCTTGTGTATATTTTTCATAGTTTTGATATTTTAATTAATTGTTCACTGTCTTGTCCGTGGAAGTTTTTATTGCTTTGTTAAATATCTGGATCGGGCCTGGGACCATTGCACGTATCGTGAAGATATTTAGCAATCCCTGTATGTGAGCGGACTCTCGAGTTTTGGTGTCCATTGCACGTCTCAGTACAGTGGAGTTTGGCAAGTGTTTTTGTATATATCTGGATCGGGTCTGGGACCATTGCACGTATCGTGAAGATATATTACAAGCTTTGTATGTGAGCGGACCCTCGCGTTTTGGTGTCCATTGCACGTCTCAGTACAAAGAGTGGTGTTGCCAAGTTGGTCTTGACCGGAGGTTGTGTTGTAACCTCGTTTTGTATTGATCATTTTCAAACAGCTGATTTTGACATGTCGGCCATTTTGTCTGGAGGATAAACGCCAGAACAAAGTTTATTGCAAATGAGTTGAGTTGACGAGTTCACAACAACGGATATTTGATTTTCAATTAATTTGTGGTTTAAAGGAGCGATAAAGTGATCTTATTTGTAATCTGTGCATACATAGTGAATAAGGGAATAAGGCTAATAAGAGTCTTAACCCTATTTTTGGTAGTTTTGAACTTTTGAAGTATTTGTGTTTCGTGGCGAGGACTAGTAAAAACAACGTTTTTAGCAATGGAGAGAAATGAGTATTATAAACAATTTTCTGAAAGTGTGAAAGACAGATACCATGAAAAATTAAAAATTATCGATGGCAAAGATCCATACCTTTTAAAATACTTTAGTGTAGCTTTACGGTCCCTGCCTAAAGTAACTATGATTGACTTGGTAAACTATTTAATCTTAACTCATAGTTTTTATTCTGGACAACAAATGAAGGCTTATAAGGGACTTGGTGCATATAAATATTATGAATCTGGTCTAGTACAAGAAGTTAAAGCCAAGAAAATGAACGAGGGGAGTTTTGTCATAGTTGAAAAGGTGAGAATCAGTTATAAGTATTTGTATAATTTATAGATTAGAATATATAACTGATTTGATTTACATTAAGAAAGAATGTGTATTGTTGTTAGCTTTTTGCTATTAATATGTATATTATTATATATAATGAAAATAAAAAAGGAAGCTGCCCAAACTAGATATATTTAATACAGCTATATAATTTTTTTCAGGTGAAACATTCACAGCGTATGAAGGAAAAACCTCTGGAAGCTTGGCTAATCATTTTGGATGATGGAAGTGTGTCTTCAGCACACTGCAACTGTATGGCTGGATTAAGCGAGGTGTGTTCACATGTAGCAGCCATTTTATTTTATTTACATGCTCGTCCAAGCCAAGATGATACGAGATGCTAAATGCCACTGGCAGATCCATCTTACTGCGCAACCGCCGTATCCGTATCTGTCATCCTGTCTCCTGTCTTAAAACACGAGTAAAACCACGAAAAACCGCCTCCCTCCTAACCTAACCTCAACTTTTGTTTTATTCGTTTTCATCCAATGAACTATTATATTAATAGTTCATTGTTTTCATCACGTTTTCATTGTTTGACTTTGATTGTTTGTAGAACTTTTTTTCTATAAAAATGGGTGTTATGTGCTTTATTTGTGACAAAATATTTTCGCGACAGTATAATTTGAATAAACATTGTCGAAAAAAACACCATTTATTAGAACCAAATCCTGTTTCATACGATAAGTCAGTTTGGAATTACAAATGTTTGGAGACAAATTGCAATAGATCTTATCAGAAAAGTGAAAGTTTGATACACCATCTTCAGCAAGATCATTGTATGGTTTTTGACAAAATGGAAGAAATTGTTTTTACAGATAAGAGTGGTGAGTACCAGTTTTCTGATCTTGAGTCTATAATAAAGAAGTATTCTTTTACCTACCTATATATGACAGATACAGCGGTTGCGCAGTAAGATGGATCGGCCAGTGGCATTTAGCATCTCGTAAGATGATGAACCCGTAGCTTGCACATCGCAATTGGCTCAATGGCCTATTCCACCTTTAAAAATGTGGAAATGGCAGAAGTCAGATCAATGGAATTTGTTAGAAAGAAGGAGAAACATTTTAATGTTCCACCGATGTTGAAAGAGGAAATGGTCGATATGCTACAACTATTTCTACAGATTGGAGTAACTTCTGCCTCTACAAGGACTATGGAACCCCTTGCATCTAAAATAGAAAAAGAGCTGCCAAAAGACTTACCTACTTCCCTTGCCTGTTTTTTTGACGACATGTATCTGGAGTACTCCTATGACAATCTGTTAGATATAGCGAATAATATAAATATTTCAGTATCGGAGGAGGAAATAATGATGGTCGAGAGGGCTACACGGCATCAATCCATGAATGTCACTTGGTTTAAGCAAAGGTCTGGTAGAATAACAGCATCACAATTTAAAGCTGTTTGTAGGACTTCAATAGAAAAACCCTCATTAAGCCTTATCAAGGGAATATGTTACCCACGTAAGGTTCTCTTTACATCAAAAGCAACAAGTTATGGATTAAAACACGAGGAGGAAGCAGTAGATACTTATTTTTCTGCGGAAAAAGACAAACACAAAGATATAGAAATACTAAAAAAAACAGGGTTTTTTATTTCCAAAATTCATTTCGAAATTGGTGCATCTCCTGATGCACTAGTTCAATGCACATGCTGTGGACGTGGTACAGTAGAAGTGAAGTGTCCATATTCTCCATGCTTCATGGATTTGGAGGAATTTGCTGCCAAAGGAACCTCATGTTTGTTAGTAGAAAATGGTAACTACAAACTTAAGAAAAATCACATGTATTTCTACCAAGTTCAGTGTCAAATGTTTGCAACCCAAACAAAATATTGTGACTTTGTACTATGGTCGAAACAAAATTTGTTCGTTGAGAGAATTTTGTATGATGAACTTTTTATTAATGAAAACTTAACAAAGGCATTAGACTTTTTTAAATATATTATTAAACCGGAACTATTGAGCAAATATTTCACACAAAAAGCAGGAACAGCCAAGGTCTCTTTGTGGTGTGTATGTGAAAAGGTAGATGACAGTAGCCCCATGATAAGGTGCGACAATGAAAAATGTGACATTGCGTGGTATCACTTTTCATGTGTTTATATTACAGAAATTCCTGAAGGATTGTGGTATTGTCCCAAGTGCACATGTATGTATTTGTAAGCCAATTTTTGTAATTTCTTTTAAAAAGTACAATACACAATAATGTTTAGAATATTATTTTACTGAATGTTGATATTTTGCATTAGGCATACTTTAAAGTAGGTAGGAATGTTAATTTATATATTTTGTAAATTAAATAAATGTACAGCAAATAATTTCTATGAAATAAAACAAAAGTAAATTTGGTATGAAGCTTTTATTAAAAATCTAAAAATTATAACAGAATTACGTTAATGGAATCAGTGAAGGATACATATTTATTAATGCACAGCATATAACAATAATTTTGTCAAGTGAAATCTCATCGTTCGCCATGTTTGACAGCATACTCATTGGTATAATACCATGAACAATTTTAAATTTATTTTTTAGTAATTACCCGTTCTACATTAATTCTGACGGCTGCAATATTTCGTGTGCTTTCAACATCAAGCGGATGCAACTGATTTTTGCCCTTTGTAAACGCAGGTATCTGTAAATTTGCACCCACCCAGACCTCTACAGAATCTTTAATTAAAAATCCCCTGTCTGCTAGCACAATGTCCTGTGGGAGAATGTGATCTAAAAATCTACAGTTTTCTGCAATATATTTATCACTAGCCCTACCTCCATATGTTCTTGATATAAATGAAATTGTACCTTGTGGAGTTATACCAATAAAAAATTTCACTGTTTCATGGTGCTTATAACTTGACCAACACTAAGCAGCGCTTACAAGGTTGGATGGTCTTTCAATAAAAACTTCAAAGCAGTCTATTATTACAGCTACTTTGTCTCCAAATGACTCTTTAAAACATTCTGGCATGTTTTTCTTTAAGCTTTTACGTGTTGGCCAATATACAAACACTTTCAGTCTTTCATAAAGTATATCAATGCACTCATAAAAAGATGTAGAACATGTACTAGGAGCTATATTAAACTGGTAAGATAAAAATTTAAAAGGTAAATTTAATCGTAACTTTATTAGCGTTAATAAAAACTGCTGAAATGGCGAAAGTACTTTGTTATAATGCACAGGCAAATGATATTTAATTTTTTCAAAAAGAATAAAAAGCATTTGATTTTTCGGAAGTCCAGTATAATAAAGGGTTTTGCTGTCATCACTCTTAAAAGATTCTTCTGTTATTTCCAGGTTTTTTAATTTTTGCTCCAAACTATATATTCTGCTGTTTAGAAAAGTACAGTTTTCCATAATTTGTGACAAATTTTCAACTGTTAGGTCGGTCTGTGTGGCTTCATTTAAATTATTTTCCATAAAAGGTTCTTCGTCAGAAGTTCTGCTCATGCCTGGAGTATCTGCATCCTGGAACGCTTGCTGTTCCGCTTGATGTTCTTCCTAAAAAATTTTAGGTTTGCTAAATACAATATAAATCAAATGTCATTTTACATGACGTGATCAGTGTGGACTTGAAATGTTTAATTTAAAATATTTATCTGTCCCTTTAGTGCACTACAGGGGGATTAAAGTTTGTATAAGGTATATAACTTATAATCGAGCAAACATAATTTATGGTTTTTCCTATATTATCTACTTGTCCTACCTCGTCCAATTGCTTTCTTCTTTTTGTAGCTCGTTGAAACCTATTAATCTGTGTATCACCCACAGACTCAGAACTAACATATCCCATATTCTGATTCGGAATCCAATCAGGATGGTTCTTATCTAATAATTCAGCAGGTGCACCTGAAAACAGTTTTTTTTTAGAATCGGAAATAACTTGTCATCTTTATATTTTATTACCAGTTTTGAAATGTCTAGAGCAAACACGTCCATAATTTATTTGAGAGTCACTTAATGGTCCCCTTTTAATGGCTTTTATCCACATCTCTTGCATGTGTTTAGATAAGGCATTTGCATTATCACCAGCATTTTTCAGAGCAGCAGGTATTCTAAAAAACCTGACATTGTCTCTATTTCCTCTCATCCCACAATTCACTACAGCACAAAATGATGGCATTACTAAAGTATTTACCTTTATTATCTTATAATTCAAAGAAAATAGTACATAAAATCACTTAAACAAACGCGAAAATGCGGCGAAAATACACACAACACTTTACCTAACCTAGTTTTGTTTGTCCTCCAGGAAAAATGGCTGCCGCGTTGTGACGTCATTCGAAAATAATCAATTGTTTTGGTAGTAATTTACTACGGGGCACTTTGAAAGGGTTAATACCCCTTTACACAATCACGTGTAAATGCATAATCCAAAGCTGGTACTGGTAGCTTGTCAGTACGGGGGACATGTGTTTATTTGAAGATAATAATATTTTAATTATTGCGCAAAGCATTTAAGTTAAAGAAATATTACTTTGTGACAAAGATGATATATTAATATTGATTGTTAATTGGTTCGAGATATAATTTAAATAACTGATGTCATAAAATTGTTTTAAAAGTAATTTACGTACTGAAATGTCATTTAAATATTAAATCATCAGATATAATTAAGTCACATTTTAAAGTAAAGACTTATTTAAAGCTCACTACCTGTTTTTAATTTTTAACAAGTGAAAATTTGTAGAAAAAGAGTTGCTCAACCCATGTTTTCATTATTTTCAGGTAAACTATGCCAAGGATCACCTCAATAAAAGAGTCGCCAATTCGCCCCGTTATGTTTATTATAAGGTTAATTATTTTATTTTATTTTTATTTATTTAGTTATTTATGTTTCAATTAAAATTGATTTGATAAAAAATCACCCTCAGGCTTTTTGGGTTACAAATTTATTTTGTTAAATATCTTCGGTTCTAAAAAAGATACAAATTTGGAGTTTTCACGAAAATGTTAAGGATTTAATTCTCTATTAGACCCTGTTAAAACAGACCTATAATTGTATTTGACTTTTTTGCACAAATGCCTAATTTAAGCCTTTTTTTCAGTTAGCGCCATCTAGCGGCGACGGCAAAATTCATGGATAAAACAACAAACACGCAATTTGTAGATAAAATAAAGCTCTTTTTATTGAAATCAAGTTTGTTAAAATCGGTTTTGTCAAATGGAAGTAATCGTAGTTTATTTAAGAAAATATTTAATTTCCCCCCACCACTTTATTTTATTAGATAGAAAATTTTGTCCTTAACAAATATTATTAGGAAATGGGTAAATATTAAAACAAATATGTTTTTGGTACCTCCCACTTAGTCAAAACACGAAGAAAACCTGAATATTAACATTGGTCATCAGTGTAACGCCCCCTTCCGGACGTTTTACGAACTCGAAGATAATTTCCAGCATTTTCCCTTAGGCACTTTTACGAAAAAAATATTTTACCTAGAAGCTCCATGACTGCTAGTTTTTGAGATATAGCCGACGACCATTCTTAGCCCCCGGTACAAATGAATGAAAATACTTTTTTAGAAATATTTAATTTTGCAACCTATAATCAATTAGTTGTTATGTTGGCAAAGGCCTATGAAAGGAAACAACCTTTTTTTGTAGTACCCTGTTCATCTGCTATCTTGGATATTACATATATCGAATTAAAAAGTTACAATCTTGATTTGGGATACCTAGAGAACTAATCACGGATTGCGGAGCTCAGCTATTCCTTCACTTATGCAGACTGCTGGATATTAAGAAATTAAAAACCACGCCCTACCATCCTGCAGCAAATTGAATAGTCGAATGTTTCCATAGAAGTATAAAAACCATGATAAGTCACTTCGTCAGTGAACATAAAAATAACTGGGATGAAGTATTACCATACTGCCTAATGGCTTACCGCAATGTGTCTCACTCAGCTACTAAAGAATCACCATATTTTCTTATGTTTGGAAGAGATATGGAGCTTCCCATTAATCAATACATAAGAGCAACTGACCCAATATCCGATGTCGGTACAAATTATGTAACCGAAATCACGGAAAAAATGCATTCAGCGCACGCCCTTGCGCGCAAGAATATTGAAAGGAGCATTAAGGAAAGATGCGGAAAACGAAACGCTAAAAAGACAAAAAAGGAATTTCAATTGGGAAACCTGGTATATATGAATTCGCCAGCGATACCTGAAAAGAAACTGGCAAGAAAATTTTATACAAAATGGAAAGGACCCTACCGAGTTATTGAAAAGAAGAGTCCTGTTACCTTTAAAGTAAAGGAACTGCATGGAAGAAAAGAACACATAGTGCATGCCGACCGTTTGGAACCCTGTAAATTGGACGACGATTTCAAGGAGTTTCCGAGGGTTCATAAAGAAAATCTAAATACAGATGCCGAAGAACAAAACGAAGAAGAAATACAGACAAAGGTTGACGAATTTTTAGACATGGGCCGGGAAGAGATTAACCCTTTCAACGAAGAACTCCCAGAGGAAGGAGAAGAGGTAGCAAGCGATTCTGACGGAACATATGAAAGCTTGGAGGATATTGATTCCACAGAAAGTGAAGGAGGAACCACCTGAACCTAATTTAGATAATGTAAGGCGAACTCGCACTCGTGAGGTTAGGCTCCCTGAACGGTTAAAAGACTACCAACTAAATTACCTAAATCAAAATTAAAATACAAATAAAGCCACCACACAAAGATTTCTCTAATTACCTCCATTCTTGCAGTGATGCAAGGACTACTCATCGGGATAGTGTTGGTCCAGTTGACTTATGCCACTCTGATAGCGTATGACTGCAAAACCTGACAACAAATATATCGGTCATCTCGTTGCGTGACGTAAGCCCATGCCCAGACCCTGAGACAGGTTATTTAGTCGAGGAGGGTTTTGCCCAAATTATTGAAAAACGGCAATATGAATATATACACGTTCAGTCATGCTTAGTCGCTGTAACAAGGATAATCACACATGGTGGGGCCTTTTCTCATCAATCTGCAGTGGAGGGTGGTTTATCATCTTATATTTATGAATTTGGAAGTGACGGATGTCAGAAAACTCACGCATTTAAGCAACTAACAGGAATTAATGGTCACGTGATTAGCAACCTAAAACCTAATGCTACCATATCTTCCTTATTTGCGATAGCAGAAAAAATCGATGCCAATTATAACTGTGAAGGTACCCAATATATTGAAGATGGCGCCCAATGGAAAAATGTCATAGTGCAGGCGCACGTGAAGGTGACTGACTCTGCATGATTACTACGCTAAGGTACGTCTCGACACTAATGAGATATTACTACATAATGGAATTTCATGTCCTTTTCTTGAGGGTTTTTGCGTTGACACTGATCTAGGTAAATCCACCTGGAGAAAAATCTCCCCTCAAATGTGCCAACAGTTTAATATTTTATATGAAGGCCGCGTGACATTTGTGCAAGAAAGAGACCAGATTAGTGCAGGCCACCGCTACATAGTAGTAGAGGATCGAGCTAAGATATTTGCTATACAATTACTTCGTAAAGAAAATGTCTGTGGCATCCTGGCCTGGCAAAGTGAGCACCCTAGATTATTGATATTACAGAAAGCTAACGTTATAGAAGTTACCCCTTTTACACAAACTTCCACGACTAATGATGCCGATTTAATCACCTACGTTAATACAAAGCTTTTATACGTAGAACAGTCATTTCAAAGAAGTATTAACGACATGTTTGCTCAAACTATCCACAGAAGATGCCTCCTACATAGAGAAATATTAAAAAATCGACTTGTTATGGCAACTGTAAGTCCAAATAGTGTAGCGTCACTATTCCAGAAAAAATTAGGGTATATAGCCAGACTCGGCGGAGAGGTCCTGTATATAATGAAATGTAATACAGACAAAGGTTGACGAATTTTTAGACATGGGCCGGGAAGAGATTAACCCTTTCAACGAAGAACTCCCAGAGGAAGGAGAAGAGGTAGCAAGCGATTCTGACGGAACATATGAAAGCTTGGAGGATATTGATTCCACAGAAAGTGAAGGAGGAACCACCTGAACCTAATTTAGATAATGTAAGGCGAACTCGCACTCGTGAGGCTAGGCTCCCTGAACGGTTAAAAGACTACCAACTAAATTACCTAAATCAAAATTAAAATACAAATAAAGCCACCACACAAAGATTTCTCTAATTACCTCCATTCTTGCAGTGATGCAAGGACTACTCATCGGGATAGTGTTGGTCCAGTTGACTTATGCCACTCTGATAGCGTATGACTGCAAAACCTGACAACAAATATATCGGTCATCTCGTTGCGTGACGTAAGCCCATGCCCAGACCCTGAGACAGGTTATTTAGTCGAGGAGGGTTTTGCCCAAATTATTGAAAAACGGCAATATGAATATATACACGTTCAGTCATGCTTAGTCGCTGTAACAAGGATAATCACACATGGTGGGGCCTTTTCTCATCAATCTGCAGTGGAGGGTGGTTTATCATCTTATATTTATGAATTTGGAAGTGACGGATGTCAGAAAACTCACGCATTTAAGCAACTAACAGGAATTAATGGTCACGTGATTAGCAACCTAAAACCTAATGCTACCATATCTTCCTTATTTGCGATAGCAGAAAAAATCGATGCCAATTATAACTGTGAAGGTACCCAATATATTGAAGATGGCGCCCAATGGAAAAATGTCATAGTGCAGGCGCACGTGAAGGTGACTCTGCATGATTACTACGCTAAGGTACGTCTCGACACTAACGAGATATTACTACATAATAGAATTTCATGTCCTTTTCTTGAGGGTTTTTGCGTTGACACTGATCTAGGTAAATCCACCTGGAGAAAAATCTTCCCTCAAATGTGCCAACAGTTTAATATTTTATATGAAGGCCGCGTGACATTTGTGCAAGAAAGAGACCAGATTAGTGCAGGCCACCGCTACATAGTAGTAGAGGATCGAGCTAAGATATTTGCTATACAATTACTTCGTAAAGAAAATGTCTGTGGCATCCTGGCCTGGCAAAGTGAGCACCCTAGATTATTGATATTACAGAAAGCTAACGTTATAGAAGTTACCCCTTTTACACAAACTTCCACGACTAATGATGCCGATTTAATCACCTACGTTAATACAAAGCTTTTATACGTAGAACAGTCATTTCAAAGAAGTATTAACGACATGTTTGCTCAAACTATGCACAGAAGATGCCTCCTACATAGAGAAATATTAAAAAATCGACTTGTTATGGCAACTGTAAGTCCAAATAGTGTAGCGTCTCTATTCCAGAAAAAATTATGGTATATAGCCAGACTCGGCGGAGAGGTCCTGTATATAATGAAATGTTTAGCAGTTCCCGTGGAAGTCCGTAAAGAAACAAATTGTTATATCAAACGACCAGTGCCAGTTTATAATCAAAGTTTTTACATGTCCCCCGTAACAAGAATATTGCAACAACATGGCACCCAAGTGGACTGTAGTACACTGTTACCTTCCATCTACTATATTGAAAATAAATGGTTTGGATTTGATCCATTACCGACCCAGGGCTTAGTACCTCAGGAGTTGCAAGTGGATACCGAACAACCTTTTAAATTCCAGTCTATAAAGGAACTGGTGGGTTGTACACGTACCAGGAAATACGAAATGCCCAAAATTATATGGTATTTAATTTAGAAAGGATTGCACTTCATAATATTCTAATACGAAAAATAGCTGGACATGAAGTAGCACCGTAGGGATTTTCTACCTTACGCCTATTTAATAAGGAGGAAATGGAAAGAAAGAAAAAAGAAAATAAAAACTGTGCAAAAAGATAGGAACCTTAGTTTATATGTTTGAAATAGAGATGGGCTATATGAGAATATAGAGTTTTAACTAAAACAGACAATCTTATCTTCCCCCACTTTGGCAACTTATTAACGTATAGGGTCAACACCAATTCCAAGCAAAGAAAATGAATTAGCTAGAACCTTTAGTTGTTGCTGAATACTAATCCAGTACAGAAATGCCCTTTTAAGAATAAAAATAACAGCGAAAAATCAAGCAAGATGACAACATGGATTGTGATGTTCCTGGTACATCTACGATTAATAAGTGATGATGGGATAAAGTACCAGCTTTTGAGGACGGCTCTCGCCCATCTACGGGAGCTTTACATTCAACTAGGGCGTGACGGACCATGCGTGCCAGCGTTCTTCCCTTTAAAGGCCTTAATCGCCCTGTGGAGCGAGTTGCTCCACGCGGAGTATAGAATTCTTGTGGTGATGTGGGTAGTGCGAGGAAGATACCACTACAATTTTGCGATTGTGCCCTCTGCAGTAGTGGAGCTGCAGGGACTAGTACTCCGGCCCACTATTGGAACATCCTCCAATCTCAAGGGGTACCACCGTGCCCCTGCTCTAAATGCACCAGAGCCAGAATTCTCCCTGGTGACTTCATGAACAGCCCCTCAAACCTGGACCATCTGGTGTACCCCGGGGAACGGCCAGGCAATATGTCCGGCCGGCACAGTTTGTTCCTGAGCAAACGACTTCCACCCAGCTCCCAGCAAAACTTACGTCGGACCTGGAAGGCCGTTTCGGCGATCCTCCAATGAGTCCCCAGGAGGATATCCCCCGATTCATCCCCCTCGGCCCTCAGTCCGGTGCCCGTCGAACCCCGCCGAACCCAGTCCATCCTGGTCGGCCATGGGCGTCCTATAAAAAGAAGGGACATCCGTTCGCCGGGCACAGCAGAGCAAACAAGACGCCCCCGAAATGGAATTAGAGGCCGTGGAAATGGGCATGGTAGGAGACCCCCAATCCACGGTCAAATCCACAAAACCCGGTTATGAAATCGAACAATTAAGTGAATTTCGCTTTCTTTTTAAAAAGGACTAAAACATACTAGTGGGTAATATTAAATGTAGTATTAAGTTATAATTTTAATTCAGTTAATTTCTTAGTGGTAAGTTTTATCTACTTTAAAAATATTCGTATTTTTTTTATCATTTCAGTAGTTGTAGGGAAGCCTTATAATTTTTTTTTATATCTATATTTTGAATTTTTATCATATCTAACTTTTGAATTTTTATCATGTCGAAACTTTAAATTTTTATCGTTTTGATATACCTACTAGCAATTTTAACATTTTATTAGTATTAAGTTGTAATTGTAAACCTATATATATATTTTTAATAAAATTTGATCATTACATTTACATTTCATAAATCATTCATTTATCATCCTTTGGGTTCATCCTAAAAAGTCAGGTACCTACTTATTCGAGAAGTCGGCTCGTGCCACCAACATCTGTTCACTTTAAGGGTCAGCACCCTCAACTTGAATTGTACAAGCAGAAAGATTAATGATTTTCAGAGATTGAAGTCTTGTCAAAAAAACTTGAGTTATTTTGACAGAAAAAGGGGGATGTAATGTAGTGCCCCGCTAAGAAGAGTGAAAATTACTCTGAAAATCATTAAATAATAACAAATTTTTGTCTCGTGTAAAAAGAACAATATTCTTAAAATCTAATAAAAACAAGTTCTGGTGTTTATAGCGATAACTTCGCAGTTTTCTAATTTCCCTTGTCTAGAATAAATGACGTCAATTGAATTACTAATCCTAGTTGGACACATTGATTTTCCTATATTGGGATAAATATATCTAACGTGTAAAAGTTAAAGTTGCGCAATTATCATTGAACCCAAATCACGAGGTAGTACGTCATATTCTTCACTATTAAAGACAAAGAATGACGTCCATCCAGGGGGTCTTTCTACTATAAATAAGAATCTCTGGTCTGACAAAACAACACTTAATTAGCAAAAATAGTAGTTGCTACTAGAAACTCTGTCCGTTTGAAACTTTAAGTTTAATTTTCTTTAAATTTTTTAAAAGAATAAAAGTTTTGATACTTAGAAGAAAAAGTTGAAGTGTTAGTGAGCAGTTTCATAGGTTGGGAGCTAACAAGAAAGATACGATCCGCTACGATGAGAAGTTTAATATAAAAACGTGGGAACTTTGTGAACTACGTGTGGGTTTAAGGGATTTTAATTATGACATTTCTTTCTAATAAATGTTGTTCAAAGTTTTGGAGAACATTTTCTTGCGCAAATTAATAGCGTTCTCTTGTGGCTGGCTAAAGTAAATAATCCATGTATACAACTATGCTAAAGGTTTATCTAATCATTTTTAAAAAGGCTTAATACTAACTTTCATATTTTAAACAGAAATAAATTTATTTTATTTTCAAAAAGAAGAATAAGATTGTTTTCAAATAAATTATAAATATTTTGGTTTTCCAGAAGTAAGATTTGATTATTTTTAAAAATTTGATTATTTAAAAAAATTCTATTTAGTATATTATGAATAATCTAACAGGGGTTTACATGATTTTTCAGCAAAAGTATAAAGTTTATAGCGAGTCCTTTCTTTCCTTATCTTTGGAAATAATCGTATAAAACAGGTAGCGAGTTAATATAATAGTTAGATGATAGGAGAAGTGCTCTTTTTATCAGTGTAGCCAAGTAAGCTGTGAGTTGCCAGAAATCCTTGTAGCTGCTGCTGAATGTTTAGGCCGAAACATAAGTAAGTAAACTTAGTTAGGGGTAGGGCAGCACTACAAATATTTGTTTTATGGCAAGTATAGATCTGAGGGAGTCTGTGATTATAGCTGAGAGTGAAAGGTTGTATTGTAGTGCATGATTTAGGGCTTGTAGTATAGCATAAAGCTCGGCTGTAAAGCTGCTGGAGTACTCAGAGAGCTTATATTTCAGGGTCTCATGTTGTGTTACTACGGCCGCTACCGTTCCATCTGCTGTTTTTGATGCATCAGCGTAAATTGTTTCGTAGTTGGTTAGACTATTGAGAATGGCTCGGAACTTTAACTTAATGAAATTGTGATTGGTTTCAGTTTTGCTAAATTGAGTAAGAGTAGTGATGCATTGGGGAGGTTTAATTGTCCATAAATAATAATTTGCTTTATATCGAAACTTGGATTGAAAATAGTATGTTGTTTTAATATGGTAACTAAAATAAAAAATCTTGCAATTGTTGTGCATACATTGGAACATTCTAAAACAAAATACTTATTGTCTAACAAGGAGCTCCCACTTGATTTGGAAAATTAAAAACAGTTCTGTCCAGATTTGTAAAATTGCGCGTTTGACAACATTTCTTTTGTGTTCTTATATCACGATTTGAAATAAACGATTCATTTATTTACCAATGTTTTAGAAGTACCTTATTTCTTCCTCGATACCTTTTAGTATTTGTTTCTAATTTCACACACTTCAGATCAGCAATGTAACTGCAAAAATGTAGAAAAGGCTTTTCGTTATTAGAAATTTATTACTGGAATTGAATGCAAAAGTTGATCAACTCTCAACTCAACCATCAGGGAAGGCTATAAAGAGTGTGACGTCAAGTGATATTTTAGCTAAAACAAATATCAAGTACCCTATTAATACTATTGAAGATCTGTTTTGAAAGTTTTTGGAAACAACTGAGGAACAGTATTTGGAAATGGTAATATACTTTCCAAACAAAAATTTACATGCTCAATTTTTTATTAACAAGCAAAAAAAATGGATTTTTGTAATTTTCCATAAAACTTAATATTTCCCCTTATTTTTAGGAAATAATTGAACACTTCTAGTACAAAATTTAAAATAGGAATTTATGAAAGCAGGATTAAAATTTTTTTTTTTATTATATAATGGAAATAATAAATATCTTTAAAAATTGAAATATTGACCATGATTGCTAGTTACAGCTATTAAGAGAAAACTTTTTAATGTTTGTTAATTTTAGGGTAATTTTTTGCAAAACAGGGAGGAGCCAATTTGTCTGAAGTTGTAAGAAGGTGCTTGACCCTCATAATCACGGACGATATCGCTATGCAATTCTCCTTCCAAGGAAGGAAACAAAAAGAGCCATTCAACTCTTTGAAAATTTGTACAGCCATCCTTGGTAAGCTACTGCTTTTTAGAGCCACAAAAAATCGTACCACTGTC
The DNA here is from genome assembly GCA_963969555.1 of Polydrusus pterygomalis. Classification (NCBI taxonomy): domain Eukaryota; kingdom Metazoa; phylum Arthropoda; class Insecta; order Coleoptera; family Curculionidae; genus Polydrusus; species Polydrusus pterygomalis. The sequence goes on along the minus strand of OZ018378.1, from coordinate 119,704,250 downwards.
AAATATTTTTTAACGAAAAGGAAACTTATAATATCTTAAAAGTTAAATAGAAAAAATCATCAATACACTTTATATCGAGGGGGTAATCTTTTGCGTATATGTTTAACTTTGTCACTTCAAGCCCCTCGGGGGAGTAAGCTCTAACCCTTAAATGTTATTAGGAGTCAAGTGATACCTCATTTTAAAGGTGATTAAATTATCTTTTTAACGCCTCCTAGCTTTTTGAATTTGCTGCAGTCGTTTTTAAGAAGACCCTTTTTTTTAAATAATGAGTCAATAATCGAAAGGATTGCTTTTTTCACTTTTACCACTATTTTTTATTTTGTAATTAGTACGATTGTATCTCAGTGCTTTATGTTTTTTTAAATCATGTCTTCATATTTTTACAATAAAACTGTTTACAAGAAGCATGGTTCTTGGGGTTAGGCAGTGGCAAAATGGAATCACTTTTCGACGTTTCGTTTGCAGTTGTACGAGGCATTTGCATGGATATTTTTACTCTTCGAGACTAAAGCACTGAATTCAGTCAGAAAGTAATTTCATTTTGACATGTTATAATTCCAAAGAACCATGATTTGTATAGCTACCTGGCAAAAGTTCTGTGTTCCATGTTTAGATGATATGTTTTATTTTTAGATGCTACTGAAAAATCTGGCCTTAAAACCACATGAAAGGAAATTGAACCAGCCATTAGTGCTTGGCTTAAAAGAGCTCCCGAGCGTAAAAGAAGAAAGCAATGAGTCAAGTCTATGATTAATATATATATATTTAAATACTTATATAAGTATGCTTAATTACCCACTAAGCAAGAACCTTACAAAACGGTTGCCGCAATGTTGATTTGTCTTCCCATTTATAATTTTCACTTTAACCTTGCTGATAGTTTAATTTTAAGTTACGGTGTCGACATTGCCCAGTAAAATGTTTTTAAAAATTGATTTGGAAATATTGCAACAAGAACGATGCAGCAACGTTGCTGTATAACCATTAATGCAAGTTTATTGCTGTAAGTTTTTTGAACTTTTCATTAGGCTATAAACGTAATGTTACAAAAAAACTTTTAATTTTATTGTAAAACAAGTATTTATTTACAATAATAAAAACGCAACACACAGGAAGTGCCCAGGTAGAAGGATTTTGCACTTTTAACTCGTATACACTTAAATAAACGTGTACCGTGTAAGTATTAATGATATCCGAGGATCCGACCGTTTTAACATCTCTTGCTCTTGCATGCATGCAATCAGATAATAAATAAGACCACAATCTACCCTCGGAAAGAAAAGTCCAACTTTCCATCCTCTTCTCACACAAATATAGCATATATAGGTATACCTCGACACGAGTTGTGCGTTAGCGTTAATAGGGTTAATTAAGAATCGAATTTCATCGCCACTTAAAATAATTAACTGGCGCAAATAAGAGCAAACTAACATATTCACGCCATAATTTCTTATTCTCTTTAACCCTTTTTCTATTATTAAAACGAAACTCAACCACCAAAGTTGGTGCCTCCAATGCGCTTTTTTAAATTAAATTTTAAAAATTTAAACTTTATTTTAAATCCTGTCATCGAGATAGTTCACGATCATATTGTATTGTTGGGATGTGTCTCTCTTTATTTTACTGTTGGGATATGTGTCTCTCTTTATTTTACTGTTGGGATATGTGTCTCTCTTTATTTGCAATATATAAAGAAAGACAACAACATTTCATCCAATAATCACCAGTTTTTATTGTGTTCTGAGATTGTTACATTGCACTAAAGGAATAGGGAGTGATATTTTCAATGTTGCCAATTGGTGGGTAAAAATGGTAAAAACCCGGTTTTGGAGATTAAAAATAATTGTATAATCCATCAGTCATTCCACTTTAGTCTGAGTAAGAGAGAGATCCATGTACCTATCCAAATTTCGGATTTTCAAATAGTTTTACTATCATCACTGTGAAAAATAATCGTACTGGGTTATCTGCACTCACAAAAACTTATCGGTACCTAATAACATAACCTATCTATCGGTGAAAGGACCTTTCTTACTGTTTTAATGGCTTTACGATCGAAAATAATGATTGAAATGAACATAGAATTATATGGCATTTGTCCATTTGTGACCTGCAATTAAGCAGTGGAAAAAATCCGATATTAAGTGAATATTTCCAAAATTATATACCGCGTTATTGGCAACACCGCGTCCTTCACTTGGTTCTCGTGCTTGTCTCCCATGTTCGCCATTTTGGTGTTTTGATGTGGCTTGGCGTCATGGAGCACTATAAAGCGGTAAGTAAAACCCATAAAACGGTTATAACCTTTCGACTTTTTTTATTGTTTTTCTTTGTAAGATTAGACCTTAACAAACCCGCCATTTAAATTGCATGCTATAAATTTACAGGATATTGGAAATTAATTAAGTATTCATTATATTATAGGTAACAAACAGCACGCCTAAATGCAATGCATTATTTTGGGGCATAATATACCTACATTATGGCCTAAAAAGGCTGAAAACCATTTCTTGTCGAGCAAAAAAAATTGCTGGGACATTATGTAAAGTTTTCTTGTAATGAAAGTTTTCAAACAAATTAATTTTGGCATGGTATAATAGATATTAGCTGATAATCGAACAGTTGTTTATAGGGGGAGATTTGTTGAAGTTATTTTCATATTTTTTATGATAAAAAATAACCTACTGCAGTTATTAATATTCCAAACCGGTATTTGCCACTTTACTTGTCAAAAGTGATAATCAAAATCACTTTTACACTTAGGTAAGTACTTATAAATACCAATTTTGAATATCAGCTTGTAGATCAAATCGGTTTTTGTGACTCTGAGTTATACCTATCTTCAGATGATATTGGACATAGATAAGTTTAATATAAATTCTTATTTGCAAAAAGTAGCACAAGATAATACATTATCAGCTGATGACCGGGCTAACCAGATTATTACCCATACCATAGCTAATTGTCGATGACAAAATTTTGGTATAAAGCCAGAATATTGGAAAAATTTTCTAAACCCAAAAACCTACAAAGTTAGTGTAGTTTTAATTGGTTAACTTGTAGTACCTAATAGAGACAGTAGTACCTAGTAGTAATAAATATTGTCAGTAAGTGTTTATAATATAAGTTACTGATAAATCGAACAGTTGATTATAATTAGGGGGAGTTTATTTTCATATTTTTTAATGATAAACTTGGTAACCATGCTAGTAGAAAAAGTATTTTAGTAATAAATGTTTGATAATGATAATAGTAATTTTTGGTATTTGTAAATATGCCCATGTTGATGAGTTTTTGTATTTGTGATTTGGTTTGTGGTTTTAACAATATAATCTTAAGGAAGGTCATAATTTGTGGGGTTTTTTACTTAAATGTTTATTAAGCTCTTTTTCAAATTTGTAGTAAACTTGAAAGGGAAAAATTTAATTCTCTTATCTTGATTGATCAACTGGTGAATAAAATAGCTTATTTCAATTAACTTTATCCTACCTTTACAGACTAAACATCAAAAGCTATTTACTAAAATGACAAAGAAATACAAACAAGCTGTGCTTACAGCAAATATTAACACAGCTAAGAAACCTAAATTGTCAAAGGAACAAGGACAAAGCTTAATTTCTGAAGTACCCTCGAACATACCCAAAGAAAAAAAATTTATAGATATAGGGAATACTGAAAATGATTTTCAAATTAATAATGGATGTCAGAGTGTTACCTCTACGCCTTTAATTACTATGACTCAGATAATAACACCTGATTATCTAGTTAGTCCTTTGGAAATATCTAAGGACATCCCAAAAATGCCTTTGGCTCATACATTAAGAGGATTCCGTAGCTACCCGCATTTACAGTTTTCAGGCTGTTTACTCCACGTCGCGAGCGGTCGGCCGACGTGCAAGGGCATCGTGGATGAGAGCAGTTTACGGAAGCCAGTGGCGTAGATAATAACGCGACCAACAATAATTTATAAAATTAGTAATATTAATAATAATAATAATAATAATAAATATATTTATTTGTATTTAAATTATACAGGGTGTTTCATTAAGGGTGGCCACCGGCCATATCTCGGAAACTACTAAACATAGAAACTTGGCAAACAAAAATTTATTATTAAAGTGGCCATGAGAAATTTGTGGAAATTATTTTTAAGTTCAGCATTTCGCCTCAAGGGGGCATAATTAAAAATAAATTTTTTAAATTCTGAATTTATTCCAAAATTCCCATATTAAGGTATACCTTTGGTTACATCATTAAAAAGCTTAAACAATTCTGCATCATTTTGGTTTAAGGCTCATTGGCGTACCGACCTTGATAAGAGTGGGGGAAGGTTTTGAAAGTGTCATCATTTAAATCGCTGTAACTCTAAACGACTTATCCGATTTTACCAAATTTAAGCTTGGTTGGAAAAGAAACCTAAGTACTTTTAATTGTCATACTGGTACATAATAGTTTCTAATAAAATTGCTAAACGGCGCTATGTGTAATAATAACGGTTTTTTTGATTTTATCCCAAAAAATCAAATCATAGGTATAACTATGACTTCACAATCGGAAAGAAGATTAAATGGTTTGGTTGTAAGAAAAAATGTGAAGACCGCAGTTCGAAACCTTTGTTTGTTTTAGAGTTATTGCCAAAACAATAATTTTGAATACTTTAAATCGAAGAAATTATTGTTTTTTAGCTTTATGGCCAAAGCATTCGACGCCAAAAAATATTTTTAAACTTTATGATTGTGTAATGTGTAGTTTTGTTACTCAATATTCCAATGGCCTAAAGAACTACTTTAGAATTAATGACATAATCAGGAAAAATTTCTAATTTGGGCATGTTATTCTAATATTATATATTTTTTTTAAATAAATCTAGATGGCCGTGAAACAAAATCGGCAGGTTTCCATAAAGCACTTTGAAAACATTCGAGATATATACGGAAAGCATATCGTAAGCCTCAGCATTGGTATAAGCATTTTTGATGGATATAGCATAAATTTTAACTAGGTAAGAAATAATTTTAAAAAAATTAAGGATAACTTTTGTAAACACCTATCAAAATAAAATGATAACTCCTTACTTTGTTTATTTATCTCCATGGAATCTGCCGATTTTGTTTCACTATTTAGATTTATTTTTTGAAACATCATATTTCATTGATTTCATTGCTCTTCTCGGTTGTTAATTCTTGTTCTAATCCACACATTTTACATTTTAAAATAAAGGCACTAAAAAATCCCTTTCTTTTTTTATCTGTTACCTCCATATCTGCAATGGAACAATCGAATAATGGATGTTTATTGCCAAATATTTGAGAAAACAGATGATGAACGTCAAACATTCTTCTTCCCACAGGAATCCCTCCTATAAACTTCTGATTCTGATTACTAAAATAAATGTATTACACAGTAATGTATACATAACAAAAAATAAAAGTATTACCAATCACCGCTGCGCTGAAAATCTTTTTCAATAGTCATAGAGGGAGAATCAGTTGATGTTCTGTAATGTAATTTGTACTGATTAATAATTGTACGTTTATCAATATTATCAATACAGCCTGTATAGCGATCATGACCACTCATTAAAAGTATCTAAAGAACAAAAAAATATTCATTTTTGGAAAATTTACGCGCTAGTAGAGATTTTTTTAAAAAATAGTCCATGGTGTCAAATTTCCGGATATCTGAATACAACTTAAAATTTTAAGCCAAACATCCTACATATTCATATATATATATATACATAATTTTTGTCAATGTGGCACCATTTATAGGTGAAAATTGTCTTTACGGCACCCAATTTTACGTATCGGCACCCGACTTCGGGTGCCGATACGTTTTCCCTGGAAAAAAATTCCTATGATTATAAACGAGCATTAAGAGCGTCTGACAAAGTTTTGGGTGGGTGCCGGATTGACAATAATTATGAACGAACATATTGATTAGTTCGACCATCTTCCGAAAGGGGGCGCTGCGTTTTATACAAGTGTATGTAAATTTGTAAATGAAACCAAAGTGGCACCATCCAAATATGTTTGCCCTAGAGCACTGTAAATTTGGCAACACCGATTTCTTTGCCGAAGGTCGTTATTTTTAAATCATAACGGTGAACGGCGGTGAATAACAGACAGTGGACGATAAAGCAGCATTTTCGTATTGGCATTGGCCACTTTTTAAATAAAAATTTATAGTTTGTGTTAAATAAATTATGAAGAAAATGAATATTTCTTTTCGAACAAGAAAGATTATGGAAAAGTGTGTACCAATAGGTAAGTAAAATTTACATACAATTTACTGTTTTAATATTTTATTTTTTGGTATGCATGGTGTATGACAACAAACAATTTTAAATTATTTTTGCGATAGTTCAGAAACGGTAAAAGATATTGAAAAAAAAACAAATTTTATTAGAAGTGACAAAAAATGTACATGTACGGCATAAACCTATGCAGGGGCGGCTTTTGGATTTGTACTGAAGAGGGGCGCAAGCAAATTCTAAATTAGGTACCTATTAAGTCAAGGGTGAATTTAGCTTTTTGGAAGGAGTAACGCTCCCTGGAAAAATGTGTTTGGGGGGAGTAGAGGTTTACAGATGGTGGTAATGACTTTTGATCGAAAAAATAATGATGGAAAAAGTTCTAAAAATATTTTTTCAAGAAAACTTAAGAAATTAAAAAAATTAACAGAAACCTATAAAGTTTTTCTGTATCTTATTGCAAAATCTATGTTACGTAATATCTTTTAGCCTAAGATATAATTTTTATAATGAATGTTTTCATGGGCACTTGTCAAATGTTTAGGTAGGTATAATAAAATAGGTATATTTTATATTATTATCTCACATGATTTAACTCGAAAATTTTTATGGTAAAGCAGGAAAAGGACAAAATGAAATTTTCAAAATACAAGACGCCCGTCTCCTCACCTCTCCCCACCCCTTCCCCCTAAAACAACCACTGAACCTACATACCAAAAGTTATTTGTTTATTATCAAAAACGAAAAGCTATTAAAGGTCACCCGGTATATTTCCATTAACATACTAATACTATTGTGAAATTTAAGCAAGTGATACAATATCTTATCTATCATCTTGATTCTAATTTAGTTATAATTTATAATGTAAATTTTTAGATGACGATGATAATTTATCTGAACAGTCTGATCCTTATGCTACAGATGGTAGCGTAGACGAATATGTTCCATCAACGCCATACCAAAGTAGTAGCGATGGAAGTGTGAGTAGCATTTTATTTTTTAATTTTGTAATATGATTTGGTTGTAATGTCTCAATAGGTTTGCACGTCATCCAAAAAATCTAAAGAAGAGGCAGAGTCAGATACACATAGAAGCAAATCGCCCAAAATCAATATTATTTCAGAAATAATTATACCTAAACCTTATAAGGTGAGTAAACATATATCTGGTAGGCAGGTAGGTAGGACAACGAAACACGGAAAAATTTTTATATTTACCTGACCATTTTTTTTAAACCGGTCAATTATTATTTGGAGGAGAACATATTTTAAGCCTTGTCACTTTCACCCACAATATCCCTAAAATTTTAAATACATAATTTTACAGGTCCCTTGAACGAAAGTTTAAGGGTCTTATTGGCAACTCTGCCAATGTGACAGCTTGTCAAAATATTGATAAAGTCTTAGTTTTGAGCAAATTATTCATTAAGTAATAACTTAGCGAGATTAAACTTAACACGTTATTTTTGAAGAAGTAGTCCATACTCAAAGTGGAGTTAAATGATATAGGAAATAGAAAAGCACAAAGTCTTTCCTCACAATTTTTATTAGCAAAAATTGGGCGAACCTAGATTAATTCATAATAATACAAATCGACATGTTTCGAGTGTAGAAACACTTATCATCAGGAAAACAAAGTGAAAAGTATAATGCTGATGTGCAATAGAGAAAAGAATAGTGGGATTGAGCCGTAATGGAGCTTTTAATGGTGTACAAGAGGTGTAAAATCGAATAGTCAAAAGACCGACAATCAAGCCTTCAGCATACTGAAAAGTCAAGGGTTAGTGCAAAGGCACTGTCCAGGGCAGAAAAATGAGGAGAGCAAAAGAAAAATTACGGAGTTTTAAAAATACTTATCTGTGAAAATCATTATTAAGTAGGTAGTGAAAAATCTTGGATTTTATTTAGCTTTGTCAGAGACATGTGAAAGTATTGAAGTAAGATGGAAAGAAAAAGGAAAAAAAGTTGTTTTTCATAAAAGTCGAAGCATCATTTCGCTTAAAGTAAAATACAGTTGGGGTACTAGGCTTTTCACGGCCCAGTTACTACCGGCAGAAGTCAAAACATACACATTAAGTGCAAAATTAATATTTAAAAAAAGTTTTTTGTTTTACTAGAACATTTTTGTTGGAGAAGTTCCACTGCAACCAGCACGTGTCAGATGAGAAAAACAACAAAGATGTTCTAGTAAAACAAAAAAACTTTTTTAAAATATTAATTTTGCACTAAATGTGTAAGGAGTCAAAACAACTCCTGCCGGGGTAAATGGGCCGTTAAAAGCCTGGTATCCCAACAGTATTTTACTTTAAGCGAAATGATGCTTCAACTTTTATGAAAAACAACTTTTTTTTCTTTCCATCTTACTTCAATACTTTCACATGTCTCTGACAAAGCTAAATAAAATTCAAGATTTTTCACTACTTAATAATGATTTTCACAGATAAGTCTTTTTAAAACTCCCTAATTATTCTTTTGCTCTCCTCATTTTTCTGCCCAGGACAGTGCCTTTGCACTAACCCTTGACTTTTTAGTATGCTAAAGTCTTGGTTGTCTGTCTTTTGACTATTCAATTTTACACCTCTTGTACACACACACAAAGCTCCATTACGGCTCAATCCCACTATTATTTTCTCTATTGCTAACAACATCAGCATTATACTTTTCACTTTGTTTTCCTGATAATGAGTGTTTCTACACTCGAAACATGTCGATTTGTATTATTATGAATTATTCTAGGTTCGCCTAGTTTTTCTAATAAAAATTTTCTTTTTTCTTTAACAGGTTATAATTACGGGGAAAATAGATTTTAATACTCTTCTTAATTCAAGGGGTTAAAGCCTAAAATAATGAATCATTTTAAATTACTTTTCACCCTTAGAATAAATTTTAAAGTGTAAATCGCTACTTCAAAACAATTATCCAACTCCTTTTTTGACAGCCGGTTACATTAACAGGATAGATAGCAGGACTTTTAAAATTGAAGGTTGTAATAAGCGTCAAAACAACTTTAAAATATGATATCACCCAGTTTGAGGTTTGACAGTTGAAAATATACTTAAAATATTCCCCCCTGCAAATAAATAATGACGCGACCGAACTATTTTTAATGGTAAAGTTAGCCGTGTTTTGCATTCGTTGACCCACCCTACCTATTATGAAATTAGAGTAATATTTAATTATTATGTTTTTTAGACGGCGTTAGAAATAATCTCTAATTATGATCAAGCTAGTTGGGAACAAGTGGGATTTTCAGCACAGCCATATGAATTCGATAATAGTTTTAAAGTAAGCTCGCGCATAAAAACAGTTATAAACAAATATAAATTTCAATTATATTTTAGAATGAATCTTTAATGATGGACGATGATACTATTAGAAGGGTATCTACCTTTTTTCAAAACATACCGGAAATTGACAGTGGGAAACAAATTGCCATAAACAAGGTAGGACCTTACGTGACATATTATTTGTTAGCTTGGTTTGTTGGATGGTATGTTTTCAAAAAAACGGTCGCATCTCTGTAAATGTGTTAGAACTCCGTTTATGTGCTGGAAAACGTACACTTTTATTATAAATTTTCCCTGGCATAGATAGCTATAGAATAATTTTGTTTATGTACAAATTCCTAAAATCTTTAGTATTTAAAATAATCAAATAATCCTTTATTTATTTGAAATGTCTTCGAGAACTGCTTATTTTGACCCTACTATAATTTTCAAAATCCAAATTCAGGAGCGGCTAAGAAGTATGCCGTAAAATGGTCTAGTTACACTACATGAGTTTGGTAAATTCTAGCATAAATTCTTTGTCCTTCACATTTTCTGACCTCTTCACTTTAAAAATTATGAAAGAGGGGTATTTTATACGAAAAATTTAATTTAGTTATTCTCGATGTTTCAATTAGTTTTTCAGATATTTGTGTTTAAGTGCTAGATGAAAAGAAACATTTAGATAAAACCTTTCTTTAAGAAACATAATTTATTGAAAATTAACAGTGTATACTTTTTCATAGGAAATTAAGCATTAATGTCCTATTTTCAAGTCTACTATCTCCTGTTTGAAGGTGGTAGACAATGAAGTAATATCAAAAAATTACCTTGTCGGACTTCCATTGTCTTTATTTTGTTACTTAGCACAACGTTTCGGTTAGTTAGTATCTCTAACCGTTTTCAAGTGTAAACTAAATTACAATTCTAAGGCCACTGTCTTAAATACTATCCATGTGCAGTGAAGCTTGATGACTCCGCCTACGTGCTTATTGGAGTGTGAAGTTTGAGCTGTTGGTTTTGGACAAGAAGAGGTTTCCAGATATTGGGGATATCTATACTTGGTTTACTAAATATATGGGTATTCTGATTATCAATTTATTATCATTTTCAATTCATTATCAAGCAAAATACCCATATATTTAGTAAACCAAGTATAGATATCCCCAATATCTGGACGCCTCTTCTTGTCCAAAATCAACAGCTCAAACTTCACACTCCAATAAGCACGTAGGCGGAGTCATCAAGCTTCATTGCACATGGATAGTATTTAAGACAGTAGCCTTAGAATTATAATTTAGTTTACACTTGAAAACGGTTAGAGATACTAACTAACCGAAACGTTGTGTTAAGTAACAAAATAAAGACAATGGAAGTCCGACAAGGTAATTTTTTGAGTCTACTATATCCTGTTGCTGTATGCCCCTATAGTTAGTAGTAGGTTGGATAGAGTACTACTTTCTGGGTGGTCTCTAGTACATTTCAACAAATTCAGCATATTAGTCTATTTCTGTATATTTCTTAATAAAACTTTGAATTGAATAACAATATTTATTGTTTCTAGAAAACACTATATGACTCACCTTTGCTTATAAAAAATAAATATAAGAAGTCTGTTTGCAAATTTTGTGACCAAGAGGTAATTTCAAGGCATTTCTCAAGACATTTGGAACGAAAACATGGAGATGAGCTTGAGGTTAAAGAGCTAATGAATAAAAAACCAAACTCTAAGGAAAAAAAAGATATGCTTTCACTAATTCGCAATCAAGGATGTTTGGATGACGGGTTGAGGGGGAAAATTATACCTAAAAAATACAAACCCGGCGAAGAAGTGATTGAACGGGATTTCGCGCTATGCAAGTACTGCAAAGGATTTTTTAAACGGCTATATTTAAGCCGACATGTAAAAAAGTGTTTTGCCAAACCCTCTGGGTCTAGTGACGTAACTCACCCTTTGACTGAATCTTACATATATGTGGCTTGTCAGAAAAAGTATGGAGAGATATTAAGTAACCTACAAGTTAAAAAATAAGTTTTTGAGAGAATGCAGGCCGATGATGTTACTCAAACGGCAAGTAATGATATTTTAATAATTTATTATGGAGAGGATTTGCTTAAGAAAATAAAAATGAAAAGACGGTTTTATCATATTTCTAACAAACTTCGTGAATGTGCTAAATTTCTTATTGAAATGAAAAAACTTAAATCTTATGATAATCTTATGTCAGTTTTAAGACCTGAAAATTTCGACAATGCCATTGAGGCTATAAAAACCCTCTCAAGGTATGATAGTTCCAAGAGAAATTTTGGAGCAGCATCATTGGCATTACATTTTAGAACCACTCTAATTAACTTATGTGACTTGGCAATGAAACTAATCCTAAGAAGAAAAATTCCTCATTTTTACCAAGATGTCGATAAAACATTGACAGAACTTGAAAGGTTTAAGAATTTAGTAGATACTCAATGGGCTACTGAAATTGGAAGTTTGGCACTAAAAGACTTGAATGAGAAGTCGGCAATGAAGCCTAAATTGCTGCCAATAACCGAAGATATAATTAAATTAGCGAAATTAATTGAAGATAAAGCTGAGGAAGCATATATACTATTGCAAAATAAAAAAGATACAGGTTCATATAGAATTCTCGTGGAAACAGTACTGGTGGCTACTATTTTGCATAATAGAAAGAGAGTAGGAGATGTTCAATACTTGGAATACAATTCATTAAAAGAACAATTTGAGACAGAAAATACTATTTTACACACAGAAATGGCTAGTTCATTAACAGAAAATGAAAAGATTTTAACTCAAAATTATAAGAGGATAGTGTCAATAGGAAAGGGCAGCAGGCCCGTTACAATTTTAATTCCAAAAAAGATGTTTAAATATTATAAACTTCTATGTACACTGAGAAAAGAAGCTTGGTTTCCAAACGGGAACACATACTTTTTTACATATCCTGAATCGAAATTTTGGATCGATGGTTGTTCTGTTATCCGAAAATATGCAAAATTATCCAATGCCAAATATCCTAACTTACTAACATCATGTAGGTTAAGAAAACATATTGCAACTGTCACACAGCTGCTCAATTTACAATCGAATGAAATCGACCAATTGGCTAAATTTATGGGTCACACCACCAAAACTCATGAAAGTTTTTACAAGTAAGTTTTTAAAATTATTGATGTGATTAAAAATTAAATTCTATACAGGATGGGCTATCCACAATGATCAATCTAGATTGTTTAAAGAACCGTTAGCTTCGAGTTAAAAGCATTCGGTAAATTGGATTAATTTAAAAGTTTTAGTGCTTTTATGACAGTGGCAAAGTTAAAGCGAGAATGACACCTAGTTATTTTTTTTATTTGCATTTGAGTTCCTTCGTTGAAAATAATTAAGAAAATGCAATAATAATTAGTGGCGTACCTACATATATTTTTTTTATAGCAAATTAATGGAAACAGTAAAAAAATATTTTAATGTTTAATGGGTCGCTTAAAAGCACTTACCTTAAGAGATATGTAACTAAGTTGTTTAAAACTCAAGCCCCCTGCCAAACTTATCGAATGACCTTAACCTGAAGGTGGTTTTCAAAATATTCCGGGAGTATCGTTTTGTATGGCCCACTCGCTCCTTTATTTAGTTTGTCATAACCTTAAAAGCTAATTTAAAAAAATGTGGTCCTTATTGCTGTTGTTCCTATTTACTGATTATTAAATTTTATAATAGACTTCCACAAGATGTTTACCAAATTGCAAAAGTATCTAAAATCCTGCAAATAATGGAAAAAGGAAACGCAGCAGAATTTAAAAACAAGACGCTGGAAGAAATTGATGTTGATATGAATGAGATAGAGTCAGTTTTGGAGGAGGATGATAAAACGGAAATTTACAACACAAGCAGCACTTTGGGTTTGTTTGGATTTACAAATTTGCTAATTGAACAACATAATAACATATGTATGCAAAAATTGTAGGTAACGAAAGTGTAACCGAAAACTTAGATGAACACCAAGATGATTCCAGTTTGAAAAAAATAAATAAAGAACAAGAAAGAGGAAAGTTAGTCAAAGCTCATTTGAGTGGCAAGAAAGGAAAAAAAAATAAAGGTATTTTCCAATTCATTGTCCTACTTGTATTAATAATAACATTGTAAATTTTATTTAAGAAGTTGATGTTCTATCTTGTTTGGAGCAAGAAGAAGAAAAGATAGAAGAATTGACACTTGAAGAAAATTTGGGACAAGAGTCTGATTACACTCAGTCTATTAATAGAAACGAACCGTCAAAAAAAGGTTTTGTAAAGTCCTTCTGAGTATTTCATTAATATTTACACTCTAATTTTATAGGTTCAAGACTACGATGGTCCGCCATTCAAAAAACCCTAATGAAGAAATGCTTCAGAAAACAAATAAAATCAAAAAAGGCGCTTCGTAAAGGAGAATGCGAAGATTTTATTAAGGCATACGGGAGTGATTTTAACGGAGTGGGATGGGTTAGAGTAAAAACGTTTATTTTTAATGAGGGCAGAAATAATAAAAATACATAGCTTTTGCCCGCGTTTGTTAATTTTAGAGATTAAAAATCTTTGATTATGTAGTGAGTTTTTAAAATCTCACTATTTTTTAGTTTTAAGTTTCTGGGCCATTTAAAAATGGAAAATATTTTTCTTTTAATTTACTTTAAGAACAAAAATTTTATTTCTTTTGTTTTATTATAAAGTTTAGTTTAATAAACGTTGCAAAAAAGTCTATTTTTTTTTCAAGAAATTCTTCCACGAATATTGTAGCATTGTTATTTTTCAATCATTTGCTTTTCATAAAATTCTACCATTTTTCTTTTAAATTAAAACTACGTTTTATCTAAACGAGGTTTATTGATTTTAAAATAAGTTTTTGGAACAAATACTACAATTTCTTGTAAAAATCTTTTTATAAATAAATTGATATAGATGATGTTTGGAATTCTTGTGGATTAGAATTTGGTATTCGTAGCTATAAGAACCGAAAAAAAATTATTAAATAAATCACTAATTAATAAAAGCCAACCTGTAATACAATCCAAAAATCATGAGAATAATATTCTCATAATAATATTATGTATTGTTGTAAATCTTCTAAAAATATTTATTTTCGATCGCCAATTTTCTACGAAGGCGTAGAAGGCTACTAAATAAAAAAAATATTATGAATTTAAACTCAGAATTTTGAGTTCAATATCAGAATTTCGATTTTAAAGTTAGAATTTCGAGATAAATCGCAGCATTTCGAGTATATTGAAAATGAAGAATGCAATTCAAACAAAAAACTCGGAATTCTGAGGTGAATCTCGGAATTCCATGGTTAAAGTCGAATTCCGAAATCTCAGAGTTCTGAACTTAATCTTGGAATTCTGACTTTAAAATCTAAGTTAAAACTAAAAATAATTAAAATAGTTGTTTTTTATTTAGTCGCCTTTCTACGCTATCGTACTCCTTACTAGTCGCGATCTTGTAAAGGTGCAAGATACTTATTCCGTATTATTGGAAACTCTTGTACTTTATTCGGCATATAAGAATGTACTCACATTAAGAGCATTCGTGCAGCACGTGCATTTATGCTTTTTCCAGCTTAAATTGCATTATTGCAGATTTTCCAATATTACCGATAATGTTCAATGACCGTTTTATAGGTACAAGGAAAACGAATATTTAAAAGGTGTCACTTTAACCTGTAATATCACAAGTTCATACATTTTGGTGTCATTCGGACCAAGGTTCACGAGGGTGCCAATAAACG
The DNA here is from genome assembly GCA_963969555.1 of Polydrusus pterygomalis. Classification (NCBI taxonomy): domain Eukaryota; kingdom Metazoa; phylum Arthropoda; class Insecta; order Coleoptera; family Curculionidae; genus Polydrusus; species Polydrusus pterygomalis. The sequence goes on along the minus strand of OZ018378.1, from coordinate 119,688,950 downwards.
AACCTTTTGACAATTTTGTTTTATATGTATATAACAGTAGAACATCTTGGCAACCCTGTGGGGTGACAGTTTGACCTGTATTATCACAAGTTCATACATTTTTGATGCCATTTAGACACTATTTACATGGATGTCAATAGAGCAACATGTAATTATTTTATTTTATACGTATAAACGTGTGGGTGTCAGATTGTACATCGGTTATGTGGGTGCCATGAAGTGCAACGAATATATATATATATATATATTAATGCATTTTTGGCTTTCACTCCATGGTAAATTTCAAGAAGATTTTTGTTCTACTAGGTTACCGAAGTGCAAAACTAAATAACGGATAATCCGAGAGCTAGTAACACCCGTTTCATGAAGTGTTTGATGCACTTCAAAATTTTGTGTCATAGTATCTACTGGATAGATGAGCAGGTAAGCAAGTGTTGGCCTGCTCTACCTGGGGACACCAGGTACTGCGCATAGGAGAAAGGTGTCCAAAAATTTTGCCCAAAAAAAGTGTTTGATTCAGAGGCCAACAAACAGAAATCAAAATTTAAAATGACACAAAACACAAAAATTAATGAGGCAGACACTTTTGAGGGGGTTAACATTTAATAAAAACCCCCCCAAGTTGTTTTTTTTTAAATACAAAATGAAGTGTTTGATTCACGCTGACATTTTAACAGTGTCTTAATTACATATAATAAAAAATAATTACAAAAAGGCAGACACTTTTTTTGGGGTTTACAGGGTGTTAACATTTTAATTAAAAAAATATTTTTTCATTGCCATTTTCAAACCACTCTAGATATTTTTATGAAATTTGGTACATGTCTTTTGAGCATCGAAAGGCATTTTTTAGCACTGGCGTCCGTGCGGGGCTTGCATTTAATATTTAAAAAAAAATAGTGCACCACTGCTTTTTCTTTAAATAAAAATTATTTTTGAAATTCCCGTCTAATTTACAGCAAATTCGGTCTCTTGACTTATTTTCGTACGGTGCACCGTTTTCCAGTAAAAAATAAAAATCATTTTAATGCACATTCCTGGAAACACGTTACCCATTTAATTACCATTAACCCTGTATTTCGGAAAGGAGGCGTTTTTTTTAGTGCTGGTCTCCGGGTGTTCTTCTATTTCATTTAAAAACGATTTATTTAATTACCTAAACGAAACCTATTTCTTTGAAAATGGCCTAGTAGGGTAGGTATGGCGTTGTTTGGATAATTTTTGTTTTTATTATTTCTGACACGTGCAATTTTAATTTTTAAATCGTAAGTTGTGTACAAATTAGAGTTTGTAAGGTTCAAAAGTGTTTTACATATTCGTTACAGTATTGTTTTCCATAGCAATTTTTACGAATTCTGAAATGGCTGAGATGCATTTTATCTATGGTCTTGCAAATGGAAATGCGAGAGAAGCCAGACGTCTTTACATGGAGCGTTATCCAAATAGAGTAGTACCTGATCATCGAATATTTCCAAGAATTATTAAAACCTAAATGTTTTAAACTGTTGTTAAACCTACTTACCTTTGTTAATTAAATGGGTTGTGTGTTTCCAGGAATGTGCATTAAAATGATTTTTATTTTTTACTCGAAAACGGTGCACCGTACGAAAATAAGTCAAGAGACCGAATTTGCTGTAAATTAGACGGGAATTTCAAAAATAATTTTTATTTAAAGAAAAAGCAGTGGTGCACCATTTTTTTTTCAAAAATATTAAATGCAAGCCCCGCACGGACGCCACTGCTAAAATTTAAAAAAATTATTTTACACCGAAAAATGCCTTTCGATGCTTAAAAGACGTGTACCAAATTTCATAAAAATATGTAGAGTGGTTTGAAAATGGCAATGAAAAAATATTTTTTTAATTAAAAGGTTAACACCCTGTAAACCCCAAAAAAAGTGTGTGCCTTTTTGTAATTATTTTTTATTATTTGTAATTAAGACACTGTTAAAATGTCGGCGTAAATCAAACACTTCATTTTGTATTTAGAAAAAACAACTTGGGGGTGTTTTTATTAAATGTTAACCCCCTCAAAAGTGTCTGCCTTTTTGTAATTATTTTTTATTATATGTAATTAAGACACGGTTAAAATGTCAGCGGGAATCAAACACTTTATTTGTATTTTTAAGAAACAACTTGGGGGTGTTTTTATTAAATGTTAACCCCCTCAAAAGTGTCTGCCTTTTTGTAATTATTTTTTATTATATGTAATTAAGACACTGTTAAAATGTCAGCGTGAATCAAACACTTCATTTTGTATTTAAAAAAAAAACAACTTGGGGGTGTTTTTATTCAATTTTAACCCCCTCAAAAGTGTCTGCCTTATTAATTTTTGTGTTTTGTGTCATTTTAAATTTTGATTTCTGTTTGTTGGCCTCTGAATCAAACACTTTTTTTGGGCAAAATTTTTGGACACCTTTCCCCTATGCGCAGTACCTGCATGGTGTCCCCAGGTAGAGCAGGCCAACACTTGCTTACCTGCTTATCTATCCAGTAGATACTATGACACAAAATTTTGAAGTGCATCAAACACTTCATGAAACGGGTGTTACTAGCTCTTGGACTAGATCGTATTTTTTTTTATGTCTTTTTAAACCAGCCATTGGGGTTGGTTTTACCCCTAAATAGGACAATAATTCATACATATTCAAAAGGAAACTGTAAAAAATTGAACCTGAAATTTTTCCCATTTTTAGCAAACAAATATAAGATTTTAATATAACGTTAATTCCATTTAAATATTTACCTTCTTGAGGTAGCCCCGTTCTCATTGTCGAGCTTAATTTCAGTATTCTCCTTGTTTTGTATTCTAAAAATTATTATAATTTCATATTTTTGTAAATATATGTTTATTCAAAATAAGAAATTAATACGTAGGTACCTATTAAGTTATATACAGTAGACCAGCGGTTACCAATTTTTTTGACCAAGTAACCCTAATTATGATACCTACTTTTTTTTGCGGATACCCATTTTGATAATAAGTGTTTGTACCTTGTAGATTGAATGTTTCATGTTTAGCATGAAAAGAAAGCATAAATTATAATAAAAAAATAATTATTATAAGTATTATAAAACATTTACTGTAGAAAAAATACAACGTAGTAACTATTTAATGTGAAGAATGACATTTTTTCACATATTTACTTATAATAGCACTAACATTTATTAGGCTTAATGCTGCATTCAGTTATGTTATGATTGTTTTCTACGAACGTTTTAGTTAATTCTCGGACGGAACTCAGAACCCCTTCGACTCTTCCACGCCCCCCCCCCCCCCCACCCCCCAGGCTTCCGCGGACTACCTTTTGGAAACCGCTCCAGTAGACAATGTGAACATCAAGATACTACTCACCTTAATAATTGAGCTCTCCTTCTATTTTTTCTTCTAGTGGAAAGACCTTTAAACTTTCCTTTTTTTTTTCGTGTTTTTAGTACCTTCCCATATTTATTAGTTCAGTTTAGCAAAAAAACGACACAAAAAAAATAAACAGTTGCACTTTATATAAAAAATAATCCCCACAGAAAATCAAAACCGCACGCACTATCAAAATAAAAATCTAAAAACGACACAAAAAAAAAACAATGCACTAGTTGCACTTTATATAAAAAATAATCCCCACAGAAAATCAAAACCGCAGGCACTATCTAAATAAAAATCTGATTTCCAACATAAAAATATTAAAAATGCAAATATAATTCTTTTACCTCTAAATAATAATCCAATCGTCCACATAAATTGTCACTATAACTGGTAGCTCCGTAAAACTGTACAACCGATTCGGTGGATTGTATCATTTTCTAGGTATTCCGCCGGTTAGCGAGGCGTCGCGCTTCATAAGAGTAGCGTTCCACCACTGACGTTAGAGAGAGAGAGCATCAGTGGGCGAGTGAGATGGCTTATAAATTAGTCTTAGAATTAGGCAAAAATCTAGGATTTCACTATATAAAAAAACTATTCGTTTTTATGAAAAAATGTTTTGATAAAACTTGTCTAGAATTGATTACAGATTATTGCAAAGTCAATATAAAGTTGGTAAGTTAAAAAGTAAATGACGTAAAAATGTGTATATACATATATGACAAGGAAAGGGACTTTGCAATATTCTTTGTTTAATTTCTAAAAACTTTTGTATGAAGCATTTTTTTCTTAATCGATTAATAAACCCTTGGCGTGAAATCCCGTTTTATAGGTGTACGGAGTCCTCTTAATAAAATATGTGAGTTCAAAAACTTGCTTACGATAGCAGAACAATATTATTTACCAATAGGAAAAATAAAGAAATTACTACCAAAGAAAATGGTTCCTATTACCATTTTGGTTTGGGTGAAAGTATTTTAAAGGTTTTAGAAAAAAATGAACCTGTAATTATTAATGAACACTTAGAAATTGACATCAATATTGATGGATTACCACTAACAAAAAGTTCGAACAGCCAATTCTGGCCAGTGTTGGGTAGTATAAATAATATTTTAAATTGTAATGAAGTTTTTATCATTGGTGCATTTCACGGTTTTCAAAAACCTAGCAATCCTAGTGTTGTATTAGAAGAATTAGTTAAGGAGTATTTAATAATGAAAGATCATGGATTTTTCTACAAATCAAAAGTTGTGAAGCTTAAATTGGGAAGGATAATTTGTGACGCGCCTGCGAAATCCTTTGTTTTAGGAACTAAAAGTCATAATTTCCATTTGGGGTGCACAAAATGTACATGTGAAGGGACATATTTAAATAATAGGATGTGTTTTTTGGCTCTCAATGCTTTGTTACGTACAGATGAAAATTTTAGATCTGGATCATATGAAGATTACCATCGGTATGAAACACCATTGTTAAAACTTGACATCGATATTGTTAATCAAATTCCACTCGACTATATGCATTTGGTGTGCTTAGGTGTGGTAAAAAAGATACTGTCATTTTTGGTCAATGGTAATATGAGTATAAGAATGAATAAAACAGATTTAGATAAGGCAAAAATAACATTGGAGAAATTTCGCAAATCTATTAGCAGGACTGAATTTAGTCGACTTCCTAGAAGCCTGTGCCTGGATAGATGGAAGGCCACAGAAATGAGGAAATTCATATTATATAGTGGACCATTAGTTCTACGAAATAGGATAAAACATGCTCATTATGAACATTTTTGGTACTTCACTGTGCTATAAGAATAATGTGTTCTTCAGATCTTTGTAAGCTTTACAATACATTTGCTCAAACTCTAATGGAATATTTTGTTCGAAACTATGGAAAACTTTATGGCCAAGAATATATAAATCACAATGTTCCTAATTTAATTCATTTATGTAATGATGTTATGCAGTATGGCCCGCTGGACAATATTTCCGCTTTTAAGTATGAAAACTATATGAGTTATATTTAAAAAATTATTAGAAGTTGCAATAAACCTTTACAACAGTTAGTAAACCGAATAAAAGAAAGTACCACATTTTTAGATAAAGAGCTTGAAATTTTTGAACCACAATTTCTTAATGAAATCCTTACAAGAAGAGAGCCACTGTTTAATAATAAATTGGGAACTATTTAAAAAAAATTAGTTTAAATATTACGAGTTAGGTACAGAAGTTAAAAATAACCACTGCATCATAAATGATTGTTCAATAATGCGAATTTATGATATTTTAGAGAGGGTAGAAGACAAAAAACATTTATGAAGTGTAAGAAGTACACTAAATATAAAAATTTGTTTAATGACCCATTTCCGTCTAAATTATTTAATATTGGCCGAGTTAGCAACTTATCATCAGAATTTCTTCTTGTTTCTATTGAAGATATAACTACAAAATGCATTTTTTTAACTATGTTATTATCGGATTGGTTTACTAAGGTAAGTTCTTAATTTATTGTTAGATTTTTTCTAATATCTTTGTTTATATAAACTTTTTTCTAGTGGATATTGCCTCACATTTCGTAATGTTTTTAAACAAATGAATAGTTATGTAGGTGATTTTAAACATACACATTAAAAGTGTTGAAACCCATTTTATCATTAAAAAATATCTTTGTGAAATAGGGGGGGTCCGTGGAATTTGGACCCAGCGTGTAACTTGGACCTAGTCGGTAATTCAAAGTTGAGATACCCTAACGACATCTAGTGTAATTTTCCTCTACCACGAGTTTAATAGGAAGCTGTACGTGTAATTTTGGCTCCATTCGCGCTGTAATATTTTAAATGGCGGTTAATTCGGTGAAACAGTCATTGTTCTTGCAAGAAAGCCGTTAATGCCGATCGGAGTTGTGAAAGACTGAGTAAGTATTTACTGAAACTAATTAGTTTTTACGATTCTGCATGTTTACAAGGATGTATAAAATCTGGATTGTATAGTATTTATTTAGCCGTTTTCTGCAAAAAAATTTTTAGGTTAAATCAATGCTTATGTGTAAATTGGACCCATGACAGTTGTGAAATTTGGTCCGGGCCAAATTACACGAACCCACGAGAATATTTTAATTTAAGTGTTGTCTTTTTAGAAATGAGCACAAGAGCTGACAGAAAGGCAAAAGGGAAGTATGGGCAGTGGACCGAGGACGATATGACTACTGCGTTTACAGCCGTATTGGAGAAGAGGATGGGACTCAAGAAAGCAGCCAGGACATTTTCTGTACTAGCCACAACATTAAAACGAAAATATTCTGATAAAAATAAACTTCATAAGGGAATTCCATACGTTCCTGGAAGAAGGCCAGACTTACCAGATGAAGTTGAAGAGGATCTGGTAAGACACGTTCTCCAACTAGAAAGAATGTTTTACGGCATTACCCGTAGTGATCTTATGAAACTGGCCTACGAGGTGGCAGAAAGAAATAAATTGAGTACACGATTCAATGCTGAAAAAAGATCGGCTGGGAAAGATAGGTATGCTTTATTCATGGCTCGTCATCCTGATCTAAAGTTGCGAACGCCAGAAGCAACGTCACTGGCACGCGCTGGTGGGTTTAATAAAGTGGTCGTACACACATTTTTTGACATTTACGAAAAAGTTATTGCTGAGAATAAGTTAACACCAGATCGTATTTTTAATGCAGACGAGACGGGACATAACCTGGTACAAAATCCACAAAAAATACTTGCCCTAAAAGGCAAACATCAAATTGGCGCCATCACTTCAGCAGAAAGGGGTCAAAATGTGACGGGAATATATTCAATGAGTTGTACAGGATTTTACGTCCCTCCAATGCTTATCTACGCCAGAAAGCGCATGAAAGACAGCTTGGTGATTGGGGCACCACCGGGTACACTATTTAGGTGTCAAGACAAGGGATGGATGGACTCCCAAGGCTTCTACGAATGGCTTCAGCTTTTTAAAATTCATGTTAAACCAACAAAAGAGAATAAAGTACTCATTTTACTTGATGGGCACGTTAGTCACACCCAGAGTATGAAATCCATAGACTTCGTGACAATGGCATCATAATGTTATCCTTTCCTGCCCATTGCACACATAAAATGCAACCACTTGATGTTGCGTTTTTCAGACCCTTGAAACAGTACTTTTTTGCAGCTATTACTTCCAAAATGCACGAAAGCCCTGGACTATCATTGAATGTATCTCACATCAGCGGCTTAGTGGGAACTGCTTTTCCTCGAGCAGCATCAATGCAAACAGCCATCAATGGTTTTCGCAGAACTGGTTTATGGCCTCCGGATCGGTATGTTTATACTGATGTCGATTTTGCTCCTGCCTCAGTAACTGATCGCCCTCTTGATCAAAATTCTGTCATTCCTGCTGCATTCGTAGATTCCGTTGAAGTATCACCATCTGCTAAAGTTGATTTTATTATACCACCTGTGATTTCTGTTCAAGAATCTAATGATGAACTAGTGCGCCCGATTACTGTTGGTGTCACATTGGCGCCTCCATCTATTAAAGAAGTATCAACACCGCTAACAACACCTTTGGTAAAGAAATTATTATCAGAAAATGTATCGACAAGGACTGAACCGTCGCAACTATCTGAAATGAGCATATTTGCAAGAAATTTACAAGTCCCGACTCCGAAATCACCTAAAATGCCTTACATGCAGGCAGCGGAAATCAAACCACTTCCATGTTACAGTGGTTCTTTGGACGGTCCGCGAAAGAAAAGTCGCAGACTTAATTCTTCAGGCGTGATTTTGACATCATCTCCCTACAAAAAGGAGCTTGAGGTTGTCCAATCTCCAAAATCAGTGAAAAAGAGGAGTGGTGTGAAAAATGTTTTTGAAAGTCCTACTATACCTCTAGCCATAAAAAAGAAATTAATAAATTAAAAACCTTCAAGTCATGCTTCTACTCAAGATTTTGGTAATCCAGCAGAATGTGTTTTTTGTGGATACGACGACAAAGAAGACATGATAAGGTGTCACACCTGCCAAAGATGGGTGCACGAGGAGTGTGCTGATATATCAGAAAAGGAATACTACTATTGCGATGGTTGCAAAAAATAATTTTTTAAATTTTGTATAATTTTTTATATCGGACTTTTTCTAATTTTTTTACTTGATTTAGGTATTAAGAATGTAGTGTTTATGTTTTTTTTTTCTGTATTCTAATAAAATAAGAGTGTTCAATTCAATCAAGTTCACCAAATTACACATCCAGGTCCAACTTACACAATGGAATAAACCAATTTACACGGCCACGATCCAATTTACACGGCCACGATCCAATTTACACGGAAGATTATTAAAAGTATTTTTCAAAATAACTTTTAAATTACAACACATAGAGTATTTTTGACATCATGACTCAATAGGTATTAGTTGACTCTACTTGGGAAAAACATACGAATGTTCCAGGGAAATTGTACACAAAATCATGTATTTATTGCCTTAAGGGGGTCCAAATTCCACGGACCTCCCCTATATGAATTACTTACTTTGGCGGATGTTTGCAGCTACTACAATTTATTTACTCTATTCATAGTGTTAGTATTTTTTGTACTCCGTTTATTTATCTCCACATAATAAAATTTCTTTTACTAAATTTTATCAACAACTTTTAAGATGCATACATAAAATAAAGGCTTTTTATTTTTAGAAATATGCAGTTATTGAATTTATATATGATGATCTGCAGTATGTATCAGCATGTCCAGCCAACTGGCTTGTTTATAATGATAATCAAGTTATTTGTCGATGGCCCCCTAATAAATCTAATGAAAGAAAAGCATTTGAAAAGTCGTTAATACCACAAGTTGATTGGCTTGAATTTGACAATGTCAAAGTTCAAGGTCGATGTGATATGTATGGGATGGTTATTTAACAGCGGTATGCAAGACTTTCTATGTTAAGCGGGATTTATAAAGCTAGTTTAATTAATCTGGATTCCGAGGTTATGCACCATCACTGCGAATGAAGGGATTACTAAACTCTCAGAAAAATGTGGCAATACCGCAAAAGTGCTAATGCCGTTGTGATTCAAAGAAAAAAGAAGAATTCATAACCTCAAATTTGCTGTAGTTCCTTTCGTAAATAAAAATAAGTTTTCTGTTTTGTAAGTTTGTAATCATGAGTAAAAATGAAACAAAACGTGTTTCAACATTTTCGCCTGCTGAAAAACAGTTTTTGATTAATCTTATCTATAGGAGATAAAAACACAGCATGGAAACAAATTGAAGAGGAGTTTAACTCCAGCGGCCCCTTAATCTGTTATCGAAGTGCAGAATCGCTGCATCGTTTATATGAAAACAGAAAGAAAGATTTTTTTTTTTTTTTTTTTTATGATCGAGCACAAGCACTATAGGAAAATCCTTTAAGGCGCTCTGGGAGCGGTGCGTGTGCGAAGAAAGCGATTCACGTTTTTCTTGAATCGTTGGAGGTTATATTCGGTTGGAAACACGGTCTCAGAAAGGCCGTTCCACAAAGATGACGTCCTCCAAATGAAAGAGTTCTGAAACAATGATGTTCGGGGTGTACTAAGTTGAACCACATAGGGATGGGCGGCAGTGGTTCGTCGTGTGTTTCTGCTATGCATTACTCTAGGTGGAATCGAGCGGGCGGAAGAAGATGGCAGAAGAAAGAAAACAAAGATTTGCAATAGACGATACAGATGAAATATTGATTTCAACAGAAAAATATCGAAGGTTTTGCAAATAAATTTGATAATGATTCAGAAATCACAGCAATTTCAACAAAATATCAAAGTGCAGATGGTACCACAGGCGACACTATATTTGTGTATAAAGAAAATAATACTTGCCATTGACTTTGAATACATTGAAAGTGTAAGTATTTTTGCTATTAATTTAGTTAGGTATTTAATATTGATCTTATTATCCTTTTGATACCGTGTTTATTAAATAACCTTTCTGTAATGAAAAATTCAGTAAAAACTCAATTTGTTTTGTTTGTATTCAACTTTTCAGGACACCATTGGCAGTGTGCCCAACCTAACCAACCTTAATACCGAATATACTGTCCAAGAGGGAAATCGAGATCTTAAAGAAACATCAACTTTACCCAAACAAGTAAGTTGTCATGATTGTGATAAGAAAGTGCCTAGGCACTTTCATAAAAAAAAATTTATGAGTGATTTTCTATCTGAAATACCGAATATACTGTCCAAGAGGGAAATCGAGATCTTAAAGAAACATCAACTTTACCCAAACAAGTAAGTTGTCATGATTGTGATAAGAAAGTGCCTAGGCACTTTCATAAAAAAAAATTTATGAGTGATTTTCTATCTGAAATGAAATGTGGTAATCTAATCATAATTTATGGGTGTTGTTACAGATGCTGGTCAATATAGAACAGAATATGTTTTTATAAGACTTGTTGAAAAATATAGTTGAGGCACACCATATACATATAAGAAAATAATTTCTTTGGTACCTATATGGTTTGCTGAATCATTGTTTAAATAAAAAGTTAGATTACTAGTGAATAGTGATGACTTTACTCTTTATTTTTAGAATATCACTTGGAAGAAGTACGCACCAACAGATCTCCAATCACCTCTGGATCCCCTACTGAATGTATAAAATGCCAAAACCCTCCTGGTTCCAAAGACGTTCATACTCCTACTTCTGGCTTAAAAAAAAAGAGACCCAACACTTCAACAATACGTACTTTAACCTCCTCACATATTCCAGAGAAGTATAATGTCTTACTTGATAAAAGATTGGTGCTGGTAAAGATGCTTCTTTACAACAACAAATAGAATATCGCTATCCTTACGAAAGGGAGAAAGAAAAACTAGAAATTCAGGCTCTCAAAAATAATGAGGACACCGAGAGACTTAAAGAAACAAAAGCTTATGTTAGAAATTGAATTGATAAAATTAGAAATTGCACAAAAAAAAGTAACGTTTGTGTAGAATGTTTAAAAGTTTCTTTCCCACTTCACATTTACATTGAAGATTTGGTTAGTTAAGTCTTAGGTTTTGAGATTATGTACCTTCTCAGTATTTAGAGAAGTAAAATGCTGTCATAAAAATAACTATGCTTACATTTTATATTTGAATATTAGTAGGTATATCATTATTTAGTTTAAAGTACTGTTCTATTTGATCTCTATGTTAAATAAATAAAAACAATTTTTTTTGCTTATATTGTTTTATGTAAACCTTTTTTAAACAAACAAAATAACATATATAACTGTGCAAAAAATTGTCTTATTAAATTATTTCCATGATTTAGTTCATTAACATTAGCACGATTCTGATTGGGGAGTACATTCGGAGCAATGTTCTCTAATTCTAATAGATATTCTAACTGTTCCTGGTTTATATTTTCTGGGTGGGGTGGTTCACCTTCATTACTGTCTATTGCAATATTGTACAAAACAGCTGTGGCAACAATAATTGCAAGATTTGTTTGCAAGTTGCATCTCAGTCCATACAAGAGAGCTAGAAACCTACGTTTCCATACACCAATTTGTCGTTCTACACAGTTTCTGGTACGTATCAAGGATTGATTATAAAGTTGTTGAGCCCTATTAGCAGGATTAGCAAGTGGAATCATGAGGTAAGGGCGACCGATATACCTTCTATCGGCTATAAAAAAAAATTAAAAACTGAAGCAAAATCAACTAACTTATTGTGTAAAAAACATTACCTTCAATCTGTGATATAACGAAACTGATTAATTATGTTTCAGGTAAGTTCAATATATTTTTTATTATTTTTCCAAGAAGCACAAACGATGACCTAGGTACCTTTTTTTACTAAAATCTTGCTTCTGTTAACAGTAACATGTAGCAATAAAATTTTGCTACTTTTAAAGTAGGTGTTACCTACAATAATTTTGTGGAACTAACATGCTCTGTTAAGGGCTAAAAAAAAGCTACTTAAAATTAAACTAGATATTTACTTACCCAAAATAACGCAATTAGGAAATTCGTTTCCTACTCTATACGTGCTCTCAGTCTGCTGTTATTAAAAATGGTCAAGTCATGGGCCGAACCCGGCTGGAGCTGTCACACAAAACTTGAGTATTGATGGAAAAATATACTTTGCGGTTTCTAAAAATTTCAGCATCTTCTCCACCTAAAAAAAATGTTGTTAACTTTCAATCAGAGAACTAAAAAACTAATAATATGTACTTTATAATTTCTTTCAGTAAAAGAATTGACAGATACTACCTGGAGACTGTATTTTAATATGAATACCATCAAGACACCCTATGACTGTAGGAAACCAGCAATTCTATAGAATTCGTGCTGAATATGCAAAATGTCATTAGCAAGAGGCATTTTAATATACTGGGGTCTTAAAGATGCTATTGATTCAGACACTCTTTTTATAATTCGGGATATTGTTGATTGATATGTGCCAATAAAATCTCCGATGGAGTCCTGTTGACCTCCGCATGCATAAAATCGTAATGCTGTAAGAAGTTGATTCATTGGTCCAACACTGTTATTCCTAAAAATACACTAATTTAAAAAAAGGCTAATAAACAAATAAAAATAAGACTTACCAATCAGCAGCTTCTAAATCATTTTCAATTTCTTCTAAAACTCTTTCCGCTGTTTGTTTCCTTAGACGAAATCTTCGGTAAAAGACGTTATATATATCGTTAAAATAATCTGATCTAACATAAATCCTCCTTGGAAAACCAAATTCCAATACATCCAAGATGTCTAGGTCGTCGTCAATAAATATTTTGTCTGCAACATCAAACATTTTAAAATTATTGATTTATAAATAATAAAATAATGCCCTTATAAACCAAAAGATTTTTTGTTAGGTTAGAAAATTTGGCTTAACTGCTCGAAGTTGTAGGATCAACTTTAATCTAGTTTACATTCCATTTTTACGGTGGTACATACAAAAAAATCATTTAAAGCGAGATTAAAGGATAATCTGGATTAGGGACAGGTGCTGCATACCGCTGTAACGCCCGTATTTTCCGTTTTAGGACTTAATCGCGATTGTTAAAACTGGTTTAGTTGCATCGGGTTTATTGGTTATGCACCGTTTACTGTTTTGGGAATCCAAGAAAACAATTTGGCAACAGTGGATTTTCCTAAAATCACTCTAAAAAAGAAGACGAAGCAGGCTGCAGTAGGAGATAACCCTACTTTCAAATTTTTTAGTATTTCCAAATCTAATTTTCCATTCGTATTTTTTTTTTAAATGAGTAAAGATGAGAAACGAACTCCTAATTTTACACCAAGTGAAAAGGATTGCCTTTTTAACATTATCGCGACCGATGCTTATATCTTAGAAGATAAAAAACTAACCGAGTAAACATAGAGGAAAAGAACCAAGTATGGAAAAAGATTGAGGAAGAACCAAGTATGGAAAAAGATTGAGGAAAAGTTTAATACCGAAGGACCCATGTTGTGTTACAGAAGCTCAGAGCAATTAAAGAGATTGTATGAGAATAGAAAAAAAGACGTCAGAAAAAAACTTGCTGAAAATAAAAAACAAGTATTTTTAACAGGTGGGGCCCCCCACCCGATCTTAACTTTGATCCAATTGATGAGTTGTTAATGCAAATTGTAAATGAAAAGAGTGTAAAAGGAATTAGTGTCCTTTTCGCCAATCAATTAGATGACAGGGTAGAATATGAATTTGCTACAAATGAAATCTCAGAGGAACATGTAAGTTTGGAAAAGGTTACTGCAGTTAGTAATTCTATCTACAAAATAGCATTTAAAAAAAATAAAAGACCGCATAGGTACCTATATACACACATAAGTCAAAATATGTTGTTTTTAGGAAAATATAGAAGTATTGCAGTTTAAAGACGAGACAAACAACAGGAAATGTCCTCCTCAATATTTGCAAAATCCTTTAAGTAAAAAATTAGGCTCGACTTCTTCAGAAATTACACCCAAAAATAAAGTATCTCAAGCACATGTTGCAACACCAATATCAAATAAAAAGCGTCAAGGTATGCAGAGTAATCGAAGACGTCCACAGGTACATGTAAGAGCTTTAACATCATCAGATGTATCAGAAAAATATAATATGTTATTGGAGCGTAGACTAGTTCTAATCAAAAAGCAAATAGAACTAGCCACCGAATCAAGCAACTTTTTACGAGAAGAACAAAGAAAAAAATGGAAAACCTTAGGCAACAAGGGGAAATCTTATCTTTAGAGAAAGAAGAGAAAAAATTACAAGTTGAACTTCTCAAGCTGCAAGTCGCTAATAAAAAATCCATTCTCTAAAGTAAATAATAGCTTTTTCAAGCAGATCCTACAGGGTGTCCAAAAATTAGACTGACAGACTTGTTTTTAATAAAAAGTTCTTACAAAATATAGGATATTTTAATGTAATGTCGATTTGATATGAATGGCAGTTGTTTGGCAAGTTCTTACTACAATAGGTATTATTTAGATTTAATTAGGTTCTATCTGTTCTTATAACCATATAACCAACACAATCTTGCAGTTTTACTTGTGTGTCTCAGCTTTCAACTTGACACGCTCGTAGCTGACTGATTACTCAACCAATTTAAATGAAACTTGAAATCTAAGTGAAATATGTTTCATTTAAGTCAGATCAGTAATAAGTGAGGTACGAGGGGGTGTATATTATGTATTTGATGTTAAAAATTAAAAAAAAACATTTTAATTTAATTCAACAGTTTTATTTGCATTTTTCCTAAAATATATATTCAAATAAGCTTACTTATTTTAGGGTATAAAAGGAAGTGAGTAAACTAAATACATGTAACACTATCAAAATATCCACCTAAAACTTACTTCCTATAATAATTGTCCAAAGTAATTATTTATTAAGTGCTGTCTGTAATTAAAGACTGCAATTTGTTGCCTTCGATTTCCATCTTGGGGTACATCTTCAATGTTTCCCTGTGCAATTAAATAATTAAGTTGCTCTTCATGGAGATTCTCTGGTGGAGGAGGGACAGCCTCATTATTATCTATGGCAAGATTATGAAGTACAGCTGTGGCTATAACTATATTGCAACTTGGTACCACTTTGTATCTCAAACCATAGGCTAGAACTGGGAAACGTCTTTTCCAACAACCTATTTGTCTCTCTACACAATTTCTAGTTAGAATGTGGGCCTCATTATATAACTGTTCTGGTGTGCTGGTAGGATTTAGCAGAGGAACTAATAGGTAAGTTCTGTTCGCATATCCACTATCACCTGAAATTAAATGAATATAATATGTTTAAATAATAATTATTAATTCACAAGTTCGATAATTTTGTTCAAATGTATTATGAAACAACTACAATATTGTACTTCACTCTTTATCATCGGGGTTAAATTGCACAATAAACGAAAATATGAGAAAATACATGTGTATTTATTGAGAAAAAGGATTTTCTATTACGAAATACCTCTGCATCCTCTCCACCTTAATAAAATATAATAATTAGTTTACATTATTCTAAGTATTTTCTTGTATGGCCAAGCAAACATTTATCAGGAAAAAATGAAGTTATTTTGGTCTAAAAAATGTTAGGCAAAATATTTTTGGTAACAACATTCTATTTTTTTGTTATATTTAAAATTTTAAAACTTTAAAAAAATACTTCTTAAAAGTCACGTACCAGGAGACAAAATTTTAATGTGAGTTCCATCTATGCATCCTATCACTTTGGGAAATCTAGATATGCCATAGAAACCCGTTCCAACTTTAATTACCTCATGAGCTGTCGGCATTTTTATAAAATTTGGTCTTAATCCAGCTATGGCATCAGTCACCCTTTTCTGAATTCAGGAAACAGTAGTCTGATGGGCCCCTATAAAATCTCCTATAGAGGTTTGGTGACCAGCACAAGCATAAAGCCTTAGTGTAGTTAATAGATGGTTATTGGGCGTTAAACTATTGTTTCTGAAATTAAGTTTTGTTATATAATAAGTACATATATTTATGAATGTGAGAGCCAAAGTAGATATAATGAAAACTTATAGGTATATTGGGAAAAAAACTAAAAAGAGTTTCAGGGGCAGACTTTTTAAGGTTATAATAACAATAACATTTAATTCTCACTATGTTTAGTTTTATTGATAAAGGTCTATGGACTTTTACTTACAGGCCATTGTCATATTCTAATTGTTCCTCAATTAGTTCTAATAATTGGAGAACACTTGGTTTGGTAAGGTGGAAACTTCTGAAGAATGAAAGATTGTCCATTTCATTAAAATAATCCATCCTATGATAATTCCTTCTAGGAAATCCAAAATTAATAATGTCTAGTATCTCCAGATCATCTTCAATGAAGATTTCATTTTCGATTTCCATATTAACAACTTTTAAAATTTCCAAACACGACACCAAACAATGATAAAACACGCTTAAACCACCAACTTTGGCAGATTACTTTAAACTTGATTAACGACGTCAAATATGCACGGTGCATAGGAAAAATATGATCTAAGCTGGATTAAGCATATAATCTGGATTAAATGCATACGGTGCATTCGGGCGTAAGTAAACCACATTTAATCTCAAATTATTTCTAGCTACTTTTAAAGAAGCTGCATTTAAAGAAAAAAGCTCTCTTGTTCGGATGCCAGTGATGACAGCATAACAGCAATGAGTATGAGGAGAATAAAAAAAGAAGAGTTAGAAAACCCCCTAAGGGCCAATTTTATAAAGTAATTAACCCCCGTTTGCTACGTATTTCGCTTTAACTCGGTGTATCTAAGCCGACTCAAATTTTTAAGCCAACCTTATAATCGATTCATTTGCTCCAGCAATTTGCAGACCAAGCTTGGGAAAGCCACGAATAAATTTGGCAATGGCCTAAATGTCTTCTTTTTTTTTGGTAACTTAACCTAAAATTCATGTTTTATTTGGTTTTTGACTGTTTTGTTGATTTTTGTCTTGTGATTTGTTCTAATTTTCATTTTCTTTAAAACAAAATGAACGAAAAATGCAGCAATAACCCACTAAACACACTTAGTGACTTTGACATAATACTTACGTAAATTGTATAATGTGTTAAGAAAAGTCTTTTTTTATTGTTTTTTATAATTTTTCCTAAACTAAATTAGTTAACTTTAATTTGGGCTTTATATTGATATGGTAACGTTTTTTTTTTATTTTTTTTAACTAATTAGTTTTTATCTTAATCAATCAATTTATAACTTTTTGTCGCGAACGCACAAGTTCTCGTTTTGGACTCTAGGAGGAGCCCATGCGAGGTGAGACGTCCAGTCACTAGAGACAACGTCAGAATCGCAAGAAGGGCAACGCGGTACGAAGGTTGCTTCGCCGATCCGTTTTTTTTTTTGTTTTTTTTTATAATAAACGCAAAATGCGTTACTTGAACATTTTCTTTTTAAGTTTTAACGATTAAGCCGTGAAAGTGCACGTGAGTTAAGAGAACCACAAAGGAAGTAAGAGGGCCCTCTACGCCGCCACGGCTTCTCAGTCCCAGGTAAGAGCCTCAACACGTTTATCTTGTGCGAATATTTTCTGTTTCCCTTTTAAACAACAATTTTCTATAATACAGTCCACTTTTACATGCGTTACCGCATCATTTTTGGTCCTTCGAGCCGGATATAAATCAGCTGCAAAAATCATTTTAAAAATATTTACTTATTAATAAACAAACCAGTTTTTTATTGTTGCATTTTCGGGTGTTAAACAAATGTTAAAATTTAACCAGTTTTCCGGGGTTCTTTCAATAGAGTGATTATTATTTCGGTCTAAAGTACTATTTTTTTTCGTTCGTTTCTTATATAAAGATATTTATGTAAATGCTACCTAATCGTTTTGATATTAATGTAATTTTGACGTAAAATTAATATAAGCAAATGTTATTAACACTGATTACCTTATTGGCATATAAATATGATATTTCATATAGGATATAATATTTACATGTTTATTTTACATTTCTTTAATATAAATAAAATATCTACCTTAACCTTAAACTTAAAATAACATAAATGTAAGTGGTATGTGATATTTTAATTATGTAACGGTTTCCCATACTGCTGCAAATTTAATTTTCTTGGTGTTGGTGTATATCATCTGTCAATTCTGTCATTTTTTCCCGCGTCGGCGCCCGCCAAGCTTGTCTTTTGTGCCTGTACCTCGTGGAATAAGTTTAGTGTTTTTTGCGTGAAATAGTGGTGTTTATTGGATTAAATTTTTAATAAAATCTATCTACAATTTTCTTTTAACAGTTTTTAGTTAAAATCCGGTGTTAGGTAAGTACCTATCCAGTTTTATTATGCCCCGTAAATTTGCAGAATTATCGAAGCGTCAGCAGCGAAGAATTTTAAATGCAGAATTTAGTAGAACAAGTCCTTATATTTTACCCTCAACCTCATACCATACCCTTGATTCTCAAATTTTAAATGATGATGATGAACAAATCAATCCTTCTACTCCTGACAATGGTACAATAAATAGTGTAAACGATACTTCCATAATATTACATAAAAACAGTTTTGTTGAATCCAATCAAGGTTCTCACAATTTATACGAGACTTAGTATTGATATGGTGCAACAAGTTCCATTAGATTATATGCATTTAGTCTTATTGGGTGTTACAAAACGAATTATATGTCTATGGGTTCGGGGCAATAAAGCTGTGCGTCTAACTAAAACACAAATAGAGACACTTGATGAAGTCTTTCTAGCAACAAAAGGCTACATTGTATCTGATTTTTCAAGAAAACCTCGAAGTATTCAACATGTTGATAGGTGGAATGCCACCGAATTTAGATTATTTTTATTATATTATGTAGGTCCTGTTATTTTAAAAGATATATTGTCAAAAAAATGTATTCTCATTTTTTAACCTTATCCATTTCAATCAGAATTTTATGTTTAGATTCAACCTTACATTATGATTATGCAAAAGAACTCCTAGTATATTTTGTAAACAAATTCAGGTACTTTTTTGGTAATGAATATATGAGTTTTAATGTGCATAATTTAATTCACCTAACAGATGATGCTAAAAATCATATTCCATTAGATTTATTTAGTTCATTTAAGTTTGAATCAAAATTTTATCAGTTTAAGCAAATGTTAAAAATTTCTAGATTTCCCTTACAACAGCTATATAATAGGATTGGTGAAGAAGCAAATTTGGTTGAACACAAGTATCAAGAAAAAAATCCTAAAATATTTTGTAAGAAAGGCAAAATCATTAAAATAGAACTCCCTAACATAACACTTTCTATACAATTCAATGAAAACTGTTGTCTATTAATAGATGGGAAGCTAGTTTTAATTAAACAATTTACTGCAGTCAATGACGATATATTCTGTTTCGGAAATTATTATACCCATGTAGAAAATTTGTTTTCTATCCCTTGCGATTCAAAATTAGTTGGTATATTTAAAGTCGACAGTAATTTAGAAACAGTTAAATTTAATGTAAAAAACATAGTTGCAAAATGTTTAAGAATTAAATCTGGTCAAAACTTTATTATTATTAAAATGTTACACTAATAAGACCACTCAATAGTGAAGTAAAAGTAAAATTGTCAAAGACATTATTTTATTGATACGTCAAATTAGTAATTTTGCTAAAGCTATGAGTTTTATTTATTAAAGCTATGATGATTAATATTAGAAAAAAGTTAAGTACTATTTTTGAGGAATATTAAAAATATACTTTTATTGTTAACAATTTTTTTAAATTCGCAGATACATTATTTTTTTTTAAAGTTTAAAAAAAACCCAAATATACAATATTGTAGAACAGAAAAAAATTAGGATTTCCAAATATAGCCACTTCTCTAAAATCAATAAGTTTATGGTCATTTGCATGAACCAATAATTTAATAATATTTTGAAAGTAATCATAGATAGAAGATATTTTTACTCTTAACTTTCATTATTTTCACATACCTATGGCATTACTATTTTTTTAATAAAAAAATAGTTATCCAAAAGTATTATGAAGCTATACAATAAAGGTAAACAGTCTTACAATAAAAAAAATACCATCTAATGATTACAAAAAATAGGACATAATACTTATAGATAAATTTGTTTAAATAGGCAATATTTTATATAATTAACCTATGATTTAAATTTTTGTTACTTTTTGGTATTTGAATGTGCTTGTTGGCTTTGTCTCGCGTTTCATATAAATGATTAATATAATTTTAATTAATTTTATATATATGATTAACATTGTTTGTATTCATAAGTATTCATTTTATAGATGAAAAAATCTTCTACTTTTCTTGTTTATAACATGAAGTTCTGAGCAATGTATAACTAACTGTCTTAGAGAGATTTGATATAGACAACCCCACACAACTAGTTCATATCATATTATTGACTTGACAATGGCTTTATAAACTTAAGTCATAAATTATTTGTTTAAAATTTCTCTTAGTAAATAAAATTTGTGAATAATGTTCTTACATTTTTTGTAAGGTAAAGAACATGGTGATCTCATTTTCAATGTATATCAATAATAATGCCAAAATCATAAAATGGGTGAAACGAACAAAGAATTTGCTGTAATACATTTTGAATCAGAGCATCTATATTCTGAAGTTCCCGTTTCATGGCTAACTGAAGATAGATGAAAGTGTTGGTGGCCTAAATCTTTAAATGTCACAGCAAATATGAATCGTGGTGATAAACCACAGGAGAATTGGGATCTCCATAATATCCGTGTGGATGCATATTGCTGTAAGTCTGATTAAAGTCAGTTTTCTTTTTATGCTGATTTGGAATGAAAACTTAAGATTTTATATCTTAAAACTTAATAAAACTCTAAACTTAAAGATTATATTTAAATAACCAGTAAGGTGAAGGACATTATAATTTTTTAAATCATTATTTTTTTGTCACCTACATAGGTTTCAACTTTATTAAAAAAAAATATTTTTAAGAGTGAAAAAAAAATGTTTTGTTTTAGCCACTTTAAAAAGTGCTAGGTTAAAAGCGGAAAATCCGGAATATACTTCGTCTAGTAATGAAAGCAACAAGGGACGTGGCTTGAGGAAAAAAACTAAAACGTTTCTTCATTCAGAAGTATTCAACAGCTCAGATTCAGAGACAACTATAACTCCTCCTCCTACTCCAACAACCAAATTAACAGCAAGTCATAGTACTTTAAATGATGTGATTGTCCTTGAGATAGCCCCAGATGATGTGAACTTTGGACAAGCTGATCATAATGGAAATACCAAGGAGCAAGAGACTTATCTGTTGAATAATTCCCCTGTTTTCCAGAAAGGTAAGCATGTTAGATACTACTTAATTATGAACATAATCTTTGACTTTACATCTCCTTCAAGATAGCAAGCATTACTTTTTTCTAAAATAGGTTGCAAGCCAGCTGCCACCCCTTGTGTCCACACCCTGCATTTTTAAACCTGATCCTGGGTCTCACTGTGTTTGCCTAAAAATTAAATACAATATAACTGTGGCCTCTCATGATAGAGATGTAAACCCAAAGATTTTTTTCAGCAATTTATCATGGTCATTAAAAAAAGCCTTATTATCTATTGCCAAGATATCTCCAGCATTTATTAGTACATTGAATTGAATAATTAATCTATTTACCAAATAATGTATTTACTTTTTAGGCAAACACAGTAAGACCCAGGATCAGGTTCAGGAATGCAGGGTGTGGACACAAGTAGCGGCAGCTAACTTACAGCCTATTTTAGAAAAGGGTAATGCTTGCTATCTTGAAGGAGATGTAAAGTCAATGATTATGTTCAGCATTTTATTGTGGTCATTAAAAAATAATAAATATCTTATCTATTGTCAAGATACTGTCATATTATGTCTTATTATCTATTGTCAATATATCTCCAGCAAGCATAATTTATTCTATTTATCAAATAATGTATTTAATTTTTAGGCAAACACATTGAGACCCAGGTTCAGGTTCAAGAATGCAGGGTGTGGACACAAGGGGTGGCAGCCGACTTGCAGCCTATTTTAGAAAAGGGTAGTGCTTGTATCTTGAAAGAATAAAAAAGTATACTAAGTGTTTATGGTAGATTTTATCCTTGGTATAGTAGAACTACTGAAACTACTTTAAAAACTACTTTATTATCTATGCACCTTTATATTTTTAGGTTTTAAACAATGCAGGCAAATATTTCTTTAAAAGTCTATATGAAGTCAGTTGAGACAACATAAATATTGGGGGTACGATCAATTTACTGCATCACACATTGAAACTACAATACAAATATAACAAAATTTGTATTGATCGCTCCCTGTACAGATGCTCGAAGATAGTCAACGCGGACTTGACGAGTCTGTCATCAAAAATTGTGGGCGGAGTTATATTCCGTAAATTTGATTTGTCAGTTGCGAATTTGGTTGGTTAGAAATACTTTAGTTCTATATTTGGATCATTTTGATGCAATGCGTATCGTATGATTTTTAATACAGTGCTGTGTCGAATGGGAAAAATTGTTGTTGATGTTTTCTTAAATTTGCATTAGTGATTAGTGATAATTTTGTGTGTGTGTGTTGTAGTGTATTTTAGTATCGAGTTTTAATTAGACAATTACAATGGCATTTTGGCGGCCTTTTGATACTAGTGATAACGAAACGGACAATTTGGGTATTTTTAATTTTTATTTTGCATACGCACGGAATACCTATTAGGTGCATCACAAAAATTATGCCAGTCTTCTCACATACGGATTCCGTACAAAATTTCAAAATTGTTTTTACATTTTTCAGTCAACCTCCATATTTGTATGCGAAAATATGGGATGGTTTTAAAATCAACTGAGTATGGACTCGAGCCATAGGAGCGTTTAAAACCATAGCGATACGTGGTTAATAGGCTATCCAGCCCGAAACCACATATTACTGAACGCAAGGAGATTAGTCGGTCGGCAGTTGCCCCCTCAGGATAAATGTCAACCCGACACTACGTCTGTGCTTCCTCCGATGGGGGCCATTTGCTTTGGCTGTACCCGGAAAGTGGAGTGCACATGTGTCTGTAAGCAGATTCTCCTCGTTAGCCGCAAAAAAAGCACGCCTGTGCAGAGCCGAAACACCGAACCAAGTGGTCTGAAGGTTTATACGCCTATAATGCGGAAACCGCAGGAACACGGTGAGTTTAGTCGGTAGGCTGCCCCCCCCCCCACGGGGGTGCCGATTTTAGCCAAATTTTATTTTTTTTGTTTGTCTCAACTGACTTCGTATAGACTTTACCTACCTTCAACATTTAGGATACCTACTGAATATTAAATCATATTTTATTTGTTGGGTATTAATTTACATATTTAGATGAACCTACGAATCGTGACTGCCAATGTCAGAAAACCATATTAAGTAAGTTTATTAAATTAGTATAATTGTAAATCAATATTTTATTAATCAGTGAGTAGAAAAAGGGATTAATTCCACTTTTGAGGAAAATCAGCCATTAATCTTCAAGTTCCGTATTGTTAGGGTAGCAGCTAATTTAGCCATTTAATTCATATAAAAGGCACAAGAATAAAATTTATAAGTTTTAGAAATCACCATATTGAGATAAACACATAGTAGAAAATTAGGTGGGAAAAAAATTCTGTGAACTTTAACCCTGAATATTTTATAAATACCAGTAACATAAGAAATTGACAAGATTTTTAAATCTTTATTCATGTGATCTAAAATTTGCCTAGTCAGTTTTGTCACATAATATGGAAACTGGAGAAGTTATAAGGTTTTTTAATTTTTTTCAAAACAGGGTATCTTGGATTTATTCCCTTTTTCCACTCACTGATAATTCTTGAACAATTCTGTTAATTTATTTACTCATTAATTAATTTACTATAATAGTTAATTTACTATTGTCATAATCTGCAACAAAAAAATCCGTAGCATATGGAGTAATTGCATTCTTTTTAGAGGAGATCTACATTAAAGTTACGAAGTTAGAAAAACTAAACTGCTGGAACTTTGAAACGCATAAAGAAAATTTTTAGTCTATATTTGAAATGAAATATCTCGGAAAATATTAAACATATTTGAACGCGGTTCAAAGCATATTGAAGCTTATTGTTTGGTCTGAGGGTATATTGATTAGTTTTGGTTTGAATACGTTTTAGTTTCAAGATACAGGGTGGTAAATGAAACAGTACAAATTTAAAAAAAATTCACGAACACCCCATTTCGTTGCAAATATATTTTTGCTTCATTTTTTGGTTTTAAAGGAATCACTGGTTCAATTGAAAAAACAACTTTCTGGGTTTTTGGTAAATGTCTTACATTTGCCATAATTAGAGATTAGAGTTTAAGCGAAAAACGACACTTTCGTATTTCATCCCTCTGTATCTGTCTCGCAATTGCTTGAAAAAAAGGGTTTTAACTTATTGTTAGTCCCAAATTCTTGGCTTTTTTACGTTGTAAAAAGATTTTATACAGGGTGAGAAAAAAGTGTACTTCAATACCCTAATAATATTAATGTTTTCATTACCGAGTACCATTTTTTCTCGGTTCAATTTGGTGACACAAGTCATATTTTTGAACCTCAAGTAATACAATCAAGATTGCCTTGATAATTTTGTTTATTGACATTTAAGTTGTGATGACAGGTAAGTTATTAATTTTATAAGAGTGTGGTGAATTCAATGTTTATTAAATAATAACTTCAATTTAAAATGCGTAGATTTACTAGTATAGAAAGAGAAAATTGCTTAAGCTCCTTAAACAAGGTTTGAACCAGCAACAAATTGCTGAAATTTATAATGTGCACCAAAGCCGCATATCCAGGCTTAAAACCCGATTACAAACCACTGGCAACCACAATTACCAGTACGGCGGAGAAAATCGAAAAATTGATATTCGATCAGTAAGGGCTTTATTGCGGATTGCCAGTCAAAATCGAACGAAATGTTCTAGGCTCCTTAATGATAGTTTTAGACGACAAACGGCTATTCGAGTTTGTGACCGAGCTATAAGAAAAACCTTGAACAAAAATAACTTAAGGTAGATACGCTAGACTTCGGATCACAAAAAACGTGAATTACCCAGTCTCGGTGACGGTGAGTTTAAATAAGTGTTGCTAATGAAATGTTAATTGTTGTAGAGCTAGGAGAAGGGCTAAATGTACCAGGTTATTGCAGCCTCATAGAGCTTCCCGGCTGGCGTGGGTACAGCGGTATCGTCTCTGGGTTGATGAAGATTGGATGCACTGTATGTTTTCTGATGAGACTAGGTTTAATCTTATTCATTCTGATGGAAGAATTCTAGTGTGGCGAGAGCCGAACCAGCGGTATGAAGAGGACAACATGGCTCCACAGGAAGCCTTTGGCGGTGGAGGCATCACAGTATGGGCAGGTGTCATGTACAACGGGAAAACCGAATTGTACATTAAGCGTCAAACTGTTAATGCTGAACTCTACCGGAATGACATTATTCTTCCAATTGTAGTCCCGTTTGCGACAAATTACGGTCAGAATTTTTTATATATTGATGACAATGCTCGACCTCATAGGGCCCATATTGTAACAGAGGTTTTGCGGACCAATAACATTAATCGAATGGATTGGCCAGCAAAATCTCCTGACCTTAACATAATTGAGCATGTTTGGTCTCGTTTAAAATATTTGGTGAGATCTCGGGACAACACCCCACAAACTTTTGACGAGTTAGCTGAAGCCATATTTGAGGAATGGGAAAATATTTCTCAAGAGTTTATTCGCAAGTTAGTAGATAGTATGCCTCGCCGGTGCGCAGATGTAATACGCGTTAGAGGGGGGCCTACAAAATATTGAACCTAATATTGTTGACTTTTATATATCATATAGCGTTGTTTATTTTTGATTACCTACTTAAGTTATTTTACAAGTATTAGTTTGTATCATTTAAATCATTTAAACATCAATTTTTAGTTAAGTTAGTTAAAAAATTTTATTTGCAAATAAGCAACTAAAATTAAAAATTAAAAAACCGTCTTCGCATTTTAATCCACAGTTTTAAACACTTGCACTTAATTTTGAGAACCATAATAATCTCTTGTGTCACCAAATTGAACCGAGAAAAAATGGTACTGGGTAATGAAAACAATAATATTATTAGGGTATTATTGGAAGTACAATTTTTTCTCACCCTGTATAAAATCTTTTTACAACGTAAAAAAGCCAAGAGTTTGGGACTAACAATAAGTTAAAACCCTTTTTTTCAAGCAATTGCGAGACAGATACAGGGGGATGAAATACGAAAGTGTCGTTTTTCGCTTAAACTCTAATTATGGCAAATGTAAGACATTTATCCAAAAACCCAGAAAGATTTTTTTTTTAATTGAACCAGGGATTCCTTTAAAACCAAGAAATGAAGCAAAAATATATTTGCAACGAAATGGGGTGTTCGTGAAATTTTGTTAAATTTGCACTGTTTCATTTACCACCCTGTATCTTGAAACTAAAACGTATTCAAACCAAAACTAATCAATATACCCTCAGACCAAACAATAAGCTTCAATATGCTTTAAACCGCGTTCAAATATGTTTAATATTTTCCGAGATATTTCATTTCAAATATAGCTATAGCTATAGCTAGTGAGACAGTTTATGGATAATTTAGAACAAGTATTTAAGAGATATAGCGTCGCTCCTCATGAAATATGGAACATAGATGAGACCGGGGTGCCAACAACCCACAAACCAACTCCTTGCAGCCAAGGGAATAAAACAAGTGGGACAAGCAACTTCTCAGGAACGGGGAACCCTCGTTACAGTATGCTGTGCTGTAAATTCAATTGGAAATTTTATTCCACCTTTTATGGTTTTGCCCAGAGTTAAGGTTGCACAGTATATGATTAATGGCGCACCTACTGGGTCGGTAGCAGTCGGTCATCCCAAACATACTGGCTGGATGACGCGAGAGAATTTTATAGACTTTTTAAAACACTTTATAAAATTCGTCAAATGTTCACCTGACGCAAAAGTACTTCTACTGATGGACAACCACGAGTCCCATATTTCTTTGAAAGTGCTCGAATTGGCAAAACAGCAAGGTGTGGTTCTGCTTACGTTGCCCCCACTCTGTAGCCACAAGCTACAACCATTAGATGTATCCGTATATTTTCCGTTTAAAAATGCCTGTAATAAGGCGGGACAACAATGGATGGTCAATCCAGGTCAAGCGATGAACATTTATAATATAGGAGAAATTGTTGGAACAGCATTCCCTCAAGCATTTGCCCCACAAAATATAATATCAGGATTTAAAAAGACCGGCATATGCCCATTCAATCGAGACATATTTACTGAAGAAGACTTTTTGCGTTCGACGGTAACAGATAAACCGCTACCTTCCAATAATGAACTTAACGAGGCACAAGCTGGCCTTTCAGGTATTATTCAAAATAAGGCACAGCCAGAACCACTTGGTAGCCAAAATGACATAATTATTACTGAGTCAAATTTCAAATCTGATAAACCTTCTAAGAATGCTTTCGTATCGTTTGAAGAAATTTCGCCACTGCCAAAAATTGGTGAAGTGCAAAAGAAACGAACCACAAAAAGAAAAACTAGAAAATCGCTAATTTTAACTGATACTCCTAATAAGACATAAATTGAAGAAGAACATAAAGCAAGGAAAGAGAGACTAGAAAAATCTGGTGCGGAAACTAAACTTAATAATAAGAAACTACAAGTTAAGAAGAAGAAAATTGAAATTGAGGACTCGGATACAACAGAAGATGATTCTTTTCATTCCGAAGATTCTTCCGATGACTTAGAATCTCTATTCCATGAAGAAGGTGTATGTCCAAAATATATAGAAATCAAGAGTTGGGTATTGGTAATCTTTAGAGGAAACAAATCAATTCGTCTGTTTGTTGGACAGATAATCGAAAAAGTAGGCATGTAATGGAAAATAAATTTTGCCAGACGGATTGAGGGAAGCAAATTTAAATGGCCGGAGAAAGAAGACGTTTCTATTGTCGATGAAGATCAGATAGAAAAGTTATTGACAGAACCAAGATATAAATATAAAAATGATAGGTTAATGTTTTTCCAATTTAAGGAGAAATTTGATGGCTTGCTTGTTGAATAAGAAAGTTTCCTAGGTGGTATTTTTATTTCACTTGTATTTTACTGTACTGTTTGTTGAACTTTCTTCTATACTTAAACCTAGTTTTAAATAGAATAAACCAGTTAATTTACTAGAACGTCAATGATATTTGTTTCTCTTTAATCCTGTATCATGCATCCCCACACCTGTATCAATTATTCCTAATATGGGGATCATTGATACATAATGCCAGATGTCAAACAAATTGAAAAATTAGCAAACCGTCACACTAAACTTATCATTTTAATAAAAATATATGAACATTACATATTAATGTATATTGTGACACACACCTAGTTGAGGTGAATGGTAGTACATATAAAAGCTAAATTAAGAGTGTTCTGCACCACTTAAAACTTTATATATGGTTAAAAAATATGTAGGTATATTATGTACATTTATCTAATTAGCATATTTTTTGCAGATCTTTGTCCCCCATCAGTCCAGGAAGAAAGCAGCTGGCCTGAGAAGGAAGAAGCAGTTATAAAACAGATGCCCACGGTTTCCTTACCACTAGGTAAATATTAAATATTTTTTAATGAAACCATATTAATATAATTAAATGCCATAAAGAAAAATTAAGAAAGTTTTTGGTTTTCTGGAAAGTAAGTAGGTACCCATCACCTATATAAAAAAACACTAAAACACGTCTAGAGCAAATACAGCTATTTTAAATTTTTTTAGATCTGTTTTCCCCCGTAGTACTTGAAAGTATTGACTGGTCTTCATGGAACCCAGCCAAATTAAGGGAGAAAATCTCTCCACAATTAATGTCACCAACAGCCACAAGACAAACAGGTAGATAATAGTATGTACCTAGGTTATTACATAACAGTAAATTTTACAATGTGCTCAAGTTGAAGGATCCCCTTTCTAACTTAAATTGTTTTATAGGAACTATTAAGAAAAAAAAACTCAGCTGACCCAAGACTGTAGGGTTAAATTCAATACCCTGTCTGAGAGAAAAATTGAATTAATCAAATTGCAAATTGATTGTCTACAAAGGGATAAAGAATATAAACTCCAAGAACATACCCTACGTATGAAACAAATGGTGGAAGATCAGGCCATGAAGAGGGAGAAACATAAGCTTGAAATTCTCATTCTAAAAAAAAATTGGATGAGTGATAATGAACACTTATTTTTTCTAGGAGTCTGTGAGACATATTTGTACAAACCACCTTTATTTCTTCTAACTATGTATTTAAAGTAATATACAGGGTATTTCCTAAGTAATCGTATATACCGGGTGTCCACGGAAGGTGGCTCGCCCCTCTAACTTTTTTGGTTTTTAAGATAATGAAATAAAATTCGGGGGATTTGTATACGACATAAAACTGCATTTTTTGACAGGTGACTCAACATTATGGAACTTCCGGTTTAACCGGAAGTGACATAAACTTTCAATATTTAAATGGGACACCTGGTATATTTTTACTTTTTTTGACTCCATATGACATTCTAAATACAACGATGTGTCACTTGTCACTTTTTGTCACCAAGAAAATATTTTTTTTTTAATTTTTCACTCCTTGTAAAACTATTATTTTCCATATTTATTAAACAACAAACTAATTTACTTTGGCAGAAGCTGTTGGCATTTCAATTTTCTTCAAGGCATGATTTTGTTTTATCAGTTTTGCTGGTCACAGGCTACTTGATGCATTTAAATCTAAATTTATCCTCAAAGAATGCTTTATTTTAGGAAAGGTCCAAGTTAACTTTTTAAAGTTTTTTAATGGCAGCTTTTCTAAAACTTAATAGGGTATGGTATCAAAATAATCGTAATAAAATCCTCTTTTTTCTTAACCCGACGAGCCACCATGTTGCCATTTTAAAAAAATGAGTTATACAACTTTAAAGATTAAATTTTACATAGCACATATCATTGGATCAAAAATAGTAAAACTGTATTTTTCCCAAGATTAGAGAACTGAAATAAGCGATTTTAAGGTATTCATAGCCCTCTAGATAAAACAATAAATTTGGAAAAAAAAATTTTCTTGGTGACAAAAAGTGACAAGTGACACATCGTTGTATTTAGAATGTCATATGAAGTCAAAAAAAGGAAAAATATACCAG
Source organism: Polydrusus pterygomalis (assembly GCA_963969555.1). NCBI lineage: Eukaryota > Metazoa > Arthropoda > Insecta > Coleoptera > Curculionidae > Polydrusus > Polydrusus pterygomalis. The sequence goes on along the minus strand of OZ018378.1, from coordinate 119,658,465 downwards.
GTGTCCCATTTAAAAATCGAAAGTTTATGTCACTTTCGGTTAAACCGGAAGTTCCATAATGTTGTCAAATAATGCAGTTTTATGTCGTATACAAATCCTTCAAATTTTATTCCATTATCTTGAAAAACAAAAAAGTTAGAGGGGCGAGCCACCTTCCGTGGACACCCGGTATATATTATGTATATCTATGAAAAAAATGTAAATGAAAATTGCAAAGAACCCTCTTTAAACTATTAAAATATTAGCACTTATATAATAATAATAATAATAATACATCCAAAATGCTTTAATTATTACTGGAAATTTTTTCAAGATAACGAATATTGCGAAAATTAACCCGAGTCGAAGAAGAGGCAATAATGTTCAAAATATTTATTACCGAGGAAAAAATTTCGTGTTAATAATTTAAGCTCGAGGGATATTCGATAAGAAAATTTCATACAAAATTAATATTATACTATCAAAATTTATGTTTTTTATCATAAACGACAATAGTTTAAATTAATATAGCTAGCCATGAATAATCCCAAAAAGTCAGGTGTCGGTACCCTTTCATAATTTTGTCAGTACAACTTCAACAGTCAAAAATAAATAACATTCCGCCACATTAGTCGATTAAAATTAATGAAAAACAAAAACAAAGTGTATTTAAGCTATTTATAAAGGTTTAATGTAATTAATATTGAAGGAAGTTATTTTATTTTGGTAACGTAAACAAAAATTAGACTTTTAATTGGGTAAATATAAATGTACGAAATTTTAAAAAAAATATACTTCTTTTGATATTTTACTGTAACATTTCTTTCATAAGAAAATCATATTTTATATTACTACGAAACATGTGGTTTGGTCTAGCAGGTTGAAAAATACAAATAGAAGGTCAAAATATTAGGCCCTAGTAAAAGTGCTGACTAATACATATCTAAAGATTTATACAGTGAGCTCAAAAAGGTTGGAATAAATTCGTTTAAAATTCAGGTGATCATTTTCTGGAAAAACGCTTGGACACGTCGAATATTATTGAAGTGAAAACTTCTTTAGGCGCGTTTAGCACTTTTTGTGGGCACTGAATTAAACTGAGCCGTCACGCGTCACACTCGGCTGTGTAACGCTCGAATTCAACTGCTATATTCAATCCGAACTGAGCCTGACCCGAATGACGTTATATGCAAGAGCATGCCGCAAACAGTGTGCGTTGTATAGACACTCGTCTGCGTCTCAGGTATGTTCTGGCATTTTTTAAATTATATATTTACGTAGGGTAAAGTAAGGTTTACCGTAATTGCTTATTCCGTGGACCTAATTTATTATGATTTCTGACTTCTGTTGAAGATGTAAAGATTCAAGGGTTGTTCAATTTTAGGAAATATTTTTTTTCGTATGCAGTAAAATTATCCCGTATTCCAAGTTTATGTTATTTTTATGATTGCTTACGAACCTAACCTAAAAGAAACAAAATTGAAAAATTGTATTTGATATTGTTAATTTCACCTTGTTGAAGTTTTCACTTCTGTCGTGTGGTCTTAAGCACACACAATTTTTTATTTTTAATTGCGAATTTTTTGACATAAGAAATGTGTATACAGGTTGTTGACAGGTTGTATATTATATTGTATGTGGAACAATCGTTTAAAAGAAATTTAAATAACTTGTTTGCACAAACCATTCATAGCAGATGTTTATTACACCGAGAAATTTTGAAAAACCGTCTGTTGTTAGCACCATTGGCTCCTAACTCAGGAGCCTCTATCGTAAAGAATCAATTAGGCACGGACAGCGGGAGAAGCCCTGTATATTTTAAAGTGTTTACCAGTGACTGTTGAAATAAGAGAAACTATTTGCTATGACGAATTACCTGTAACTGTTAATAACAAAAGTTACTTTATGTCCCCCGTAACTAGAATTTTGCAAGATTATGCTGTTGAGACTGAGTGCAACTCTATTGTACCACCATTGTATTACTTAGAAAATAAATGGATCGGATTTGATCCGCGTCCATCACAAGGTATAACGCCTCAATTATTAACCATTGATGCTGAAAAGCCGTTTAAGTTTCTGTCAATTCAAAATTTGGGACTAGGTGGAATTTATACTTATTCAGAAATAAAGAAGGTGCAAGATGCCATGTTATTTAGCTCACAAAAAGCCGCTTTAGCTAATATTCTCATTCGAAAATTAGCGGGACAACAGGTAGAATCTCAAGGCATATCTACCCTGAGCCTTTTTAATACGCAAGAATTAGAAGAACTAGCCAATTCAACCATCAGAAAATTATATGGATATTTTACTGCACTGGGAAACTGGACAAGCGGAATACTAGGATTGTGTTTTATTTTTAGAGCTATAAAATATGCTGTGGATGTATTCATAAATGCCGTTGCTCTTCATCGTGTAGGAGGCTGCTCTTTAAATCTGATAGCTTCTTTTTGGTCAACTTTAACATTGTTTGTTTTACATCATAAGCAAAGAAAAGAATTTGCTGCACAAAGCAGCAAATATATAAAAAATACCGAACTGGATGATGAAAACATTGAACAACTTAAGACGCCTACTGCACCTATAATTACCGAAAACCCACTAACCGAACCAACAAGAAAGAAAAATGTCACTTTTACTCTTTCCAATGAAACTCACTTGGATAATACGTCAGCAGATACTAATAATCAAACCTATAGTACTCTTCGAACTGATTTATCTAAGGTGAATCAAATGCCCAATGAATATGCCAATATTACATGGAGTTTGTATGAAAAAGAAGACAGAAAATTAGCAAAATAAAAATAATTCTAACTTTTTAATTAGACAAGCAGTGTATATCCTATGTATATTATATTCATTAAAATAGGCTAGTCTATATAAATATTGTTGGACAGTGTAAATACGCTTTCATGCAGAGCACGTTAGAGACGCGCTCCGAAGCACAAGGACCGCCCCCCAAGTAACCAAAAATGAACCGTATGTACGACTGACTTAAGTACTTTCTCGTCGCAGCAGATATTTTACGCCAAACGCCGGCATGATTTACACTGGGAACAGTGCTTTAAGTTAAGCCAGGAGTTATGAAATTTTATCCCAATACTCGAAGACAAGGAAAGATTGCTTACATTGGAAGATTAATGGAAATGACCCAAAAGTCAAGAGGCATAAAGTTGAAAGTGGTTTAAAAAGAAATGCATAAAAATTTATGATACTTTGATTAGGCCTAAGTTACACTAATATTTAGAAGAAAGGGCTACCATGAGGAAGAGCACAATATGGGAAAAGAAAAGCTACAACAAGGATGGCCAGAACTCTAAAAATTTTAAATCCATGCCTAAAAAGCTAGAACTTCGGGAAATTCGTGGTACCAATCAGTTGAAATTAGAAGGTGGAAGTTTTAATAGGGTTCTTATTAGTTTTTCGGTTAGTCAGTACGTTCGTTATTTTCTTAGTTATTTAGTAGTGTTTTTATAATTTTTTTTGTGCGCGGCGAATAAATTGACAATATAATTAGTTACGTAAGACTTTATTTACATCCACAATTTTTAGTTTTTAGCAAAAATCAAAATGATTTGGCTATTAACTTTTATTAACTTAATTAACCAAATACAGGAACCCTGGGTACAGGATTACCTGTACCGCGTGGCGTTATATCATCTGTGGGGATTCAGGGGGTTGTATGAAGGGGCACATCCTCACCCTGCCCTATTGACAATGCGGGCGTTACCGTGTCTATGGAGAGACCTTCTACATGCGCAATATCAGTTGGTGCGGGTGAACTTGGCGGTATTCCTAAAAAGGGCGCATTTACCCCTTGAAGCTTGCTCATGCGCCCTTTGTCATCCCCCGGCTGGGGAACTGTTCCAGCCAGCGGATTTCTGGGCGATCTGGAACCGACTAGGACTGGCAGGATGTGCCTGCGAGGTGTGTCGTTTAGCACCATCGGCACATCCCACCCCAGCAACGGCCAGTTCTACCCCTGCTCGAGCTCGCGCGGCAAAAAGGGTTGCTAGAAAACCGACTTCCCCAGCCCGAGTACGACCTTCTACATTGGAGCAACCAGTGGCGGGACCATCCAGGGCCCCGGATGTTCCTTTACCAGCTCCTCCGGCGATGAGGCTCCTAGCACCAGCGGCAATTAGGCCCCCTGTCCAGCAGCCTCGAGCCCCCTTACCACAATCACCATGGGCCTTTCAAGCTAGGCCACCTGTTCCCGCCCTCCAGGTGGTGCCTCCTGTGCCCATTGCCAGGCCCCCGAGGGAATAATGTTATGTTGTAGAGCCGATCCCTGGCCGGCTCCGAATGGTGATCCGACGGGACCCTAACGACTTAGATGAGGGGTACCTATCGGGTCAGGAATAAGACTTAAAGTGAAGGTATAACCGTAATTTTAATTTTTTATTTTCTAAGATTTTTAAAGTTTAAGGTATAATCATTTATTTTTTCAAGATTTTGTTTAAGGTATAATCGTTTATCTTCTAAGAATTTTTCTTAAATTAAGGTATAATCATAATTTTAATTTTCTAAGATTTTTAAAACTTAAGGTATAATCATTTATTTTTTTAAGATTTTGATTAAGGTATAATCGTTTATTTTCTAAGAATTTTTCTTAAATTATGGTATAATCATAATTTAAATTTTTATTTTCTAAGATTTTTAAAGTTAAGGTATAATCGAAATTTTAATTTTCTGAGATTTTTCAAGGTATGATTTTTTTAATTTAAAGTAGATATAATCGATATTTTAATTTTCTAAGATTTTTGAAGTTTACGGTAAGATTTTTATTTAGGGTTTAATCCTTATTTTAATTTTTCTAAGGTTTTTAAAATTTAAGGCATGATTTATAATTTAAGGTATAATAATTTTTTTTTTAATTTTAATTGAAGGTTTTGGGTGAAAGTAGTAATAATATCAATAGTTTAAAGGAAAATCCTAATTTTAAAACTTATTTCTGAATAATTTTTAACAAATAGTAATTTAGGGTAACTACGACACGTTATGATTTATAGTGGGTATACGTAAATTGGTTGATTAATTTCAAATTATTTTCTAAAACAAAATCTCAGGGAGAACGTAGAGGGAGTGATGTTTGTTTAAACATTATTTTGATAAATTAGAACTTTATTTTATCAACCTATTACTTAATAAGTAATATTTCTGAACATTTTTGTAATTTTGCTATGGGTTAGTTAGTTTGTTAGTGGGAGAGAAAAGGCTGAAAAATTTAACACAATAATATTAAATGATCTATTAATTTGTAGGAAAAGTACTCTATTATTTAAGAATTATTATTTGCAATAATATGATTTTGTTAAGTTCGTTTACACAGTGGAGTTTTAATACATAAAAGGTAGAAAATCTTCAAAATATTGTTTTATGTAATGTTTTAACTCAAGTAACATTGTCAGAAATTTTGCTATATCTTATGTAAAAATATTTTTAATTGAATATTTTTAGTTACCTACTGGTTAAAAATATTTTTATTAATTTAGACCTTTTATGAACCAAGAAATGGTTAACAAATTTTTTAAAATTTTTACCGTATTAATTAATTTTTTTTATGTTTGCGGATTTTATTATATTGCAATTTATTAAGCAAATTATTTAAACATAGGTCAGGCAAAAAGTTATTTTATGGAAAAATTTGACTTTGGCATAAAGTATAACATAACATACTAAGAATTTTAAGCTACAAGAGGGTCAAGAATTTTGTTTAATTGATTATTTAATTTTAACGTGATACATTTCCGATAAATGATAAATTCATATGGGTCAGAAAACCAAATTTTATAGTCTATACTTACCATTAAAGTAAATTTTGCCTAACTGTTAGCATACTCTGTATACAATTTTTAGAATGTTGGATAGATACAAATAGTGAAAAATTCATTTATTTAGCAATTGTATTTTACAATATCGGGTGTAAATCTAGTCAAATGTATGAATAAGAATCATAGGTAAAAAAAGCATTTATTTTCCGGTCGTAAAATAGGCATAAGCTTGCTCTTCTTGTTAACCTAACGGACCACTTAACATTCCATATTGCACGCGATGACTCGTTCTTAGAAGAACCCAAAAACCCGTGGCAGTTCATTAGTTTGAAGTGTTAATAATTTGATGTCAAAAGGCAATAAATTAAATTGCCTTTGACTAATAATGGGGGGACGAATGTGACGACTCGGTAATAAATTCATAGAAAAATAAATATACTTGAAAACCTTAAATCCTATTTATGGGAAATGTTTTTGAAATACGAAGTATTTTTTTTTAATAAGAAATCGGGATTATTTTCGTTGAGTTAATTAAAATTACTTTTATCACCAGTAATAAAATTTCAAAGGATTGTGACGCCCAAGTTCAATATTGTTCGGAATAAGAAAAAGTTTTAAAAAGCTTTAAACATTTTAACATGTGTATTCAGAAAAATTAAAAGATTTAAAAAATTTTGGAAAAATTTAAAATAAAATAAATGTTTGTCGTCAGGTACATTTTATTAAAAAGGGTGGAAAGTGGAATAAGTTTGTTTTTTAAAGAATTATTTTAAAAGATTTTCTATGAATATCAAATCAATTAGATATTTTCTAAGTATCGGTAAATAATTTCTCTTCACATTAATGTCTGGGAAAAATTTACAAGTTTTGGGGAGATACACATTCCTTTGAAAATGTTTCAAAATTATGTTAGAATCGGTACGAAATTTTTAGTCTTTTAAAAATAAATTAGAAAATAAAATAATTTTAAATGGAGAAAATTATTTTGGGGAGATTAATTCTAAGTTTTCCATTGGGAAAAATTATTTTTCAAAATTTAATTGGAAATAAAACATTTTTAGAAAATTTCAGGAGAATTATTTTTAAAATTCTTTTAAAAATAAATTTGAATAAATATAAATTGAGTAAATTATTTTAAAGAAAATAATTCTAAATCCTCAATCGAAAAGAATTATTTTTCAAAAATTAATTGAATGTAAAATGTTTCTGTAAAAATTCATGAGAATTGTTTTTGAATTTATGAGAGCCAATTTTATTCGATAGTTTCGTATTGGTACATTACCACCACTACCACAGAGTACATATTGGTAAGCTGACGCTGGTTGGCAAGAAGGACGTGTGTTGACTGATATATAGCTGTGAGAATCTTAGGGGCACCTGTGACATCTGCCGCAACGGAAAGAACGTTTAAAACTTTCAGTTGGATCCATTGCAAAACAAGAAATAGACTGACCACTGAAAGAGCTGGACAAATTGCATATTTGTCTCACAATTGGAATCTTTTTAACAATAAGTCAAAGACTCTAGAAAAAAGTCAAGAAAGTGATTTGGCAAAAAGCCAAAGCGAAGAAATTATGCAAATATCCAATGGTAGTAGTGATGGTACAGATAATAGTGACGTCAGTGACGACGAAGATGGCCACATGTCACTTTCAAGCCATTCAAACACCACTCCTCAGAGCTAGAATACTCAGAGTCAGATTAAGTATTTTAATTCATCACTATACTGTTGAACTGTTGTAAATTAAAGTTTTGACTTACCTTTACCACTAAACAAGAAATATAACAGAATTAAAACTTAAAACATGTTAATTTTTTTCTACCAGCGTGCGCAAAGTGCTTTTTCGCACGCAAGAATTTATCCAACTATACTTGCGTGCGGAAAAGTATCACTTTGCGCATTTATTAGGAATATAACTATTATCCATAACATTCTCCAGGTTACTTATTAGCTACCTCAAGAACATTAGTTACAAGGAAAATTTTACAATTTTTTTTTAACTTACAACGTGACTGTGACTATTACGAGCAGTGATTCTCTAGAAATTCATAAATACCCGGGTATTTATGAATTTTGGGTATTTACCCCGAATTATAAATACCCGGGTATTTTACATCACTACATCGGATTTAGAGACATTAAAACTGAGAATACAACATGAAATTCGACAAATTCCTGAAGAGGTTATTGGGAACGTTCAAAATGAATTTGTTTTACGTTTAGGACACTGCCAAATTGTCAATGGCCATCAGTTTGAACATTTAATTAAGTACTCTACTTTTTATAATAAATTTTGAAAGCTGTTGTTTTTACCTAATAAACCTTACATCACTTAAATTTTGTTAATTATTTATTATTGTTTATATTGTGATATATCGAAAACAGCTGAATATATCGAAATAGGGTATGTTACATGAAAAATATTCAGAATTTTAAGTAGAATTCAAAAATTCTTAAAATTTGTAAAAATGATAAATAAAATCGACGGGTTCGAGCGTTTATCGGAAATATACATGGTTATGAAAATATTGGGGGTGTTCCATTCCTTTTGCCCACGCTGTATAATTATACACATTATTTAATGATAGTTACTTTTTAGTTCAAAAATTGCTTCTTTCAATTTTATACTTTCGTGTGTTATAGAATTCCTGGACTTTTTTTGATGTATTTGTGTTAACATGCGTGCCATAATTTAAAAATGCTCAAAGAGTAAAATAATAGTCGTCCCTAATGTCTATGAACGGAAACGTTCAAGGGGAACTAAAAACAGATCTCCAAAACCGTTCCTGGAACGTTCCACGGTGACCTTGAGGGGACGTTCCATTTGTACACACCGTCTCTACAGGGAACGTTCCATGAACGTTTTGTTACGTTACGGTACGTTCAAGGAACGTTCAGTAAGACGCAAAGAGACGTTCCGGGTACGTTTTCAAAACAGACTTATGTTTACTGGGCTGTACCTACCTACATATAAAATAAAATTCATTTTATTCTTTTATTGGAGTTTTTGACTTAAAGATAATTGTTTTAGCTCAAGAATTTTAAAAAAATTGGGCGAAATGACACAAAAGATTTTACTACTAGAATTTTGAAATATTTTATAAGTAATGGTTTGACTGTGCTCGTGGACAGTGAGGAAACCCAACTTTGCGATTGGAGCCATGAGCTTTATGAAACTAATTTTTGGTAAGCTCAGAAATATTTGTTTTAAAAGTTAAAATACTTACATCTTTCTGTGTGTATGGGTACTTTTATAAAAACTAAAAGCAACAATTGATTTATAATTTAAGGTACAATTGTTTACTTCTCTGCAATAAACATTTTGTTTAGGAATTGTGCATAGCAAAACTAAATGTACTAATAAGGAATTTGAATATTGTGTTATGGAATGGTTGCGGCATGCGAAACAGAGAAGATTACGAGAAGAAACAAATATTAACTAAATGAAGGTTATTATTTATTTAATATATTAATCGATCTTGCTTGACGCCCTTTATTTACGCGCATAGGCTGCGACAGAAATAATTAAAGTCTTAATTCCCTTTTAACTGGTTCTTTAATTATCTTCATATGGCTGTTTCTTCCAAAACTAACGTTTTGGTGTCCCTAGGAAATATTTCAATTAACAATAATTTATAGATATAGAACTATTTAATATGAACCGTGTCCTCTAAATCACTAATAATAACCGAAAAAAAATATTTGGTATGTTAAAAATAACAATATACTCAAAATGTCATTAGCGTGGATGTCCCTAGCCATACTTTTTATCAAGAAACATTAATTCTGCTAGCAAGCTAAATCGACTTAGCCTTGCAAATTTGTCACAATATTTAGTAAAGTTAAAACAAACTACCGACATAATATTAATGTTTTCAGTTTATTTTATAAGTGAAAGACTTCAACCCAAAGTTTGTCTCTAAGTATTACCATCATTAGCGTGGGTGAAGCAAAACCAGATTAAATTAGCCGCCAAATACATTTTAAGTAGGTGGCAATACTCTCACCGGAAGCAGTTCCCCGCCATATTTACCTTTTAAATAGCTATTGCCGTCTTCACTTGCATCGTGTCGTTAAAAGAAGGCAGATATTCGGTTGAACACGTGCTTGTTTTTAAACAACGTCATTAGTGTGAAGGTAAGTTTTTGCCTAAAAAATTCTGTTTAAACAAAAGTAAGTGTTATGTTTTTATGCGCTACTATGATAGTATGTCATGTACAAAATATGAAGCTTTTATTTGATAGAATAAAATTTTTATTTAAAAAAAAACTTCGCTCATCATTAGCGTGGTTATAAACTTTCGTCATTGGCGTGGATATTTAAATCCACGCTAATGACGTTAAACACACGCGAATGATAGCATACATCGTAATAATTTTTGTAGGTCTACGAAGTTTCAAAATGGCGCGCAAGAAACAAACTGACGAATAAAAAAAAACGAAAAAAAAAAAAGGAATGCGAAAGAAGAAGACGACAGAATATTAAAAATAATCCAGACAGATACAAAATGGAACAGGAAAAAACGCATCAGAGATATGAAAGGGCCAAAGAAACAGGAGACCTCAAATTAAAAAAAAATATTTATCTAGGAGAGAGCTTAAAGCAAAAAGAAAGTCTTGGAAAGTAAACTAATAACGTTACAGAGATCGAAATTTTTTTTAGAAAGTCTGGAGGATAACTCGCCGCCTGCTAGTGATCTGGAAGAAGTAGCACCTGCCGAAGAAAATAGACTCGCCAGTATTGATGTTTCTGCCTGCAGTAGCAACACAAGGACCGCGTCACGCCAAAAAATTGAAGAAAGAAAATCTATGAAACGAAACAGATCAAAACTTATAGAGACCTGATAAAGACACAGCGTGAAAATAGGTTTTTGCGTTTCAAAATGGAATATTACAAAAAAAAAGTTTTATAGAGAAGTTAAGAAAAAAAGAGGGGATGTGTTATCGCCAAATACAGAAGTTAAGAAAATCCTTAATAAAACGCCAAATATTCCCGAAGTCGCAAAAATAAATTTACTTTTTGGTGAGGTAATGAAAAGGAACCTTACTTTCAAATTTACCAATTTAAAAGATGATAAAACAAAACAAATATTCACAAAAATTGTTGATGATCCCGATCTAAAGAAACACAAACTCTTAAAGGAATGCAAGGAATTTCTTCCGCCTGCTCGGCATAGATCCAATCAGAAGCGATCTGAAATGTTTAAATATGAGCAAAAATCAAGTAACGCTTTTAACAACACTAGAAATATGGTCACTAAATACTTCTTAAGTGACAAGAACTCCCGTTTATGTCCCGGAAAGAACGACACCATCACAAGACGAGGTATTAAAAAGCAGAAGAGATATTTGAATAATTCCATGAAGAACCTTTTCAACGACTTTAAGAAAGAAAATACTGCTAGGCAGCTGCCGCATTTTGCAAATTACGCCCCTTTTGGGTTGTTCAACCAAAAGTATCGAGTGGTGATACTTGTTTATGTATTCTCCATGAAAATATAAAGTTAATTGTATTAAGTCTATCGAGGAACAAGATTATAAAAGAAAAAAACGCAGATCAAGTTGTTTCACAAGTATGTTGCTCTACTTCAAATGAAACTTGCCTAACCCGTAAATGCAATGCCTGTATGGGAAATAAAGTACTCTACTATGTGGCAGATGACTTGTGGACCCATATTTTACATTACTATAAATGGATTACACGACGAGAACAGAGGATTAGTGCCAAGACAAAAAAGGAAATAACTGTACAGTTAACTGCGAAAACAAAAATAGAAGCTAAGCCAGATCAGCTGATACACGAATTAGAGAATCTTCTTCCCAAATTTTTACGACATACTTTAAACCAATGGCGGCTCGTCAGGGGAGGCAGTGCCTCCCCAACAAAAACTTACAAAATAGCATTTTTTTAAAGATAACTTTATTCATTTTGAAAATGATACTTTCATATTATTATATTTTCAATGTATCAAAAATCCTGAATTAGATACTTCAAGAAAAACACTTTCTTTCTAGAATATTTTTAATATTGCCGCTCAGCTTACGAACTATTAGGTAGTGTCCGCCCGCATCAGCGAATAGGCGCCTAGACTATTACCAACGGAGGCAAGCCTCCAACGGTCAAATATTTTCTGCACGGATAATACATAATTTTCCACTTGTTTCAATGCAAGAAGCGAGGGTAAGTACGATGGTACGCGTTGTTTTTGTCACGTAGAACCGATAGCCGGAGGCAGAAACTCCCACAAATATTTCACGGGAAGCGGATTGTTGATTGTACCTAACCCAGCCAGCACAAGAGTTCCCAGGCATTGTCAGGAGTATCCTATTTAGTGCTTATTTTAGGCCCATATGGAATTCCTTTCGTGAATACCTTAGAAGGTGCTAAGGATTGCTCTTTTAAGTAAACTTTTTTTAAATAGCGTTCAGCCTATTCTAGGTTGTTGTATGGAAAACTTATCAGGCATTCTTTAGGCATATTTTAAAAAGGTACCTATTCCTTAAGTATTCCTATTACGCTAAATAACATTTTAATTTTATTCTTCTCAGTTCAGGATGTCTCTGGGTTAACTTGTTGAGAACTCTTTAGGAGATCCCTAGAAGTATGCTCTAAAATGTAATTTTAAGAGCTAAAATAGCAGGTGCACATCATTGCAGCCGTGTGTATCACCTGGTCAATTTACAGTGTTGCCACAGATACAAAAATTTATGTTTCAATCAGGATTTTAAGTCGATAACAGTCTTGAGAACTAAACAGTTTTTGACAAAAAGCGATCCTTGTACTTCCATAAAATAGCCTATTTACAATAATTTCTATTTAATTATATTTAAAATAACAAGATATTATAATATATACTCGTATATGTTCGCAATATTTTTGGCTAATATACAGAGTGAATAAAAATAACAATACACGCGTGACCAAGAAGCTATTTTTATTTAATACCTCGTATCCAGTTAACACAAAAGGTCTCCAAGACGTCCCATTTTGGGCCCCAACGTCCCACGTAGGATTATCCACATTTAAACATGTTAAAGTTTTACTGCATACTTACCTTTGGGCAGGTCTTTTTAGTAGTTAGCATGTTAGAAACTATCTGGTAAAAAAGACGAAGAAGAACAGACCCTTCCGAATTCTATGTGTGTGATTCATAATACTGATTTTGTTAATTGTTTTTATATACCTAATTAAAGTAAAGTTAATGTTTATAACAAGATTTATTTCTCCCCCCCGCCATATATCGTAACAGGTTATGGGCCCAGAAACGTAGATTAGAGAAGTTATAAACAAGAAATTGTTAAAAGAACAGTGGGAAGCACCGAAGTAAATTTGCCTCAGTTAACAAGTTCTACAAACTTTAATAACTGGAAATTCAGAGTTCAAACCTTGTTGGAAGAGCGACAAATATCAGAAGCCCTTGAAAAGAGTGAAGTTGAGTACAAAGACGGCACCAAAAAGAGAGAATTTAGAGTAAAAGATGCTAAGGCAAAAAGCATTATCGTTCAGTGTCTCACTGACAAGCACTTGGATTTAGTGAAGGATTCTGATACAGCAAAGAAAATGATGAAGGCATTACAAGATATTTTTGATAGAAAAAGTGTATTTACCAAGCTCTCATTAAAGAGAAAGTTGCTAACTCTAAAGTTAAAGAAAGGTGAAAAATTAGAGGATCGTTTTCTGTTGTTCGATACATTAATAAGAGACCTTGAAAACTCTGGATCAAAATTGGAAGAAGATAATAAAATTTATCATCTTTTATTATCTTTAAGTGATAAATTTGAACATGTGATAACAGCTATTGAAACGATGAACGCACAGATCAAAATGGATTTTGTCAAATCAAGGTTACTAGACGAAGAAATAAAAATGAAAAGTAAACAAAGACAGACAAGAGACAGTGAAATGGCATTTTATGCACGTTATAAATGTGGCAAAAGTGGGCACAAGTTTTATGAATGTAGACTAAATAAAGAAAGATTCAACAGAAGAGTTTTTTTTTTCAAAATAGTAGAGGTAGAAGCGAGGGTAGAAGTTTTGGCTCCAGTTCTGGTCAAACAAGAGGTCAAAGTTATCATAGGGGTCAGAACAATGGTCAATTTGCAAACAAAGCAGATGAAATTGCATTCATTGCCTTAAATAGCAACGTAAACAGGACAACAAATAGTTTAAAAGACTTTATTTTGGACTTTGGGTGTACACAACACATGGTAATGGGAGAGTTGAAAGAATATATGTCAAGTGTGATAGAAATAGAACCAGTGAAGATCGGCATAGTATTGGTATAGTTAAATTCACATAAAGTTTTAATGCCAAATATCAAGACTTGTCATTGTCTAGTTACTTTAGATTTCACCAACTTACTAAATTTCTTATACAGCTGAGATGGGTCAGTGTTTTTTCTTTTTCTTTTCTGGAATTGTTCGGCCAACTCTTTTTATTTCAATCTCTTTTTAATCGTATGAAATAATACAAGATAGACATACTTTGTGTGCAGTACAATTATACTAATAAAATTTTGCTATTAGAAATTTATATTTTATGAGTTTCTGCAGTATTTGACAAGTATGACAGAACTGAAATGTCACGGCGTTAAAAGTTTATGTGAATTCAACTATAATGATGTAGAGAAAAATCTATAGCATAAAAGGTTAGGTCATGTAAATAGGTACAGCTTAATTCAGCTAGGATTACCCTATAGTACAGATATTTGTAATACTTGTGTAGAAGGTAAAAGTACAAGAAGTCCTTTTTATAAGACAGAAAGTAAAACTGCTAAAATTGGTGAGTTGATACATTCGGATATTGCAGGTCCAGTTGTCACACCAACACCTGAAGGGTATAAATACTTTTGTTACGGAATCTAGTACAGATGAATTTTGTCAGATGGCGGAGCAGGATGTATCTTATCGTTTAATTGCGAAAAAAAATTCTTAAAACCGGAGCGCAAATGTGTTGTTAGGGATGTTACGGAATAGCTTTTTCTCGTACCTAGTTGGACCTGTACCTATTCCAAACCCGAACCTATTCCAAATACCTATTACAGGTCCAAACTATTCCAGGTCAAACTTAAACGCCGATTGGCGCTATTCCGGCTGCATGGCCGACACGAGTTTTTAAAGAAGGCCGCTAGAACTCCAGCGTTGCCAGCAGTTTCCGATTGTTCGAATTAAATTTCGTTATAAATTTTTGTAACAGATTAATATTTTTCGCACCAGACTTTTTTGGAAGATTTGATTGTAACGGAGACCTATTATTTAACGAAACATGAAGAATAGGCATAGGTACATCCACCATATATGTTGCCTTTTTAGTTAATTCCTCATTGCTGGTTGCATATCCTACATTAAATACGCTATATTTTGTTGCCCAATAAATTATTACAATATTTTTAGAAATATTTATTAATTATTACTATTTCCCTTTATCTTTATTTAGTGAGATTATTTTAATTATTGCAATGTGCTTGTAACGGCAACGTTTAAAATTCTCAACTGCAAATTCGCCATATTATAAATATTATATGAATTTAAAGCAAAACCTGTAGCCGTTCCATTCCCTATATCGTACCTGTACCTGACAACTTGAAAAAGGAATAACAATGAAACCAGTGAATCAAACATGTGACAGTGCCAACGGACCTGGAATAGGTACCTGGTAATAGGTAATAGGTACGCGGAATAGGCAGATGATACCTATTCCAAAAGAACAGGTCCAGTTCCACTGTAACACCCCTATGTGTTGTCATTAGCACTCCCAGGGTACACTGGCTTTTCGGGAAAAGCCGTGCCGGGACGGTTCTACTGCCAACGCTGTTTGATTTTTGATTTCAATTTTTAACGTAAACTCATGTTAGTTACTTTTTTTTATTTTTGCGACTTGCGCTAGGACGTCCAAAGAACGGCTTCGTGTTAACTGGGTATGCCGATACTCGTCTCGATCTTATATTGATTATATTAATATAAATTTTGTTAATTTTGGTTTCTTTTGATATTATATAACGGAATTATAGAGATTCTTATTGGTCGATTTTAGTATTTATGTTAATTTGATAGGATTAGAGAAGAATTTTTCAATTTTTACACATTGGTATGTTTCTTTTACGTGCAAAATTCAAATAAAATGCTACATTTATTGTTTTCTCAGTTAAAATTATTATTTTAAAAAGCAAGTGTATTAAATTAATTCCATCTTTATTATTCTGGCAATGGCATTTAAGGTTATATACCTAGTTGTTTTAAGTCCATTATATTTTATTAAAAAATATGTAAATAATAATTTCAAGAATTAAATATTTATACTCATTTAAAAATTACCGCCTAATTTTGTGTTTTTTTGTAAATGTCATTAGAGCTTTCCGGTAGAGAAAACAAATACTTTCTTAATTTAAAATATATGTTAGAAATCGCTTTAAAAGATCAACATGCAACCTAGCCTGTGGCTTTCCTTTTCCTGTTTTTGAACTAGCCAAATGTTATTTCATTTCAGATAAAGCAATGGGACCTTCATCTACACAACTTCAAGGTAAATTTTTATTTTAATGTTGATGGATTTGTGGAAGCATACGGCACCTGCCCCATTGGAATGGGTAGAGCAACAGTTTTCTTCACCGATAAAGACGTTAGAAGAATCAGAGAATTGCCTATATACAGTGTCACAAATTCCCGTTACAGCAGTGGAGCCTCAATAAACTAGGTACAAATAGAAATAAAATGGCGATTTTAAAACATACTGTTGTTTAACGGTTCAATTTAGCCACTGAGTATCTATGAGATTCTGCCCTTAAATTTCATTACCTCGACTAATAATTAACCTTTGTTTTGCTCTCTACTACTTGTTATATTGAATTTCTTACATTACCTTTGGTCGGAATCCTAAATGTTCGACTAGATGTTATTTCATTATATTCCATTTTCTGTCAGGATTCTCTTCTGTTTATTTGGTTGGACCTCTTGCCTAACTGAGTTGTTTTGTGCCCTTCACTACCACTTTTTCCGTCCTTTTCCATGCTTTGTATCATCGTCTTGACCTTTGATTTTGCCCTTTTACTTCTTACATCTAGTTGGAGTCTGCTATGGTCTCAGGCATTTTTGTACTACAAATGCAGGTTTTTGTGATTTCTTTTAAGTGCATCACAGTCGAATACAGACTTACCTGTGCCCTTACTTACACTTTAAAATGTGTTAATCTTTCAATGTTTACATTTTGTAAGTGGCAATTTTTATTCTACCGCTCCGGAACTTTATAATTTTCTAATACTTAGATACTTTTTTTCTTTTTGGGAGTTAATGCCAGACACATACACTTTATTCCTTTCAAGTCCGTTTTGTTGGGTTATTATGGCCTTCTGTGACTTCAACTGGACCTTACCGTGTTAGAATTTTCGCTGTGTACGGCACATCTTTAGAGCGACCAGATGCCACTGGTTCTATTGGTAATTTATTTTGTTTGTGTTCAGAGCGGAGGTGTTTTTTTTGACAGATGGATTTTTAATTTTCTTGGGTGGGGAAATTTTTGGCTGCGTCACTTTACATTTGTCTACCAAGAAAGAAGGTTCGAGTTTGGGGAATCAGGGTTCATCCCTTCACCGTGAGGTGTTTTTACCCCATCGATCCTGTTTGAGTGCAGTGAGGAGTTTCCACTTTCCTATTTTGGGAATCTCGCTGCCCAAAATCCGTATGGATGATGTAAACTTGGTGATAAATGAATTGTCCAATCACATGCTTCCCTCGCAAGCCATCTAGAGGGTTCAACCGTGGGGTTTAACAACTACCCTACTCACCGGAAAATCGTAGTTACCGGTCAACATTCCGCTGGAATTAACAACGTTCTTATGAACCAGCCAACACTTTTTGTACCAGCCAACCTTCAGCTGGACTTTAACAAGTTTATGTACTGGTAGTCTTACGACCCGGCCTAGATCTTTCACTCACTTTTTGCCATTGGACTTACCGGCCATCCTACATCTGGTCTATGCTACTAACCTGTTTCAAGCGTACAGATAAGTCCTAGGCTAAGCTTATAATTTAATTCACCATTTGATTGTTGTATTTTGCGCTAAACTGATGACCTGAAGGTTATAAATGATTTTATTTTATTTTTCTTATTTTAATCTTTATTCGACTGCATCTATCGGTCAGGATGTCTAGTTAACTACATTATTATTATAACCTTTCGGTTGTCTTTAAATTTAATTTTATTCTTCTGATAGTAGGGTCACGTGATCACGTAATTAGTTAATTTTATTGATTTTCTTAAACCATCCCTTTCTTAAATAAAGTTGTTATAGTAACATGACCTTTTTTTTTTATCCAGCTCACATGACGACCCCTTCTTTTTCATGACGGTTGTTTCTTCGTCTTGAAGTAGTATAGTGCCCACGAAACCGCGGGGACTTCCAAGTTGCGTCCGTTTCTAAACTTGGTGGCGCTTGAACCCTTTACTGCTGAGTAGTCGGTGAATTGCACGCACTACAACCACTACACTGCTGTGAGCACGGATAATCAACTACGTTTTGTTAATTGATTCTATTTACGGGGTTACTTCGTTTATAAAAGGTCCAAGTGGTAAGTTTTATGTTGGTATTCACCATAATACTAACATCACATGATTTAACTAAAAGACACGAAAGTGCGTCGCAATTTTTGGCGCAAAACAAAACAAAAACAACTTTATTAAGACCTATTTTCATTATCCTTTTTATGGGCGCATAGTGAGCTGAGTAAAACTTAGAGTTTTTTTTGATGATTTTTGATGATTTATTGATATTGTACCTATAGTGACCCAGTGTAATATTTTATTGTTGATACTATTGATTTATAGATATTGCGCATATTGTGACATATTGCGAATATTTGTGATTTTTCCCGATTTTGACTTACCTTGATTGACATTTTGATAAATTTACTTTATATTTGGTATATTTAATTTAGCTAAATTATTTATTTACATTTGATTCATGATTTACCTATCTTGATTGATTTATTTAATTTGATTTGCTGTTTACCTGCTTATCTTGATTTACCGTATTTCCTTATTTTGATTTTGTGATTATATATTTACCTACTACGTCATCATGGATTATAAAATGCAAATCGGCCTTCTGCGAAAGGAAATGCTTCTTAATGAATTAACTGCCCGTAGTTTACCCGCTGACGATTTAAAGACCGTAGTCGAGTTACGATCCGCTTTACGTCATATTATACGGCTTGAGAGGCAAGGAACATCGCTTCACGTGCCTAATTATGTTTGCGACTTTGACAGCGAGAGCGACTATATTTCTAAAACATTGCAAGAACTCGAAACACTCACTGAAAGTGTCTCAGGGCCGAAGGCCAAGACTAAATTCGAACGAATTCAATCTCAGTTAGTTCACTTATATACTCGCACAGATCGTATCCTTATAACTAGTTTAACACCGGAACAAATTGCAATTCGGTCTAATCTTTTGCTTCGGATTCTAGCTGATCTTGAAAAATTGGACAGCTTATTAAAAAAAGACTCTAATCTCAGTGCCTTGTTAGAAAAAACGTGCTTAGATAGTGACTCTGATTCTTCGGGTTCATCCCAAAGTTCGGTTCATAGCAAACAAAATTCCTAAGGTAACCCCAACTACGCAACCTTCTGCTAATGTTAATACTCCTAATTACGGTAATTACCCCTCAGGTAGCAAAACTCAACGTGTTGAGAAATGGGGCCTTAAATTTACTGGCGATACTAAACAAATTTCTGTTCATAATTTTCTAGAACGTGTTTCTGAACTACGCATCGCTCGTGTATTTCGGAGTTAGAATTGTTTGAATCGGCCATTGATTTATTTTCAGGTAAAGCGTTAAATTGGTTTCGTGCGAATAGACACCGTTTTTCAGATTGGGACAATTTGTCCGACCTTCTTAGTAGGCATTTTGAACCACCAGATTATCGCCCTAGATTATTTAAAGAGTTGTTAGAAAGAACGCAAGATCCCACAGAAAGCATCGTTGACTATCTCTCTAGTATGAGTGCACTATTTAGACGTTACGGCTCTTTGCCAGTGAATACTCAGTTGGACATAGTAACTCGAAACTTATCACCTTTTTACACGACACAATTACCAGAAGTTAACTCACTGGAAGAACTTGAATTGGAATGTCTTAAGCTGGAAGCTAAAAAGTATCGTGCGGAACATTACGTTCCCCCATCTAGAAAACGTCATGGTTTTGTTGAGCCTGATTTTGCCTTTATAGGTACTGATGCGTCATCATCGAATGATGAAAGAATACCCTCTGTAAATGAAGTGAGAGAACCAACACCAGCTTATGCTCAACCTAGACAAATGCCATCTACTCTTAATAGACCTAGACAAATGTCTCCTGCGAACAATGGATCTAGACAGCCTCCTTCCACAAACAATAGATTTACACCAGTAACCTGCTGGAACTGTCGGAAGACTGGTCATACGAATCGAGAGTGTCAAGAACCTCAAAGAATTTACTGCCATGGATGTGGAGCTCCAGGTGTATTCCGCAGATCTTGCCAGAATTGCACACCCTCGGGAAACGGCTCTCGGGAGAGTCGATAGGTCGTAAGATTCCTCCCTCGACTCCAGTTTTACCGACCAATCCTGTAAATAATGTAAATTTTCCTAATAAAAACCTTTTAGATTTCATCATTGCTCACGCTCATGGCGACCAACGACCATATTTAGAAATTTCAATTTTAGGTTATACCATTTTAGGTCTATTAGATTCTGGAGCTTCTCGTACTATTGTAGGTCAACCTGGTTTTAAAATTTTACAGAGCTTGGGGTTAAAACTTATCAAACAACCAACTAATTGTACCGTTGCAAACGGTCAGACTTGCTCGAGTCTCGGATACTTTCAGGCACCCGTAACCTTGTTAAGTAAAACACGAATGATCGATATTTTAGTCCTCCCTGAACTTGCGCATCAGCTTATTCTAGGTATAGACTTTTGGAGGACCATGGATATTATTCCTGACTTAAAACAAGATGTGTGGCATTTTTCCAATAATTTTCAGAATACGGAGGTTTGCAGCTTGATAGATAGTGATTCTTTATCAAAAACCGATCGAAGTGCTTTGAATTCATTAGTCCAAGAGAAAATAAGACAAATGGGTAGCGGTCTTGGTTTTTGCAAAGTGGCAGAACACATTATAGAACTTGAGCCTGGAACAAGACCAATTAAGCAACGTTATTATCCAGTTTCTCCTTTCAAGCAGAAGATTATGGATCAGGAAATCGATGAAATGTTAAAACTTGGTGTGATAGAACCTTCCAAGAGTCCTTGGTCAAGTCCAGTCTGTTTAGTACGCAAAAAGGACGACAGCTACCGATTTTGCATCGATTTCAGGAAATTAAATTATTCAACTCCACTTTGAGTATGGACTACTTCTTCAAAATTAAATTTTGGTAGTAAGAAAGATGCTTACCCTATTCCATACATTTCAGCCATTTTAGATCGTCTCAGAAATGCCAAATTTATCAGTTCCATAGACATAAAATCAGCCTTTTGGCAAGTACCTCTTAGCGAGTCCTCTAGGGAGTTAACAGCTTTCACAGTTCCAGGCCGAAACCTTTATCACTTTCTGCGCATGCCTTTTGGTTTGACGAATGCCCCAGCAACATGGCAAAGGATCGTTGATCGTGTCCTAGGAGTTGATTTAGAAAACCACGTAATGGTATACCTAGACGACATAATTATTATCTCACAGACCTTTTCTGAACATATGAGAATTTTAGGACTTGTTTTTGACCGTCTAAAGGAGGCAGGATTGATTGTGTCCGAAGAAAAATGTCATTTTTGCAAACCCGAATTAAAATATCTTGGTTATATCGTAGACGCTAAAGGTCTAAGACCTGATCCAGAAAAAGTTGAGTCCATAATTAATATAGCTCCTCCGAAGAATATCACCGAAATACGTCGATTTATTGGTACAGCTTCTTGGTATAGGCGTTTTGTGCCTGACTTCTCTTCTATAATAGCTCCTGTTACTCGGCTTACCAAGAAAAATGTGAAATGGGACTGGACGGCCGAATGCCAACAATCTTTTAACATGATAAAAGAAGCACTTGTAACTGCTCCTATACTTACTTGCCCGGATTTCGATCGCACTTTTGTGTTACAGACAGACGCATCTTCTTATGGCTTGGGAGCCGTGTTAAGTCAACAATTTGAAGACGGCGAAAAGGTAATCTGCTACCTATCACGTTCACTCACCCGACAAGAGATGAAATTAACCGTCACTGAAAAAGAGTGTCTTGCTGTGATTTGGGGTGTTGAAAAGTTACGACATTATCTGGAAGGTGTTCATTTTAAAGTAATTACCGACCATCATTCATTGTTGTGGTTGCATAATCTTAAAGATCCACAAGGACGACTTGCCCGCTGGGCTCTACGCCTACAACCTTATAACTTTGAATTAATCCATCGTAAAGGTCGAGATCACGTTGTACCATTGGCCCAAAATGAGATCAGACATTGCCCGATACGTCCGCACCTGTAAGACTTGTGCTCAAAATAAAATCGAACAAAAACGTCCTGCTGGATTGATGGGCAATCGCCCCGGCGTAAAAGAACCTTGGCAAGCTATCAGCTTAGATTTTATCGGACCTTTACCACGTTCTCGTTCCGGCAATATACACATCTTGGTAGTCACTGATTATTTTAGCAAGTATGCTGTCTTGTTTCCATGTAGATCAGCCTCGGCTAAAACTCTGGTGAAATGTGTAGAGAATGGCATTTTTCTTGTGTATGGAGCACCTCAGTTCTTAACATCCGATAATGGAACCGCTATGAAGTCAAAGGATTTTCAAAACCTTTGTGATAAGTACAAAGTAAAGAACTTCTACACTGCATCCTACTATCCCAGAGCAGACCATACGGAGCATGTTAATCGAGTAATTAAGACTATGCTGCGTACTTACGTACAACAAAGTAACCACAGAACTTGGGAAGACAATTTACCTTCAATTGGTTGTGCTATTCGTACTTCGCGTCACGAAACTACTGGTTATTCGCCCTATCTCGTGAACTTTGGTCGGGAACATAAACTATTCGGTCAAGACTTCTCTGAGGGTATTCCTTACGTAGAAACGGAGCGTCAAAATTATGTTAGGGACAAGATCGAAGCTTTTAAAAGTTTATATCAAAAAATTCGAAGTAAAATCGAATCTTCGCGTGTTAAAAACCAACATAATTATAATTTGCGTAGACGCCCTGTAAGTTTTGTTCGCGGTCAAGAAGTTTGGCGTAAAAAGAAAAGTTTATCTAATGCAGCCAATTATTACAGCGCTAAGCTGGCTCCCGAATATGTAGGTCCTTTTAAAATTAAAAAGAAAACCGGCACGTGTACTTATGAACTTGAAGATTCGTCTGGTAACAGTAAAGGCGTTTGGCACGTACAAGATCTTAAACCGGTGTGCAACGAGGTTAGTTCAGATAATCCATCTGACTAGGTAAATTCAGTTTAAGCAACTCAAAATTAATATTTCATTTTGTCTTAAAATTTTTTTTTATTTCTTTTAGTAACTTTTAGGTACTTCATCCTCTTTTCTTCATAAAACCTTTCTTGTTAAATTTAACTCCGTTATCTTCGTTTCATGAATTATTGCTCAAACTGGTTTATTTTCATTGTATATCTTTGATATCTTTATTTTATTCCGTTGTCTTTGGCTCGATGTAATCCCTTATTTTATTTCTTTACCGTCTTCTTGTATTCCTTTTACTTTCTTTTATTTTTACACCCAGCGGATGTGGGTTTCTGGCGAAGTTCGGCGTCGTTTCGGCGCGTAACTTGACGGTTCCGGACCCAGTCAGTTAGGAAAACTCCGTGCCGTGACCTAGGCGGTAGTAGAACTCTACCAAATGCAGTCATAGACCATTCGCCTTCAGCCGGTCTATTTCTTGGAGTAGTTGATTTAGCCTTCAGCGGATCACTACTTTTGTGTGGTAAGTCAGATCTTCTGTCGGCTTACCATTTTACTTGCGAGTAGTTTAGGTCAGTTTGGTTCAGCCTTCAGCATAAACCTTTTGTTTTATTCACTTTTGACTTAGTATTTTGTAAAATTCTGCAATATTTGCTTTTATTTTGTTTTCAAGACTCAAGCCTTCAGCTCTCTGATCTATACCTACTCATGTTATTCTTTCTCCTTAATTTTGTGTTTAATTAATTATTATTTACTTGATTGCTTGCTTGATGCTTCACGTCTAACGCAAGTAGATTTCTGACTAAGTTCGGTGTTGTTTCGGCGCGAAACTTGACGACTCCGAGCCTGTCTGTTTTTTATTTTTACCTTGATTTATCTTTTGGATTACCTTCGATGATTCATTATTTTTAAACTGTTTTTTTTATATATCTATTATTGAGCCAAAGACTGGAATATTTTGCACGATTGTTGACTTTATTTTTGGTGAATCTTGGTTTCGACCAAGTTTCCTTATTTTGTTACCCTACTGTGACTTATCTTTACCTGATTTGACTTACCCCGATTTTGACTTTTAGGTAGTTGTCCTAGGTTTGGAATTGGTTACTATTTGGTAACCTAAATCCTTTATCAGTGTTTACTGGATGTAGGCCTAGAGCACTACTTACCTTATTTTGACTTAGTATTGATTGATTTGACTTTATTTGATTGCCTTACCTTGTCTTTATATGGTTCCTCTGGATTTTGGCTGAGATTTTGCGTATTAGTAGTCTCATACCTTTTCAGTGTTTACTGGATTTATGTCCAGAGTGGACTATTTATCTTTCTTGATTCGGATTCGTTTATTATTTGATTGATTTATTTATTCTTGATTTTGGCCTTGGTTGTTCTAGGGCTTTGCAGAGTCTTGCATGGTGGCAGCTCTTGCTTTTTCAGTGTTGACTGGATTTTTACCTAGCACCAATGGTTGTTATTTGGTTTGAATTGATTTGTCATTTGATTAATTTATTTTGATTTCCCCTGATTGGTCTAGGTTTTTGCTGGGTTTTGTGTTATGACAACCTTTGCTTTTTCAGTGTTTACTGGATTTTGCCTAGTACTAATTTATTTTTGCCCTCCCTTGTCTATTGGAGACGTTCTCCTTTAGCTTTACCTTGATGTTATTTACTTACTCATGATGACTATTTTTTTTTTCTATTTTACCTTTGTTGTATTCCCTTGGACTTAGTGGTCCAGTTTTCTCTGTAATATTGTTTAGTTTCCGTTTGACGGGATTTTTGCATAGAAAACTTAGTATTTTCCTCTATACCTGGTTGATTTGATTGATGTTTGTTTTACTTTGATTATTTTGCTTGTATTGATTAGAGGTTAATATACCATGTGGGATTTAGGTCCACTACTTGTTCAAGTTGTGAATACACGGGTAACCTTATTGTTGACTTGATTATTTACCGATTTTGTCTGTATTAAAGTTCTCTTTAATACGTATTTTTCTACACCGATTGTGACTTTTCCCTAGTCTTACGAGACGTCTTGCAGTCTTTCTCTTTTTTCTTCAGTATTATAGGCTGAGGGGTGTTGGGTGTCTCCGGACGTCGCTTCGTCGCCTTCTCCGGAAGGCAAACCTGATGGGAAGAGTTGTGTCGTGGGGGGCGGCGGTCTGACCTTTGCACCCTGAATTGGGACAGTCCGTGCATTGCGTTACGGCGCAAAGGAGGGCGAAGCTACTGCGCATGACCTCGCTCACAGGTTAGTACGATACGGCGGGCCGGAGACAGTGACACTTTTCGGAACAACCTTTTCTAGTTTTTTTTTGTTTCTTGAAAGACTGCGGTACACAGTTGTTGAGGCACTGTTGTATCTTTTAGTTTGGTGTATACTACAATATACTTCCTCTTGACCGGTGGAACATTTGGGTTACAATTTATTTATTCTTTTTCTGCTATTTGTTATTTTTAGTTTTCCACCTTCCAGGTATTGTTGTGTGGTCGGTTTCTTTTGGTCTCTCTTGGGAGTAGTGGGTCGTGCCGTGAGGTTGTTTGTATGAGGTCAGTAAACGAGGTTCTCCAAGCCGCATTTGGTTGTAACGCAATGCTGACTCAAGACCAATTTATACACCATAGTTCATTTAATCGATGCCTTTTACTTACGGTTCTTTATACCATACAAACGGCTCACGACCGCTTCCCGCTTCTCTTGAGGTTTCCAGGGGTTTCCGACTGCATAGCAATCACTGGAATATTTTTGGTTTGATTACTTCTTTTATTATTATTTCATTATTTTAGTATTATTGGGGGCTACGTCAGTAGCGTTTGCTTACCTTTTCTTTTGATTTATTGGTACCTTTTCTTTCTTGGGTATTTGACTATGTCAATATCTTTTATTTCCCTATTTAATGCTACCATTCCTTTTTTTCTTTTCTGGACTAATGTCCATTCTTTATTATCATTATTTGCTAGTGAGGATTTCATTATTATTGCTGTTTGATTATCGTCGGACAATTTTCTATAGAAAATTCCCCTCCTTTCCTAGGAGAGGGGGAGTTGTAACGGTTCAATTTAGCCACTGAGTATCTATGAGATTCTGCCCTTAAATTTCATTACCTCGACTAATAATTAACCTTTGTTTTGCTCTCTACTACTTGTTATATTGAATTTCTTACATTACCTTTGGTCGGAATCCTAAATGTTCGACTAGATGTTATTTCATTATATTCCATTTTCTGTCAGGATTCTCTTCTGTTTATTTGGTTGGACCTCTTGCCTAACTGAGTTGTTTTGTGCCCTTCACTAACACCTTTTTAGTCCTTTTCCATGCTTTGTATCATCGTCTTGACCTTTGATTTTGCCCTTTTACTTCTTACATCTAGTTGGAGTCTGCTATGGTCTCAGGCATTTTTGTACTACAAATGCAGGTTTTTGTGATTTCTTTTAAGTGCATCACAGTCGAATACAGACTTACCTGTGCCCTTACTTACACTTTAAAATGTGTTAATCTTTCAATGTTTACATTTTGTAAGTGGCAATTTTTATTCTACCGCTCCGGAACTTTATAATTTTCTAATACTTAGATACTTTTTTTCTTTTTGGGAGTTAATGCCAGACACATACACTTTATTCCTTTCAAGTCCGTTTTGTTGGGTTATTATGGCCTTCTGTGACTTCAACTGGACCTTACCGTGTTAGAATTTTCGCTGTGTACGGCACATCTTTAGAGCGACCAGATGCCACTGGTTCTATTGGTAATTTATTTTGTTTGTGTTCAGAGCGGAGGTGTTTTTTTTGACAGATGGATTTTTAATTTTCTTGGGTGGGGAAATTTTTGGCTGCGTCACTTTACATTTGTCTACCAAGAAAGAAGGTTCGAGTTTGGGGAATCAGGGTTCATCCCTTCACCGTGAGGTGTTTTTACCCCATCGATCCTGTTTGAGTGCAGTGAGGAGTTTCCACTTTCCTATTTTGGGAATCTCGCTGCCCAAAATCCGTATGGATGATGTAAACTTGGTGATAAATGAATTGTCCAATCACATGCTTCCCTCGCAAGCCATCTAGAGGGTTCAACCGTGGGGTTTAACAACTACCCTACTCACCGGAAAATCGTAGTTACCGGTCAACATTCCGCTGGAATTAACAACGTTCTTATGAACCAGCCAACACTTTTTGTACCAGCCAACCTTCAGCTGGACTTTAACAAGTTTATGTACTGGTAGTCTTACGACCCGGCCTAGATCTTTCACTCACTTTTTGCCATTGGACTTACCGGCCATCCTACATCTGGTCTATGCTACTAACCTGTTTCAAGCGTACAGATAAGTCCTAGGCTAAGCTTATAATTTAATTCACCATTTGATTGTTGTATTTTGCGCTAAACTGATGACCTGAAGGTTATAAATGATTTTATTTTATTTTTCTTATTTTAATCTTTATTCGACTGCATCTATCGGTCAGGATGTCTAGTTAACTACATTATTATTATAACCTTTCGGTTGTCTTTAAATTTAATTTTATTCTTCTGATAGTAGGGTCACGTGATCACGTAATTAGTTAATTTTATTGATTTTCTTAAACCATCCCTTTCTTAAATAAAGTTGTTATAGTAACATGACCTTTTTTTTTTATCCAGCTCACATGACGACCCCTTCTTTTTCATGACGGTTGTTTCTTCGTCTTGAAGTAGTATAGTGCCCACGAAACCGCGGGGACTTCCAAGTTGCGTCCGTTTCTAAACTTGGTGGCGCTTGAACCCTTTACTGCTGAGTAGTCGGTGAATTGCACGCACTACAACCACTACACTGCTGTGAGCACGGATAATCAACTACGTTTTGTTAATTGATTCTATTTACGGGGTTACTTCGTTTATAAAAGGTCCAAGTGGTAAGTTTTATGTTGGTATTCACCATAATACTAACATCACATGATTTAACTAAAAGACACGAAAGTGCGTCGCAATTTTTGGCGCAAAACAAAACAAAAACAACTTTATTAAGACCTATTTTCATTATCCTTTTTATGGGCGCATAGTGAGCTGAGTAAAACTTAGAGTTTTTTTTGATGATTTTTGATGATTTATTGATATTGTACCTATAGTGACCCAGTGTAATATTTTATTGTTGATACTATTGATTTATAGATATTGCGCATATTGTGACATATTGCGAATATTTGTGATTTTTCCCGATTTTGACTTACCTTGATTGACATTTTGATAAATTTACTTTATATTTGGTATATTTAATTTAGCTAAATTATTTATTTACATTTGATTCATGATTTACCTATCTTGATTGATTTATTTAATTTGATTTGCTGTTTACCTGCTTATCTTGATTTACCGTATTTCCTTATTTTGATTTTGTGATTATATATTTACCTACTACGTCATCATGGATTATAAAATGCAAATCGGCCTTCTGCGAAAGGAAATGCTTCTTAATGAATTAACTGCCCGTAGTTTACCCGCTGACGATTTAAAGACCGTAGTCGAGTTACGATCCGCTTTACGTCATATTATACGGCTTGAGAGGCAAGGAACATCGCTTCACGTGCCTAATTATGTTTGCGACTTTGACAGCGAGAGCGACTATATTTCTAAAACATTGCAAGAACTCGAAACACTCACTGAAAGTGTCTCAGGGCCGAAGGCCAAGACTAAATTCGAACGAATTCAATCTCAGTTAGTTCACTTATATACTCGCACAGATCGTATCCTTATAACTAGTTTAACACCGGAACAAATTGCAATTCGGTCTAATCTTTTGCTTCGGATTCTAGCTGATCTTGAAAAATTGGACAGCTTATTAAAAAAAGACTCTAATCTCAGTGCCTTGTTAGAAAAAACGTGCTTAGATAGTGACTCTGATTCTTCGGGTTCATCCCAAAGTTCGGTTCATAGCAAACAAAATTCCTAAGGTAACCCCAACTACGCAACCTTCTGCTAATGTTAATACTCCTAATTACGGTAATTACCCCTCAGGTAGCAAAACTCAACGTGTTGAGAAATGGGGCCTTAAATTTACTGGCGATACTAAACAAATTTCTGTTCATAATTTTCTAGAACGTGTTTCTGAACTACGCATCGCTCGTGTATTTCGGAGTTAGAATTGTTTGAATCGGCCATTGATTTATTTTCAGGTAAAGCGTTAAATTGGTTTCGTGCGAATAGACACCGTTTTTCAGATTGGGACAATTTGTCCGACCTTCTTAGTAGGCATTTTGAACCACCAGATTATCGCCCTAGATTATTTAAAGAGTTGTTAGAAAGAACGCAAGATCCCACAGAAAGCATCGTTGACTATCTCTCTAGTATGAGTGCACTATTTAGACGTTACGGCTCTTTGCCAGTGAATACTCAGTTGGACATAGTAACTCGAAACTTATCACCTTTTTACACGACACAATTACCAGAAGTTAACTCACTGGAAGAACTTGAATTGGAATGTCTTAAGCTGGAAGCTAAAAAGTATCGTGCGGAACATTACGTTCCCCCATCTAGAAAACGTCATGGTTTTGTTGAGCCCGATTTTGCCTTTATAGGTACTGATGCGTCATCATCGAATGATGAAAGAATACCCTCTGTAAATGAAGTGAGAGAACCAACACCAGCTTATGCTCAACCTAGACAAATGCCATCTACTCTTAATAGACCTAGACAAATGTCTCCTGCGAACAATGGATCTAGACAGCCTCCTTCCACAAACAATAGATTTACACCAGTAACCTGCTGGAACTGTCGGAAGACTGGTCATACGAATCGAGAGTGTCAAGAACCTCAAAGAATTTACTGCCATGGATGTGGAGCTCCAGGTGTATTCCGCAGATCTTGCCAGAATTGCACACCCTCGGGAAACGGCTCTCGGGAGAGTCGATAGGTCGTAAGATTCCTCCCTCGACTCCAGTTTTACCGACCAATCCTGTAAATAATGTAAATTTTCCTAATAAAAACCTTTTAGATTTCATCATTGCTCACGCTCATGGCGACCAACGACCATATTTAGAAATTTCAATTTTAGGTTATACCATTTTAGGTCTATTAGATTCTGGAGCTTCTCGTACTATTGTAGGTCAACCTGGTTTTAAAATTTTACAGAGCTTGGGGTTAAAACTTATCAAACAACCAACTAATTGTACCGTTGCAAACGGTCAGACTTGCTCGAGTCTCGGATACTTTCAGGCACCCGTAACCTTGTTAAGTAAAACACGAATGATCGATATTTTAGTCCTCCCTGAACTTGCGCATCAGCTTATTCTAGGTATAGACTTTTGGAGGACCATGGATATTATTCCTGACTTAAAACAAGATGTGTGGCATTTTTCCAATAATTTTCAGAATACGGAGGTTTGCAGCTTGATAGATAGTGATTCTTTATCAAAAACCGATCGAAGTGCTTTGAATTCATTAGTCCAAGAGAAAATAAGACAAATGGGTAGCGGTCTTGGTTTTTGCAAAGTGGCAGAACACATTATAGAACTTGAGCCTGGAACAAGACCAATTAAGCAACGTTATTATCCAGTTTCTCCTTTCAAGCAGAAGATTATGGATCAGGAAATCGATGAAATGTTAAAACTTGGTGTGATAGAACCTTCCAAGAGTCCTTGGTCAAGTCCAGTCTGTTTAGTACGCAAAAAGGACGACAGCTACCGATTTTGCATCGATTTCAGGAAATTAAATTATTCAACTCCACTTTGAGTATGGACTACTTCTTCAAAATTAAATTTTGGTAGTAAGAAAGATGCTTACCCTATTCCATACATTTCAGCCATTTTAGATCGTCTCAGAAATGCCAAATTTATCAGTTCCATAGACATAAAATCAGCCTTTTGGCAAGTACCTCTTAGCGAGTCCTCTAGGGAGTTAACAGCTTTCACAGTTCCAGGCCGAAACCTTTATCACTTTCTGCGCATGCCTTTTGGTTTGACGAATGCCCCAGCAACATGGCAAAGGATCGTTGATCGTGTCCTAGGAGTTGATTTAGAAAACCACGTAATGGTATACCTAGACGACATAATTATTATCTCACAGACCTTTTCTGAACATATGAGAATTTTAGGACTTGTTTTTGACCGTCTAAAGGAGGCAGGATTGATTGTGTCCGAAGAAAAATGTCATTTTTGCAAACCCGAATTAAAATATCTTGGTTATATCGTAGACACTAAAGGTCTAAGACCTGATCCAGAAAAAGTTGAGTCCATAATTAATATAGCTCCTCCGAAGAATATCACCGAAATACGTCGATTTATTGGTACAGCTTCTTGGTATAGGCGTTTTGTGCCTGACTTCTCTTCTATAATAGCTCCTGTTACTCGGCTTACCAAGAAAAATGTGAAATGGGACTGGACGGCCGAATGCCAACAATCTTTTAACATGATAAAAGAAGCACTTGTAACTGCTCCTATACTTACTTGCCCGGATTTCGATCGCACTTTTGTGTTACAGACAGACGCATCTTCTTATGGCTTGGGAGCCGTGTTAAGTCAACAATTTGAAGACGGCGAAAAGGTAATCTGCTACCTATCACGTTCACTCACCCGACAAGAGATGAAATTAACCGTCACTGAAAAAGAGTGTCTTGCTGTGATTTGGGGTGTTGAAAAGTTACGACATTATCTGGAAGGTGTTCATTTTAAAGTAATTACCGACCATCATTCATTGTTGTGGTTGCATAATCTTAAAGATCCACAAGGACGACTTGCCCGCTGGGCTCTACGCCTACAACCTTATAACTTTGAATTAATCCATCGTAAAGGTCGAGATCACGTTGTACCATTGGCCCAAAATGAGATCAGACATTGCCCGATACGTCCGCACCTGTAAGACTTGTGCTCAAAATAAAATCGAACAAAAACGTCCTGCTGGATTGATGGGCAATCGCCCCGGCGTAAAAGAACCTTGGCAAGCTATCAGCTTAGATTTTATCGGACCTTTACCACGTTCTCGTTCCGGCAATATACACATCTTGGTAGTCACTGATTATTTTAGCAAGTATGCTGTCTTGTTTCCATGTAGATCAGCCTCGGCTAAAACTCTGGTGAAATGTGTAGAGAATGGCATTTTTCTTGTGTATGGAGCACCTCAGTTCTTAACATCCGATAATGGAACCGCTATGAAGTCAAAGGATTTTCAAAACCTTTGTGATAAGTACAAAGTAAAGAACTTCTACACTGCATCCTACTATCCCAGAGCAGACCATACGGAGCATGTTAATCGAGTAATTAAGACTATGCTGCGTACTTACGTACAACAAAGTAACCACAGAACTTGGGAAGACAATTTACCTTCAATTGGTTGTGCTATTCGTACTTCGCGTCACGAAACTACTGGTTATTCGCCCTATCTCGTGAACTTTGGTCGGGAACATAAACTATTCGGTCAAGACTTCTCTGAGGGTATTCCTTACGTAGAAACGGAGCGTCAAAATTATGTTAGGGACAAGATCGAAGCTTTTAAAAGTTTATATCAAAAAATTCGAATTAAAATCGAATCTTCGCGTGTTAAAAACCAACATAATTATAATTTGCGTAGACGCCCTGTAAGTTTTGTTCGCGGTCAAGAAGTTTGGCGTAAAAAGAAAAGTTTATCTAATGCAGCCAATTATTACAGCGCTAAGCTGGCTCCCGAATATGTAGGTCCTTTTAAAATTAAAAAGAAAACCGGCACGTGTACTTATGAACTTGAAGATTCGTCTGGTAACAGTAAAGGCGTTTGGCACGTACAAGATCTTAAACCGGTGTGCAACGAGGTTAGTTCAGATAATCCATCTGACTAGGTAAATTCAGTTTAAGCAACTCAAAATTAATATTTCATTTTGTCTTAAAATTTTTTTTTATTTCTTTTAGTAACTTTTAGGTACTTCATCCTCTTTTCTTCATAAAACCTTTCTTGTTAAATTTAACTCCGTTATCTTCGTTTCATGAATTATTGCTCAAACTGGTTTATTTTCATTGTATATCTTTGATATCTTTATTTTATTCCGTTGTCTTTGGCTCGATGTAATCCCTTATTTTATTTCTTTACCGTCTTCTTGTATTCCTTTTACTTTCTTTTATTTTTACACCCAGCGGATGTGGGTTTCTGGCGAAGTTCGGCGTCGTTTCGGCGCGTAACTTGACGGTTCCGGACCCAGTCAGTTAGGAAAACTCCGTGCCGTGACCTAGGCGGTAGTAGAACTCTACCAAATGCAGTCATAGACCATTCGCCTTCAGCCGGTCTATTTCTTGGAGTAGTTGATTTAGCCTTCAGCGGATCACTACTTTTGTGTGGTAAGTCAGATCTTCTGTCGGCTTACCATTTTACTTGCGAGTAGTTTAGGTCAGTTTGGTTCAGCCTTCAGCATAAACCTTTTGTTTTATTCACTTTTGACTTAGTATTTTGTAAAATTCTGCAATATTTGCTTTTATTTTGTTTTCAAGACTCAAGCCTTCAGCTCTCTGATCTATACCTACTCATGTTATTCTTTCTCCTTAATTTTGTGTTTAATTAATTATTATTTACTTGATTGCTTGCTTGATGCTTCACGTCTAACGCAAGTAGATTTCTGACTAAGTTCGGTGTTGTTTCGGCGCGAAACTTGACGACTCCGAGCCTGTCTGTTTTTTATTTTTACCTTGATTTATCTTTTGGATTACCTTCGATGATTCATTATTTTTAAACTGTTTTTTTTATATATCTATTATTGAGCCAAAGACTGGAATATTTTGCACGATTGTTGACTTTATTTTTGGTGAATCTTGGTTTCGACCAAGTTTCCTTATTTTGTTACCCTACTGTGACTTATCTTTACCTGATTTGACTTACCCCGATTTTGACTTTTAGGTAGTTGTCCTAGGTTTGGAATTGGTTACTATTTGGTAACCTAAATCCTTTATCAGTGTTTACTGGATGTAGGCCTAGAGCACTACTTACCTTATTTTGACTTAGTATTGATTGATTTGACTTTATTTGATTGCCTTACCTTGTCTTTATATGGTTCCTCTGGATTTTGGCTGAGATTTTGCGTATTAGTAGTCTCATACCTTTTCAGTGTTTACTGGATTTATGTCCAGAGTGGACTATTTATCTTTCTTGATTCGGATTCGTTTATTATTTGATTGATTTATTTATTCTTGATTTTGGCCTTGGTTGTTCTAGGGCTTTGCAGAGTCTTGCATGGTGGCAGCTCTTGCTTTTTCAGTGTTGACTGGATTTTTACCTAGCACCAATGGTTGTTATTTGGTTTGAATTGATTTGTCATTTGATTAATTTATTTTGATTTCCCCTGATTGGTCTAGGTTTTTGCTGGGTTTTGTGTTATGACAACCTTTGCTTTTTCAGTGTTTACTGGATTTTGCCTAGTACTAATTTATTTTTGCCCTCCCTTGTCTATTGGAGACGTTCTCCTTTAGCTTTACCTTGATGTTATTTACTTACTCATGATGACTATTTTTTTTTTCTATTTTACCTTTGTTGTATTCCCTTGGACTTAGTGGTCCAGTTTTCTCTGTAATATTGTTTAGTTTCCGTTTGACGGGATTTTTGCATAGAAAACTTAGTATTTTCCTCTATACCTGGTTGATTTGATTGATGTTTGTTTTACTTTGATTATTTTGCTTGTATTGATTAGAGGTTAATATACCATGTGGGATTTAGGTCCACTACTTGTTCAAGTTGTGAATACACGGGTAACCTTATTGTTGACTTGATTATTTACCGATTTTGTCTGTATTAAAGTTCTCTTTAATACGTATTTTTCTACACCGATTGTGACTTTTCCCTAGTCTTACGAGACGTCTTGCAGTCTTTCTCTTTTTTCTTCAGTATTATAGGCTGAGGGGTGTTGGGTGTCTCCGGACGTCGCTTCGTCGCCTTCTCCGGAAGGCAAACCTGATGGGAAGAGTTGTGTCGTGGGGGGCGGCGGTCTGACCTTTGCACCCTGAATTGGGACAGTCCGTGCATTGCGTTACGGCGCAAAGGAGGGCGAAGCTACTGCGCATGACCTCGCTCACAGGTTAGTACGATACGGCGGGCCGGAGACAGTGACACTTTTCGGAACAACCTTTTCTAGTTTTTTTTTGTTTCTTGAAAGACTGCGGTACACAGTTGTTGAGGCACTGTTGTATCTTTTAGTTTGGTGTATACTACAATATACTTCCTCTTGACCGGTGGAACATTTGGGTTACAATTTATTTATTCTTTTTCTGCTATTTGTTATTTTTAGTTTTCCACCTTCCAGGTATTGTTGTGTGGTCGGTTTCTTTTGGTCTCTCTTGGGAGTAGTGGGTCGTGCCGTGAGGTTGTTTGTATGAGGTCAGTAAACGAGGTTCTCCAAGCCGCATTTGGTTGTAACGCAATGCTGACTCAAGACCAATTTATACACCATAGTTCATTTAATCGATGCCTTTTACTTACGGTTCTTTATACCATACAAACGGCTCACGACCGCTTCCCGCTTCTCTTGAGGTTTCCAGGGGTTTCCGACTGCATAGCAATCACTGGAATATTTTTGGTTTGATTACTTCTTTTATTATTATTTCATTATTTTAGTATTATTGGGGGCTACGTCAGTAGCGTTTGCTTACCTTTTCTTTTGATTTATTGGTACCTTTTCTTTCTTGGGTATTTGACTATGTCAATATCTTTTATTTCCCTATTTAATGCTACCATTCCTTTTTTTCTTTTCTGGACTAATGTCCATTCTTTATTATCATTATTTGCTAGTGAGGATTTCATTATTATTGCTGTTTGATTATCGTCGGACAATTTTCTATAGAAAATTCCCCTCCTTTCCTAGGAGAGGGGGAGTTGTAACGGTTCAATTTAGCCACTGAGTATCTATGAGATTCTGCCCTTAAATTTCATTACCTCGACTAATAATTAACCTTTGTTTTGCTCTCTACTACTTGTTATATTGAATTTCTTACATTACCTTTGGTCGGAATCCTAAATGTTCGACTAGATGTTATTTCATTATATTCCATTTTCTGTCAGGATTCTCTTCTGTTTATTTGGTTGGACCTCTTGCCTAACTGAGTTGTTTTGTGCCCTTCACTACCACTTTTTCAGTCCTTTTCCATGCTTTGTATCATCGTCTTGACCTTTGATTTTGCCCTTTTACTTCTTACATCTAGTTGGAGTCTGCTATGGTCTCAGGCATTTTTGTACTACAAATGCAGGTTTTTGTGATTTCTTTTAAGTGCATCACAGTCGAATACAGACTTACCTGTGCCCTTACTTACACTTTAAAATGTGTTAATCTTTCAATGTTTACATTTTGTAAGTGGCAATTTTTATTCTACCGCTCCGGAACTTTATAATTTTCTAATACTTAGATACTTTTTTTCTTTTTGGGAGTTAATGCCAGACACTTACACTTTATTCCTTTCAAGTCCGTTTTGTTGGGTTATTATGGCCTTCTGTGACTTCAACTGGACCTTACCGTGTTAGAATTTTCGCTGTGTACGGCACATCTTTAGAGCGACCAGATGCCACTGGTTCTATTGGTAATTTATTTTGTTTGTGTTCAGAGCGGAGGTGTTTTTTTTGACAGATGGATTTTTAATTTTCTTCGGTGGGGAAATTTTTGGCTACGTCACTTTACATTTGTCTACCAAGAAAGAAGGTTCGCGTTTGGGGAATCAGGGTTCATCCCTTCACCGTGAGGTGTTTTTACCCCATCGATCCTGTTTGAGTGCAGTGAGGAGTTTCCACTTTCCTATTTTGGGAATCTCGCTGCCCAAAATCCGTATGGATGATGTAAACTTGGTGATAAATGAATTGTCCAAT
Organism: Polydrusus pterygomalis; assembly: GCA_963969555.1. Lineage (NCBI taxonomy): Eukaryota > Metazoa > Arthropoda > Insecta > Coleoptera > Curculionidae > Polydrusus > Polydrusus pterygomalis. The sequence goes on along the minus strand of OZ018378.1, from coordinate 119,621,540 downwards.
CACATGCTTCCCTCGCAAGCCATCTAGAGGGTTCAACCGTGGGGTTTAACAACTACCCTACTCACCGGAAAATCGTAGTTACCGGTCAACATTCCGCTGGAATTAACAACGTTCTTATGAACCAGCCAACACTTTTTGTACCAGCCAACCTTCAGCTGGACTTTAACAAGTTTATGTACTGGTAGTCTTACGACCCGGCCTAGATCTTTCACTCACTTTTTGCCATTGGACTTACCGGCCATCCTACATCTGGTCTATGCTACTAACCTGTTTCAAGCGTACAGATAAGTCCTAGGCTAAGCTTATAATTTAATTCACCATTTGATTGTTGTATTTTGCGCTAAACTGATGACCTGAAGGTTATAAATGACTTTATTTTATTTTTCTTATTTTAATCTTTATTCGACTGCATCTATCGGTCAGGATGTCTAGTTAACTACATTATTATTATAACCTTTCGGTTGTCTTTAAATTTAATTTTATTCTTCTGATAGTAGGGTCACGTGATCACGTAATTAGTTAATTTTATTGATTTTCTTAAACCATCCCTTTCTTAAATAAAGTTGTTATAGTAACATGACCTTTTTTTTTTATCCAGCTCACATGACGACCCCTTCTTTTTCATGACGGTTGTTTCTTCGTCTTGAAGTAGTGTAGTGCCCACGAAACCGCGGGGACTTCCAAGTTGCGTCCGTTTCTAAACTTGGTGGCGCTTGAACCCTTTACTGCTGAGTAGTCGGTGAATTGCACGCACTACAACCACTACACTGCTGTGAGCACGGATAATCAACTACGTTTTGTTAATTGATTCTATTTACGGGGTTACTTCGTTTATAAAAGGTCCAAGTGGTAAGTTTTATGTTGGTATTCACCATAATACTAACATCACATGATTTAACTAAAAGACACGAAAGTGCGTCGCAGTTGTATTTCTACCAATATTTCTTGTTACCAAGTTTACTTACGCCTTTCAATCGTTATATTATTCACCATGTTATTTTTTAGGTTTTCGTGATGTTATAATTTTTTTCGCGTTATTAAGGGATTGTAACTTAGGAGTTGTTATTGTTTAAAGAAGAGGCAATTGTTTGCCTCTTCCGAGAGCTATTTTCGTTATATTTAAGGAATTTATAACAATCACAAAAATAGCTAGAAATAAAATTTTGTACCGCCCTGACCTGAAGCAGAGCTAGATTTTTATATTTTAAAGCCGACGCATGGGACCCACACCAGTATTGTTATTATGGAACTGGGAACAATTTGGCATTTTTTTAAAATTTTGTGATATATTTTATTAAGACGAAACTGCATTTTAAATTATTACAGACAGGTACAATTTTCTTTTTCCTATTTTAAAATTTAACTTCAAAGAGGGTATAATTATTTTAGCGAAATTGATATCAGATTTGGTCTGATAAAATTTCAAATTTTTTTCGCGTCAGGACAATAATATACCTACGTTTTATTTGCGAAAAAAACAATAAAAGTAAAGCATTTTTTTTTATAATAATTTCACTGAAATAATATATATAATATCTTTGAAGTTAAATTTTAAAATACAAGAGAAAAATTTGTACCTGCAAATAACTTAAAATGCAGTTTCGTAGTGATAAAATTTATCACAAAATTTATAACCGCTCCTGGTCCTAACCGCCTCTCACATAAAGTAGGCTCTAAGCACTAGCATAAACATCCTGTTTAAGTGTATGTGGGAATGCTTTAAGAGTAATCTAAGAAATCCTACGTGCTCGAAATTTTGTACCTGTAAGAGTTTTTTAAGACTTATTAAGATTGCCTGTGGTATTACCATATCGATATTGCTAGGTCTGCTGCGGTGGTAGTCCCCTAGCTATTCAAAAAGGCATTTATTTGAGGATTCAGATGGGAGTTCATAAAGCCTTTCTAAGAAACTGCGAACGGGGCGGACATATCGCATCATCTAGGCAAGCCTATAGGCAGCCTGTAGGCTCTTCTTAGGAAGTAACAATTTTCCTATTGTGAAGTCCTAAGGTAGTTAAAAGGTATGATTTGTGCTGGCTGGAAACCTAACCTGGAATGACGTTGTATTGTTGCAAAGAGATCTAGATACACTGTGGGAGTGGTCGGTAACCAAGGTCTCTATACTATAGGTTGCCTGGTAACTTTGGGCCAATCAGATGTTCGCATTTCATGCGCGGGAATACGTCATCCAGACGACACATTTAAAATATTTTCATGGTCAGCATATAAAGAATGGCAATTAAATAGTTTTCACACAGAATTCCTGTGGTTTTGATATGTAAATTCAATTGCTTTTGTTTAAATATCATTTTTTGACAAACTTTAAATGATTTTAGCCCTTAAGAAAGGAATATTTCTTATATATTTTCCTAATTATGGCTTGGGTGGAAAAACAGGCACTTTTACTCTATTCTCAATATTCTGATTATTAATTAGGCCTATCAGAAAATAGACAGTATTGTATTATTAATAGGTAGGTAAGTGCTAAAAGGATTTAAAATTTTGCATATAATGTTAAATATTATATTTTGGAAAACCATGTTTTATCTATTATTAAAAAATATTGGGAATTGTGAGAAATAATAACAATAATAATTTCTTTATTTCAAATTATACTTTACAATGGGGAATAAAATGAAATGATGTCACAAAATAAAATAGGTTTACCATTCATTACCTAAGAAGTTCAATAACGATTAGGGCTCGGATTAGGGTTAATGTCTATTAACACTTTTTTTAATGTTTTTGCTATTCCCATAATGTGCAAAATATCATTTATAATTCCATTTCTTAAATTGATATTAATTTGCAGCCCACTGTTGTAAAGTGGATATTCCAGGCAGCGGATAATGCAAAGTTTGTCTTAAATATAGGTATATGACCGTTTACCAAAATATTTTAACGTAAGCTTTTAAAAGTTCATCCTGTGTCCAGCGAGCTTTAGATTTAATTTTTAAGGCAATGTCCACTTGGTTTGGAGACAAAACATCTTGTTCATCTAAGTTGGAGCCACTTTGTTTTAAAATCGTTTCTTTATTTTCATGATCTGCAATTTTTTTTGAGCTTCTCATTTTCTTGTCTCAATAATGAAAATTTTCTTTCCCAAATAATATCATAATCTGTTTTTTTGCTTGTTGATGTAACCTCCGAAATATCCATGGAAATGTTATCAATGGCTTTTAGCTTTTCTGTTTCTAACTGTAATAAACCTTCCACAGTTGCTTTGTTTTCTTTTCGATTTATCCGACAAGCTCTTTTCGATAACACAGTAGGTATCTTTATTTTCTATCAAAGGTAAAAATAATGTCGGGACAGCTATAAAAAATAAATAAAATAAGGGTTCACTAAACCTACAAACTTCTGTCTTAATAATAATAATAATTATGATTATCATTAGATGATACTTCAAGAGCCCTCACAAATATTAATATTATTATTGTTATAAATACATTAACTCAACCCTTACTTTGGAATCTTTCACCCCTAAATAATATAAGTTTATTTACTTTGGGCTTGGTTGTCACTTTATTAATAGAGAACTGCCTATTTATTTACTCTTTTTCACTTACCATCTTTGTTTAAAACCATTGGTTGGAAATTCATTAAGCAAGCTTGCAGTTCATCTTTGTAGTCAGTAAACAGAAAATGCTTGCTGCATATCCTCTTATTTTTGGGCGTCCAATTATCCTTTCAGCAACATTTTCGTTCCCATTCTTTTGAAACGATGGGGTTTTTTGGGAATGTAAAAAACATGATCTTTTTTCGCCTGGATCTGGCTTCTTCTTTGAATTACTGTTACATCTAGCTATGCTACAAATATTGCCACCACTCATATATAAATAAATATTCAAACAATAATTTGTTTTAAAATTAGAACATAGAGAAGAATCAAGTTTAATAAACTAACCTTGAAATTCACACAATGCAAATCGCTGAAAATTTACAATTTGTGATAGTTTTCTCACAAAATAATATTGTGAGTTCGCAAAAATATGTCCACACTTCACAATTGTTTAAAATTTAACCACCTAAATAACAAAATAACACTACAAAAGCAATAATTCAGTGAAAACCGCTATGTACACCATGTAAACAAATAAACTTTGTCGTCTCGATGACGTAGACACCCCGCTCACGTCGCTTCGGTCATAGAGTTACCAGGCAACCTACCCTTTAGAGACCTTGGTCGGTAACAAACGATCTTATGTTGAATACTGCCAAATGTTTTTATATTAGTTTTTCAAGGGTGGAAAAAAAGTGGTCTCTTCTTACACTATAAATAACGAATTGCTGAACTACACAAATTTAATAAAGGATCTTAGTATGTGGTTTGATGAAAGCTTAAACTTTATAGAACATAATAAAAGAACTAGTAATAAAGGATATAAGATGTTAGGGTTTATACTGAGAAACTGTAGTAACTTACCAATAGGCGTATTGAAACAATTATATTGTTCTTTGGTGCGTTCAGGTCTAGAATATGCTACAACTGTGTGGTCCCCCTCTATAGGTGCCATTCTGATACTGTGAAGAGGTTTCAAAACCGTTTGCTTAGATTTGCCGCCTTTAAATGTAATACTCACCTGGTGGATTACCACAGAACTTACATGTTACAAAGACTTGGGCTCATGAGTTTGGAATACCGACGAACAGTCTTCGACTTGTGTTTTGTTTTTAAGCTAATAAACGGTATCACCGACTGTGGAGATTTGCTGTCATTGATTAAACTTAATATTCCAGCACGTAATCTAAAAAATAAGGATCTTTTCCGTATAATGTATTGTAGCACTAATTATGGTCAGCATTCTCCGATTAATAGAACTCTTCGCCTTCTAAATGCTGACTTTAGAGATATTGATATATTTAGTTTAAGCTTGAATAACTTTAGAAATAGGGTCTCAAATGCAATTTTGGCCAAAGATTAAGTGATATCCTGTGATATAAATACATATAAAAATGTTCTGTTCTGTAATCTGTTTTTCTGTTAGTGTGTGCCGGATTGTTAATTTGGGTGTGGATTTTCGTTTTAGCGATTTTATTGTGCATAAAATATACTTGTCCATGTAAGTTATTATTATTTTATTGTTTATTTAACTTTATTTATTTATTTTATCTCTGTATTATTATAAAAATGGAGGTAACTGAAATTGGCGAATCTAGTAGAACCTTTAATGCTAATAATGCTGAAATCAATGTTCGAAATTGCAAAGATATCGTCGAATACGTAATAAAATATAGATTTAGTCGACTGTCTTACGACGATAAATTGTTTATAAAAGACTTAAAGGTACCACGACCAGACCTAAGCAAAATTTACATTATTCAGGGTAAACCGCCTCGCAGTTTTGTCAATACTTGGTATGATAAATGCATATGGCTAACTGGTAGTATTAGTTTAAAAAAATTATTTTGTTGGCCCTGTGTATTATTTTCAAATCACGAAGAAGTTTGGTCGAAATTTGGATACGATAATCTTAAAAATTTATCTCGCGCAATAGAGAGGCATTCAAAGAGTCAGGAGCATATTAGTAGTGTATGTAAATTACATCTATTAGGTAAACATAATATTGCTAATGTTATAGATAAAGCCAATCAAATCGAAATCGAGAAACACAATGATTTAGTTCGGAAAAATAGGGAGATTCTAAAAAGAATAATTGACATTTGTTTATATTTATTATTATTATTTTATTATTATTTTATCAATAGCAAGCGGAAAGTCCGATGAAGCTATTGTTTTAGTCTCTTAGTCTGATTTGTTTTTCTTTCTTTAATTGTTCATCGTGATTTAAAATGTCTAAAAGTCCGTTGGCTAGTTTAAATTACTTGTTAAATTCTTACGCGAAAGTTATTTAAACATGTACATAAATATCATTAAATATTTAAAAACGAATGTCATCAAGCACCGTAATGCACAAAGTTTTAAGTTAACTGCTCGAAATTACGATCAACTTGGTTTTTAAAGGAGTTTACACTATTTGCACAGACTGTACTTTCTTCAAGCGAGTTCCATGTGTACACCACCCGATTGATGAGGCAGTTCTTTCTCGGAAATGTCGCTGATTTTTCTTTGCTTAATTTTTTTGAGTGTCCCCGAAGCTGTTGATTCTGATTTAAATGAAACAAATTTCTCAAATTACAAGAATAGTAGTTTGTTAGTATTTAAAAAGTTTCTATTATATCACCCCTAGTTCTTCTTTGCTTCAGAGTAGTTAGCCCAAATCTTTTAATTTTTTCGGGATAAGGTAAACCTCTCAATTCAAATGGAATTCTGGTAACCCGCCTTTGGACCCTTTCCAAAATTGCAATATCTTTGATGTAGTAGGGGTTCCAAATATTGTATCCATATTCAATTTTTGGTCTAATATAGGAAGTGTACAATTTCTTTACAATCTGTAGAGAGTGATCTTTGAAAGTCTTTTGCACCATGAAAATAAAACTATTGGCTTTCTTTACCATTTTAATAATATGTGCTTCCCATTTTAAATTAGAAGAAATCACTAACCCCAGATCTGTTTGTTCTGTAACACTAATAAGTTGAAGATCATTTAGCAAATATGTTTCACAAGGGTTGTTTGAGCCAATATGCAATACTGTACATTTTGATACATTAAGCTTCATGCACCACTGGCTTGTCCATGACTCAATACGCCTCAGATCTCTGTCTAAGCATTGCTTTTGCCACAATGGATTACAGAATAACTTGGTATCGTCGGCAAAAAAAATTATGAATGTCTCAATATTTCATGACAAATCGCTGATTTAAACCAGAAACAGCAATGGTCCTAAAACAGATCCTTGAGGGACCCCACTTATAACTGGATGTTTATTGGATAATATACCATTGACCCTTACTTGATAAAAGCGGTTGGTGAGAAAGTCATTGATGAAGAAGCTTGCCTCTTATACTAAAATGTTCAAGCTTGTAGAGCAACAATGAATGTGGTACTTTATCAAATTCTTTCTCGAAATCCAGGTATATTACATCGGTAGGTTGCATTTCATCGAGAGCTTTGGTCAATTAATTAACGCAGCTTAAAAGGTTAGTAATTGTTGAGCGCTTAGAAATGAAACCGTGTTGTGAATCTGGTGGAACTTTGTTGTTAAGTAAGAAGTCAGTCAATTATGTAGCTATGATTTTTTCTAGACATTTACAAGGATTACAGGTCAAGCTGATGGGTCTATAATTTTCTGCAATATGTCTGTCACCCTTCTTATAAAGTGGAGTAACTACTGCTTGTTTACAGATTTCTGGAATTTTTCCTGAATTCATACACTCCTGAAATAATAGCGAAAGGTGGTTGCTAATAGAGCCTTTGCACTTTTGTAGAAATATTGTTGGAAAACCATCCGGGCCTGGACTGGAGTCAGACTTCATTTCACTTAAAGCTTTGATTACCTTCTCTTTTGTAAATTCTATGCTATCTAACGTATTAGTTACTCTTGACGCGTTTGGTAAAGTTGGTGTGACGTTCTGATTTGGACTGAATACTTTATTAAATTGTACGGCGAATTGTTCCCCCATATGTTTAGGATCAGTTATTAATGCATTGTTATCGTCTTTTATCGATATAGATGATACTTTAGAGTTAAGGCTTTTTGTTACATATTTAAAAAATTGCTTTGATGTGCCATTTGTTGCTATTCCATTTTCGTATTTTTGTCGTGCTTCTGCAATTGTTTGTTTTAGTTTATTACTTTGAATTCTATAATTCTGATAGTTTTCTATGGTTCTTCTGTTGACATATTTATCCCAAAGCCGTATTTTTTTATTAATTTCTTTAAAAATATGCCTATTAATCCATGGTTTTTGAGAATTAACTCTTACGGAAACGTTTGGTATGAACCTATCTATTGTAGAATTTAAGATATTTTCAATATCATTGTAAGTAGTGTTGGAGGGAATTATGGTTGGTGTGACATTTTGAAACTGTTCTTGCAAGTGATCATTAATACCAACGTAGTTTGCATTCCAGAAGTTACGCCTGAGTATATTTTGGGTCGGTTTAATAATAGTTTTTATTTGCGATTTGGCAGTAATTACTAAATGATCACTTTTTCCGACGGGTGGTTTACTTTGTATATCGTAGACAGAGTTTTTTGAATTGCACAAAAAGAGGTCAAGAAGAGAGGAATTGTTGTTTCTAAATCTTGTTGGAAATGATATTAATTGATATGCGTTGATTTCGTGATACATGTCAAGAAAGTCCTGGGACTTCTTATCAGCAATTTCTAAAGAGCTGTTATTCCAATTTATATTGGGGTAGTTAAAATCGCCCATGATGAAAGTGAGTATTGGGGTAGAAAAAGCTTCTTTAATTTGGTTAATCATTTGCAAATTAATAACTTCTGAGGTTTGATTCGGTCTATATATGCATGCTAAATGTATGTTGGTATAGTGTTTCTTAGGTCAATTTAATGACATTAAACTGTGGGAATTTCCTAACCATAGGCGTTCCACACAAATAATTAATATGCGTATACACACTTATAAGTTTCTTTTACATTAGGTGTTTGTACATACTACACTTTATAAACCCACTGTATTTATAATAATATTATATTAAAATAATAAATATAAGGTTACTCAAAAATTCTATATACAAAACTAAAATCAGAAAAATAAACCTGACACGGCACGACACTGCTCAAAAAATGCTTTAATTTTTTTACCAGAACATCAAGGCATAACCACGTATATTTTATCTCCGTCTCTTCCACGCCATCGGCGGTCACTGGCCTATCTCTGTCTGGCAGAATCGATCGTTAGACGGGCCGGGTCCCGGTTCAGCTTATATCCTGGCGCTTCCAACCGCAACAAATTACATGCTGTTGCCAATTCTTCAAAATTTTCTGATTTGTAAGCACAATGTAAGTACATATATACGAGAAACAAGGGTTTGTTAATTAGTTGTTTTTAAACACTGAAAACACTTTTTGTCTTGATTTCAGTTATATTGTTTCTTAAGGACTAAAGAATGTATTATTATAACAATGAATGCCTTGTTATTTTTTTCTGTCACGCTCAAAACTCCTCGGTTTAAAGTATATTTGCAAACTAGCTTTCAAAGAAAGTTACTGACTAACAATTGAATACTGATATAAATGAAATATCTTTAATAAAAAAACTTAAAGAATTGAAGAAGAAAGATCTGACAACCCTGGTTGTGCGGTCGGTCTCTTTGAGACTGTTTACCGCCGTATGGAATGATTGGAATGTCCTCAAACTGAGATTGGATAAATAATATCATTAATTCGGACTTCTATCCAAAGAGAATTAACTGGCCGTTCAATTTTATATTTTTGTGATATATTAGAAGCAAATATGTTGATGTTGTCTACTTTATTTTTGATATATATACATACACCTCCTCCTTTTTGATCCGCTCGATCACTTCGAAAAAGAGTATATCCATCTAGATTAATTAAGCTGTTGTTTATATTATTATGTAACCATGTTTCGGTTAACATTATGACAGTTGGGTTTGATTTTTGAACGTCTATTTTAAACTCATCTACCTTATTAACTAGTGAACACGTATTAGTATGCCAAAATGAAATTTCAACCACCTCATCTGTTTTATGTAAATTTAGTTTTTTGGTTTTTCTGTTATAATAGTAGGAACTCCCCTTATATATTTAATTTTCAAATTTTGATTACCCTTTATTTTTTCTTCTAATTTTTCAATGCCTTCTTTAAGGTATTTTCGCTGTAGAACTGTTTGATCGCACATACCGTTTTCTTCCACTGCTCTTCTATTCTTTAAGACTGTTAAAGCTTCTTCTTTGGATGGAAAAATTACTCTAATGGGACGCACTTTGCCGTCAACATAGCGTCCTAATGGCATTATTTCAGAATCTCTTGGCAAATGTAGCTCCATTTTTTCAAAAATCTTTAGGATATTTTCTTTATCTTCATCTTTTCTACCTTGCAATTCTTTTTTCTTAGATTCCTCTACGCCAAATACTAAAATATTTCTGGCTCTGCTTTCCCTCTCTTTTAATTCCACTAAAGTAGGTTCCAACATACGCTCCGTAATAGGATTTGCGTGATTTGGTGTAGAACTTATGATTTCAATCTTTTTCTCTAAATTCTTAAGAACTTTAGTGTAATTTTTTTTGGGTAGACGTTCTTTAATTTCTTCGATATATTTGCTTATTATAGCTAAATCTTCTTTAAATCGGGTGGAGGTTTCTACTTGTTCTTTCATTTGGGCGTCCAAAGAGATTTTATATGATTCTATATCAGTTCTTAACTCCATTGTGGTTTTAGAGGTTTTTTTTGAATCCGCTAATGATTTAGATAAGTCTTCTTCTAGAGTTCTTATTTCCTGTTGAGCTTTAGTGAGGTCCTGTTTCATTTTTGGAATCGCCTTAATACAATCCGGACAGAGAAATAACATAGCTCTTGATTGACTAGGGACGCAGCGAATCTCTTGGGCTTGCAATTTGACGCAATCACTGCATACTACCAGCTTACAAAAATCACATGAAAAACCGAAAAGTTTTCCGTTTTCTTCCTTTAACTGACACACAGACTTACACTTGTAGCAGTTGTGCTGCCCCATTTTAAGAGTTGCAAGTTATTTTGCCGATCCCTGTATACCTGCAGTATTTCAGTTTTATATCGATAAAGAAGATAAGCAGTTAATAGTTTGGTTTATAAACACACTTTTTTACTAGAGATAAGATTTATTTTAGTAGGAATTTAAATGCTTTTTTTTTCGTTGGTAAATGAATTTTGGTATATTTCGATATATTATAATATAATGAAAAGTAATTTTTTTTTAAAAAGAAAATTATTTCTTGGGAAAAATGTTATCTATGTGTAAGCACTGGTATTTAGTTGTATCACCCGCGAAAAAAGCGGATTTTTTATGTTAATTTTAAGCGTAAAAACAGCAATTTAACGGGAACGATTTAAAGCACGTCTTTCGCGAATCACGACGGAACTCGATTTTTGCAGACAAGATTTAGCGTTGCGGGGACATAATGAGAACATAGAATCTTTGAATAGGGGCAATTTTAAACAATTAGTGGCATTAATGGCAAAAAGGGATAACGTTTTAAAGGATTTTTTTGATTCAAATTCGGTTTTTTCGGGAACATCTAAAACAATTCAAAATGAATTAATTGATTTTATTGCTTACGTTGTAATGAAAAACATTGATAAAGAAATTTGTAACGCGCCGTTTTTTTCATGGCAAGTAGATGAAACCACCGATATAACGTGTCATTCACAACTCTCGGTAATTATAGATTTATTAGAAACGGGGGAGTCGTAGAAAGGTTTGTTGGGTTTTATGACGTTAGTACGGGGGGTAAAGCCGAAGATTTATTTAAACTATTAACCGAAGCATTTTCAAAATTTGATTTGGAAAATAAATTAGTAGCACAGACATACGATGGTGCTGCAGTTATGGCAGGTCACTTAAATGGCTTGCAAGGTAAAATCAAATCTGTGGCTCCTCAAGCCCTCTTTACTCATTGTTATGCCCATTCTTTAAATTTAGTTTTAAGTAACGCTTGCAGCTCAATAGGACAGGTTCGAATATTTTTTGCAAATTTATCAGCTTTTTCCGCCTATTTTTCAAAATCCACTAAAAGAACAAGCGTCTTGGACAAAATTTGTAAAAAACGGTTACCAACTACAGCACCCACACGTTGGAATTTTGCTTCTCGCGTGGTGTCTACAGTACATTACTTACAAAGATCAATTAATTGAGGTTTTGGAATTTATTATACAGAGTTCTGATTTTGATAATATTTTAATAAGAGAAGCAGTTGGTCTGAAAAAAACATCTAGAAGATTCAGATTTTATATTTTTTTTGGAAATATTTAATTTGATTTTTTAGCAAACAGACATAGTATTTTCAATTTTACAAAATAAATTTACTGATATAATTTATTCAAGAGACCGTTTGCAAGCTCTCATTTTAAAACTAAGAGATTTTAGAAATCAAGATCACTATTTTAATAACATTTTTGAAAACATTTCTCTTGATCAGACATCGATCGATCATGGGATATATCTATTAGATGTACATTGAATATCTTTAACGGATATTAAATAAACAAAATATGGTTCGAAATTTTATACAAAGACTAAAAAAACAAAACTTATAAAATATCCTGCAACTTTGAACTGAAGATAAGCACTAAAATGAAATTTAAAACCTTAATGTCTTATGGACATCCCATATATATCTATGGGTATCCTATATAAGCGGAATATAGAACATCCATTAGAAATCCATAGTATATACAGGGTGTCCCAGATAAGAATGCACTCTACAGGGATCTCGTAAAACATAAGAGATACAGAGATGGTTAAATTAGAGAAAAGTTGCGCATAACTGAATCCTGTAACGTCATGTTTTCAAATTAAAAAAATTCCGTATGCTTCCAAAGATATTTGGAAAAAACCGAATTTTCGCGATTTCGTTTTAATTGATTTATGATTCTATTTGAAGAGACATGTCAAAATAAATTTAACATTCTCATTGCCACTTTTTCTCCCCTACAAGATTGTTCTATTACATTTTTGATCCGACGTTTCGTTTAGTCACAGGCATCATCAACTTTGTTATTTTAAATGGTTGAAAAATTTTATTTTCTGCCTAATAAATTCTACGTTTTATTCTAAATCTAACGGTGTATCACACTTATTATTTATTAAACGTTTCGATATAGAAAAACACATCATCAATGAAAATAGGCACATTATCGAAAATATTTTTGTTTTTATTGTTGTATTTAAACACTAGTTGGATTTTAAAACATTTTTTAAAAATAAACTTATAACAAAACCTAATATCTGATAAAACTTATCTGAAAAATGCAACAAGTAATAATTAATTTTAATTATTAAATACAATTATTTTTTATTTTTAAAAAATACATGATAATATTCAAACATAACGTACCATTTAAATATGGTGGCTATGAAATTGATTGACGTTCGCAATTGTTTAAATGCTTAATGTGCCTATTTTCATTGATGATGTGTTTTTCTATATCGAAACGTCTAAAAAATAATAAGTGTGATACACCGTTAGATTTAGAATAAAACGTAAAATTTATTAAGCATAAAATAAAATTTTCCGACTATTTAAAATAACAAAGTTGACGATGGTTGTGACTAAACGAAACGTCGGATCAAAAATGCAATTACACCATCTTGTAGGGGAGAAAAAGTGGCAATAAGAATGTTTAATTTATTTTGACATGTATCTTCTAATAGAATCATAAATCAATTAAAACGAAATCGCTAAAATTCGGTTTTATCCAAATATCCTCGGAAGCATTCGGAATTTTTTAAATTTGAAAACATGACGTTACAGGATTCAGTAATGCGCAACTTTGCTCTAATTTAACCATCTCTGTATCTCCTATGGTTTACGAGATCCCTGTAGAGTACATTCTTATCTGGGACACCCTGTATACAGGGTGTTACACATTCGAAGTCATAGCATTGCTATCTCGGTAACCTTAAGAGATAGAGAGTTGGTTAAATTGAGGCAAAGTTGCGCATTTGTATGCTGAATAGGTAACTAAAAAATAAATTAAAAATTCCGATTACTTTCGGAGATATCCGAAAATAACTGAAAAAATCAATTCTGGTTTTTATTTATTTACGGCCTTAATACTAGTTATTTCCAAAAACCAAGAGCCCTTTTTCATTGCACTTTTTTATGCTCTTAAAAAAAATTGTAGTGTGTAGTTATCTTAAAATTTATTTTGAGAGGAAAAATAAATACAAGAAAACTTTAAAAATATTTAAGACTCACTATTAAGTAGTATCCAAAAGTATCCAAGAACTAAAAAGGTCATTATTGCACTCCAAAAAAGTGAATGAAATTAATCAGTTTAAACACCGATGGTTTCAGGAATTTTTGCAGAGATGTACTAAGGGACAAAAAGCAAGGATTGTGTAAGTCAGAATGCAGGAAAAAAAATTAAAATAAAATAATAAAAACTCACTGTTATTGAGAATAAAATTTATCCAAGGAAAAAAAAACTGCACAAAATAAATTCACAATCCAAACACAATGGATACTAAAGCCGTTTGAAAACTTTTTAATCACCAACATTTCGACTGTTTAAGATTGCGGCCCGGTAAAAACTAAAAGGGGGAAACAGTTCGACTAGGAAGGAAGACCTTTTCTTTTAAACCCCACCTGCGTGAAAAAGGTCTATTCGTATCCAAAAATAGCAATCCGAAGAAGCTTCGGTAACCCTCGGCATTGTCCCAATTAATTATAGGTGACAATACAAAGTAATTAATTGCCGAAGAATGTGACAAGGTGTAATAAATATGTCACCTTTAAATTTATAACCTATCGGAATGTCTTGAACAAAAGAACACGTGCGCACACGTGTGTCCTGAAATTAGGTTATTAATTGCTTTGTTTTGAGTATGAAAATAGAATGATTTATAGGTTTGCACCTGTGCAATTGGATAGATCGAGGGGAAATTCGATATAAAAGACGGACAGAGGTCTCACTTTTTTAGTCATTGTTCCAGTATTGTACGCGATCCAAGTCACGAAAAGTGAAATTAGTCAATTTGTTCAGTGTTACTTTGTCCGTTTAAAAAGTGAAAAGTAGTATTTGCGCGAAACTCTGTGTTTTTACAAAATAAGTAGAAAAGTTTATTTTGCCAGTTTATACGGAATTCGGTTCGGTTGATAATACCTTAAGAAAATGTATTATTGTATTGTCTTGTAATTCATTGAGAAGACGTAACGGTCTCGGAAGTTGGGAGCACGACCGAGTTATTTATAGCCGAGAGTAAGTGTCATAGCGCCACATCTGCTATTTTAGGATTATATATTTGGATTACAGTGAGGGTAAAAAAAAATGTGTATGATACTGGGTGGCTCCAACATAAGGTTTTAAATGTTGTAAAAGGTAATTTAATTATGGAAAGATTAAGCCTGTGAATTGAATATTGTGTGTAATCATTTTACATCTGATATACATTTGAAATTAATAAATAGTGTTTGTGAAACTACATTTGTGTATCAATAGCAGTTTTACTCTATGGAAAAGAGTAATATACCTTCAATTTTTGCACAACTTAAATAGGCAATTTCTAAAGTGAATCTGTAGGGAATTGAGTTAGATAAAAGTGAAAAATAGGTTGTTCTTGCATTTTTGCATTGAAGCACAGGAATCTTCCGAATCCCGCAAAATTTAATAAATCTTATACCCCACCTTTGGCCAAGATATTATCAAGCCGCTCGGATAAGTAAACGTCAGGTCTAGGCCGAGGTGGGTGTTATAATTGGTGTCAGATGTGGGGTTATTAAAGTGATTAAAACCAGAAGATTCTTACTTGTGGGTCGAATATTCATCCCATAAAGTGCTAATTTGCAAATAAATCAAGATGTCAACAACAGCGACCACCACAACAACAAGTGCTACTACAACAGCTCACGGAACTACGTATGCTAACATCGTAATAGGACTAGACTCATTACCTACCTATGATGGGACGACACCCATTGATAATTTCGTGACAGTAGTGGAAGGAACAGGGACACTAGCAAATTGGACAGAGGAACAAATGGTAGTTATTACTTTGTTAAAGTTAAGGAATAGAGCAAAACAGTTTATAGATTCAGAGCCAAAGTTTAGAGATACAAAAAGCTGGAAGATACTGAAAGATGGATTAAAAGATCAATTTAAGAGACAATATGTTAAGGGATCTGCAATGAAGAATTTTATAGAATGCAGACAAAGGTCTGGGGAAGCTTGCCGACAGTATTTGACCAGATTAAAATTATTGGGTAACAGAACAATTACTTTGACAGGAGATCCAGCAAAAGATGATCCAATAAAAAATAAATTAGAAGAAGACGTAACAACTCAGTTTACGTTAGGATTGATAATGCCATTAAAGCAAAGAGTTTTATCGGGAAATCCAAAGTCTCTGGATGAGGCTTTAACAATAGCAGAGAGAGAAGAATCAATTGAAAATTTGATTCATCCTTTAAACAGTAGGTAGACTGATTACAAGTACAACTACGACGAATTCAAGAGATTACACTGCAAACAACCAGCATTTCGTCCAAGAAATCAAAATTTTAAGTGTACTAAATGTCAGAAAGTGGGTCACTCTGCTAACTACTGTTGGGAACGGGATAAACAAAAGTGTTTTACCTGTAATGAACCTGGACACATTAGTACTGGTTATCCTAAAGAAAAAAGTGTTGCCAGCCAGAGAAATAACAATAGAAGATGTTTTACTTGCAATGAGATTGGACACTTAGCCCGGACCTGTCCAAAGGGATTAAATAGGGACTTTCAGCGAACAGCTTCAAACACGTACGCAGTCGATTTGAAGCCCCGGAATTCGGCTGCCAATCAGGCAAGTTGGGAATGAGAAAGAAATCGAAGGTTGGGATATTTACGTGCTCAGAAGGAGGAACCCCAAAGTCGTGTAGTGTGATTGAAGTTAGTATACATGGTAAGCCATGCCTAGCTTTAATAGATTGTGGAGCCGTAATATCCCTAGTAAAACCTGATTTTGCCAAGGGGTTCATAAGAGAATCAGAATTAAATTTAGTGGATATCCAAGGAAATAAAATACCTACATCAGGAGTAGCGCAGGTATCGTTAGAATTTCCAGGGGATATAGTAATTCAACAGGAATTAGTAGTTATAGAAGCATACAGTTTTCAGGCTGATATTTTGTTAGGAATGGATTTTTTGAGGAAATATGGAGTCAAGATAGATTGGAGTAGTAATTGTATGTATGCATTTGAGAATGTCATACCGTTGTTAGAAGAGAAGGCTACAAGCAAGTTGGAAGAAAGGCTTGCCTTCTTAGAAGCTGAATTGAAAGAATTGAAGAAAATTCAGTTAGGTAAAAAAGAAGAAAAGTGGATGAAGTCGCAAACTACTTTAATGAATAATCCCTCGTTAGTGCCAATGACGCAGGGATCCAGTTTTCGGATGATTGATACTCATCTGGAATCTGATACCAAGGAAACAAGTGCAAATATTGGAGAGTTTGTGACATCAATTGGAAAAGTGGACGTTTCCAAAGTTTTGTAAAGAAAGGAAATTCTAAAGAAAGTTTAGAAATGGGTACTCAGACGGAAGAGGTACGTGAAAATTGTTTTAAGAGAGAAAACAGTGAGAATTTGCCCACGAAGGTGGACGGAAAAAGTGCAATGCTATCTTTAACAGAAGAGTTGGTCATGCCTCCTATGACACAAGCCATATTTCATGCAAAAGTAAGGGGAGTAGCAAGTGTTTCTACACCATTCACGGTTCAGGGGCCTAGTGACAGTACGCCGAAAGGTCTACTCGTCGCGAGAGTGTTGTGTAAAACCAATAAAACTATTCCTGTGAGAGCAACGAATATAACTAATAAGGAAATAGTTATAAAGAAAAAAATGGTTATAGCAAGAGGCTTTGAAACTGAACTAGTAGAAAATAGTAAGAAAAATGAAGATTATGTTATGCGTAACATAAGTAAAAAGGAAACAGAAGGGATTCTAAGAAAGAATTTGGAAAGTAGTATACAGAAACGCTGTGAAACACAGAATCAGAAAAAACTAAGAAATGAATTACAATTAGGAGATCTTGTTTATTTATACACTCCAGCTATACCTGGAAAGAAACTAGCATCAAAATTTTATAATAAATGGACAGGACCTTATAGAATTATAGAGAAGAAAGGACCAGTTACATTTAAAATTAAGGAAATAAATGGAAAGAAAGAACACATGGTACATGCGGATAGAGTAAAACCGTGCAAAGAAATTAACGTAACCGAAGAAAAAGCTAGATTAAATAAAACGGAAGAAGTAAAAGCGACGAAGAAGCAGAAAAGACACAAGTGATGAATTGGACGAAGAAAATGTACAAAGGAATATTGATCAATTTCTAGATCATGGCAGAGAAGGAGAGCCTGTACATCTAGAAGAAGTACAAGAAGAAGCGGAAGAAGAAGCGGAAGAGGCAGAAGTAGAACAGAACGAAGAAAGTAGCGAAGATTCTTCAGAGGATATGACGGACGATTCCTCTGACGAGGAGAGAGAACTACCTGTAATTAATAGGCAGACGCGAACTCGTGAAATCAGACCACCTAGAAGGTTCAATGATTACGAGATGTAGAAAAACTTAGTTAGGAGCCACCATAATATTAGGAATTATACGTTAAGCGAAATTCGACAAGCACAAGAGTCAGAGATGTTTTCAAGGGAGAAACAAGGCTTAATAATATTTTAGTAAGACGTAATTCAGGACAAGAAGTACAGTCACAAGGATTCTCTGCATCAAATGTATTTAATAAACAAGAATTAGAGAAATTGGCAAATAGTACAATACAAAGAAAAAAAAATTGTACGGATATTTTACAATTTGGGAGATTTTATGAACGGGTTTAAAGGGTTATACTTTATATTAAGAATAAGTAAATTTCTGATGGAAACAAACATCGTACGCCACCTTGCGGCAGGAAATGCAAAATATGCCAAACATTAAATGGAGCCTATTTGGAAAAGAAGAAACTGATAAAAAGTAATTAAAAAATTCGTAATAAGGACTTTAAGCGCCATCTATAGAAATAAAGTTAAGAATCTGTATATTAAGAATAAAGGAAATGATAACCAGAACCGAAACCCACCCGTAAAGTGCCGCCGCACTGAGAAGAGAAAGCAACTATCGAACATGCACTCTAAAAGCATAAAAGTATCATATAACAGATGTTAAAAATAGACCCATCGATATTACCAGAGTAGTAGTAGAGGCCAAATTCTCTAAAATAATTAAAATTTAAGAAAATAGGATAAAGATAAGAGTTTGATATTTTGTCAGCAGGAGATCCGAACCTAAGGGGTGAAAACAGCGATTAATTAAAGGGAGACATTTAAATGAGCTTGTAAGAGAAATTATCTGTTAAACTGTCGTCATAATATAGGAAACTTTATGACCATTGAAAATAAACTGTTTATCGGTAGCTAAAAATATTATATTTAAAAATGAATTAAGATTCATAATAACCCCAGCATTGAAAAAGATTTAGTATTATAAATTAGACGGTAGATATTTAGAATTAAAAATATCTCCCACTTTGAGTTAGTATAAAAAGGGACTTGAAGAAGCGCGTGGTTTTAAAAAATTGTGTTATTTAACTTTTGACTGAGACCGTGAGTGCGAGATAACTATCATTAAAAAAGAAAAAACTTTCGATTCGGGGTGACTTTATATATACATACGAGTACATTAAAAGTATTAGACTATAAGTTTTGTATAGCCTTAAAAAGTGTTGTTGCGTTCCATATAAGAAAAAATTAAACAAACTTAAGAATGAAGTGGATGATTCTTATGTTAACTTATACCCGCCTGATAAAAAAAACAACCGACCAGTTGTGTATATAATATTAAGAATGGCCTTATACCACCTCCAAGACCTATTTGACAGAATGGGAGGATACGAGCCAGGTGAAGAGGATGCCCTCCCATACAGAGCTATTATTTCATGTTGGTTGTCCCTAGTCCACCTGAAGTACCAATTGTTCAGGACTGAGTGGGCTAGAGTTTTCGATGCAACATACAACCCTGATTGGTGTGACTGTCCAAGTTGTAGACCAATACCGGGTTGTAGGGACCTATTCAGGCTGGCGGACTTCTGGAGAGTATTGAGACAAAATGGGTTGCCTGACTGTCCATGTGGCGACTGTTTTAATCCATTCGGCATACCCAGAAGACCTCAATCGCCGCAGCACCCTCCTCCAGAATACAACAGCATGCCAGGGCCAAGTGGGATGCAAGGTCCAACCACCGGAAGAAGAACTCAACCAGCGGAGATGTCAGAAACCACTATGAGGCCAGACAGCACCTACCATTCCACCCAACCGAACGACCAGCCGAACAAACCCGAACAAGCTTCAACATCAGGTGGTGAATCGGATCCTAGCCCGGGATTCGACTACCACGTTTCCCACCTGAGTGAACTCCATATGACCATCCAAAGGAAGAGACCATACCAGAGAGACAATGATGACAGTGACAGTGATAGTCATGAATAACACAACCACAAGGATAAATTGATAGGTAATAATAAGGTATTACACATTTTTTGTGTGTGCTTATTTTTTTGTGTAATAACTAATCTAATTTTAATAATTTTATTTAATCATTTACTAGTAGGTAAAACAAATAATTAGGGTATTAAGAAATTTTTTTCTCAAAACTATAAATTAATGTAATTACTAACTTTTCATAAGGTAATTTTAAGAAGTCTTATAAAAATGTAGAAATTCAACAGTACTATCTAAAATAATTTTTTTTTAAAGAAAATTAATTAATAAACGCGACATCCTAAACAGGTTGTATAAAAGAGAAAAATTCGAATAATTGTAAATTATTAATTAATTTTTTTTATTAATTTTTAAATATAAATAATTAAGAAACCATACTAATGCATTCCATTAAGAGGTAAAAGTTTAGAAACATGGATAAGAAATCATTGATTTAAAATACATTTTTCATACATTTATTGACTAAAATTATCCATGTATCTATACTGCCATATTTTAAAGAAAAAGACTCGAATATAGCAGGTAGCATTTAAGTTAAGAAATGGTTATATAAATTTAGGAAAAGGGCGTTATTGATACTTACTCTTTAAAGCGACCTTCTATCTAATCCAACAGATGCAAAATGAGATACAGGTTCAATGAACTTATTATGACGAGGGTTCTGAATGACCTACTAACCGAATTATCAACACATGTATGAATTAGGGATGTACTTGTTTAAAATCCTTTCAGTAAGAAAGGGATTTTAAAAATTAAGGGGAAAGTGGTGTAGTGTCCCGCGACTAGGTAATTGAATTAAGTAATTTTGTTCAAAAAGAAGCGTAAAAAAATTAATTAATTACAAAATTAAGTCATATTATTTTTATTCGATTAAAAAGTTTTTATTACGAAAGACAATTTTTATTTTAAAATTTATTTTGAGAGGAAAAATAAAAACAAGAAAACTTTAAAAATATTTAAGACTCACTATTAAGTAGTATCCAAAAGTATCCAAGAACTAAAAAGGCCATTATTGCACTCCGAAAAAGTGAATGAAATCAATCAGTTTAAACACCGATGGTTTCAGGAATTTTTGCAGAGATGTACTAAGGGACACCTACGTGAAAAAGGTCTATTCGTATCCAAAAATAGCAATCCGAAGAAGCTTCGGTAACCCTCGGCATTGTCCCAATTAATTATAGGTGACAATACAAAGTAATTAATTGCCGAATAATGTGACAAGGTGTATTAAATATGTCACCTTTAAATTTATAACCTATCGGAATGTCTTGAACAAAAGAACACGTGCGCACGCGTGTGTCCTGAAATTAGGTTATTAATTGCTTTGTTTTGAGTATGAAAATAGAATGATTTATAGGTTTGCATCCGTGCAATTGGATAGATCGAGGGGAAATTTGATATAAAAGACGGACAGAGGTCTCACTTTTTTAGTCATTGTTCCAGTATTGTACGCGTTGTTTGCAAAATCGATCCAAGTCGCGAAAAGTAAAATTAGTCAATTTGTTAAGTTGTAACGACCAAAATTGGCCGTTAGGTTCTATTTAAATTCTACCTCTACTATATTATTGTTCTAGCTTTCATATCAATATTGTTATTAGTTTTTATGGGATAAATTTTGAAATTCGTTATACCGACATCGTTTAAAATAAGTTGCTCATTAAAACATTACCTTTTATTAGTAAATACCTTTCGTTCTCTGTTAAGAAAATGTGTAATACCGCCTTACGACTTGTTTTTAGCTTTCTTACCTTACAATTTCCTTCTTACTGTCAGTTTGTAACACGATATCTCATTTGTTTACCTTTTACCATACATCCTGTATATTATAGCTTTTCTGGAACCCTGTAGGGTCGATTTTGAGGAGTAGTAAAAGTGGATACTGCTGTACCACCTAAAATAAAAGTTTTAAGCTGTTTGCTACCCGATTAAACTAGGTTTTGGGGTTAACCTTCCGAAGAGTACCCGAACATTCAATCTAGACCTATTTGTAGCTTTGTATAAATTTTATCTATGGTAAATCGCTTCAACAACTTGTTAGCTTACAGAATCCCTTGCCTGCGTTTACTTACTTGTCTTTTAGAGGCCAAAAACCTGGTTTGTTTCTTCAATAATATCTGTTTCTTACCAGCTTGAATTTGGTTTACTTTTGGGTTTATTTTCATGAATGCCTGGTAGATGAGTTACTGCATAATGCCTAGACTCTATTTATCTTCCAATTTTTATTGTTGATCCCCAGCTTCGTTTCTAAAAGGGTAGTTTCCCCCAGCTAAAAGGAGCAAAATACTATCTTTTACAATAACAAGGGAAAACCGCTCTGTTTACCTTTGGAAGTTAGGTTATATCCTTTCTAGTCCACTACTTACTTAAAGGCCTACTTCTCCAATGGAAATTATCTGTTAAGGGCATGAAGATGCTGTGTTTTGGGTTTAAAGAATGTTATTTCTTCTTTCGATTTGTTTTCATAACTTTCGGCTATTTGACATCTGCAACTGTCAGAGTCTGACGTTTTATCGATCGTAGTTCATGTGTCCAGTTGACAGCGTCGCTGGTCAAGTGAGAGACCGTATTCATTGTTCCATTTATAATTAATTTTTTTTTTTTGGGTGCTCAACGAGTTTTACCACTGTCTGGAGGTTTTTCCTTTTTGCGTTTTTGCCGATGGTATTTCTAGTTACGTGTAGGAATTAAATTCCGCACGCTTTATGATTATAGTTCGCAGGATTGTTAATCGTCATTACTTCCTGTGATTCGGCCATTTTGGTACCGTCCCTTCCTGCTTGGGAGAAGGTTGCGCGAAACTGACTTCTCTGAGATAACGTGGTAGTGCCGGCACGAAATTTTGGAACTCCCGATTTTAAAAGCACCCATGGATGGATTTAGGGGTCCAAAGTATAAAATAAGGAAGTCCTAGTTTTTTTTTTCTTCTTGTTTTATTTATTTGGCTATGCAGCCGCTTTAATTTTAAGACTTTCTTATAAGGCTTATGCCAATTCTTTGAGTGTCTTCGTCATGCCACGTTCCTGTAGAACCCTAACCATCTTATAGGGTCCACCTCCCAGTCACGGGTTCTTACCAACAATATGTAGAACTCAGTACCAGGTCCTAGCACCAGTCCCTCGAAATGCAGACTAGACATCATAAGGCAGGACATAATTTCACATCTTAACGTGCGCCTAGAGGCGTTCTGGTACACCTTATCCTTTTACTATGTTATGATTAATGATTGTCATATTATGATGGTACCGTTTTGGTGTATAATGGGCAATTTGGTTATTTTTAAGTAACGTCGAATCCTCGACCTCATTAAGATTTTAATAACCTAGCTGTTATGTATTGTTGACCTGCGCCTAAAAGTGTACTGGGACATTTTACCCCATTTTATTTTTGTTATAACCAACGAATGAAATTAATGTTTTATTGACAATTTTGTAACCATTTGCCATCTAGGTTTTATTGCGATCTCGCTACCTTTACGTTACATGTTACGTTACATATCATGTAACGTCGAAATCTTGTACAGAGTAATGCAGCAATAAACTCAGATGTATTTTAAAATTTATCGTTTTATTTGAGTCACCCTATTAGGCAACACACCCCCAATGTTTATTTTCAGCTAACTCAACTTACTTTTCTTTATATCTATTTAACCGAGCTAGTGGACCCAAAACTACCTTGGTAGGTTTTCTGTTTTTGCCTGGCCCAAAAACAGTGGCGCCTTAAATTTATCGTTTCTAAACCCCCCCTAATCTCCGGCTTATGAGCTAGGGCACTTTGCTCGCTGGCAGTAGGCCCCTCTATCTCGGCTAAATTTGATTGGTTTGATTTATTTTTATTCAGTTATTTAAATTTTTGACAGTTTATAAAATTTAAGATTTCACAATGACTTTCAATTTTTGATTAATTTTTAAATACTCAATTAAATTTAAATTCATTAAAGGCGATTTACAGCGTAGCAAATTTGGCGCCCAACTTTACTTTATATACCTTATTTTGTTGAGCGAATGAAGGTTCGCCTATCTCTTTTGCTTTGTTGATTTGAGCATCTTTTAATACCTCCAGCGGATGTGGGGTTGTGATGAAGTTTGGTTTTGTCTTGGCGCGAAACTTGACAGGCCAAATGGATTTAGTTAGAAATACACCGCACGTCATGCCCGTATAAGTAGAAATCTTATAAGTGCATGGTCACAGATCAATTGCCTTCAGCTGTTCTGTGTCGTTTGTAGTAGACAGGCCTTCAGCAGTCTACTACATTGTTAGTTTGGTATGTTTCACCTTCAGTGGACTTATCGTTTTACTTTCAGTTAGTGTGGCAAATATTTTGTTTGGATTTATTTTAGAATAATAACGATTCAAGCCTTCTGCATTGTCATATTTTTATTTAATGTTTCTGATCAATAATTAGTAAAATTTTTCTTGCTTTTTAATTTTTCTCTCTAGTTTGACACTTCAGCCTTCAGCATAATTACAGTTTTATTTAGTAATTTATTTCGTAGAACCCTCATCTTCGCTTTTTCTTTCTTATTGAGTTATAGCTTCATTACGTTTCTTTATCTGAAAGTCACTCAGTTTTCTTTGTGTGTGCTGTTGTCTTGGCGCGAAACGAGACACGTACATTTACAACTCTGTCTTTGGTATGAGTTGACTTTTGGTTTCTCTCTTTGGTTTTTATTTCTTTTTCTCTGTAACTTTTCTTTATTTTAGTGAATTGGTTTATATCCCGATTATGACATGATTTGGTGAAATTTTGGCAATGCCAAGTTTTATTATTGATTTTCCCTGATTTTGATTTAGTATTTTACTTGTATCTTGATT
Organism: Polydrusus pterygomalis; assembly: GCA_963969555.1. Lineage (NCBI taxonomy): Eukaryota > Metazoa > Arthropoda > Insecta > Coleoptera > Curculionidae > Polydrusus > Polydrusus pterygomalis. The sequence goes on along the minus strand of OZ018378.1, from coordinate 119,596,667 downwards.
TCGTATCTTCTAGTATCTTACTATTACCTTGATTTGTGACAAGAAGTATTTTTACTTCTATATCGATTTATGACTTTGATTATTTTAGTAAGCCTAGGTAGATTGGTTCCGGCTGGTCTAATCTTTGCTTTTGATTGTCTTTTTAGACGTTTATCGTTTTGCGTATTTACCTATCTTCGTTCTTCTTTTGGATTTAGTGGTAAAGTTTTTGTTGTAAATTTTTATACTCCGCTTGACGGGATGTTTGCAACTAGAACGTTATGTCTTTCTCTATATTTTGGGTTGATTTGCAGTGTTGCATTGTTGGATTTCGTTATGATTTGATTTGAGTTATTTTGATTTTAGAGTCAGATAAACCTTAATGGTGATTTAAGCCACTGTTGGATCCAAAATGTAAGAACGAAGTAGTGTTTTTGATTTTGATTGATTCTGATTAATTGATTTCTTATTGATTTCGACATTGTCTTTTTAGACGTTTTGTTTTCTATACCGATTGTGTCTCTTATTTAGTCCTATGGGACGTTTTACCGTTACCGATTTCGACTTCTACTTAGTCCTACAGGACGTTTTCTTATTACCGATTTTTGACCTCTACCCAGTCCTACGGGACGTCTTGCAGTCTTTTCATTGATTCTTATAGGCTGAGGTGTGTTGGGTGTCTCCGGACGTCGCTTCGTCGTCTTCCCTGGAAGGCAAACCTGGCGGGAAGAGTTGTGTCGTGGAGGGCGGCCGTCTGACCTTTGCACCCTGTATTTGGGACAGTCCGTGCATTGCGTTACGGCGCAAAGGAGGGCGAAGCTACTGCGCATGACCTCGCTCGCAGGTTAGTACGATACGGCGGGCCGGAGACAGTGACACATTTCGGAACAACCTTTTCTAGTTTCCTTTTTTTTTGTTTCCTTTTCTTTAAAGACTGCGGTACACAGTTGTCCTAGACACTGATGTATCTTTTAGTTTAGTGTGTACTACAATACACTTCCTTTTGACCGGTGGAACATTTGGGTTACAATTTATTTATTCTTTTTCTGCTATTTGGTATTTTTAGTTTTCCACCTTCCAGGTATTGTTGTGTGGTCGGTTTCTTTTGGTCTCTCTTGGGAGTAGTGAGTCGTGCCGTGAGGTTGTTTGTATGAGGTTAGTAAACGAGGTTCTCCAAGACGCATTTGGCTGTAACGCAATGCTAACTCAAGACCAATTATTACACAACAGTTCATTTAATTGTCACATTTTTACTTACGGTTCTTTATACCATACAAACGGCTCACGACCACTTCTTGCTTCTCTTGAGGTTTCCAGGGGTTTCCGTCTGCACAGCAGTCACTGGAATAATATTTTTCGTTTGATTGCCTTACTTTTGGTTTATTCCTTTTAGTACTATTACTTTATGTGGTGGCTACATTGGTAGCGAATTGATTTTCTTTTTCTTTTGTTTTGGCTGACTTTAAATTGACTGTGATTATTATTACCTTACCGTCATTGATTCAGCAGTGTTTTGACCCATTGAGTAACCCACGTATATCTTTTAGCGCAATAATTCTCTTTTTTTTTTGTTTATTAGTCAGATTTACTAGCTTATCGTCGGAAAGTTTTCCTCCTTCCGAAGTAGAGGGGGCTTGTAACGACCAAAATTGGCCGTTAGGTTCTATTTAAATTCTACCTCTACTATATTATTGTTCTAGCTTTCATATCAATATTGTTATTAGTTTTTATGGGATAAATTTTGAAATTCGTTATACCGACATCGTTTAAAATAAGTTGCTCATTAAAACATTACCTTTTATTAGTAAATACCTTCCGAAGAGTACCCGAACATTCAATCTAGACCTCTTTGTAGCTTTGTATAAATTTTATCTATGGTAAATCGCTTTAACAACTTGTTAGCTTACAGAATCCCTTGCCTGCGTTTACTTACTTGTCTTTTAGAGGCCAAAAACCTGGTTTGTTTCTTCAATAATATCTGTTTCTTACCAGCTTGAATTTGGTTTACTTTTGGGTTTATTTTCATGAATGCCTGGTAGATGAGTTACTGCATAATGCCTAGACTCTATTTATCTTCCAATTTTTATTGTTGATCCCCAGCTTCGTTTCTAAAAGGGTAGTTTCCCCCAGCTAAAAGGAGCAAAATACTATCTTTTACAATAACAAGGGAAAACCGCTCTGTTTACCTTTGGAAGTTAGGTTATATCCTTTCTAGTCCACTACTTACTTAAAGGCCTACTTCTCCAATGGAAATTATCTGTTAAGGGCATGAAGATGCTGTGTTTTGGGTTTAAAGAATGTTATTTCTTCTTTCGATTTGTTTTCATAACTTTCGGCTATTTGACATCTGCAACTGTCAGAGTCTGACGTTTTATCGATCGTAGTTCATGTGTCCAGTTGACAGCGTCGCTGGTCAAGTGAGAGACCGTATTCATTGTTCCATTTATAATTAATTTTTTTTTTGGGGTGCTCAACGAGTTTTACCACTGTCTGGAGGTTTTTCCTTTTTGCGTTTTTGCCGATGGTATTTCTAGTTACGTGTAGGAATTAAATTCCGCACGCTTTATGATTATAGTTCGCAGGATTGTTAATCGTCATTACTTCCTGTGATTCGGCCATTTTGGTACCGTCCCTTCCTGCTTGGGAGAAGGTTGCGCGAAACTGACTTCTCTGAGATAACGTGATAGTGCCGGCACGAAATTTTGGAACTCCCGATTTTAAAAGCACCCATGGGTGGATTTAGGTGTCCAAAGTATAAAATAAGGAAGTCCTAGTTTTTTTTTTCTTCTTGTTTTATTTATTTGGCTATGCAGCCGCTTTAATTTTAAGACTTTCTTATAAGGCTTATGCCAATTCTTTGAGTGTCTTCGTCATGCCACGTTCCTGTAGAACCCTAACCATCTTATAGGGTCCACCTCCCAGTCACGGGTTCTTACCAACAATATGTAGAACTCAGTACCAGGTCCTAGCACCAGTCCCTCGAAATGCAGACTAGACATCATAAGGCAGGACATAATTTCACATCTTAACGTGCGCCTAGAGGCGTTCTGGTACACCTTATCCTTTTACTATGTTATTATTAATGATTGTCATATTATGATGGTACCGTTTTGGTGTATAATGGGCAATTTGGTTATTTTTAAGTAACGTCGAATCCTCGACCTCATTAAGATTTTAATAACCTAGCTGTTATGTATTGTTGACCTGCGCCTAAAAGTGTACTGGGACATTTTACCCCATTTTATTTTTGTTATAACCAACGAATGAAATTAATGTTTTATTGACAATTTTGTAACCATTTGCCATCTAGGTTTTATTGCGATCTCGCTACCTTTACGTTACATGTTACGTTACATATCATGTAACGTCGAAATCTTGTACAGAGTAATGCAGCAATAAACTCAGATGTATTTTAAAATTTATCGTTTTATTTGAGTCACCCTATTAGGCAACACACCCCCAATGTTTATTTTCAGCTAACTCAACTTACTTTTCTTTATATCTATTTAACCGAGCTAGTGGACCCAAAACTACCTTGGTAGGTTTTCTGTTTTTGCCTGGCCCAAAAACAGTGGCGCCTTAAATTTATCGTTTCTAAACCCCCCCTAATCTCCGGCTTATGAGCTAGGGCACTTTGCTCGCTGGCAGTAGGCCCCTCTATCTCGGCTAAATTTGATTGGTTTGATTTATTTTTATTCAGTTATTTAAATTTTTGACAGTTTATAAAATTTAAGATTTCACAATGACTTTCAATTTTTGATTAATTTTTAAATACTCAATTAAATTTAAATTCATTAAAGGCGATTTACAGCGTAGCAAAGTGTTACTCTGTCCGTTTAAAAAGTGAAAAGTAGTATTTGCGCGAAACTCTGTGTTTTTGCAAAATAAGTAGAAAAGTTTATTTTGCCAGTTTATACGGAATTTGGTTCGGTTGATAATACCTCAAGAAAATGTATTATTGTATTGTCTTGTAATTCATTGAGAAGACGTAACGGTCTCGGAAGTTGGGTTTGTTGGATTACAGTGAGGGTAAAAAAAAATGTGTATGATACTGGGTGGCTCCAACATAAGGTTTTTAAATGTTGTAAAAGGTAATTTAATTATGGAAAGATTAAGCCTGTGAATTGAAAATTGTGTGTAACCATTTTAAATTTGATATACATTTGAAATTAATAAATAGTGTTTGTGAAACTACATTTGTGTATCAATAGCTGTTTTACTCTATGGAAAAGAGTAATATACCTTTAATTTTTGCACAACTTAAATAGGCAATTTCTAAAGTGAATCTGTAGGGAATTGAGTTAGATAAGAGTGAAAAATAGGTTGTTCTTGCATTTTTGCATTGAAGCACAGGAATCTTCCGAATCCCGCAAAATTTAATAAATCTTATACCCCACCTTTGGCCAAGATATTATCAAGTCGCTCGGATAAGTAAAAGTCAGGTCTAGGCCGAGGTGGGTGTTATAAAATAATTTTGTTTTTTAGATGCGACGTTTCGTTTCTTAGATACCATCATCAACATTATTTTTTTAAATACGGACCTGGATTTTTTATTCTATTTTTGAGTAGCTTTTAACGTTCCAAAACTAATGATGTATCACACTTGTCAGTATTTTGTATACTGTAGGAGTTTTTTGAAGATTTTTAAATACTGAAGAGTAGGCATTGACATTGAAACATCAGAAGTAGTGTGCCTTGACTTAGACAACAGTGTTCCTTAGATTTGATATATCTTTAATTATTCAGTTCCCTTTAAAAAATGTATTTTTCTAATGACGAAAAACGCGATATGCTTATTATTTACTACTTATGTAACTTAAATATAAGAAATGCAGCGGAAATGTATTTTGAGGTTGTGAACAAGACAGATAGTTGATTCTGGCTAAGGTATTTTAAAACTATTTAAAAAATTAAAATATTATTCTAATACGAAACAAAATGTTTCAGGTAAATAACAATAACTGTGTTTCTACCCGCCAAATTGAGGTAACTTTGAATAAACCAACTATAAAGCATGTAAAAGCATGGAGAATTTTAAAGAGCAATGGCTACAAATCATTTAAAATCCACATATCACAGCAATTGCACCCGGGTGATGCGGAAAGAAGATTAAATTATTGCATGTGGTTAAGGGGCCAAGTCAATACAAACGATGATTTTTTGCAAAACATTTTATGGTCAGATGAAAGTAAATTTACAAGTTGCGGCATATTCAATCGACAAAATGAGCATGTTTGGAGCATTGAAAATCCCAGGGAAAACCGAGAAATAAGAAAACAAGTCCGATTTAGTGTTAATGTGTGGGCTGGGATATATAATGATAAAGCAATTGGACCGTTTCTGTTTGAAGAAAATTTAAATGGTAACAGATATTTAGAATTCTTAAATACTCAGCTACAGGAATATTTAAGTGATATTCCCCTAGACAGACTACGCCGAATTTGGTTCCAGCAGGACGGAGCGCCCCCTCACAACACAAGGGCCGTAAGGAACTTTCTAAATGAAGAATTTCCACAAAGATGGAGCGGAAATGGTGGTTATATTGCCTGGCCAGCGCGGTCTTCCGATCTTTCGCCACTAGATTTTTATTTGTTATGCGTTAAAAAAATTAATTTATAAAACTGAAATAAATACCTTAGAAGAGGTAAAAATTCGCATTAGAAAATCAACAAGTGCATACACGTCAACGGCTATCTATTTGAATATCTAGAAACTTAAACATTGTTGAAAGTTACAAATTTAATACAAAATATTTTTGTCAGTCTTTATAAGCCTGCCATACGTCCCGTATTATACGGGACAGTCCCTTATTTCATGGTTTATGTCCCGCGTCCCCAAATTTGTTGTCGGGACATGCAAATGTCCCGTATTCTCTAAATCGCTCCCGTGTGAATGTCCGACCAAAACAAATCGATATGTTATCTCATCTCTAGTTTCCGTGGTAGCATAAATAAATCGATTTTTGCGCCTCATCTCTTCATCTATTCGACAGTTCACAACTGTGGTTCACAGGTCACAGGTGGTTCACTTATCTAAAATGCCTAAACGAAAGTGTGTATTTTCATCCAATTTACAAAGCAAATATCCGTTTCTTGAGGCTACTAAAATAAATTATGAAGTACATTGCAACATATGCAAGGGCACTTTTTCTATTGCTCATGGTGGAAATTCTGATATTGTTCAACATCAGAAAACGAGTAAACATAAACTTTCATTAAGTGCTGGAGCTTCAACGTCTAAAATTAAGACGTTTTTTGCAAGTAAAAGTTTCGGTAAGTGAAAGTGTTTTTCCTTTATAAACTGTAAAACAGTATGAATCGAATCGAGGTATGGGTATATATGAATGTTGTATTATTCCCTTTTTTGGGCGTAGTGCCGCAGTGGTTCCTATTTAAAACAAAAATCATTTTAGGGAATGAAGAGGCTAAATTATCGGCGGCTGAAGGTACTTTTGCCTACCACACCGTTTGCCACAATCATAGCTACAGTTCCATGGACTGTACATCCAAATTAATAAAGAGAATGTATGATCCTAAGTTTGGTTGCGCTAGGACCAAAGCTGAAGCCATAGTAAATAATATTTTAGCTCCATGGTGCAAAAAAGTTCTTAAAGAAGAACTAGAAACAAATAATTTTGTAAGCGTATCAATTGACACTAGCAACCACAAGTCAATTAAAATCTTTCCAATTCTAATAAGATATTTTAGTCCAGAAACTGGTGTGCACGTGAAAGTGTTAGAGTTCTCATCAGTCAAATGTGAAACTTCAACTGTTCTTTCAGAACATGTTATGTCTGTGCTGCAAAAATATAATTTGGTTTCCAAATTTGTATGTTTGTCGGCTGACAACACCAATTCTATGTTTGGTGGAGCAAACAGACGAGGTGAAGAAAATGTATATAGAAAATTGCAAAAAAATCTAAACAAACATTCGCTAATGGGTATTGGATGCATGGCACATATTGTTCATAATAGTGTAGAATCAAGTGTTGGGGTATTGCCGATTGATGTAGAAAATATTATTTGTAAAATCTACAAGTATTTTCACATTTATACTGTTAGGGTTGAGAGACTTAAAGAATTTTGTGACTTTGTAGATATTTCTTATAATCAGGTTCTGGGGTATAGTAGTACTCGGTGGTTAGCACTACTTCCGGCGCTTGAGCGAATTTTAAAATTATATCCAGCACTAAAATTATTTTTTTTGTCTGAATCAGGTTGCCCTAATGTTTTAAAATCATTTTTTGAAAATGAAGAGTCAGAGTTATGGCTTTGGTTTGTGCATGGGCAACTTGGCATTTATGAAAAGAGCATTCGAGAAATAGAGAAGCAGAATGCATGTTTTATCGAATCATTATCATGTTATAATTTACTGTTAACCACTGTAAAAAATAGAAAAGATAATAATTTTGTAACTCTTCAAGTAAAATCAATGTTAAAAAATGTATATCAAGATAACAACCCAGCTCAAACAAGATTTTATTCTTTTGTTTCTTTATTTTATAATAGGGCACATGAATACTTAGTTTCTTGGGGAGAGCAATTTTCCAACTACACTTCCTATAGTTGGTGCACTTTAAAAAATGTACCCCAATGGTCTGACGTGGAAGCTAGTATTCCTCTGATTGAAAATGCGGGAAATATCAAAATTGATAGCTCAAGTTTGTTTGACGAATTTGAATTGGTAAAATCATACATTACTGAAAAATTAAGTGAATGGAATTCAAATAATGTTTCAGTAGAAAATCGCTGGGTAGAAACATTCAAAGGGTTGAAAGAAAAAAGTATACCAATTTCAATTTTATCTAAAGTTGTAGAATTTTTACTTTGCCTACCAGGTTCTTATGCTGGAATAGAAATACTTTTTTCCAAAATGAACTATTTTTGGACAAGTGAGAAAACCAATATATTAGAAAGTACAGTAGGCAATGCTCTAACTATGCAATATAACTTGAATTTAACATGTTCAGAAATGTATGATAAACTAATGGAAGAGAAACATTTATGTGAACAAATTCACAAAAGTCAAAAGTACAATGCGACCGGCTCTAATAATTAACTTTGTTTTTAATCAGTTTTTTAGATTTTTTTTAACCATATATCGATACCCTACCGGCAGAACATCGTAAGTGACACTTTTTGATGAATTGACATTTTTGTGGAATTGGAGCCATCTTATGTGTATGGATGTACTGCCAAACTATCGTATCGTAAATTAATGTGGAAATACGAAAAAAACGCTAAATAACTTTATCGTAAACGACGTTTATTTTTCATCCAAACCATTTATAACCAACGAAAATATCGCACGACTCATAAGTACCGGCAGAATATCGTAACGTCAAGTCACGTGGTACAGTTATTTGTCATTTACGATAATGAATTCTACTTTAGTGCTGGTTATGTGAATAAGCATAGAAACGTAAGTTACATTTTTTTTGGTATTTTACTGATTTAAGTGTGAAAAATTGCTTTATTTTACTTTAGTTTGCTGTATAGTAGTGTATAGTTCAACGGAGTTACCATTGTATTATAAAATACTCAAATTTTGCCGGAAACTATTTACATAACCTATAATTTCCATAATTACAAAAGTGAGTTTATGCATTGTACAGCTTTAATTATTACAAAGTTAAATTTCGCTTTTCTGTCCAATAAAATGAATAATAAATAATAAAATAATAATAAAAGAAGTAGGTATAACGTTAATAATAGGTTCGCAAAGCTATGTGTGTTTTTTACAAACGTTTTAAACCGTTAAGATCAATACAATTTTTTAAATTTTGTATCTTTATAGCAAAAAGGTGAAGTGAAACTTTTTGATAAGACGTAGAATTGTATCTTTCACTCGTTGTAATGCGCATGCGTTCATAAAGAACGGTCGCGCAGCTGATCTTCTTAAATTGATCCCGTATTTCATAAGCCTCTGTAGCTCGGTGGTAGAGCTCTGGCCTGGATCTGGTCATCCCGGGTTCGATTCCGAGACGGACCCAATGTTTTTTTTTTAGTTAAATATTTTTTTTTAACTTTTTAGGCAAAAGGGTGGGTTAGTTTTGGTTAGATAAGGTTACTTTAGGTTAGGTAATGTTATGTTTTGTTGTTTTTTTTTTTTGCAAAAAGGTGGGAAATATTCCTTCCTCAATATTATTCAAACAAGCACTGGCAACAATGGAGTGAAAGATACAATAATATAACGTCTCGTCACTTTTTGTACTGTCTTGAACTATTTGCTCCTGTCTAGTACTGAGAATGGAAAAGTACCTACCTAAATGAAAATAATTATTTCAGGTAATATCTCATAATGGGTAGCCGAGGAAGAAAAATATTAAGTCTTTTAAACGAACAAAACAGTGCCAATCCTCGACTTAGCAAAAATACTGAGGATGAAATTCAATCATGCAGCATAAAAGTAGGTGATATTGTTAATATTGGAGATTGTTCCAACGTGCTAGATATTATTGTCGAAAATATTTTTGAAATTGCTGAATTGAATCCCTGCCTTGCAACGTCAGATGACCAGAGTATAAACGAAGACCAAGAAGTATTTTCACAGAAAAAAAGTCATGTTACTGACAGGCCAGCAGAACAACTGACTGTGAGAAAACTTGTGGATTACGATTCAAGCTCATCAAATGCCGACTCTTACATGCCTACCCAGCCTACTAGAACTAAAGCAAAAAGTGACCAAAGAAAATTTCGGCGCCACTCATCAGACATGTCTTACAATGAAGCAAGGGAAGAAATATCTACCGACAGTGAAGACTGGACTGCCTTAGAAGAGCAAGAAGAGCAAGTAGTGGGCAAATCAGTTAGGAAGAAGCCAATATTATCGAAACGAAAATCAAGGATGATTGAAAAAAATTATGGAAAAGGAAAGGAAGTACAACCCAATCCTTGCAAAGAAGACTGCATTAATCAATGTTCATTAAAATTTCCAGAGATCGTACGACAAGATATCCACGAATTTTATTATGGATTAGGGAATTCACAAAGGCAAAAAGACTGGTTATTATCCTGCATGAAAGAGGTTGGAATCAAAAGGAGAAGACAAGAGGCTGAGTCAAGTAGAAGGTGTAAAACATTAAAATATGCTTTTACTTGGTACGATGTTGAGCATCAAGTATGTCAGAAATGTTTGTTAAGCACATTGAATATTTCACAGATGACCCTTAGGTATACAAAAAATAATGCTGTTTCTTGCAGAATTTCCAAAACTGATCAGAGAGGACGACATGTACCAGCCAATAGGACTAGTCCAGAACTAATAGAAAATGCAGTAAAATTCATAATGGAGTTACCCGCTGTTCCTTCTCATTATTGTAGAGCAAAGACCTCTAGGAAGTACTTACCCAGTGAGTTTCGAAATAAGTCTTTTTTGTATAGAATTTTTGTCAAAGATCAGAAAAGTAATGGAAAAATCGCTCAAGTAAGTTTAAAAGTGTTTAAGGGGATCTTAAATGATAAATTTAATATTGGGTTCCACTTGCCCAAAAAAGATAAATGCGTGGTATGTGAACCAAGAAAAGACAAGGATTTTGAAGAAACAGAAAATTCAGTACAAGCCTACAAAGAGCATCTTCGTTTAAAAGATATTTGTAAAGAGGAGTTTTTAAAAAATCAAAAGAAAGGCATAGAGGAGAAAAATTTCCTTTGCGTTAGTTTTGATCTTCAAAAGGTCCTTAATACCCCGCATGGAGACAATCTGCTTCTCTATTATGCGAGAAAATATTCATTTTACAACCTAACTGTATATGAAAGTGTCACGCAAAATGCCTTGTGCTATTTGTGGGGCGAATGTGATGGAAACCGAGGATCGAATGAAATTTGCACTACGCTCTACAAATATTTAAAAGGAGTTGATGAAAATGGAAATACGGAACACGTTTCTCTTCACTGCGACAGTTGCTCCGGACAACATAAGAACAGGAGCACTCTGGCAATGCTGTTCTACTTTCTTGCTCAATCTTCTAAAATAAAATCAATAAAAATTACCTTTCTGTTACCCGGACATACCTACATGCCTGTAGACTCTATTCATGGTACAATTGAGCGTTTCATTAAGAACCGCATCGTGTGGGCACCATCTGAATGGGAAACTATTATTGGAAATGCAAGAATTAATCCAAAAAATTTAGAGACCATTAAGCTGTGTTTTACGGACTTTTTAGATTGGAAACATCTGTCAAATGAAGTTCTTCATCCCAAGAAATTTAAAACAGTTGAGGGAGAAGCTATAAAAATTACTAAGGTACGAAGCGTTTATTTTAAAAAGAATAATTCAAGCGTTATTTTAGATTATTCTTATGACAGCTCAGATACAAAAGTCATGAAAATGGCGCTGCCAAAAAAGAAGTTCACTACATTAAAAATAAAAAAATTGTACACTGCAAAATTATCTGTTACTCCGATAAAGAAAAAAAATTTGGAAGAACTCTGCAGAAAAAATGTTATTCCAAGAAAATATCACCAAGAATATTTTGATATGAATACATCAGACGAAATCCCTGATGTGTTACCTGAAACTGACCATGAAGATGAGGTAGAAGAGCAAACTAACTAAACGAACATTATTTTAAGATAATACCTAACATTAAAACTATTGTAAAAATTTCTTTGTTCTTATTTTTTGTATGTTGGATAAAACCATGTCCCTGTGTTTTGTATTTTGATCAAAAATAAAAAGTTATTTCATTACCGTGGTTTGTTATCGCATGTCAAAGTCATTACAAACAAAACATCGTAAGATGCACACGTACGATAAAAGTGTTATAGTTGGCTAGATTTAATACTGGCAAAGTATCGTAAGTGACTGGCTCAGCAAGACGATTTAAACTGAAACACTAAATTTAATTGATTTCAAAACCTTATAATATAACAAAACAACTCACCAAATTTGGTAAAGTTACTAAAGGAAATTACTGAAATAACCAAAAAAACCGTCTACTGTAAAATTTGCTGTCTGGTACATACGATGTTCTGCCGGCAGGGTATCGATATGTACCTATTATATATATATAATATATACTGTGCAAGAATCGATTTCTGTTGACGTACGTAAAATACCTAGGCTGTAATAGTTATTATTACTATTGGCAAAGTTTGGGCGTCGTCCCCAAAAATTTTTCAGGTGTGCCCCATAAATTGGTCACAAGCATAAGCAGGGGCCTACACGACCTTTTTGGTTTTTTACCAATTTAAAGACTTTGTGAAAACTGAAACGACGTGAAACTTGGGCGTTGTACCTCGAAAGTTTTGCGCCTTCGGCGCACGGACCTCCGGAGTCGCCGGCGGCGAGCACTAAGAGAATCCCACCCAACACTGAGTAAGCCGATGCTGCTTTATCAAAGAGTCCCGTTTTTTATGGAAAAAAAATGGTAGGCTTAAGTCTTTATAACTTAATTTTATAAATAAAGTTTAAATTGATGATCGGTGAAACTCGTCTGGGGATGAATCTGGCGGTGGAACGACCACACCTTTTGATTTCAAAGTTTGAGTTGTTACAGAAAGGTGACTTTTTATGAAAATCTGTCAATGCCTACTCTACAATATTTAAAAAACTCCTACAGTATACAAAATACTGACAAGTGTGATACATCATTAGTTTTGGAACGTTAAAAGCTACTCAAAAATAGAATAAAAAATCCAGGTCCGTATTTAAAAAAATAAAGTTGATGATGGTATCTAAGAAACAAAACGTCGCATCTAAAAAACAAAATTATTTCTTTTAAGAGCATAAAAAAGTGCAATGAAAAAGTGCTCTTGGTTTTTGGAAATAACTAGTATTAAGGCCGTAAATAAATAAAAACCAGAATTGATTTTTTCAGTTATTTTCGGATATCTCCGAAAGTAATCGGAATTTTTTTATTTCTTTTTTAGTTAATTATTCAGCATAAAAATGCGCAACTTTGCCTCAATTTAACCAACTCTCTATCTCTTAAGGTTACCGAGATAGCAATGCTATGACTTCGAATTTGTAACACCCTGTATGTGTTCAGTTTAAAAAAGTCCTTTAAAGAAAAGTATAGAAACCACAAAACTATGTATATCAACAATGTGTATAAATTTTATTACTAAGTGCCTATTACCTTTTATAAATAATTTGAAAATAAAAAAAAATTATACATTTTCCCCAATTTTTAAATTAAATTTTTTTTTGTTTAATGAATAAAATTCTGACTAAACGGACACAACAGACGTTTCTACGTTTAAACTATTATTAAAATTAATAAAAACTCCTCAATATACATACATATATTTCTCTTTAGATGCGATAAGCGATCCAAAACTATTCCATACATTTTGAATCTCCGCGCGAATAAGCAAACGGCATACCTACCCATAATTCCGCAAAAAATAATGAAGTAAGCTGCGACAACAACTCATAGCATTGTCTCTTTCTTACACTCACCTTGATCAGAATACTGCAAAAACGAGTTGTACGATTATAGAAAACAAATCTTATAATTAATTATTAATTGTGGAAAGAACGCCATGCTGGGTTTGCGTTTTCCTTTCCGAGTTTTTCAGTGTAGGTTCGGTTATTTTGTTTAACCCTTAAACCCCCAAGGGGGGCCGCTCAAGGACCCCAAGTCCAAAATTCCTACTATAAATCTTTTATTTGAACACACTGGCAACACTGCCGCTTGGTACGTATTTGTGTTGGCGTTTGTGAGTATTATTCAGTATGTGACCACATTTTGCAGCGAGTGCATCGACGTTTCACGTGATTTAGGTGAGTGGGGTCCCGCCGGTACCCCGTACGGGTATTTACGGCCCAATTTATTTTTAAAAAACGTCGTATATATTTTTTCACTTTTTTATTTTTCAGAGCTATAAAATGGGTGATTTTCATAGAAAGCGACCCCTTACACAACGTGAGTTAGAGGAAATAGCCGAGGACATGGATTTGGAGTCTGCAGCTGACCATGAGAGTGATACTGGTGGAGAAGACTGTTTCGGTACAGAAAATGTTTCGGAGACCGAGGATAATTTGGAAATTGGTAGTGAAGAAGATTCTGATGAAGAATTGACAGAAGAAGAATATACTAATGAGCAGGTTAGTGGCTCATTTTACACTGCTAAGTCTGGCATGATTTGGTATAAGCAACCTTTTCTACGAACTCGCCGAATGAAAAGAAATATTCTGAATATTAAGCCTGGAATTACACAACATAGTGCCGATGCTAACACAATTTTAGAAACTTTCAATTTATTTTTAACGCCGGAAATTAAAGACATAATTTGTCTACATACAAATCAGGAAGCTTCTAGATGTTATGATATTTGGAACGGTAAGAATCCGACTAATCAGAAACAATGGACACCATTTGAACGTGTCGAGCTAGACTGTTTTTTGGGTGTTCTAATAAAAGCAGGCGCGCTACGATGTAGGAAAGAATCCACTAAGGAAATGTGGACCACGAATACCTCCATTCGTCGAGCATTTTTCACTGCTTCGTTGTCAAGAAATAGATTTGAAGAAATCTCAATATTCTTACGATTTGACGACAAATCTACTAGAGCAGAAAGAAGAGAGAATGACAAATTAGCTGCCATTAGAAAAGTATGGGACCTTTTTGTTACCAATTGTCAAAAGAGTTTTGAGCCATATGACCATGTTACAATTGACGAGCAGTTGGTTTGTTTCCGTGGCAAGTGCCCTTTTAGGATGTATATCAAATCAAAACCAGGTCGCTACGGCATCAAAATATGGGCAGCTGCTGATGTAAAAACATCTTACCTTTGCAATCTTCAGGTCTACACCGGAAAACTTCCTGGTAATTTATCAGAGAAAAACCAAGGATATAGAGTAGTATCTGACTTAGTACAACCATATCACGGTTCTGGGAGAGGAATAACTACTGACAATTTCTTCACAAGCGTTTCTTTAGCAAACTATTTATTATCCAAAAATCTTACCTTATTGGGAACTGTTCGTAAGAACAAACCTGATACTCCAGCAACCCTAAATTACACTTCCAGGCCAATTCACTCTTCTATGTTTGCTTTTACAAAGGATCTGACGATGGTTTCTTATATTCCAAAAAAGGGAAGAATGGTTCACCTTCTCTCCAGCCAACATGATGAAGACAAGGTCTCTGAAGAAAATGAGAAGAAACCTATCATGATATTGGATTATAACCAAACCAAAGGAGGGGTTGATAATTCTGATAAGCTTGTGAGGGAATTTTCATGTAGTAGGAGGACAGCTCGATGGCCGTATAGGTTATTTCTCAATATTATAGACATATGTACTCTGAATGCTTATGTCATTTATATGGAGAAATATCCCGATTGGAAGAAAAAGAACAATGCCCGGCGACGTCTCTTTTTACATCAACTAAGTGATGACTTGGCTCGAAATAATATGGAAAGAAGGGCACAATATAGGAACCATAAGGAGCACACAAAGGCAGCTCTACGAGACTGTGGGATAGCAGTATATAGTGCCACAAAAGCTGCTGATGAACCAGCGAATCAAGACAGAAAAAGAGCAAGATGTTTCCAGTGTCCCAGAAGATGTGACAAAAAGGTGAACACTAGATGCGATCGTTGCAAACAATTTGTATGTCAAAATCACAGAATAACCAAACCAAATATTGTATGTACTAAATGCGCATCGGCTTGAATCCTTCTTTAAATTTTTAATGGTCACAATGAATTATTCCTGTTTTCGTTAACTTTTTATTTTTTCTTCTAGTATTAGTTTGTTACATTTAAATCATATTTTTTATTTTCTTTTCTAGAATATCCAATAAAGTTTCATGTAATATCTAAAGTATAGTTTTGATTTTCCCTAGACTTATTTAATTTAAAAACTGAATTAAACTAATTTGAAACCATATATTTAGCTGGGGTCTCTAAAAGACCCCGCATGGGTGTTTACGTTGATTTTGATGGCATGGAAATTTAAGGGTTAAAGAGCAAACTTTTGTTATGTATTGATGGTTCATTGTGTGAAGTGTGTTTATTGTGTATTTTATAATCTCACAGAACAGGTAGGTGGAAATTACTTCGCTTAGTTCTTGTTTTTATTTTTGTGGCAATTGTGGTAATATCGGCGTGGGTGTAGTAAGGTAATCTAAAATCTAATTTTATTTTTGGGTTCCTAAACTATAATCACAACTCACAGTTTTTTGTTTGGGAATTGGGTAGCAGTAGAAAATATAATACTTGTTTGATAGGTTTACTTTTGATAAATTTATTTTAATGGTGTAGAAGGACGGCCATTTTTATTTAGCGGCAAATTCAAACGTATAAAATATTATTTTGGAAATTTCCATTTATCTCTTTTTAACCAGTACCTACAGGTTGAGACGTAAAAGTGAAACTATAATAATTTGAACCTATTTGCCCCCAAAATTGCTTTTTTTACATTAGAAAAAATGCAGAGTTTATACTGAGGTTTATAGGTAGGTACTTGAGAATTTTTCGTTTTAACGGATCATCTTGATTATTATTGGACACAAACTTGGATATATTATATATTTTAATTCTTGAGAGTAATAATTTTTTACGAACATTTTTTAAGTATCCAAAGCTTTTCTTAATGTAAACAAAAAGTGGCAATTTTGGCGGCAAGTAAGTATAGGAACAAATTATAGTTTCTGTTTTAAGTTTCAACCTGCTTTGGTTAACATTAAGGCATAAATGGAAGTTTGCAAAATCATATTTTATAATATTATGTTTCAATTTGTCTTAAGTAAAAATGGCCGTCCCCTTCTACACTCTTAATAAAGACAATTTGGGGATTCGAGACATTTTAGATGTTTCTTGTCCCGATGAGTGCTTCTTCCAATAGTGATACAGCCTTTTAATCTTTTACTTTTCATCATCTAGATACTTTACCGACCTATGTAAGCAATAATTTGGACAATATTAAAAAATGAGCACCCTGAACAAAGTGCATGTTTGACTTGAGGTTCGTTATTTCTAACCAGTGTTATGCATAATGTACGTAGTAGTTTTGTGACGAATTAGCGTCCGGATTCGTTTATTCTATCTTGATAAAGAGTAAAATAAACTGTCAAAACGTTGGCCTTTTTTTGAAAGGAAGACCTGTGAATTTGGTTGTAGCTTTTAAAACTATTTTAAAAATTAAATACTTAGATACAAATATATAATCTTTGTTTCAGGAAAATGTCATTGCGTCGTAAACGCAAAAATATTCTTGATGTTTCTTCACGACACATTTGTCGTCTTATGAGGCATAATAATGAACCAAAGAATATAGTTATTACAAATCAGTTACCCCAAGAAACACAAGAAAATGAGCAAAATTTGGAAACCGATGTTTCAAACCTTGAGACAGATATTATTATAAGTGATTTTACTGAAGATTGTGATACTGAGTGTAGCAATAACATTAATAGTACACTACCATTTCAGGAACCTCAAAATCATTTAAATATTTTCAATACAACAAACTATTTTAATGACCTAACAAATCAAGGTGAAAAGTATGAAGAAAATAGTTAGTCATTACTTGTGGACCTTAGAAGTTGGGCAACAAAGTACAAAATCAAACGAAGGGCAGTTTCAGGTTTATTGACAGTGTTGCGTAAACATGAGCACGCTGATCTTCCAAAATACTATAGGACTCTCTTTAAACCCCCTAGGAATACTAAACTAAAATCAGTAGCACCTGGGAGTTATTACCATTTTGATAGGAAATCACAAATTGTTGAAATTTTAAACATTGAATATAAAACATTTAAGTTTGAAGAAATCCGATTAAAAATTGGGATAGATGGACTACCAAAATCCGATTCCAGTTCCAGTCAATTGTGGCCAATTCTTGGGTGTATTCATCCATCTTCTTGCATCTTTTTGACAGGTGTTTACCATGGCTATCCTAAGCCGGAAGATTCAAATCAATTTTTAGAGAGTTTTGTGAACGACATTAATAAGTTGATTAATGAAGGTTTGGTCTTTGAAGGTATAAAGTTTAAGGTTTCAATTTTCTGTATAGTAGCGGATGCGACAGCTAAGTATTTTATAACGAAAACAAAAGGCCATACAGGATATTTTAGCTGTACCAAATGCGAGCAAGAGGGTAACTTTACTGAAGGTCGTATGACTTTTCCCCTAACTTCTTCTCGAAAACGCACAAAGCAATCATTTACTGCACAAGAAAATCCGGAATATCATCTAGGAAATTCAATCCTGCTCACTATATCAGAATTTGATATAGTAAATCAAATACCCTTAGATTACATGCATTTAGTTTGTATAGGAGTTGTCAAGAAAATCATTGTTTTGTGATTAAAGGGGCCTTTAAATGTTCGGTTGTCAAGTACAAAAGTGGATATAATCTCAAAAAAATTGCTTGCTCTTAAACCATTTATTTGTAGAGAATTCGCCAAAAAACCTCAGGAATTAAGTAACTTTAGCAACTGGAAAGCCACAGAATTGAGGCAATTCATTATGTATACAGGTCCTATTGTATTGTCCGGAGTTCTGCCAATTAAGATTTACAACCATTTTATAACTTTACATGTTGCCTTAAGAATATTTTGCACGGAAGGTAATACTGGTATTACTCAACTGCCCACAAGCTTATAAAACATTTCCTAGATTATTTCATTGCTATTTATGGAGCCAAATATGTGTCTCACAACGTCCATGGTTTAATTCATTTAAAGGATGATGTTGAACGGTTTGGTCATCTAAACTCTTATAGTGCTTTTCCATTTGAAAATTTTATGAAACATCTAAAGTCTTGTATAAGCAAACCTGACCAACCTATGCAGCAGATACATCGAAGATATATTGAAATGCAGAATTCCAACTATTTTATGATTGAAAACTATATTAAACAAAGTGATTTTACCAGTAATGCAAATCATTCAGATGGACCACTTATTCCAAATTTCAGTTTTGGCGAACAGTTAAAAAACATTAAATATCAAAGTTTTTATTTCAATAAATCAGCCAGATAATTGTTGTATTATAGATGGAAAAGTAGTAAAAATATTCAATATTGCATACTGCAAAAATCTGGAATGCTATGTGGTGATTGGAAAACAGTATTCAACAGTTAAAGACCTGTATCAGAAACCTTGTCGATCAAGATAAATTTCATGCTTCTATGTCGAAAACTTGGACAATTATTTGTCTTTTTGGCCTATATCAAAAATATTGTTAAAATGTCTAAGTATACCTTATGCTAATGGTTTTGCCATATTTCCACTACTACCCAGCTGAACTATACTGCCACTTGATACCACAAGCCACAATAATTTATTAGCCATATAATATTAATGCTTATTATAAACGAGTATTTAAGAATGTTATAGTCATTGAAGAAATTCAGCATTATGGAAAAAGCTTGGTGTGTTGTTGAATTAGATGATGGTGTACAAGTTGTGCCTCAAATATGGATAAAAGGAGACAAGTGGTATTGGCCTACGTTTAAAAGTGCAAACTCACAAAAACTATATGAAAAAGCTGTAAGAGAATATAAAGATCCTAACGAGGCTTGGGCATTATACAGGGTCCGAATTTTGGGAGTTTATGGTTAGTAATTTTTTCTAAACGTAACAACTTTAAACAGACCATTTATTTGTTTAAACTATTTTTTTGTCCCCAAATCTCAAAACAAACATTATGATTAGGCTGAAACTTCTACTGCAGAGCTTGCTGAAAACATAACCCTTACAGATACTACTGAAGTACACTTAGTCTCCAATATTCAGTTCAAAGAGCAATTTGACAAGTTAATAAGCTTATTAAATGAATGTTAGTGGCTTTTAAAAGTAATAATACAGATGCACTTTTATAACCATAATCGAATAATACCTGTCAACTATATTTTTTATTTTTTTTAGGGAAAAATCGAACCGATGAGATATAATTGATATAACAGTTAAAATAGACAGACTGGAGGAAAAATTCACAAAAAATACTCCGGCCATAGATGCCTATGATTCAGCCGATTTACAGATGTTTCCCATTGGAAAAGTTTGTGATGTAATCAAATTTGAAAAAGATTTAAACAACTTGGATTACAAAAAAAAAAGTGTTTGGTCACTTACGCCGCAGTACTGGCTGTGGAATGCCATGGAAAACAGCATGCTACAAGCTGTGTGCAACTTTATTTACAAAAAAATTATTGACACAATTTTCTTGGACCGGAATGAGTCGTAGTCATGAAAAACAAGCCTTCAGTAAGTTGTCAAATATTTTAGACTTATTTTATAAGCTAATTAATGGTACTGATAATTCATTCAGTTTTTTACAGGGTACATATAGTGTTTGTTAAGTATAGGTGTTATTGAAACATCTGTTTTAATCAAATGTCTCGAAATAATCTTAAGTTTTTTCAAATCATTAACTGATAGACAATTAGCCATAGCTCCTGTATCAAGCTTAAAGTTTATTTTATAGCAAAAATGTATAGTTAAATCTACATTCCAATAAGAAATGTCATTGTTATTATTAGTTATTTCATCAACCA
The DNA here is from genome assembly GCA_963969555.1 of Polydrusus pterygomalis. Taxonomy (NCBI): domain Eukaryota; kingdom Metazoa; phylum Arthropoda; class Insecta; order Coleoptera; family Curculionidae; genus Polydrusus; species Polydrusus pterygomalis. The sequence continues at coordinate 119,576,231 of OZ018378.1, read as the reverse complement.
CTAAATAATTTGAGTCATTTTCACCAAAAGATTCCTCTGAACTGGAATAATTCACCTCATGAATTTTATTGTTTCTACACATTTTTGCAAAATGATTTGTAATTCCACACTGGGAACACCTTTATCCAAAAGCTGGACAGTTGTTTTTTTGGTGGTAACGCCCACAACGAGTACATGGAATATTCTTACCCTTGTGCTGCTCTATATTTTCTTGTGGCCTGGATTTATTAGAGTATGATGGATTTTTGGGAAATTTTTCCTGTCCATAACTTCTGGCTGCCCTATAGCTCGTTCCGGGAACATCCTCACTTATTTTCTGAGGCATATTTTTAAATCCTTTATGAACCCAATCCACCGGTACTGAATTTTCTTGGAATATGCGATTTATTTGCAGCGATTGCACTCGTGAGTTTTCCACGGTCACGCACAACTTTACGGCGTCATCCGACGTCATGCTGTCATTAGCTTGCAAGAGTTTTTCACGCAAGGAGAGATCTAAAAGGCCGCACGTAAGTAAATTCTTAATTAAGTCGTCCTTTAAGGTACCGAAGTCACAGCTTAAGGTTTTGTTTTTTAAATCAGTTACGAACGGCTCAATAGTTTCACCCGGTAACTTAAAAGTTCTTTTTTGGCAAAAAATGCTCCTCAAACTTTTTTAACACATTTTTTAATTTTTTATCTTCGTCTTGTTCAAACGAAAATTTTCAATTTCAATTCACGTTCAAGTTCAATTCAAACGTTGTAAATAAGAAATTCTTCATCACCGATGTAATGCGGCAGTTATGCTATTTGTACCGTTTCGTCCTTTTTCTTTAATTCAGAAGCAACTAAATAATTTTCAAAACGTTTCCGCCAGACCTTCCAATTTTCCGTCAAATTCCCGGTCATAATCATATAGGACTAATACCCCTGTAATCACCCATTTTATTTTTATTTGACCGCAAACCACAATAATTTTACCACGCACTTAAATTATTCTATTAAATTCGGAATTCGGTTAAATTTTTTATCTGCGACGTTTTTTTTCGTACTGCGCCATGTTAAGTATAGGTGTTATTAAAACAACCTTTCAGGTAGATTTTAGGTAGAACTCGTTAAAAAATAAAAAGCATTACATCTAAAGCAGTATTTATTGATTTATACAATACCTACATTACTATTTCCACTTACTACTAAGAAAGACAGGAGTTTTCTTCTCACGTGAATATTTTAAAATACCATAAAATTGAGGAAAAAAAACGATTTTGTAAATTTTCATTAATAAATTCATTTAAAAAGTCTTCAGGAGTAAATCCTTTGAGTATGCCAGTTATCATAATCATAGGTTCCGTATTTTGTATTTCCTTGATTACAAGCTCCTTATTTATTAAACTATCCTTTAATTTTTTTTGCTGTGCAACACTATGACACTCAATAATAACACTACCGCTCTGCAGAGGCCTTACGTTTTTAAAACTTTCTACGGCGTTGGCTATTTTTAGGTTTTTCTTGACTTCATGTAAGACAACTCTAGAATCATTTTGATTTTTCATTTTTATTACTGTTTCTAATTTGGTCTTTTGCGGTGGTGTTTGGAAAATTAAAAACAGTTCTTTCCAAATTTGTAAAGTTGCGCGTTTGACAACATTTCTTTTGTGTTCTTATATCACGATTTGAAATAAACGATTTATTTATTTACCAATGTTTTAGAAGTACCTACCTTATTTCTTTCCCAAAGTTTTTTTTCGTCCTCGATACCTTTTAGTATTTATGGTTCTAATTTCACACACTTTTCAGATTAGCAATGTAACTGCAAAGATGTAGAAAAAACGCTTTTCGTTATTAGAAATTTATTACTGGAATTGAATGCAAAATTTGATCAACTGTCAACTCAACCATCAGGGGAGGCTATGAAGAGTGTGTCGTCAAGTGATATTTTAGCTAAAACAAATATCAAGTACCCTATTAATACTATTGAAGATCTAAAAACGTTAAACCAGTTTTTGGAAAACGTTAAACCAGTTTTTGGAAACAACTGAGGAGCAGGAAATGGTAATATACTTTTTTAAAACCGACCAGAAAATATACACTTTCTGGACAATTTTTCGTCTAGAAAATAACCTTTTTTCGATCGCAAAACCGGAAAAGTGACGTTAGAGACCGGAAAAGATTTTTCCGGTCCCTGTTTTTTGTTTTTCCAATCGCTCTTTAATAATACAAGCTACCTTGATTTCGTTACTATGACAACAACATTTCAATGTATTGTCGAGTGACAGTTCATTGATTTTTAATTTGTTGTTTATGTCAAACTTGTTTCGCGAGTTCGCAAATTTAACAATATGAATTCAGATTTTGAATTATCCGACATGGAAAATGAGATTTCAGAAGAAATTTTGGAAGCAGCAAGGAAAGCGACTTACGATCTATTGCCAGTAAAATCAAAAGCCCGTTACGAGAAGTCATACGACGCATTTAAAAATAATTTAAAATAATTTAATGTAAGTATGTCGAAGTGTCGGTCTTAAAAAAAATATTGTACGTCACGCAACCGAAAATTAGTGTTTTCCAGGTCTCTCCAAGCTTCCAGGACTCGCCTACGGCTCGCCCTGGAAATGCTTGTGTCGACCTGAAAAACACAACTTTTTGGACTTGTAACGTAAATTACTATTCCAAACAAAAATTTACATGCTCAATTTTTTATTAACAAGCAAAAAATAATTGATTTTTGTAATTTTCCATAAAACTTAATATTTCCCCTCATTTTTAGGAAATAATTCAACAACTTCTAGTACAAAACTTAAAATAGGAATTTATGAAAGCAGGATTAAAAATTTTTGTTTTATTGTATAATGGAAATAATAAATATCTTTAAAAATTGAAATATTGACCATGATTGCTAGTTATAGCTATTTAGAGAAAACTGGTTAATTTTAGGTTAATTTTTTGGCAAAACAGGGAGGAGCCAATTTGTCTGAGGTTGTAAGAAGGTGCTTGACCCTCATAATTACGGACGATATTGCTATGCAATTATCCTTCCAAGGAAGGAAACAAAAAGAGCCATTCAATTCTTTGAAAATTTGTACAGCCGTCCTTGGTAAGCTACTGCTTTTTAGAGCCACAAAAAATAACAAACCACTGTCAAATATTTTTTAACTAAAAGGAAACTTATAATATCTTAAAAGTTAAATAGAAAAAGTCATCAATACACTTTATATCGAGGGGGTAATCTTTAGCGTATATTTTTAACTTTGTCACTTCAAGCCCCTCGGGGGAGTAAGCTCTAACCCTTAAATCTTAAATGTTATTAGGGGGTCAAGTGATACCTCATTTTAAAGGTGACTAAATTATCTTTTTAATGCTTCCTAGCTTTTTGAATTTGCTACAGTAGTTTTTAAGAAAATACTTTTTTTTAAATAATGACCCAATAATCGAAAGGATTGCTTTTTTCACTTTTACCACTATTTTTTTATTTTGTAATTAGTACGATTGTATCTCAGTGCTTTATGTTTTTTAAAATCATGTCATCTTATTTTTACAATAAAGCTGTTTACAAGAAGCATGGTTCTTGGGGTTAGGCAGTGGCAAAATGGAATCACTTTTTGACGTTTCGTTTGCAGTTGTACGAGGCATTTGCATGGATATTTTTACTCTTCGAGACTATAGCTACCTGGCAAAAGTTCTGTGTTCCATGTTTAGATGATATGACTGAAACGCCGAGACACGTCAAAAGATTTGCCAAAGGGGACAACTTTTTAACCAAAACGACCTCTTTGCTTGTGATCTGCAGGAAGGTGATGTGCGGGATTGCTACCTAACAAATTATAAACGAGACGATGCGATTATAGTCAAGTTTGCAAATACGAAATCAAGAGAAAAGTACTCCTTGGTAGAAAAAAGAGAAAGTTAGATTCTTCGTTGTTAAAAATTAATGGTGCTGGAAATATCAAGACCCCTATTTTTATAAATGAACAATTGTCTCCCAACAATAGAAACTTATTCAACATGGCATATAAAATCAAAAAACTGAAGAACTATAAATATCTGTGGACCAAGAATGGAAAAGTGTTTATGAGAAAAGACGAGGGGACACCTTTAATTCAAATCGTTAACAAAGAGTGTATATCAAACCTAATTTAAATGGCTGAGCTACACAAAGTTGATTTTTATGAGACAGTTCATGAGTATTTACTAAATACAAATAAAATTCTAAACAAACTGTGGAAGGTTATCAACAATATTATATATAACAGGCACACAAGAAAAAGTAAACCAATCAATATCCGAAAACTCATAGTTGATAGTGTAGAGTATAAAGACCAATAGTGGACCATTATTAGCTCAAAACATACAACCATCTCCTAACGCTCCTCCACTGGCTCAAGCGACTACAAATATTTTTACTTTGCAACCATCAACTGTAGCAGAAATAAAGGATATCATAAATGGACTGAAAACAGGCAAATCCCCAGGAACTGACAAAATATCAGGTGAAACTCTTAAGGAATTTAAAGATGAATTTTCAGTCATAATAAATAAATTAGTCAACCTGTCTTTTAAAATTGGATCAGTACCAAGCTCGCTAAAAAATGCAAAAGTGATACCAATTTACAAAGGAGGTGATCACTGTATACCTAGCAACTATAGGAAAATTTCCCTGCTATCTGTGATCTCCAAAATCTTAGAAACATGCGTAAATAAACGAATCACTCATTTCCTCGACAATTCAAACTTCTGGTTTAAAGGCCAATATGGCTTCCGACCGGGAAGCAGCACAACAACAGCTACAACTGATCTCATCATCAACATTTCCGACAAAGTGGACAAAGGTATGGCCTGTGTCCTTATATCTCTTGACCTAAAGAAAGCCTTTGACACAGTTGATCACAAAATGCTTATAAATGTTTTGGAGAGTGTTGGATTGAGAGGAGCACCTCTGGCTTGGTTTAAGGATTACCTACAGGGACGAACACAATATGTAGTAACCAACAATACCTCCAGTGATATAGGCAATATCGAATGTGGCATCCCACAAGGATCAACCTTGGGCCCAACTTGTTTTTGATCTATGTCAATTATCTGTCAAACCTGCCTCTACTTGGCCTGTTACAATTGTATGCTAATGACACATGCCTAGTATATTTTGGTAAGGATCAACAACTTTGGAAATAAAAATTGAATTGGATCAAAATCGTGTTAAAGAGTGGTTAGGTCATTATAAACTAACTCTCAACATTGAAAAGTCCACATATTTAGTTGTATCTAGAGATCGGGGATGGCAGAATTTGTCAGCTTCAATTGGAATGGACCAACTCAAAAAAACAGACTGCGTGAAATACTTGGGACTATATATAGACAACAAACTGACATGGGAAAGGCACATAACCCACGTAGCAAAGAAGATTGCCCCGGCAATTGGTGTCTTGGGCAAAGCAGCTCAATATCTTGAAATCAAGCAAAGAAAAGCCTTGTATTATTCATTAATCCACAGCCATCTTACCTATCTGACGCTTATCTGGAGGAATACCTTCCAAAATAAAATCAATCCGTTATTGGTTCTTCAGAACAAAGCACTAAAGAAACTGTTTGGTCTGCCTAGGCTATATCCAACTGAAGACCTATACCTCCCAAATAAAATAATGGATATTAGGTCTCTTTACATCTTTCAGACTTGTATATACATAAATGTACTTTCAATAACTCCAAATCAAACCTACCCTTTACAACATCTAGCAATGTACACGATTACAATGTAAAGCAGGGTCCACACTTGCTATATAACGCTGCTATATAGCCAAGTTATATAGCATGTTAGAGATTTTATGATGAAATATAGCAACATTTTCTGCTATATAACTTGCTACATGCTATCCATCTCTTGTCGGTAAAGATCAAAGAAAACCGTACAACAATGTTATTCTAACATATAGCAACACGTCCAGACTTGCAATATGCGTTTTTTTTTTGTTAGTAAACGTATGGTAAACATCAGTGACGGTCGTGTAGTTTTCCTTATTTTCTGTACAAAATGGAGTAAGAAAATGATCAGTGGAATAAAGAAAATATTTCGAAACTAATAGGATTATACAGAGAAAGTGTAGAATTATAGGACACCCGTAGTCCATTGTATAAATTAAAAAACAAAAAACATGATGTGTGGATGAGAATTTCTGAAGTCATGAATATGGAAAAAACCGAAGTTGAAAAAAAGATGCGTTGTTTAATAGGACAGTCTCAAAGGGAAGAAAAAAAATGGAAATCTCTCCAGAAATCTGGAGCAGGTTCGGACGAAATATATACCTCGAAATGGTTTGCTTTTAAGTTGCTAATGTTTCTCAAAGACAAAAATAAGCCACGGGAAACAATCGAATCAGGCATTGTAAATGAAAAGGTAAGTCGATATAATAAAGTTAAATAAAATAGCCACTTATTTGATTTTTATACTTAAAGGATCGTGAAATAGAGGAGTCTGATGCTCCTTCAAATGAAATCGAAATCGAAGAAGGGAATGTGAGAGAAGGGTTCACTGGTGCAGGTAAAAATTTTTTTATATCATATAAATTACACAATTTACATGATATAAAAGCTTGTCACGAGATTTACTTGTGTAGACAAACAAGTATGTATGTATTAAGTATGTAGTTTATTAAATAGGTAAATGCATGGGTACATCTACACAAGTAAATCTCGTGACAAGCTTTTATATCATATAAATTGTTTGTGTAATTTAATAAATTGATGGGTTTTATTCAATTTAAAGTTTTTTTCTTCTTTTTAGAGCATTTAAATAAAAACTTTTTTTTTGACAAAATTTTATTATTAATTTTTTGTGTATATTTTCTATAATTTTTCTAATTTAAGGATGAGCATCGATTTCACAAGAAAATGCAGCTATAAAAAGCGATCAACACATGTAACAACTTCAAATATGGTGGTTCTATCTTCGTTTTTTGTAGTTTTAAATAGAAATGTGCACTCTCTTAATAGTTGTTTATTATTATTTACATTAGGTATTGCAAAAATAACAAAAGTCTTTAGAATCAAAAACGTCTGTAACATTGAACGGTTGAGTTGAGAGTTGCTGTGCTTCTGCTGCTGGGCGGGATCCCAACATCCTACACGTCATCGGTGAAGGCAGCGACGTTGCCGCTGTGCATTTTGGAATGCTTCTGCTTCTCAAAGATTGTCCATGCCGCCGGCCTTGAAATGCCTCGGGTGTTTCAACGGAGACAGCTGCTTTATTTCATCCATTTGTTCACTGGGACAGACTTCAACGGGTAGGGGACATATTCTTTGTACGGATCGCTTGGTAAGCCCATTTTTTGTACGAATCGTTACAACTCGGACCAAATTATCCGAGCCTGGATGAAGAGCAACGATCCGGCCCATAGCCCATTGTAAGGGCGCCAGATTTTCGTCTTGTAGAAGAACCAAAGTGTCCAATTTTAAGTTTTCAGACTTGGGTTTCCATTTATTTAATTGTTGGAGAGTATGTAAATAGCAATTACTCCAGAGTTTCCAGAATCTTTGAACAATTTGTTGCAGTTGATGGTACTTTTTGAGGCGGTTTAATGGGATTTCAGTGACCTCTTCTTGGGGGGACGCCAGTAAATTTCCACCAATCAGGAAATGTCCGGGGGTTAGAACTTCTAGGTCCGATGGGTCATTGGACATGGGTAACAAAGGACGGGAATTAAGGATCGCCTCAATTTGGGTTATAATGGTCAAAAATTGTTCGAAATTTAATATTGTATTGCCAACGAAAATCAATAAAGTATTTAAAAATGTTTTAAATATTAAACCGACAATCAAACAAGATAATAAGAAAACTAGACAGGAAGTAGGAAAACACATCAATCCAGCCAAACTAAATGTCGAAATATCAAAAATCGATAATTTGAAAGACGGTGGTATTAAGATAGTTTGCAACAGCAAGGAGGAAGTTCAAAAAATTCAAAAAGAAGCGGAAAATCACTTAGGGAAAAATTATATACTGGTAGTTCCAGAAGAAAAAAAACCTAGAATAAAAATTGTTGGAATTGAAGATGAAATGGGTGAAGACGAATTAATTACAAGTATATTAGAAAAGAATAGTTTTATAAAAAATGCAAAAATAAAACTAATTACAATTAAAAAAATGCAAAAAAAATATTTAGCAATTTTGGAAATAGATGGCCTAAATTTTAAAAATATTATGGAAAAAGGATTTATTTTTATAGATTTTTCTGTATGTGCAGTTTATGAACATGTTGACATTGCTCGTTGTTATAACTGTTCAGGATATTACCATTCAGCTAAAACTTGCACAAAAATAAAAGTATGCACGAAATGTGGTAACACTGGACACAATGCCAATGAATGCACCATTTCCAAAGAAAACATTATTTGCCCAAACTGCAATGAATTCAATGAATAATATAATACTGGGTATTTTATAAACCATTCACCATTTGATTTTAATTGTGAAATATTTAAACAAAACATCGACAAAGCTAAAAGAAAAATTGATTATAGTATTGAAGAATAGCAATTACAAAATATAGTAATTGAAGAAAAGTTAGTAAAACGTGATGAAGAACATAACAAAATTTACCATTTAAATACACAAGGATTTTTGAAAATTAGAGACGAAATTAAGCAGTTTGTAGTAAATAAAAAACCGTTGGTATTGTGTTTATCAGAGACTCACGTAACAAACGAAATAAATAGTCACGAATTAGAAATAGACAATTACAATTTGTATCGTTGCAACTCAAATTCAAACCATACGGGAGGACTCTTAGTTTATGTATATTATAAAATTATAGTCAATACTTTTAAAGACATTTCTGTGGACTATCAATATTGGTATATTTATATAAATTTAAAAATTAACAGACAGTTTTACGAACTTTGTGTTTACTACAGTCTACTACGCCTAGTGGAAATATAACAGATTTTCTTACATTTTTTGAAATGCAATGTAATTTGACATGGGAAAAAAATGGCACAGTGATACATATTGGAGACTTTAATATAAATTTCATAAATAATGATTTTTATGTTAAAAAATATAAACAAATAATCAATATAAATGGTATGAAGCAAATGATAACAGATTACACCAGAGTAACTAATAAATCTAAAACAATTATTGACTTAATAATATCAAACGACCATTATTTAAATACCAGTGTTGTACAGGAACCGAAAATTAGTGATCACGATTGGATTTATGTAAATATTGAAAAGTTTTTAGAAGACAGAGATAAAAGTAAAATTATGAAGTATGTTGACTACAAAAAATTGTCAAATGAACTATTATCAAGTGTCTGGAAATATAATAGTTTAAATGTAAATGTTTTGTTTGACAATATAATATGTAATGTTGAAAAGTCTATTAACAAAATTGTAATAACAAAGATAGTCACCAATAGAAATCATCCGACACCATGGTTTAACAAAATTATTATGGAAGCGAAGAAAAAACGTGACAATATGTATAAAAAATTTATTATTACCAAAAGTTCTAATGATTGGGAGGAGTACAAAAAATTAAGAAACTGTTGTGTCAGTGTCTTACGAAAAGAAAAAGAAAAATATTATGATGAACAAATAGATAGAAATAAATATGATCCAAAAAGAATGTGGAAAACTTTAAAGAATTTTGTCAAGCCAACTACAAAAAGTGAAATAAAGGAAATTATATTTAACGGCAAAAAAGAAACAAATCCTTATTGTATTGCTGAAAATATGAATAATTATTACGTTAATAGTATTAAAGAAATAGTTGATGATATCGAGGTTGGAAATGAAATATTATGTCCTAAAATTGCTACATGTTCCAATATCATTGAAGAATTCCGAGAAGTTTCATTAAAAGAATTAAAATTTGAAATTAACAAACTCAAATCAAACAATAATTATAGTGAAATTTTATCAAAAAAAGTAATGAAAGAAACTTTTACAAGCACAGGTGAAATTATATTAAGATTAATCAATACCTGCCTAAAATATGGAGAAATACCTGAAGATCTAAAATGTTCTATTATAACACCAGTTCCAAAAATTAAAAATACAAAAAAAAGCTGTGAGATGAGGCCAATAAATATATTATGGGATATTGAAAAATTATTAGAAATGACAGTTTATGAACAGATACTAGAATTTATTGAAGAAAACAAAATTTTAGTAAATATGCAAGGAGGTTTTAGAAAAGGATATTCAACAGAAACGGCAATCCAGTCTGTAATTGAAAATTGGAAGCGAAGCGTTGACAAAAATGAAGTTGTATTGGCAGTATTTTTGGATTTTAAACGTGCATTCGAAACAATTGATAGGGATAAATTATTAAAAAAAATATATCAGTATGGATTAAGGGGAGTTGTTTATAAATGGTTTCAAAATTATTTAAGTAATAGGCAGCAAAAAACAAAAATTGATAATATTTTTTCTAAAAAGGAATATAATAATATTGGGGTACCACAAGGTAGCATTTTGGGTCCATTATTATTTATTCTTTATATAAATGATATGCCAAATGTTTTAAAACAAAGTTTTATTCAAATGTTTGCTGACGATACCTTATTATATATAAAGGGTAAAAATATTCTTGATTGTATAGACATTTTAAATTTTGAATTAAAAACTTTATCAAACTGGTTAAAGGTAAATAAATTAAAATTAAATGTTTCTAAAACAAAATTTATGGTTATTGGAAATAGCGTGATTAATACAGACATAAATATTTTTGTTGATGATGAAAAATTAGAAATTATAGACTCTTTTAAATATTTGGGAGTAATTTTAGATTCTAAGTTAAAATTTGAATTACATTTTGAAAATCTGGTATCTAAAATTGGAAAAAAAATTAATTATTTAAAAAGAATAAGTCAAAATTTGAGTTTATTTTCACGAAAAACAATTTATAACACTATAATTTTACCTCATTTTTTATATTGTTCAACTATTTTATACACAGCAAATGATGGGGTTTTTAATAGACTCCAAGTTTTGCAAAATAAAGCTATGCGTATAATTTTAAATGTGGATAAATATACGAAAATAAATTTAATGTTAACGAAACTTCAGTGGTTAAATGTTAAAAATTTAATATTTTTTTTGATTTGTACTTTTATTTTTAAAATACAACATAATTTACTGCCTTCTCATTTGAAAGATTTTATAACTCAAAATTTTGAAAATCATAACTATTCAACCAGGTATAATAAAGATTTTTGTCTAGGTAGGGTATCAAAACATTTGACATATAAATCGGTTTTCTATAAAGGATTAAGTGAATATAATAACTTGAATATTTTAATTAAATCACAGACCTCTTTGAAAAATTTTAAAAAATCATTGAAAAATTATTTATTTAAAAAACAAAATAGTGACTGATAAAATTTTTTTTAAAGATGATATTGTTAAATTAGTTCAAATATTTTATATAACTTGTTAAATTGTAGCACATTGCTAAATAAATCTTGTTACTACTACTACAACGACTCGCTTAAAATGACTTTTGAACGATTTTACGGCAGATTCCCAAATGCCACCGTGATGCGGGGATCGGGCGGGAATAAAGTGCCATTGAATTCGATTTTCTAAATAAAAATTACTATAGTTAACATTTTTACACGTGTCAGCAATAGTATTATAAAATCGTTGCCATATATTATCGGTGCCAACGAAATTTTTTGCATTATCGCTATAGACTTGTTTAGGAAGACCGCGTCGAGAAGCGAATCTTTTAAAGGCATTCATAAACGCTTCAGAGGTAAGTGCGGATACTATTTCTAGATGCACAGCCTTGGTTGACAGGCAAAACAAATACGCAAAGGTAAGCTTTAAGCATGATTTTAGAACGAAGGCTGGATTCTTTGATTAAATAAGAACCTGCAAGTGCAGGTAAAAGGACGAGATGGGGTAACACGTGCTTCCGGCAATGATCCCATCTGTTGTGTTATTTTGTGAGGTGTAACCCGAAAACAAATTAAGCATTTACGTAACACACTACGAATTTCATTTTTCGCGTTAAGTGGCCAAAACTGTTTTCGAATTTCAGACAATAAGAATTGAGCACCTGCATGTAAATACTTTTTATGATAATGCTCAATTAAAAGTCGAACCAAAATATGCTTTGCCGGTAGGACGATAGGATATTTTTTATCAAAGCTCAAATTTGAGTTTTTTAATCTTCCGCCTACGCGTAGTATGCCGTCCGAATCGATAAACGGATTTAGTGACAATAATTTGCTATTTTTCGGTATACATTTATCAGCGCGCAGCAGTGGCGACGCCAGGGTTTTGTGTTAGAGGGGGCCAGACTGGGCCAGAAAAATTTAGGGGGGCACTTGTTTTTACTTTATTGCTTTGCTTTGGTACGCTATTTAAATCAATTTATATCAAAAAAGGTATGGAGGGTAATATTGAGATTCATTGATTAAGGTAATAAGAAGCAGAAAAGTAGGTAGATATAGGTTAAGGTAATAATAAACATTTAAATTAAATTATATTGAAACATTACAAAAAACATCAACGTATATACAAGACATTTTCAAGTAAAAAAAATATTTTACCGAAACCTAAAGCAGTAAAATTCTTCTGTTATTATGATTCTTGGCAAAAATATCAACAATTTTGTCGAGATTAATATCTTTAACGCGTTCTTTTTCAATACTCAAAATAGATACCGCAGAAAGTCTTTCATTAAGCATTGTAGTTCTTGTATAAGTCTTAACTCTACTTAAACAAGAGAATGATCTTTCTGGAGAAGCAGTTGATGCTGGTATTGTCATAGCAATTTTTGTTAAAACATAGATATTTTCAAAAGCCGGATAATATTCTTCCAGCAGTTTCAATAATTCCAGCATTGTTTTGATTTCTGTTTTTTTGGAAATTAATCTTTTTAAAAGAATACACTCAGCTTTTAATGTTTCTTCGTCCCAATCTGTGCAAATATTATTATAGAAACCAGCAATGGATAAAAGGTCTGATAAATTTAAAAAGGTTTTGTGTCCTGGCTGCAATGAACTTAATCCATTAAATAGTTTTCTATTATTTGAGAAACGTAACTGAAGCTCCGTTATTATTTTATCCAAAATTGGAAAAAAAACGCCAATTTTTAGACCTTGTTTCGAAATATCCAATTCATTTTCGACTGCAACCTCTGTAAAAAACATATTGAAACGGACCGGCAGTTGCTTTTTACGTTTAGGAATAGGAACTACTTCTGAAGTATCGCCAGTTACCATCCATAATTTGTCCACTCTTTTCCAAATGACATCCCAATATGAGCTTTGATCTCTCATTAATTGTAATTGCTGAACAACCTCTTCTACCAATATATTTGCACGAGCATAGTCCATATCTTTTAATTGCAAATAGTCAGATAAAGAAGATATTATGCTGAGAATATCTTTAAAGCAAACTATGTAAGTTATAAATGTTTTGGTTAAGGAATGTAGCAATCCTTTGGCTTCCAGGCCTCTATCAGAGTTGCGAGAAGATACTAAATATAAGGTAACATACAAAGATTCAAATGTATCTTCAAGCACGCTACACATTTTGTACTGAATTGACCATCTGGTCTGTTGAAGCCGTTTTAATTCTTTGGGTTGCTTACTAGGATAAATTCTTTTTTGTACATTTATAAATTCTGTGTGTATAGACGAATGACTTATAAAAACGTACAACTGTTCTGCCATATTAAAAAATTGTGAGAACTCTGGAATACCTTTACAGCAGTCTACGATAGCCAAGTTTAGGACATGATTGTAACAGTGAATGTAAACTGCACTTGGTACTTCTTTTTTAAACAATGCTTGAACACCTTTCAGATGGCCACTCATTACACTTGCGCCATCATATGCTTGGCCTACGCAGTTTTCCATCAAAATACCATTCTTTAACAGGGTTTCTCTTATTGTGGTAAATAGCGAGTGCGCATCTAACTTTTCACAGTGAATAAATCCTAAAAATATTTCTTTTATTTTTGACTTAAAGATGTACCTCACAATTACTGACATTTGTTCTTTTTTTGATAAATCTTTGGTTTCGTCGGCTAAGACTGAATAAAATTTAGCTTCGGCAATTTCGTCTCTACCAGATTGAAGAACCTCATTAGAAAGTATTTCTAATAACTCATTTTGTATACTGGAATGAAGGTATTTTGCGTTACCCGCAGCACTTGTGATTTTTTTTTTAAAGACAGGGTCGTGATTTGCAATGAACTGCGTTAATTCTAGAAAGTTTCCTTTATTTGTACTCTCACTGGATTCATCGTGTCCCCTTTGCGCAATTTCTAATTTGCAAGTTAATAGAAGAATTTCAGCCAGTCTTTTGATGTAATGCCGATTTTCTTCAATAAGTTCATTGTTTTTATTTTTAATTAAATTTTCTACGCCACCTACAGAACTGGATCTTTTAAACTCCTTGTATTTCACTAAACATTCTTTGTGAGCCAATGAGTTGCCATGTGCAGCAAATCCCGAATTAGATTCCATAGCTTTTTTCCACCTATTATAACCAACGATAAATGATTTTTCTTTCACATCTGATTTGCAAAAGAATCTACAATAGAAACAAAAAGCTGTGTTTTCTATTACTGAATACTCCAGCCAAGGAAATGTTTTATACCAGTTATTGTTAAATGCCCTTAAACGATCACCTATTTTTGTTACTGGGTATTCCCTTAAAATCGGTTGTGAGGGCAGATCATAAGGAGTTTTTGATAAATCTAAGGGGAAAGGAAACGGGCTCCAGTTATTTTGCGCTTGCTCCACATTACAGCTTGACGTCGACGATTCATTGGTGTCTTTACTTAATTTATCCGTACTTTCTGCGCCATTTTCATCTATCTCTTTTTCTTGCTCAGTCTCTGTCCCCTCATTATTTTCTGTTTTTCTTTTTTTGCTGTCTGGCGGTCTGATCGTTTTCGAAAAATATTCTTTTATTGTACTTTTACTGGTCATTGTTAGTTGTTAGTCTTGTTCCTAAAAATAATAAAGTTTATGTTCATTCATAGAAATATGAAAATGACAGGCGAAACATAGTACTTAAATAATAATAAACAAATTAAAGGTTATGAGAGGTTTGTTAATAATGAATCGACCTGTTGGTACTAAAAAATATAAAAAACGTCCATCCCGTTTTTTCGCTTTTAATGTTAATGAGATAAAATTTAATATTTAATCCCCCTATACTTACTTATTATATTAAAAATAACTACACTTATCACAATTAATAATATTAAACAAAAACTTACCTGTAGCTTAAACAGTTAACTCACAAAATAATTGTTAGAAAATTTTTAATACTATATTACAGTCATTACTATTATACACAATTCCAGGATACGAAAGTCGAAAGCAGCTATCGCGGTTGCCTGTGGTGCGGCGACTGGTGCCTATCGAATAAACCGGCAGTTGCAGCCGATGTTGCAGTTGCATTGTTGCCGGTGTCTGGTTAAGTATGGTGTATGCGTTGTCAGTATGGGCTGGTTCGGTAGTTAGATGTAGGCTACCGCTAGTTGACATTACAGGGGGGGCCGGCTAAATTTCAGGAGGGGCCGGGGCCCCCTCTGGCCCCCCCCTGGCGTCGCCACTGGCGCGCAGGCATCTTATTTCCGCTGCAAAGGCTTGATGTTGAATTATTTTGCATAGCTGGGTAATCGCGCCTTCTATTTCAAACATTTGTATTAAACCTACTCGTTTATTTAGTTGGTTCGCACAATTAAATAAAAATCGTAAGACATAACACGTGACGCGAATTAATTTATTATATATATTTTCTTTTCTTGCGTCAGGTATGTCCGGGATATCTATTATTTGGGATTCAGGCCAAGTGGTCTGATTTTCGATAAGAAAAGGTGGGCCTTGCCACCACATTTGACAATGTTTAAGTTCGGATGGATCAAGGCCACGGGACACTATGTCCGCGGGGTTATTATCCGATTCAACGTGACGCCATGAAGCGTTCTCGCTTAACCTTTGTATCTCGGCTACTCGATTGGATACAAAAGTTTTCCATTTATTTGGTTCAGAATTTAGCCATGATAAAACAATCATAGAATCTGTCCAATACGTAACAACACTAATCGGAGTTCTCAACACGTCGACGACTTTTTTCATTAGTTGAGCCAAAAGAAGAGCGCCTGATAGTTCGAGCCTAGGAAGGCTTTGTGATTTTAATGGTGCAAGCCTCGATTTAGCGCATATTAAACTTGACTTTTTGTTACCGCAAGTATCTTCTGATATGGCAAAAATACACGCGCCATATGCATAAATTGACGCATCGCAAAAGCCGTGTAAACAAACTTTCGTGAAGTTTACCAAAAAAATATGACGACTAACTTTTATTTCGTTTAGTAAAGGTACATTTTTTATGAAACGTGACCAATTTTGCTTTATGCTGTCTGGAACATCCGCGTCCCAGTCCGCTTGTAATTGCCAAATTTGTTGCGATATTAACTTGGCTTTAACCACGCACGGACTGATAAGACTGTAGTGTAAGAATAGCTGTACACTCTGTATATTAGTATAACCAGTATAATTATAGACGTAGGCTAATTAAAGTAGTTTACTTAAATATTAGAATAAGTTTGTAAAATAAACAATTATAAAATAGGGTCATGTATTTTGTCAGTAAATATAGATAGACATACGTTGAACTCGAATGAAGTCGTTTGATTTTCCTAAGCCAAAAAGAGGGTGGTAAACCACCTATAACAGAGCTTTATCACATGGCGATCCTGCTAACGAACCGAGTTGATTGATCAAAATGGGCAAAAACCAGAGCAAAGAAGAAATCATTATAGCTCAAGCAGGGAATAGCGGTGGCCAAACTAATAGCCTCAGTAACAAGGGTTTCGGCTCTATACAAGATGTCCTGAGCATATGTATTATTGCAGGGTTGGCAATTTTCTTTGGCTGGTGTATATATAAAAGAATTGCAACAACAATCAAACAGAGGATACGAGCAGAAATTCGGCAAGAAATCGGGAGAAGCCGAGAAAAAGTCTAAAGTAAGAAGAGGAACATTTTAGTTTTTTTTTAGGTTACAATTTAACTAAGTATGGGTTTTTGAAGCAAAGGAGCATGGTTAAATTAATGGATAAAAAAGGGAATGTCCGTGCCCACTGAATTGGTATATTTACTGGATGAAGTCAAAGTATTTAAGAGGAATTTAATAAAAGATAATGCAGAAAAGAGACAGAAGGAGAAATATAATCTACGTAAGCTAAATAAATTTAAAAATTATACATTAGAATTAGGGAACATTAGGGAAACTTTTAATTCAAAAACAAACGAACCTAAGTTAATAAATATAGTTAGGGATTATATACAGCGGATAGAACAGTACCCAACAGCGAGTCAAGATATTTTAAAGTCTAGGTTAGGGGATATCACGATAGCAGGGAAAGAAAGCGAAATTTTGGTTTCCTCTGACTCAGATTCGGAAAATTTTGACGAAGCGGCAGCAAAGATGAATCAAAAATTCGATCCTAAAACTGCATCAAGCCTTTTACCAGTTATGAATGGTTCTGAAACTGTAACTTTACAATTAATTAATGGAATTGAATGGTATGATGCACTTTTGGACGACGCGGGTAAATTATTGTTAACCACATATGTACTAAAAACGCGTTTATCGGGAAATGCAAATATCAGATTAAAATCATCCTATGCTTCAAATCAACTTTTAGTTACGGATCTTAGGCGACATTTTATCAAAAAAAAAATCCGCGACTGCTTTATCTTCTCAGCTAAATAACATAAAACAAGGGTCAAGGTCTGTAGAAGAGTTTGGAAAAGCTATTGAAGAATTAATGGTCGACCTATCCATATCTCAGTCTGGGGGAGACTCGGGAGTGATGGATATCTTGAGGCCGGTCAATGAGAAAATCGCTATAAGTTCTTTTGCTAATGGCCTTCAAAATTTCAGCTTGCGAACCATAGTAAAAGCGCGAAATTACGATACTCTTAGCGAGGCAATTGGTGGCGCGAAAGATGAAGATCTAAGTGAAACAAATTCAAAACCTTTATTTCACATGCGAGGCTCACGACGATATCACCATTATAATAATAGGAGTGGACAAAAAACCAACTTCCGGAGTAATAGGGGTGTAAATAATTTTGGAGCAACCAGTAATAATTTTAGGGGATTTTTCTCGCGTGGTCAGCAAGGAAATAATAATACTATTAGAGGGAGAGGTTTTCGCTCTAATACTAGTTATTCACCACGGGGACAGTATAATACTAGGGGGCGTTTTCTTGGTAATAATTCAAATCAAAGAGGATATTATATGAATTCTGAAGAATATGATGATCCTAATGTAAATAGTAGCGAAACATTTTTTCGAGGCCCCTCTAAATAAAAAGATAGGCTTTCCTGCCCCATTTATATTTAATACTAACGGACTTAATTTTATTTACGTGAAGTATAAAAATAAAAATTTAAAAATTTTACTTGATACCGGGGCTTCAATAAGTGTCATTTTTAAGGGCGGCTTAGACAAAACAGAAAAAATTAATTATTTAAAGAGAACAAAAATTAACGGGGTCTCTGGGACAATAATTTCGCAAGGCTCGACAAATTTATGTTTAGATATAAATGGTGCAAAAGTGTGTCACGAGTTTTTGCTGATCGACAGTTTTGAGGACAATGTGCATGGTTTAATTGGAACAGACTTTTTTATGCGATACTTTGCTAAGTTAGACTACGAAAACTTTTGTTTATCATTCAGTGTAAACAATAAACAAATATTAACGCCTATTCACTCGAATCATAATAATTACACTTGTATACCGGCTAGACATGAAGTAATAAAATACTTTTATACCAACACAAATGAAGAATGCGTTGTAATACCAGACGAAATTTGTGAGGGTGTATTTGTTGCGGCAATTTTGGTAAAAGCAATTTCTAATCGTATTCCAGTACGAATTCTTAATACACGCAATCAAGATGTGAACATAAAAAATTTTGCTCCAAAAATTGTGCCATTATACTATTATGATATATGTCAGTATAACTCAGTCGACAAAACTGTAAACAGAATAGATAAATTGTTAAGCACCGTAAAATTAGATCATCTTGAAAAATCACAAAAGTTCTCTTTACAAAAAATTTGCTCTAAATACTCGGATGTTTTTCACTTAAAAGGGGAATCTTTAACTACGACAAAAATTTACAAACAAAAAATTCACCTACAACCTAACACAAGCCCTGTTTATGTTAAACCTTATCGTCTACCTTATTCTCAAAAAATTGAACTTAACAAACAAATTGGTAAAATGCTACAGGAAAAGACAATTGAAGAAGCCTCTTCTCCATGGTCGGCACCAATTTTGCTAGTACCTAAAAAAGCAGATGACCAAGGAAATAAAACGTGGAGAATGGTAATAGATTATAGGAAAACTTTAAATTCAAATATACAGGATGATAAATTTCCATTACCGTGTATATCAGAAATTTTAGATTCTTTGTCCGGCGCGGTATATTTTTCACATTTAGATTTATCGCAAGGATATTATCAGATTGAACTAGAAAAAGAAAGTAGGCCTTGTACAGCATTTGTAACTGGCCAAGGACAGTTTCAAATGACTAGACTGCCAATGGGGCTTAAGATAAGTCCTAGTTCTTTCTCTAGAGCAGCGGTTCTCAAACTTTTTTGGTGACGGAACCCTTTTGGGAAGCAAAATACTTGATGGAACCCTACAATAAAACAATAGTTTTTAAAAGTGTATTCTTTATTAATAAGCATAATAAAAGTACAATGTAACAGTTGCTAATTATTACTTACTTTACAACATGGCAAGTCTAATAATAGAAGATATTAAAAAAGAAAAAATCTAACTAATGGGAGGTATGAAACTGTTTTTTTTTTTTTCATCAATTGGTTGATATCAGGTTTGATAGAAGACAATTGAAGTCTCATATCAGGTTCGGCGTCCCAGTCTATTGCGATATTTTGTTTTCGTGGCTCCATGGGCTGAGAATCCTGTTTCGCACAAATATGTTGTTGGGAACGGGAGAAGAATATTCAGAGCCATTTTGCCAAGCATTGGATATTCATCACGGATTCTGCACCAAAAATCGTTGAGAGGCGTCGTTTTGAACAGTGACTCCATACTTGTGTCTGATGACATTTCTAAAAGAGATTCATATATCTCGTTTGACATACTTTCGGGCTTTTCCAAGTTGGGTAAAAAAGGATTATGAATCCATAAATTCAGTTTCATTTTTGTATTCTGTTCTTCGGAAAAATACTTTTCAAAAGATGCGGGCATCGAACTGAGATATTGGACCAATTCTTCAAACACATTATCTTGAAACATTTCTGAGTCGTTATCGCTAACAAACTCACTGAGTGACGTAAAGCTTTCTATTTCTTTCTTACCAACGCAAATAATCCAAAAATCTAATTTTCTTTTGAAGGCAGTTATTTTGTTATAGGCCTGAAACACTGTTGTCTGTTTACCTTGCAATGATAAATTCAATTCGTTCAGTTGTTGAAAGATATCCGCCATAAAAGACAATCGGAACAACCAAGTTTTATCATACAAACGGTCCTTCAAATTAAAAGAAGTATCTGCTGAAAGAAACATTTGTAACTCGGCTCTAAGTTCAAATAGCCTTGTTCAAGTTTTACCCCGAGACAGCCATCGCACTTCTGTATGGAGCAGCAGTGTTTTATGTTTGCTGCCATAATCTTCACACAATATAGAGAACAATCGGGATTGTAGTGGTCGTGATTTGATAAAATTAATTATTTTTACCGCTTCATCCATAACTAATTTTAGATTTGACGGCATTTGCTTCATCGCAAGTGCTTGTCTATGCAGAATACAATGGCTGGAACTACAATTAGGCGCTTTATTTTTTATTCGTGACACTGCTCCTGCTGTTTTACCTGTCATCGCCTTGGCCCCATCTGTACAAATGTCAATGCAATTGTTCCAACTGAGATTATTTTCTTCAAAAAATATATTTATTTTATTAAAAATTTCTTCCCCAGTAGTGTTTGTGAGCAGCGGTGAATACATAAGCATGTCTTCTTCAAAAGAACTTTCATATGGATATCTCACGATAACCAGCAAGATAGCCAAACTAGCGACATCAGTTGACTCGTCCATTTGCAAGGCGAATCGTGTTTTTTGTAGACGTGTAACTAGTTCTTGTTTGACGTAGCTTGCCAGATCATGGATTCGCCGTGAAACAGTATCGTTTGATAGCGGCACAGTAGAAAGATGCTTTGCAGATTTTTCATCGAGCATACATTTTGTTATGTCTAATACACATGGCTTTATTAAATTCTCAGCGATAGTGTGCGCTTCACCTGCTTGTGCAATGCGATAGCTAACTAAATATGAGGCCTCCGTGGCCTTTTCGTTGATAGTTTTTGTTACATGCATCATATTTTTTTGACTTTCCAATAACTGATCTTTTTTACGAACAAAAAATTCTTTATTCTTGTCTTTAGACTCGGGTGTACAGTTTGTAAATGTCGGCGCAATTTGGCAGGTGCCATGGAACTATTAGGAAGCAGTTTACTACATAGCATGCAGAGAGGTGAGCCGTTGAAATCAACAAATCCGAAACTGATATATGATTCACCATACTTCCTTTTTTTGTCTTTGAAACCGTCGAGCTTGACGTCGTGGCATCATTGTCTGGATCGGTGATTGCTATATTCTCCGCGCGTACTGCTTTTGAACATTCAGCGTCATTAGAAGATGTTGTTGCAACACGTTTAACACCTTTAAGCCAACGTTCCATTCTTCTTTATTTATAATGTTACACGTCAGGATGGTGGGGTCTAAATAATGCACAATCGTTACTGCGTATAAGAGACTAAGTTTAGTACAATGAAGAAATGTATAAAACTGAGACAACAGAATACAGCAGGCAGTAGAACAATGAACACTAGTTTCTTGCTAGCGAGCTTGTAAGTAGGTAGGTAGGAACTTATCGCTCCGAACGCTAATCGTCAACTGACTGACGAGGCGCGACGCGCGATCGCCGCTTTTATATTTAGTCCTAGACTCGATCTCGAATATTCTCGAAAATACTCGAGTCGGCGCCTTTGATAAACAAAAAGCAAAAATAAAAAGAGAAATATAAAAATTGCGTTGTAAACAATTCAGAGGCGGCTTTTATCAAAGGGACTGCGCGCTCACAAGTATACAAGTATACATGTTGATACCAAACTTATGAGATATTGTACCAGCTATTGTAACACATGTTTATACAAATACAAATAAATAAATAAATATACCTACGCGCGGCCGCGGAGTCAAAACGTTCGACCAGAGAGAGGTGTTTTGATTTTTTTTCTAAATTCTTGAGGTACCCCTACAGAGGTATCGCGGAACCCTAGGGTTCCGCGGAACACACTTAGAGTATAGCTGCTCTAGAGCAATGTCAATTGCTTTATCGGGACTAACTTATTCGTCTTGTTTTGTTTACTTGGATGACTTAATTATTTTTGGTAATAACCTAGAAACTCATAACAGTAACTTAATAAAAGTTTTACAAAGATTACGAGACGTGAATCTAAAGTTAAATCCCGAACAGTGTCGGTCGGTCCGACTCACATATATCGATCATTCGATACATTTTTTCTACATCCGCCGTTATAACTATAGCGTGAGTGCGCGTGCGAATGACAATGTCAAAAAGATCGCTTTGTACCTTCGGACCTAGCTTCATAACATCGTTTAGACTTAACCCGGTAGTAGTGGCACACGACGCGTCGAATACCACTCGCATTTTAGTAGTAGCACTGTTTTCTTTAAATACAGCATGGTGAGGTATGTAGTTATGCAGGGGTTTGTCCATGACTTCCTTTTTTGTTAAGCGAGTCATGTGTCCCATTTCTTCATACTCGCGTAAAAACTGTACATATTGAGTTTTAATTTCAGGAACCTTACTCAATCGTTTTTCAACCGCTTCAAAACGCTTAACTGCTGTGAACAAAGAGTCGCCTAAATTTACATGTGATTCCTTTAAAGGTAATTTAACAACATACCTACCGTCATTATTTTGTTGTAGATTTTTACGAAAATGTTCTTCGCATTCGAGTTCTTCGTTAGAGAGTTTCACGTGTGAATTATCGATATTTTCAATTTGCCATAACTTTTCTAATTGTTTATGTAATAAATTGTCTGTACTGAGAAAACATTTATTTTCATAATTATTTGATGACATTTGTTTACATTGCATAGGACCTGCTAAAATCCATCAGAGTTTTGTATTTTGTAAAACTGGTAGGTTACGCAGGGTGACCACCTCTCCGGTTATCACCCGGAGTCTCCGGTTTTTTATACTTGACCTCCGGTCTCCGGTTTTTGTAGTAAAAGCTCCGGTTTTTAAGAATTTTCGTATTTTTTCTAAAAAATAACTTTAATGAAATGAAGTATTAACGGCAACATCGAAACGATAACAATCGGAACGGCAACATCGGGCCGCCATGCGCCATGTGGCAAACGTGCTCGTTTGAAATCGGCCGATCACGAGAACCTTCACGATTTAATAAATTTGAGCGTCGTTGTGTTTTTTCGTGCACAATTTCGCGCAGCATTTGACGTTGTTCGGCGGTAATAAAGTAGACGCGAAATAAAATAGTTTATTGAATTAAAGCAGCTTTTACCATGGGTGATACTGATAGTAGTGATAGTAGTGACAGTGACTCTGGCAATGCCGCGGCCGTACCTCCTACCCCACCCAAAAAAATAAAAAAAGCAGTATATTTTACCAATTTTAACGACAAATGGTGCGAAAACCCGTCATATAAAAATTGGTTAGTTAAACTAGATACATTTAGAGCTCGTTGTCGTGTCTGTAATATCGAAGTTACAGTCAAGCATGATGGTGAAAGGGCACTAAAATCCCACATGAAAACTAAAAACCATCAAAATTGGTGCAAAAGTCAAACGTCAAGTCAACTTTTAACGAATTTTATACCGTTAAAGAATTCAGCAGAAGAAGATTCTTTAACAATAATTGAAGTGGCCCAAGTGTATCATGGCATTATGCATCATCATAGCTATAGGAGCATAGATTGCGGTATCAAACTTAACGCTTCCCTCTTTAAAGATTCGAATTTCGCTAAAAAAATTCATTGTGGACGAACAAAATCTGAAGCTATTGTGGAAAATGTGCTAGGTCCCAAGTCCATTGAAGATTGCCTAAAATACCTTACTGGCAATGACAACGAGAATATCCCATTTTCAATTTCTTGTGATGCATCTAATAAAGGACATCAAAAATTATTTCCTATGGCAGTCAGATATTTTGATTTATACACTGGAGTTCAAGACAAACTTATTGATTTTCACGAAAATAACGATGAAAGTTCGCAAAGTGTTACACGTGAAATTAAAAATACTTTGTCCAAATGCGGTCTGAGAATTTCCGCGGTAAGTGCATATAGTGCGGACAACGCGTCTGTGAATTACGGCGTTCATAACTCTATATTCCAGAAGCTAATTTCCGAAAATCCAGGAATTATAAAAGCAAACTGCAATTGTCATGTAATACATAATGCTGGCAGAAATGCTTGTAAAGTATTATCATATGACGTTGAAAACTTAGTTCTAAAGGTTTACGCCGAATTTTCGAATTCTAGCAAGAAATATGAAAAACTTAAAGAATGTTTTGATTTCTTGGAAATGGAATATGACCAAATATTAAGACACGTAGTTACTAGATGGTTGTCTTTACTCAATGCTCTTGAACGTCTTATCCATTGTTGGCCGGCAGTGAAATCGTATTTTTTACAACTAGGGGAAGAGGAATGTCATAAAACCATTTGGGAATTTATAAAAGATCAAGAAAACGAATTAATTGAAGATATCCAACCAAAGATGACAATATCAGAATGTTACCTATATTTTACTCATCACTATATGACTATCCTAAATACTTCTCTTTTAAAATTACAAAGCAACAGCCTATCAAGTTTTGATCTACACTCTGTCATGTCGGAATTATATTCAAAACTTCAATCCCGACTACAAAATAAATTCTTTGGCAGTAAAGTAATGGCTGCCCTAAAATACCTAAGCCAATATGAAAGATTAAAATTCGAAAGAGAAGCTTGCAATACATACCAGAGAACTTTGGATTATCTGGAACGCTATTATAAGCTTGATACTTCCCCTTTTAAGTATTTTGCGAATATAAACCTTAAAAATAATCATGAAATTACCTACACAGCAATGTTGGAAGCTAAAAACGCTTGTTTTGCACACACTGTTGACGAAGATATATTATTCGATGAAATTTCAATTCTAAACGAAACATTAGCTAAACTTCTTGAGGAGGATGAACATTTTTTTAACACTACCCCCCTTGACAAGATTTGGGTAAAGTTTTTTAAGTTCGGTACATTTCCCGAAACTTTAAAAATTGTGTCGAAGATTTTTTCAATACCAGTGAGTAATGCTTATTTAGAGCGTGTATTTTCGTTAATGAATGGATTGTGGACCGATGATAGAAACAGGATGCGAGTTAACTTGGTAAAAATGGAATTATGCACAAAGCTCAATTTCAAAATGACCTGTCAAGAATTTGCTATATATTTGTCGAAAGAAAAGCAAAAAGAACTCTTAGAATGCTGCCGCAACAATAAAAAGTATTCTTTTAAATTTCAGCAAGTTTAAAATGCTTTCGTTTACATTACCTACCATTGGTTAGGAATTTGTTTTGTTTTCATATATTCTCTTGTAATATAACTTGTATTTAATATTTAAGTAGGTACCTAACTTACTTTTACTAGTTTTACTGTTTTACTTAACGTGCTTTACGAATTTATTTTATTTTAACTTTTGTCTAAGATAGAGTTTGTTTTTTGTTATTTTTTGAGTTTGGACCTAAAAACTCATTTTGGAATTTATCTAGATGTAATAATTATTATTAATAAAAATGTTTGAAAACAATAATCCTTTAATCCTTACCTGGTTAAAGAACAGGGAGGTGCGCCCATAATAATTGGTTTTTAAGTCAGTGCCTGACGTATAACCAGGCCTGCTTATAAATAATTTTTTTTTATTTTTGCTTTTATTGTGTACCTACTTATACTTATAGTTATTAAAGTTGTTGACTGTTACTCATAGAATTTCTAAGTTTTGGGTCATTTGGGTGCGACGCCCCTTTTTGGGCTATATTGATAGCCCAAAAAAGGGCGTGGCACCCAAAAATTTTTGCCTGCGGCGCATTTTTCAAGAAAGAAATAATTATTATATATCTCCGGTTTTCAACTGACTTCAAGGTGGTCACCCTGAGGTTACGTCCTAATTTAATTTGCCCGTCGCTTAAAACTTCATAAAAGATTTGCGTACCTAACAAGAGATGGATATTTTCGGAAACATTAAAACAATCATCCGCCAATTTTATATTAGTTGGAATATTTAAATTTGATTGATCAAACGAATATTGCGGAAGGTTTGTTGTTACCTGATTTACCACTAACAGCGGCAACGTCGCACTGTAGTTGCCTGCCGTGGCGCTGACTCGCGTCTGCGCCTGACAGTGGACGCTACACGCGGTGATTGATTCCGGAAATAGGAATGTTAATACTCTTGCCCGGGAGTTTTAAACGCTGAAATAATTCTTTGGTGCAAAAATTAGACTGACTTGCTGAGTCAAGAAGTGCACGACATTTTACAAGTTTATTATCTATATCAAGTACATTTACGTTAACAGTTGCTAGTAAAATCTGCGTTTTATTTTGTACAAGAAAATTAGAAGTCAAACTTATAGACGGATTATTATTTTCAGAATCATTTTCTTTGTGTGTAAACTGCGCTTGATCAGCTGTTTTCGTTTCGCTATTATGAGGAATGGTATTATTAATATTTACACATGTGGTAGATTGTGACTGCCTGTTATTTTGATCGTTGTTATGTAGCATGGTATTGTGTTTTTGTTGACAAATTTGACAGGTTCTACCGTTACAAACATCGACCGTATGTCCATTTTGTAAACAATTTGTGCAAATTCCTGCTTTTTTCAATTCAGCATACCGAGAATTTATTGACAATGCGAGTAGCTTGCGACATTTAAAAGTTACATGAGTGTTTTGCTTACAAAATGTACACTTAAATTTATAGTAATTTGATCGACCTTGATCATGCGGTGGTTCATTACCTTGCGTAGCAACGTGTACGCGAGTTCGCTCGCCTATAACCGGTTTTGTCCAATGTTTATTTTCAGGATAAACTTTATTGGATAATTTTGAATCCAACGTCTCCAATAACTGACATTTATTTTTTAGACAATTCAACAAATTTTCTAATTTTGGATTTTGCATTTTTGCTGCTGAACTTTCCCATTCTTTTCGCGTTTGAATATCTATTTTAGTCACGATTAAATATATAAGCATGGTGTCCCATGTATCAACCGATTTGCCTAAACGTTTTAAAGCACGAGTGTTTTTTTGAATATTGTCGATTAATTTTCTGAGTGCTACATGACTCTTTTGGAACAACCTGTTCCTCGAAAATATTTTTTAGGTGATTGTGAATCAAGATTTTCTTGTTTTCGTAACGTTCTTTTAATAAATTTATTGAGACATCGTAATTTTGTTCGTTTAATTCTAACGAGTGTAATAGTTGGGCTGCTTCGCCACGTAAATATGACTGCAAATAATAAAATTTTTGAATTTTTGTTAGATCAGCTCTGTCATGTATGACAGACTCAAAGATTTTAAAGAAAGGAAGCCATGCTTCGTAAGAACCTGAAAAAATGGTACATTCATTGCCGGTAAGCTTGGCATAATATTTGTGTTTATATTTTGTTGCGATATGTTTGTTGCCCCCAAAGACGGCGCTTGTGGCGTAGCCTCTGAAGCCTTTATTATTGCATTTGCCTTAGTAACTACTCTAAAATAATTATCTTCAAATGAGTCGCGTTCATTTATTTGTGTATTAGAACTGTCCAAACATTCGATTTCTGTTTGGATTTTATCAAACTCATCCCATAGGCATTCAATTTTCTCTAAACGTAATTTTAATTCCGTGTAAGTGCCTTGATATTCAAAAATGGATAGTCGCTTTTCGAATTTCGTAATTTTTGTTTTTAACGTACCCCTATGAGCGATTAATATTTTAATTTTATCCGTATCTGAATCTGCTTGTTCAGTCATTTTGCAACACAATATCTACTTTTTTGCAATAATCCCGTAACACGCGGTATAACAGAAATCGAGGTAGGATAAAAAATGAAATGGAAAATATACTGGGAGGACCTTACTCGTATTTTGTCTTCGTTGCTTGACAGCTGGATTGCTTCGCCTCTGCCGATGCAAGAATGGCGTCTTAACCTTCGATTGTCTCGTCTGATTCTTGAAATGTGGCTCGAAAAGGCCAGAAATGGTGGTTCTATCTTCGTTTTTTGTAGTTTTAAATAGAAATGTGCACTTTCTTAATAGTTGTTTATTATTATTTACATTAGGTATTGCTAAAATAACAAAAGTCTTTAGAATCAAAAACGTCTGTAACATTGAACGGTTGAGTCGAGAGTTGCTGTCTTGCTTGTTTGCTTTTAAGTTGCTAATGTTTCTCAAAGACAAAAATAAGCCACGGGAAACAATCGAATCAGGCATTGTAAATGAAAAGGTAAGTCGATATAATAAAGTTAAATAAAATAGCCACTTATTTGATTTTTATACTTAAAGGATCGTGAAATAGAGGAGTCTGATGCTCCTTCAAATGAAATCGAAATCGAAGAAGGGAATGTGAGAGAAGGGTTCACTGGTGCAGGTAAAAATTTTTTTATATCATATAAATTACACAATTTACATGATATAAAAGCTTGTCACGAGATTTACTTGTGTAGACAAACAAGTATGTATGTATTAAGTATGTAGTTTATTAAATAGGTAAATGCATGGGTACATCTACACAAGTAAATCTCGTGACAAGCTTTTATATCATATAAATTGTATAATTTAATAAATTGATGGGTTTCATTCAATTTAAAGTTTTTTTCTTCTTTTTAGAGCATTTAAATAAATACTTTTTTTTTTACAAAATTTTATTATTAATTTTTTGTGTATATTTTCTATAATTTATGGATGAGCATCGATTTCACAAGAAAATGCAGCTATAAAAAGCGATCAACACGTGTAACAACTTCAAATATGGTGGTTCTATCTTCGTTTTTTGTAGTTTTAAATAGAAATGTGCACTCTCTTAATAGTTGTTTATTATTATTTACATTAGGTATTGCAAAAATAACAAAAGTCTTTAGAATCAAAAACGTCTGTAACATTGAACGGTTGAGTTGAGAGTTGCTGTGCTTCTGCTGCTGGGCGGGATCCCAACATCCTACACGTCATCGGTGAAGGCAGCGACGTTGCCGCTGTGCATTTTGGAATGCTTCTGCTTCTCAAAGATTGTCCATGCCGCCGGCCTTGAAATGCCTCGGGTGTTTCAACGGAGACAGCTGCTTTATTTCATCCATTTGTTCACTGGGACAGACTTCAACGGGTAGGGGACATATTCTTTGTACGGATCGCTTGGTAAGCCCATTTTTTGTACGAATCGTTACAACTCGGACCAAATTATCCTAGCCTGGATGAAGAGCAACGATCCGGCCCATAGCCCATTGTAAGGGCGCCAGATTTTCGTCTTGTAGATCAGAAGAAGCCTATGCAATACTTACGTATCTTCAACAAAATATAAATAAACGAGATGAATACGACGCTTTTGGAGAGGAAGTGGCAGCTAAAATACGGAAACTAGACGAATATGTTAGAGATGATATTATGCTTCAGATAGATCATTTACTTCTAAAAGCAAAACAAGGGCGCTCGCAGTATCAGCATGAAGTACCGCTTTCAATTCATATACCGCAAAATCAGTTTTCTGCATTTTCTCCATCAACGCATGTGTATTAAAATCCATCCACATCTAATTTATCATCTACTTTTCAATATCCATTTTCGCCACCATCATCTTCCAAGTCCGTATCCTCTTTTCCAAACCAATTTTCCCAACCACCATCCCCTTTTAATCAAACCCAGCCTTCCCTTTCCCAACTTACAACTTCATCTTCTTTTGCTGAAACTCAGCCTAATCCATCATCAAACAGTGAACTGGTAAATACTGTTAAAAACTATTTTGAAACCTTTAGGCCCGGTTGTACAAACGCAGTTTAAGCCCAAGTTTAACTGAACTAAGCTCACAGAATGAACTTAGTTTAAAATAATATTCCGTTGTACATTCGATATCTGAGCCCAGCTCTACAGAACAGAGTTTAAGGAAAAATGTATTAGGTTGGTAGCGTTCGCACATGCGTAATGTAACTCATCCTGTCAAAAGTGTCAAGATCATCTGGTTTCGAAAATTTTTAATTTTTAAATCCACCGTTTTAAATTTAAGGTATGTACTTTGTCCGTATTTAAAGTTGATTGATTATTAGTCAATATAAACATTTTATATTGAATTATGGATACATCGCAAAGTAGCGTAAAAAGGTTGGAAATGGAAACAAAAAGATCAGCTAATTTTAATTCCAGAGAAGAGGCTGTACTATTATGCTTAATTAAAAAATACAAAGCAATAATAGAAAATAAGAAAACAGATAGCAATAATAATAAAGGTAAAATAGAGTGCTGGAAAAAAAATCGAAGCAGAGTTTAACAGTGAATCTGGCACTGTGTACAGGGATTTCCAAACATTAAGGAAAAAGTATGAGAACATAAAAAAAAAGATAGCTGATGAAAAGTGCTACATAATGGGGACTGGGGGTGGTCCACCCAAAAAACCACCAGAGATAACGGACACTGACTTAGAAGTTAAGGAAATACTGGGGGAACGAATAGAAGGATTATCGAGTCAGTTTGGGGGTGATGCAGGTTAGTTAAAAAATAACAAGATGTTTGGTAAGTATGATGACAATATGTAATTGAATGCGTGAGTGAACAAACAATAGAAATATACATAATAATATATACAAATTTTATGGTTCATGTGATGCATCCTTTGTTCACCTACCGATTCTATTATAAAGTTGTATAAATTAAGTGGGTAATAAAATTATTGTTTTTGGTGCCCTAAAAAAAATGTTGTTTTAATTCCTGTATAATTCTTTTCAGAGATAATTACTATTACATACACAGATGATGATATGTTGCAAGATGTTTATACTGCTATTGATTTATTTATTGAAGACCAGGTGTTGGAAGACCAAGTTGTTAAAGATATCGGTGTGTCAAATGTTAGCTTCTTTTAATAAACCTACCATAATAAAAAATTCTTTTGTCTTTTTCAGAATCAGAACAGTCTTCAAAAGATTTGTTAGAAAACCTGCAAGACTGGTCGAAAATCTCCATTGATAATTTAAAAACTCCCAAGTCTAAAGCACTTACTGTAGCTAGTAAGTACCTATATTTGTTTTAAGAAAATAAAATATAATACAATATATGAAGGATAATGGACCCATTTCGTTTATTGTACGAGTGACATTCTTTTATTATTTTTAAAATTCCCAGTACCTACTTATTTCTGCCCGCCTCCGTTACAATATTAAATTTTGTTTCAGCCGACTCATCAAAGAAAAGAAAAAGAAATGAATATGATGCCCTCTGCAGCAAAGTAAGTCACTGGGCTGGTGCCAAAGCTAATTTAGAAAGTGTTAAGATAAAACATAGTGAAGAAGAGCATACAACCAAAATAAGACTAATGGAACAAAAATTTCAATTAGAAACTGAGCTTATGACGAAGGAGTCTGAAATGAAAATTAAAAAAATACAACAAGAAATGGAACTAACAGTGGAAGGCATTCAAGAACAGAACAAATTAAAGAAAGAAATTTTATTGTTACAGAAACATGAAGTCATGCAAAAATTTGAGACAAAAAAGTAAAAATAAATATATTATTTTCTTAGCCAGTATAAAATATTAGAGGTGATTGTACAAAATAGTTTTTGTTATTGTATGTATGTAGTTCTGTTACTACTATAATATGTATCTATGTGTATTATACGTAGGTAAAAGTTAAAACGAATTCATTTAAAATGCATGTTTTTTTTTTTTTAAAACACTCGGACAAGTCCATTTTTTGTTTTTATTGTTTTTTTAAAGGTCATTTCATGTATACAGGTTGTCCCAAAAAGAAGTTATGATGGTTTACTTTATTTTTTTTTTTAATAGATACCCTTATTTTTTTATTTATTTTTATAATCCAGAAATCCAAGTGTTTTCTTCAAAAAGAAAACGCATACATTTTAAATGAATTTGTTACGTTCTCACTGTAGGTATGTATAAACTTTTAAAAAAATAAACAATATACCTATACACCCTTTTTTATTTGCAAACTGTTTTACTACACAACAAACATTACAAAAATATTTAAAAATACTTTTATCTATACAATACTGTTATCCTGTTCAAGGTCCAGAAAAAAAAGTATACCTTGAACCTTCTATATAAACAATTATTTTACAAATGAGCTTGCACTTCCTGTTTGGGACATGACATGTTGTCAGCAAACTTTATAGAGGGGTTTTACAACGTGCTAAAGTAGTTGTTGATTAACTGATGCCTTACAACGTTATTAATGTTGTACATTTGGTTGATGTTCATATATGGTTGCACATTTACATTGTCGACAAGGTGTACTGCAGCTTCTTCTTCCTCATTAACATCAGGGTCGGCTTCATTTAATAGCTTTGCTATATTATCCAAGACAGCTGTAGCAATTACTATGGCTTCTACTTTTTCACGGCTTAGTCTAATGCCAAATGCAAGGATTGGAAACCTTCTTTTCCATTGACCAAATTTTCTTTCAATACAGTTTCTCGTTCTTATTTGAGATTCATTAAAAAGCTGTTCCGGTCTTGACTGTGGCTCGTTAAGTGGAGTTAACAAATATTTTTTGATACCATAACCACTATCACCAACTAAAACATGGTCTTGAAAGTCGCCCCTTTCAATTCTTCCTCTGATGTTAGAATTGGCAAATATTTGCGAGTCGTGGGTTGACCCAGGCCAGCGGCACACTACATCCAGGAACATGCAATTGGCATCACATATTGCCTGGACATTAAAAGAAAAGAAGCCTTTTCGATTCCTATAAATCTCTGCATTATCGCCACCTGGTGACAATATCTTAATATGGGTACAATCCAGGGCACCTATACATTTGGGAAATTTGGCAATATTAAAAAATGTTTGTGAAACTTGCCTTATTTCTTCCTCAGATACAGGCATTCTTATAAATTGACCATATAGTCTAGCAATTGCTCGGGTAACCTTCCAAACTACTCGACTTGCTGTACCTTTATGAATCCCAATAGAATCACCCACTGTCTGAAGAAAATTCCCAGTCGCATAATATCGTAATGTGAGAAGTACCATTTGTTCTGGTGTGATAGCGTGGTTCCTAAAATACAGCGAATATATATTTCTGAGGTAAAATTACAAGGTATAGGTGGACTTACTGTTCTGTGGGTGAAATTATTTCATCAGAGATTTGATCAATTACGAAATGAACTCCTTGTTTTGATAATCTAAAGCGTTTCCTAAAATCCTCTTCATTCCATATTAAGAAATGATCTTGTCTTCGTCTATATGTCTGGGGCTGCCTTCTTACGTTTTGTAAAACATCTATTACTTCCACAAACCCTTCATCATCAGTTAATTCCATTAAATTTAAAAAAGGGTGTTCCGCCATCCTCAAGATTTGAGATTTGTTTGGTACAGATAAACAGGAATAATGACAAAAAAATATTAACTTGAGAAACCAAAATTCTAGTAAATAAATTTTAAAAACAGATCTTTTTTTATACCTAATACGTTTTAGGTTATGCGAAAAAGTGATAAAACGCGGTGAACGGAGTTTAAGCCTAGAGTATTGGCCACTTAACATAAACCACCAAATTAGATGGAAGTGAACCAAGTTTAGGGTTAAACTGGCATTGTACAACATACACTAGATTTTGAACTAAGTTTAAGCTTCAACTTCAGTTTAAACTGGCATTGTACAACCGGGCCTTAATGATCTTAACGAATAAAGTGTACTTTTTAAACCTATAACTATGTAAAATTTAAGTATTTTAATAAATACAACTTTTAAAAATAGAGATAAACAATTTATTTCTGCAACAACATTTACAGACTTAAATTTCAATGACACATGACTCAGTACTTATCTTGCCATGAAACTTTTCCTTGCTCTGTTAAAAAAAAATCTCGAAATTCACTTCGTATCTCGTGAGCAATGGCTGCCGCTCGCCGCGGTACATTGCGTAAGGGAAGTAATGATGTCAAATTTCCCTCATCTTTTCTCCATTGTCCGGGAATAAGTATACCTTTCTCAAAATCCTCTGTGTCGAACGTTCCGGGAGGTGTATAGATATTCTTTGATGTTGAGCTTCTCCTCAGGAAATTGTGCAAGTATAAGCAAGCTAACACGACTTTTGTAGCTTTATTTGGCTCAAGAAGAAGTGGTTTTCTTAATGCCCTAAATACGGACGACCAAAATTCCAAAGGCATTTTCGACTACTCTTCGAGCGCGACTCAGACGATAAGTAAAAATTCGTTCTCCTGAGCCTCTATTTTGAAGACCTGGGTATGGTTTTAGGATATGTTCTTTTAAAGGGAACGCATCATCCCCTAGAAAAACGTAAGGTACGGGTGATGTTCTTTCTGGAAGTGAACAGGCTTCAGGTATGTTAAGTGCATTTTGTTCAATTAATGTTGCCAAACTTGTATTTGCATAAACAGCGCCATCTGAAATCCGCCCTTGGCATCCAACATTCACAAAAGTAAAGCAATAATTTGCATCCACTACTCCAAAAAGGACAATGCTAAAAAAGTCTTTGTAATTAAAGTATTCAGTTCCACTTGCAAAAGGAGCTTGTAACGTCACATGTTTGCCATCCATAGAACCGAGACAATGAGGAAAATTCCATTGATGATAGAAATCTTGAGCAATAACGTGCCATTTATCCGCACCTGTAGGTAACTAAAAGAAAGTTTTTTTTAATAAAATTCTAAGAATATGAACTTTTAATTATCATTTACCTTTATTAATTCCTTCAATCCTTCTACAATTGCATCACAAACTTCAGGCACAATTAGTGATATTAATTGTTTAGAAATTTTAAACAAGTACATCAATCTTTGATAGGAGTCTCCGGTAGCCAAAAACCGTAAAGTCACTGCCAGACGTTTCACGATGGGTACTGCATCTCTGAATCGTGTGTCCATTCTATGTATTTTTGGACCAATTACGGTTAATAGATATTCAAAATCTGTATCACTGATTCTACAAAAATTTTTAAAGCTTCCCCTAAATGCTAGGCCACGATTTAAAGCACCACTATCATCTCTTTTAAGATCATGTAAAATATTACTTCCGCTATATATGTTTCTCGACCTCAGGGTAGGACGAATCCAAAATCTTCTTTTTCGCCTTTTCTTCTTTTCATTTTCGTTCTCAAAAACGATAACGCACGCCGCTGCAGCAAGCAGCGCTTCTTTTTCACTCAACGAGTTCATTCTCACTAACTTAAGTGTGGACGAAACACAATTATTTCAACATCTAGCATTAACATTGTTATATGACAATGTTTATGCTACATGTTATCAAGTGTGGACCCTGCTTAAGGAGCAGCAGCAATATTAGAACAGCAGTAATGAGGACTACAACTGGCCAAAGAAGTCTACAAGCTGAGGGTGTGAGACTCTACAATAAGTTGCCAATTACCTTAAAATATTCAGGCATAGAACATTTTCGAAGAAAACTCAAGCAGTTGATATTTTCTAACTTTTTTAATGACTAAAAAATAAAAAAAATTTTTATTACTTATATCTTTATTTGTGTACTTAAATTGCCATCATATTTCTTTTACTTGTTATCTCTTTGAAAAAATGGAAAAGCTCATAATTCAGTTTCTTCTTCTGTGATATGTAAAACATGTACCTGTATGGCCCCCATACCACTCGCTCAGGGCCTTTAAATTTTATGTGAAAAAAAAGTATTATATCTATATTTATGTTTATATTGTGGTCTAATGATAATGTATGTATATATGATTTTCTATTGTTTACATAAAGGAATATTATTATATGTTTTATTTTTAGATGCTACTGAGAAGTCTGGCCTTAAAACCACACGAAAGGAAATTAAACAAGCCATTAGTACTTGGCTTAAAAGAGCTCCCGATCGTAAAAGAAGAAAGCAATGATTGTCAAGTCTATGATTAATATACAGGGTGTTCATTTGAAAACTTCCCACCACGGATTTATCGAAAACCACTGATTAAAAGAAAAAACGCCGAGACACTTCAAAAGATTTGCCAAATGGGACAACTTTTTAACCAAAAACTACTTCACCCCCTTTTACCCTCTGCCCCCCCGGGGTCATCCCCTTAAAAATTTTAAATGACAAGGGGTAGCAAGTATAATAGCTTGTTTGAAAGGTCTTTCAAAGTGTTTTATTTTGACTTGATTTTTTTTAAATCGGCCGATTCGTTTTCGAGAAAATTAGAAAAATCTTTATTTATCTTAATTTGTTCAGATAGAAAAAAAAACATGAAAATATCACTTTTTATTTCAATAAGTGTTCAAAATGTTGCCCGTTATTGGCCAAACAATGATATATGCGATGTTCAAATTCCTGACGGACATTTTCAAAAACATGTTGTGGGAGATCATGGCAGCTTTCGATGATGCGTTGACGAAGTTCTTCCAAACTTTTAGGTTGGGGACTGAATACAATAGACTTTAAATGGCCTTTTAGAAAAAAGTCTAATGGCGTCAAGTCAGGAGATCTAGCAGGCCATTCTATAGGCCCTCTTCGCCCTATCTATTTATCTGGAAACTCGTCGTCTAGCCATTGCCGAACCGGAAGAACATAGTGAGGAGGAGCGCCGTCTTGCTGGAAATATATTTCAGCCTCATCAAGTATAGGTTTTCCATCGTCTTCGATTCCAGATAGCACCGGACGTCCTAGGGACGTCCAGTTTAGGTCCATTTTTAGTACATTGGTCCATGGACTAATTGTGGATGTACTATGTACGTCCATGTATTAACATCCACTGTACGACTGTTAGCGTACGTCCAAGCAGTGTCCATTTTACGTACATACATTTTAAAAACGATTTAAGGATTGTCACATGGATGGGACGTTCTGGTACGACTTACCGTTTTACCGTTAAATATACGCATTATGTGAGTTTCATCCTTTATAAAAGAGTCGTCATAATTTTTATGGGAGTACCTATGTTAAATCATGCGTATATAGCACATTCTCTGTATGTTATAAGTTGTACTTACTGCTAAAACAATAAACCTGGAGTCGCCATTATTAGTTTTTTATAGTATATTATCGACGTTTGATTTAATAAAAATTTCACATCAATTTTAAATAATCCGCCATTTCTACCGCCCCGTTAGCGAATACCCAGCTTTTATTTTCCGGGCGACGGCGTTGCCAAAAGTACCTAAATCTTGCCATTTGTGAATAATTTACTATGTTAAAAATTCGGCGTGGCGGCGTCGTCGCAGGTAAATCTGCATAAAATCATTAAATGTTCGACAATATATATTGGTTATTATATAGATTACTTTAGCTCTAATATTGTTTAACTAAATATTTTATATAATGTAATAATGTTTGGCTAAAACGTTTAGCG
The DNA here is from genome assembly GCA_963969555.1 of Polydrusus pterygomalis. Taxonomy (NCBI): domain Eukaryota; kingdom Metazoa; phylum Arthropoda; class Insecta; order Coleoptera; family Curculionidae; genus Polydrusus; species Polydrusus pterygomalis. The sequence continues at coordinate 119,538,622 of OZ018378.1, read as the reverse complement.
AAATCTTTAATTTCGTTCCGGCAACAACGCTAATTATTTGATGGTAGATGGCATGGTCAGCGTTAGCGATGGGCATTTATCGATCAGAGTATTTCATAATAGAAAAATAATTCCGTATATTTACCAGTACTTGATTGATACCACTATAGTGAATGCGTACTACAATTTTTTTTGACGGTCGAAGACTGTTTATCTTAATACTAGTCGAAAATTATCTCACGATATGATTAAAAAAATAATCGAAATAATTCAAATCGAATTATTTAATTCGATTCGTCCCATCTAGCCTTTACCTATGCAGAACCTTAAACTTAAAATCTAACCTATTATTTGTTTCCGCCTTTTTCTCGTTCCTCGTGGTGAATTCATGTTGTATGTTCTATTGTTTGTTCCATTTCACTGGCGGCTCTTACAGTAGGGCCACAGTGCCATGGCCCTACCTACCCTACCTGTACACCAGCTATTTATTCACACTTATGATTATTACTTAGTCTCTCTACGCTTAATTTTTTTTGTAAATGTGAATGTAAATAATTTAAAATTTAAGATATCTGATAACGTCTAACTCTGCAAAAACTCCCTGATTTTCGCGATTTTCCTCTCTCATTAGAAGAGAAAATGCAAGTTAAGGAATTGCGTCGTCCATTGCCAGAGTTACTTATAACAAAAACTCAAAGTGGACAAAAATCGCGTGTTCGGAAATTTAATAACAGTATTTATTCAAAAAACAGTTGGTTGTGCGAGTGCGAGGAGATAAATAAAATGGTAAATGTTCTTTGTGCGTTTTGTTTGGTGGAGAAGAAACTTGGTCGCAAAAAGGAACTAATGATGTTGCTCATAGGTACATATATAAGAAAAAATTAAATCTCACGAAAAATCCAAGGTACACAACATGAACAATATTTTTAGCTTTTGTATGTTAGGTAAGGTAAAACACCCAATGATTGACAGGTTTTAGAGACATTTCTTAACAAATTGACCACTCCGGGAAAGTTTTTTGTTTTATAAAGTATTTAGCAACTCTATGCAAATCGTACTTAGAAGATATTAAAATAGTAGAGTTTTGAAAAAACGCCAATGTTCTAAAAACTTTTTATTTAAATAAAAATTATGCCGCTTTGAAAAATCCTTTAATTGACAGACCGAAAAAAGGGTTTTCCCATATTTTGACACCCCAATAATTGACACAAGTTCTTGCTTTTTTTTACTAGCTGGTTGACAACTTACCGAATTATGTAGACCTAAAATACTAAGGCTAAAGAAACAAAAAAAGGGTGGATATTATTAGAGTATATTACTTAGAACATCATCAATCGTTAATACATAAATAAACTAAAAACGCCACCTTTTTTGAAAATGATATTTTATTGTCTCCAGAAATAAGCATCTTTGGGGTTGGTAACTTTCCCAAAATAGCTTCTTTTAAAATAACCGAAAAAACATTTTCGTCAAAATTACTGTTACTGTTACGTTACTGTTTCTCCTCGGTTGAAGTGATGGCGATTTACATTTTGACCTGCTGGGATTATTACTTATATGTCTTTAGTGCAAGAATAATTGCGATTTGAATGTTTTTTGTCAGATATATTAGTATCAATATTTCATACTTTGATTGACAGCTTCTTCCGTTTTATCTCCCTCAATACTTGTTTCATGTGTAACGTCGCTGTATTAACGATTTGTTTATTTACTTCAAGTTTCACATCTCCACAAACTATAAAGAGACCTGTCTGCCACATCTTGAATATAATATTCTGCAGTTAAAATATTTACTCCAATGATTGACATCCCAAGTACCATATACTGTCAGGGTGTGTCAATAATTGGATAGCGGATGAATTTCAATAAAAAACAAGCATTGGCAACATTGTGAAAATGCGGGCTTTTAACCCATAATAAAATCGGTAAAAAATTCAAATTTCCAAAGATTGACAGGGGTGTCAATCATTAAAAAACATGTGTATTTCTATAGCCAATAATTGACATCCCCGCTTTCCTTCTGGTAATCATTCTTGTATGATTGCTTTATTTAACAAAAGTTACCTTTAGAGTTATTTAGCTTAACTGATACCATAAATGTTTCAAAAAGTAAATAGATAATTTATTACATACCTTTAAAATACTAGGCACATTTATATCCACAATTAGCAGTAACACTTACTTACTACCAGACTACCACACAATGAGAAACAAGCCTTCTTTACCTTCATTGCGCTCTATTGTTAAAAAATATGAACTGGCAGGAGGTTCCCAGATTGTAGTCCCAAAGTGCATTTAAATTGTAGTTCAGATGAAAAGATTTCTTAAATTATTATGGTTAGTTACAAAATATGTCAATTATTGGTTGAATGTCAATAATTGAGTGTTTTTTACGAGGTTTTTTACCTTAAATTAAATTAAAAGTCAATTAAGTTCTGTCTATCGTCAGACACTTGTTAAACATAATGAAGAGGTTGACAAAAATAGATACGTTTTGAACCAAATAATAGACTGTAGGTAATCGATTTTGCGGGGCATTTTTAGATGCACCATTTGTAACGAAGTTACCAACATTTTACCGAATTAGCGACAGGTAGTTAACACCGAATTGCTAGAAAGCAATTAACTCCGTAATTTTTCAATTAATTTTTCCGCTTCTTTCATGCAACCGATTTATTGAATATTTTTCTAACCGCTGGTAACAAAAGTTTCTAAATTTGATGATGATGAGTTATCGTCATCGGCCACCTCCTTAGTCGACCTGTACCCCCCTCCCTCTTCCATTCAGAGGTGGAGGGCACAACAACGGAAGGAAGAATTTGTACAAGTCAGCAATGACACGTGCTGGCGATGCGGTGGTTCCGGCCACCGACGGGAGGTGTGTCCCAATCCACCGCTCCTGTTCTGTTCCCGATGCGGGAAGAGGGGAGTTTTCTCGAGGAATTGCGCCTGCGCCGGTTCAACGAGGATTGGCGCACCACCGCCGAAACGACCGCGCGCCGATTTACCAACTCTATCGTGCCCAACCTGCGGTAGTAAGGACGCTTTTGTTCGGAGGCTACAAGAGTAGAAAAAAAATTTTACTATCAATTTTTTTTTTTAGCAAGTGAGGGGGAATGTAACGAAGTTACCAACATTTTACCGAATTAGCGACAAGTAGTTAACACCGAATTGCTAGAAAGTAATTAACTCCGTAATTTTTCAATTAATTTTTCCGCTTCTTTCATGTAACCGATTTATTGAACATTTTTCTAACCGCTGGTAACAAAAGTTTATAAATTTAATCAGGAAAATTAATTAATTCCCTCTATAACAGAAACCGTCTTAATTGGCAAATTATACAGCATTCCGATACAAGCAATTCGGCGTTGTCTCCTGTACCAATTCGAAAAGGTAGCGAACGCGCACCGTTTATAAAATCCCCAACACCTTTGACCATTTCTGTGGTGGGAAATAAAAAAGTTGAAATCCGAGATGGAACCAAAAATTACGGCCCCTTCTGGATTCAGCCTTGCAGCCGACCTGAGTGATTTTTCCAAGTGCCCAAGTTTCAACTAGCGAACCGTTATCTTTTTGAGTTTTGATTTTCTTTCTTTTCCCGTCATCGTGCACCGTTACTACCAGTGGTAAGCAACATTTATTTTTTTTGTGTATAATTAATTCCTGCTAAATTTTTCTGCCGCCTTAAACCATTTTCTTTTACCCGTATTTAGAGTTGTACTTGTTCGATATTTTACCGAATTTGCTTTCACCTAATATCGCCACGATTTAATCATTTCCATTTGCCTGTAATTAGGATTGTAGTTGCTTGTTATTTTGCACCGAATTCGCTAGTAGCTAGTACCACCGCCTTATAACCATTTTTATACCGACCGTTTATAAAATTTCTATTTTTAAGATTATTACCGAACTTTATCTTATATAACACCGCCGTCTGAAAGACATACCAACACCGTTTGCTTATTAATTTTATTTTACCGAAAAGCTTACTAGTAATCGACCGCTAAAATTCTTTCAATATACCCACCTGGCGATCCTCAAAAATTCCCGCTGTACCCTCCGCTTAGATACGAGTTGATTTCTTCTCCTTACATAGACATTTGAGTTAATTTAATTTTAGGATTAGTGTGATATTTCAGTTACTTGTGTATTTTTCACTCTTACCTAATAAATCTGATTTAATTTTATTTTGACATAGGTGTGTTTTATTTCCCGAAAGCTTAGAGACGTAAATGACTAATAACTATATGCGCTAGTAGAACTCTGTCTCCAACTGTTTAAAGGCTACCTAGGGCTCCGGGGGTTCTGATTTTCCCTATTTGAACAAAATCAGTGGCGCTCGAGTATAACCCCGTTTATTTTTGCATATTTTTTTTAACTCCGCCCACAGAACGCCTTAGAAGTCATTGAATTCAGTCCTGTCCGAACTTACCACCGAATTATCGACCGCCGAAAAACCAGGAATTAAATGACTTCCGCGTCTGGGGAATAAATTGATACTAAGAACTAAGAATAAAATGAAATTAATTTTCCTTAAATACCGGTTATAGTAAAATCATTTTAAAATTCAAAACCGAAGAGTAGCCAAGCCAAGTTCAACAAAATAAAACAAACCGTTACATTATTCGGTAAGTTTTTTTTTTGAGTTTTTTTTATATTCTCATTACATATTTTTATTTTGATATTTTGGCCCCACCCGTTTCAACTATCACGAGCCGCCACTGTCCACTTGCATATTAAATATCCATTTCAAAGTGTTTAAACTGCGTAGGTACCTACAGAACAACCTTACAAAACTCCAACTTAAGAACCTCCCTGGTAAGTGGCACTATATCTATTATATTAATCAATCATTTTTATTTTGTCGTTTGGCTATGCCAAAGAGTAAATTACTCTTTGGTCATGCATAGTTAACCTATCATGGTTGCTCAGGTATTTTTCCTATATTATAACTTTAGGTAAATGTCTTCTTTAACACCTTTTCTTTTGTTTTTAGGGGAATATAATTATTACCCTCCTAAAAGTAATGAAATTACTAAACAACAACGTTAATATCTAAATAATACCTACTAAATATATCTCTACTTGTACTAATAATTAAATTTTATTAAATAATTTGTAAGTCGTAATCTAAAATGCCCAAATATAAATTAAAACGTAACTCGTACAGAACAGCTAAACATAAGTCCGATGTAACATTGGCAGTTTTAAATTTACCTAATAACGAAAATGTTTCTCAAGTTATAATTACTTTTATTGATTGTAGCTCGTCTAGCGATAATAACTATGATAATAATTTAGATGAAAATACAGAGTCGAATCAGGTTAATAGAGAAAACACTCAAGAAAACATGTAAGATGATTTAGATTTTAATAATTTTTTATCAAGTTCATCTTCCGATGAAAGCAAGGAAGAAAGTTTTGTAAACTTGGCAAAATCTAAGTCCGATAGCAATTTTAATCAAGGAGCAAAAGATACTACAAAAAGTTTTGCACAATTTATTTCAAACTGGGCCACTCATTTTAAAAAACCTCATGTTGCAATAAACCCATTGTTATCATCTATAAATAGCCATTTTAATACTAACTTGCCTTCTGATGCCAGAAGTGTTTTAAAAACTTCTAGGAAACTTCATACTCGGTTTATTCAACCCGGGCAGTATTATCATTTTGATGTTTCAGTGGCTATCACAAAGCTGTTAAATAAATATAATAATAATCCAGTCTTCGATAGAGACAGTTTGCAGTGTATTAAAATTTGCATAAATGTTGATGGTCTTCCAATAAGTAAGTCAAATGGTAGCCAGCTTTATCCTATTTTATGTAACTTGCACGAAAATTTTTTAGTTGTAGAAATGATTGGTTTATATCATGGTTTTGATAAGCCAAAAGATGCCAACTCTCTATTAGCTCTTTCAATAGATGAAATAATTCAATGAACAAATAATGGTTTTTGTTTTAATGGAAAAACTTATCCATTTCAGTTGTTAGGTTTCATTTGTGATGCGCCAGCTAAATCTTTTATTTGCTATATAAAAGGTCACACGGGATACCATTCGTGCACAAAGTGTTATGTCGAGGGTAATTTTGGCAATATTGGCAATAAACGCTTGAAGCACCTATTCCCTTTAAAAGATCAAAATGAATTAATGACATTCTCCAATTTGTTTGATAGTAATCCAAAAATTGAAGAAGAATTGATAAGTATCTTGTCGATTTCGAATCCCGAAGATGTAATTTTACTATGCTATAGTAGTTTAATAATCATAACAATTTTGACATAAAATTGGTCATACATTTTAAAATACCCTGAATAGATTAATTAAACTATATATAAAATGACTTTTAAAAGGAAGAGAAATTTAATTATGCAATGTAAAAGGGGACTTTCATTTAAAAAAGTGTATGTTTGATTTGGCCTCGATTTGTGAAAGATCCTGTAGGTATATTGCAAAATTCATTTTAAAATGTGCCACTTAGGATTTTAAACAATTTTCATAAAAAAAAAAATGTTTCTTCTAACACTACAAGAGAGTTAATATACTTTATCGAGACACCCTGTATGTAATAGTTGTCTTCTACCAACAAATATATTTACAGTAATTACTAACATTCATTGTATTGATTATTATTTATAGACACGCTTCCTCATTGGAATCGGCGGTAACGGACCCAAGGACCATCACAGCCGTATATTTAGGGCCATAATAAGTAATAGTTTGGGGAAGAAATGTTCATGAAAAGGACAGAGGGGAAACATAAAAATAGAAGACATTGGTTGGATAAAAACGTGTATAAGTAAGTGTGATATATTATGTCAATAGTAAATTGTAACCTAAACACGATGCTGGTCAGTTCTTTTAAACCAGAGCCATTAAAAAAAAACCTTAACATCTGTCATTAGTTTCAGTTAAAGTATACATTTATGCAATAGAGTTCCTTGTTCCTTGACATGATATTTGTACAGTTTATGACAAAAAAACACCTATTTCTACGGGCCAAATAAAGATAATATGCACCTTGGGTAAAAGTTTTAAAAATTTAGTTGATTTTTTAAATTTGTGTACTTTGTAAACATCTTTTTGTATAACTTTAAAATTTCCTCCTGTCAATGAAATGTCTTTTGTGCAAACACTCTGCACTTCAATTTTAATGGTTCTTGGAAATAAATGAGACTCGAAATTGGATTCTCTTGATTTCGAGGTATGAGTCCGATTGGTGCCTGTGGCTTAAGTCAAACGTACTTGAAAATTTTGTAAATCCTAAATATAAAATAGGTACTAGTCGACATATTGAACCTCTTAGCCTGTTTATTTTTTTTACATTAAATAATAGTGGAAGAGCATCTGATTCTGGCATCACATTTCCCAGACCACCGTATTGTGATGCATTACCGGATGTTTAGCTGGTAATGATCTGTAATACGTCACAAATTCCAGATCGGTCTTATAGGGTACATCAAAAATAGCATTTTTAGTTATTTGGATTTAGTTTATTTTTTAAATTATGTGTTTAAAACCGTGATGTTATCACACGAATTGTGCAAGAAAGTCTAATAAACATTTTTATTCAAAGTGATTAATTTCATAGCTAATATTAAAAAAATAAAATATCAAGTAGCTTCTAAATAAATATAATGTTTTAGTTTCTTGAAGAAAAATTACATGTAATAATAAAAATAATTCAAGTAGAAGTAAACACATTTTTTTTACAAGAAATTCATTATTTGGCCAGATATAAAACTATATTCTAGATAAGGAATTAAGTAAGCAGCAATAGTTGTTTGTTTTTAGGTAATTTTTTTAAAAACAAAATTCAAATAACTAAGAACGTTATTTTTGAACCACCCTCTATAATAATCACAAATATGGTATTTGAACTACTAGTTTCAACACAAGCAGACGTTTTTATAAAGAATGACTGTTTTCTTCTAAATCTACAAACAAAAAAGTTTTTCCTCTTCCAACTTTATCCGTGGACACATTGTATATGGAGGAAAAACTTTGATTGGAGATGTAACGGATACAGGCCTCCTGCCACCAACTGAAGCAGAATACCTGGTAAGGTATGATTGTCTACATCTTTACGAACACATTAACGGTAGTCACAACCAAAATCCCACTGAATTTCCCATCTTTTTTATTACTTATACTTTTTCACTATAATTTAAATATAATATTATCAGAGTAATATGACTAATTTATGCTGTTTGTATATGGATACTAACAAAAGTTAAATACCAAAAAAATTGTAGGTGTTCTAAAGCAGACATGGAAATGTACCGAAAAAGAGTTCGAATTTTTTTGTCAGGAGTGGTTGAGACACTGTTCTCAGAGGCAAAAAAGGGAAGAAACTAGACGTTAGGAATTATTACATCAATCTTCATCATCGATCATTTTGGACTGACGATTCACATATTATCGCTACCATAACATAATGTCGTATGTAGAAATTTACCATTCTGAGAAAACAATGATGCAAATTTTGAACTTAATTTCCTAATATTATTTATGTCGTAATCAATAAACGGCTGACATTAAGATCAATATGCTATATTTACAGGGTGTCTTAGGAAGTTCTTACCAAATGGGAATTTTTTTAATTATAAACTCTACAAAAAAAAGTGCCTCTGCCTAAAAAGTCCTGCATGGTCTAAAACTTAAAATACCACCATCAAATATCCAAATTTTCCAGTCATATACGAGGTATGTCAGAAAATATGAATTTTGCCCAATAGTAAAGTAAATTTATTTTTGAAAATATCGAAAAATTTAATCAGTAAGCTCTTTATTCGTCAAACATTTCTGTGGTCGGCGCTTAAAAGGCAATAAGTCGTATTTTTAGAAAAATACGGTTTTTGGTCAAATATGTTTAAAAAATGAGGATCTCTTAATCTGTTAAAACGATATAAGTCTATTTATCCTAAAAAATGATAATATTAAGGCGCCGAAAAAGATATATTATAAAATGCAATAAATTACGATAGTTGAAAAGACATAACCCGTTACATTTGAATTAATGAAATGATTAAAACAACATATATCTACTTATTTTTAAGTTTTTATTTAAACAAATCGTTTAAAAGGCTATATAATAAGTTTGTGACCTTTTGAGTGCATTTTCAGGAGCAATTTAAAAAAGTATGTTGACATATTCCCTTTTAAGGGTTTGTGTGTGAAATATAATCTGACATAAGTTGACGTATTGATAGTTTGCGTCTTTCTATTAGTACTATTTTGAGGTTATGTGCATAGTGTAAGTTGTGTTTTCTCTTTGCTTGCTTTGTTTAATTGTTTAATTTGCAATAATAATAATCTTAAAAGAGTGGGAACAAAAATAGTAAACACAAGATGCCTAGAACTAGAGGAGGAAGGACAGAAAGCAGGATTACAAGAATTCTGAAAGCATGCGTGCCTACTAGGAATTCCCAGGGTAAGTACGTAAAATAGTATATTATATTAGGTATTACAAGTGAGGAAAGTGACGAATTTCATACGAGTGTGATGTTTTCGTTTGAATGTACTTTCTGTACATATATTTTTTAATTTCCACAGACGCACGCATGTGAAATTTAGAACTTTCTAAAGCAGAAGTGCGGATTTTGTTAATTTCTTATGTGGTCAGAGGAAAAAACTTTTTTATATTAATGTTGATATAGGAATTGTATTATTATTTTTGGGGTGCGTTGTTACAGCAAAAATAAAAGAAGAAACGCCACATAAAAATAAAACACGCTAAAATTTACATTTTCATTAAAATTATCGTCATTGTTCGTTGTTTAACGTTTATTTTCAATAATTTACCTCAGCTTTTCACATAAAATTAAATAAGAATTGAAAAATAAACATATTCTATTTTTTTAAAATTTTATTTCGCTGTACCTACCTTATGATGACATGATATCTTAAGATTTCATTTTTGCTATACCCGCTATAACTACCTATTTTAATATTGTTTTAGAAGTTTCTGAGGTAAAAGCAATAACCAAAGAAACCCCAGATAATATGGTGTCCACTAATTTGGAGTGTACTGGACCATCTCCTCCACATCTTTTAATGCCAGTTTGCGATAATAATATAAATGATACAAATACAGATAATGAAATACAGAATGAACCCCCGAATAATGATATTCACACACTAATAACGTTAGTGCCAAGTGGTATGTACCGAGTAGGCAATATTGATCATACGAAATTATTTAAAAACACATTTTTCGTTTCTGTTATTTTCTTCACTTAGTTATTTTTATACTTTTAGTGTATAATTTAGAAGAGAGGTTTATTCCAGCTTCTCACCAAGTGCCTAATATGGAAAAAAATGTATTTATTACATTACCTACTCAGGAAAATATTGTAGAAGATATGTCGTTGGCCTGTGTTTCTTACAATGCGCTTTCATCATCAGCTTCTAGTGAGTCATTTATTATTAGTACATCATACATATCTGTATACTATAAAGTTGTATTTTTTTAGATACATTAACTTGTGAACCTATTGTTATAAAAGAAAGATTTGAAGAAGCAATTTACTATAATGTGGAAAATTTGCTACCAGATGAGATAAACATCGTGGAAAAAACTGAAGCTTCAACATTCAACTTTTATGAGCAACAAAATTTTCAAAATATCCCTGAAGATATCTTATTACCTGTTCAAGTATTGGAAAGAGATGATGAAAAATTAGATGATGACACTGAAAAAGATCCTGATTACATTGCTAACAAAGAAGATAGTAATATTGAAAGTTCTGATAATGATACTAGTTATGTCGAGCCAGTTCAGAAAAAAATAAAAATAACGACCAATAAACCATATGCTCGCGGTAAAGTGCAAAATCGGAAAAAGAAAAGAAACTCAGAAAAACAATACGATACGTCAAAAAATAAAGATAAACAAGCAAGGAAAATGAGAGATCTTCGAGAAAATTGTAGGAATAAATGCAAGGAAAAAATTGAAGATACTGTAAGACAACAAATTTTTGATGAATATTGGGCACTGGGAACTCATGATAAAAGAGTGGCTTATGTGGCAAGTTTGATAAATGTAAAAGAAACTGCTATAACAAGAAATAAAGTTAATAATGGGAAGGCAACTAAAAGCAGATTACATACGTATGTTTATCATTTCGAAATAAATGGCCAAAGACAAATTATCTGTAAAAGTTGTTTTATAGGCACCTTAGATGAAACTGAGAAGTTTATTTCATGCACGGTAACAAATAAACTTGCATCAAATAGTGGAATAACACATGATGATAAACGAGGCACACATACTCCTGTACACAAAACCGCACAAAGCAAATTAAACGAAGTAATATCACACATTAATTCTTTTCCTGCATATGAAAGTCACTATTCAAGGCGTCACACTGAAAAAAAATATTTAGCTGCAGATTTAAACATAAGCAAAATGTATAGCCTCTATTGCGAAAAATATAACGAAAAACCAGTTTCAATAAAAATTTATGCTCGTGAGTTTCACAAAATGAATCTAAAATTCAAAAAACCAAAAAATGACACGTGCTCAAAATGTGATACCCTGTTAGCCAAAGAAAAATACTGTGACAATGAGGAAGAAAAAATTAAAATAAAAATAGAAAGAGACGAACACCTTACATCGGCAGATTTAGCTTATAAAGCAAAAGACGCTGACAAAAAAAAAGGACAAGTTGATCCCTCCCACATTACCTATGCTTTCGATTTACAACAAGTTTTACAAACTCCGTACTTATCGACGAACAAAATGTTTTATTTACGTCAACTTGCGACATATAATTTAACGATTCATAACTGTTTGTCAGGAAATTCTACACATTTTATGTGGCCAGAATGCACTGCAGGTAGAGGTGCAAATGAAATAGCTTCTTGTATTTACTCATATTTAAGAGTATTCCACCCGAAGTTAAACACGTTGTGTTTTACTCAGATACCTGTGGAGGACAAAATAAAAACTCGTACGTTTGCTCCATGTTTTATTATGCCATTCTTCTACGAGTACACCCTTCAATAGAAGTCATAGATCATAAGTTTTTAGTACCCGGGCACACCCATCTCGAATGCGATGTGGATCACGCTTTGATTGAAAGGACCAAAAAAAAAACTTCAATTGACATACATCTCCCTCGTGATTGGTATCAACTTGTTAAATCTGCGAGCAAAAAAAATAAGTTCAAAGTGGAAATTATGGATCAAAACAAATTTTTCTCTTTTTCCGAACTCACAACAAGAACTGGTCCCTTGCAGTTTAAAAATAAAGAATTTAAATTAAGAAGTATTTGTTGGTTAAGATATACAAAAGACTTAGATAGACTTAGATACAAAAATAGTTTAAACGAAGAGGAAGAATTTAAAGAAGTAAAGCTCTTGAAAAAGAATCAAAATATAAGCAGCTTGGAAACGTTTAAGCTTAATATTTTATATACAGCACGGAGGCCTATAAGTACGAAGAAAAAAGAAAATTTATTAGAAATTGTAAATCTGCTTGACACTGATGTTATATTACCGAAATTTGCCAACCGACAAAAATATTCAAAGGGACACAGATCCAGATGTTGATATGTACAATCTCTCAGAAGATGAATGCGAATAATATTAGTGTCAAAGTTTTCCAAGCATGTTCCCGTTTTTAAGTTTATGAACTTACTAAGTTACTGTTAAAAATAAGTTGACTTAAGTATTCTTGACAATTTTTTATATAAACTTAAGTGTATTTGTATTTTTCTTAGCGTTAATAAAACCAATAAAAAATATTATATGTAGACTTGTTTCCTTTTAAGCGCAAGGACTTGACAGCCTAACGTAATAAAAAGATACTTATTCCCTTTTTACCATTTTTGTCTTACATAATCTGTTTGATAATAAGGACATAAGTCAATAAATTTATTAAATATGCTGGTTTGTCAATAATATCGTTTGATCAGTTTTACACATGCGCTAATTTAGCGTAACTCACATAAACATATGTTCTATTCAATAATTTAGCCTCTTTGTAAAGGCAAAATTATATTTCTAAATTTTCAACCGCCATTTCCCACAAATGTCAAAAATGTACTTAAGCCCTTTTAAGCGCTGACCACAGATTTGATAACCTTTATGTCCCCTAACCTCTATAATGCATTATTTTGATGATGCATTAAAATAATTGCTAAAACTTAAATTTGCATTTTATTGTAGGTAGTTAAAAAAGAAAAAAATATTTTTTCCATATAATCGGATGTAATTGCATATTGGAACGTAGCTTTTTTGTTTTAATTAACTTTTCAAAAATAAAGGTACTTTATTCTTGAGAAAAATTCATGATACCTTGTATATGACTGGAAAATTTCGATATTTGATGGTTGTATTGCATGCAGAACTTTTTATGAAAATTTTCCCATTTGGTAAGAACTTCCGAAGATACCCTGCATATATTTAAAAACAAGGATTGCTTATAAAATTTTGAAATATTTCCGTATTTTCGAAAATAAATAGCACATACGACCTTTTTTTTTAAAGAAGACAAAGAAAGAATATGAAATCGGTCTGTCTTGAATAGGAACCATAAGACCAGTAATTTTTATGTAACAGCTTTCTTTCCTCGGTGCATACATTTTACATTTATTGCAGTCAATTTGCTTTACGGCTCTATTTGAGACAACATGCCCAACAGATTTAACATACTCATTTCCTGTACATATTACGAAGATGTTTCATTTTATCATTTTTATAATTTTCTGGCTGGCGCTTTCTTTTACGGGTACCTCGTTCGACAAGGTCCTCGATATTAATTTCATTAGCTGGGAAGCTGTCATCTGATTCGCTACTACTCACTTCATTTTCAATTATAAAGTCATTGATAATATTGAAATTTAAATAATAGTACGCTGTTTCAGTGTAACAGGTGTATACATACGACCTCCTTTCATTTTTCAAAATGTCTTTTTGCACATGCGTATTTGATTTCCCTAATTTTAAGAAATATTTACCGTCAAGTTACGACGCGACGTTATACCATATTAAAGAATGAAATTTTTTACTTACATTTTCGTGAAAATCTCAATATGCAGAAAAATTCACATACGACCTTATGCTATTATGATAGCGATATATAAAAGAAGAATAATGTGTAAATTGTAAATTGTAAATAATATGCAGTTTTTTTGTTTTACTTAAATAAAACTGTAATTTTTAACTTTTTTTTGTTTATCTGTCCACTGTTGAGTTCTATACAAACCTGTATTGTTTTAATAACATTTTCATAAGCCCCCTTCCGCGTTTGATGCATTATACACATCATTTCAGGAATGTCGTTTATAATTTTTGCCATTTATAGTTATTTTATATGAAACAATATTGTTTTGTCTAGTTTTCAGCAAGATTTCTATAAATGATAAATATGGTGATCAGATAAAAGATCTGACCACACTAAAATAGGTACATGGTAAAACCTAAATTTTAACAAATAAAAATATCAAGGGACCAAAAATATTATTATTTATACCTCGGTGTTTAAAACACTTTCTTATTAAATTCATGAAAAAATAAAAGTAATAGGTAGGATTGAATAAAAAAAAGATAAATGTATTTTCGAGCATTAAATTAAAATTAATTTTTCATATCTCATCTAATACCAATTTTCAAAACAAACTATATTGTTTACAATTTTCCCCTCAAACGAGTAGCTATGTGACAAAATTTTAAAAATACACTTCTCGGTTACCGTTTTACGGTTAAGTTTTTTCAATATTCCATTAATACACATTTTTACCATATTATGTGATCAACTTTATGTCGGGCATTGCATATATCCTTCATATAAAGATGCCAACTTTCAAAGGTAGAGTTCAGTTTCCGTCAGAGCGCCCATCTCCCTTGTCTATGGTTCAGTTGTAAAATTTGTGCCGTGTATTTACGTCATTCTCAGACTACAGTCTTGACACGCTTCCTGTGGGACACATTGTCATATTATAATATAGCAAATATACTTTTGGAACCTGATGTCCTCCAACGTATCCGCTATATTATACGTCACTGTGGCCTGCAGAAGGCGTGCTAAGATAAGTCTGAGTGATGACATCAATGTTTTAAAATATGAATTCTAGTCTTTAAGCGATGTTTATAAACTTGGAAGATATTTTAGTGAATATCAACAGCGGAATAAAAAACAAGGCAAAAGTCGCTTCCTTCTCAATTTTTTCCTAACGTTATCAGATGGGATGTCTATAAGTCGTGTTTGTGCTACCTGGGTAAGAGGGTATTATCAAAAATTCCGGGATAGGATGTTTAAGAAAATGAAGAAGTTGATATAAAAAATCCACTTATTGATTTCTTAAAAGAACAGAGATTTGGGAGTCCAAGTACCACAACGAGACAAAAAAAGAAAATGGTAAACGTCGTTCCAGGTAAAAGCGTAACGCACGTTACAGCAGACGTAGGAGTACTTGTAGAAGAAACCATGGAGAATGAAACAGAGGAAGAAACTATAAACGATGAAAACAACGACGAACAGAAAAGAAGACAATCCAAGAAAGAAGAAGAGGAAAACAAAAACCGCAAAACTAAATTGACTAAAAATTTGGGAGAGATTGGATTCTTTATGTTAGTTAAAATGAAAACTGTTAATACAAATGTTAATAAATATTCTGTCGGTAAAATAACAGAAATATTAGGCGACAATCTTTTTAATGTTAGTTTCCTAAGATTTAAAAAGGGTAAAAAGAACAATTTTTTTGTTTTTACTGACATCTTAGATAAAAGTTATGTTCGCAAGTCTGAAATTATGAGTTCCCAAGAACCCTCAGAACATCATAGAGGGCAATAAGTTTTCAAGGAGTTTGAAAATTTTGTAGAGGTCTAAAGTGCCAATTGTTTATCCTTTTTGTTTTGCTACCGAAAACATTTTTTTAGTTCCTACGTTTGCTACAAAGTAGTAAATGGTTACCTACCTAGTTTAAGTTTATTATACCTAGGTACCTATTCGTTTTAAGTCAACTTCTGTTTTTAAAACATTTAGATTAAGAAAAATACCATATTTAGTATATATTGCCTACAAGAATGATTTTGTTTATCCTTTTTGTTTTGCTACCGAAAACAATTTTTTAGTTTCTACATTTGCTACAAAGTAGTAAATGGTTACCTAACTAGTTTAAGTTTATTATACCTAGGTACCGTCAACCGGGGCTAAGAGGACCACAGCTGGTAAAGTGGTCCGAAGGGACATTAATGCCCGTTTGCACCAACTCTTTTAAGGGTGCCTTAGCAATAAGGTATCCTTAAAATGTTATTTTGGTTTGCACCATTGTTCAATGGTCACTTATTGGTTCCTTAAAATCTACTTTATTAAGCCTCCGATTTTGGTAGCTTAAACAATACTTAAATGAAACTTAACCTCATTTTATGTTATTATTTTGATAGTTTCGATTCATTTCCATTTGGTTCAAATCAAAAACGTTTTTTATTGCTTTATTTTGTGCCTTTGTGGTGTTGGAAATGGATATATTGGAAGGATTTGAAGATGAAAATGATATTGTCTTCGACGATGATCTTGATATTTTGAATGTTGTGGAAAATGGGTTTCCGAGAAAAGTATATATCAGATTAAATTATTATGAAGAAATGGATAATCTTAGTTTTTTTAAAAGATTTCGTTTATATAAAGGGACTGTTATGTCAGTTTTAGAAATAATAGAGCATGAACTAGAATACCCAGACGATAGGTAAATACTTTTATCTGTAGCTATAAACACAACTACAGCAAATTTTTTCATTTCAGAAATAACTCGGTCTCCCCTGTAAATCAACTGCTTTGTTGTTTGCGATATTTTGCCAGTTCTGGGCATTTAGTTCAAACCGCTGATTTCATGGGAATGCACGTATCCACAGTCTCCCGAATTGTAAAAAAAGTTTCTAGGGTTATTGCCAGACTACTTCCCAATTATGTTAAAATGCCTGACCAGCAAAATTTGATAAGGGAGCAGAATAAGTTTTTTGATATAGCCAGGTTCCCCAGGGTAATTGGCTTGGTGGATGGGACTCACATAAAAATTCAATCTCCTGGTAAGACTTTACTTTTGTATTAACACCAGACAAAAAAAATTATAGAATAAAATATTATATTTATTAATTTTTTTTTTTGACACCAGGCAAAATAAATTAAATAGGTACATAGAATATTTGGTTTTAAATAAAATTATGCATTTTGCAATAGAATAATTGGACATTTTTAGGTGGGGAGAATGCTGAGATTTATAGGAATAGAAAATCTATATTTTCATTAAATGTACAAGTGGCCTCAAGTGCAGATCAAAATTTTTTGGATGTGGTTGCGAGATGGCCAGGCTCTACACATGATGCCACTATTTTTGCAAATTCAAATCTAAGAGCAAGATTTGAAAATCATAATTATCCAAATTGTTTATTGATTGGTGAGTTCATATATTTATAAGACCTTACCTAAACTTTCCTCGAATAATAATAACATCAGTTGTTCAAGTTAGTTCTCGTGTTGTTAAACCAAACCTTTTTGTCTGTTCTATGAAACAAACTGTACATTCTAAGTTGTACTTGCTACCTACTCACTTAAATCCCAATCAAATTTATATCTTTCTTTTTTACTTTAGGAGACAGTGGCTATCCAGTAAGAGATTATTTCATGACGCCACTAGCAAACCCAGTTACAAGGCAACAACAACTTTATAATGAATCTCTAATAAGGACTAGAAATTCAATTGAACGAACAATTGGTGTTTGGAAAAGGCGCTTTCCTGTTATGGCTTATGGACTTCGCTTAAATTTGGAAGTAGTAAAAACAATTGTTGTTGCTACAGCTGTTTTACACAATCTTGCTCGCAGTATGAACGAGCCTGAACCTCCAATTCCTGATGAGCTGAATATTGATGAATTAAACTACCTAATTGAGATGCAAAATATAGACTTTGGGGTGCAAAATGAAAATAATTTTAATCATGTTCAAAATGAAATAATTAACAGGTATTTTGCAGGACTATAAGAGAACAGAATAAGTTTAAATTTTATGTTGGTTTTTTTTTCAATAAAAGTAGGTACAATTTTTTAAAGCTTTTTATTTATATTCCTGTTTTTTTAATGTGACAAACAAAAAAATAATACTTATAATAGGAACAAATAATGAACATACAAGAAATATTATGATTTCCTATTCCCTTAACTGTTTCTCTTTCAGTGCAATATCTAATTTAAGATTTTTACATTTTAAATCATGCTCAACTTGGGACTGCTCGAGTTCCATTTTTAGTTTCTTTATAGTATAGTCAGCAATTACATCCTTCTTATCTGCCAAATTATTGTATTTTTCCCCTAATTGATTTGATGTTAGGCTCCTTACTACCGTTGAAGTTGGTCTCCTTCTGGGAGTAATATCCTTTTTCTTTTTTGGTGTTATGAACTAAAAAAAAATGTCTAGTTAACACCTTAATATTTAAACAAACATAGGGAAAAGAAAACCATAAAGTCTTTCTCCACAATTTTAATTCAGTAGCTAATAAGCTAGAATCGACATGTTTCGAGTGTAGAAACACTCATCCAATGGGGGTCGCTATATACTGAATTTTTTAGGACACATATTCTTTAATCATTTGAACAACACCTTTTTTTAAATGTACTAAAACCTTTTAATTATGGATATATTGTTTCTGACTATTTTAGTGTTTATTGTGAACCTTAATTGAGCTTTCCCTCGATACCTTTCTATTAATTCAGGTGGATTTTATTAGCATACTGAAATACTTTAATTTGACCGCGAAAATACATGTCACTTGTTCCCCCCCTTTTTCAATGTCAAGTTCAAGTTCATTTCCCGTTTGGGTTAGACACGTGCTGGTCGCAGCGAACTTCCGTCTAGGATGTTCATGAAAAACGAATAAAAAAATTTATTTTCAAAATTTTTTTTTATAAAAAACATCAAAAGTTTCCTTTGATAATGTGATAACTTTTATTTCATTTCTTCAATATGTGTCAGTTTTGACTCCTGCTGGGGTAACTGGGCCGTAACAAGCTTAGTACCCCAACAGCATTTTTCTTCAAGCTAAATGGTAAGCTAATCTAACTTATTTTATTACATTTCATTCATTACATCTCTTTTTTCTTTATCTTTTACAGAAAGCAACTATACTAAAATATAAAAAAAAAAAAACACAATTTTTCTTTCTCCCCCCCTTCATATCTGACTTTTTCTTTCACACCTCTTCGACACGGATGAATTTTTCTAATCAAATCAAACTATATTTTTCTTATCTCACACACTTGAACTGATTTCCACAAAGCACTTCATTTGACATTGGAATTATACTGATATGTCCTGTTTTTCCTTTCATTTCCCGCCCACAGTGGCTTTTTTACTGGTCCCGGACCTTTCAGCGTGCTGATAGATTTTCACCTCTTGACTGCAAACAAATTTTCTCACTCCCTATGCGTGCTATTGAAAGCTCCATTATGGATTAGTTCCACCTTAACTTTATTATATTTTCTCTTTTGCTAACAACATCAGCTGTTCATAATTTTTACTTTAACATCCTGATGATGAGTGTTTCTACACTCGAAACATGTCGATTCTAGCTTATTAGCTACTGAATTAAAATTGTGGAGAAAGACTTTATGGTTTTCTTTTCCCTATATTATTCAACTCCACTTTGAGTATGGACTACTTCTTCAAAATTTAAACAAACGCCTAAATTAGGTAGGTATGCTATACATGCTCCATTAGGTTAGCCTCTGCTCATATCTTTATTTGCTCATACTCTGATAACATAGTTATAAACTTAATATTTACTTACAGAACCTTATTATGTAATATAATGTCTAGAAATGGTCAGAGGCCTGCCGTAAACATTTAGAATGTATATTCATATCTTAGCTTACTTTATTTGGTTCTTTAAAAGCAGAAGTAGTGCTGGAATCCTTTGATGGGGCAGTTGATATATTGAGACTAGGACGTTTTAATGCAGAGTTTTTTGCTGTCTGGATATCATAAATCGTGTATTTTTTCCAATCATTTCTAACTAAAGCATTATTACTTTCATCATGCACACTGACACTAGGACTATGCTCCCCAGATTCTAAGCTCTTACAATTTTGAGACTCGATCAATATATTTTCACCCAAGTTTTCATTCTAAAAGTAAAAAAAAAAATATGTATAGAAAAAGTAACTAACATAATATTTGTTATACAATAGGCCCGAGAAGAATTCTGTATTTAAAGAGAATTATCGTCTAGGTGCTGCATCTACTTTTGTGCAATTATAACTCATCTACTGTAACTAGGAATATATAAGTGCATTTGTAAACGTTGTATATTGAAATAAATAAATAAACGTTGTATTGTTTCACTCACCTGGTAAATAAATTCAACATCATTATTGTTATTAAATGTGACTGCCACAGAATCAGAATCATAACAGTTTTCTCCACCCACAACAGTTAAATGATCTATTAAGGATAAAAGAAGATCATCACATTTAGGTTTTACTGGAGGTCCACCCCCTGTCAATAAAGTTTCTATTTTTTCTTCGGCTTTTAATTTTCGAATATCTTTTTTTTTATTATCATAGAACTTTTTTATTGACTCTGTGGAACGAGATGTAAATTCTGGCGATGCACTGTTGAATTCCATTGTAATTTTGTTCCATGCAGAACTTTTTTCTTCACTGGACACCGCATCTGTCTTTTTATTTTCGACTATATGTTTGTATTTGGCAATAATTTCCAATAGCGTCGAGTACTCTCGCCCAGTAAAATTGGAACTACGCTGTCTTTTTTTCTTTTCCTTATAGTGTTTTCCACTGGACTGCACTTTGTTGCACTAACGAGCACTGGGTTCATTAATTATGTTCCACTGACAAAATGCAGTGACACTTTTCGAGATTAGTATGTTCCACTGAACGCACTGTATTCGTGGAGTGCGCACTGAGGGCAACTTTTTAGCACGAATGGTGTGAGCTCGTGCGACAGTGCAAGTGCAAATATGGCTGTCAACAAGTACGAAGATTTTGAAGTTTTGTTGGAATTATTAGAAAGTGAAAGCAGTGATGATGAAGAAGAGTTGCTTTTACCGGTCCAGCAAAAGAGACAAATACCGAAAGTTATAAATTTTGTGGGAACGGTCGTTCACAAATTTACTGATAAAGAGGTTAGTTGTATTTTTTGTTGAATTTGGGTCTTAACAAAATGTAATATGTATTAACTATTTTAGTTTAAATGTAACTTTCGGATATCCAGGGATACATGCTATAAGCTAATAGAAAAATTCAGCACCTCAGAATATTTCCCGTCAAATGATGATCATGGAGGAAGCAAAAAATTAACTGCCGAAATACATGTTTTGTGTTTTCTATGGTAAGCCAAAAGTAACAATTTGTTTGTTGCTTTTTAATTACCTTTTCTCTTGTATTTTTAGGTTTGCTGGAAACAAGGTATGTCTCCGTGATGTAGGCCAGAGGTTTGGCATTGGCTCGACCTCTGCTTTTAGGATTATTGACAGGGTTACCAATTATTTATATAGTATTGCTTGGCAAGTAATTCGTTTTCCTGACAGTAGGGAAGGTAAAATTTTATTGGCAAATGAGTTTTTTAAGATCTCAGGATATCATGATGTAATTGGATGTATCGATGGGACTTCTATTTCAATCAGAACACCAGCCAAAAAGATAAAATCCACCTATGTTAATCGCCATGACATTCCTTCTACAACGCTTCAAGGGATATGCGATTATAAAAGAAGGTTTTTAGATGTGTTTGTAGGAGTCCCAGGAAAAGTTCATGATGCTAGGGTTTTAAAGTTATCTTTCATTAATGTTAACTTACCACAAATATGTGAAGAAAAATTTCATTTATTGGGAGACGGAGCTTACCCTATAAGAGAATGGCTTCTTACCCCTTACAAAGATTATGGAAATCTAACACCGGGACAAATCTTACATAATAAAAAATTATCTGCAACACGGGTCCTAATTGAAAATACTTTTGGAATTTTAAAAAGCAGACTAAGACAGTTACAGAAGTTAGATTTGCATAAAATGCACAAAATAACAAGATTTGTAATAGCATGCTGTGTAGTTCATAACTTCTGCATTGATAATAATGAAGATTTTGAAGAAGACTGGCTTTTAGTAAATGAACCACTTGATAATGACAATGAAATACCTGAAATTGGACGGGATGCTTTACAAAAACAGCTAGGGGAAAATAAAAGGGAAACTATAAAAAACATGTTTTTAAATGAATAAATGAAGTTTTTGAATGTAAGACTTTTATTCAGCCTATTTAAACAAAAGTAACAACATAAAAAAATACCATTTAAGACCTATTTAAACACCACATTGGTTAAAAACTGTAATATCAACACCTTTCATGTTTTACATGAAATTCTAGCTTAAAAAGTAAAAAAACATCAATTCTTTGTAGTAATACTACTTAGTCTATTTTTTACAAACAAATAAATTGTAAAAAAAAACAAATTTCTTTGAAACTTCACATAACATTTCACTTAACAAATATCAAACAATATTTTTCTAACATACCTAAAATACTGTGTGTGCAAAAAAGTACACAGTTTGTAAAACAGTTTGTTTTTTGAAACCAGAATAATATATAGGTAACCCAAAAAAAAATGTTGACTCGAGAAAAATTTTCTTTTGTAATTCCTCACAAAATTTTTTACTTGGTTTCCTCACAAAATTTTTTACTTGGTGTTGCAAACCAAAAATGTATCTTTAAAGTTTGCTTTTAGAGCTACGGGTATTTTTTACATTCGTGAATTTTTGTGATTAGTTAAAAGGCATTCTGACCAGTCGTATGAATCTCCAAATGGCAAAATACCCAAATACTCGTCGCTCTAAAAGCACCTTAATGCAAGAAAATATTTTTTGTGAAATAAAAAATATTGTTAACTATTATGGAAACTGAAGCAACAAAAAAAAAGCGCAACTAAAGAGTAAAAAACAGTTACTTGCAAATACCATTAATTTTTTCTTATATCTCTCTCTTCAGGAGAAATTAATACCAGTGTACAAAATTTTATTGCAAGTGACTGCATTCATACCAATGTTTCCAAATTAAAGAAATCTTTTTAAATAAAATATTTTTAGACAAAAAAGAATTTTATTAGGTAGGACTCAATTCGATGACCTAAGTCAAATTTGACATAAGTCTACGTGTCTTGTTTACTCTCTAAATATTGTTTTAACAAATCCAATTTTTCTCGGTGTCTGCGTTCCTTGCCTTCTTCTTTTGATTTTGAAATTTCTAGCAAAACTTCTTGAACACTCTTTTCCTTCTTCTTTTTTGGAAGGACTGAATTGCTAGGTAACTCATCATTCTGTCTTTTATTTGAAATTTTTACTTGTTTGCTGTCACAAACAACTTCGGGTTCAATGCTGTCATCTTGTGAAGCAATTTTATTTATTTCTTCCTCATACTCAATATTAACCCTACTACTTCCAGTTTTATTATTATTTTCCACGGCCTTCTTTTTTCTCTTCATAATAGTTTTATACCTGTTTTCACACTGTAACGGTGTTTTTGAAGTATTCAGAATATTTAATATATCCTTAGAGATCTGCTGCCACATCATTTTTTTCGTTTTAAATTTTTTCATAGGGCCAATTAACTGCATATATGCTTCATATTTGTCAAGTAACAAACGAGTTTCTCCTTCTTGCCATTCTAAAAATTTTATTTTTAGTATAAGCTACAAAAAATATTTATGCTACAAGTGCAAAAAATATGTTTATCGCACACGGCATGATTATATGCTGTATGCAATAAACACACTTTTTGAACATGTTGCATACATGTTTTCTACAATCGTGTTTAGTTTAAAAGTTATAAAAAAGGGCCATACATTGTATTTAGCAATAATGCTAAGATACCCTCAAATATTTTTCACGATCGTAGAAAAATGTATTAAAACCTACCTCCGTTTGTGTTATTGTCTGACTGTTGTTCAGATAACACAGAACTTTCAGTAGTTTCATTTTCTGGGCCTACTTCTTCCAAGAAAGTACCTTCGCCTTTATCAACGTGTTGATTCAAAAAATGGACTTGAATATCCTCTAATTTACCAACAACACCGCATATGCCACATTGTCCCCCGTAATTTTCATCATCGGACATCTTGCAAATAAAATTAGGTATTTGTTTTTTAAGGAAAAATCCCCGGCTCTTTACTTGTTTTTCTAGGTTATGTAATGTGTTTAAAATCAGCTGATTTTGAAATTAATTTTGGTATGTTCGATTCTGTGCTGTGCGTTCCACTGAGATCTTGCACCGAACTACACTGACGTGCACTAAGTAAGAGCGCTTGGTAAAAATAAACTGTTTAAAGGCGCACTCAGTGCAGTCCAGTGGAAAACACTATTAGTTTCCATTGTCAAAAATCTTCGAAACTGATAAAAATAATTTAAGTTTTCCAAACAAAAACTAAATATTAAATTAAAAGTAAGGTTAGGGAGAGGGAATTTTGACAGTTCTGTTACTTTTAAACGAAGAAGTCCCGAAAGTTGCAGATTAGGCCACCCAGATAGCAAATGGCCCAAAAAAAAAAAAGAAGAAGACCATTTTGTTTCACAACGTTGCCAAATTTAACAGGAACTTAACAAAGGAATGCTTGATTCTAGTTGGTGCAAACCATTTTAAATTAAGGAATCCTTACATTTTAAGGATTACTTTACTATTCTTTCCTTACATAAAAGTTGGTGCAAACGGGCATAAAACTAATAAAAATGGGTATCTGCTAAAATACAACCGGCAACGGTTTCGGACGCACATGTGTCTAAGAATACCTAGCGCAGGGTTGAGTATCAAGGTCGAGCGCGTTACACTTCTTTTGTTTTTTTTTGTTAAGTTTTGAAAAATAATTTAGTTTAAAAAGTATTTTTAATTATTTGTGTTAGCAGTGGGGCAGTTAAATATAAAAAATCTGCAAAACTCTTGGAAAAGTGGACCGGTCCACTTTAGCCGTAAAATGGATGATAATTCGTTTTTTTGTTACAGAGGACACAAAATGGTTAGAAACTACAAGAGGCAGGGAAACTTCCTAACTGTAACTATTCAGCAGAAAACTTACGGCTAGCGATTAGAGATGTACAATTAAGAAGGTTATCTAGTGTGGTAATAGCAAAAATTGGCGACAACAGGACCTTTGAAGTAATATATTTTTTTACTATTCATTTCATTATTATTTTGTTATACAAACAGCCAAAGCAATTTAACTAATTAAAAGAATTTAAATTTATACCGGATGTTGCGCAATTACCACATTCGTCTATTTAACCGGAAGTCGTATATCATAATTTATTACTATCTATCGATTATATCAATTATTTATTAGAAGCGGTACTTTTATCTTTGTTTACTTTTAGCATTTTTGTTACAAATTTATATTTCCTGCTGTCATTTTATTTTTATATTTATAATTTCCCAAACATATTTTCTAAAGACGTATGTCGGAAATGTCAAGTCATTTTATGTTTCAAAGTATCCTCAATAAATGTCAAAGATATAAAGTTATGTATCCGCCTATCTTATGCAATTTTCAGCCGGAAACTGTCACCTAATTTTTGATATTTTATTGTTTCCTGCCGGATGTTTATAGACAATAATTAGTCATACATTTTCAGTATCAAAGAAGCCGCATGAAATTATGTGACAGATGGCTACTTAAATTACTTAGTAGTAGTAATTAATTATTGTAATAATTTAGGATTAATGGAAAAATCTTTCTATATAAACGCTAGCAAACTATGAACAAAGATCATTATGCAGTTAAAATCATTCAGTAAAAGTCATTCTGTAGAAGTCATGCAGTCAGTCAACAGTCACATATAATCAGTTTTCCATTCATAGTTAAACCTTTTTAAAACAATGGTATTTAAAAATTAAGTGAACTGTGAATTGTGCTTTTCGGTGTAAAATCGTTCATCTAACCGTCGACGATCAGGTTTGCTTAGACTAGACATTTTTACATTATAGCAAAGATTTTGACATTACGATGATAAAGGCTGGGTTGGGTTTGCTTCGAGTATTTGTAGGTTAGTGTATGCAAAAATTTGCGTTCTTTCTTAATTTTGATATTTTTATTTTTATGTTTGCAATGTTGTTTGTACAATGTACATTGTACACTGTTAATTCATAAGTTAATAAATTAAGCTCCCTTTATACAACATCAGTGTTTGATTTTCGTATTAGGAAGGAATAAGATAATTAGGCCAACTCTAAGATTCAATATTCAGTAAATCAGTAAATTCTAAAATATAGTAGTGAAAATATTAACATAGGCAATAATGCCCAAAGTCCCGAACCCACTATAATCTTGTCAAACACACTAAAGATGGCCAGAAATGAAATACCTACATTTCCATAAATAAAAGATTTTTTACACAATCTGGCAACAGTGTGGGGTTCGACAAATGGTGTCAGGTGTGGGGTTTGTTAAAAGAAAATGAGGAAGTAGACCTGAAGAACTACAAGAAATTTAAATTGAATTACTATAATATCAACGAGTTATAGGACTTTGTGATTGTGGATGTTAAATACTCCCCCACAACAGCATTTTGCCTAATATAAGATTTAAACCTGCAATAATGACTGAAGAAAAGAAAACGATTGAACCTGTAAATCCAGTAGTTTTAAATAATATCGTTATTGGACTTGATGCCGTTCCAAGCTACAATGGAAAAGGTAGCATCGAAGAATTTCTAGCAGTAATTGAAGAAACTGCCTTACTTGCAAATTGGACTGAAGTACAGAAAGTAGCAATTACTCGACTGAAACTCCGAGAAGAAGCAAAACAATTTATCGAAGCTGAAGAAAACCTTAAGACAACGCCAAGTTGGACCACTTTATCTCGTGGTCTGAAAAAACAATTCAAAAGATCCGAGATCAATGGAGAAGCTCGCAGAAAGTATATGGAATGCAAGCAACGGCATGGCGAAACTTGTCGACAATTTCTTACTAGATTGAAAGTGCTTGCAAATAAAACCGTCTCGTACACCGGAACGAATGATATAGATACCGTCTTAAAAACCAACTTTGAAGAAGAATTAACCACTCAATTTGTAATGGGATTAATTATGCCTTTAAAAGCAAAAATTTTATCAAAATCTCCAACCGACCTAAATTCTGCTTTGAAAATGGCAGAATTAGAGGAAGCCATTGAAAGCATAATAAAACCTTCAGTATCACATAGAGAATGCAGAGGCTTGAGTATGGAATCTTCCAATAAAACTATACATAATAATGGAAACCGTCAAAATTTAAAGTGCTATAATTGTCAAAAATCAGGTCATGTAGCTAAGGAGTGTAGACAATCCAAAATTCGCGACTTAAGGTGCTACAAATGCAATAAACTGGGACATTTTGCAAGTTCGTGTCGAACTCAAAATACAAGGGAATTGCGTACCTGTTATAATTGCAATAAGATTGGACATCTACGCATCAACTGCCCGACATACCAGTCCAGGACAATAAATAACCAAAGAGGTTTAAACGCCAGAGCAGCTCCTTTTCAACCCCGAAGTCCGGCTGCTCAGCAAGGCGGAACTCATCAGTAAAAGTAAATGAGGTTGGGATACAGTGCTCTGAACAGTTATTACGCCCTCGTAATATAGCTAAAGTGGTAATAGGGAATAGAGAGTGTACCGCCCTTATAGACTCAGGAGCCATTGTATCCCTAGCAAAACCCGATGTTGCCGAGGGGTTTAAAATTTCTCAAGATATAGAAAATAATTTAGTTGATATTCAAGGAGGTGGTATACCGTGCAAAGGAGAAGTAGTATTGCCTATCATGTTGCTACCAGGAAAATTAATCGAACACTCATTTGTAGTAGTAAATTCACCAATGAGTTTTCAAGCTGACATTTTACTAGGGTTAGATTTCTTGCATAAATATGGAATCAAAGTAGATTGGGGAAATGGATGGATGTATGCTTTTGAAGAGATAATAGCTCTTTTCGAAGAAAAAGCTAAATTGAATAGAGCAAGTTGGTTAACAACATCACTAAGGGAGAGAACTGATAACCAAATATTATTGGAATTAAGGTATCTTAAAGAAGAAGTTAAAAGGTTAGACGCCAAATTGGAGGAAGCGGTTATGAAAAATCTTTCGTCAATGGCCATGAAGGAAGATTTAGTAGATCAGGTGATGGCCATTCACCTGAACTCATTAGAAAAACAAGAAAATCATAACGGTTCCACCAAAATGGTTAAGGAAGCGGCCGCGCCCAAAAATAAAAAGGAAAATAATGCTATTAACAGAAAGGAAGATAGTGTAGTTTTAAATGACAACCAACAAAAAGAAGATAAGAAAGAAAAGGAATTCGCGAATGAGAAGAAAAACAACAGCAAGAACAAGCAGAAAGAACAAGATAATCAAGGGAATGCCCATGCTAAGCAAAATCAAAAGAGAAATGAGAATATGATTCCCTCCACAATTTTCTTATCAGAAGATTTATTGATTCCAGCAAGATGTCAAGTCACTTGCATGGCCAATCTCCAGAGAGCATCTCGAGTCAAGGCCCAGCACGTAGTCGTTGAACCACGTGAAGATGTTCCTCATGGATTGCTCATTGCGAGAAGCCTTAGTAAAGTTATTAATAAAATTCCAATTCGATTAATGAATATAACAGAACAACCGCTTATAATTCAAAGAAAAATCGTTATTGCAGAAGCATATGAAGCAGCTGTAGATACAAAACCAAATTCGTCTTACCAAGAAGTAAGAGGCATAAGTACTGATGACGCATCAGATATACTGTCACAACTAAGACTAGACCAAGATCTGTCCGAAGACCAAGAAAAATTGAAAAAACTTGTGTTGGAATTTATCGATATATTTAGAGCACCTAAGCAAAAACTTACCTGTACATCAAAGATAACTCATCGAATAATTACAGAAGACATTCCTCCTATTAGCAAACGACCATACCGTGTACCCTACCATCGTCAAGAAATATTAAAGAAGGAAATTGATAAATTGCTTTCTGATGGAATCATAACAGAAAGTGAGTCACCATGGAGTTTTCCAGCCATACTAATCGAAAAGAAAGCTCATCCTGGGGAAGAGATTCAGTACCGGTTATGTATAGACTTTAGGGAATTAAATGCAGTGACCAAAAGTGATTTTTATCCTCTGCCACACTTGGAAGATACCATAGATCGATTGGCAAAAGCTAGTCTTTTTTCCACCATGGATTTGGCTTCTGGATACTTCCAAATCCCTATTCACCCCGAGGATCAAGAAAAAACAGGATTTTCAACTTTTAATAATCATTATGAATTCAAGAGGATGGCGATGGGGTTAAAAAATGCTCCTTCCTCTTGGCAAAGGTTCATGAATCAGCTGTTTAGTAATCTAACCTACAAGGAATGTTTAGTGTATTTGGACGATATTATTGTTTTCAGTTCAGACGATATCAACGATCACCTTTCACGATTAAGACACGTTTTTGAGAAAATAAGGGAGAGTAATCTGAAGTTCAAACCAACCAAATGTCACTTTCTTAAAAAAGAAGTGGAATATTTAGGACATATAGTATCAAAAGATGGTTATAAACCTAATCCCTCTAAAACTCGTGTAATTGAGAACTACCCAATACCCAAGAAAGTAAAAGACATACGAGCCTTTTTAGGATTAGCAGGATTTTATAGAAAATTCGTGCCGAATTTCTCCAAAATAGCACAACCTCTCACCGAACTAACAAAAAAGGACGTCAGTTTTAAATGGACCGAGAAACAACAACAAGCATTTGAGATCCTAAAAACAGCACTTATAAACCAACCCATTTTAAAATATCCTAATTTTCAAAAAGAGTTTATTCTAAATACTGATGCCAGCGGAACAGCATTGGGAGCCATTTTAACACAGAAATATGATGGATTAGAACATCCCGTAAGTTATGCAAGCAGATCTCTAAATACTGCTGAAAGAAGATACAGCACTATAGAAAGAGAACTTTTAGCCGTAGTATGGGCTGTCAAAAAATATCGGGTATATCTTACAGGAGCACATTTTACCATTGTTACCGATCATCGACCCCTAAAGTATTTATTAACCATTAAAGATCCGAGCTCAAGACTAGCTAAATGGGCTATGTTTTTAATGGAATACACCTTTACCATCGAGTATAGACCTGGAAAAAGGAATACGAATGTAGACACGCTATCTAGACTAAACATACAGGAACAAGAAAATAAAACACCCCAGAGAGTAGCTCTTATAACTAATGATGAACAGCTTCAGCCCATTCTTCCCGTTATTTGGTCTAGAGAAGAAATAGCTACCTTACAACAGCAAGACCTTAATTTACAAACCCTAATTACTAAAAAGGAATACGCTGACGATGAGGATGACTTTTATATAAGCTCTGATAATATTCTTTATAAAAAAAGGTATACAAATGAAAGAAATGATAAAATAGTAGCTCCAGAGAAAATGAAAAATGACATCTTAAAAGTTTACCATTCGTCCGTCTTTGCGGCACATCCAGGACAACAAAAAACATTAGAAGTTATTAAAAAAGATTTTTATTGGAAAAATATGAAACAAGATGTAATCAAATATTGCGAACAATGTCATTCATGCAATTTAATTAAAAGTCCGAATCAGCCTTCAGCAGAACTACAGAAGACTCCAGTACCTGAAGCAGTTTTTAGTTTTATTAGTCTTGACATTGTAGGACCTCTAAACCGAACTTCCAAAAATAACCGATACCTACTTACATGTGTGGATTTCCTTACTCGTTATCCAGAATGTATACCCATACCGGATATATCTGCAGAAACAGTAGCTCGAGCATTTGTAGAACACATTATACTACGATTTGGGACTCCTAGAAAATTAATTACAGATTGTGGCTCAAATTTTCTTTCTAAGCTTTTTAAGAAAGTTTGTGAAATACTAGAAATTCAAAAATTACAAACAACTCCCTATCATCCTCAAGCTAATGGAATCATTGAAAGAATGCATGGAACTCTAAAAACAATGTTAAGCCATTATATGAAAGATCACGAAACTGACTGGGACACCTTTTTACCATATGCCCTTATGGCTTATCGAAATTTACCTCATAACGCCACCAAGGAATCGCCATTTTATCTAATGTTTGGTAGAGATATGGAACTACCTCATCATTTGCAAATCAGGGAAGACAAAATTCGATATAATATCGATGATAATTATGCAAGTGAGCTTATCACTCGTTTTCAGATAGCTCATGAAAAAGCTAAGAAAAATATACAGGAAAGCATCGATGATCGATGTAAAAAACATAATCAAAAGAAAATCAGAAAACCCTTTAAAGTAGGAGACAGAGTGTATTTACATACTCCAGTAATAAAAAATAAACTACTTTCCCGAAAACTACAACCTAAATGGTCAGGGCCTTATAGGATTATTCAGCAAAAAGGGCCAGTTACTTTTAAAATTCGTAAACTAAATGGACGCAAGGAAGAAATGGTCCATGCTAATCGACTAAAACTCTTTAAAGGAATAATAGAAAATAATATTGATGATTATGTAGAAAATATAAGCCATAAAGAGAAATCAAAGAATACTAATTTAATTGACAACCTAGAGATTATAAATCAAAACACCCTTCCTCAGAAAATCCTACCATTAGACACTGATAGACAGCATAATACTGATACAGATTTAGAAAAGAGCAGTAATACACTGGAAGGCCAATCGTCTAGTTTATCGATAGAAGAACCTAACCAAACTTTAGAATCAAGTGACACTGATGAATCGTCAGAATCTCGTTCCGAAAGTAAAACTAATATATCTGAAGAGCCAGAGAGTGAATTGGAGAGTACAGAAGAAAATACCTCCAATGAAAACATTAAAATTGAAACTAGACCTAAACGTAATATAACTAGACCTAAGAAGTATGAAGAATATTATACAAAATTTTAAAAATTTAATAAGTAAGCTTTAAAATTATCTGCCTAGATAAAATTTCTTACTGAAACTTTTTATTACAGTTTCAACTATACTGTGGAAAGTAATAAGCTTCCCAAGACTCAAGGCATCGTTAATTGCATATGACTGTCATAATCCAGAAACCCAAATAACCGCTATTTCACTTCGAGACGTAGCTCCGTGTCCTGATATCGAAAAAGGATATAAAGCTGAAGAAAAATTTATTCAAATATTAGAACGAAGAAGAATCGAAACCGTTCTAGTAAAAACATGTCTTATTGAAGTTACTCGATTAATCACCCATTGTGGAGCTTTTTCACATACTGCGGTACCGGAAGGATCACTTTTGTCATATGTACATCAAGTTGGAGCGGAAGAATGTGCAAAAATGCACCAGTATAAAGAATACCGCGGCTTTAGTAACCAAATAATTTCTCGACTCATTGTCAATGGTACGGTTACCACATCAATTACTTTAGCAGGCGCTAACGATAAGAATGCCAATTGCGAAGGTACTATATACTCAGAAGACGGAGAACAATGGAAAAAGGTTATAGTCAGTGCTTCAGTCAAAATAAGCCTACAAGAGTATCAAGCTCAAGCAAAACTAGAAACCAATGAGATTGTATTAGCTGACGGTGTTACCTGTCCGTTTACAAAGTCTTATTGTATGGATTTCAAAATTGGGGAAACAATATGGAATACAGTACTACCACAAGAATGTTTACAATTTGATCTACTCTATGATGGTAAAGGCAATCTAATAACGGAGCGTGATGAACAATTAGAGGGCAGCAAATACATTGTTGTGGAAGATAGAGCCAGAGTATTTGCAATCCAACTCTATAAAAAAGAGACACAGTGCAGTTCAACAGTATGGATAACAGAACATCCTAGAATTTTAATTTTAGAAAAACCAGATGCTTACACCCGCACCCAGTGGAGTAGTAGAGCTGGAACCCACCATGCCGATCTACTGACTTATGTCAATACCAAATTATTTTATGTGGAACAATCTTTCAAGCGAACTATGGATGATATGTTTAAACAAACTATCCACAGACGTTGCATTTTACATAGAGAAATTCTAAAAAACCGATTACTATTAGCACCATTATCACCAAACGCAGTGGCGGCTCTAGTAAATAATGCTTTAGGCTTTGTGGGAAGGGTAGCCGGAGAAATATTATATATCTTAAAATGTTTACCAGTCATAGTAGAAGTACGACGAGAAGAGCGAGGATGTTTTAGCGAACTACCTGTCAAGGCTCATAATAAAAGTTATTTTATGTCCCCAGTTACTAGAATTTTGCAAAACCATGCAGTTGAAGTAGATTGCTCATCCCTAGTACCACCCCTTTACTATCTAGATCAGAAATGGATAGGATTTAATCCATACCCACTAACTGGTATAAAACCGATTGAACTAAAAGTAGACCAAGAAGAAAATATGATTTTTCAAACCATTAAAGGCGTCAGTAGTGGCGGCATATATACTAAAGAAGAGATTCAAAAAGCTCAAGAAACTATGTTATTTGGATTAGAAAGGACTGCTGTAAGTAATATCTTAATAAGAAAACTCGCTGGAAAAACCGTACAATCGCAGGGGTATTCATCCTTGAATTTATTCGACACTAAAGAACTAGAAGAAATGGCGAATTCAACCATTAAGAAACTATATGGTTATTTTATGATTATTGGACAATGGACAAGCAGTATGTTGGGATGTTATTTTATTTTTAGGATTATAAAGTTTTTATTTGAAACTCTCCTGAATGCTATGGCACTGCATAAATTTAACGGTTGTTCATTGTACCTTTTAGCTTCGTTCTGGAATACTTTAACACTTTTCGTATTAAATCGAAAACAAGTCAAAATACTTAAGACAAATTCGCGAACAACTAATCAAAATACGCCAACTAACGAAGAACCGAAATCAGAAGAAACTTTTAAACATGGTACCTCTACCATTGCAGAACCATTCCAAGCACAAGCTAATAAACAACAGGATCCTGAAACTTATAAAGATATAAGTGGGCAAGAAAGCAGACATTTTTGGACATTTCATACATTAAATCGTAATCTAACTACAATTAAAAATGTCAATGAATCTCAAGTATAATTTTACCACCAAAATCATACCTTCAGCGGCCCCTATATTTACATTTTAAAAGCTATAAAAGCAAAGTGTTTAGATTCTTCGATTCTACCAAAAGCATACACTAACTTATTTTACTATTCGGTAACAGATGGCCATACGGGTACAAAACGGAACTTAAGAAAAGCAACCCCGAGAAACCCGCCTTCGCGTAATCGTGAGTGCGTGACGTCATACCAAGGCAGAAAGACACTATACAGAGTGATTTATACGCACTATATTAGTATTAAGCATCGAACTAATTAGAAAAGCAAACCTATAAATTTTACGGGAATGAATGGATGGACCTTATTTAAAATAAACATTATTGA
The DNA here is from genome assembly GCA_963969555.1 of Polydrusus pterygomalis. Classification (NCBI taxonomy): domain Eukaryota; kingdom Metazoa; phylum Arthropoda; class Insecta; order Coleoptera; family Curculionidae; genus Polydrusus; species Polydrusus pterygomalis. The sequence continues at coordinate 119,504,250 of OZ018378.1, read as the reverse complement.
CGGTGCCTGTAACCACTCGAGGACTTAATTAAACGAATAAGGTTTTTACATTATAATAATATAAACACTATAATAAGTAAAATATGATGTCAATAAAAATGAAGTTGGACCAACACGAAATAGGAAAAAGGCTTTAGTTAAGTCTGATCGTCTTGACACCGCGTCTTCTCGAAACGAAATTTTAACGAAAAAGAAAAAAATGGAAGGATTCTTAAGATATATTCGGCATATTTCATTGGAGGAGCAACGGGCACTATTATTAATGGCCATCCGCGATTTGCGGGAGGAATTTTATACGTTGGGGGCCGACATGCCATGTCATCCCCTGTTAATCGCGCCACGGGCTGTAAATCGCCTCTTTACCGATCGCACGCATAATGAACTTCGGCGCGTCGATACCTTTCGCGCTATTGACCACGGGCTAGCCGAAGTTCCCCCGTGCAACTGTGCAATATGCGATGTAGGGGCGCGAATCTTCCCACCCAGGGAGAATTATGTTCATGTGCCAGAAGAAGATAGGGTCATGTATCCGCCCCAACAACAGGTTCCACCGAACTATCCACAACAAGATGACCAAGCGGGCCCATACATGCCTGAACCTCCACAGGCAAACATTCCTCCGCAATACCCAGATCAAGTAGTTCCTAACGTTAATGAAGAACCCCCACAGAACCAGCTGGTAGATATTATTGCCGCCATGATAATCGCATGGATACGTCATGGAGTGCTTCCAGAGGAAATTGACATTTTAGATGACTATCTCATGGAGTGAATTTATTTAACAGGTGATATGTGTTGTGTCAAAAAAAAAAAAAAAAAAAAACAACCAAACGAAACTTAGTAAGTAAACCGTTCTAACTAGCTTTATTCAGTTTTTCTATTTGGGCTAGTTACAGTTTTTGCCAAAACTTAAAAATTATTCATATTTTAAAAATTTAAATCTATAATTGTATCCCTTTAACTTCTTTACCAATAAATCTGTCACCTTGGCACTTAAACAGTCTACGTCGGTTTATGTTTCACACTTACGAGACGTGTCACATTTAAATATTAATTGATAAGTTTATTTTATGAAAGGAATAAGAAGTGAAATTAAAGATAAGTTCAAGAAGTTTTATCATCAAGATAATAACATCTTTTTCAGGGTATCGAGGAATGTGGTAATAGCAAAAATTGGCGACAACAGGACCTTTGAAGTAATATATTTTTTTACTATTCATTTCATTATTATTTTGTTATACAAACAGCCAAAGCAATTTAACTAATTAAAAGAATTTAAATTTATACCGGATGTTGCGCAATTACCACATTCGTCTATTTAACCGGAAGTCGTATATCATAATTTATTACTATCTATCGATTATATCAATTATTTATTAGAAGCGGTACTTTTATCTTTGTTTACTTTTAGCATTTTTGTTACAAATTTATATTTCCTGCTGTCATTTTATTTTTATATTTATAATTTCCCAAACATATTTTCTAAAGACGTATGTCGGAAATGTCAAGTCATTTTATGTTTCAAAGTATCCTCAATAAATGTCAAAGATATAAAGTTATGTATCCGCCTATCTTATGCAATTTTCAGCCGGAAACTGTCACCTAATTTTTGATATTTTATTGTTTCCTGCCGGATGTTTATAGACAATAATTAGTCATACATTTTCAGTATCAAAGAAGCCGCATGAAATTATGTGACAGATGGCTACTTAAATTACTTAGTAGTAGTAATTAATTATTGTAATAATTTAGGATTAATGGAAAAATCTTTCTATATAAACGCTAGCAAACTATGAACAAAGATCATTATGCAGTTAAAATCATTCAGTAAAAGTCATTCTGTAGAAGTCATGCAGTCAGTCAACAGTCACATATAATCAGTTTTCCATTCATAGTTAAACCTTTTTAAAACAATGTTATTTAAAAATTAAGTGAACTGTGAATTGTGCTTTTCCGTGTAAAATCGTTCATCTAACCGTCGACGATCAGGTTTGCTTAGACTAGATATTTTTACATTATAGCAAAGATTTTGACATTACGATGATAAAGGCTGGGTTGGGTTTGCTTCGAGTATTTGTAGGTTAGTGTATGCAAAAATTTGCGTTCTTTCTTAATTTTGATATTTTTATTTTTATGTTTGCAATGTTGTTTGTACAATGTACATTGTACACTGTTAATTCATAAGTTAATAAATTAAGCTCCCTTTATACAACATCAGTGTTTGATTTTCGTATTAGGAAGGAATAAGATAATTAGGCCAACTCTAAGATTCAATATTCAGTAAATCAGTAAATTCTAAAATATAGTAGTGAAAATATTAACATAGGCAATAATGCCCAAAGTCCCGAACCCACTATAATCTTGTCAAACACACTAAAGATGGCCAGAAATGAAATACCTACATTTCCATAAATAAAAGATTTTTTACACAATCTGGCAACAGTGTGGGGTTCGACACTAGAAGATCGGCATGTAAAAAATATGGTATTCCAAGAACATTAAAAAGAAAAATGGGGGGAACTCACACGTTAAAGTACGGCCGACAGCCAGTTTTAAGAGAGAATGAAGAACAACAAATAGTTCAGGGTCTAATACTTTGCGGAGAATGGGGATTCCCGATGTCCAAGTTGGATATTAGGTGTATTATCAAACAGTATCTTGACCGTATTGGTAGGCAGGAAACACGATTCCAAAATAACATGCCAGGCAACGAATTTTGTAATATTTTTTTTAAAACACATCCCGAGCTGTCAGTCCGTTTTTCAGAAAACATGAAGCGTTGTAGGACTGAAGTGGACGTCAACATTATCAACTCACCAGGTAGCCAACATGACCTTAAAGGCGTCTAAAAGACGTCCATTTATAGTCATTATTGGTCTTAAACGTCATATGACCAAAATAGGGCGTCAATACGACGTCAGCTTTTATGGTCCCCATTCACGTACAGGCGGACTGCAGTCCCGGACTGTGACCGATCTCGCCTTCAGTTCAAATGTCACCACACACAGACAGGTATGATTCCGTTTAGAGGCAGACTATCCTTCCGTCAATATTTGAAAGGAAAGCGTCACAAATTTGGCATCAAGCTTTTTAAAATTTGTCTAAATGGTGGCTATACATATACTGCAAAAATCTATTGCGGTAAAGAAAGAGTAGATGGCGGACCACCTGTTGCTCAAAAAGTAGTGTTGGAAATGTTGAATCCGTTACTTGATAGTGGCAGAACCCTTTTTACCGACAACTGGTATACATCGGTGGGTCTTGCAGAAACACTTCAGGCCAGATCGACCCATCTAGTTGGCACTTTACGAAAGAACCGAAAAAACCTTCCCAAATCTGTGATTGGGGCAAAACTTAAAAAAGGAGAAATCTGCGCAAAACAAAACCAAAACAATGTCGTTGTTATGAAGTGGCATGACAAAAGAGATGTGCTAGCCTTGTCGACAAAGCACACCGATGAAATGAAAAGAGTCCCACATAGAGAGGGAGCCAGAATTAAGCCTTCATCCATTATAGATTACAATAATGCCAAAGCATTTGTAGATATGTCCGACCAAATGGCAGCATATTCAAATTCACTGAGAAAGAGTGCCAAATGGTACCGGAAGGTCGCATTCGAACTTATAACAGGGACGTCAATAGTCAATGCATTATTGTTATTCAATAAAATTAACAATAAGACATTATCAATAACTCATTTCAAAGAAAATGTGTGCATGCAGCTTCTTGAGAGCAGCAACCCACAAATCCCACAGGAATATGCACAACATGAACATGCACTAACACAAAACACTGTAGATGTTGCAGTCAAAAGGGGTAGATGTAAGAGTTGCTATCAAAAACAATCCGAAGAGCACGGTCGCAATTATGCTGTTAAAAACGCAAGAAGGGTAACCTACGTCTGTAAAGGATGTGATGAAACTCCATTTATGTGTTTGGACTGTTTCTTTCAAAAACATTCATGTAAAAAAAACAAGTAGTGTAAAACGCTCGATAAAACATGTTATCTTTGTTTATATGGAATAATTCTTTTGTTCGTCTTCTAGTTGTAATAATTGAAATATAATGTAATATAAATAAAACATGTATTTTTTACACCGTGTATATAAAAAGAAAAAAAGTCCGGAATCGCAGGCCATTTTAATATTATGAAGTCCTACGCCAGACTGAAAGATACATGCATTAAAACCAATGCTAGTCGTGGCCTCGACAGGCACACATGGCCGAGAAGGTAATAAAATTTGTGTCCAATAGAGGTACACACGGCGCATATTTAAAATCATGTGTGTCCAAAAATGGTACACATGGCAGTTAAAACACGTTAACTGCCAAGCGAAATATGACAGAAATTTGTACCGGGTCCTATGGGCCATGACACTTTTATTTAAAAAAATAGGTTATTTTGAGACATAGTTCGATGATAACTGCAGATATATTATTTTTTCCGCTTTTTTTGTAAAAAAAGTGCTTTGTCCCTACATGGTACACGTGGCGCCTAATTAAAATATTTTTGTTAAATTATGTTCGTGGGCCACGTGTACCCTAATTGGACACAAGGTCAAATTCTTGTAATCGTCCCGACCTGTTTGTGTCGACGTTTCCAGTTGTTTCTCTTGATTCGAGCGAGCTGGAGGCGCGTTTAGTTCGCCAGTGTTGCGTTTATAAGTAATAATGTCACGTAAAAAAGGAATGGTGTTGTCTGAAATGGAACTAGAGGCTAACAAAGCAGCCGAAGAAATGGACCTTTTTAGAAATAGGAGTGACGATTGGTCAGATTTTTCTAACTCCGATATGGATCCTTCTTATTCAATCGCAAATGAGTCAACTGCGAGTGAATCCGATTATGAGCCGCAAACAAAAAAACGGAGACATGTTCGAAAAGGTGGTATGTTGTTATTGTTACTTTTATGAAAAATAGTAGTGAATATATATGTATTTTTTAGGTTATGTTACTGACAAAGAAAAACCTGGAACCAGTGGTGTTACTGCAGCTCAATTTACGGTTCAGGCTGAAGTCAATAGTTCTGCGAGTGAAGATAATAATGCCGATCCGCCCATCCCGATTCAGTTAGACGAAAACAGCGATTGGGGACCAGTTCGCGGAAATTTTGCGGATTTTGACCTTCCCGTAAATATGGGCATACCGGCGACTGTACAACAAGAAATGAGTGGTAAGAAGGAACTTGATTTTTTTGAGTTATTCGTCTCCGAACGTGTTCTCGATATGATTGTGCTAGAGACTAACAGGTATACGGAGCAGCAAATTATTATCGAAATAACAAATGGAACTCTTACTAAAGAAGCGCGCCTGAATGCCTGGGTAGATACAAACAAAACTGAAATGCGTGTGTTCATTGCCATTTTGCTTTGGATGGGGCTAGATTCAAAGCCATCACTGAAGGACTACTGGCGTCGGATACCTTTATACAAGAACGAGGTATCTAAATATATCCCCAGAAACCGCTTTGAGTTACTTCTGCGAATGTTTCATTTAGCTAATAATGAGGAATGCCCCCCTGGTGACCGACTCCATAAAGTTCAAAGTCTCGTAGATTTGCTAAATGAAAATTTTCACCATTGCATAGTTCCACAGGAGTCTCTCTGTATTGACGAAAGTACGATTCCGTTTAGAGGCAGACTATCCTTCCGTCAATATTTGAAAGGAAAGCGTCACAAATTTGGCATCAAGCTTTTTAAAATTTGTCTAAATGGTGGCTATACATATACTGCAAAAATCTATTGCGGTAAAGAAAGAGTAGATGGCGGACCACCTGTTGCTCAAAAAGTAGTGTTGGAAATGTTGAATCCGTTACTTGATAGTGGCAGAACCCTTTTTACCGACAACTGGTATACATCGGTGGGTCTTGCAGAAACACTTCAGGCCAGATCGACCCATCTAGTTGGCACTTTACGAAAGAACCGAAAAAACCTTCCCAAATCTGTGATTGGGGCAAAACTTAAAAAAGGAGAAATCTGCGCAAAACAAAACCAAAACAATGTCGTTGTTATGAAGTGGCATGACAAAAGAGATGTGCTAGCCTTGTCGACAAAGCACACCGATGAAATGAAAAGAGTCCCACATAGAGAGGGAGCCAGAATTAAGCCTTCAGCCATTATAGATTACAATAATGCCAAAGCATTTGTAGATATGTCCGACCAAATGGCAGCATATTCAAATTCACTGAGAAAGAGTGCCAAATGGTACCGGAAGGTCGCATTCGAACTTATAACAGGGACGTCAATAGTCAATGCATTATTGTTATTCAATAAAATTAACAATAAGACATTATCAATAACTTATTTCAAAGAAAATGTGTGCATGCAGCTTCTTGGGAGCAGCAACCCACAAATCCCACAGGAATATGCACAACATGAACATGCACTAACACAAAACACTGTAGATGGTGCAGTCAAAAGGGGTAGATGTAAGAGTTGCTATCAAAAACAATCCGAAGAGCACGGTCGCAATTATGCTGTTAAAAACGCAAGAAGGGTAACCTACGTCTGTAAAGGATGTGATGAAACTCCATTTATGTGTTTGGACTGTTTCTTTCAAAAACATTCATGTAAAAAAAACAAGTAGTGTAAAACGCTCGATAAAACATGTTATCTTTGTTTATATGGAATAATTCTTTTGTTCGTGTTCTAGTTGTAATAATTGAAATATAATGTAGGGTAAAGTACGGATAGTTGCCCCGGTGGGATAGTTGCCCCACTTCTCAGAACTCCATGATGAAATTAAGTGCCGCGGTAACAACAACTGGCAACCTGTAGTGCTCGAACGCCCTACACGTCTCAGTATCAAAGCGACCTTGGCGAAGCATGCATGCCCGTTTAGACAGCGTTTTTAGAACTACGTTGTGTAAAAATCAGTGAAAAAGTTTTTTACAGTTCGAATATTCTGCTAGATTACGCAAAAACTTTTAGGTGAGTTGATGTTTTTCGATTTTTTTTGATGAAATACCTTTCAAATTTGTGCAGTACATCATTATCTAAACGTAATTCTCTAAGAGGTTATAAAACCAAAGTCAGGCATCTATCCGTACCAAAAAGTATAGTTACCCCAGTTCAGCGCCCGGATAGATGCCCATAGAGGATAGACGCCCAAATAGTTGCTGGGTGGGTACGGATAGATTTCTTTGCTTTTATTTTGTTAAGTACAGTCATGTTTTTTAGTGGTTAATTGAATTTTGTCCTACAGGATGCCGAGACGTTACATACGAAAACAGGGAGCTCCTGAACGGGCAAGCTGGACAGAACAGGCGTTAAAAAATGCTGCAGACGCCGTTGGTGCAGGGACATTGGGTTTGAATGACGCGGCTCGGATGTATGGTATTCCATCCCGTACACTTCGAAGACGTATCGAAAAGAATGAGTTTACGAAACGTGGTCTTGGAAAAACTCCTCTCTTGGGTTATGAAAATGAAGAAAAACTGGTTCGTCACGTACAAAAATTAGAACAATCTGGATTTCCTTGTATACGCATGGATATCAGAAGAATGGCTTATCAAGTGGCTGAAAAATTCAATGTTAAGCATAACTTCGATGCCGAGAAACAAATGGCAGGGAAACAGTGGCTGCAGAGCTTTTTAGAACGACATACAAATCTCAGCGTCAGGCAAGCGGAGGGAATGTCACGTGCACGAGCGCTAGGATTCAATAGAGAAGAAATAAACAGATTTTTCCATCTTCTACAAACAACACTAGAAGAAAATGATCTTTTTGGAAAACCCGGTCATATTTTTAATATGGATGAGAGTGGGGTACAAATGAATAATAAACCAGGAAAAGTTATTGCCACCAAAGGTAGTAAGTTAGTACAACAAGTAACATCTGGAGAGAAAGGGGAAACTATTTCCATAATTGCCTGTAACAATGCTGAAGGCATTTTTCTGCCCCCAGTTCTTGTAATGAAAGGTGTTAATAAAAAGGCCGAATTTGTAGATGGGCTACCACCAGGCTCAAATGTTTACATGAACAAGAAATATGCATATATAAATTCAGAGTTGTTCCTGAAATGGCTAACTGAACATTTCATTCCGCGAAAGCCCCAAGGAAAGGTTTTATTACTTTTGGATGGACATGGGTCTCATACCAACGACATAGAAATGTTACAAACGGCAGCTGATAATGACGTGATTCTCCTTGGTCTACCGAGTCATTCAACACATGGACTGCAGCCATTGGATAAATCCTTCTTTAAACCCTTGAAGACTCATTTTTATAGTGAACTTCGTCATTGGATGTTAACCAACAAAGAGAGAAAAGTGACCAGGTACCAAGCTGGTAAGTTAATTGGAGCTTCTTGGGGTCGTGCAGCAACCGCTTCGAATGCAACATCCGGTTTTGAGGCCTGTGGGATATACCCCTTTAATCCCAATATTATTCCTGAACACTATTTTTGTATTTCTGACACGGCGGCTAAAGAACCTGCAACTGCCACTCCATCTGCTGGTCAACAACGTGCAATGACCCCTACCATTACTGAACAAAGAGAGCCAACACCCTCAAGTAGTCGACAACTTGACCCAGCACCCTCAACCAGTCGGCAGCGTAGCCCAGCATCCACAAACAATAAGCAACTTGCCCCGAAACCCGGAACAAGTGACGTACATGATTTGCCTACTTGCACTGAAGATGATATAACACCTTCCAAATACTTATCGGACATATCACCTATACCAGTTGTGTCCAAGGCATCACTAAAACGTTTAAAACAATCTGCTAAGCTTTTGAACTCGCCAATAGAAATGCAAAAAAGAGAAACAAAACACTTGAAGCTCTGAAATTAAAACAAGAAAAAGAAAATAAAAAGAGGAAAATGGCAGAAAATAGAAAAGAGAAAGAACAGAGAAGAAAGAGGGTGAAACCGAAGATAAGCTCTGATGAAAATTGTGCGTGTTGTGAGTGCAAAGAGACATACGCTATGACCAGAAGAGCAGTTGATTGGATTCAGTGCGTCTCCTGCAAGACATGGCTGCATGAAGACTGCACAGATTGCGGAGATTTTTGCAACAAATGTGGCCGCAGCGATAGTTCGGAGGATGATTAGTTAGTTTATAAAACATTACAATTGCCAAAAAAGGCCAAAGAAATTGCTTTTTGTTATTCAGATAAAAATATATTTTTTAATACATCATATTTAATGGAAGAATGTGAGCCTTTTGAGTTTTTTCTTCACCGTACTTGGCTTGTCCAGCTCTGCTTGTCACGGTGTTATTACCCTACCAAAAAACTCCGATAAAGACTTATAAAAAAATATATAAGTCTTTATAATTTTTTATAAGTTTGAAGAACTTTTATGGGCCACAGAATATTTTTTATATAATATTTTATGAGTTTTTATGGACACTAAAACTCCTATCAGTTTTTATAAACCTGTAAGAGATATTTGACTATAAAAACCATAATACTTAAAGAGTTTTTATAAGGATAACGCAGTATATCACTTTATAATGTAAAGCCCTACGAAAGGTTGATAAGAGTTTATAAGACATTTCGAAAGAAACATTTTATAAGTTTTTTCTGATGTTTGTTGAGCAGAGATGAAGAAAATTCTATAAGTATTTATTGGTTTATAAATTATAGAGTTATTAGTGCATATTATTTAATAAGTTTTTATGGGAAAAACAGTTATTAACATTCAATAGTGTAAGACCATATGAAACGTTTATAATATTTTATAGGGAATTCCAAGATAAACGACTTTATAAGTTTTTATAGCGCTTTGCCATCAGAATAAAAAAAACAATTAATGAGTTTTTATGGGGACAAAAGAATAATAATTTTATAATGAAAGTCCCTATAAGACGTTTATAAGATTTTATATAACCTTTGGAAACAAAGTTTTAATAAGTTTGTGTAATTTATTTTCAACATTATTAATAGATTTTCTACAAGATTCCATTGGGTAATAAATTAAAGTTATTGTAATCTATACTAATTTACGAGTTTCTATGCGGACATTAACACGTAACATTTTATAATGTAAAACCCTATACGACCTTTATAGGGTTTCATAGGTCATTCCAAGATAAGTATTTTGGTAAGTTTTTATAATTTATTTTCAGCAATTTAAAATTATTTTCTATGCGATTCTATTAGTTAATACACTATATAGTTATTATAACATACTATTTTACGAGTTTCTATGGGACAATAAGTACGTAACATTTTATACCGATAAATCCCATAAAGGCGTTTATAGTGTTTTATAGGATATTCCAACATAAGTATTTTAATAAGTTTTTATAATTTATTTTCAGCAATTTAAAATTATTTTCTATGCGATTCTATTGGTTAATAAACTATAGTTATTATATCATATACTATTTTTCGAGTTTCTATGGGACAATAATTACGTAACATTTTATACCGATAAATCATATAAAGGCGTTTATAGTGTTTTATAGGATATTCCAATACAAGTATTTTGATAAGTTTTAATATTTATTTTCAGCAATTTAAAATTATTTTCTATGCGATTCTATTGGTTAATAAACTATAGTTATTATAACATATACTATTTTACGAGTTTCTATGGGACAATAGTACATAACATTTTATACCATTAAATCATATAAGGCGTTTATAGTATTTTACAGGACATTCCAATACAAGTATTTTGATACATTTTTTTTATCTAGGTATTCCCAACATTTTAAAATTATTTTATGCGATTCTGTTGGTTAATAAATTGTAGTTAGTGTAATGTATGCTATTTTAGGAGCTTCTATTACCGAAAAAGATTTATAAAAGATATATAAGTCTTTATAATTTTTTATAAGTTTGAAGAACTTTTATGGGCCACAAAATATTTTTTTTATAATATTTTATGAGTTTTTATGAACACTAAAACTTCTATCAGTTTTTATAAACCTGTAAGAGATATTTGAGTATAAAAACCCTAATACTTGAAGAGCTTTTATAAGGATAACGCAGTATCACTTTATAATGTAAAGCCCTAAGAAAGGTTGATAAGAGTTTATAGGACATTTCGAAACAAACATTTATTTTTAGTAACCTTAAGAAAATGAATATTTTACTGCACTTCATATACATTTGGCAATTCACAAATGTATGCACACTCTCCAGTATTAACATATATACATTTACAAGAAACATTATCAAGAAGAATAAATGTATCAGTATTAGTAAAACTAGATATCCAGAAACATTTTTCCGGACACACACTGTCAACTTGAAATGGCAGGCAAACTATTATATTGACATTAAGCCTAATTTTGTTGTCTGTGTAGCCAATAATCTGATTAATCTGGGCATATGAATTATTTTTCAATTTTATAAATGAATTATTTGATTTGGATTCACTGTTATAAGACTTTGTGCAGTATATCGCTTTGTTAATCAAAAGTCTATTATAGAGCTTTACTGTACAATTGTTTTGGACTGTTTCATGAAACGAACCAAGTAACTTGATTTTAGAAATATCACTCGTAGTGTAACCTACTTCATGTTTGGCAACTGAATGACAAAAAGTTTTGCAGGGATCTGAAAGCGTTTTAGTACTTAAAATATATTGTAATTTTTTTAAATGTAAAGATTTTTCAACTATCTGAGGTATAACCCCAGTAGCTCCAGTTACACAACGTTTAATGTTATAAATATTGGATTCAAAGCAAAAGGATGAGGTTGCCCATAGAGGTCCAGAATTTTTAACAGAATCAATTAAATGTGTTAAAAGATGCACATTAAAAGTCATAGCACGTAATCCATAAAAATTCTGAAAGTCTGCAACAAATTTATCTAAATAAATTTGACACCTGGTAAGATCATCATTTGAAATTTCTGTCTGGAGCAATATAAAAATACTTTTTTGTAATAAGGTAAAATGTGCCAAGTATTTATTGTCTAAAATTCCATGTAAACAGGGAATTCCAAAATATAGAAGCCAAGATTTTTTTTCTGTTGCTTTCCATTTAGCTCTATCCATGATTGATCGGGGACGCCGATGAATTTCTGATGGGGGAGTAATATTAATAAGTCGCTCGTTAATTAATTTTAGAGTTCGAGGAGCACCAATATAAAATTCGTTTCGTTCATTATAGTTATAAGTGGTCCAAATATCTAAAAGTTGCTTCACAGTTCCAATTAAAACACTGTGCATATAATCAACAGGTGCACCCCAAACAATGTCATGATCTGGAATTGTTATAATTGCTGATGGGCCCTTAACACCTCTTACTCTATGACCAGACTGAAGTGCTGTTTTCATGTCATCAATGACCTCATTATGACACCGTAGAGGATAATTTGTTTGGGATTTGGGATACTTTACAACTCTTTCAATTGTTTGACCAGGATGAGTACAAAATGAACACCCATAGAACCCATTAAACTGGGTAGAATTCAGAATCATTGGTCGAGCTACTGAATCAACACAACAACATAACATAGTGATTTTTGAATTAAAAAGATTACCTTGAAATTTCCATGTTAGGCCTTCAGTTGCCAGTTTTCTAACATTTTGTGACAGTACACTTAAATACAAATTCATATTGGGCTCGACACAATCATACCAAACTCCTCCCAAAATAACATTCCTAAATCTCTGTACTGGAGGTAACTCATTTATTAGGATTTGTATTGGCCACATAGAGTATTTTGATGAATTAAAAATTGGTGCTCCATCAGTATTCCAATTCAGTGTCAGGTCATAACCTATTCTTTTCACTCTTTTATACAAAATTCCATTTAAAATATCTTTAATTAAAGATGAGTCATCACTAGCGCTATTTTTAAATAAATTTTGAAATTCATCATATTTTAGATTTTCCAGACACATTCTTAATTGATATTTGAGATCAATGGTTACAAAATAACTTTTTGACTGTAAACTAACTTTATTATCACTATTACAATCACCACAAAGAACTATTTGGTTCTGAATTAAAGATTTGGTAATGTTTTCTTTTATGCATTTTTTACACTTTTGACAATAAAATGTGTATTGAATAACCTCACCCGGAGTAGAAAATTCTTGTTTAATAAAGTAATTGCTTAGACGTAGCTTTTTTCCAGACAAAGTCTCAATTAGGTTAATCAAATCCCTTGTTGCCTCTTTCGTAAATGAATGACGTAATGTCAGTGACATCAACATAACTTTAAGATCCTGTAAAGTGATTCCAGATGAAGGAAAAATGATTTCCTCAGGATCAAGCTCCTTAAAAGTCAAATTTACATCAGAGTCTTGATCAGAGTTATACGCACCTACAGACCCTGCAGTGTTATTTAAAGTAAGATCTTCGGGTGGATCTTCCTGATACTCACCTGCAGTGTTATTTAAAGTAAGATCTTCTGGAGGAGCTTCCTCATTACCGTGTTCCCCAACACTGCCCTCCAAGTTGGGGTTGGTATCTGGAGCCATGTTAATATTTAATGTTACGTCGTCTGAAGAACTACTATTATTGATAGTATATTTTATACTCTTTTGCCCTTCTAACTTAAGTTCTATGGAACCAACCGCTTCTTTCTTCAAGCGCTGATTCCGCTGATGTTTCCACCTCCAAAGCGTACTTCGACTGGCCGCTTCGGGATAAAAATCCCGATTCATAATTTTCTTGTACGATTCACTCATTTTATGGTTGAAAGAAAAAGAAAACGAAAAACGAGACAAGATAGAGGTGTTTATTTACTTTAACCAAACTTAAACTAACAAGAACAAGTAACAAGTAGCCAAAAGTCAGGTTAAGAACCACACACAACACCACAACGCTGCCAAATTAATTGCAACGCTGCCAAACTCTCAAATGGCATGTCAAAGGTGTGTTTTGTCGTTGATTAAACGAGAGTTTTCATGTTTTCAATGTAAAATCAGTAATCGCCATATTATAGATAAAATTGCCTTCCAAAAATTCGATTCAAATAATTTACAAATATAAATTTCATCCCTTTTCAAATTCGATTGTGAAAAGGCGGGAAAACAGATGCTTCGTTTTAACCAATCAGCGCCAAGAGGTGGTGTGATTTTTAGTGTCATATTGTTATTTGGTTGCTTCCTTGGGTGGTTGGTTAAACTGAGCTGAGGAAAAACGTGGTGTGAGCATTTTTTGGCGGAATTTTAGGACTGGGAGAACCTCTTATCTGTTTTGTGTTTTTATCTCTTATTTTATAGCTTGGAAGTGTGGTTTTAGTTTTGTTCACTTTGAATAGTTTGTGAATTTTTACTTTGAAACCCCTGCAGGTAAGCGATTTGGTTTAAGATTATTCTAACTGGCCTTGTAAGGTACAGGGCTTCTCAACATTTTAAACTATTAATATTGTAGAGAACTTCGCAATAAGTATGAGTTCTTTTGCCATTGTCAAGTTTACGGACGAGGAGAAAAACAGAATTGTGCCATGCGGAGACATCAAACATCTAGACCATAACAACGTTAACATGAAAAAAAAATATTTGGTGAAATATAATGACGGAAGTTACTATCCCGCCCAGTTAGTGGCCATAAAAGGTTAGTGTATAATATATTATTTATAATAGGTAGTGCATTCGTCCACTCTACTCTATTCTTATCATCCATTTCATCCATCACTTTCCCATTATTAAAAAAGTTTAGTGTACCTACCTACGTATAGTACAAAATCAAACATTTTAGATTCCATTGAGGAGCTAGAGGCAATGCAGAAAAATAAGCGAATACCGCTTATTAACAAAACCCTTCTGGAAAGTGCAAGTGAAACTGATTCAGATTGTTCTCAAATACCAGAAAAGGCAATCAGACATAAACCAGTTAAAAAGGTAAACCTTTCACAGGTAAGTAAATAATTTATAGAATATCAAGTGTCGACTTACTAAAATAAAGGGGGAAATGTTTTGTAATTGAAAAATGTAAGGTGTGGTTCTAACTAAACTAAAGTTTTATATAAATTTGTATTTTTTTATAATAACTTTTCACATCACACCTCCTGCATCTTTATATAGCCATTGATAATGGGGTTGTGACATGTAACTATGCTGTTTAATACATTTTTATAATGTTTTAGACTGACATAAACCAACAGTCTGATTTTTTAAAAATTTATAAAGAATCATCGGGATTGGGACGAAGAACATGTGAAAATGAAGAATTAAAAAAAACTAATAAGGAAAATATAGAACTTCAAAAACAAGTTAAAAACCTTGTGCAGAAAAATGAGGAAATCTCCAAGTTAAACATTGAATTACAAAAGACTGTAATAGGTAAGAATGTGTTAGTCAATTTAACATTTAAATCTTTTAGGGCCGGTACTTTCATTTTTCATTTATGAATAGCACTATTCGTCAAATAATGACTATAATATAGAAACCATTGTTGATGCAATTGTAACTATATAGCAATTTTTATTTTTAGTATAAAGACATGAAACCAGTTCTTTTTTGTATAATATATTATATCCCAGGTACTGGTAAGGTGAAGGTATATGTATTGTTTCAAAGTCCGGTTTGCATTTTTTTTAAATATAAAGATATTGAGAAAGATTAAATTAAAATTAATTATTTTGCTTTACTGCATGCTTACTTACACTACAGTCTGTGTGGAGGCATAAATATTGATGTTTTAAAACTGCAATTGGGCTTGTTGAAAATAGGGCACCAAAGTCCTAAACGTAATATTAAATTAATATTTATATATACCGGGTGTCAACGAAATCATTGTACAGAGCACCACAGTGTCGTGTTAAAAGATATTTTATTTAAATTTGGGTTATTGTAATGTCTGAAAGAGATCTTCGTTTTTACCTAAAAATCAAATGAATTTCACTTCCGGTTTAGCCGGAACTACGCCATTTTGTTTTTTTTTAAATGATAACCTGTATATTATTTTACACCATCGAATTACTCTCAAAATTACCTTTTCAACGACATATAACAAGTTCACATTTACTTTTAAAATGGCGGCGTAGGACTCATTTTACCAAAAACAAAATGGCGTCTATAAAGCAATGCGTGCAATTGTTTCGCGAAAAACAGTGATAAAATCTGTTAAATCCGTCCCTTTTGTAACTCTTTTGGCAATGACATTTAAATTTTATTCTTCAGTTTTTGAAGGAATGTATTTTTTTATTGTTTGAAAAAACCTTAACTTTAACCATGGTTTACAGAATTTTTTCAAATGATATGATAAACTTTTCATTATTTAGTATGAATGTCTAAAGTATCCTTAATCATCTAGAGATATTTTCGAAATCAGAATGCGTCTTGCTTCAGTTTTAAACAAGAAAAAAAAAATCAGTGCATTTTTCAATGAAAACTGAATAACTTATTTCCACCTAATTTGGCTTTGAATAACAAAGTTGGTAATTTCAACGCCAACGAAAATATCTCTAGATGATTAAGGACACTTTAAACTTTCATTCTAAATAATAAAAAGTATATCATATCATTTGAAAAAATTCTGTAAACCATGGTTAAAGTTAAGATTTTTTCAAACAATAAAAAAATACATTCCTGCAAAAACTGAAGAATAAAATTTAAATGTCATTGCTAAAAGAGTTACAAAAGGGACGGATTTAACAGATTTTATCACTATTTTTCGCGGAACAATTGCATAAGTTGCTTTATAGACGCCATTTTGTTTTTGGTAAAATAAGTCCTACGCCGCCATTTTAAAAGTAAATGTCACCTTGTTGTATGTCGTTGAAAAGGTAATTTTGAGAATAATTCGATGGTGCAATATAATATACAGGTTGTCATTAAAAAAAAAACAAAATGGCGTAGTTCCGGCAAAACCGGAAGTGAAATTCATTTGATTTTTAGGTAAAAATGAAGATCTCTTTCAGACATTATAGTAACCCAAATTTGAATAAAATATCTTTAACACAACACTGTGGTGCTCTGTACAATGATTTCGTTGACACCCGGTATAGGTACTTACAGTTTACAATATATAATAAAATCTAAATACATAATGTAAAGTGTGTTTTCTAAGTAATCTAAAATATTTTAAGTAGCTATACTTCAAGGCTTGTAATGGAAAAATTGTCACATTACCATAGGTTCAAAAATGTCTAGTTTTAAAAATACAGTGTGTTGAAATTAAAATTTTTGTTAATTAGGTATTATTTAAAAAACGAAATGTGTCTTTTATATCAAATTTCCAACGATTACACTGCTTATCCAAGGGGAGGCTTTAGGGTAAACAAAAAATGTTGTTCATTAGGGTTCTACCGAGGGTTCCACCATGTAATTAATTTATTTTTTTTAAATCTGACAATAAATTTTGTGTTATTTTTATTAAAATAGCATTTTTGTCCTAAACTACCTATATAGACTCGTTTTGTCGGGTCTTGTAATCGGGATTACAAAAAATAGTTACATAATAAAATATCAGCAGAGGAGGTAGGTACATATTATTATTTTTATTAAAATTAAAATTTCAACACCCTGTATTTTCGGAAGATTTTTCCATAAAAAGCCCTAAGGAATAGTTACTTGAAATATTTAAGATTACATATTATTATATGGTAAATTAAATCTGGGATTATAGATTTATATTTTTTATATTTATTAGATTTTTTCGACAAAATGGTGCACCACGCACCATGCACCAGCAAAAGTGAAACTGCTATAATAGAAGTTGGACAAAGTAAAAATTCCGAGGTATTAAGGACCGCCTTAATAATAATGCTTTTTTTTTCATTTTTGCACTTATTTCTATAAAAATATCAGTAGGTAATTTTTCTCTTTATTCTTCTTTATTTATGTAGCATAGAGGGGAGAGTGGGAGACTTGATCCCCTACTAAGTATGGAGACCTGATCCTTTAGTTTAGCATAACTTAATGAGACAATTTTTTTTTGGTAATAATACTAAATAAAATTTAAAAACGTGGTTTAAATAGAGTTAATGAGATAAGGGAAAGTATTAATATATTATTTATAATATTTAAATTTATTTTCTTGGAAAATATCAAAATATGTCAGAATTATGGAGGCAAATGAAAAGGGGGATCAAGTATCATTACCCTCCCTTGTCATATAGTAGTGGCAAAATCTCTTTACAAACTGGTCTAAGAAGTAATTGCATGATTTGAAAGTAGTTTAATATGTATAATTTTATGTAGAAAGGAGTAGATATTAAAATACTAATACCTACCAATAAGGTTTTCACAATTGCCATTATATTTTTAGAAAATATATTATTATGCCTTTGTTTTTAATAAAGTATAATCTTTTTGTACGGAAAATATACAGTGTCCCGATTTTAAGGTGGCACACTTACAGGGCGCAGTCTACGTCCCAAAATAATAATATTTTTCTCTATAAAAAAAGTACATGAAGACCTTTCTGAAACTTTAAAAACTTTTGGTTTATTTAAATTTTTCGTAATCTTGTGCCTTATTCATAAAATTATAAAAGTATCCACTGTGTAATTTTTAGGTTCATTTGGGTCGAGGAGTGTATTTAAGTACAAATACATATAATGATGCATGGTTTAGGTCATCTAATGGCCCCCAGTTCATTAAAAATATAAGTGTGGCTGTGTTCGGGTTAGAAACCCTGTTAAATTGTTCCGTAACGGGCAAACAATCGAACCGTGAGTTAACTAATGAGACCGTCGTAGACCGTTTTTAAAAATACATTTATTTTGTTAAAATACAAATATTGGTCGATTAAAGTTTTACAATAAAATATGTTAACTTAATACGGGCTTCTAACTGACTGGTGTCTTCTTCCTTGGCGGCACTCTATAATATCAGCGGAGATGCATGGTCAGCAGAATCTAGGGCTAGACGGTGATATAACTCCTCCCTCCTTAGACTGAACTACAGCCGGATCGGTGGTAGTTCTATGCGGGGGCTGCTGCTTTCTGTGAGGGTATTTTTCTTGCGTAAATACCCTTTTTGTATAAGATATCCATATAGCATATAACAACCAATGCTAATTATAAGAACATACACCAATATAGTCCACAAACTGGGTATTTTTGAAACTTCGTCAAAAAATAGGTGTGGTTCATTTTCTTCAATTTTGTTTTGAAGTTCATGCAATTCATCTAACTTTATTTCTCGTAGATGGAAGCTTAAATTTAGAACAGGAAGTTGCGGCGGTGCATCGTCGAAATCCGGGAAGATTATGGGCTGCTGTTTAGAATCGATTATTCTTTGATTATTGGTAATCGATATTTCATTGATTTTCAGGTGGCATCCAATCGGTATGGTGATCAAGTAGCTACCAACCAGTTTACGGCTTTCGTCTTGTGACAGGCATTTTATTTGGACTATTTCTTCCTTTGGGAGAACCAATATCCAATTATTTGATTGGTCCAGTTGATTGATGACAGCTTGAGTTATTGTGACGTCGATCTGTTGGCAGGTGAAGGTGTTTTTTGTGGGTTGTAATAGTTGTATTTCGCAAGGGCTTCGTACATCGATTTCTTTCAGGTCTTCCTTCTCGCAAATAAAGAAATTCTGTTCCATCTCTTTGCAGGGGGTTCCCCGATATGTATAGTGTAATTGATTTTTAATTAAGTATTTGTCGCGAGGTATGACGACCTTAAACAGACTCTGGTGTATAATTGGTACTGAATATAAGTGATAATATTCAAAGATATGAGAATTGGTAATTGGTACCCTAAGTAAATATGTTATTTTATTATTTAAGATAAAACAGTCAACGTCAATTAATTTTTCAAAAAGAAAAATACTTTCTAAATTTATTGGTAGGGGCAATTGATCGATACCCACTAACTTTTCTAAAATTTTAAGTTCTTTTAGGAGATCATTCAAAGTTATTATACTTGGATGCATAATTTTTAGTCTGGAAAAAGTGAAAGAGTTCTCAATATCTTGCAATATTGAGTTAATAATTTCGTAAAGATTAATAATTTGGTTCAAGATATCTTTAATGAAATGCATATTTTCCCTATAGGTAGTATTTTGGACTATTACGCTTATTTGATTTATTCTGCCCTCGATTAATTTTTCGTTTTGGCCAATTTGTTGTATTGTAGAATTAAATTTATTGATGACGCTTGCAGAAATTGAATTTTGGTTTTTTATATTGTAAGCCAATTTATTTTGATTGCTTTCTAAATTTTTTATAAGTGTTTCGTAACGTTCACCGTCTGACGCGTCTAGGTTTCCTGTTACAGCCTTAAATACTGAGCCTACTATGTTAACTAGTCCTCTTTTAGTTCTTTCAGGATGGGGTAAAATTTCTCTAATTTTATTTTCGACTCTCTCTTGGGTTAATTTTAATATTTTTAAATAGTTAGATGATTCAGCAAAATATTCTTTGTGGGTGAGAAGTGAACTTGTGATGTTTTTTGATCGGATGTGTAACTTGTTAATTTCTATTAAAATCGGATTTAGGTCATAATAGTGTATCAATGTGTGGGTGTATTCGGTAATTTTAGCGTTCCCTAGTTTAAGTGGTAAAATTCCTGGGTTGTCTGTTAGTTGCCTGATTGTAACATTATCTCCGTCTCCGATAACGGTGACAATTAGCCTGAAATAAAATTTTTATTTTAATCGAAGCTGTATGTGTTTCTTAGTGGGCGTTTTAAGTTGTCCATGTGGATTTTAGCATGAGATTGGGTTTTCACTGTTTTTCGAGTTATATTTACGTTTTCGATGTCAGTCGGCTTTGTAAATTTGTCAGAAAGTTTTTGTCTAATATGCTTTTTAACATATACTTTTTGGTTAGGTTGATATATTTCCGGTTTGTCACGATTTTCGTTAATTTTGGAAATAATTTTTTGTTTATTTTCGGTTAGTTTTTGGTTAATATTTGAATACAATAATTTAGATTTTTCTTTATGTGCGTTAACATAGTCATTTAAAATCATTTGGTCTAATTTTATATCAAACGGGTCATTAGCAGAAATGTGACCGTTTATGACGTCAATCGGTTTTAAATTAGTTGCCGAATGAATGGAATGGTTATATGCTAGGATCGCATAGATCATTTTTTGGGTTATCGGTGTTTTCGTAAAGTTTTGGTTATTTAAAAGACGTATATGTTCAGCTAGGGTGGAATGTAGTCGTTCAACTACTCCGTTGGACTGCGGATGATTTGGCGAACAAAAATGTAGTTTAATTTTATGCAAATTTAAAAGTTCTGTTACCACGGTATTTTTGAATTCAGTCCCGTTGTCTAAAATAATTTGTTTCGGTATACTATGGTGAGAAAAGTACAATAGTAGTTTGTCACCAATTTCTGTTGCAGCAAGAGATTGGAGTGCGTAAGCTTGCGCGTATTTCGAAAAACTGTCGATAATTGTTAAAAATTTTGTTTGTTCGAGTGTATAAGTATCAAGATGTAAAATTTCAAAGGGTTTAGAGGCAGTTTGTGTTATATTCATCTGCATATTTACAGGGTGGCGTTCGTACTTACTTTTTTGGCAAATTTCGCAGTTGTTTATGTAAGTCTGGATCGAATCTTTTTGATTTGGCCAGTAATATTTTGGCTTAATTTGTAGTGAGGTTTCGTCAATACCACGATGGTTGGTTTTTGATTCATGATATTTTTGTATTATTTCGGAAATATCGTTTTTATCGGTTACATCTATTAATTTTGATAAGCAACGTTTTAATTTTAAAGAGGGCCATTTAAATGTT
Source organism: Polydrusus pterygomalis (assembly GCA_963969555.1). Classification (NCBI taxonomy): domain Eukaryota; kingdom Metazoa; phylum Arthropoda; class Insecta; order Coleoptera; family Curculionidae; genus Polydrusus; species Polydrusus pterygomalis. The sequence goes on along the minus strand of OZ018378.1, from coordinate 119,482,694 downwards.
TTTCGAATTACTTCGCAAAAAGGTTCATACATTTCCGGTTTTTCAAAATATAAATGATATTGTTTGTCAGGAATTACTAGTTCTTTAACAAAATTTAATACGTCTTCGTCGAAATTATTTTCTGAAATTTGGATAATAAAGCGGCGTTTTTTCTCAAATAAAATGACAATTTTTGGTTTTGCGGGAGAATGAAGTACCGATGAAATAATTATTTGATTTGATCCGTAGTTTACTGGTATGTCACATATAGGGATTCCCACTATAGGGTCTTCGCTTTCGTTTGTATGTACCGTCATGTTGTCGTCAGGTGGTTCTTTTTCAGCTGAATTGTGTGCTGCGGTGTCATCAACCTCTGTTGGTTCGTTATCACCCACTTGAACGGCGGTGGACATTTGATCTATGTTGTCGTTTTCTGTAGATGTTTCTCCCTGTAGTTCCCTATTAAAATTTTCAATATAACTTTTAAGGCTAAAATTGTCTTCTGTCTCTTTCGTATGTAATTCGATACGAGATAAAGCATCTGCGTTAGTGTTAAGCTTACCTTTTTTATATATTATAGTATAATCATATTCGTCAAGTTTTATACGCCATCTTAATAATTTTGAGCTAGGATCTTTTAGTGAAAACAACCATTGTAGTGGTTTATGGTCGGTAACAAGGTTTATTTTTCTTCCGTATATATATGGGCGGAAGTACTTAGTAGCCCAGACTATTGCCAAGAGCTCTCGCTCTATGGTAGAATAATTTCTTTCAGAGTCGTTTAGCGTTCTGGAGGCGTACGCCACTGGCAGGTCTTGGCCAATCAGTCCCTGTGATAGTACTGCTCCCAAACTTACATTACTTGCATCTGTTATTAAGTTAAATGGCTTGGAAAAGTCCGGATACTGCAGTATTGGCTCATTTATTAGTAAGTTTTTGCAGGTTTCAAAACATGATACGAATTCTTGGTTGTGTTCTATAGTTGCACCCTTTTTTAAACATTTTGTAAGGGGTTTAGTTAGTTTTGCAAAGTCCTTAATAAACCGCCTATAGTATCCTAATAATCCTAGAAATCCTTTAATTTGTTTGGTTGTTTTCGGAATGGGGAAATCTTTTATTGCCTTAATTTTGTCGGGATTTGGCTTCACGCCATCGGCTGTCACTACATGGCCTAAGTATGCGACTTCCTTTTTTAAGAATTCTGACTTATCCAGCTGGATTTTGAAGTTAGATTCGCGTAGACGTTGAAAAACGCTTCTTAGCCTTTGTAGGTGTTCTTGTAATGATGTTGAATATACAATTATGTCATCTAGGTACACTAGGCATTTTTCATTCTGGATTCCGCGCAGGATATTGTCCATGGTTCGCTGGAAAGATGCTGGAGCCCCTTTCAAACCGAAAGGCATTCTCAGGAATTCAAAATGGCCGTTTTCAGTGCTAAATGCCGTTTTCTCAATATCAGCCTCGTGCATTTGGATCTGATGGAACCCACTTGCCAGATCCAGTGTTGTGAAGTACTGGCACTTTCCCAATTTATCCAACAGGTCGGTTATATTTGGAAGGGGGTACCTGTCATCCAGGGTTTTAGAATTTAAACCCCTAAAATCGATCACAACCCTCCATTTTTTCACCCCCGAAGCGTCGGCTTTCTTTGGAACCACCCAAATTGGAGAGCTCCACGGTGAGCTACTTGGTTGGATAATTTTTTGGTCTAGCATTTTGTTTATTTGTTTCTCTACTTCTTGTTTATGCACATAAGGGTAACGATAAGATTTTGAATAAACAGGTATTTCGTCAGTGGTTTTTATTCTGTGCTTAATTTTGCTAGTAAAGGTCAAGGGTTCGTTTTCATTATAAAAAATATCCGAATATTCTTTAATTAAACTTAAAATTTTGTATTTTTCTTCTTCGTTAAGATGGTCAGTCCGAAATTTGGAAAAATCTAATTTTGTTCCTTTTGGACACTCGTCAAAATTATTTAAGTTTATTTCTTGCATTTCCTTGTTATTAAATCTTTCTACGGCAATGGGTTCTGAAAAATCTATTGTTACAGAATCGCAAGAATTATTCAGTATAGTCGTCAAGGCATATCCATTTCTAGCAACTGATAAGCATTCCGGTATCTCACAATTATGTATTTTTTGATGCGGTATAACTACATCACCATTTTTTATCGACGTTTTAATTTTCACAACTTGTTCAACACGTGGGGCAATTGTTATACAGTTGAGATTAGTTTGTGTTTTATGAAATTGTAACTTTATATGTGCATGCGGAGTTACTAAAAATCCTTTATTAAAGTCGAGATTAGCTTGCAAAATTTTAAGATTGTCAAGTCCGAGTAAACCATCAAATACGTTATGAAATTTAAATAAATAAAATTTTAAATTTTTATTTTTTGGCAATTTAAATATTTTGGATGCTGGTATCAGCGCACTAAACTGGTGGGCTGACTTCTGAAAAACAGTCGAAACTATAAAAGGATCATTCGTTATTTGATTAGGATATAAATTTTTTGCAATATTTGGATCAATAAATGATCTAGTAGAACCCGAATCAATCAATATTTTTAAATTGGTTTCAGGAAATACAATATATGATAGTTCACTGTAATTGGACATATTTAGGGATATTACTTGAGGTTCTAAGTTAGTTTGTTGTCTTGAGTGGTTTCGTGAAAATTTTCATTGTCATTGTTCGAACCTTCGCAGGAATAATTTTGTTGTCCTAGGTCGTCGTTACATTGTGACGTATTAGGCTGTGCGTTGGGTTCATAATAATCGTTTGAGTAAGGTTGGTCATGGTAATATGGGTCATATTCATAGTATTGGTTTTCGTCATACGCGATTTGTTCGTTTTGATTTATTCTTTGCGTTTCGGCATTATAAACTTCCTCAAAAACTAATTTTGGTGGGTTATATTGCGGTGTACCCGCGAAAGGTTTGAATTTAGAAGTTTCCACGCCCGACATAGGTGTAGGTGGTGGCATTAACTGTTTTTGCTGGTAATTGTTATTATTTGGTCTAAAAACATTATTAAAATTTCTATTGCCCGGTCTGCCAAAAACTTGAGAATTGGTGAAAAATCTCTGTGGAGGTCTATTAAAGTTTGGTCTAATATTCATAGGCTTAAGTTATGAGGAGTAGAGGTGTTAAACGAATAATTCGGTCTTGCCATAAAATTTGGTTGCATTGCATTTGCATGGTTATTAAAATTTGTTTGTGTGGGCCTAAAGTTATTATTTTTTTGAACAATAGCACTACTGACACTACTAGGCTTTGTTTGATGTTGAAAATAATTTACATTATCTTCCTCGCTAATAAATTGAAGCGCTTTCATCAAACTGTCAGGGCGCATGCACCGAATTGTGGTTCCTAGCGGTTCTTTTAATCCGGATAAAAATGTTTTTAGGGCAAGATCGTTATATAGTTTCCTTTTTAATTGTTTTGCCGAAGCTTCTGTTTCGTGCGCATCAATATAAGAACAAAGTAAATTTAGAATATGAAGTATCCTATCATAAAATTGGCTTGGTTTTTCATTAGGCAGTTGCCTTAACATTACCAAATCTCTATTTAAGCAAGTTTCATCCCTCTGATCGGCAAAATTACGTCTTAGGGTAGTTTTTAACTCATCCCAAGTACTGACATTCTGAATGTTTACAACAAGTTTAGCTTGGCCAGTAAGTTTGCCCACAAGAGAATTTATTAAGTATATATTTTGAAACGACAAAAGATTATTGGCGTCAAAAAATGAATCGATTAATGATTGACAGGTAGATATGTAGCGATTTAAATCGTTCGGGTTCCCATCAAATGGGGGTACGCAGTTTAAATATTCTGGTTTAAATTGCGCCATATCTAAATCAAATAAAGTACTAGTAGGTTGATTTACTGAGCTTCCTAAAATTCCTGAAATTTGTTCTGAAACCTTTGAAATTTTTTCTGAAATTTCTTTATTAAAATTATCACTTAAAGCTAATGTTTCTAAGGTTTGGTTAGAAACAGAGTCAGTTGAAGGCGTTTCTAAACTTAAATTCAATAATTCGTCACAAATATTATCGATCGACATCAATATTATCAATTACACTTACAAAACTAGCAGGAACGGTCCTCGTCTGGTCATTCTATAAGGTCAAGCTCTGGTTCGGCGATTGAAGTCCTCTCCAAATCCTTGGTCCTTGCAAAGATAGGCGATTGTGGTCCTATCTTGCGATGATCGATTGAGTGATGGTAATCCACAGTTCTGCGATAGATTGGGAATTTTTCGATGTCCAGAAAAATCCACTCTGTTTCAACACCTTCACCAACGTCACAACACAAAAAAAGGTTCTTTTCGGTCAATTCGATGATACGAAAAAATCGATACGTTCGATACGTATTGACTCCCGAAAATCCGTCACGACTGCGCCAGTTAACTAATGAGACCGTCGTTGACCGTTTTTAAAAATACATTTATTTTGTTAAAATACAAATATTGGTCGATTAAAGTTTTACAATAAAATATGTTAACTTAATACGGGCTTCTAACTGACTGGTGTCTTCTTCCTTGGCGGCACTCTATAATATCAGCGGAGATGCATGGTCAGCAGAATCTAGGGCTAGACGGTGATATAACTCGTGTTAAAAAAGATACAGTAAAACCTGCATTAGATGGGACCAAGCTTGCTGCTATTGAAGGTAAGATGTCCATACAATTTCCAGAGTACATTAATTTTTAATTAAAAGAAAATTATGAGCACAAAATTGGGCATAAAAAAATTATTGTGCATTTACAAAAAAAATACACTGCTATTATTAGCATCGCAAAATTTCTTGTAAAATGACTAACAGTTATAAAATATATTTAGCTATTATACATGTAGCATAAGATAAGTACTGATAATTTTATTTTTTTAATTTTTAGACATATACAGATTATTTTTACAAAAGAAGGACCCAAAGAAAGATATAGAAAAAGAAGTTAAGAGTATTGGTACATACATACGAAACAAAATTAGTGACTTGGTCAGAACCCGGAAACGACGACAGCCGATAGAGAATGGTGAAAAAGGTAATTATCTGTGGCTAAAGTATATTGTCAAAATGAAATGAGTTCATATCAAAATTAAATGTTACCTTTAAATCTTTTTAATTTTAATAAAAATTTGTAATTTGATCATCATATTGATTTAGTAGCAAATCATGATGATGACTTGGTGGACAACCGAGATAAAGAGGAGGTTTATGGTGTTCCAGATGGAAAAGATAAAGATGGCGAGGAGAATAATTTTGATGAAATAGCTGTAGAAGGTATATTATTTACATTAAGATAAATACATAAAACTAAAATGTTTTTATACTTTTAGGTGATGAAGAAAAAGAAAAGTAAAGTAAAAAGTTATATATGTTATAATATGTTGAATAAAAGTTTATATATTCATATCCTGTCTGGCTCATTAGCATTACCCTTTCTATATTTTTCTTAAAGAAGTAAATGATTTACAAGGAAAGGTATGTACACCATTTTTTTTTTAAGTACAAAAAATTTAGGCTTCAGTATACTCGTGCATGATTTAAGGAAAAAAATTATGATAATTAAGCCTATTTAAAGTTGGCATTATTTAGTTTTTATAGGAATAAGAATTTGTAAACATTTTTAACTTTCGCGTTAGGGCGCAAGTTACATACTATGAGTTAAATATATTTGATGTTTTTTTCCTCAACTATCAGTTTGAAAAAACGTATACGGGACTTAAATCTGTTTAGTTTGATGTCTAATATTTCCAGTTTCTATATGGTCCATTAATGAGACCCTGTATATACACTGTAAATTTTAAGTAGAATGCAAAAATGTGTAATACCTAAAATAGGGGTGTAATTTGCCTCCTTAATGACCCTCTATACCCTAACCCTACCCTTTAGTTATGACCTTTTCGTAACTATTTTTCTAGCATTTGATAATACTCATAACACAACTAGTGGTTTTATGGATCTTTTGACAATTAGTTTTTGTAATAGTGAAAAACAACAAACCAAAATATGACAAATGTCATATGTTAAAGATAGACAATTAATAAACGAAAATTAAAACAGTATTTTTTATTTTTCATGTTCATAAACGCTCTTGTAATGTAAATAACTATTACACACAACTTTGTATAAATAACAACTCTACTGTTATAAAATCCGATAAATCGTGTAGGTATTTCATAAGAAAATTAGGTAAGTATTTGAATAAATTAGATAGTGTTATTCATTAAAACGTATCCAAACTTATATTAACCCTTGGAAACTTATAAATTGAATGCAAAATCGATGTGGAATTGTCTTGTGAAATATTATAAAAATCTATGAGATATTATGGTTATTTCTCTTTAAAACTTATACAAACTTGTAAAGTATTTATAAGTTTAGATGTGGATTTGACTCATCAATGTCACATAAAAATGCATATAAACTGAACTAAAACTACCCTATTAAATCCTATGAATGGACTATAAAATCGTAAAAGTCGATGTGGAATTGTCTTGTGAAATATTATAAAAATCTATGAGATATTATGGTTATTTCTCTTTAAAACTTATACAAACTTGTAAAGTATTTTATAAGTTTAGATGTGGATTTGACTCATCAATGTCACATAAAAATTCATATAAACTGAACTACAACTACCCTATTAAATCCTATGAATAGACTATAAAATCGTAAAAGTCGATGTGGAATTGTCTCGTAAAATATTATAACAATCTATGAGATGTTATGATCACTGCCCTTTAAAACTCATACAAACTTGTAACGTTTTTATAAGACTTTATGCGGTTCTGTCTTTTCACTTTCATCTATAGAATCTTATCATTGCCCATAGAAAATCATGATTCGTTGTCCAATATAATCTCATAATTTCTTATACTTTTTTTTTGTGAGATTTTATGGGACTTTTTTGGTAGGGTATGCATCATTTCTAGTGATTGCCAACGACGTGGTGATAGGCAGCACGACAACAATAGTGCTACGAGTCAGCTCTTAGTATTGGCATCTATCCATACTTAGTAAGGCATCTATCCCACCCCATCAGGATAGATGCCCAATTTTAACATTATAAAATCTTGGTGATAGTTGTTCACTTATCAGCCGTATGAAACTAAATTGTCGATAGAATGAACATGAAAGGCTACGTAACCATATGCATTTGAAAGGACATGTCTATTTTTAACAATAAAAATTTAATTCGATTTTTTTCAAAAGTAGGGCATCTATCCGTACTTTACCCTAATATAAATAAAACATGTATTTTTTACACCGTGTATATAAAAAGAAAAAAAGTCCGGAATCGCAGGCCATTTTAATATTATGAAGTCCTACGCCAGACTGAAAGATACATGCATTAAAACCAATGCTAGTCGTGGCCTCGACAGGCACACATGGCCGAGAAGGTAATAAAATTTGTGTCCAATAGAGGTACACACGGCGCATATTTAAAATCATGTGTGTCCAAAAATGGTACACATGGCAGTTAACGTGTTAAATAGTGGTGTTCCAGATTATAGTTTTTTAAATCATTTTTATTAAATAAAGTAATTAAATTTTTACAAAACATTATACAGACTCTTCGCGACGCGAGTGCGTAATAAAGTTTTGTTTTTTAAAATACAAAAAAAAAACACAACCCTTTCTTCCGGCTAATATAAACAGAAAAATGGAAATTGATCCTTTTGCGGATATTTCCCCACCCTTTCCAATTTTGCGGGCACATAATGAAACTCTTTCCACCAGTCATCGCCCCCTTACCACCATTAATACCAATGGGGCATGGGCAAACCGTTATCATAGTGAGACTCCAAAAGGCTAAAATCTGCCCACTAGTTCAAAGCCTGCCAAGTCCTCACCGAAAAGGGACCTCAGTTGAAGCCGCAATAGAGGAGAAATGGCTGACAAACTTCAAGAGTTACCACTAGTTCCTACAAGGACCTCACCCCCACTGATTTCCAGAGGTCATAGACGATCAAGACTAAGGAACCCCAACCGCCGACCCGCCAGCGTCCGGCCTTTATGCCAAGGCCGTCCGAGAGGAGCCCATTGTAGGGGCTTCCGACGAAATACCTTCCGCCGAGTCATTCGGGACCTATGAGGTTACTAGGTCCACCGATGGGTTGCGCTTATTATTTAGAAGGGTACAGGATCCGAAGTTAGTTAACTTTAAGGGTAGCAGTTTATTGTAATTTAAACATAATTTTTTAAAGGTAGATGATTGTTTGTTGTTGGCAATAACATATATTTGATGTCATCCGCAGGAATGGCGGACATATCTCACTTTTATTATTATTCCAAATATCATTATTAATATTTGGTATTATAATCATTATATAATATATTTAGTTGTTTATTTAACTAAACTTATTACTAATATTTGCGAATATTATGCTATGTATGAAAAACAGATTTAAAATAAAACAAAAATAGGTTGTGTAGGTTACTTTAGGTACTCATAAGTTGATAATAAATATTTTTTTTTAACCTAGCGATATGAAAAATCGTGGGTTGAGTGAACCTAGTCACTAGACGGATGTCTTTATATAAAATTAAAATAAGGACATCTCGCATTTTAAGGAATTTAATAAAGTTATTGTTTAATAATTTAAGTGTTAAGGAAAATTGCCGTATAATCTCAGACCAAGAAATTAATATTATTATTATTATTATCATTGCTTGGAAATAGTAAGCGGTAGAGCCGATGAGACTATTGCATCAATTGTTTTAGAATGTATCACATGTATAATTTTCTTACCAACTTATAAAAATTCAACTGAGAGCGTGTCAAGTGACTTGGAATCCATCTGGCGAGAGGAACTAAAATCATTACTATAATTAATTAATTATGTTTTCTATTTATTTTTGCTCTCACTTACCTACTTATTTTTATATAATTTAGTGCAGGTCAGGTCGACAACATCGCTTTGCGATTACAACTGTATTGCTATTACGATGCGTAAATTCTTATGCTGTTAACATAAAACTGTTTTTATGGCCAAAATATAAATAATTTTGTCTATAGTGCTTGGTCTGAGCGTAAAATAGTTACACAATACATAAATAATAGATATAGGATAAGCAACAAGCCAATTATTTCTGCTGCCTAAATACGAATAATAACAAAACAGTTATTATTTCGGGTTCTCTCTTTTTATGTATTCCGACCGATCTTGGCTAGACGACACTTTTGAATGCACAAATAAATATTGGTACATGACCTAGGACAAGGCCGACGTATATTTATTAAAATTGTAATTAAAGACCCAATAACCTAATTTTGTATAAGTAAGATGAAGACCTTTGTTTAATTGTTTGGTTTTTATGATAGCGTACAGTAGGGTCTAGCTGGACTGAATAGTTATCGAAACATATGTATTAAAAATATATTTCGACTCAATTATGGAGGGTGTGATGTAGCGACCAGGGACACCTCGCTAATAATTCTTCCGAATAAATAAAAGTTATTGTTACCGAGTAGTAGGTATTCAATAAAATTTTGCATTAATAAATTTTTGCTTTAGTTCAAAAATTTTCTAAGTGTTTTCGAAATTCTTTTATGTCAATTAAAAATCAAATAAATTTATTTTTAAATAAATAAAATTAAAATTCTTTTAATTCAGGAGAAGTAGGAAATTTGGTTTAGCAAGAAATTTTGCAAGGTTTCAAAATTTAAATAAAATTAAAAATATTTTAAAATTATTTTGAAGTGAGAAATTTCTTTTAAAAATTTTTAAGAATAAAGGAACGTTTTCTAAGTATTTTCAATATTCCTTTTGTGAATTAAAAAATACTTAAGGGTATTTTTTTTGGGTTCAAAATTTTTAGAAATAAAATTAAAAATAATTAAAAATTATTTTTAATTAAGAGAAAAGAAAAATTTTGAACTGTCTTACAAATTTTTGTAGAAAATAAATAAAATTAATTTAATTCCTAAAAGGAAAATATTTCTAAGTGTTTTTACATTATCCAGAAAATTTAAATTGAATAAAATATTTTATTAATTCAGAGAGAAAAAGTGTTTTTCAAGTTTGGTTAATAAAAACTATTTAAAAAATATATTATTAATTATTCACTCACTTTTTCAAGATCCAAATTTAAATCCAAAATAATTAACTGCACTAAACCTGTAACACTATAAGAGATGTACATGTACAATATGTACATGGTTTAACACTTCTCCTGTCGCAATTTTCTTTTCGACTATTTAGCGCGAGCCCGGATCAACCACTGAATTCAGGTTTCTTCTCAGGACATGGAAAAGAGTAGCTCATCTATTTTTAGAATTTTAGTAAGAATTTCAACCACCACCCTAATACTTGAGCATAGCTTACGCAATTTTTCTGGGAAAAACGCCAGGGAGAAGATGAAGTCATCGGGCCACCCTGCGAAATTTCTGGGAACTTGCTAGTTATGCCCAAATATGGAAATGCGCCACCGACGCGGAAAAAGGTATAAATTTGTAGGAATGCTTCTCGAGCAGTTAGTTGTCGTCGAAAGTTGTTCGTAAAAAAGTTGAAAGTTCCGGACGCGAAGAATTTTCAAGTGTTACTCGCGTAAAGTCCAGCTAGTCCAGTTCTTTGTGACCCCTTACTCGTGGGTCATCGTTTGTCTATCCGGGATCGATACGGTCAACGACCCCGCAGAAGTAAGTGCTTGTGGCCAAATTATAAAATAGTTACTTTAAATTCACGGTTTCAATTTTTATAAGTATTTATAAAAACTTATTGTTGGGTGGCTCCCAAGTGTTTCCTTAATAACAATAAAAACAGTATTCTATATTAAGTGTTTTTCTTCAATCGTTTTAAAACGCAAATAGGTCACTGAAATTTAATTTAAATAATTTCTTCTAAACAAAAGTAAGCCGCAAATCAGGGCCATAAAATAATCTTCAAACATTGAGTTCTCACAAGCATTACGATTTCGCCAAAAGTGAACCGACTTAGTAGTGAACACAGATTCTCTCCGAACCCAGAAAAAGAAGAGTTCTTGTCATCAGCCACTTCAAATAGCAGTGCCAACCGACGTGGGAGGGTCGTAATTAGTAAGTTAGTAGACCCTAGAAGTGGTGAGTGGTACACTGTCACCAGTTGTCAGTTATTGTCAGTAAACTATAACAATTTATTATGGTTAAATACGCGCTTCAAGAACGTTTGGTTATTATCCAAAAATTTTACGAAAATAGACGATTTTTTTGTGAACACTTTTTGCGCACTTCGCGAAAACTTTGGTGTAAATAATCGTCCTCCTTGCCATTCGTCGCATCGTTGAGAAATTTGAAAATAATTTTACTCTTTACGATGTAAAAACACCAAGAAGACATCGAAACGCAAGAACTGTTAAGAATATTGCTGCTGTAAGAGCTAGTGTTGCAGTGGATCCAAATTTATCAATTCCTCGTCGTGCTCAAGAGTTAAGGATTAAAAAAACGACAACTTGGCGTATTTTGAAAGAAGACTTGAATTTACACCCGTATAAGATTGTTTTGACTCAAGAACTTAAGCCACTGGACCATCGTCGGCGCAGAGAATTTTCTGCTTGGAGTTTAGAACAACTTGAAAGGGCCGTTTTTGGTGTAAAAACAATCTACAACAGATCCATGAGAAGCCTTTGTATCCGCTAAAGGTAACTGTATGGTGTGGTTTATGGTATGGTGGCATCATCGGACCATTTTTTTTCCAAAATGAGGCAGGAGATGCAGTTACAGTGAATGGTGAACGATATCGACAGATGTTAAGAAATTTTTTGTGGCCAAATTTAGATGCACTTGATTTGGAGGATATGTGGTTCCAGCAAGACGGTGCCACATGTAACACTGCTCATGAAACTATCGATATACTGCAAGAAAAGTTTGACGAAAGGATAATTTCAAGGAATGCTACTGTTCAGTGGCCTCCAAGAAGCTGTGATTTAGGGTCAGTTGGGGTAAATGTAAACAGGGGTAAATGAAGACAATGGCTGTATATTTTAAAAAGCGCGCTCAATTTTGGCATCGTCGTTCGTTTGCATATCCGTCACGCACCCACATGGCAACAGTGTCATAAGTTTTCAGTTATTTCATCAGCTAGTGGTCTGACAGTCATTAGGAAATTCGCGTGTGTTCATCATAGTGTAATACCCTTATTTATTAGTTATTATTTTGTGAAAATCATTGTAAGGTAAGTTTCCCAATGTTTGTATGGTGTTTTTAAAATACATTTTAAGTTAATTATAGCGGAATGATGCCATGATAGCGTTTACTTTGGTAGGAATTTTGATGTTTACATTTACCCCAGAATTTAGCAGCTCTGGGTAAATGTAAACAAGAATTCGGGGCAAATGTAAACACTCAATTTAAATACAAATAAAAAATTTAAATTATTAATCTATTGCAGATATGCCCCGAAAGTATAGCAAAAAAAAGAACCCACCACCCTATTCTTTACAAGATGTCTTAAATGCTGTGCGTGATGTTTCCAATAAAAATCTAAATTACCGACAAGCGGAAGGCGTATATGGTGTCCCAAAGTCCGTAATATATAATAGAATTAAGGGAAGAAAAACGGCGATGGATGTTCAAGGTCCTGGCCGAAAGCCGGTGTTATCCCCTGTGGAGGAAAACGAAATTGTTCAGTGCCTTTTAACAAGATCTAAAATGGGCCACCCTTGTAGCAAAGAAGAACTGCGTGACCTTGTTGGGAAATATGTGGAAGCTAACAATGTAAAAACTCCTTTTAAAGACAACAAACCGGGTGAAGACTGGTATCTTTCATTTATGTCTCGACATCCTCTGCTATCATTAAAAAAACCAGAGCATCTTCAAAAGCTGCGTAAGGATGCGAGAAAACCGCAGATTGTATACGACTTTTATGAAAAGTTAGAGAATGTTTTGAAGGAGAATGATCTCGACAGAGAAGGAAAAGCTGCGTTTGTGTTTAACGCAGACGAATCAGGCTTCCACAGTGATCCAAGTAGACTTAAAGCCATAGGTGAAAAAGGAAAGTCCCTAAGTCGAGTATCAGGTGGATCTGGAAGAGAATCCACGACTGTTTTAGCATGCGTGTCAGCGGATGGTAGTTGCTTGCCACCTTTAATTGTGTATAAGGGTGCTGCTGTTCAGGCACGTTGGATATCAGCCAATGCATATCCAGGAACTTTATATACTACCTCCAAGAATGGCTGGATGGAAGAAACCCAATTTCACCAGTGGTTTACTACAGGATTCATCCCTTTTGTTAACAACCTAAGGGTCACAAGAAACGTTCCCCAGCAAAAAGTGCTTCTGCTTTATGATGGGCATTGTAGCCACATTAGCGTTCGGCTCGTCGAAGAAGCCATTAAGAACAACATTATATTGATGAAATTTCCCAGTCATCTGACTGACCGGCTTCAACCATTAGATAAAGCCGTTTTTGGACCTATCAAAACTAGTTGGGAAAAGACGTTGGTAGCATACGGTAAAGCGCAAATTGGCAAGGGCACTGGAAGACTCACAAAGGAGCATTTTGCCGAATTGCTAGGAACAGTGTGGCATAACTCAATGAAAGCCAAGAACATTATTTCTGGATTTGTCAGTACTGGTGTCTATCCAGTAGATCGTACAAAGTTTCCCAAAGATACATTCAACAAACTTGATCTACAACGATATGAGGCTAATGTAGCGAATCAGACAGTGGAACAAGAAGAAGGAGAACCATCTGATGTTCAACCTATGGAACCTGAGGTGAATTATTGTCTGTCGCCAGTCCAGCAAGAGGATGAAATTCCCTCTGAAAATTCTCTACGGCAGTCACCACAAGTTACTTCTCCCCATCAACAATTATTAGGGAATGATGATAAAGGACATGACGAAGTGTCGCAAGTTCAGTATAATAAGAAAATGCAACAACCAGAGTCACCACAACCATCTTGCTCTTACAAATTGGCAGAAATCGATAAGGCGCAATCATGTATCACCGATTTGTTTGTAACACAACTATCATCATCAAATAATACTCAAGAACAAGAAAAGAAACCTTTCATTCCACGACTAAAGCACCAATCATATGGTGAAGTGTTGACCTCTAATGACGTCCTAACACGACTCAAACAAGCAGAAGAAAAAAAGCAAAAGGCAGCAACTAAGGGCCTAACGAATAAGACAAAGAAACAAATATTAAAAAGGGAAAAAAATATTCCAACCACTTTTGAAAGTCCTGGTCGTAAGAAAAAAAAAATATTGAAAATTGCGAAAAATAAATCAGATACATCGGAAGAGAGTGATGCATATGAATGTGATGATGACAGTTCTGGCGATGAAATACAACAGGAAAATGCAGTAATTAATTTGGAACCCATCAAAGACATGTCAAAGTTGTGTGTTGGAAAATTTGTTTTAATTACGTTCAAAGGGGGAAAACGTAACACGACTATTTTTAGATATGTTTGTTCTATTGACGATGTTGAAGAGGACGGAGATGAAATTAAAGTTATTGGTTTAAAATCGACGGACACTTTAAAAACAGTTTTTTATGTTGTCGAAACTGACGTTAGTTACGTTACTATCGATCAAGTGTTGGGTATACTACCAGATCCGGAAATATTTCTCAAAGGTGAGAGAATATTTTATAGATTTGAAAATAGTATTCCCGTGGTGGAGCAGACTTAAAACATTTGTTAAAAACTGTTGTCGTTACTTACATAACGTTAAATGATAAATTAGTGCAATTTAGAATTAGGGATTTTTTTTGGTTATTTACCTTTGCCTTTTGTAAGTTCCCAATATTATTAGGTATGTTATCTAAAAACATAAGAATGAAAGTTTTTGTTTTTGTTACTTTTGTATTTATTGCGCGAAATGCATTAGTTTTGTTTTTTTATAATAAACGTTTATTTTTGTAATGAGAGATTTTTTTAATCCAACTTTTGGGGTAAATGTAAACACTTCAAAAAATTAAATATCGAGTTGAATTTCAACTGAACAATACTATAAACGACACATTTCCATTTACCCCACGATTTTTTGCACATATGCTTATGGTCTTTGAGAAAATTGTTTCCATTTACCCCTTAGGGTATGGGGTAAATGTAAACATACAACCCTTCAAAAAAAATATGACGAAAAATAAAAGGGCTTAGTTTAACATGTATTATTTCGAAAATGTTCAATAAATATCCATAATCTAACTGTCTGCAAAATGTATGAACTTAAATTCTCAATACAAACTGAGAAAATTAATTTTATACATAAATGTACCAAAAGTGTCAAAAATCGTCTACATTTACCCCAACTGACCCTAACTCCTTTAGATTACTTCTTGTGGGGCTATTTGAAATCTAAGGTTTATGAAAACAGACCACAAATACTTGATGCATTAAGGTTGAACATTGAACCCTGCATTCGTCAGATCACGCCCGATTTATTGCATAAAGTCATCGAAAATTGGGTTCGTTGAATTCGCTCGTGTACACGAAGTCGCGGAGGACATTTAAACGATGTGTTATTCAAAACATAAATGTTATCGACTATACTTTAAGATAATATAAAACGTTTTGTTGTATCTGAAATTATTTTAATTTTATTTCATTTTGAAATCATATCGTTCTTATTGGAAAACCCTTTTGTTTTAGCAGGTGAATGGGGCTATCCACTGGATAAATTGTATCTTCGGTATGCTGTCTAGGGCTACTTGGATAGAAAAGGCGTAAAAATTAGGAAATTTCAAAATAATCTACCAGGGCTGGACTGGGCAAATTATTTTTTGATTAGACATAAGGCTGCCCTTACGCAGAGGCTTTGCGAAAATATTAAAAGGGCCCGTGCAGCTGTCTCCCATGAGTATAAATTTATATTTTAATAATTTGGAAAACCTTCTGAAAGAAGTACAACCCAACTCAGTAGTAAATTATGATAAAACTTGTTTTGTAGACGACCCTGGGCGAAAAAAGGTCATAGTGAGGAGAAAAACCCGTCATCCTGAACGAATAATAGATTCGTCAAAAAGTTCAACATCTGTCATGTTTGCAGGAAGTGGTGGGGGTATATTGCTACCGCCGTTTATTGTATACAAAAATGAGCATATCTATGATACATGGATGCTAAATGGTCCAAAAAATGCTCGCTATGGAAGAAATTCAAGTGGTTGGTTTGATCAACCTCTTTTTGAAGAATGGTTCATTACTGTTGCTCTTACCTATTTCAAGAAGCAGCCTACACCAAGAGTTTTAATTGATAGTCACCTTTCCTATAAAGTCATTGAACTCTGTGAGGAAAATAATATAGAATTTGTATTTCTGCCTCCTTCCTCAACTCATCAAACACAGCCGCTAGACGTTTCCGTTTTTGCTCCTCTCAAAAAAGCATGGAGACGTGTGCTGCAAGATTGGAAAAAAAAATATAAGGGTCTTATCCCCAAACAACATTTCCCTTCTTTGCTGAAAAAAAAACGCTTGATGGCCTAGACACCATGAGTGAAAATATTAGAAAAGGATTTTTCATTAACATACAGGGGATGTTTGTGTGCTTGCTGGGCTATTGATGCGAACCTACAAGTTGCCGCAAATTACTTTGAATTTCAAAAAGCGCTTGATCGAATTAATCACAGAATTTTGCTTCACAAATTGAAGTTATGCGGGATACGTCCGCCATTGCTTAAGTGGATTGAAAGTTATCGTGCCGATCGAACGCAGGCCGTCAAGATTAACGAAGCGTTGTCTGATAGGATATGTTTTCTCTAGAGGAGGTACCCCAAGAATCCCATTTGGGCCGAGTCTTTTTTTATTGTTCCTAAATGACCTAGGTAATATCTTTTAAGTAGTGTTGCTTTCTCTTATTCGCTGATCTAAAAATCTGTCGTATAATTTTAAACATTGACGACAATCATCTCCTTCAGCCGGATATCTTACGTTTAATTTCGTGGTGTACTGCAAATTAAATACAGCTTACTATTTTAAAGTGCAAAGTAATTTCCTTCACAAGGAAAAAGTACCAATTTTGTCTACCTACACCATTGAAAATTGTGAATTAGTAAGAGTATCAAGATATTATATAGGTATATTATGAGTTTGACAATTTAGAAGTATTAAAAAGGTTGAAATTTTCTTTAACCAGAGACCATTTTGAGAACTGTTGTGTGGTCTGGTCCCTCTTCTATAGGACTAATATTACCAGAATTGAGAGAGTTCAAATACAGTTTGCAAATTTTTTACTTTTCAAACTTAAAATTGATAAATCTCTCTGACTCACAGTGAACGATTAATTATTCTTAGTCTCAAGTTGTTAGACAAACGCAAAGTTAAACTTAGTCTCTCAAAATACAATTGACATAAAACATATCCTGGTTTAAGCACATTTTGTAAGAACTACCCATACAGATTTAAAAATCCAAGTAAAGCATTTATCAAATTGGCTTTTAGCTTCGGACACTTTATTCAAAGGGTGTTCTGTGTGCGAGGTAAATTTAAACTTTCATGTTGTTTACAAGATACAATATACGGCATTCTACCCAAGGGCCATCATTTTATTACATTGTGAACCACATCACCCTCTAGTCTTATTTCGTGAGACATACTAGCTTGCATCAACACGAAATTTGGTAAACCACACGGTATATTAATACGTAAAAAAGTTGTTCGTAACAAAAACGAGATTTGACATTTTATTTCAAAACGTCGTCGTTGATTATGCTGGTCCCCCGCTTTCGTTGTAGCATGTCATAAATCTCTTTATTATGTGGAAACTCTTGTTGCTAAATTCCATGGAGTAAGTATGGCAGAAAATATAATGTCGAATTTTGGGCTATCTTTCACATGGATTATAATTTACTTTTATTAATATCACACAATGTAGCTGGTCAACATGGAAGCTAAACGCTAAGCTACTCAATCCACCTAGCAAAGCTCCATACGACCAATAACAAGTGTGTTTATTTTTATCTGATGCTCAGACCAAATTCAAAGTCATTTGTTTTAGTTTATAGTTTTTAATCGCTAAAGCCATTACAACTGTTGTAATATTGTATAAAGTTTACATGTCTGTGTGGTCCATTTTAAAGCTTGCCATGGCATCTGGATAATATAAAATGCACCAGCATTAATTGTCTTTTAAAAAATCATCTGCAAACTGTCAACACTTGGCTAAAATTGAACTTAAAATACTGTAAAGTAAGGACTTTATTAGGTTTTAACTTGATTAAATACAACCATAGATAAGAAAACATGTCATTAGGCTTAAGATAATAAAGTTAGTTCATGCTAAGAAACATATTTAATAAATAACGTTGTCTCAGGAGTTAAATGCATATTACAGTGTAACCCCAATGCATATTATGTCGGTACCACAAAACAACCTTATTACTTTGGGACAAATTAGATTCCCAAAAACTGTAAAAATATATTAGCAGCATGTGATGTCATGTCTAATATTGCCAATGTAGTATCATTTTATTTCCTTTGTGATTAATAATAATCCCTTACACTGTCATAAGACCTTAAATTGGTAACGAGAATAAGCTGGATAACGAAAACGTCTCTTCTACGTCGATAGAGTAAAACTGTGCTAATCATTATCAGTAGAATTTTCCATGCGATGAACTCAAAGTACAAATTTTATATTATTAATTGCCAATTTGTACATAAGTTTTCTCAAACTTTTATATCTAGATTATATATCAAAAAAAGAATAACTTAGATTAGCGTCCTTGTTTGAAGACTTCCAAAACTAAAAATAAACTGAGGCCGTAGTTCTATATTTTTTCATCAAAAAGAGTGGCTTCCTAAAACTGAATTTATTCCAGTTGAAATATTTCACCCCATATAAACAAGACATTAATTGAAAAGCTTTCGTCAACACTTATTATGTCGCGTTGCACAAATATTTAAAAAATAATTAACTAACCAGCAACGTTAACTGTGACGTAAATGACATTGGCAGAAATAATTTTCTCACAATCAAACTGGCCCGGTTAACTTCATTCTTGATTTACTAATCAGGTAACTTTAATTGTGACTAAATATTGTGTGTCAATGTTATATGTGTCACAGTCATTGCCTAGTTTGTTAATTTTTGTTAAAAACTTTCGTGTAACCCGGCACGAAAGTTGTCTGGTTAGCATCAACTTACATGACTTGAGTTTTAATGGTGACATAAATAATTGTCACGGACAAGATTGACCCCCAGATCGGGTGTAGTCCACAGTTTAAAGGAGTACACGCATTGAATCGACTCGGACCGGTCGACTCGGAAAAGAGCAGTCGGACATTTTTGATATTCATGTAATTAAATTAGACCCCGCGCACTGAGTCGGACCGATCGACTCGGATCGGTCGACTCGACCCCATGATGTTTGATATTCCGACTGCTCTTTTCCGAGTCGACCGATCCGAGTCGATTCAATGCGTGTACTCCTTTAGAATCCTCTTTGCATCCGTTTCACACGGTTTATAGCCTCAAATTGATTCCATCGTCCCAATAAACTATTTCGAAGAAATAATAAACAGACAATTTAACGTTTAATATTAATAACTAAAATAACAACAAGCCAGTCCCCAGAATATGTTGCATAAAAATACAACTAGGCAACGGAATAATTATCTATATGCTAAATAATCTACAGATCATCATAAACAATTTTTCAAATATTTTTAGGGTGTAATACCACGGCTACAATGCAGTGATAAGCCAAGAGGTCTTATCAACAAAATAAGAGTTTGAAAATAATGAGCGTTTAGTATTTTTCTCTCTTATAAATTCTATGCTTTGTTTATCTGTTTAAAACTTGTAGCTTTTATAGATTCAATATACAGGGTGTTACTTAATGAGGTGGCGTAATTTCAAGGGAGTATTTCTGAACCAAATTCAAATAGAAAAGTTCATATAAGCATGTGTCCTGAAGAGTCTGGTTTTCAAGATACAGGGTGTCAAAGATTAAAAAAAAAATTGGTTTTTATTAATATCTAAATGATTATTTTACCGATTTTGTTGAAATCTGGCAGGATTATTCATTGTAATAAGACGCTAAGTTGGCACTAACTAAAAGAAAATTATAAGTTCCAGTGGCGTCTCGGGGGGCAGTGTCACGAATAATATTGACAAAAAAAATGTACGCTACTGAGTTTTTTGAAAAATTTTTTTTTTCAGATTGAGCATCTACAAATACAACTTTTTTGTCTCTTAATATCTTTACGTATATTACTTCCTTTTCGAGGAAAAAAATAAAAACGACTTCATTGCATGTCGAAAAATTGTTAAAATAAAATCAAGTTAACTTTGATCGAGGAAATGTTGTTTTGTTATTATGAACATAATGATTTTGACTTTCGGTAACAGTTTGTTATTATTTTTACTCTGGTCAAAAGGTTAATAATTGTGCTATTCAAAAAATGGCAAATAATTATTCCAATTTGGAGATGACACAAATGCATTTCCTTTATGGTCTTGCCAATGGTAATTCGGCGGAGGCCCGGCGGCTCTATCAAGAAAGGTATCCTGACCGTGTCCTTCCATGTAGACAAATATTCATAAACATTCATCGTCGTCTGACTGAATCTGGCAGTTTTAAACGTAATACTCAGAGGGAAGACCTCGTACAATTCGAACTCCCGCAGTTGAGGAGGCTATCCTACATGCGGTCGAAGAGAATCCTGCAACTAGTACCCGAAAAATAGGTAGGGAATTAAATATTTGTTATAAAATGTCATGGGAAATTTTAAGAGATTCCCTGTTGTATACTTATCACGTTCAAAGAGTTCAGGCACTTCTGCCAAGAGATTTTGAACCGTGTACGCAATTTTGTAGATGGTATCATCAAATACTTGCAGAAAATTCTCACTTTGATTCCATCATTATGTTTACGGACGAAGCCCATTTTTCCAGAAATGCAATAATTAATTTCCATAATAATCATAACTGGGCCCAAGAAAATCCTCATGCTATTACAGAGTCAAATATTCAGGAACAATTTTCTGTCAACGTTTGGATCGGAATCTTAGACTATTTTTTTACCACGACGTCTTAACGGACAATCTTACAGTCATTTTCTACAAAATGATTTGCCTCTGCTTCTTGAAAACGTTCCTTTATATTTACGTCAACAACATTGGTTCATGCATGACGGTGCTTCTGCCCACTTTAGCATATTGGCTCGTGAGTATTTGAATGGAGCTTACCAAAATCGTTCGATAGGTCGTGGAGGACCACAATTCTGGCCACCTAGATCGCCTGACTTAAACAGCCTAGATTTCTATTTATGGCGGCACCTAAAAGCATTAGTTTATGTTACACCAATCGAGACAGAAGAACAACTAAGGAATAGAATTATTGACGGGTGTGAAACCATACGTAACACTAATGGAATTTTCTATAGAGTTCGTCGCTCGATGAGAAGGAGGGCAGAAGCCTGCATAGAAGCGGGAGGTAGTAATTTCCAACATTTTTTGTAAATAGTCATTACTTTTCGTTTGTTAGGTTTTAAAAATGGCTTAGAAATAAATATACTGAACGATCAAAGTTAACTTGATTTTATTTTAACAATTTTTCGACATGCAATGAAGTCGTTTTTATTTTTTTCCTCGAAAAGGAAGTAATATACGAAAATATTAGGAGACAAAAAAGTTGTATTTTTAAAAGCTCAATCTGAAAAAAATTTAAATTTTTCAAAAAACTTAGTAGCGTACATTTTTTTTTGTCAATATTATTAGTGACACTGCCCCCCGAGACGCCACTGGAACTTATAATTTTCTTTTAGTTAGTGCCAACTTAGCGTCTTATTACAATGAATAACCCTGCCAGATTTCAACAAAATCGGTAAAATAATCATTTAGATATTAAAAAACCATTTTTTTTTTAACTTTGACACCCTGTATCTTAAAAACCAGACTCTTCAGGACACATGTTTATATGAACTTTTCTATTTGAATTTGGTTCAGGAATACTCCCTTGAAATTACGCCACATCATTAAGTAACACCCTGTATACAGTTGTCTTCCTAATCGTTATTTATATTTTACCTTTTTAGTTTAAGAGATATTTGATGTAGCATGAATTTAGTTAAGTATACATACTATATTTTATTAAAATATTTGTCCTTGTAATTTTTTACGTTCACAAAGGTCAACTAATGTTATATTCGAAGCAAGGTGGCTCAATTTTCCAACAACAATGAAAACGAATTTCGGCGGTTCTATCAAAAACCTTTTAGGGACTGGCTAAAAGGCGCGATTAGTATTCTACTAGTTACATAAATGTAGCTTTATATGTTTAAGAAAATTAAAACAAATTAAAATTACCTAGAAAATACATAACAATACCTACAAAATATTACACTATACGTGGGTATCCAAGTAACATTTTAAGTTTTATTAAAGATCCCTATATAACCTTTATATGGCTTAAACGGAGGATTTTATTACAGTAGTAACTATAGTAACCAGCATTACTAGATGTTCGTTACTACAAGTTCCAATGACTACCGTTATGTATGTAATATATTTGATTGAATTACTTTAAACGGAAGTGGCAGGCGGCCTATAGTATCTTTATTTGTTGAGACAAAAATATTACTCAACTTTCCAACTGGCATTAAGTCTTGGTGTATTTGTCGTAGGCTAATGGTAGTTTTAGGCAAATTGCTTTTGCCTAGGCAAATGCTATATGCATTCCGTCTAAAAGGTATATCGACAACCGGTTTGTTCGTTGTTGCCCAGAGCATTTTTTTTTAATTTAATTTTTATAAATATTAGTGGAAAAAATTAAATTAAAAAAAAAATGCTCTGGGTAACAACGAACAAACCGGTTGCCGATATAGGAATGCATATAGCATTTGCCTAGACAAAAGCCATTTGCCTAAAACTACCATTAGCCTACGACATATTCACCAATGCCCCATGCACATGCGAATTTTTCCCCACTGTGTGAAATTCTATTATTTTTCTAAGATAATCGCCGGTCTTTCAGATACACAGTATGTCCACGGATAGCGTTTCGAAGAGGAAAAACTTTTTTATTAGTAGGTATATAAGAATAGTAATTCTTTCTAAGAACGTCTGCTTGTGCTGAAACTACAATTTCAAATATCACATTGGCGATTACTATACAGGGCTCGTCAGAAACAACATTTTTAGTTTTTTGGATTTCGTTTAAAATAAATTTACGTAAAAACAAACAACTATTGTTGCTTTCTTACTTCGAATATGATTTTATATCTGGCCGAGTAACGATTTTGTTGTAAAAAACAATTTTTATTTGTCTACTTTTAAAGTATCTATATTATTACATGTCATATTTCTTCAATTCATTTCATCATATACAACTTTTATTCAATCGTGGTACCACCGAGTTAACGCATAGTTCAACTCGACATCTGAATTTCCGATAACAGTTCCTAACTTGTTGTATTGGGATATTTGCAATAAGTACTCTTATTTTTTCTTTCAAGAGATCTAATTTAGTATTGGATTTGGTTTTATATACATGTGGCTTCCGATATATGCCCATAAAAAAATCCAAAAAAACAAAAACTGTTGTTTCTGACGAACCCTGTCTAGTAATCGCAAATCTAATAGTTGAAATTGTAGTTTCAATACTAGCAAAATTCATTTTATAAATTAAGGAATTGAAAAAAAAAGAACCAAGAAAATAAAAATGTTGTTTGTGACGAACTCTGTATAGTAATTGCAAATCTGATATTCAAAATTGTAGTTTCAGCACAAGCAGACGTTTTTATAACGAAATACTTTTTCTTCTATACCTACTAATAAAAAAGTTTTTCCTCTCCCAAACTATATGCATATCGTCGCGTCTCTATATAATGTAAATATTTTACTTAGTACTTAACTGATTTCGAAATTTATTTTGTGTAAGTTAAAATTTATGACAACAAATAAATGCAAAAATATTGGGCGGAATGTTTTAAACGTATTTTAAAGCAGATTTAACAACCTAAAACAAGCAAATCGGGATCACCAAAAAAATATGGATGTCACGATTTAATAAAGTTAGTAATATCGGTCACTACAGGTTGCATCACTTTTCTATAACGCAGAGTACGTACAGTTTTAACAGAAGGCCACAAAGAGATTCCGATTATTACTTGTAGTAACTTTAAAATCTTAGTGTCACGTCTGTTAACATTGTAAACGTAAAAGTAAGTGAACTAACTATAGGTGGCAAAAATTGCAAAACTGCGAGTGTCAGTATTGTCACTATTTTCTGTGTAAGGTTCAGCAATTGTTTCAGTCTCGATTTCCTGAGTTTTATCGTTTGATGTAAGATCACATGAGTCCTAAATCTTTTTGCTGGCTTCGATAATTTTGCTTATTCTCGCCTTATATTCGATCTTTAAGATTTGATCAATTTTTCTTTTAAAACTAGTTATTTGCTGTCAAAATTCTCCAGTGGTTCATTTATTTTTTAAAGTATACATAATTACATGACTTTTAATAGCAAAACAAGACTGTCCTGCATGCTACAAAGCTTATTTAATAATGTGACGTTATATCTAACTCAACAGTATAAGGGTTCGAAAGGTATTTATTGTATTAAAGATTTTATACCAAAGCACAACAATCTAAATATGACCGTAGGTGATAAATGGTTTTAAAAGGTTCTTAACATCACTTTGGGGTATAAATTGCGACTAATGGCCTTTTAAACAACACCAGAAGTTTTATAAATTAGTCACCATTTATAATATAAAATATTATTAGTTTAATTAGCATGGTCATGAACAATTAATATACCGTGAATGATTTATAAAACCATGGTTCTAGTTACCGACAACGCCCTTATAAAGACAAACACTACAGGAGCTCACTGCTTTTAAACACACTTATGTTACTAACTCTGAAATTATATAACCTAAGGTAACTGAAAATGTTACTTGAGTACCATATTCTTAAATAATTTATAAATTCTCTTAAAATTTTCTGATACAATTAAACTAAGACCAAATTTGGGACACATTAAAACGTGACCTTACTCATTAGGAGAAAACTAAACTAGCTCCACGTCTCTTCTATGGGTCCTATTATTTTATTGACAATATGGACGAAGACACAAGACAAATAGACAGGGAAATCATTAATAAAAAATATGTTACAC
The DNA here is from genome assembly GCA_963969555.1 of Polydrusus pterygomalis. Taxonomy (NCBI): domain Eukaryota; kingdom Metazoa; phylum Arthropoda; class Insecta; order Coleoptera; family Curculionidae; genus Polydrusus; species Polydrusus pterygomalis. Next base: position 119,457,656 of record OZ018378.1, on the reverse strand, counting down.
AAAAAAGAAAATTAAAATCACTAATAAAGATTTTAAAAAAAATGAAACTCGTCCAAAACAGTAAACCAAAGTAATAAAAAGTATAAAAAAATCCTACTCAAAATCAAACTATTTTTACTAAAGCAGACAAAGGTAACACAGTGGTAGCTATAAACAAATTACATTATATTCAAAAAACATTACCTTTTTTAGACCCAACAAAATACACCAATTTAAAGATAAATCTCACTAATTTATTTCAAAAACAAATAAAAAATGTAATTAAAAAAGCTAAAAGCTTGTTTATAGATAGTGATTTGAATAAGCTAACAATAATGAACCCTTAATATCCTAGGTTATACTCACTGATAAAATTGCATAAACAAGGAAATCCCATAAGACCAGTAGGTAGTGTCATTCTTTACCGCACCATCTTCCAAAATCTCGAAACAAGATATTATCAAAGAAAATACAAAATTTACCGCTAAATTCGCTATAAAAAACTCAGTTGACCTAGTAAACAAAATCGAAAATATTATTCTACCTAAGAATGCTAAACTAATTTCATTTGACATTACTAACTTATTTCCCAGCATTCCCGTAAAAAATATTTTGATTCTTGTTGAAAAACTTCCGGATAAAAAACAAAATCAAAAAACAAGAAACAATAAATACCCTCACCTTATGTTTAAATCAAAATTATTTTGAATTTGACAATAAATTTTACAGCAGCAAAGAAGGATTAATTATGGGAAACCCGCTTAGCCCCATCTTAGCAGAAATTTTTATGGATTCTTTAGAGCCAACAATTAGTAGTCATCCCCTCTTGAGGAAATTTCTTTATTGGTACAGGTATGTGGATGATGTTTTAACATGTTTTGTCGGTACTGAGAGACAACTAAATCAATTTGTAGAACATATCAATAATCTTCACCCAAACAATAAATGTATCATAGAAAAAGGAGACAACTCCATCAATTTTCAGATCTTACTATAAAGAAACCGAACAAACCAGAACATACATATTTTTTAAATTTTTTCATAAACCTACACAACAGCTCATGCCACTTATCCAACACAAGATGGCAGCTTTTTACAGCATGGTCCATAGATTAATTTCAATTCCTCTCCAACCAACAGATTTTCAAAAAGAACTAGACCTTATTAAACAAATCGTAGTAAATAATGGATACCAACCCAAAGTTATAGATAAAATACTAAAACAAAAATGTACAAAAAAGCCCTATCAATGGTATATCCAACAGAAAAGGAAAAACCAAGTTCCTACTGGATAATTACATATTTTATATTGGAAGAATCAGCACAAGAATTAGTAAATTCATGAAAAATCTTAATATAAACACAGCTTTCAAAACTCGATATACCATATTAAACTAATAAAAATAGTAAAACTAAAACCCATAAAAAAGAAAAATCAGGAGTATAAATTAACTTGCGGTGATTGTCCAAAAACCTATATGGGTCAAACAGGTAGAAGTTTCTCGAAAAGAATCCAAGAATATTTTAATAGTTTTGTAAATAGCAAAAAAATTATTCCAATTATGCGAATCATCTTATTGAATCAAACCACTCTTTTAAAGAAGATTTTAAAATACCTACTACATATAGAAAATAAAGGATCAAAATTAAACCATCTCGAATCACTAAAAATAAACAAGGTTAAAAATGCAAATATGTTATTAAATAATCAATTAGACCTAAACAATTCACCCTTATTGAACTTATTTTAATATTCTTGTCAATCAATATAACTCCCAATTTCATAAATTTTGTAAATAACCAGCCCATAGTTAACATATTAAAATTAAGATAGGAAAACCCGGGAAAACCCCAAACTTTTGATCTATACATAGGACTAATTTTAATTCTTTGTCAACCTAGAATAAATTATAGTAAACATTAGGAAAAACCATCTTTTATACCACCCTTTACAATAAAGTTTCTTTTGGTATATAGCGTATCTTTACAATTAAATGCCTTAGGCTTATATATTTTTAAAGCTTTAATAATTTTAAGATGAAAAACTTTACCAGTCTAATTTAATATTTATGGCAATTTTTACATGTTACAAGCCATACTATTGTCCACGTCTTAAAAGGTGGTTAAAGGTTTGTAAAAAGATAATATCGGTGACATAAAAAAAAGCAGGCTTACAAGTCGAAATGTCTTAAATTTCAATATAAAAATAATTTCATATTATTATTATTATTATTATTATTATAGATCCACCAGCATAGGAGGCAAAGCCGTTCAAGCTGGTATAAATAGTTTACATGAGTTGTATTCCTTAAATGACTAATGCAAACTTATTCTATCAGTCTGAGTGAGTGTGAAAAACAAGTCAATCACAAACAAAACCAATAATAAAGTAAATAGTAATATATTCATTCAATATAAAACGTCAAACTTGATGTGACTTACATGTATGTTATGTGTATGTTTAACAGCGTTAATATCATCTTGTAAGCGGATAATTTTTAATATGATCTGATTAACTGATTGGTCATTTAATATATTAAATAAATTAATACTAGTATTAACTCAAAAAAAAAACTAATAAATGTCACGATATCTAAAACCATAACTGATATTTAAAGAACAAATAAAAACATATTATGCTTTCAGAAAACTCTTAATCTTAGAATAAGAGTTCAAAAGGAAACGAAAAACGGTTTGATTGTATTTTTTTAAATATCAAAAATCCTCCGCCAAACGATGGCTTAAACAAACGTTTGTTGTCCATATTATCCTAGTTCGTATGAATGTTCATCCAAATTCTTATGCGACTAGTCTCTCCTAAAATGAAAAAAAAACACCTTAATTTAAGATAAAATACAAAACTGTTGTAACAAGAAATCAGTGCAGTCATTTACAGTCCTATGATGTTTCCGCATCTATTCCAATAACACCTTCTATCTTGGTTTGAAGGACAATGTCGTCTAATAAAAAAATATTTTGTAGTTTAATTTATTTTGTCAGTATTATCTAAGCACTAAATCTCTTTAAATTCTGACTAAACTAAAGAAAAGTTCAGATTTTGCTTTATTTGACATTTTATATAATAATATCAGCTGATGCATTATTTAATGTTAAATGTCAAGCAAAAGTTATTTTTCCGAATTCAATACCGGTATAATTATATATTATAGGTTATAGTATTATATATAATTTTAGATACTCAAAATATTATTATTATTATTATGATTATGATTATTATTATTATAGGTTTAGACAGTAGACGGAGGTCCGGTAGACTGTCATATTTTATAATTGCGCGGCAAGTCTCTTAATGCATCATAAACTGTCACAATTCACTATTCTATGCTCCCTTCAGTAGGTGAGCATCCAGCCGATTTTTAAAAGTGTTAAGCATAGGAGAGGTAACAATCTCGTCTGGTAGGTCATTCCACTTTGCACTGCTCGATTTGTAATAAAGTTTTTTTCTGGTTAGTCTATGACTAAGTTCACTAGTAAATTTTAAAGAATGTCCACGAAGGTGATGGTTGGCATCCCGATGAAAGAAATCGATATCACATGTGTAGTGCCCGTGGAGTATTTTATAAACCTCGATTAGACAGCCTCTGCTTCTGCGATCTTCCAATGTGGTAAGTTTAAGGGCTTTTAGTCTGTCCTCATAAGAGATATTTCTCAGACGTAGAGGAATTTTTGTGGCTCTTCGTTGCACTCGCTCTAGGAGATCTATATCCCCTCTAAAATATGGACACCACGCCACAACTGCATGCTCCAGTATAGGTCTTGCATACGTTTTGTAGGCTCGCAAAAACACCTCTGGGGACATGTCTCTGAAGCATCGTCGTATCAGATGGATTGTAGTGTTCGCCCTCAGTGGCGGCTAGTAATGAAGGGCTCTGGGGCGCCGCCCTCCCTGCAATTATTTCAAACAGAATCCAAAAATACTTTACTTAAAAACCAATAACGCAATGTAGGTATGTGAGCAATCAATTAAAATAATTCAAACCAAACATAGCCATATTCTAACCTGCAAGTTATACCGAATAAGCATTTTCTATTCGCACAAGCAAGATAATAATAATATATCAAGCGCAGGCGGCCGATTATCCGTCCCAATTCAACGGTCCGTTGCCATGACTACGGAGTCGTGACGTCACCTACCCATCGCACAACGAGCTGCACTGATGGGCTCAAAAATTTTCGTCCAACAACAGCTGTTCGCGTTTCGTTTCGAAACGACGCGACCTGTCGATGCCCATGTTTTGTTTCACTAATTTATTAGTTATCTTATAAAGTTGAAAAATGTCGTCTAATATGAAGGTCAGTGCTTTACAGAAGCTTGTGTTTAGTTCTCTGAGCTTAAGTGAAAACCTTGATTTAAAAAATACCGGGCGGCCGCTACCAATATTGAACATAGTACAAGTGCATTCAAAATGTAAAAGTAAGGCATAGTTATCGCGTAAGTTTGACAAAAGAATTAATATATAATAAAATATCCTGGATATGCGGTTGTGAGGACAAAAATTCTTTTTTTTTGCTTGGTGTGTCTTCTTTTTGGCAGGGATGATAAGATTTGACTGTCACTTCAAAAAATAATATTTGTTAGTGTTATCATTTGGTATGTTTAACAAAAATAAACAATTTGATTATAAATAGTTAACGCCCCCCCCCCCCCCCCCCCGACTTGCTAGTCACGAGCCGCCACTGTTTGCCCTTTTCACAATTCCATCTATATGTTGCTCCCGTTTAAGGTTGTGTGTCAAAGGAACACCCAGGTCCACCTGTTCAGTAATAGCTCTAGCTAATCATATTTTCTTACGTATATCATACAAGATTTTTTCAACGAGCGTGTGAAAAGTACAAAATTTTTTCTACAAGCGTGTGAAAAGTTAGAATTTTCACACTAGTGCGTTAAAGTAAAACTTTTCACACTGAAATGGGTGTGAAAAGTCTAACTTTTCACACTGAAATGGGTGTGAAAAGTCTAACTTTTCACACGCTCGTAGAAAAAAATCTTTTTGGTCCCTGATTTACAAGTTCGCTTTCGTATGTTTTTCTCGCGTCTCTTAAGGTCCTGATTATTTCGTTCTTAAGCGTGTTGTATAATTCTCTCTCTCTTTCCTGGTGGGTTCTTCTATACTTGTGCCATAATTTTCTCTTTCGATTTATTAATTTAACGTGTGTTTTAGTAATCCATGGTTTGTTGTATACTTTTCTTTGACTTTGAATGGAAACATGTATTCTTGAGACCTCTGATAAAATATTGTTAAAGTTCTCGCAGTGTGTGAGATTCCCATCAGGTCTCCAATTCTGTATATGTTGATTTATGGTGTCATAATCGGCTTTCCAGAAATTCTTATGCTTACAGGTAGTTTTAGTGCCTGGTGTCAAAGACAGCTGAGCGGTAGTTCTAATACCAATATGGTCACTTTTGCCGATTGGATAAAGTGCCTCGACGTTGGTTACCAGTTTTTCGTCTGTGACCAGACATACATCAAGCAGCGAGCAAACCCGATATCGTGTATTAAATTCGATGAGCTGGTGCAGCCTTGAATCATGGTAGCACTGTAGAAATTCTTCAGCTGATGGATTTTGCCTAGTTACCTTTCCCACCGACCAGTCTATTTCGGGGTAATTTAAGTCACCGAAGATAATTGCTGAAGTTGGTACCTTGTTAAGCTTAGTAAGCATTTCCGATATCTTCCTGCTTCCATCCATGGTGGTCGGTAGATACATCCTAATAACAGTTCAGTTGAGTTAGGGAGTCTGGTATATTTGATGATAGCCAAGTTGCAGTGATAAATATAAAATCAGGGTCTTTATCTTTAATTTCAATGGTAAAGTCATCGAACTTAGACAGTACTGAGCATATGTTTCTGTAGTAGAATGTTATGGAGGAGTAGGATGCTTTACTTAGGTTTTTGCGTTGTCATTAGAACTTGGCCTTTGTACCTCAGATGGCTTCATTTTTACTATTTTTGGTATTCCTGCAAAATATTTCATTTTTAGGTTATTTTCACCTTGGGTAGTTCTTTTTTGCATCTCCACTATCGAGTCCTTAAGGCAGGTGCGTTGCATGCTTGTCTGGTCATACTTTATGTACGTTTCAGACATTTTTGGAAGGTTGTTTTTACTTCGTAGTAATGTAAGTGGGTCCTCCTTGCAGGGAAAGATAATCTTTATGGGCCTACGTTTGTCTGGGTTATATCCTCCTACCCTGATTATTTTTAAGTCTTCTATTGGATTATTTGTGCCCACAAGCTTAAGTATATTCTCGACTATCTTTTTGTCATGTTCCTTTCTTTCTTCTATGCTGTTACTTGTTGGGTCGGTTGCCCCAAATATCAAGGCATTCGATGCTTTTGCCTCTTTCTTGCATTTCTGTCAATGTTATTTCGACCTGTCCCTGGGCTTCTGCTTTTAGGTATACATTGGGTTGATGTGTGAACTTATTATTTATTTCATCCATATTCACTTTTAGTGCCTTAGTTTCCTTCTCAAGTTTCGTAACTACATTCGCATAGCTTGGAGTCTTAACTGATATTGTTTTTAGTTCCTCTATATCTTGCTTTATTTGTGCGATTTCTGTTTTTAGCTCATTGGCGATTGTGGTTTCAGTGTTTTTCTTCAGTTCCTTAATATCCAGTTCTATTTTAGGTATCTTTGTTTTAAAAAGAGGCAACAGCTGAATTGATTCTGTGCAGGAATCACAGAAGACCATCATTGCTCTGCTGATTAAAATTATGGCTTAGATTTCGATCACCGTCAGTTTGGCACATGTTTTGCATATCATGTTTTTACAGCAATCGCAGGGACATTCAAAAACTTTATTTGCAGCACACTTTTCCTTAGGTGATACTCTAGCCTGGCATTGAAAACATTTACTCGACATTTTCGTTTTAAAACACAATTTTTGCCGGGCGACCTAACCTCAAAAGAGTTTTTATGATATTTCGGCTATTTTCATAGATGTCAACAAGAAAATTTATATTTGTAGGTAGAGTTTATTGGTTATTTTGGCGTTTAAGATTGTTTAACGGAGGAAAACTCCTATAATTTTCACGATGTTTAAAGATTTTTCCAGTCATAAATTTTTGACCTGCGCGTGCTTTACGGTTTTCAATAATAATATACTGCAGTTTGGCCTTGTTTTGACAGCACAAATTTTATAAATGTCAAATTAGGATGTCGCAATGATGCTGACCTACCTCAAACGGCGATAGGTGCACATGTTCGTATTTATAGGATCTTGATGTTGACTTTTTCGTTTTTATAGAAACGGTAATGATAACGCAATGACATTAGTGCGGAAGTCTGCAAAAAATACAGTGTCCTGCATCTCACCGCTCATCTTCTATAATTTAGTTATTACCTAATAACATTTTTTTTTAAATTTACAGAAAACCCAAAAAAATATTTGCCATACAGGACTTAGTTGACTTAATTTGACACTTGCCATTTTAAACCTAGAACTGTTAGACCCATTTAGTGAATATGACTGTCAACTTTTATAAAACACAACCACAATATTTAAAACTGAAAAACCCATACGGCTGTTTAGACATAATTATTGATGATAGTCAATAGAAGACTTCGTCATTACTCTGCAAGCTTTAAGCTGTACTTTGTTACTCCATAAAGGGGTAACTAAACACATAGGTCGATCATTTACTTTGTTCTTCTGGGTTCATCAATGACCTTAATTGATTTTAATAAACTTAGTTTCGTTGTAATATATGATTAATTGTGTAAAAAAGATTTCCCAACCGAGTAGGTCTCTGTGGGATTCTAAAGCGCACCTTTGCCAGTAACGAACCACAACTAATTTTGCCGTTCAGCAACTTAAACAAAAAGTATACCATTAAATTTTTCCTGCGCCACTCTAGACTTTCAATACCGGCCAATTGAATGCGAGTCGCATAGGGCACATCGCACATCTTTGTAAGAGAATCGAAGTTTAAACAGTAAAAATTTTACTAATTTATTCTGGACACGTTCCAACCTCTCTTTATAACCGTTATAAATAGGATTCCATATGATACTATTATATTCTAAGACACTACGCACTAGGCAATTATATAATGACTTGATAGCTTTAGTGTCATTAACATCAGAACAAGTGCAGCGCAGAAAACCTAACATCCTAACCGCTTTAAGACTATGTTATCTACGTGCTTATCAAAGCTTAGATCACTACTAAAAATTACACCCAAGTCATTAAAATGATCAACAGATTCCAACTTCTCTATGGAGTATGAACACACAATGGGTGTTTTGCATTTGAAAAATCTCACTAACTTTACATCTAGACACATTAATTTCCAAACAATTCAAATTGCACCATTTAACTAATAAATTATTAATATCTTCTTGAACAGCTATACAATCGTTGCTAGATCTAACAAAAACAATTTCAAATCGTCAGCATACAAAATAAGTAAATCTGCATTTTTTAAATTGACCTACAACACTATCAATAAAAATTGACGTCATGTATCAGATACTACAGGATACATCCTGGCATGAACTGGAGCTATTTCTTGATGTAAATAACGCGGTAAAAAGATTCTACGAAAAAATAACTAATAACTTTGAAATTTGTGTACCAAAAAGTAACCCCAACATAAGTCGTAAATACTCTGTTTGGTTTGACAAAAATATCATTAAAAATATAAAAATTAAGGATAAGCTTAGACTAAAAAGTAAAAAAAAACGGAAATCAAGAAACACACAATAAATTTATAGAATTTAGAACTAAAATAAAACAGGATATTAAAATCGCTCATAAGCAATATCTAAATAAAATACAGCTCAATATAAACGAAGATTCAAGATCTTTCTGGCAATACATTAAGAACAAACCGAATGTGAGTGGGATACCCAATAAGATGCACCTAGATGATATGGAATACACAGAAGGCAAGGCTGTAGTCAATGCATTTGCAACTTTTTTTGAATCGGTGTATAACACAGATCACCCTAAGAATGATTTTAAGAAATGTGAAATATTTCAGGTTTTTTGTTTGAGGGAGGTATTCTATGGGGGTGTCTGTGATGCAGTTAAGGATCTTAAAATTAATAGAGCAGTAGGTCCTGATAATATCCCAGCATTTATTTTTAAAGGAATGATAGGCTTTCTCGCCGAACCACTTAAAATACTTTTCAATCTATCCCTAAAAACAAACATCTTCCCGCAGGTATGGAAAGAAGTTAAAATATGCCCTGTATTCAAGAAAGGTGACAGCACTGACATTCAAAATTATAGACCAATCGCATTGTTATCTTGCCCAGCCAAAATATTTACTGATACTTTATTCATGTTAACATACAATTTAGCATTCACACACGTCAATCAAATACAGACTATAACTAAGTACCTATAGTAGTTTTATCTTATTTTTATTTTATTTTCCCTTAAAAAATAAACACTATGTAACAAACAACCATACTTTACATAAAGAAATAAAATTATTACACTTAACAGTCATTACATTTAAAAGTCATTACAATTAAAATTTATTTTAGGTTAAAAGATCTATATTACAACTAAAATATTCCTCAAAAGAGTAAAAAGCATTTCTCAATAGCATGTTCTTTACCTTTTTTTTAAATTGTGTAGTTGGTAGACTCCGCACCTGTAAAGGCAATCTATTAAAAAACTTTGTAGCCAGGTACCCAGGGCCATCCTGACACCTTTTCAACCTACAGTAATTTACTACAAAATCATCTCGATGCCTCGTGTCATAGTCATGGAAATCCCCATGAGTAAGATATAAATCCCCATATTTTTTTACATACATGATGTTTTCCAGCATATAAACACATGGAAAGGTTAATATTCCAAGTCGCCTGAATTGGTGTTTGCAGTAATCCCTATAACCCAGCATAGAGACAATTCTTATTGCTTTCCGTTGTAAACCGAAAACTCTTCGGGCCTGCGCTGCATGTCCCCAAACCAGGATGGCATACACCATATTCGAGTGGAAAATGCCAAAATATGCCGTTCTCATAACACTCTCCGATACACACTCAGCAAGCCCACGCAACGCAAACAAACTGCTTCCAAGCTTTTTGGCCACTGCATTAATGTGAGGCTCCCATGATAATTTAGAGTCAAGGTGAACACCCAAGAATTTAACTTGGGTGATGTTTTCATTTACAGTGCCGGTATCTCTCATTGAAAATATGAGCTTACTCGTTTTATCGTTATTTAGAAGCAGCAAGTTAGCGTTAAACCACATCTCAACCCTCTCCTGCGCCATCGCTAACCCCTCCAACGCCCCCTCCAGCGTCGGTGTAGTAAGCGATGCTGTGGTGTCGTCAGCAAAGATCGTGTACTTTGTTCTATTATCCCACAGAGGTAGAGTATTTATGTAAATGAGAAAAAGGATGGGACCCAAGACTGATCCCTGAGGCACTCCAGTAGTCTCCTTACTCTCCGCGGACGACACCCCACCAACCCTCACCACCTGAGCTCTGTCTGAAAGATATGAACTCAGCAGGTCTATACTGTTCTGGCAAAAGTGATACGCTCGAAGTTTCTGAAGGAGGATGTCATGCGACACGCAGTCGAAGGCCTTAAAAACGTGCTCTTCGGTATATTTGCGGGGCAAAGCCCAGGGATTCCTGTAAACCACTTTTTATCAGGGAGAGCATTCTCACACTTACGTGTATCTATATTCTGGAGGTCGCTAGCGCTACATACAAACATCGCCACAAATTCATGATGGAAAATTCTAGATATGTAACGCGTCAGGCGCTGAATTTGCGTCTGCCTATTCCCTCATCCACCTTAACATCTATCATATTTTCTATGAGGGCATAAAGGTAGTTAATCACCTCCCACGCTATATTAGGGAGGCTGCATCACTGAATGTCTTTAGGAATCGCTTGAAGGGGTTCTTGATGAAAAGGGCCTATTACGGTATCTCAGAGTTTTATAATGATGTATTTTAACTGTTTTATTGTACCAGTCTGAATGTTTGTTACTATATTTATTTCGTTGTCTAACTTTATAGTATGTATGTATTACAATTTTAAGCTCTTTTGTTTTTTTGTTTTTTTGTTTTTTTTATTTATCCTTGCCTGTACTCTGTGTCTGTAGAATTAGTGTAAGTTTGTGATAGTTTTATTCAGTGATTTTTCCTTTTTGTATTTTTATATTAGCCTGGCTTTGTTAACAACAAGTGTACACTGTTATAACAATAAAGCATATTTTGACTTGACTTTGACTTACTTAGGTCACAGAACAGCGCAGCACTAAATTGATTCTCATCAAAGGATCTGAGGATATACCCCACAAGGTCGAGAACATCCAGCGCAGTGCCCTTACCCCTACGGAATCCGAACTGAGAGTCTGTGAAATATTTATTTTCTTCAAAGTAATGAACAATTCTAGATGACATGCACTTCTCGAATATTTTGGATATGATTGGCAACAGAGATATTGGCCTATAATTTTCGGGCAATGCAGTGTCACCCTTTTTATAGATAGGCGATATTAGGGCACTCTTTAGTAGTTTTGGAAAAGCGTTCTCTCTAAAACAGATATTAATTAGTTTTGTTATCGGATAGACAATGATATTTTTTATTGTTCTAATTAATTTTACATTCAAACCGAATATATCATAACTATTTTTATTGTTTAGGCTGTTGATGATGTCTCTAACTTCATTAAATGTTACTTCACCAAAAGAGAAGGGGCTGGTCCAAAACCACCTTCGACTAGCAAGAGCTAGAAGTGGCACCGGCTTCTACGGTATAAAATTTTATAATTCTCTGCCGCTGGGGGTCAGGGCGCTTGACATAGACAAATTTAAGTCGGTAATAAAACAACATTTGTTACAAAATGCATTTTATTCGCTTGAGGAGTATCTACAGAGTCCTCTTGGGTTGCAATTTTAATATGTTTAAAAACTTGTTTAATGTAATGTGAATATTTTTTAACTGTACTTGTTTATATTTGTTCAGTGTATTACTTTTGTTATGTAGTATTATTTTTAAGCATTTGTATTTTAGCTTTGACGTGTAAAAAATACCTTGTATTATTGATTATGAATAAACTCTATCTATCTATCTATCTATCTATCTATCTATCTATTGGGATGCGGGATATTACTCAAAGACTCTACGGGATTCCCATGAGATATAGGAATTTTATTTATTAGGTTCTGGGCAATGCTCGAGAAATAGGCATTAAACTCATCCGGTGTAATCTCACGATTTACGGTCTTTATTTACAGTGCCTCGTTGTTGGTTTATAATTTGCCACATACACCTTGTTGGGTTATTAGAATTATTAATTAGGTTGTAGTTATTTTTTATTTTTGCATCACGTATAGCTTTTCTATATACTGACTTGTATCTTTTATATTCGTGCGCGTAGCCCGGTTGTCTATTTTGCCTACTTAATTCTCCCAGCATACTTAAATGTTCTCTCATACCTCGCAAAGTGTCATTAAACCAACTAATTCGGTTGCCCTGGTCTGGTCTCACTGTGTATGTCTTCTCAGGAAATGATTGAATATATGCCTCCTTGATAAGCTCTATAAAACGATCACACTTGACATCAACACTCATTCCATCAGCACTCACAAAATCCCGTTCACAGCCAGCCATACGCTCATAAAACATGGACAAGCCTACCTGTGTTATCGGTCTACACAACTTTTTTGTCTGACAATATGACCAAAATGACCATAAATTCATTTATAAATATGTCTCAAACAAATTATCGGGACTCCAGCATTGCTTTATTAAAAAAAGATCCACAACCACCAATCTATGTAATATTACCCAGTATATATCTGAAAGTCTGGACAATAAATTTCAAGTAGATGTTATATATACGGACTTTGCCAAGGCCTTTGATAAGGTGTCACATTCTATCCTAATCGAAAAACTAAGCTCTGAGTTTGGATTTCATGATGATATGGTACATTTCCTTCAGTCGTATTTGCGAAACAGATATTAAAAAGTGGTTGTAAGGGGATATTGTTCTGAGCCTTTCTTGGCCACATCAGGTATACCACAGGGCTCTTGTTTGGGACCACTACTATTTCTTCTATTTATCAACAGCCTAGCACTACTGATAAATGGCTGTGAGGCATTGATATTTGCTGACGACCTAAAACTATATTTAAAAATATGCAAAAATATCGACTGCTCTATTATCCAGGAAAATCTAAATAAAATATATGAATGGTCCAAAAATAATAGGTTGCACTTTAATGTATCCAAGTGCTTTGTGCTCAGCTACTGCAGAAAGAAGGTTATTGTTGATTACGATTACAAAATTAATGGATTACCCCTAACTCGAGTGAAAGAAATGAAAGAGAAAGGAGTCATTTTTGACTCCCATCTTACATTTAGGCCTCATATAGCAGCAGTGACAGGGAGGGCCTCAAGGATGTACGATTTCATCGTCAGAAACTGTACCTTGTTTACAAATAAAGACTGTATCAGAGCACTGTATGTTTCTCACGTAAGAATTTTCCTGGAATATGCCACCATAATCTGGAATCCATATTATAAAAACCACACATACCAAATAGAAAAAATACAAAACAAATTCCTAAGATACATGTACTACAAAGAAACTGGAATTTATCAATTTGATATACCAAAAACCGAGATTATGACTACCCATGGCCTTAAGAGTTTGGAATGTCGCAGAGTTATAACATCATTAATGTTTCTGCACAGATTACTGCATAATCAGATCGATGACCCTCACCTACTAGGACTAATAAATCTCAATGTACCACCACATAGGACAAGGAACCCTGTAACCTTATATGTTCAAAGAGCCCGTACTAACTATTATAGTAATTCTCCAATTATTGTTATGTGCAAATTTTATAACAAAATCCGCGACAATTGTGATATATTTAATATAAGTACAACTAATTTTAAGAAATTACTTTACGAAATTACTTAACTATAACTTAGGTTAATTTCCCTACTTTATAATTGGATGTAAATCTGTAAAGTTTGTAATAAATAAATAAATAAATAAATAAAAATTAAATATTTTTCTTCATTCTTCAATGGTTTAAATTTGTATTTGTGTGTATGTATAAGTATTTATTTTCTGTCCAAACATAATCCATATGTTTCAAGAAATGAAAGATGTGTAATAGTGTTGCACTATTTCTTTAAAGAAATACAGTCAAACGTTTAAAAATTCAGGAATGTAAATTTCCACTCCAAAGTCATTGTGAAAACAGTTGAAAAGTGCTATACTACTCACCATTACTTCATTTTGGTTATCAAATGTATTAAATATATAGCCTATGTCTTTCCAATAACACACTTGTTCGGGTTTGGACACTACAACTTAGAAAACTTTAACATTTGGGAGCTGAAGGGTTGGGTCCAGTGTAGGGCACATCAGGAGTAGGACTACTCCTACCTTGCTTTGTCTCATCTCCAAGTATAGGGCTTCCATGAAGTGTAGAAGGGGAAACCTTTATAAAATAAAAAGTGTTTGTTTGAAGGTGGTAGACAATGAAGTAATATCAAAAAAATTACTTTGTCGGACTTGCATTTTCTTTATTTTGTTACTTAATACCCATATATTTCGTAAACCAAGTATAGATATCCCCGAAATCTGGAAGCCTCTTCTTGTCCAAAACCAACAGCTCAAACTTCATACTCCAATAAGCACGTAGGCGGAGTCATGAAGCTTTATTGCACATGGATAGTATTTAAGACAGTAGCCTTAGAATTATGATTTAGTTTACACTTGAAAACGGTTAGAGATACTAACTATCCGAAAGGTTGTGCTAAGTAACAAAATAAAGACAATGGAAGTCCAACAAGGTAATTTTCTTGAAAATAAAAAGTGTTATGCAGTGTGTACCTAACTAACTGTTAAATGTTTTAGAACACGTTCCATTTAATAGTTTGTTTAAGATCGACATTGTCTGTCGATTACTATTACCTTGTTGAGTTCCAGTGTTCGCCTATTTTTTGTTTTACGACTAAGTAGGTATTTCTTTTTTTTTACAATAAAATGCCACCAAAATTCAAGGAAAGTGAGGAATAAATGTGTTTAGCCCTAAAGGCAGTTAAACAAATCATGCCAGTTGCAACTTGCAACTGCTGCAAAAACCTTTAGGGTGCTTAGAACCAGAGCTGTCGGTAATTGAATTTAAATAACTGAAAAATCGTGATCAATTACTTTTTAGTAATTGAATTACTGTAATTGAATTACTTTTTGAAAATAGTAATTGTAATTGATTTTCCAATTACTGTGATAAAGTAATTGTAATTTGTAATTGGTTTTAAGAAATCTTAGGTAATTGAATTACTTAAAAGTAATTCAATTATTTTAAAAAATAATTGAATTACTCACAAATAATTCAATTACATAAAAAGTAATTTAATTACTCCCAAATAATTCAATTTGAAAAAAGGTAATTGAATTACTCCCAAATAATTCAATTACATAAAAAGTAATATAATTACTTCCGAATAATTCAATTAGATTAATAGTAATTGAATTACTCCAAAATAATTCAATTCCTTTAATAATTTTTATAATTCCTTTACTCTAGAAAGGAAAAAATATTTTTATTTTCCCCTAATATTACGTTTGTTTTATTTCAACAAATAAATCATATGAAATAAAAAAGACAGTTGTTATTATTGGTCAATTTGTTAAAGGTAAATAGGTACTTATTAAAATTAGGAGATCAAGTTTAACTATAAATTTCTTTCTATAATAAAGTGATAGTAGGACCTACTACTATTTAAAAAAATAATACCTTACCAACTCTTTTTTTGTAAAATGTAAAAAAGTAATTCCATTGCCCATATGCTATATATACGGGGTGTCCATTTAGTGTGTAATTCTTTGATATCTCAAATACTATCCTATATAGAGAAAAACTAAATGTAAGAAATAGAGGACTGTTGAAGGTGTATATTATTAAAATATTTTTAAATATACAGTGTGCCGGACCACTAAAATTTAAATATTTTTAAATGAAAAACCCTATATTTTTTTTTTGCAATTGTGCCCCTCCATATTGTTTATGTAATCAAAATGTTTTTTTCAATCTGTTGCATTGTTGCCAAGATATTAATTATTTTCCTAATTTTTTTGCTTTTGTGCGGTCGCAATAAATATGCTACAGTTTCTTTATTAATTTTAATTTAATTATTATTTTTTACAGACAGTTGCATCTTGGTCCTATGAGTAGTATTTATGAGATTATATCCGATTTTTTTATACAGAGTAATTCAATTTTACTTCCAAATTTCGGGAAGTTAAGATTAAAAATGAAACACCCTGCATATTTTGTCAAGAATTGAAACTTCTACTTAGTTCCCTTTTAACTGTAATTTTTTTTTTAATTTTGCGACGTTGCCAAATTGTAACGACTTTCTCAAAATTTTCGTTAGGTATTTGCTTCTTAATTTGTTTTTATTTTAATTGTATCCTGTATTTTATTGTATTCTAACGTTCTTACCCTTAAACATATTATCAAATTTTATAACGTCCAGATAAATAAAAAATTAATTAAATAAAAAAAAATAATTTCCTTAAAAATGAATAGGCCGAGAAGGACCAATTAACTGGCCTGCTAGATCACCTGATCTGACTAGCATGGACTATTTCTTATGAGCAGGTTACGTAAAGTCAAAAGTATATCGCTTACCAGCCACCACTCGTGATGATATGAAAAAACGAATTAGAGAGGCATTTCATAGCATAACAACTCATACCTTATCTAATGTAAGAGACAACTTTATAATTTGAATTGGACCACACTTCGAACAACTTCTTTAACTAAGTAAATAATTTTGGTACTTACAATATTTAATTATTATAATTGGAACACCGCAGAAATATTATGATAGGTACTAAAATAAATTAAAGTTTTTATTTTTTATTTTATTAATTTTTTATTTATCTGGACGTTATAAGATTTGGTATTATGTTTAAGGGTAAGAATGTGATAATACAATAAAATACAGGATACAATTATTAAAATAAAAACAAATCAAAAAGCAAATAACGAAAATTTTGAGAAAGTCGTTACAATTTGGCAACGTCGCAAAATAAAAAAAAATTTACAGTTAGAAGGGAATTTAGTAGAAGTTTCAATTCTTGACAAAATATACAGGGTGTTTCATTTAAGAATATTGAGTAAATTTAATCTTAACTTCCCGAAATTTGGAAGTAAAATTGAAGCCCCCTGTATACAAAAATCGGATATAATCTTATAAATACTACTCATAGGACTAAGATACAACCGTCTGTAAAAAATAATAATTAAATTAAAATCAATAAAGAAGCTGTAGCATATTTATTGCTACCGCACAAAAGCAAACAAATTAGGAAAATAATGAATATCTTGGCAACAGTGCAACAGATTGAAAAAAAAAATTGAGATTACATAAACAATATGGATGGGCACAAATTGCAAAAAAAATTAGGGTGTTTCATTTAAAAATATTTAAATTTTAGTGGTTCGGCTTTTGTGAAACACACTGTATATTTAAAAATATTTTAATAATATACACCTTCAACGGTCCTCTATTTTTTACATTTAAGTTTTTCTCTATATAGGATAGTATTTGAGATATCGAAGAATTACACACTAAATGGACACCCTGTATATTCAATTTTAAAAAATCAATTACCAAACTGTAATTCAATTACCAGAATGTAATTCAATTATCAAAATGTAATTGAATTACCAAAATGTAATTCAATTACTTACCAAAATGTAATTAAATTACTCAGAGTAATTTATTTGCCAAAAAGTGCCTATAATTTATAGATTTAGAGTAATTCAATTACTTTTAGGGTAGTTTCATTACTATAAAGTAATTGAATTAGTATAAAAGTAATTGAATTAAACTCAGTAATTCGAATGCGGTAATTGATCAAGGAATCAATTACTTTTAGTGGGTAATTGGTAATTTAAATATTTTTATCATACTGTTAGTAATTGGTAATTGTAATTGATGCCTTTTTCGGAGGGTAATTGTAATTGAATTACTTTTTAAGAGTAATTGGGACAGCTCTGCTTAGAACCACCCTCCTTGAATATGTATTTTCAAAAGCTATCGATATTCTTGAATAAAAAAAATCGTGTTTCATTACTTTTGTTCAGATTATTTATGCTGAGTTTCAAAAAATTCTGAACAAAAATGTTTTTCCCAATATAAACTTTTACTTTTCACCCCTTTACAGATCGATTTCCAAAAAATAATAGGTACTTACGTTTTTCATGATTTTCAAGAAAATAAGACAATAGGTATTTTTCCAATAGAAACTTTTATAGGACCCCTTTTCCACCTCCTAGGGACAAAATTGTCATAAATGCATAAATACCTACATGACTTGTTCTCTAGCAGTTGCATTGGAAACTTACCCCCTTCCATCTCCACCCCCTAGGGGCAAAAAAATTCCCAAAACATCAAAACACGTAATAGCTTATGTTAACAGGGTAGTCATAGAACCAATATTCAGCAATATAGCATAAAATTATAGTCAGTAGAAGGTATACTTCATACGAAGTCAGTTGAGACAACATAAATATTGGGTATACAATCAATTTACTGCATCACACACTGAAACTACAATACAAATATACCAAAATTTGTATTAATCGCTCCCTATACAGATGTTCGAAGATAGTCCACGTGGACTTGACAAGTCTGTTATCACTTTTTTTTAGTTTTTTTGTCTGTCTCAACTAAGATCGTATACACTTTATCTCCCTCAAAATAGGGTTCAACCCCTATTATTATTTTATTAAAGGAACTTATATTATTTTTAAACCTACACCAGTTTTAGTTTCTGAGTTACCTACTTACAGAAATTCCCATAAAAATTTCAACCCCCGTTTTTATCCCCTTAGAAAAATCCCTTCTTGGTGGATGCGTTATTAACACAATATAAAAAATAAAGTTTAATATTATTATGATTCTACGATTAGGGGTTTAGGATGGGCGTTGATGAATCAGTCAGCCAGTCACTTTACAATTTTATATAATAGTAGGTATAGATTAATAGCCGTCAAAATATTTTCGTTCTTTGACTTCTTTGCCGAGTGGCATTTTTATTTAGTTCCGATTTCTGAGTGAACGGAGCAATATTTTGCTGTTTGTTTTAAATTTTACAATGCCAAAAATAAAAAATCCAGTTTGGGTTCATTTAGATTTAATTAACAAGCCCAGTAAATCTGGGTTTTAAGTTGAACCATAGTTAAAAGCAAAAATATATGATGTGTTTATATTCATAAACTTATTATCCTATTTTTTACCTACATTTTATATTCCTAACATATGAGTACTAAGTAAAAAAAACTTGTTATTGGGATAGCAACTATCATTGAATATAATTGAAATACAAATTAACAGGTTTATAACATGATTAGGTATATATTAAATTAAGTGATTTTGAATTTTTAAAATACTTATCTTTACAGAAAACAGATGAAATAATTTATAAATAATTAACAATATAAATAAATATCCAAATTTGGATATTTACCTGTATAAATATTATGATATTTGCCATTATTTTAAATAGGTACGCCTATTATTTTTTATGCCTAATCGAACGACATTTTTAATACAATTCTAATTATACTAGGGTTCCCTATACCTACCTTTTATAGTTTTCTCAGAAATAGCTATTTTTTCCTTTACCATATAAACTCGGTGTTTATTTTCTCATAGAGTGCCTTGAATACCGCACCGTGTCCGTACGACGCTCTTTTTCTAGAGTGCCATGGACACCTAACTATTCATTTTATTAATCTTAAGTAATTTGAAGTGACATTTTTTAGTATTTGTAAATTAAAAAAATATTTCTGTTGTTTTAAGTTTAAGCAATATCATTAATGTTTTCCTTTAAAGAAAAACTTCAAATGACTTAAGATTAATAAAATGAATAGTTTGGTGTCCATTGCACTCTAGAAAAAGAGCGTCGTACGGACACGGTGCGGCATTCAAGGCACTCTATGAGAAAATAAACACAGAGTTTATATGGTAAAGGAAGAAATAGCTATTTCAGAGAAAACTATAAAAGGTAGGTAGGTATAGGGAACCCTAATTAAAAATGTCTTTTGATTAGGCATAAAAAATAATAGGGTATGTATTTAAAATAACAGACTTTTAAGAATTTTTACATTTTTAAAATTATTGTTAGGTACATTTAGAATAGCATTTTAAAAGACTTCGGTAAATGTTTTTGTTTTTTAAAATATGCTTTAGACGCTACTGAACAATCATATTCCATAACCCAAATTGAATTTATTTCTGTCAGTCTGTACTACCGACAGGTGCATATTCTTTACATGCTGCAAACACGAAATTTTCTCTGAAATTTTTGAAAAATAGTTATTAATAACTCAAAAACTGTTAAATTTAAACATATTATATGTTATACAGAACATTCTTAAAATTGATCATTCAATCCAAAAATATCTTAATATCCTATATATTGTGTGTTCCATTTAAAAAAAAGTATGTTTGATATACCCTGACTATTTGAGATACCCTGTATAATTTGAAATGTAGAGCCAATGCCTCCCTATAACTCTGCTTTTAAAAAATATTAAAAAGTTGAACAGTTTAGATGCTATGGAATCCTGCGTTGAGAGTGGGCCACCCGGTATAATTATCCTTTACAGCACTTCTCATTCTTAACTGCGAATTTATACCTACATTCTTAGAATGTGTATTCTGTGGAAGGTATACAGTATAGGTACAGCATACTGAAGTTGTCTTGGAGGCTTCCTTTGTACAGATCGGGAAGACTTTAAGGAAGGCATTCGCATTGATGGTAAACGTAAAGATAGCTAACTTACACTTAATTTTAATATGTGTTTGCCTTATTGTTTTGTCTCGTTCTTTCACAATAATGTAAATATTCTTTATGGACTCTGCGATGGTTCCAGAGTTTTCAGCCATTGTCCGCCGTCTTCAGATCAGAGTAATAACCCTTTTTTCACGCCTTTTTTAAAAACGTTTCAGTTTTAATTTATGGTGTCAGAAACAAAAGACGACAAACGTCTGTTGTTTAAATAGGCAAGGCCAACTATGTGAAGTTGAACCAAGTAAAAACCACGCTTTATTATATTATAATTATAGGTATAATAATTAAAAACAAACTCACATTATCACATACCTATATTAATAACAACCATAACCATAGATAAAGGTTTATCAACAAAGGAGTAAGGACAGCATCATGAGTCAAGGTCTCTATACTATAGGTTGCCTGGTAACTTTGGACCAATCAGATATTCGCATTTCATGCGCGGGAATACGTCATCCAGACGACACATTTAAAATATCTTCATGGTCAGCATATAAAGAATGGCAATTAAATAGTTTTCACACAGAATTCCTGTGGTTTTGATATGTAAATTCAATTGCTTTTGTTTAAATATCATTTTTTGACAAACTTTAAATGATTTTAGCCCTTAAGAAAGGAATATTTCTTATGTATTTTCCCAATTATGGCTTGGGTGGAAGAACATGCACTTTTACTCTATTATCAATATTCTGATTATTAATTAGGCCTATCAGAAAATAGACAGTATTGTATTACTAATAGGTAGGTAAGTGCTAAAAGCATTTAAAATTTTGCATATAATGTTAAATATTATATTTTGGAAAACCATGTTTTATCTATTATTAAAAAATATTGGGAATTGTGAGAAATAATAACAATAATAATTTCTTTATTTCAAATTATACTTTACAATGGGGAATAAAATGAAATGATGTCACAAAATAAAATAGGTTTACCAATCATTACCTAAGAAGTTCAATAACGATTGGGGTTAATGTCTATTAACACTTTTTTTAATGTTTTTGCTATTCCCATAATGTGCAAAATATCATCTATAATTCCGTTTCTTAAATTGATATTAATTTGCAGCCCACTGTTGTAAAGTGGATATTCCAGGCAGCGGATAATGCAAAGTTTGTCTTAAATATAGGTATATGACCGTTTACCAAAATATTTTAACGTAAGCTTTTAAGAGTTCATCCTGTGTCCAGCGAGCTTTAGATTTAATTTTTAAGGCAATGTCCACTTGGTTTGGACACAAAACATCTTGTTCATCTAAGTTGGAGCCACTTTGTTTTAAAATCGTTTCTTTATTTTCATGATCTGCAATTTTTTTTTTGAGCTTCTCATTTTCTTGTCTCAATAATGAAAATTTTCTTTCCCAAATAATATCATAATCTGTTTTTTTGCTTGTTGATGTAACCTCCGAAATATCCATGGAAATGTTATCAATGGCTTTTAGCTTTTCTGTTTCTAACTGTAATAAACCTTCCACAGTTGCTTTGTTTTCTTTTCGATTTATCTGACAAGTTCTTTTCGATAACACAGTAGGTATCTTTATTTTCTATCAAAGGTTAAAATAATGTCGGGAGAGCTATAAAAAATAAATAAAATAAGGGTTCACTAAACCTACAAACTTCTGTCTTAATAATAATAATAATTATGATTATCATTAGATGATACTTCAAGAGCCCTCACAAATATTAATATTATTATTGTTATAAATACATTAACTCAACCCTTACTTTGGAATCTTTCACCCCTGAATAATATAAGTTTATTTATTTTGGGCTTGGTTGTCACTTTATTAATAGAGAACTGCCTATTTATTTACTCTTTTTCACTTACCATCTTTGTTTAAAACCATTGGTTGGAAATTCATTAAGCGAGCTTGCAGTTCATCTTTGTAGTCAGTAAACAGAAAATGCTTGCTGCATATCCTCTTATTTTTGGGCGTCCAATTATCCTTTCAGCAACATTTTCGTTCCCATTCTTTTGAAACGATGGGGTTTTTTGGGAATGTAAAAAACATGATCTTTTTTCGCCTGGATCTGGCTTCTTCTTTGAATTACTGTTACATCTATCTATGCTACAAATATTGCCACCACTCATATCTAAATAAATATTCAAACAATAATTTGTTTTAAAATTAGAACATAGAGAAGAATCAAGTTTAATAAACTAACCTTAAAATTCACACAATGAAAATCGCTGAAAATTTACAATTTGTGATAGTTTTCTCACAAAATAATATTGTGAGTTCGCAAAAATATGTCCACACTTCACAATTGTTTAAAATTTAACCATCTAAATAACAAAATAACACTACAAAAGCAATAATTCAGTGAAAACCGCTATGTACACCATGCAAACAAATCAACTTTGTCGTCTCGATGACGTAGACACCCCGCTTACGTCGCTTCGGCCATAGAGTTACCAGGCAACCTACCCTTTAGAGACCTTGATCATGAGTCACATGAGTGTTGACTTGACACTGTTGACAGCAGATGCACAGAGGTCGGCGTCGGCGTAAGATCGGTCGGTGGGTAGAAGCCACAGAACATGAAGCGTTTGGCTGCAATGAGTGTGTTCTGTTCTGTTTGTAGATTACAATGGCCTCTATCTTTTTAGCCTCCAGCCAATATTATTTCTTCTGTAATATTTTTGAAAGTTTGAGGATAAGCGCATCCTAAGAGCGTTAGAAAGTTTCCCTACTTATCCCCTTCCCTGTTTAAATGATAACAAGAACAAATCAGGATATATGCTGATATATGTAAGGTATTTTGTCAGTTCCAAAGCAGAAACCAAGCAAACGCAGTCACTTCATTCGTGAACCTGTGAAATTGGTCGTTTATGGTACGAAGGACATACCTACCTTATTTTGTCTAGAGGTCTGATTTTCCTGCTCTCTACTTTACAAAGCAGGAATATGTACCGGGTGGTCAAATAAGCGAGGACGTCGGCTTTATCTCGGAAACCATTTATCGTACAACTTTCGGAAAGATTTTTTTATGAGTAAAGTGGTCAAGAGAAATTTCTGGAAATTACTTTTAAGTTCCTTATTTCGCCGCAAGGGGGCACAATCAAAAATTGTTTTTTTAAATTCTAAATTTCTCCGAAAATTCCCATATTAAAGTATAACTCTGATTACATCATTGGAAAGCTTAGATAATTCTGCATCATTTTGGTTTAAGGCTTATTGGCGTACCGACCTTGATAAGAGTGGGAGAAGCTATTGAAAGTGTAAACATTAAAATCGCTGTAACTTCTAAACGACTTATCCGATTTTACTAAATTTAAGCTTGTTTGGAAGAGGGAAATAAGTGTCTTCAACTGCCGTATCCAACAGTACACGGTAGTGTTTAATAAAATTGCTAGAGGGCGCAATTTGTAATAATAACGGTTTTTTCGATTTTATCCCGAAAATTCAAATCATACGGTATAACTATGACATCATAATCGAAAAGTAGATAAAATTTGCAAGAAAAGATGTGAAGATCGCAGTTCGATATCTTTGTTCGTTTCAGAGTTATTGCCAAAACAATAATTTTTAATACAAATTGCGCCCTCTAGCAATTTTATTAGAAACTATCGTGTACCATTAGATATGACAATTGAAGGTACTACCAAACAAGCCTAAATTTGGTAAAATCGGATAAGTCGTTTAGAAGTTATAGCGATTTTAATGTTTACACTTTCAATAGCTTCTCCCACTCTTATCAAGTGAAAGTGTAAACATTAAAATCGCTGTAACTTCTAAACGACTTAACCGATTTTACTAAATTTAAGCTTGTTTGGAAGAAAAAGGCAAGTACCTTCAATTGTCGTATCCAATGGTACAAGATAGTTTCTAATAAAATTGCTAGAGGGCGCAATTTGTATTAAAAATTATTGTTTTGGCCATAACTCTGAAACGAACAAAGATATCGAACTGCGGTCTTTACATCTTTTCTTGCAAATTTTATCTACTTTTCGATTATGATGTCATAGTTATACCGTATGGTTTGAATTTTCGGGATAAAATCGAAAAAACTGTTATTATTACAAATTGCGCCCTCTAGGAATTTTATTAAACACTATCGTGTACTGTTGGATACGGCAATTGAAGATGCTTATTTTCCCCTTCCAAACAAGCTTAAATTTAGTAAAATCGGATAAGTCGTTTAGAAGTTACAGCGATTTTAATGTTTACACTTTCAATAGCTTATCCCACTCTTACCAAGGTCGGTACGCCAATAAGCCTTAAACCAAAATGATGCAGAATTGTCTAAGCTTTCCAATGATGTAATCAGAGTTATACCTTAATATGGGAATTTTCGGAGAAATTTAGAATTTAAAAAAATAATTTTTAATTGTGTCCCCTTGCGGCGAAATGAGGAACTTAAAAGTAATTTCCAGCAATTTCTCTTGACCACCTTACTCATAAAAAAATCTTTCCGAAAGTTGTACGATTAATAGTTTCCGAGATAAAGCCGACGTCCTCGCTTATTTGACCACCCGGTACACCATAATATATAATAATCATTATCTACTATAACTATGTAGGCTTCTTATTGGAGTCCAATTTAATCGCATAGTCAAATGGTAATAGAAATATCAAAGAAAAAGCAGCACGTTTTCCTTGATCAACTAAAAATAATGAGAACAGCATCAAAAAAATATTTTAGAAAATAAACTGCACCTACAAATAAAGAGCCTCGATAAAAAAAAAACAAGTTCAACCCTCTTAAAATAATTATGAATTTGTCACTCGTACAGTGATGATAAAATCCTTAAATTAATATAGATTGCATTTTATAAAAAAAAAGTGACTTTAAAAATAGACGACAAACAATAAAAATATTGTTTAAAGTTCCCTTGTATTTTACTAAAACAAAGTAATAAGTAATAATTGTATTGTTTTTAAATTGTTTCTCTATACAAGATGACTCAACTGACTCCACTGTCCGGCAGTCCGGCTTGTAGAGTTGTTAAGAAAAGAACCGAACAGGTTCTTTAGATCAGGTTAGAGATGTTCAGTGAATTGTTCTTTGTAAAAGAACTAAACCGGTTCTTTAGATAGACTTATGACAGATGATTGCGCTCGCTTAACCTATTCAACCGACTTAACAACCGCGGACACTGCAAAATATTTACATAATTATTCGGGTTAATTGAGGGAGATCTATAATGGGATATTATACCTACCGACACACCATTCTTTACAAGAGTTACTCTTAAAAATTTGTAGTCCTCAATTGATATGATTTTACTTTCCTTGATATAGGGTAAAAGCACCAATGAAGAAACAGTTAAGGCATTTCTGAAATTAGCAGCTCTATTAAAAATATAAAATTATATAGTTTCTCAAAATACTTTTGGCGGGGGGTTTCTGGCTTTATTTATAACCTATTTAAAGCTATGAATAAAATAAAACAATTTTGAAACATTTTTAAAACAAGTTTATTTAACAAAAATACAAAGACTCCAGTAAATGAACACTTTAATCCAACAAGGAAACTTCTTATACCTAGTAAAGGAACTAACGCTATAAATGGGATATAATTATATTACCTACTATTACCTACTCAGAAGAATTTAACTTTGTAAATTCAGGAACTTTAAACAAGCCTCTTGAATTAAAGAATGTTGGAATATTAATTTTTTGCAAAATATTTTTCTTTTTATACCAAATCTGGTCTGGTTTTTCTCTTTTTTGCTTAAAGTCGACTTTGGTACTCCGGATTCTTTAGCGATCGACCTTATTTAAACCCACTCGTCCCGATCGCGCCCTTCCACAGCTTTTTCCAGTTGTTCTTTACTATATTTAAATCTTTGGTACTTGACGTTTTGCTCCATATCTGAAAAAAACATTCAAAAATCTAAACAAAATAAATAATTATGTTATCCAATAAAGAAACCCGCTGGACCCAGTAAATAGCCTATGCAAGAAGCTAGTTCCTTTAATGGTTATGTAACTCTTAAGGTAATCCAGTAAATAAACCCAATTAAAAGTAAGTTTCTTTACTGGGTCTACATCATAATTTGACAAGAAAATTGACGGAAACGTTCTAAGAAGGCCAGTCAGATAATATTCTGATTAAAAAAGTTAAGAATATGACTTATTACTCCAAATCCAGTAAAGGAACAATTTGTTCCTTCACTGGATTTCCATACTACATACTATTCAATATCCAGTGGAGAGCACCTGCAAAATAATACAAATTTTAGCTAATGAGGTATTTTTCAATACATAAACGTGTAGTTTAAAGTGTTTTCGACAATAAAAAGCTAATATTTATTTTCTAAAGATGCAGATGGCTATATAAGTTCCATAAGTAGTTAAATTAGTGTTAGCACCTACCTTAATTTTTCTGACACATACACGCACTACCTTCACGAAGTCAACAATACAATTAACGTTTTTAACCGACATATTCACCTTGCATTGTTGCCAATTTGTAATTTGGTGGAAATATATTATACCTATTAATTTAAATTAAGGCGGGAATTTTAAATGGTCTGAAATTCTTAATAACTCCAAAATAATGCACATTCGTTCCTATACCGGGGACTGTTCCTCTACTGGGGCAATCACCCTAAACACTTTTACCATAGATCAAAGAGCCATCAGGTTTATTTATCATGCTTTCGTTTTCAAAAATATCGTAATTCATAAGTTTGTAATTGATAAGCTTGTGGTGAATATTATTGGTCTGAGATAATAATAATATAATAACGTCAAAGTCACCACCCAATGCCTCCAAAAACACCACAAAATCGTCATCATTTTTATTTAGGCTCCTAATATTTATATGAAACAAATTTATATAGTTTTGAAGAAGTAGTCCATACTCAAAGTGGAGTGGAATGATAAAACCCGAACCTAGAATGATTTAAAATATGCAGAATCGACATGTTTCGAGTGTAGAAACACTCATCATCAGGAAAAACAAGTAAATAATGAAAAGCTGATGTTATTAGCAGTAGAGAAAATAAATAGTGGTACTAAGCCGTAATGGAGCCTTCGATGGTATACATGAGGAGTGAAAAAACTTAATATAGTCAGAAGACAGGAAATATCACAGCACACTGAAAGGTCAAAGAACAGTGTCAAGATACTCTGGGTGGGAAATGAAGAGAAAAATAAGAATTTTTTTAAAAAGACTTTGTAAAAGTCATTCTAAATGTATGTGATAAAATATTTTTACTTTTTATTCAGTAAGGTTGGAGAGATGTGCATGGAAGTGGTCAAAAAAGGGAGGAAAGAAAATTTTTTTTTGGTTTTTGTATAAAAGACGTGTATATAGGTGCTTTCATTTAGCTTGAAACAAAATGCTGTTGGGGTACCAAGCTTGTTACGGCTCAGTTACCCCAGCAGGAGTCGAAACTAACACATTTGGTGCAAAAATATGTATTAAAACGTTTTAAAATTTAAATAAAGAATTAAAGTTTTTAGTTTTCCAAGAACATCTTTAGAAGAAGTTCACTGCTACCAGCACGTTTTATATAGGTTACTCTCAGATTTTCGATATTGTCCAAGTATGCTGGTCATGTCGTCACAAACTATAACATCACCATTATCTTGTTTATATTCATCAAGTAAAGAGTTAGGAACCATGAACTTTATGGATTATACTCTATTTTAACTTTAAGTATATCTAGATGATAGTTATAGCTTGGACACCCCATATCAGAAGCTGCATGGGATATATAGTATGATAACACATACCTAGCATTCGCCTGCATACAGTTATTGCACCTTTTTTTTCCTTCTCCCACACATTACTACTATTTTCTCCAGATAACTACTCACACACTGTTTTTTTACTACATTTGCTGCTTTTGTGGTACATCCCCTGACAATTATAGCATCTTATATGTACTTTTTATATATAGCATAAATCCCTGAAACAACTCTCCAGAACACTCAGCAAAAATAGTTCCTTCCAAGTCCTTATTTCTATTCTGTCTCTTATACGTAATATTTAGTTCACCCTTATCTCCAATCCATGCATTCTGCCGTCGATTTTTTTGTACAATTTTATCGTTTGAATCCTTACCCTGATATCCTGGTATTTTTATTCTTGGTTTTATAGTCTTATTCGATGTTAATATTTATATTTATTATCCAAGGCTCCCTCGGCTGCTTTTTTAAGTTCCTCTACTACTTTTTTTGTAGAGCACTTGATAATGATATCACCATTTCCTGCCATTCTCATCTTTCTAATCCCGATATTTATTGATGATGGATTAATTTTTTTGGTGATCTCATCGTTTGTTTTCGAGACTTCTTGTTTTTGTTTTGGTGGGATGACTAAATTCGAAGTAGGTACAAGCAGTTTTTCCATTAGACATTTCAGCATATGTCTTCTCTATGCGACTCGACAGAGATTCCGTGGGGGTTTTTTGTTCCTCAACTTGCATTTTTAATATGCTAATTATCACATTTTTATCCTCAATGACTGATTTTTTGCTGTCAATTATTTCTTTCAGCAAACCATATGTTTCAACTTTTTAGCATCTGTGACAATAAAATTTCATAAATCGGTTCCTCAATTCAAGAACCTTTACTTCCGAGGCAGAAAGGCCACCACAAGTCTTACAAACACTCTAATGGTACATTTACAATCTATTTGAATTAGAATTAAGTCAATTCGGAATTGACAGTTGGTAGAGCACCCATTTACAATCGGAGCTCAAAATGAATTTTAGAGGTTATGTGTCACTGTTTGGATTTTGTAGTATTCTAGTATTTATTTTTTTTACTGGGTTTTACTTTCATCTGTATAATATGGATATGGATTTGCGAAGGAAAACTATTCTCGGTGCTTTAGGAGGTGTTTTAGGTACCTATTTATTATTACAGAGAAATAATGAAAACCAAACTTAGAAAAAAAAGGAGAGTATGGGTACAGGAGGTGTATCGAAAAAGGAAAGAGCAAGGGTTTTATGATAATTTAATAAAATAATTTAGAGTTAGTAATCCGTCTCTGTTTTTTAATTTTACGAGAATGACGGCTGAGTCTTTTGAAAAATTGTTATCAATGTGTGTTAGCAAATTAATAAAGCATTCCCAAAGGGAACCAATATCACCACAACAGCGATTAATGGTGACTCTTCGACATTTAGCTACCGGGGATTCGTACCCAAGTCTAGGGTATGCTTTCAGAATAGTACCCTCAACAATTTGTAAAATTATTTGGGAGGTTTGCAGTGCTATATGGGATGTCCTTTCTCTGATTTACTTACCACAATTATCAGAGAAACAATGGGCTAAATTAGCAGAAAATTTTGTCATTTGTGGCAAACCAAACTGCCTAGGAGCCATCGATGGCGAACATATCAAAATTCAAGTCCCATCACATTCAGAGTCCCAATATTATAATTATAAGAAATATTTCAGTACAATTCTGTTAGCTACATGTGATGCTAGATATTTTTTCACGTTTGTAAACATAGGCGCTTACGATATTTGATGCAAGTAAGTAACATGATTTCTCTTTCCAAAATTAATTGTTGAATGATAGTTGGTCGAGTGTGCCTATACAGCTTTATTCCAAGGGTCCAACAAAAATTGTAATAAGCTGTCAAAAGAATTTGATTCAAGTCAGAATAATTATATCTGAAACTACATAGATAATAATGAAACTACACAGGTGTGCCGAAGTTCATCCCACAATCAATTTTGGAGAAGTTGAACCACTTACTTGCTGGCACGTATGGAGTTGTAAAGCCTCGTTCTCAGAGCTACGTTGTGTCGCCAGCGACATCATCTTGACCAATCAGGACCGCCTTACGTCATTACCCCTAACCCCCACCTAAGTGTCGCAAGGTCGGTGTCGTTGTCGCTCAATTATTTCAACTTCAACGCCGTGTCGTTTATTTGGAGCAGCTATTTTTGAATTTTGTTTGTGTTTTGAATATTGTTTTGTGAATTTATTTCCAGTTTGGTTTTAAATAAAGGTTTATATTATTTATACCTCCTCTTATTTTCTCTTGTCTGGTTTCCTTAGTACTGGAGCGTTTGGCTTTTCGTCAAAAATGATATGCTACCTATTAATAAGTTACTCCTTTCCATAATAAATTATTCAAAACAAGTTTACAATAATATATTACACACAAACAAATCAATTAGGGTTACGTTTTAATGTTATAAAACAAGTGACAGTATGGCTACTGTGACAGTCGGTGCTTCCGCTTCACGGTCGCAGCGACAGTCCGCGACAACCAAGTGATAAGAGTGGGGATGTGTCGCTAGCGACATCCGTAGCTCTGGGAATGAGCCTTAAGTCTGGAGAATGGAGATGCTAGACATAGGACGAGTTTTAAGTAAAACTCGTGTTGCACACTTCAGTTGTCTCTACTTTCCAAGTTGTGTAACAATTCAGTCACATCACACGTCAGTGACACAGGACACAGTGCTCCCTGGAAAAAACTTGAAAACACTTCAGGGCTACTGAATGGTTAATTGTTGTGCAATTTAAAAAATAAATACAACTGCAAGGTATCGTGAACCATAATAAGGAACTGATTAGTGATTACTCACCTGTTGTTCCCATCTGCTTAGCTATGTTCTCCCAAGCCCAAAGCTTTTGATTTCGGTTACTATAACCTTTTAATTGGGAATTATATGAGTGGATAATTGCAAACATATTATATGTTTTAGAAATAGTTCATCATTGAATTATATTTCATTTTCAACATTTTCATTAGGTATATGCTTGTTTGAAAGTTATAGACGATAATGAAGCCGAATCTTGTGAAAAGTCCAAGGTATATACATTGTCCTACTCGTTATCACTATTATTGTCAGATTCAATGTTGTCATCATGATTATTCTATCAATGATAATAATTTTTTCAAATGAAAACAATAAAATAATTTCAACTTGCTGTCCTACCCTCTCTTTGTTTACTTTTTTTTCAGTAAAACTGACCTCCAAATTTACAAAGCAGCTTGCATACATTCGAATTGCGCTTACGATTGACCTTGAGAGCAAATTCGATCGTGAATGGTTCCGTTGTTTTACCCTGTCAAGCGAGCAATTCCCAAGTCGAATTTAAATTAGAATTGGTTGTAAATGTAGCATTACTACAAACCATTACAGTAAAAGACATCTCTTGATTTCGTGTCCTCACAAATCGAACACTGCATCACAGATACACCAGGATATATCGCACGCTTCACCTAGCAACACTGTCCCCGGAGATCACGCAAAATTATGCCAGGATCGAATGTTTATTAGACATTAGTGCTTGGAAAGAGCCGACTCCATTTTCACATGTAAAACAGACCATAAGACCGATGGCAAAACAAGCCATCGGTCTTATGGTCTGTTCGGTAGACACGCTGAACTTATGCAAATACCAACTTACGACTTTTGTAGAAATTGCGTGGACGAGGAAGAGAAGAAAAGTATTCAGCATTTCTTGTGTGAATGCCCCGGCCTCGCGAGAAGAAGGTTCAATGCCCTGGGCGAACTATTCTTTAATGATCTGGAGGAAGTGAGTAGCCTGCAACTGGGTCGATTCACTAAGTTTATTAACAGCAGTGGCTGGTTTGAATGAGCTGTGAAGATTCTTCTACGATCTCGTTAACCATCAGGAAGCTGATGCAGATAGGTTCCGTGGAACATGTGTGGTACCACAACGGTCCTTATAGGACTACGTGTGACTGTTTCGACAATGCCAGAGGTCTGCCACTCTAACCTAATGCTCTTAGGATGCGCGTATCCTCAAACTTTCAAAAATATTGGCTGGAGGCTAAAAAGATAGAGGCCATTGCAATCCATAAACAGAACAGAACATACTCTTTGTATCCAACGGCTTCGTGTTCTGTGGCTTCGACCCAATGACCGATCTTAAGCCCCCTATTCTCGAAATAGGCGAATGATCATTTCAAGAGAAATGATTACTTTTTCTCTAAACTGTTGTAAACTACTAAAATTAATAAAACGCCGGAAAAGTTAATTAAGTAATATAATGGTCAATAAGTATAATCAAAACAAATGCGTAAAGTTAGGGACCAACAAAAACGACTGAATATCAGACGCGTCGTCAAACCAGACTAATCTCCCTTCTTTTCCTGGCTCAGTTCACGGGTTACATTTATGTTCCCCATGTCATAAATTATTGTTTATGGGTTCCTATATGGGCAAAGTCGATAAACATATTCTGGTATCAAATTACGTCTGGGCCAGCGTGAAGAGGCAATGGGCCTAATGTGTTACACTGTATTCTTGAAACTTAAAATGACTATTCATTTCCATCGAAAGTTCAGACGATGGGAGCATATGATGTGAATTGTCCCTTCTCGCGAGAGAGCATTCACTTCTCTTAAGGGTGAATCCACATGGATACGTAATTACGGATGCGTTGTTACCACGTGACTGACAACAACCAATGAGGTCGCAGAAGATCTTAACGTACGCCCGTCAAGGTTATCACGGAGAGAAGTTGGTTAATTTGAACTTCTTGCGTGGTCGTGTCTGTTTGTTTACATCAACTGTTTGTTTTGCCATACGTTTTTCATTTTTAACTTCTTGCACATGGCGCAAACGAGTAGAATATAGCTTTTTGGTTTCATTTTTGATGGCTTAGATTTATATAGTTTACCAATAATTAGAAAAAATGCAGTTGATAAGTCAACATAACCAAACAACAACAAGGACGGAGACGTAACGACCAGTTTTCATTCGGATGGCATAAATGCACGCAAGCGTTTGACTGAACACGTGTATCCGGCATTACGTATCCATGTGGATTCACCCTTAAATTGGAGAATAGACGTGAAGACGTCCTGCTGTCAACAGTGTCAAGTCAACACGGAGTTCTGTGCAGGGTTGCCGATTTGCCAGTAATTACTTGCTTTTGCCAGTAAAAAATACGCCTGCCAGTAATATTGCCAGTAATGGCTTTATGTCAGTAATTTGCCAGTATTAGTTAATAGTTCCCCCCCCCCAGGATTTTTTAGACCTCTATAACTTTTCATAGGCTTCAAAATACCCAAAATAAGGACTTAATACTTTTAAAACTAAAATCAGAATTTAGTATTTGGAAAAACAAAAAAAAGATAAAGATGCTATAGGTTCAGGGGCGGTAATTACCCCTCCCACCAATTTATCCCTTTGCCAGTAATTGTCAGCGTTTTGCTCTCATTCTGCCAGTAATTTTAAGTGAAACCATCGGCAACACTGGTTCTGTGGTCAACACTGTCATGTAGTCATGCTGTCCTTTGTCATTCCTATTTCCTATTTAAATAATATGTGATGATAGCTACCCATACACCAGCATTCATTCCCGCCGTTTTTCCTTCCACGTTCTTTCCTTTTAAGAAATTGAAATAAAACAAAACTTTTTCTATACCTAAATGAAGCGTAAGGCCGTCATGTACCTGTCTTACTCCACTAACGATCGATAATATTAAAAAGAAAGAACGTGGAAGGAAAAAACGCCGGGAATGAATGGTGGTGTATGCTAGGCTAATGTGAGTGTTTTTAATTATTATACCTATAATTATAATATAATAAAGCGTGGTTTTTACTTGGTTCGACTTCACATAGTTGGCCTTGCCTATTAAAAGAATAGTTCGTCTTCTTTTGTTTCTGAAGCCATAAAACAAACGTTTTTAAAAAAAGGTCATTACTTTATTACTCTGATCTGAAGATGGTGGAAATGGCTGAAAACTCTGGAACCGTAGCCGAATCCATAAAGAATATTTACATTATTGTGGAAGAACGGGACAAAACAATTAGGCAAACACATATTACCTAAAATTAAGTGTAAGTTAACTATCTTTATTTTTCCCGTCAATGCAATGTTTTCTGAGAATGCCAAAAAAGTCTTCCTAATCTGTACAAAGGAAGCCTCCAAGGCAACTTCAGTATGCTGTATACCTTCCAAAGAATACATATTCTAAGATTGTAGGTATAAATTCGCAGTTAAGAATGAGAAGTGTTGTAAAGGATGGTTATACACATTGTTTCTCTATATCTATATTGTAAAAATCTGGTAATTTCATTCCACTTTTTGGTAATTAAGTAGGTATTCCCTATAGGGTTTTTCGCCATTTTGCAAATTGTCAAAATCTGCCTTTATGAATCAGTAATATTCCTTATAATTAACTCAAATAATTTAGTGATGCACTACAGAAGCAATGTTTCTGTAAGTAACAATACAATAACAAAGTTTTAGGACCTAGTGGGAATGTAAGGTGTAAAATATAATAATAGTATCTTAAATACCAACCAAATTATTTTTACAATAACAAAGCATTGTCACATAAGTCAAATGCTCGGTCAAATGGCATTGCTAAATCGGTACTATAATTATAAAGTTCCTGTAACCAGAGTATTCAATAAAATAACTCAATTACACTAACATTTTCACACTCTTAAGTATATGGTTTTTGAACAAAAAAAGAAAAAACCTACTTAAAAACATTCTAGCGTAACCTCAAATTGGATCAGGAATCTCAAAAATTATGTTGGTTTTGAAAGAAGCACATTAGACAAATTGATAACATCACAAAAAGCAGTCTATGTTTGGCGACAACAGCATTGTCTTTGAGAGTGTTTGGTTTCCTTTTCTTTGGCATGCTTTCCATGCAGCATAGGTTGTTACCTATTGTCAGATTATAGTAGAGGGCAAATTTGAAGCGAAGACCCATTTTCCGAATTTAAAGCAACGTTACATTAGATGTTTGACAGTTGTAGTAGTTAGACATATTTTGACGACTATTAATTTAATCTAGGTATACCTACTATTATAAAATTGTAAAGTGACGACTGGCTGACTGATTCACCAACGCCCATCCTAAACTCCTAATCGTAGAATCATAATAATAATATTAAACTTTATTTCTATATTGTGTTAATAACGTAGGCATCCACCAAAAAGGGATTTTTCTAAGGGGATAAAAACGGGGGTTGAAATTTTTACGGGAATTTCTGTAAGTAGGTATCTAACTCAGAAACTAAAACTGGTGTAGGTTAAAAAAATGATACAAGTTCCTTTAATAAAATAATAATAGGGGTTGAAGCAACAACTCCTAGATATAGGGGCGTTGTTGGTTGAAGCCTATTTTAAGGGAGATATCTACTACTGACTATAATTTTATGCTATATATTGCTGAATATTGGTACTATGACTACAACATAATTAATAACATAAGCTGGTAGGTACTTGTTTTGATGTTTTCGGAAATTTTTGCCTCTAGGGGGTGGAAAAGGGGCCCTATAAAAGTTTTTATGGGAAAAATAATTATTGTCTTATTTTCTTGAATCTTGGCAGGAATACTTTACATAACAAATCAGGAAAAAGGGGTGAAAAGTAAAAGTTTTTATTGGGAAAAACATTTTTGGTCAGAATTTCTTGAAAGTCAGCATAAATAATCTGAACAAAATTAATGAAACACGATTTTCTTCATTCAAGAATATCTATAGGTTTTGAAAATACATATTAAAAGGGGGTGGTTCTAAGCACCCTAAAGGTTTTTGCAGCAGTTGCAAGTTGCAACTGGCATGATTTGTTTAACTGCCTTTAGGGCCAAACACATTTGTTCCTCACTTTACTTGAATTTTGGTGGCATTTTATTGTAAAAAAAAAGAAATATCTACTTAGTCGTAAAACAAAAAATAGGCGAACACTGGAACTCAACAAGGTACCTACTAGTAATCTCTGTAGGATAGATATAGATCTCTGGAGAACCAGTAACATCGCGGCGCCAGTGATAGACACTCCTTAAAAGCTAAGTTACATTAATTACATTTTAAACAAACGATTAAATGGAACATGATCTAAAACATTTAACAGTTAGGTAGGGACACACTGTATAACTTAGTATAACACTTTTTATTTTCAAAAAAATTACCTTGTCGGACTTCCATTGCCTTTATTTTGTGTAAACTAAATCATAATTCTAAGGCTACTGTCTTAAATACTATCCATATGCAATGAAGCTGGATGACTCCGACTACGTGCTTATTGGAGTGTGAAGTTTGATCTGTTGGTTTTGGACAAGAAGAAGCCTCCAGATATTGGGGATATCTATACTTGGTTTACTAAATATATGGGTATTAAGTAAGTAACAAAATAAAGACAATGAAAGTCCGACAAGGTAATTTTTCTGATATTACTTCATTGTCTTCCACCTTCAAACAAACACTTTTTATTTTGTAAAGGTTTCCCCTTCTACACTTCATGGAAGCCCTATACTTGGGGAAGACAAAGCAAGGTAGGAGTAGTCCTACTTCTGATGTGCCCTACACTGGACCAAACCCTTCAGCTCACAAATGTTAAATTTTTCCAAGTTGCAATGTCCGAACAAGTGTGTTAGTTTTAATTTGGAACCAACCAACCAAACTGAAAGGAAGTAAGTATTGGAAAGACATAGGCTATATATTTAATACATTTGATAATCAAAATAAGGTAATGGTAAGTAGTATAGCACTTTTCAACTATTTTTACAATGACCTTGGAGTGGAAATTTGCACTCCTGATTTTTTAAACATTTGACTGTATTTGTTTAAAGAAATAATGCAACACAATTAAACATCTTACATTTCTTGAAACATGGATTATCAGGGTGTCTAGGAGCCGGGAAAAAACGGGAATTTTACAAAGCCGGAAAAAACCGGGGATTCGACGGGAAAATCAAGTTTAAGCCGGGAATTTTGAATGAGCAGATAATTTTGAACTTAAAAATTTGAAGTAGGTACCTACTTATTCCTATAAACTGCATTCGAAACAACATTTTGAATCTCCCCTGTAACCGGAGCGGCATCGGCACTTTGCGTTATTTAGCTGTGTATTTATGGTTGCATATCAACTGCAATTTAATTTGTTTTGGGATTCCCCTAAATCTACAAGTTTTGTTCGGCGTTTGGTTTTTTATGTTTCCAGTTTATTTTTTTGTGAAGTGGCAACTGTTTAAAAGGCTTATGGTAAGTAACCGAATGTATTTTGCATTAGTCTTGTGATATACTTTAAAATCTAATAATTTTAATGTTCCTAATTAGAAATTAAAGTGATGAATTATTTATGCAGTAGGTATCTAAGGGATGAGATTATTAAATGTGTTATAGAAAAAGCTTAATTCATAGCTTTGCGTTTTGCCGCTATCTTCAATAACTTTTTTTTAATTTAAAAATAAATAAAAGAAAATACTTAAACAATTGAAGTGGTAAAAATGAGGTGAAATTTTCAGCGTCAGCAGATAGAGCATTTAGAGACATTCTTACTGATCAGACTATGATAAATAAATGAAAAATTATTCCAGATGTAACAGAGTAGATGACTTTTGGATGAAAACCATCACAAATGACACTTTAAAAATCGTGGTGCAACTTCTTCTAACAATTTCTCATGGAAATGCCACAGCAGAAAGGGGATTTTCTGTTAATAAGGAGATTTTGGTGGAAAATTTAAAAGAAGAGTCACTTACAGTCCAAAGATTAGTGTACGATTCACTACAAAAAATTGGAGGAGTTCAAACTATAGACATTACAAAATCCATGATACTTTCCATGAGAAATACCTATTCAAGGTACAACACAGCACAAAAAGATAAAAAGGCAAAAGAGGTTGACGGCGACTCGAAAAAAGCAGAAAAAGAAAGCTCAAAAGCAAGCAGAAGAACTGGAAACTAAAAAGAAAAAAATTATCGAACAATCCCAAAATGATTTGGCAGCTATAGAACAAGAAATCCTAAAATTAAAAAAGTAACTATATTATTTGGTTGTGCTTAAGCCATGTGTTTTTCAAATAAATGTTTTAAAATTTAACAACGAAAGTGTAGTTAATTTAGGAAAACCCAGCCGGGAAATTTTCAAAAACCGACCGGGAATTAGTCGGGAATTTTGTTTTCGATTTTTGCTAGACACTCTGTCAGGAATTTGTGGTACCATTTTTTCTGCACCATATAGAGACACCGTGAGAGACACCCTGTAGAATAGTTTTTTGTAAGATGCCAATTGTTGAATTCTTTTGATATTTTTTTGGTAGATTGTTATATTTGATTATTTCCTCATATAAAAGCGACTTTTGTCCGAAATAACTTTTTACTGATGTTTGGAAATGTATACATTGTCTGGTGTTATGATCATGTAATGTTTGAAGTTTAATTTTTTTCTTTTAAAAAAATAGAATGATTTAGTATACAATTTTTTAAGTTATAAATGTTTTGAACTAATTCCAAACTATATACCGTTTTCAAGTTAAACTAGATAGATATATTGACTGACCGAAACGTAACTAAATAAAAAAAAAGTCCGAAAAAATATTTTTTTTTGGTAATACGTCATTGTCCTTCAAACCAAGATAGAAGGTGTTATTGAAATAGTTGTGGAGCTACGGAGACACTGAGATTCTCTCACCAACTTCGGCAATATAACTAAGTATTCAATTTTAATGTTAGTATACAGGGTGTTATTTAAATATGTAATCAAACTCCAAGGGGTGCTTCTTTAAGTGATTTTAAGAAAAAAAGTTTATATAAACATGGGTCCTAAAATGCATAGTTTTTACGATACAGGGTATCAAACTTTAAAAAAAAATCGGATGTTCGTAAATATCTCAATACTCTTTTATTCGATTTTGTTGAAATGTGGCAATTCTGTTTGTAATAACAATAGGATATTTTAGCTTCAATTAGATTAAAATTATTAAGTCCAGTGGCGGCCCGGAAAACAGTCTAACTAATATTTTTGACAAAAAAATTGCGCGCCACTGACTTTTTAAAAATTATGTATTTTTCAAACTAAGCAACTACAAATACAATACAGTACTATTTTATCTCTTGAGTTTTTTTCATATCTTGCTTTGTTTTCGAGAAAAAAACTACTTTATTGCATGTCCCCGGGACAATAAGAGTAAAAAATTTAAACTACTTACCAAACTATGAAGCAATTAAAATTACACGAAAGTCCTCTTTTGAATTTTTTCGCACAGATTAAAACTGTTTTCGATAAAAGAAATTTACATAATCACATAACGTAATAATTTATTACTGCAATATTTTAAAAGTAACAGAAACAGAATAATGTGAGTGCTATGGAAAGAAAAACAGTTGCTATTCAAACAAATTTGATTTTTACGTAAACTGTCATAACTGAAAAGAGTGCCAAGTAATTATTTCATCGTAATTGAATCACTTATTTGAGAAACCCGATAAATCCACTAAGTATATGATGTTTTTGAGATTTTGCGAAAAATCGGTTCCATATAACCAGGCGCGTTGCTTTATAAACGTTAGTAATCCATGCACTTTTACGGGCGATAACCGGCACTGAATATTGTGTTTACTTTTAAAACCCGATATGTCCGGGGTTTGTCGGCCTTCTCAAACAAACTTGGCGCTGTAGACTGGTGAGTCCTAAACGTGCTAAACAATATTTGTTGAGAATGGAAGAAGAACGAAGTAATATTAAAGAAGGTACCTATTAAGAATTTAAAAAAAATTGAGAAATCCAATATGTCCATTTTTTATTTTCGCCATTTTGATAACTTAACCATTAAATTTTTTCAGAATTTTGTAAAAATATGTTTAGTTACTTCATCTTAATATACATTTAATAGCTAAACTTTAAAAAAATTTAAACTGTAACTGAAAATATCGGGAAAGTATTTTTTAGTTTTCCCAAAAGTATGTTTATGGTATTTGTCGGGTTTCTCAAATAAGTGATTCAATTATTTGAAGTG
The DNA here is from genome assembly GCA_963969555.1 of Polydrusus pterygomalis. Taxonomy (NCBI): domain Eukaryota; kingdom Metazoa; phylum Arthropoda; class Insecta; order Coleoptera; family Curculionidae; genus Polydrusus; species Polydrusus pterygomalis. The sequence goes on along the minus strand of OZ018378.1, from coordinate 119,417,177 downwards.
TTTTTAACAGTTTTAAGATTATAAAGTTACTAACTGTTGGAAAATGGTTCAATTTACAAACTAAGAAATGACCGATATGCATTTTGTTTATGAAATGGCCCAAGGCAATTCCAGAGAGGCTGTGCGCAATTATCAAGAAAGATATCCACATCGTATTGTACCAAATAAACAAACATTTGTGAGAATACATTAAAGGCTCTGCTGCTGTAATTGGGAGACCTTCCACAATAAGAACAGTGGAGATGGAGGAAGCAGTTCTACATGAAGTTGAACGTTGCCCTGATACAAGTACACGCAAAATTGCAGAACATTTAAACATTTCCCACTTTACTGTATGTCAGATTTTAAGGGAAAATCAACTGTCTCCACATCCACATACAACGTGTTCAAGCGTTATTACCTGGCGATTTTTTCCAACGAGTTGTTTATGGCTTTTGCAACTACAGGTAGCATCTCCGAGATTTCTATCCCGTATTTTGTTTACCGATGAAGCGTATTTTTCCCGAAATTCCATTATGAACTTTCATAATAATATCTGGGCAAACCCCCCATGCGGTTGCAGAAACTAATTATTAACAACAGTTTTCCGTGAATGTTTGGGTTTGTTATTGTAGATGATTTTCTTATTGGACCTAATTTTTTACCCCCGGGGATTAAATGGTCAAGAGTATCGTCATTTTTTGGAATTTATTTTACCTGAACTCTTAGAAAATGTCCCACTGGTAGTAAGAAGAGCAATGTGGTTTATGTACGCAGCTTATAGAGAAAACTGGATCGGTCGCGCAGGTCCACAGTCATGGCCACCCAGATCACCGGATTAAAATCCTTTAGATTTTTTTCCTTTGGGGGCATTTAAAGGCGCTCGTTTACAAAACTCCAGTCAACACTGAAGAAGAACTAACCCAAAGGATACGGGATTCATGTGATACGCCGGGAGTATTTCAACGAGTTCGGCAATCAATGTTAAGACGAGCCAATTCTTGCATTGACGTTGAAGGAGGGCGTTTTCAGCAACTATTATAAGTTTCGTCTTATTTTCTCTTAAATACATAATTTAACATTGCAGTAATAAATTATTACGTTATGCGATTATTTTATGTTAATTTTTTTTTATCGAAAACAGTTTTAATCTGTGCGAAAAAATTCAAAAAACGACTTCCGTGTAATTTTAATTGGTTAATAGTTTGGTAAGTACTTTAAATTTTTTACTCCTATTGTCCCGGGGACATGCAATAAAGTAGTTTTTATTTTTGTTTCGAAAACAAAGCAAGATATGAAAAAAACTCAGGAGATAAAATAGTTGTAATTGTAGTGTCTTAATTCGAAAAAAATACATAATTTAAAAAAAAAGTTAGTGGCGCGCCATTTTTTTGTCAAAAATATTAGTTAGACTGTTTTCCGGGCCGCCACTGTACTTAATAATTTTAATCCAATTGAGGCTAAATTATCCTCTTGTTATTACAAACAGAATTGCCAAATTTCAACAATCGAATAAAAGTGTATTGACATATTTACGAACATCCGATCATTTTTTTTAAAGTTTGACACCCTGTATCGTAAAAACTATTCATTTTCGTACCCATGTTTATATAAAGTTTTTTCTTAAAATCACTTAAAGAGCTCCCCTTGGAGTTTGGCCATATACTTAAATAACACCCTGTATGCAGTTTGAGATGCCCTGTGATTTTAAACCGGGGAGGTGGTTATTAAGGGAAAGGAACTCACTCCTGACCACTGATCATTAAGATCTGTTTTATCATTCATCTCCTGTCATCGATATAATAGCGACTTCTTCAGGAATCCGATATTAGGATTTATTCTTGTTTCGTACACTCGCGTTTCGTACACCTCGAAAATTTACCTGAAAAATTCTCGTTTCGTACACCAAATAAATTAATCCACTATTGGCTTCTCGTTTCGTACACCGACCATTGTGATGACCATACCTACCCCTTAATGGGTAGACACTTTCATAATAATTATTTAATAATGGTAATAAAATAATTTAACAATAATAGATGTACGCAAATTCCGCTGTCATTAACAGATTATTGCCACAAAATATAATTTTTTTCGTATTGAGGGTTACTGGAATTTACAGGTGACAGGTACTAACTTAAGTAATTAGGGAACAAAAACTTCTCATAATAATTTCATTAAAGGATACAATAATCGATATGGTGTATATAAAGGGTGTTGAATTTGCTTCTAATATTATTGTAAAAGATTACTTACTGCGACGCTGATATTTTTTATCATGGATATTCAAGTTATTGAAACGAAAAGAGGGAAGCCAGCTATTTTGCATTCAGGACATCGTTATACTATGAAACGTACATATACCAACATCATACTGTGGATGTGCACCAAGAGACCATGCCCTGGGACGTTGACAACCTTCAAGGACTACAAGTTGAGTCAAACAAAATCAAGCCATACATGTGTTCCTGACATAGCGAAAAATGAAGTTGACTTATGCTTGCAAAAGGTCAAGAAACGTGCTCGAGAAGAACTACTTCCAATACCACAGATCTACAGGCAAGAAATGATGGTTGCAAAAGACGCTGGGCTAGACTTTGTAGTTAATATTCCTGAATTTTCCTGCGTTAAAGATCGATTCTACAGAGAACGGCACAGGGCTCTAGGCATAGATGTTCTGCCAAAAAAACGAGAAGACCTTACCTTGACTGAAACCATGAAGTCTTATTTATTAGTAGACGATGGCCAAGAAGACAGAATACTAATTTTTGCGAGCAATGGAGGACACTTGCTTGCAAACTCATCAGAATTCTTCGTGGACGGGACATTTAAAAGTTGTTGCCCTCTTTTCGATCAACTCTACACCATACACGTAGACTTGGGAAGTACTCCAGATGCAACACGTATCATTCCTGCTGTTTACGCGCTATTGCCAAACCGCAGAGAAACAACCTATAAGAGGCTTTTTAAGTTACTACAAGATAAGGTACCTAATTTCATTCCAAAAAAGGTACACATTGACTTTGAGCGTGCCGCAATAAACGCACTAAGAGATGCTTTCCCCGAAGTTGTTATCAAAGGATGCAATTTCCATTTCAACCAAGCAATCTGGAGAAAAGTACAAGAACTTGGATTGGTCCCACAATACAAAGAAAATAAAAAAGTTCGAGATCACATACGTATGTGTGCCGCGTTGGCATACCTACCAGAAGATCATATCGGCGACGCTTGGCTAAACATAATGGAGAACGCACCAAACGAGGAAGCTGTTGTTAAATTCAACGATTATTTTGTCGAACAATGGCTGGAAAACGAGTTGTTATGGATATGCTATAATGAGCGACACCGTACTACAAACTCCGTCGAAGGCTGGCATAATAGACTGAACAGACGCATTGGCAAGTGTCACCCTAATATATTTGAGCTCTTCAACGTACTTACAGAAGAAATGCATTACTATGACATCGTACAGCAGCGGTGCGACCTACACATCTCTACGCCGAAACGTTCAAAGAAATACAGTGATTTGGACAGCCGCTTAAGCAAAATATTAAGTGAATATTTACTTCAAAAAATTGAAATTCGTGAGACATTAAATCGTTTAATATATATTGTAAAATTTGATTAGGTAGCTTACCTATATAACTTATATTAATGTAATAATGTAATATAATAAAACATCTAAAAAAAATACAAATCCAAAGCAACAAAGCCTATAATTATTTTGGTATTAGGTACCTACAGGTAACCAGGCCGTCACAATGGTCGGTGTACGAAACGAGAAGCCGATAGTGGATTAATTTATTTGGTGTACGAAACGAGAATTTTTCAGGTAAATTTTCGAGGTGTACGAAACGCGAGTGTACGAAACAAGAAAACACCTATATTAGACCCCTTAACAGTGATATCTAGAATAGCCGTAGGTACTTACGGCTATTTTGTATTTTATCTTAAATTAAGGTGTTTTTTTTTTCATTTTAGGTGAAACTACTGTCACGTAAGAATTTTGATACGAACTAGGATATGGGCAACAAACGTTTGTTTAAGCCATCGTTTGGCGGAGGATTTTTGTTATTTAAAAGAATACGTTCAAATAGTTTTTCGTTTCCTTTTGAACTCTTATGCTAAGATTAAGAGTTTTCTGAAAGAATAATATGTTTATATGTATTTGTTTTTTAAATATCAGTTATGGTTTCAGATATCGTGACATTTATTAGTTTTTTTTTTGAGTTAATACTAGTATTAATTTATTTAATATACATATTATTAATCGGATCAGTTAATCGGATCAGATTAAAAATTTTCCGCTTACAAGATGATAGTACCGCTGTTAAACATACTGTATAAGATACATGTAAGTCACATCAAGTTTGACGTTTTATATTGAATGAAAATGAAATGATCTTTAAATTGAAATTAAAGACATTTCGGCTTGTAAGCCTGATTTTTTTTATGTCACCGATATTATCTTTTTACAAACCCTTACCGCTTTTTAGGACGTGGACAATAGTATGGCTTGTGATATGTGAAAATTGCCATCAATATTAAATTAGACTTGTAAAGTTTTTTATCTTAAATTTATTGACGCTTTAAAATTATAAGCCTAAAATAATAGGACCAATAGAAGAGAAGTGCAGCTAGTTTAGTTTTCTCCTAATGAGTAAGGTCCATAGACAATTTACCTTTAGATAAGCAAACAATAATCACGAAAGTGGCAGTTTTATGGCCTCGCGCATGTAAACAAAGCTAGACACTATTAGCCATGCGCACTGCAACATTATCGTTTGACGAATGGGAAAATAGACAGGTCCGGGCTTTAAAATTTAAATTATTGCCAAAAAATTGGACTTTCTTCTTAATTTTTGATCAAGTTTGGAAAAAGGTAGTGATTTCTGGCATTTTTAGTAGTTGCAAACCTATCAGATTTCGAGGATAGAAAATTGTTTTTAAGGTTTTGTTTTTAAAATTTGTTTAAAAATGATTCGTCGTCGTGTTTTTAGTTCGAAAAAGAAGAGAATAAGTGAATTAAACTAGTCTGATAAAATCGAATATAAAAACAAACAAAACCAGCAAAAAAAACAATCTACTGTGTTATCGCGTACCTAACCTCAAGTCAAATATTAGTGGGTATACAACTTGTATTGATTTTTACATCTTGGCAAAAACTTGGGTACGTGTAAAACATTTTCAAGCAAAATTTCGTGTTCAAGAATTTGAAAACTTTTTACCCGAGAACTTGACCCGTGAAATACTGGCTTTATTAAAAGCTTAATGTCGACGTGTACAGATTTTAACCAAAAAATTAACCAACCAGCAGCTTTGACAGAAAATTAATTTTCTCACAATCAGACACAATTCACTAAACTACACAAAAACTAGAAATCCGTAAATATTAAACACCCACAATCCACGATAGCTAAGAAAACTACAAGGAATCCACAGAGAAACCTTAAAACACAACAAAAAAAATAGCGGCCCAGCCGGTTCTGTAGAGTATCTTGAGCAGGTGGATTATTGTCGATAAAGTAGGACAGGCCGATAACACGAGATTTGTGCGCATGCACGAAGGTGTCCAGAAGGAAGCCATCTGACCGGCGAGTCATGCGCTCCGACGTATTTTTTCACCCATAAAACGTAACTTTTGTTTGCGCAGGGGATAAGCTGTACGTATCTAAAGGTAAATTGTCTATGGTAAGGTCACGTTTTAATTTGTCCCAAATTTGGTCTTAGTTAGTTTAATTGTGTCAGAAGATTTTAAGATAATTTATAAATTAATAATTAATATTTGAATAAACTTTTATTATTATTATTATTATTATTTATAAATAATTTTTAAAATATTATAATATATTTAAGAATACGGTACCCAAGTAACATTTACAGTTACCTTAGGTTACATAATTTCAGGGTTAGTTACATAAGTGTGTTTAAAAGCTTCCAGTGAGATTCTGTAGTGTTTGTCTCTATAAATGTGTTGTCAGCAACTAGAACCACTGGCGTTTATAAATCAGTCACGGTATATTGTTCATGACCATGCCAATTAAACTAATTAGATTTTTTATTATAAATGGTGACTAATTGATAAAAATTCTGGTGTTGTTTAAAAGATCATTATAGGTCTCAGTTTATACCCCAAAGTGGTTTTAAGAACCTTTTAAAACCATTTATCACCTACGGTAATATTTAGATTGTTATGCTTTGGTATAAAACCTTTAGTACAATAAATACCCTTCGAACTCTTATACTGCTGAGTTAGATATAACGTCACATTAGTAAATAAGCTTTGTATCATGCAGCACAGTCTTGTTTTGCCATTAAAATTCATGTAATTATGTCTACTTTAAAGAAAATGAACGACTGGAGAACTTTAAAAGCACATAACCAGTTTTAGAATAAAAATTGATCAAATCTGAATTTTGTTAGTATTGAAACTACAATTTCAACTATCAGATTTGTGATTACTACACAGGGTTCGTCACAAACAACAGTTTTTGTTTTTTGGATTTTTTTATGGGAACATCTGGAGTCACATGTGTATAAAACCAATTTTAATAATAAATTAGATCTCTTGAAAGAAAAATAAGAGTAGTTATTGCAAATATCCTAATACAGCAAGTTAGGAACTGTTATCGGGAATTCAATTGAACTATGCGAACTCGGTGGTACCACGTTTAAATAAAAGTTTTATAATTTATGATTAAAGGAATTGATCAAAATATGACATGTAATAATAAAAATATTTCAAAAGTAGGCAAATCAAAATTAGTTTTCCTACAACAAAATCGATACACTCGGCCAGATATAAAATCATATTCGAAGTAAGAAAGCGACAATATTTGTTTTTATGTAAATTTATTTTACTAAAAATGCTGTTTCTGACGAGACGTGTATAGTAATCGCAAATGTGATATTTGAAATTATTGTAGTTTCAGCACAAGCAAAATTCATTTAATAAATTAAGGAATAGAAAAAAAATCCTAAAAAGGAAAAATGTTGTTTTTGAAGGACCCTGTAAATCAGATCTGATTCGACATAGTATAGTTTCAGCACAAGCAGACGTTCTTAGAAATAATAACTTTTTCGTGGGGAAAAATTAGCATGTGCATGGGGCATTGGTGAATACTCCAAGACGTCATGCCAGTTTTACAAGTTGAGTAATACTTTTTACTCAACAAATAAAGGTATTATAAGCCGCCGGCCACTTCTGTTTAAAGTAATCCAGACAGAACGGTTGCACTTGTTCGCATCATAATAAAATATGCTATTCCAAAATAAAACAGAAGAAAAGGACAGATATTATATTACATACATAACGGTAGTCATTGGAACTTGTAGGTACGAACCTCTAGTAATGCTGGTTACTATAGTTACTGTAATAAAATCCACCGTTTAAGGCATATTATTATAAAGGTTATAATATAGGGATCTTTAATAAAACTTAAAATGTTACTTGGATACCCACGTATAGTGTAATATTATGTAGGTATTGGCTATATTGTGTTTTCCAGGTAATTTTAATTTGTTTTGTATAAAGCTACATTTATATAACTAGTAGAATACTAATCGCGCCTTTTAGCCAGTCCCTAAAAGGTTTTTGAGAGAACCGCCGAAATTCGTTTTCATTGTTGTTGGAAAATTGAGCCACCTTGCTTTAACATTAGTTGACTTTTGTGAACTTAAAAAATGACAAGGACAAATATTTTAATAAAATATTATATGTATACTATTGTATACTTAACTAAATTGATGCTGCATCATTATCAAATATCTCTTAAACTAAAAAGGTAAAATATAAATTACGATTAGGAAAACAACTGCATATATTGAATCTATAAAAGCTACAAGTTTTAAACAGATAAACAAAGCATAGAATTTATGCGAGAAAAATACTAAACGCTAATAATTTCCAAACTCTTATTTTGTTAATAGGATCTCTTGGCTTAGCACGGCATTGTAGACGTGGTATTACACCTAAGAACTATCTAAAATGTCAGTGTCACTCTTCGATACCATTTTTAATTGCTTAAAACGTTCAAACAATAAAAATTTAACATAAAAATATTTGAAAATTGTTTATGATGATCTGTAGATTATTTAGCATATAGATAATTATTCCGTTGCCTAGTTATATTTATACAACATATTCTGGGACTGGCTTGTTATTTTAGTAATTAATATTAAACGTTAAATTGTCTGTTTATTATTTCTTCGATATAGTTTATTGGGACAATGGAATCAATTTGAGGCTATAAACCGTGTGAAACGGATGCAAATAGAATTCCTAAACGGTGGACTACACCCGATTTGGGGGTCAATCTTGTCCGTGCCAATTATTTATGTCACCATCAAAAGTGTAATGTAAGTTGATGCTAACCAGACAGTGGCGCACACAAGGGGGTGGCACTGGGGCACGTGCCCCCCCCCCCCCCCCAACAAGTAGCTCAAAACCGGAGTACTCGATTGTTGAAATATGTAACCGACATCACTCGGTCTAGCACTGACCGCAAGTTCTAACATTTCCTACTAATAAAGTAGCGACTACTCGATCGATTATCGAAATTATCAGTTTTTCCCATCCCTACAGCAGAACGAACATTTTCAACTTTGAGAAGGCTTAAAACTTATTATTTAAGAAATACAATGGGAGAAAATCGGCTAAATGGACTTGCTAATTTAAATATTCATAGGGAGGTACATATTGATACCAATGAAGTCTTAAGTATTTTAAAAGAAAGAGGACCCAGGAGGTTGGATTTTGTTTTGGAAATGTGTATATTGCTTGCATTATTTATATAGTGTCACCAGTAAAGTCTGCATCATATGGTTTTTTTTTATTAATAGCTTTATTCGAAATTTGACTTTGGCATCGAGTTCTGCTTCGATCAAGATGAAAATTAAGCAAAAGAATAGTAGTCACGTGATTCGCATTATATGTCAAATTTTAATTTTTTTCAAAAAATAATTCAAAAGTGGGGTTATTTCTAAAAATATCGAAAAGTTATTAGAAAAAGTTTTTTTAAATGCAGTTTCTAGCTCACATGCAAAATTTCAGCTGGATAAGATAATTTTGATTTATTACCTATATTTTGTAAAGTGCACCACTTTTGCAAAATAAGACTCAACGCAACCTACATAAAACTTCTTAGTTTTGACAATACTTTATTTCAGATACATTTTCTTTAAAGTATATATATATTAAATGCGTGTTTTTCTACATAATCAAAATTGGGCTATTAAAATTTGGTCGCATGTGATGCACTTTGCATTTGTTTTTGACTCTGTATAAGGTAACTTCATAAAATAAGTATTTTTGTAAACGTAGTTTGTGTTTAAAAGTAAAAAAATAAAAAATAAAATAAAGGGGTTTTAAATTAAATCGTTGAAAATAAATAAACTTTACGTTAAGTTAAACTAAAATTTATTTTCCACTTAATGAACACTTTACTGATGACGCTGTGTTATTTTTTCTTAATATTAAGGTGTATTACTTTCAGACACAAACTACGTTTTCAAAACTTTTGAATAATTTTTTGGAAAATATTAAAATTGGACAGATAATGCGAATCACGTGACTACAATTTTTTTGCTTAATTTTCGTCTCGATCGAAGCAGAACTTGGTGCCAAAGTCAAATTTCGAATAAAGTTAATAATAATAAAAAATCCCATATGATGCGGACTTTACTGGTGACACTGTAGATATTTAAAAAACAATTTTTTTGCAGCAGTTTAATTAACCCTTCCCTCTTTTATTAAGGTAAAACTATTAGTATTTTATATAGATTTTATATTGTGCCCCTCCCACGATTAAGTCCTGAGTGCGCCACTGTAACCAGACAACTTTCATGCGGGTTACACGAGGGTTTTTAACAAACCAGGCAATGACTGACACAAATAACATTGACACACAATATTTAGTCACAATTAAAGTTGCCTGAGTAGTAAATCAAGAATGAAGTTGACCGGGCTACTTTGATTGTGAGAAAATTATTTATGCCAATGTCATTTACGTCACAGTTACGTTGCTGGTTAGTTAATTATTTTTTAAAATATTTGTGCAACGCGACAAGTGTTGACGAAAGCTTTTCAATTAATGTCATGTTTATATGGGGTGGAATATTTCAACTGGAATAAATTCAGTATTAGGAAGCCACTCTATTTGATGAGAAAATACAGAACTACGGCCTGAGTTTATTTTTAGTTTTGGAAGTCTTCAAACATAAGGACGCTAATCTAAGTTATTCTTTTTTTGATACATAATCTAGATATAAAATTGGCACTTAATATAAAATGTGTACTTTGAATTCATCGCATAGATAATTCTAGTGATAATGATAAGCACAGTTTTACTCGATCGACGCAGAAGAGACGTTTTCGTTATCCAGCTTATTCTCGTTACCAATTTAAGGTCTTATGACAGTGTAAGGGATTATTATTAATCACAAAGGAAATAAAATATTACTACATTCGCAATATTAGACATGTCATCACATGCTGCTAATATATTTTGACAGTTTTGGGGAATTTAATTTATCCCAAAGTAATAAGGTTGTGGTACCGACATAATATGCATTGGGGTCACATTGTAATATGTATTCCTTGAGACAACTTTATTTTTTAAATATGTTTCTTCGTATGAACTAACTTTATTATCTTAAACCTAATGACATGTTTTCTTATCATTGGTTGTATTTAATGGAGTTAAAAGCTAGTGAAGTCCTTACTTTACAGTATCTTAAGTTCAATTTCAGGCAAGTGTTGACAGTTTGCAGATGATGTTTTAAAAGACTATTGCTGTTGCATTTTATATCATCCAGATGTCATTGCAAGCTTCAAGATGGACCACACGGACATGTAATACGATATTACATCAGTTGTAATGGATTTAGCGATTGAAGACTATAAACTGAAACTAATGACTGAATGTGGTCTGAGCATTGGAAAAAATAAACACACTTGTTATTGGTCGTATGGAGCTTTGCTAGGTGGATTGAGTAGCTTAGCGTTTAGCTTCCATGTTGACCAGCTACATTGTGTGATATTAATAAAAATAAATTATAATCCATGTGAAAGATAGTCCAAAATTCGCCATTATATTTTCTGCCATACTTACTCCATGGAATTTAGCAACAAGAGTTTCCACATAATAAACAGATTTATGACATGCTACAACGAAAGCGGATCATAAAAGGACCAGCATAATCAACGACGACGTTTTGAAATGAAATGTCAAATCTCGTTTTTGTTACGAACAACGTTTTTACGTATTAATATACCGTGTGGTTTACCAAATTTCGTGTTGATACAAGCTAGTATGTCTCACGAAATAAGACTAGAGGATGATGTGGTTCACAATGTAATAAAATGATGGCCCTTGGGTAGAGTGCCGTATTGTATCTTGTAAACAACATGACAGTTTAAATTTAATTTGCACGCAGAACATCATTTGAATAAAGTGTGCGAAGCTAAAAGCCAATTTGATAAATGCTTTACTTGGATTTTTAAATCTGTATGGGTAGTTCTTACAAAATGTACTTAAACCAGGATATCTTTTATGTCAATTGTATTTTGAGAGAGTAAGTTTAACTTTGCGTTTGTCTAACAACTTGAGACTAAGAATAATTAATCGTTCACTGTGAGTGAGAGAGATTTATCAATTTTAAGTTTGAAAAGTAAAAAATTTGCAAACTGTATTTGAACTCTCTCAATTCTGGTAATATTAGTCATATAGAAGAGGGACCAGACCACACAACAGTTCTCAAAATTGCCTCTGATTAAAGAAAATTTCAAACTTTTTAATACTTCTAAATTGCCAAACTCATAATATACCTATATTAGTTGATACTCTTATTAATTCACAATACACCAAAGCTGTCGGTCCCGGCCATCTCTGGTCGTTAAGTCACGCTAGAGGCGCTTGCGCGACCTGAAAACTCTAGCACCAGACTTGAGCACCACAAGTTACACGAACTTTACTTTTTTTATGGTGTAGGTATACAAAATTGGTACCTTGTGAAGGAAATTACTTTGCACTTTAAAATATTAAGCTGCTTTTTATTTGCAGTACACCACAAAATTAAACGTAAGATATCCGACTGAAGGAGATGATTGTCGCCAATGTTTGTAATTATACGAGAGATTTTTAGATAAGAGAAAAAATAAGAAGAACAATGCACCTAGATAATTAAGGAACAATAAAAACAAAACTGGGCCTAGATGGGATCCTTGGGGTAGGGGAATGTGAGGCAAAGTGGAATACTTGGAACCAAAACAGCCTGCAAAAAATAGTAAATGAAACAATGGTGCTCCAAATAACATAAATATTTTGCTTCTACATACTCTTGAAACAACATACAAAAAGATAACTAAAACATTGGTATTTTTTTTTAAAAAGCATAGGTAAAAATTCGTTTAAACTAAAACCTGTTTAGAACAAATTAGGAAAATCTTATTTTTCCGTGCCTAAGCATCTCATAAGTTTGAAGTCGGCCAATAACTTCCTGCAAGTAGATAAAACTTCCATCTCGTGTATCTGGAAACACGTAGATGTTACAAAATCAAACGAACTTACCTGTGACGTTCGATTGTAATTATATGTAGCACCTCGTCCGAAGAGATCACTTGAGTTTTACTATGTAGTACCGTCTTTAGGTACTAGATGGCGTCACAATATTAAAGAGAAGAAAACTTTATCTACGGTCTAACAGCTCCCTTCCTCATCAACTAACCTCATTCATTTTAAAGATGATATATTTTTACACTAGGGGGAAATTCAAATTTAGTTTAGCAGGCTATAATTTACCGGGAGAGCTAACCATTTGAATATAGGGAGAGGCGGGAGTGATCTCTTCGGACGAGGTGCTACATATAATTACAATCGAACGTCACAGGTAAGTTCGTTTGATTTTGTAATTATATTAGGCACCTCGTCCGAAGAGATCACTTGAGTTTTACTATGTAGATGTTTAAAGTCTGTAAAAATATACGGGGTCTCCGATTTAGGTCTGATTAAACGATTAGGAATTACTAAACTGTGATTTATTTAATTCCAAAGGTAAAATAAATACACATTAATAACAGAAATTTACAAAATGACTTTTGTATAACTTATAATGCTAATATTTAAAATTCAAAAGATTATATGTTAAAGCTGAAATACCTTTAACATTGCTTAAGAATCTAAACTATTCTAAACATTTATCGGAAAAAACTGCTCTAGAAAATGTTATTGTTTTATCTATGAGCGGGCGATTATAGAACTTCGCAAATGTGGCCGATGCGTTTGACCATGTTCCTCCTGAATCCGGACGGGCCTTTGAAGTTTAAATGTCGATTTTGACTATTGTCCACCTTTAAATTTGGCCTTAATTCCTGGCCAGATTTTTCTAAGGCTTTTGCGGTTTTTACCTTATCTCCAAAATCGCTTCCATATAAATATTTGTCTACTTGGGAGGTATGTAAAGCCTCCCTGAACGATTTGTCAATAGTAGGGCTGATGAAGGCTCTTCTAGTGAGAGAGAATGAGTGATGTAGGTCACACAGTATTCGGCCTGCATCACTAAGTGGTAATAAAATTTTGTTACATTGTTCCTTGGGAAAATTTTCATCTGAACAAATGGCTGTTAATGCTTCACCAATGGCTGCAAGGCCCGTACCTAACTGGTTTTGAGCAACTACCTGAAATTTGTCTTTTTTCAGGGAATATTGCGTTGTAGCAGCCAATATTTCAGGGTTCAGGTCTGGAGCATTCAGTTCCAGACAATTATTTGGTGTTGGATGCCTTGTTAATAGTTCGGTTCGAGTTTCTTTGGTCAAACCATTAGCAATAATGTGGCACCAACGGCTTTTTAATGCTGGGTGTAAGTGTTTATTATTATTATCACCCCCTGATGGGTCTTCCCCTAGGGCTGTCAAAATGTCCTGGTGGATGAGAAGCTCATGATCTGATGCTTCATTCGAGTCCACCAGAACTGCCTCGGTGTCAGAATCACCAGCACACAATACTAGATCATCCGATAGGTGTGTTAACGGAGCTCTTATATGTCTTGGGCTTCCAGGGGGTGTTCGAGCGGGTGTCGTGTCTCGAAGACGACGATCAGCTCTGTGGGCGTCATTATTTTTTGTCGTATCTCGCAGATTACGATCAGCTCGGGGAGCATCATTGTTTGTCATGTCTCGCAGGCCATGATCAGGACGCGATTTATTGGAATCCGTGCTTAGAGAACGACTTCTAGATTTATAAAGCCTTGAATAAGAGCGACTTCGTCGTTTCTGCCGCCTTGAGTTCTTTGATTTAGATCTTGATCTGGAGCTTGAGCAAGATGGCGGACGTTCAAGAAGCAACTTTTCTAACTTCTTGATTTTCCTTAGTAATCGTCGCTTCGATGGCGACTCCCGCTCGGAGTCGCTATCTTCATGATGTTTTCTTTTATTTTTTGTCATTATTTCCCTAAAATTAAGAAAAAATGATTAGTAAATATTAAAAGTAGTAAAAAAGTTGTGACACCTTCTAGCACAAAAAAACGAATGAGGTTAGTTGATGAGGAAGGGAGCTGTTAGACCGTAGATAAAGTTTTCTTCTCTTTAATATTGTGACGCCATCTAGTACCTAAAGACGGTACTACATAGTAAAACTCAAGTGATCTCTTCGGACGAGGTGCCTAATATAATTGCACATATGTCGGTATTCACGCATGTAAGTTATCATAATTTCATCGCCTTCAATGGCTTCAACCTGCGCTACAAACTTCTTCGTGGCACCTTTTTTATTTTGAAGTCCAGGTAGAAAGTCATTTTTATTTAGATTTTCTAAAGTTACTTTTTCAGTTGACAGTTGTTCTATCGAAGAAATAATGACACCTTCACCTGAGGTAAAGAGGCAAAAGTTGTAGACTCAATATCGTGCTCCTTCGATTTTTTCTGCTTGCAACTTAAAATCGGCTGCAGTTTTCTTTTTACATTTTTGTCGCGATCTTAGGAGTTGAACTAGCAGCCTCAAGTTCCTCTAAATTTGGCGTAGTCGTAAGTATCGTAGTTTTTCCTCGTTTAAACTGTTTTCTTTGTTTGGGAAAAGGTATGATTTCGCTGGGTGAATAGTAGACATCTTCAGTAGAAGACTGTGTTTGTGCAAACGAGCAGCCAGGTTTGGGCGACAGTTCGTTTCTGGTTACTATTTTGTGCTTTAGAAATGTTCGCCTTTTCTTCTTTATTTTGGACTGAACCCGAGTTATCCTGAAGACCTGGAGGAGGAGTCTTTTGTTCTCTTGCCTGTTGAAGTTAAGTTAAGTTATTATTTTCTGGATCTTGATCAGTAGTTTCTGCAGCCCTAAACATTTCTTCAGGAAATATTTCTGGATTGTATGGCCATATTTCTGTATTTTTGAATCCACTTATAAGAGCAAATTTCAAAATATTCCTCTATTTGGTACCTACATAAAAAATAAAAAACAAAACAGTTTTCAGAATTTAATAAAATTTTGTATACAGCGTGGTACTGGACCACGGATGTCTGGATTGTTACTGACTACATAGTTTATAAAAAAAATCAGCTGCCAAAATGACATTTAGAATTTTAGAGTTCCAGTAGATGGATAATGGATCCAGTATACTGAGATTTTGATTAAAACTAGTAAGCAGTTATGGTTTATTTTCCATGCAATAAACAACATTCACAAAATTAATAAAAATCATTTGGTAAATCATTAAATAGGAATATAGGGTTTCGGCGCTTTCCTATGTCTAGTGAATCGTCTATTATAATATGTCAGGTTTGCTGGGCCACTTCCAACCTTTTCCATTGGTAGTCGCTTCCATAGCGTTAGCAGAAATGTATTGGTTGTTAATATTGAGGACCTTCCCTGGAAATATATTTTCATTGTAAGAAACTCGTACCCAGTTTCCAGGCTGAAGTACCGTAAAGTGGGGCGACTTGAAACCCTTTTTGATATATTTGACCACCTACCGCCCAGGTAGCATTCGACGTACCTGCGACGTACGAAAAACGTCAACGCAGACGTCTAATTCACTTATTTAATTACCGTCAAACGGGGCTACTTTGATCAGTTTTTTGGCTTTTGTTCTAAAATCCGGAGACGCGCGTAAATATTTCTGATTGTAAAAAATGCAAGGTGATGTAAGAAGGTCTCTTCTGTACTCTGACAAAAAATAATTTTTTTTTGTCTACACATGTCCCTAAAAAAAAATTAAAATGAGCTGATCAAAGTTTTACGGGATTTGGGGTTACTTTGATCACTTGATCTTTTTGCGTGTTTTAGCCATGTTAGGCAGCGAATCAGTCAAAGTAACCCCAACCATCGAATACTTTGATTAAAAAAAAAACCTTCCTTAAAAAAAAATTTTCAAAATTAAAGAAAACAACTCTTTTAAACTGAAAATAACAATTCTTTATTCCCATAACTAAATGAACACAATATTTTCATGAAAATGAAATGAAAAATGAACACAACATTTTCAAAAAAGCAAAAAAATATTCTTCTAAACTTTATTTATTAAAAACTTAGTTAAGATCGATATTTCTGAAAAAATACGATCCCCTCCTCGAAGAGAAGGGCTTTATTACAGCAATAACTTCAGTCGTTTGGATGATGCTTTCGTCTGGCACATCAGGGAACACGAAGAAATTTGTTTTTTTCCCCACTCGTTCCCTCATGAAGCGAATCACTAGGTCGTTCGAAGAATCAACCTCTGTAACACAGCCTACAAACTTTTTCGATAAGTTAGAGCCTTCTACACTCATATTGACAATTACGAAGTCCCCAACTTTGGCAGTCACGTCCTGGGTAGAATTGTCCTCGATTTCTTGGTTCTGGCTAGAACAACCCTGCTCTTCCTCAATTTCTTCCGTTGTTTCCGGAGATGGAGAACGAGATTCTTGATCTATCAGCTCGTCGTTCTCGGCTGATACATGAACGACGCTGACCCCAGGCACAACTTTCAACATTTTCCTTTTTTGTCTGTTTGGTGTAGTGTCATCTTTGTCAAATCTCTGACGTTTCAAAAAGCTTATTAAATTTTCGTTGATTTGCTTTTGGTGCTTCTGGCTGAAATCCAGGTATCTTGCACAATACCCTCTCCGGATTAAAAGGAACGATTCCTGTGGCAGCGAATCCACTTATTAAATCTCGAGATATCGCACCTGGTTCTTTAGCCGATTCAGGATTGTCCATTGCTAGCAGCGAACTTTGAAGAAGCCGTGGAAATTCTTCTTTGGGCAAAGATGATATTCGAGGGTTTTTGTCTTTCCATTTTTTCAGGGTAGAGCGCCATGCATTCTTCATAGGACGGAAAAAACAGACATCGAGTGGTTGCGTCAAATGGGTTGAATTTGGCACAAGGCATACAAAATCAATGTTGTTCTGCTCACATGCTTTCAACACGTCGTCTGAAAAATGTGCAGCTAGATTGTCTCCGATGAGTACTTTTTTTCCTTGTAAGGTTTTCGCATGAGGTAGAAAGCTGTTCATAAACCAATCACGGAATGTGACTGCTTCCATCCATCCATGTCGTGTCCTATTGTATCTCGCGCCAGCAGAGCAACATCTTTGATTGCAGCAAGGAAAGCCTTTGGGACCATTCTCTGTCCAAGTGTTCCACATTTTCTCAGCTCTGTATACAATATATGGAGGCAGCAAAACACCGGATGCAGAACCACACATCATCACTGTTGTTGCTGACTTGCTATAATTGCAAATCTGCTCCGGATATTTCACTCCTCGCCGGTAAATTTTGAAGCTTCGTCCAGGGTCATTGGAGAAGTTTGTCTCGTCGTAATTGAAACAATTAGCAGGTGGTACCCCTTTAATTGTTTTTTCAATGTTCTTAAAATATTCCTTTAGACTGGTCTCGCTGACTGTTGCTCTGGCCCTTTTGATGTTTGCGGCAACTCTTTTAACCACTGCTGATTTGTGTCGTAGGAGTAATTGGTCGACCCAGTCTATTCCTGGTTTGTTCTCTTTCAACCAAGAAATAATTTCACCCTTCTGATCTAAGCATGATTTTGCAAGTGCTTGGATATCCGCTTTACTCAAAGGAAAGCCCCATTCACCGCAAATAGCAGCAGATTCTATAAACTGGAGCTCCTCTTCATTAGAAAAAAGGGTTGGTCGACCCACAGACCTTATATGAAGGCCATTGTATCTGTTGTATAAAGTGCCAAATGGTATTTTGTACGTGTCTGCAGCTCTGCGAATTGACCATTGTTCATCAACAATTTTTTGTAATGCTTCTTCAATGGTTGCATCAGTGTAGTTCCTATAAGTGCGGCCACCCACTTTTTTCTGGTAGTGACGCACCATCTCGTAGAAGCTGAAAAAAAAAGAATTCTCCAATTAGAACCTACCAGTCTTATGCCAGGGTAACTTTGATCGGGTGATCAAAGTTCCTCATACCAATCGATCAAAGTTACCCCAGGTGATTTTGGAAGGTTCACAAAGAATGTAAACAAACCACAGAAACAGGCTTCTGGGAAAGTTAGTTTAGGATAATGATCTTTTCGGAAAACAGGTCGAAAAGAATGCCAGAGTTGTAGTTTTTCGTGCACAGATGAAAGTATGGAGGGTATTATTTATGAGGAAATTAAAATTGGAAATTATCTCACCTTTTTTCACATGAAAACGGAAATGACCGGCACCGAACCTGCCTTGCCGCTCTCTGGGAACATCTGACTGAATGTGTGGTTGGTTGCCTGCATCCTCAGATCAACGGTTTTTAAATAAGGGCGCGTTTACATGTTGAAGAGCCAAAAATCAAAGTTACCCCAGAATTATCAATGTAGCCCCGTTTGACGGTACGTCAAAATGACGGGCAAATGTCAACGTCCTCAGACGTCAGTTTAAGACGTCTGTCAGACGTCAAAGATAGACGTCTATAAAACGTCAAAATTATACGTCTTTTAACGTCGATATTTAAGGTCTTTTGGGCTAAAAGATAAGATAATTTTAATGTTTAGTCATATTTATTAAAAAATCGTTAATACAAAAAAATCCACTAATACCGATACAAAAAAATCAAATAATATAATACTTTCTGCCTACATAAAAAAAATATGTATGGGTAGTTTATATTATGTAACAAAGGAAAAGCTGCGAAAGAATTGTCTGTAAGAGGAAAAATAATACATTTAGTTATAACATCCTGAAAACTTAGCTCTCTTAATTCAGATAAGGATTCAACAATAAAGATTTGTAAATCGCTTGATTCAAACGGGTAAGAAAACAATGATTCATAGGATAAAAATTCTTTACAAATAAATATTATAACACCATTACAATCTACCAATATATTATGTATTTGACATATTCTATTTTCCTTGCTAAGACAGTATGAATTTTTAGATGACCTAGCATAAATAGTAAAAGTCATATTTTTAAAACTTATTTTCTCATACTGATTATACTTAGTATATTTTAATATAGGACCACGATTATGCTCCCAACTGGTCTTTAAAGAATCAGAAACAACTGTTGTCATATTTTTTTCATTCAATTCATTTAAACGGCGATAAAGTTGTTGCAATGGTCTATTAGGGGAACGTATTAATCTTTTTATTGCACCCAAATGGTTTTCAAAAGGAAAAGCAAAAATATTATCTAAAATTCCATATATTCGTGCATCATCAGCGATGTGAATTAAAGCATGTATATTATGTACAAGAAAGTCTAAACCATACATTTTTTTACAGTGTTTAACAAAAGTGCATAATAATCTGTCAGCTAAATCGCACCCCAGTTTTTCCAAATTTCTCTGAGACAATAAAATAGACATAGCATAATGTAACAACAAAAAATGCTCATAAACTGCAATATTAAGATGATTTTTTAAAACAACGACCTAAATACAATAGGAATGATCTGAACTGTGTAGCTTTCCAAAAAGATATTTCGGATATTTTTTGAGGTTTTCTAATAAATTCATCAGGAAGAAAAGCACTTAGATTTGTTAAATAATCAGAAATAAGAATAATATCTCTAGATTTTAAACGTACTCTATAGTAGGGCCCACCGGTCCAAGAGTTAATTAATTTCTTCACTACTCCTAGGCAGACACAGTGCATATAATCATTAGGAAATAAATTTATTAGGTCAATAGGTAAATTAGTTAATGGGGATATGGAAATATGATGATCACCATCAGCTTGTGCTAAAAATGACTGATTTGTTCTTTTTTGTGATAAAACACTATCAAGGATCATACGCCCATTAACATAGTCACCAGAAACGGTACATCGATCACAAGATGAGTAACCATTATGACCTTTAGTGCACTTTATAAATGCCTTGGCTGGGGCATCGCAGACAAAGCTATGTATTTCAAAAGAGTAAATTCTACTGTTAAAATATAAACCATTATTTAAAAGTTCTGAAACTTCTTCTAGAAAGTCATTTAAATAGGAGTCTAAAGGTTGTGGTTTGCTTTTGCCACAAAAAACACCCACGACAAAACATTTTGGTTCCACAGATAAAACATTTTTAATAAGTCCCAAAATTGGCCAAAACTGAAGCGGTGAATTGTTATTAGAAAAAACAGGTACACCATCAACATTAAATGCAACTTTAATTTTATGCTCAGAGTCAAAAGAAGGATTATTGAGAAGAAACCGCTTTAAATTATTGGCTAAACCTAAGTGGATGTATTCACCAGAGTCTAACTGCTTCTGACCTGTTACCGCAACTGGAGTTTTTAATAATGTTCGTGCATCTAGAGGCAATGTTGGATGGTGTGGAGATAAAATATGTAATAATTCCGTAACACTCACATGAGTCACGTTATTTCGAAGCGCCCATTCTTTCAAATTATTTTTTAGAATATTAATGTTTTGAGAATCATTAGTAGATTTTGTTGAAGAACCAGAGGTGTCAATATCATTATTAGTATTTAAGTAACAGCTATCCAGGCCACTGTCAAATGAAATATCAGTAGCTAATTCTGAATTGCCAAGAGGTATATTTAATAAATCTGATGAGACCCGATCATGTTCAATGTTAAAATCTTTTGTGAAAAATGTTGAATCAATTTCTTTAATAGGAGATAAACTTTGTAAAACATTGTCATTATGTTCAGGACTAGAACTAGATGTATTATTATTTTCGCCATATTGGTTGTCTAAATCTTCTAATGCATTTTTAACTTCTTGGGCAGCTCTTCTGTAAATTTGGCGATTGCCAACTATTTCTTTATAAAATCTATTTTTTGACATAGTAAAATAAATAGCAATCTCTTTAAAAAATCAACATAACTTTAGAAACAAATTAGAATCAAAATGAAAAACAAACACAATAACTAATTATTCTTTTGGTTTCTTTTCTTTAAGCGCTCAGGGGCATGTTTTAACCATGTCTTAATGACATCTTCTATCTCTTTTGTAGAACACCCATTACATGTTAATTTAACAGCTCCTAATAATAAAAAAAAATTAAATTCAAGACATTTCAAATAAGAAAAATTTTTAAAAAATCATTAATTTATAATAGGCAGCACTTACGTAAAATTTCTGAGTTAAGTTTTAGCTCTGAAAAGGCCTTCTTTGTGTGACGACCATAAAAATTATAATCCTTGGCTAATGAGTCACCCAGTACTTCTTTTAAAATTCTGTTAGTTTTAGATGTCACATCCTTTCCACCAAAAGCAGACCAATGTTTTACCTAAAAATATTTATGTTTATTGTGTATACCTGTCAGGCTGTCACAGCAGAATAAACATCATTAGGATAATAACTTTATTAGTAGCAGAAAACAAACAGCAATTTCAAATAAAGATCTATACATAATTAATAGATTAAATACTTACAATGGCATTTGCACCTTCAGTTTTTGATATTAAGTAGTTCTCAAGAATATCAAGATCATCCGAATTGTTTAGAGGAAATGTAACTGGAAGGTCATCAGCTGAACTGAATTTGCAAAGCTCTCTTTTTGTTCTAACAAACTTAAAATTTTCTTATTTTGTTGTTTGACCTCCAACAGGTTAGTCAAAAGGATTTCAAATGCTAAAATAAAATATTCCAATATAGATATCCGATATAAATAAAGCACATATTTTTATACATCCACAGCTACTAATCAAAATATTTATGCGTTTTTAAACTTCAGGTACCTACCTGATGATTTTGGAATTATTTCTGATCGAGCTTCTGAACTAGTAACTAATTCTTTAGCTGGTCTTGTGAAATCTTGCGTAAGCTGTCTGTCTTTCTTAATGCTGCCCGAACATGATGAAATACTACTGCTACTACCTGTTTCATATTGATAATCATTTGGTGCTAGAAATACAGGTTAATATCTATTATTAAAGTCAATCAATTAATTATAATTTTCGAATGTCAATCCAAATGTCATAATTAAATAAAAAAGTTATTTATGGTGTTAATGTTAAGTGTCATTTTATTTTGTGAGAAGAGAAGTTTGGGATATGCGTGCAGCGAGTGTCCCATCACTTTAAACAACATAAAATCACTAAACTATTTTTTATACAAATAGGTACCAAAATGTAAAAAAATATTTTAAAAAACTATTTGATTTTTTTGACTTTGGCAGTTCAGGTAGTATAGGTTTTTGTATAGTATAGTAATAGTTTTTGGGAAAAAAATATTTAAAATGATTTTTAAAATACCCAGTGTCTGCAAAAAAGTTTGCACCACATGCGAACCTTTTTTATGCATTTGTTTTTTAAAAATCCGATTTTGACAGAATACCAGACAATGCGTTACATCTATCAGATATCATTGGAAAATTTTAAACCAGCAAAAGTGGTATTTTTTTAAAAATAAGAAAAAAAGTTATAGTAAAATATTGTTTCTTATTTTCCACAAACACTGTATAAGAAAGGTAAAAATAAATAAAATATTATAATTTCTATATCTATGGTAGGTAGATACCTTCAGAGTTTTTTTTAATATTTTTTAAATTTGGCGGCCTCGGAATATCATCTATTTCGGCATCATCATCGCTGTCAAATCTTATTGGCCGATTCACTTTCCTTTTACGTTGTAAAGTGAGGGAAGTATCCCCTTCAATATCTGATTGCAAATCTGACGTTTCTTCAGCTTGCTTTAATTTTTTCTGCGCTTTCTCAAAATCGTCTAAAACATAAAAACAAAACTTAAGTACAAATAGGAAACAGAAAAAGAACAGGTTTATTTTTGATTTTTTAATTCTAAATAAGATAAGAGTAGCAACTAAATAAAGGAAATTCAGTTGTAAAATAAGCTTCGAGTAATGAATACATCCACCCAGGATAAGTCAAGAAATACATCAACCCAACTAATAAATAAACTTAAAAATAAACACCTTGTATTTTAAAAATTTGGAGGGTGTTTCGAAAATGTAACACATTTATTTAATTTAAATGAAATACACTGCATTTTTAGATTCTATGCAAAATGCTTAACACATTCCATGTTTATGTTTTATACCTATCTCGAGACTTAGCTTTAACTGTTATCGAAATATAGACAATTAATAAATATTTTTTCAAATTTCGCAGGCTGTAAAACCGTTGGTAAAATCTAAATGGTTTGGATTTAACTATGAGAATTAAATGTAGGCAAAGCCAGGTATTCTAAGATGTTGTTAATGTTATCGATTTGGGATTTGGGGGACAATATCTTGAATTTATATAGTTTTATAGGTACATACAAAATTGTATGCACGATATCTGCTAAGTTGTTTAAAAATTCAACGGATCCATTTATTTTATGTAGACTTTAGGTTAGAGTTACTTACCAGTTGTGTAATAGCATTTTGTTATGGAAAATAATTTCCATTTCTCGGAATGGACTTCTTCACCTTTCTGTATCGCTTTATTAAATATTTTCGTGTCCTTATAAGGAGGCCAAAACACCTCTTTTTTGAAAGGCGTCAGCCACTTTGAGTTTATTACCGCAAGACCGCCACCATATTCTTGGCTAAATTCAATCACTGTAAACATCTTTCTAAATAATTAAACTAATCTTTAACACCGTATATTACACAAACGATGGTTATAATCACCTATTAACTTATTTTAAAAACGAAAAAGAAAATTAGGCCTTAACAACGACAACGTCACGTGTAATGTCAACTGTCAACCGATGACTCGACACGCCCGACCGACGGGCGGGAAACTCAAATCAACGGCGGGAACTGCACGAAGCGCCCGCGTCGCGTCTGTTGTTTATTGGGACTTCGTCGAGCCGAGTGGCGCCAAGTGGTAATGGATATCCTTGTCATAATATATACGTCAGACCGAATTAGGTACAACGGTACAACAAAGACGAAACTTACCTGAAGATATTTTATATTATTCAGTCACATATATGTTCTTATGTTTGTGTATTATTTATTATTTATTTATATCACAACATTACAGATAGGTTTTGATGGTCATAAGTATAGTCATAACAAAACATCGTCAATTATAATGACGTTATTTATTTATTTATTTATTTATCCATAAATACTCTACGGAATAAAATATTCCAATTGGTACATCTAAATATAAGATACAATTACAGCAGAAAAAAACAATACGTAGTACAAAGCAAACAACAGAGTTATTGAGCCAAAACAGATTAAAATAAATTAAAATAGTACAAGTCATTACAGGTTTTTTAGTGAATAAAGACTAATCCTAAACAAATCGCAATCCTGAAAATAAGTATTATAATTCTTCAGTAGTCTTGAAATAAAGGCATTTTGTCCGTAATTGGTTCTATGAGTAACTTCAAAGAAAAGTTGCGTCTGCCTCGTGCGCCTTGGTGGAACTAAAAAAAACACAGATTCAAGTAGGGCATTACAGCAAATTGTGCCATTCACAAGCTTATACAAGAAGACCAACAATGATTTTCTGCGTCGGCATTCTAGGCTCTGCATGCCACAAAGGAGAATTCTTGTTTCGTAAGATAGGTTTTGATAGGGAAACCTGAGCTTGAACAGAAGATATTTGGCGTATCTATTCTGAACACGTTCAATCCTTTTGATGTGGCACTGGTAATAGGGACTCCATATAACGGAACAGTATTCAAGCAGAGATCGAACTAGTCCACCATACAGAGCGTTAAGTGCCTTTGTATCGTAAATCTAAGGGTTATCATTAGGACTAGGCATAAAATATCTTACGTCATTTCACATACGTCATATCGACGTACAATAATGACGTACTGATAAGATAAGTACATAATTTGATAAGAACAATATAATTTCTTCTTTGTCATAACATAACATTGTCAATTAATGATGTCATCATTACGAATTTCTTTCTCGGCATAAAATATCTGACGTCATTTTACATACGTATTATCGACGTACAATAATGACGTACTGAGAGACGTCATTTTATGGTCAGTGACGTCTAACGTCAGAAATGACTTGAAACGTACGTCATTTTGACGTACCCTTGCTACCTGGGCGCCATTATTGCGCGGATTTTATTAAAACAAAAATTAGTTTAGATTACTTTGGGGTGGTGGCTATTGGATGGAGTACTGAAAAAGATGGTACTCTTGCTACTATTAAAAAAAAAAAATATAATATGGGTTTTTTCATCTCGCCCCATGTTGGGGTGACTTGAAATTATCGGATATTTTGATGTAAATATCAATTAAGCTAAGTAGCGGGGTGTCTTGAAATGCCGGAAAATAAAAAATATATAGGTAGGTAGTTCCTACTAGTTTTTTTTTCAAAATAAAACAACATGTCAACCTTTTTAAACTCAAAACTATATTAGAACAAATAAACGCAAACAAAATACTTGAACAAAACTGCTTTAAACTGTGTCAGTAATTTTTATCTGGCCTCGCCTCAATACTTCTACATTTCTAAGTTTTTTTAAAATCTCTTCTTTTTCAATCAGTCCAGTGTCTTCTACCGCTGGCGCTGGATATATATGAACGTTGGGTAATTTGTTGCTGGGTCTCAAAAATGTGCAAAAATAAGTGTCATCTTTTTCAACCGTTAATATTTTTGCAACATATTGAGCAATATTGTTTTTGACGGTTTTCATGTTTACCAAAATATAATCTTCACATTGGAACTCCTCAGAAATATTTTCTGATTCAGCTTCAGAGTCCAAAGTTAATGCATCGTCAGAGTCCATAGTTACATCGTCAGAGTCCATAGTTAATACATCGTCGTCAACGTCGCTCTCTGAGGAACTAAGAGATAAAACACTTGTTTTTTGCTGTCCCTTTTTTTTAATGTTTTTTGGAATCGACGTTGAGGCTGAGGAACTATCAGATAAAACACTTGTTTTTTTCTGTCCCTTTTTTTTAATGTTTTTTTCAATGGATGTTGAGGCCATCTGCACATCACTTTGCGAAATACTTTTTCCTGCTTCAACGTTTAGTTTCTTCTTTCGGAGTACAGGTGCACTCCTGGTAGTAAATCGCGCCTTTTCAAATATTGTTTTTAGAGACTCTGACATTATATTAGCTTGCTGCAATGCCTGTTCTTCGGGTTTTGGCAGTTTATCCAAAATTTTCTGTCTATTAATTGGCATTAAACCCGTTGCCTCAAATCCCGATAGGATGTTTTTTCTATTGGTTGCCTCAACTTTCTTTAGGGACTGGTTTAATAGTCCAGGGAATACATCTTTTCTAATAACACCTTTGTTGTGTTTTTTCCATTTTCGAAGGATTTCTCTCCATGCCCCTTTAATTGGCCTAAACACGCTGACGTCAAGAGGTTGAGTAAGTTGTGTGCTATTTGGGGGCAATAACACAAATCGAATATTATTTCTCGCACATTCAGAAATTACATTTAACGATATATGGCTAGCCAGGTTATCTCCGATGAGAACTTTTGGGCCAGGTGCTAATCGTCTATAGTAAGGAATAATTATATTCATAAACCAGTCTTCAAATATACTACTGTCAAACCATCCGGAACGACTCCGGTTGTATTTGGCACCGGGTGGCCCATTCGTCATCCACGTTGACCATAAGTGATCAGATTTATAAACTATGTATGCCGGAAGTAATGTACCAGACGCTGAACATGCGAACATTACGGAAGTCGCAGCCTTTGACGTGTCCATAATTTTTTCGGCTCGTTTGGATGATCTTCGCACTATGACTTTTACCCGGCCAGGATCATCGGTAAAATTCGTCTCATCATAGTTAACGATGGATTCCGGAGGGACATCTTTAAGGGTTTCGGTTATGTTATCAAAAAATGTATTAATGGTTGCGTGGTCAACTTTCGCGCGGCTTTCTTTAATAGACTGTGATAATCTCTTGGATAACTCGTTATTTCTTTTAAGAAACTTTTCTAGCCACGTTTGTCCAGGACGATTATTGGTAAACTGTGGAATCATTTTATCACTTCGCTGCAGGTAAGCAGAAACAATGTCCTTAACATCTTCCCCATCACAAGGGAATCCCCAGTCGGTTGCCGTGGAAATGGCCGTCACTAAATCTGTCTCTTCTTGTTTTGATAACACCTGTTGGCCCCCAGGCTTTTTATTATGTTGACCTAGGGATCTTCGATATATTGTTACAGCAGGAATGCCATATTGATCACTGACGGCATTCAATTGACGCGTCTCCGTATATGCGATTACAGCTTGATCTAATTTTTCGTCATCATAATCGCGATATTTCCTACTACCAAGCTTTCTTTGATATTTTCTGACCATTTTCAAGTCGCCCCTAAAATGACACAAAAAAACAAATGATACGCCACTGATTCGACGTTTTTCTTTGATGAAATTTTTAGGTTAGATTTAAATGGAGGAATAAATATGTAACCATAAAAAAATACCAATTTGACATGATATGATTACAGGTGTGTTACACAATAAGAAGTAGACAGCCATAGATAAATGCATAAATAATACCTTTAACTTCCAAAAAATTGCTGCACTACACTGATAATTTATCAACCCAACACAATATCAACAATTTCTTGGGCGGACCCTGGATAGACCGGTCCTGCGTTTTTGAGTCTTAATGGGGTCCCGTAAGATGGCGCCACTAAATATTCCATAGGCGGAACATTTTTTTTCAAGTCGCCCCCAGTTTTCAAGTCGCCCCACTTTACGGTACATCCAGAGATTGGTCATCTGAAAAAAATTAACCGTTCATTAGGTAAGAATAGTTGTAGAAAAATATACCAAAAATACCTTGTACAGGCGGACTTTCTGCTGAAATGGAATTCATCGCTTGCGAATCTTGCAATGGTAATGGTGTAGGCAGTAGGCTAAAATGACAACATCGCTAGGAAGTGGAACATCTCCAACAAGTCAAGGATCGGTAATCTGTATGATTCTTTTCAAAGTCCATGCAAACCTGATGCACTTGCATTGTTCGTGGAATTGCCTTTATGGATTCAGCTTGAAGACGATCTTCGAACGGATCGATGTTGTCGGCTGATACATGCCACAGCTTAATTTTCTTACAGTTGGTAGTTAGCAATTGCATAAGAGAGGGTACGTCTACAATGTCATTTCCTTGGGCTACTTTAAGATCAGCTGTACGTTTCAAGCCCCCTCCCACTCCGTCTGGGGCGCCCTTACCATGACCGGATTCCGAAAAATTCCAAGTTGTCTTTTTGATTTCAGTGTACTTTTCTGGAATATTTTGCATAAGAAAAAAGTTATTCCTATTTCTGTACTGTCAATTAAAAAGTGCAGAGTGCCTACATTTGGATTTAATTCTAATATGAAGGTCAATACTGGTTCCAAGTGGGCCCATATCGCGGCTGGACTATGCTTTAGAGACTCCGAAATAGTCCAGAAATAAACCGGAGGCTGGTCTTTTTGATAGAATACCCCAGTGTGAAGAGTTATTTGACTTCTTGAGGCTCCAAAGTGCACTGACTGAATCTCTTCCGCATATTTAATTGCAAAATTTTCGCTGAAGTCAATGTGTATCAGTATTTCATTTTCTTGCAAATGTTCTTTTAAGTACCTATTTTATGCTTTGGAATTGGTGTTTCATTCTACCACAGTGTTTCATGAATGGAACAATATTTTGTTCCGTTTTATCAACTACCCAGGTAGCAAACTTACGTCAAATGGCGTACAGTGTGTCGTTTGGATCTGAAGCTACGCGGTATCCGTAAGGGGAAAGCCAAACCACAGATCACATGCACAATTCATGGGCGTGCTACTATTAGGGTTTTTAATTCAATTTAAAAATACTAATAATTTTTTGTGAATATATAGTAAGTAGGTACTAGAAAAAAAAAATAATAAGAATGGGGAGAAAATAGCAATTAAACTTTTTGTTTATTTTTGAAGAAACTCCCAAATTTTTAACATTGCAAAGTACGTATAAAACAACCACATAAAAAATCGATATACACTTTGCTGTCTAGTCATTGCCAATATCGTCGTCTTCACTATCAGGCTCACTATCTTCAGAGTCGGAGTCACTGTCATCATTGTCTAGTGTAATTATGATAGGTTCTATTTCTTCCATCATATAATCTGTCTCCCAAAATTTATTTTCTATGCTAATCACATGCTGGCAAAACTTTTCCTAGTCGGATGATATTACCGACCTAATGGCTTCATCCAGAACTTCTTTAAGCTTAGTTAAACTAAAATGCCCTGATGTATTTTGGTTCCGGATGTACCCCAATTAGCATTTTTCTGACTTACGACTAAATTTGTACCTATAAGGACGTAATTTTTGGTAATGTTTCAAGTCACTGCTTGACTTATTTCTTAATGAACAGTTATGGACCTAAAGTTAACGTAAAACGAACGTTAAGATATGACGTCCTCTAAGCCGACGTCGCATAGTGGTCGAAGCGTGTATAGTTATTTTATGGTAAAGAATTTGACGTCCGAGTAACGTCAAACACTTTTTTTATTTGAAAAAGTGTAGTTTTATGGAATTTGCGAACCACGTTTCGACGTCGCCCCGTCCACCTACCAAACTTGATACAAAAAACATCACTTCTTTTTTCGTCAGTCGCAGCCAGTTAAAATAAAAAGACGAAATTTGTCGGAAATAACCTCTTGTTTGGGTTCTGTGAAAATAACCTTACTTATTTGTTTATGTTGGATTATTTTTTAGAAAATCAGTTCTTTTATTGCAAGCAAGTAGACCTGCAAGCAATATGAGCATGTCCTTAAATAAAGGAAAAAGAGCCTACCGCCATACTAATACTTTTTATAGAAAAAAAGCTAAATTGATAGGATTACAAGCTCATGTTAGTCTCCAGTTAGTCAGCAGCAGCTGTTGCAAATTCAAAAGCCGCAAAACCCTGAGCTTTAACTTTGCAGTTTTTGTATCGTTTCCATGTTTCTTTATTGGGTGATCTTTTAATATTACTTGTAAAAGTCTAATTTCTTTCTGACGTTGGGGAAACCAAACTATGCCACTTACCTCCCATTTCCCGGAAAAACTTAAAACAGCAGTTTTAAAACCTCTCTATTGAAAAAGGGAGATCCAGAGGAATTCGATAACTACAGGCCGATCAGCCTTCTTCCAGGTTTTTCAAAACTGTTTAAGTTGGTTGCATGCAGCCGCCTTGTGTCTTTCATGGGACAGTGCAGTTTGCTCTCGGGTAACCAGCATGGCTACATGAGGGGCAGGTCAACTCAGACAGCAACATTTCAATTCACTCATGGCATTCTTGAGCAACTGGAGGAGGGTGGAGTGGTTGTTGGAGTATTTCTGGATCTCTCGAAAGCATACGACTGTCTTGATCGAGAAATTTTGTTAAATAAACTTAATTTGTATGGAATAAGGGGTAATGCGTTAAAATGGTTTAAGTCATACTTGAATAATAGAATACATAAGGTAGTAGTTAATAAAGATAAGGTAAGCTATAAGTCTGAAAGTGTGAATAATAATGTAGGAATCCCCCAGGGCAGCATTTTGGGACCAGTTTTTTTTTTACTAATGACCTAAATTTGGAAATAAGGAACTCAAATACTATTCTTACATCCTATGCTGATGATACCAATCTCTTATTAAAAATTAATGACCCAACTGAACTCACTAACGAGACTGCAGATATATTTTTGCAAATTTGCTCTTGGTTTGAAAAAAATAGACTGTTATATAGTCAATGAGAACAAAACAAATATCTTATTATTTAGAACAAAATTAAATAGAATGGAAAAACCAGAAAATATTCAAATCAATAACAAAGATTTTAAGCTTGAGTCCCAAACAAAATTTCTGGGAATTTATATAGATGCATTTTTAGACTGGACCGAGTAAATAGAATCACTTGGTAAAAAACTTAACAGTATATGCTATGGTATCAGAGTGATTTCGAAGTATGTTTCAACAGCAGCCCTGCGAACCCTGTATTTTGCAAACTTTGAGGCTACGGCAAGGTATGGGATAATTTTTTGAGGTGGAAAATCAAAGATACAGGATATTTTTATTATACAGAAACGTTTACTAAGAGTAATGTATAAAATGTCATTTAGAGAGACTTGTAGGAATGTTTTTAGAAATAATTTTTTATTGACAATTTATGGTTTATACATTTTTGATACCATTATGTTCTTTTTTAAGAATAGACAGGGTCTTTATGCTGAGAGGAATCATAAGTATAGTACTCGTTCTGTGGATGTAAATTATCCAGCACATCATCTGTCTATTTTTGAAAGTGGACCCTATTATGTGGGTGTTCGATGTGTTCGGTGTGAAGGTATTTAAAAGAAAGTTTAAGGAACATTTAGTACAGATGGAACCATACTGTTTAAAGGACTACATGGAGAGTTAATGCTCTCCCTTTGCTGACGCCATTTCCTTTTATGTGAATTGTATAGCTTATTTAATCAGAAATAAAGAAATTTATTATTATTATATTTATGTGGGGCCGGCTCAACCTCATTAAGGTCTTTAATATATACCTACTATAATTTAAAGTGATCCATTTTTTTAGTTGTTTACCAACGAAAATTAATAAAATATTACAGGATAAGCTTGGATGAGAGATGAAAAATTGAAAAACCTTTTATTGGGGTTAAATATACGATTAAAAAATAATGACATTTCTGTTTGTTAATTTTTATCTACAGAAATTGACGTTTACTTTTAACGTCCTTTGGTCGTCAATTTAAGTAGTTCAAATGTCTTAAGGTTAAAACCTGGTTGTGGTTTGGAATTCTAATCATCCGACGTTGGTGTGTCGTATGCGGGTGGTAGTTTAAGTTAAGTTTGGATAAAGTTTTGGATATAAAGTAACCTTTGGTGGTATTTGAGTAAATTTAGGTACATTAGCTAACTCCGCCATTTTTATGCTGATGAGCGTTGTAGCGTCCCGTCGGCCATTAAAACACAGTACGTTTATTTTTGAAATTTCGAAAATAAATACCATTTCAAATGGCAACTATATGAATAAAATGTAATTTCCTTATAGCTTTATTTAGATGGAGTTGGAAATCAAGCCAATATATGATTTTTTTTCTGGTCATTCATAAAAACATATATATTAAAAATTATTAAATATTTGTTTATTTTGAGGCGAACACATATTTTTCGATCTATTTTGGTCACATTTATCAGTAAAGTACCCTTCGCAAGCAACTTTTATTCTCGAGAAACCCTATAATCTCATTTTATTTACGTCTATAACAAACATCGTTTAACAATAAGAAAACTGTTTGATATTTTAATTTCTGGTCTTGTTCTTTCTACAGATCAACAACAAATTAGGTTATATTTTGTTTACACCACATTATACGGGAGCAACATATAGGTACTTCCACATGACCAAATAAAACTTTTAGTACACATTTTTGGTTATCAAAAGTTAACGTTAAATAGCGTAAAATTTGGTTAAAAGAGTATACTTCAATAGTAAAGTTACCGACGTCTAAACAACTCAAATTTGTCTGCTCCATTTTAGTGCAAAAACGGGTCCACACGTAGTCGTTTCGACGTCAGTTACCGACGTCGGGTTGTATATAGCGACGTTGGTTAGACGTCTAAATGCTATTTGGGACCTTTTTATTTGAGCCCATGCTAACTCGATTGGGTTTAGTTCACACATGTAGGGGGGAGTTCTAAAGGGAATATGACCAGCCTCTTTTATAATATTATCAATTAGGTACATAACTTTTCTATCACCTCGAGGCTTGTGCAACTGCACAAGTTCAAAAAGGTCAAATTTTCTAGCAGCTGGATCATGCGGGATTCCTAAAAAAATACTTTTACTTTGCAAAAACGACTAATGTAAAAAGATGTTACCTTCCTTAGATAACCATTCGACTATGACTTTCTTTTATGACTTTTCTTTTTGCACGAATATATGACATTGTAAATAAATTTTAAGAGAAATAACACGTATAAACTTGCTCACTATTTGCTCTATTAATTATACACGTAGCCTTTGACCTGCACCGCTGGTCAGCTGTCAGAATAAATCTTCCGAAGCGTGTCCAAATTAATCACCTGTTTCGCATTGAATTATACGTTTTGTCTCTGTTTAATGCCGTTCAACAAATAGAGATAAAGGTGATCCTATTAATCGGGGGCGTGTTTATAGAAAATGCAAATTCCCATGTTGTCAGATTTGCTAGTAAATAGATAATTTAATTATTATTTTATTTTTGTCCCTGAATCAAAATAATAAAATTAATTAGGTCTAAAGCATATTAAATTAAAATTAAAATACCGATCACTTTTTAAGTTTGAATAATAAAATTTTCTAACCTTTTAACCACTACTGGGTTAAATTCTGTATTCATAGGAGGCATAAATAATAATTGTCATAGAACTTATTAGATTTGGTAAATTAATTTGGCAACATAAATAATAGCTTGTCTGCATTCCTGAAATAGTTTTGGCAGCCACAGAACGAATCGATGTACTATAGTATTCACGTCATAGCCTGCCCTATATGACGCAAAAAGACGTAATGACGACGTGACAATGTCACAGCCCGTCGACATTGACGGTATTTTACGTTTAAAATATACCTTATTTGACGTTATATTTAACGGCTTATTACGTCTCGTTTGACGTTGCAGGACGTCATTTTACATCATTTTTAAATGTTGGCAAGAGTTAGGTCTAGTGACGCATCCACTATTTCGTTTTTTGATCAATATTTCGTGACTTTTTCGTTTTATCCAGAAATCGGCCAAATACCCCTCTTTGGGTAGCAATTACCTACAGTTTAAGTTAAAATAAATTAAATTGATAAATTAATAAAAGCATAAAACCAAATTTTGTCCATTTCGCGCATATTTCATTTTCTGATTTTCTTAATTTGTAAATACAAATTTCTTTTACATATAGCTGTAGGTAATTGAACCCCAAAAAAGGAGTATTTGGCCAATTTTTGGATAAAACGAAAAGGATACGAAATATTGATTAAAAAATGAAATGGTGAATGCGTCACTAGACTTAACTCTTACGAAATAGTAACTGCAGAACTATAAAAGTAAAAAAGTTATTTTGATAAAATAGGTAGGGTAAACTGTCCCACAGTGAATCACTTTTTGCCTATAAGGTTGCTACTTCTTCCCTATAGTAAAAAGATCATAAAAAACATGTAAAATGGAAACCATCACATATTGACCTTTTACCTTTGCAATTATATGACCATTAGGTAGGTATTCTTATTTTTTATTTTTGCTTTTTTAAATCAGTGTATTTGATTCACTGTGTACTGTGTGATGGACACAGTGAACCACCCGCCGGTACACACTGAATCATACCATATTTTTATTGTCTTACAAACTAAAAATATACAAACTAATAGTAATAAAACTACTTTTTAATAAACACATAGGTAATATAAGAAACAAAATCAAATGCTTTTTTAATTAAGAAAATTAACCCAACTGTACATTTTTTCGTTATAACAAAATCTAAGAACTACAAGGTAATTTTTAAGGTCAATTGAACAAAAATTCAAATTAACGTTATTAAAGATCTAACGAATATTAATACCAGAAAAGTTTATGTTAAAGGAGTAATTAGAGGTCTTGCATCGGGAGGTACTTCCATGGTCTAAAGGTTTTGGCAAAATAATTTTGATGTCTTTTTTTAGTACCGTCGATAAATCAAGAATGTCAGGAATACAGAAAACATATTGCGTTAAAGATTTTCTTCTCAAGAAACTTACTTCATATTCTGTATCTTGGACTGCCAAAACTTTAGCTAGGTAGTAAATGTTATTCTTTTTGCCTTGGAACTCAACCAGAATAAACTCTCCCTCAACAGGATCTCTGGTAAGTTGTCCTAACAGTTCTTTTGCAATTGGCAAGTTATCTTCATCTGAGGTTTCATCGGTCATAACATCATCGCTTTCCAAAATCATAGAATATTCCGATTCGGACGTAGAACTATCCTGTAACACTTGTCTTACACCTTTTCTTCCTTTCTTATTGGCCTCTGTTTTTTTTGTTTCATTCTTTCGCCTCTTTGTTTGCTTTTCCCTTTCAATTGCGTCTTTTTTCCGGTGTGTCTGTAGCTATCATACTTCTACCCTTTTTTCTGTTCTTTCTTATATTTTTTCTAGGTTGTGCTTTTAAAGGTGCACGGAATTCTGCTGGACCTATGAATTGTTCGCTCTTTGCTTGTGGTGATTTATTTATTGAAACATTAATGTCTTCTCTATCTTCTAATAAATTCTCTTGAAGATCATCGTTTTCTTTTTGCTGATCATTGGATTCTAGATCTTGGATGGATATATTGGAGGTATTGTGTACATCTCCCACGATAGTATCGCGATCAACTTCCTTAGGTTGCGGACGATCGGTTACTGTGCTCGGCAAGAAGTCAATTTCTGTAAAAATCGTTCGATCGAAGGGAAAAATTCCTGTTTTCCTAAAACTATTAGTTATTGAAGTAGGTGTCATAGCTTTCTGATATGCCTCACCGACGAAAGCACCTACATCATATATTGGATACAGGTTGACCGGGATTTCGCATCATCCAAGAATCCATGCTAGAATTGTAGAAGCATTTAAAAGGTTTAAATAACCCCACATCTAAAGGTTGGGTTTTATGGGATGAATGTGGTGGCAACGTGAGAATAGTAACACCGTTTAATTTTGCCAATTCCAAAGACTCTACTGATAGATGGGATTCATGGTTGTCCAGAATCAAAAGCGATGGATTTTCGTTTGAAGAAGAACTCCATTTTATGAAATGTTTCATGACTTCGGGAAACAATTCTAAATTCATCCATCCACTTGGTGCAGCCAAACCTAAAGTGCCTGGGGGTGTGCCCTTGATCATATAGTTCTTAAAATTTTTCCGAGGAAAAATAATAGCAGGGGGTATTGAATATCCGCTAGCACAAACTATTGCACATGTTGTGCATAACGTTCCCCTTTCGCCACTAGTGACTTTTGAAATACTTCTTATACCTTTCGGTGCAAGCACCTTTGGAGGCTTGTGAACAGTTGTAGTGGATGTTTCGTCCAAATTATATACACGTGTCCCATTAGCGAAACTGGGATGACGTTTTAGAACCTCTTCAAGATTTTGAAAATACTTGTCAACGTTATGACGGTTAAAACCCGTTGCTCGAGCCAAACTACAGCTTTCTGGTGCTCTTAGAGTTAAATCTGGATGACGCACCCGAAAAGATCGAAGCCATTCGACGCCTGCAATTTTACTTTGTTTCCAGGACTCTGGAATGGTAATTTTGTTAATTATTGCGGTCTCGTATGCTAACTTGCGACAATCATTATTTGAAAGGCCATAAAAAAGGTAAGCACAATCTTTAAGATATTTTTTCAATGTGGTTTCCTGTTCTGAATTAAAAATCTGATTGACGTTATAGTTAGGAACTAATTTCAGATTCTGTCCTTCATCTGCATTTTGAGTTTTCAAATAGTACCGTCTTACAGTTGGGTAAGGAATTCCTCTAAGTTTAGCTGCCCTTCTTATTTTCATCCCACCTCTAATAAGCTCAAGGGCTGCTGCCATATTTTCTTTCGTGTGAGTTCCTATTTTACGAGGCATTTGTTTGCGAGCCATGCTAAAAAAATTAATAAAAATATTATTCACAAGAACATAGTACACAGTGAACCACTGGTTCACTGTGTACCAATTGCCTTTGGTTCACTGTTGGACACTGGGTACACAATCATTTGAAGGTAAAAAACTAAACCTACTAAGTCTAATAGTCAATAATTTGCTATTGATTAATGTTCCACAATACCATAACATTTAAAATTAAATCTTAACATCACCATGGGTAATGTAAAAATGGAACAAGAACAGAAATACTAGGAAACAAATGTTTTTTACTTACGTTATAAAATATTTTATTCCGCAACACACACTACTGCATCAAGCATTCGAGCGGCACTGATCGGCTGTTAATAGGTAGTCCGGTGGATTAAGCTTTACCTACCGAATTTCTTTAGTTTGTAGTGGGGATAACTACAATAAGCAAAGGGTTCACTGTGGGACATGGTCCACTGTGGGACAGTTTACCCTACATAATATATAGCTTCTTATAAAGTAAAAGTATTATATTACTATCAATAATTATCATGTATAAAAATAATGTAAAAATGACATGTATACAAAGATGGATAATAATAGATGTTACGGGATTATTAAACAAAACTTTTATTGATACAAAACAAATGGGTAATATGGTAAGACAATAATAATTATTGAGCTTAAAAAATCTAAAAAAAAAAACAATTTACGTATTGTAAGACTGTTCAATAAAATTCCGTAAAAATATAAAAGCTGTATTACTGCACGACGGCTTTACAAAACTGAAACTACCTACATATACACAAAACGAATTCTAAGCGTACTTATATGGGCCTGAAGGCGCCAAACTTTACTTATCAATAATGTCTTTGAAAATAATAATATAAAGTCAGTTCTACATTCGGCCATCCTGGTTATTCGTCATTGTTGCTTGGTTATGGCTACGGTCCACTTCAAACTATAGAATTTAGGCTACCACCTACTACGGTCCACTTCAAACTATGGAATTTATGCTACTACCTACTTAAGCAACATAAATTGAGCTACAACCCACCATGCCTGGGCTACAACCCACCATTTTTAAGCTCCAACTTAAAATTCAACCACTCTGCTTTAGGGCTACGACCCATATAATTGAATAACTTTGGGATACAACCCAACCCTACCCTTTTAAGCTACCACTTAAAATACCTTTGGGCTACAACCCAACTCAACCCTTTTAAGCTACCACTTAAAAGACCTTTGGGCTACAACTCAACCCTTTTAAGCTACCACTTAAAAGACCTTTGGGCTACAACCCAACCCTACCCTTTTAAGCTACCACTTATAAGACCTTTCCTCTTGGGCTACTACCCAACCAACCCTTTTAAGCGACCACTTAAAAGTACACTTTCCTCTTGGGCTACTGTACACTTTCCTCTTGGGCTACTACCCAACCAACCCTTTTAAGTTACCACTTAAAAGTACAATTTCCTCTTGGGCAACTACCCAACCAACCTTTTAAGCTACCACTTAAAAGTACACTTTCCTCTTGGGCTACTACCCAACCAACCCTTGTAAGCTACCACTTAAAATACCTTTGGGCTACAACCCAACTCAACCCTTTTAAGCTACAACTTAAAAGACCTTTGGGCTACAACCCAACTCAACCCTTTTAAGCTACCACTTAAAAGTACACTTGTCCCCTTGGGCTACTACCCAAATAACCGACAAATTTGGGCTACAACCCACACAACTGAATACATTCGGGCTACAACCCACTATTTTAAGCTACAACTTAAAATACAGTACTTGTGGCTACTACCACCAACCTTAACTTTTATTTACTGCTTACTGCAATCCTTGTGGCTACTACCACTAACCTTAACTCTTATTGACTGCTCACTGCAATCCATGGTTTTATCTTATCTACTGCTACTAGAGTCCTTACTCGTCTACCTCCCTCTCTAAGGTCTTCAAATTATTTTTGTTATTCAAAGGGCATACATTTCGTTTTTGACCTAGTTTTTTACAATTGAAGCATTCTATTATAGGCTTGGGACAGTTTTTTGCATAATGGGCTCCGCCACAGTTAAAACAAGATAGGTAATTGATTCTTTTGTTTTAATAAACTGGAAGTTCTTTCTATTTGATTATAGTTTGAATTGCGACTTTGATATTCTATCCTTTTAGTTACATCCTTCTTACTTATGTGAATGGGTTTGTTTAGGGTACTGGTTAAAACAATATTTGTGGAGCTTATTTTCAAAACGCAATTTATGAAAAAAAAATTTTTTTTTGAGTTATTGCCTATTTTCTGCAGAAAAGTAAATGTGCGTATTTATTTTAAGCAAGTGTTATTATTGAGTTTTTGTTAGCGTTTAGAACCAATTAACCCTAGAGTAGTCGCGCTTAATTTACTACCGTGACTGATCGCACTGGTCTCCTAGACCATTTGGCCAAGATAAACTATTTTGAAATCTTGTTTTGAAATAGGAAAAAGAAAACCAGTACTGTAAGGTTGGATTGTGGGTCGAAGATACACTTAAGATAGTTAAAGGTCTTTATTAAACAGAAATACTAATTATATACAATGCACAGTTTTATACAGCGAAATCAATAGTCCGACCGGATCCACGCAAGGATGCCGGTGCGATAGGCTATAAGGACCCACACAAGGGTGCCGAAGTAGCCGCGACGGTAGACAGAGCGATCACTTCTTAGTTGAGAGCAAGGATCCACGCAAGGATGCCAAGGCAGAAGCTAAGGAGTGGAGCTCGTGAGGAACTGCCGTTTCAGCGCTCGGGGGTGGCTTTTTGATCGCTCAGGCGGCCGGATCCGTGACGTCAGAGGGTGGGGGTGCTTGCTGGTACGGGTCTCGAGCGGGCTGTGGCGACGGTGGCGACTGTGGCGGCACCGAGAGGGGTAGTACGGAGAGTTTCGGTACTACACGGGGTTGTGATGTTCTCAGAGCCGAGGTGACGTCCTCGTCCTTGGCTCTGTTAGTTGGATCTTTCTGGGTCGTCCTCGTTTCCTAAGGGGCACCGCAGGTACAGGTGGAGTCACCGACTCGTCCAGGTAGTCGGGTGGAGGCTTGTATGGCGTCAGGGCTGATATATGGTAAGGTCCATATTCCTCGTCTAGCTGCTCTGGATGGGCGATCTTGTAACTGGTAGGTCCATGGCGCTTGGTGATCACGTAGGGTCCATCACGTCGTGGGGCGAACTTCGCGGAACGGTGCTGGGCCTTGTTGCTGAGCGTGTGAGTGAGGACATAGACATAATCTCCGGGTTGAAGATCTGGGGAGGGGCGTCTTCGAGAGTCGGCGTGCGTCTTGCGTCGGTCTTGCTCCTTTTCATGCGTTTCTCGAGCCAGGTGCAAAGTATCGGCGATTTGTAGCAGGCGAGGCGTTACGGTTGGTACGAAGGCTTCCTGCTGGATGATAGTGCGAAGATCGTGGGTGACTTCTACGGGAGAGCGTAGCTCCTGGCCAAATACTAGGTAGGCGGGTGAGTATCCTGTGGACTGGCAACGGGCGGTATTCATGGCAAAACGGATGGCGGGTAGTTTCTCAGGCCAGCTGGTGTGATCCTGTCCGACTTGTATGGCTAGCTGAGTTTTTAGATCTCGGTTTCTTCTTTCTATAGGATTAGCAGCAGGGTGGTATACGGGGGTGAGACATTGGTCGATTCCTAGGCAATGGGTGATGCACTGCATGACTGCACTGATGAATTGGGGTCCATTGTCGCTGATCACTCGGCGGGGTAGTCCAAATCGGAGGCAAACTTCGTTGACCATGGTCCAGGCACATTCTTCCGCGGTGGCTTGGGATAAGGCGAACACTTCTATCCAGCGAGAGGCGGTGTCTTCAATGGCGAGAACCCATTTCTTCTGGTCGGAACTTTCGGGTAAGGGGCCGAACAGGTCCATTGCAATTATTTCAAAGCGGTGACGCATAGCTGGCGTCTGTATTAGTCCTGCGGGCACAAGGTTGGTGGGTTTGTACTTTTGACAATCGGGGCAACTTTTAACGTATTCTGTAACAGCACGTCGAATTCCTGGCCAATAAAACCTTTGGAGGATTTTGTCGAGTGTCCGGTCGGTTCCGTAGTGTCCGGCGGTCGGGGAGTTATGGCATTCCTGTAGTATCTTCTGGCGGTCCTGGCTAGGAACCACTAGTTGTGCTTCGTCTGTTCCACTCTCTGGATTATAGCGATATAGGACTCCTTGTAAGCAGAGGTATCCTCGGGAGGTCCATGGAGCTGTGTCTTCCAAAGAATCGTGATCGAAGCAGTCTAGAATCTTCTTGAGTTCCGGGTCTTCCAACTGGGAGTTGCGCAGGGTGACAGCACTGGTACTAGGAAGGTCTATACTGATTAGGCAAATATCGGGCGACAAATCTTCGCTGTTTGGCCACGGAGGTCGTGACAACGTGTCAGCTACGACATTAGCTTTTCCAGGGACATAGCTAATTTGTAGGTTATACGGTTGTAGTTGCAGGGCCCACCTTGCTAGGCGGCCGGTTGGTGATCGTAGAGTCATCAGCCATTTAAGGGGTTGGTGATCGGTAATGACAATAACAGAGGTTTCTTCCAAGTATCCTCTGAAACGGTTGACGGCCCAAACAATGGCAAGTGCTTCCCTCTCGGTAGTGGAGTAGTTTCTTTCGGGGGCTGTGAGCAGGCGGCTGGCGTATTCAACGGGCCTCTCATCGCGATCCTCCCCCTGGAGTAAAGCTGCTCCTAGGGCATAAGCACTGGCATCGGTTCGGAGGATGAAGGGTTTTTCGTGGTCAGCTTGTCGTAGAATGGGAGCTGCTGTCAGGGCTTCTTTGAGTGTTTGAAAGGCTTCATTTTGTTCCGTGTCCCAAGTCCAGGTGGCTTTCTTGCGGGTAAGTTTGCTTAGTGGTTTTGCAATCTTGGAGAACTGCGGTATGAATTTTCTGTACCAGCTACAGGTTTGTAGAAATGTGACTACTTGCTTTGCGTTCTTTGGTGCAGGTAGGTCACGAATGGCACTGACTTTATCCGGATCTGTCTGGAGGCCATTGGTCGTTATCACATGACCTAGGTAGCGAATGCTGGTACATCCGAAGCGGCATTTGTTACGGTTGAGGCGCAGCTGGAACTCGCTTAACATTTGGAACACGCAGCGGAGGGCGTCTAGGTGCTCATCAATGCTACCAGAGAGTAGGATTAGGTCATCCAGGTATGCTAGAAGCCGTATTTCTGGGAGGCGGCGACGAAATCGGTCCATGAGTCGCTGAAACGTTGCAGGAGCATTGCGAAGTCCAAAGGCCATACGATTGTACCGATAAGTGCCAAACGGAGTCACGAAGCAGGTCTTGTCCTTGTCCTCGTCTCTAATCCTGATTTGGTGGTAGCCGGCGCGTAAATCCATGGTCGATAGGCAGTTGACTGGTCCGATGGAGTGCAGCAGATCATCCAAGCGTGGCAGGGGGTACTGGTCAGGGCGTGTCGCGGCGTTAAGTCGGCGGTAGTCGATGCATAGGCGAATACCGCCTCCGGATTTAGGAACAAGCACGGTGGGAGCGGCCCATGCACTGTCGCACTCTTCGATGATGTTAGCCTGTAGTAGGCTCTGTACTTCTAGTCATAAGGCTTCTCGTCGCTGTGGTGTAAGTTGGTATGGAGGTACGCTAATCGGAGCTTGGGTTCCGGTGTCAATTTGGTGTTCGGCGAATGGAGTCGGAGGCCCTTGTAGGTTGAAGAGGGTGTGGTACTGATGCAGGAACTGATTTAAGGTCTGGCGTTGTGTAGGCGCAAACTCGCATGCTTCGTCTTCTCTTAGATCCAAGGAGGCAAACGTTATGCCTGGGTCTAGGGCGGGAAGATCGTCCCACATAGCGTCGATAGTTTCCATAGCGTCTTGGTACATATATCCCTGGCGGGAGTAAGGGTTATATGTGCGGGCGGCAGCTGCAGGATTCAGCGGAGTGATGCTTAGGTCCGGGCCATAGTTTTCGGCTAATCCGGAATGGTTGTCGCTTTCCATTAAGGAGTCATTGCAGGAGAGCAACGGTCTGTCAACTGGTCGGCCCATGTGGTGCTTTGGTGAAGGCGGCAGTGGTGACAACATTGACGGGGCGGCGTATTCCTGTAAGATAGTTTCCACTGACCCATCCTGATCAGTTTCCATACGGCCAAGAGTATGGCTCGTCGCAGAATCTTCTTTTGGAGTAAAGAGGTGTGGGGCATGTGGTGTGTCCTCAAAATACCAGTGCTTTTTCCCAAAATTAAGCACAAGGCCGGCAGAGGTAATGAAGTCAATGCCTAGTAGGGTCTGGGCGAATGGTGCGTCCGGGATCGAACAGAATGACGTCTGGATAGTGCGTCCTTGAAGTGAAACAGGTACTGTGACCATATGTACTGTCTGGGAGCGGGTGTTTCCATCGGCCATGGTTACATCCATAACTCGTTCCTGAAAGGGATATCCTTGCTTTTGCAACATTTGTCGAAGGGAGGCTCCGGCGAGGCAGGCGCGTGC
Organism: Polydrusus pterygomalis; assembly: GCA_963969555.1. Lineage (NCBI taxonomy): Eukaryota > Metazoa > Arthropoda > Insecta > Coleoptera > Curculionidae > Polydrusus > Polydrusus pterygomalis. The sequence continues at coordinate 119,373,837 of OZ018378.1, read as the reverse complement.
TCCTGTATCTAAAAAGGCGGAGCCAGTTGACCCGTTAATGCTTATATCCACGGCGGGTCGTGCTCGGTCGGCTAGGGTGATAAAGGAGAAGGCTGCTGTGGCGCGGTCGGTCGGCTTAGCGTTGCAAGTGGGGCAGTTTCGTCGGAAGACACCGGGGCGCTGGCATTTGATGCCATTTCCTTGGGGGTGTTCCGGGCACGAGGAAACCCCCTCCGATGCTTCGCTCGTCGGAACTCTTCTTAACCTCAGGGCCGGCTCTGTGTCCAAACTAGCTCTGTTGGCGAGCAGTGTCGTTCGTTTGAGGGGACTCAGCTTGTACGAGTACAGTTTGCAGGTCGGCACTGGATCCGGTACTTCTCCTTCATCTTTCTCAGTTTTACCTTGCGCTATAAAGTTTTCGGGCCGCATCACGGCTAAAATGCGAGCCTTGCGCATTTTCGCCCGATCGGCCAACGAAATAGGGCATGATGCCTCTTCCCGGGTAATCCCGTCATCCCATAAATTCTGTATAAAACATCCCCCGCATTCTGATGATGCTTCGCAATCATTACCGCAAGTCGGCAATGATTTTCCCCAAAAAGCTTTACTCGCCTGTGGCGCGTGCGCGGACCCCGATTCCGGTTGAATCGTGTCGGGGACAATGTTCTGAACATTTCCCACCCTTCCGGGCCGCGATTGACCCTCCGCGTGCCGAGCCACAGGCGAATTTCCACTTTCAAAAAAGTTAGAAATTTTCGAGCTGCTACACCCCTGATTTAACCTCTGAGCTCCCTCTGCAGTAAAATAACCTTTTTCGCTAACACTTACAGGCGGCAAAGTTTCACTTCGCCGACGCTGTTTTGCCAGGCGGCGTTGGTGGCGCCGACGCTGACTCACACTCGCATGACTAAATTTCTTTCCACTTGCTAAAACTTGTGTATTACTTCCCCCCGATGTTACCTTGGTACCTGGATGTTCAATAGGGCGGCACGGCCGTTGCTGGCCTGCGCCTGCCTCATTGAACATCGGCACTCTCCCAAGCGCCGTTTCAACCCAATTGCCTTGCTGCATCTCAAACTCAATAAAAACAACGTATTTAAAAACAGGTAAAAAAGAAAATTTATTTTCTTCAAAAAATAAATTTACAAAAAACTTTCAACAATTTACAACAGTCATGAATTCTACAATCTACTTTACAAAAGTTTCCAAAACTACCCTTACAACATTATCGTTTGAAATCCTAAACCGTCCGCGCACTGAATCAGCTTGTCAAAAAACCACCCTTATATTTCACCCTTAATCATCCCTTGCATAAACATCCCAATTATTCCACCTATAGTGAATAATTACCCTGAAAACTATTTATCGCCATCTAAAATCAACGCCCTCAAAAGTTTACCCTGATCACTAAATTCCTCCCCCTTATTCCCGGACAAACCCCCTTTCGCCAGCAAAAAACAACCTTCCCTTAAACAGGCCACGTCATTGTCTAACAAATGCACGCCCCTAAAACCCTTAAAACCGCCCGCTGCACGAATTTGACTTTTCCGGAAAACCGAATTTAATCATGAATTTAATGTCAGCCAAACCCATCGAAAACACCAAAATTGTCCCTGACAAATAAATATAAAAATATTAAAAATTCCCCGAGAAAATTTTAACAGCTGAAAACAGTTCTTTTGGTCAAATCTTTCCTGACAAAGTTCGCAAAAATATATTTCAAAACCCCGTGAATTTAATTTACTATTTTTACCGGCAAGCAAGCAATTAGATGGTCCCGGCGCGGCCTAAGTCAGACTTGGGCCAGCGTACCTGAGAGTGCTCGTTTTAACCATCGAATTGCTGCTTGTTTTATCAAATAATATCGAATCTCAAATATCAGTTATTATGACTAGTGACATCTAACAGCTCCTGACAAACTAACGATTCCGCAACAGGGGTTTGTGTTGGGTGATGGAGTCGGAAGGTTTTCTTTATTTCCTAGGCTGGCTTGTTTCTTCCGGCACACGGAGATGTCGTGTCCAATATTCCTGCAGAATTGGCAGCGAGTTTTTGTTTTCCGTGTTTTATTTTCCTCCGTTGTGTCTTCTGGGACGTCTATAAATCGGGTGCGGGTCAGCAAGGCGGCGAAGGTGTCAACGCTTTCACGCGGAATTCTGTCCCGGATTCCTTTTGTAAGAAGTCCATATATCATGTCCAACTGCATTGATTCCAGTAAGGGTGGATCAATGTGCGTCAGCAAGGCGCGTTTTTCGGCTACGAATTGTCCTGTTGGTGTGTTTGCTCCTTGTCTGCTTCCAAACAGGTTTTGGTATACTTGGTAAGCTGGTAGCCGGGGTGCGAACTCGTTTCGGATCAGGTTTTTAGCGTCTTCCCAGGTTTGTGCGGCTGATTTGACACCCGTCCACCAGGTGTGAGCAAAACCTTCCAATAACAAAGCCAGGCCACGAATAGCATTTTCGTCCGAGATTCCTTCGCTTTGTTTAAAAAAATCGGTACTGTCCAGAAAATCGTCGACGGCTTCCTGACTTCTTGTTCCGTTAAAGCGGGCTGGACAATGGGTGAAATGTTTGGCGGGGGCTGCTGGTGGCTGAAGTTGCGTTATTAAAGCCTGTAAAGCTTCTGCTGTCAGCGCCATGGCCGCTTGTTGTCGTGTGGTTGGAATTTTCTTACCGATGGGGGCGTAGACGGTGATGAGATCCAGGGATTCCTGATGGATTCGGTGATCGTCTAGAACTCACTAACGAGACTGCAGATATATTTTTGCAAATTTGCTCTTGGTTTGAAAAAAATAGACTGTTATATAGTCAATGAGAACAAAACAAATATCTTATTATTTAGAACAAAATTAAATAGAATGGAAAAACCAGAAAATATTCAAATCAATAACAAAGATTTTAAGCTTGAGTCCCAAACAAAATTTCTGGGAATTTATATAGATGCATTTTTAGACTGGACCGAGTAAATAGAATCACTTGGTAAAAAACTTAACAGTATATGCTATGGTATCAGAGTGATTTCGAAGTATGTTTCAACAGCAGCCCTGCGAACCCTGTATTTTGCAAACTTTGAGGCTACGGCAAGGTATGGGATAATTTTTTGAGGTGGAAAATCAAAGATACAGGATATTTTTATTATACAGAAACGTTTACTAAGAGTAATGTATAAAATGTCATTTAGAGAGACTTGTAGGAATGTTTTTAGAAATAATTTTTTATTGACAATTTATGGTTTATACATTTTTGATACCATTATGTTCTTTTTTAAGAATAGACAGGGTCTTTATGCTGAGAGGAATCATAAGTATAGTACTCGTTCTGTGGATGTAAATTATCCAGCACATCATCTGTCTATTTTTGAAAGTGGACCCTATTATGTGGGTGTTCGATGTGTTCGGTGTGAAGGTATTTAAAAGAAAGTTTAAGGAACATTTAGTACAGATGGAACCATACTGTTTAAAGGACTACATGGAGAGTTAATGCTCTCCCTTTGCTGACGCCATTTCCTTTTATGTGAATTGTATAGCTTATTTAATCAGAAATAAAGAAATTTATTATTATTATATTTATGTGGGGCCGGCTCAACCTCATTAAGGTCTTTAATATATACCTACTATAATTTAAAGTGATCCATTTTTTTAGTTGTTTACCAACGAAAATTAATAAAATATTACAGGATAAGCTTGGATGAGAGATGAAAAATTGAAAAACCTTTTATTGGGGTTAAATATACGATTAAAAAATAATGACATTTCTGTTTGTTAATTTTTATCTACAGAAATTGACGTTTACTTTTAACGTCCTTTGGTCGTCAATTTAAGTAGTTCAAATGTCTTAAGGTTAAAACCTGGTTGTGGTTTGGAATTCTAATCATCCGACGTTGGTGTGTCGTATGCGGGTGGTAGTTTAAGTTAAGTTTGGATAAAGTTTTGGATATAAAGTAACCTTTGGTGGTATTTGAGTAAATTTAGGTACATTAGCTAACTCCGCCATTTTTATGCTGATGAGCGTTGTAGCGTCCCGTCGGCCATTAAAACACAGTACGTTTATTTTTGAAATTTCGAAAATAAATACCATTTCAAATGGCAACTATATGAATAAAATGTAATTTCCTTATAGCTTTATTTAGATGGAGTTGGAAATCAAGCCAATATATGATTTTTTTTCTGGTCATTCATAAAAACATATATATTAAAAATTATTAAATATTTGTTTATTTTGAGGCGAACACATATTTTTCGATCTATTTTGGTCACATTTATCAGTAAAGTACCCTTCGCAAGCAACTTTTATTCTCGAGAAACCCTATAATCTCATTTTATTTACGTCTATAACAAACATCGTTTAACAATAAGAAAACTGTTTGATATTTTAATTTCTGGTCTTGTTCTTTCTACAGATCAACAACAAATTAGGTTATATTTTGTTTACACCACATTATACGGGAGCAACATATAGGTACTTCCACATGACCAAATAAAACTTTTAGTACACATTTTTGGTTATCAAAAGTTAACGTTAAATAGCGTAAAATTTGGTTAAAAGAGTATACTTCAATAGTAAAGTTACCGACGTCTAAACAACTCAAATTTGTCTGCTCCATTTTAGTGCAAAAACGGGTCCACACGTAGTCGTTTCGACGTCAGTTACCGACGTCGGGTTGTATATAGCGACGTTGGTTAGACGTCTAAATGCTATTTGGGACCTTTTTATTTGAGCCCATGCTAACTCGATTGGGTTTAGTTCACACATGTAGGGGGGAGTTCTAAAGGGAATATGACCAGCCTCTTTTATAATATTATCAATTAGGTACATAACTTTTCTATCACCTCGAGGCTTGTGCAACTGCACAAGTTCAAAAAGGTCAAATTTTCTAGCAGCTGGATCATGCGGGATTCCTAAAAAAATACTTTTACTTTGCAAAAACGACTAATGTAAAAAGATGTTACCTTCCTTAGATAACCATTCGACTATGACTTTCTTTTATGACTTTTCTTTTTGCACGAATATATGACATTGTAAATAAATTTTAAGAGAAATAACACGTATAAACTTGCTCACTATTTGCTCTATTAATTATACACGTAGCCTTTGACCTGCACCGCTGGTCAGCTGTCAGAATAAATCTTCCGAAGCGTGTCCAAATTAATCACCTGTTTCGCATTGAATTATACGTTTTGTCTCTGTTTAATGCCGTTCAACAAATAGAGATAAAGGTGATCCTATTAATCGGGGGCGTGTTTATAGAAAATGCAAATTCCCATGTTGTCAGATTTGCTAGTAAATAGATAATTTAATTATTATTTTATTTTTGTCCCTGAATCAAAATAATAAAATTAATTAGGTCTAAAGCATATTAAATTAAAATTAAAATACCGATCACTTTTTAAGTTTGAATAATAAAATTTTCTAACCTTTTAACCACTACTGGGTTAAATTCTGTATTCATAGGAGGCATAAATAATAATTGTCATAGAACTTATTAGATTTGGTAAATTAATTTGGCAACATAAATAATAGCTTGTCTGCATTCCTGAAATAGTTTTGGCAGCCACAGAACGAATCGATGTACTATAGTATTCACGTCATAGCCTGCCCTATATGACGCAAAAAGACGTAATGACGACGTGACAATGTCACAGCCCGTCGACATTGACGGTATTTTACGTTTAAAATATACCTTATTTGACGTTATATTTAACGGCTTATTACGTCTCGTTTGACGTTGCAGGACGTCATTTTACATCATTTTTAAATGTTGGCAAGAGTTAGGTCTAGTGACGCATCCACTATTTCGTTTTTTGATCAATATTTCGTGACTTTTTCGTTTTATCCAGAAATCGGCCAAATACCCCTCTTTGGGTAGCAATTACCTACAGTTTAAGTTAAAATAAATTAAATTGATAAATTAATAAAAGCATAAAACCAAATTTTGTCCATTTCGCGCATATTTCATTTTCTGATTTTCTTAATTTGTAAATACAAATTTCTTTTACATATAGCTGTAGGTAATTGAACCCCAAAAAAGGAGTATTTGGCCAATTTTTGGATAAAACGAAAAGGATACGAAATATTGATTAAAAAATGAAATGGTGAATGCGTCACTAGACTTAACTCTTACGAAATAGTAACTGCAGAACTATAAAAGTAAAAAAGTTATTTTGATAAAATAGGTAGGGTAAACTGTCCCACAGTGAATCACTTTTTGCCTATAAGGTTGCTACTTCTTCCCTATAGTAAAAAGATCATAAAAAACATGTAAAATGGAAACCATCACATATTGACCTTTTACCTTTGCAATTATATGACCATTAGGTAGGTATTCTTATTTTTTATTTTTGCTTTTTTAAATCAGTGTATTTGATTCACTGTGTACTGTGTGATGGACACAGTGAACCACCCGCCGGTACACACTGAATCATACCATATTTTTATTGTCTTACAAACTAAAAATATACAAACTAATAGTAATAAAACTACTTTTTAATAAACACATAGGTAATATAAGAAACAAAATCAAATGCTTTTTTAATTAAGAAAATTAACCCAACTGTACATTTTTTCGTTATAACAAAATCTAAGAACTACAAGGTAATTTTTAAGGTCAATTGAACAAAAATTCAAATTAACGTTATTAAAGATCTAACGAATATTAATACCAGAAAAGTTTATGTTAAAGGAGTAATTAGAGGTCTTGCATCGGGAGGTACTTCCATGGTCTAAAGGTTTTGGCAAAATAATTTTGATGTCTTTTTTTAGTACCGTCGATAAATCAAGAATGTCAGGAATACAGAAAACATATTGCGTTAAAGATTTTCTTCTCAAGAAACTTACTTCATATTCTGTATCTTGGACTGCCAAAACTTTAGCTAGGTAGTAAATGTTATTCTTTTTGCCTTGGAACTCAACCAGAATAAACTCTCCCTCAACAGGATCTCTGGTAAGTTGTCCTAACAGTTCTTTTGCAATTGGCAAGTTATCTTCATCTGAGGTTTCATCGGTCATAACATCATCGCTTTCCAAAATCATAGAATATTCCGATTCGGACGTAGAACTATCCTGTAACACTTGTCTTACACCTTTTCTTCCTTTCTTATTGGCCTCTGTTTTTTTTGTTTCATTCTTTCGCCTCTTTGTTTGCTTTTCCCTTTCAATTGCGTCTTTTTTCCGGTGTGTCTGTAGCTATCATACTTCTACCCTTTTTTCTGTTCTTTCTTATATTTTTTCTAGGTTGTGCTTTTAAAGGTGCACGGAATTCTGCTGGACCTATGAATTGTTCGCTCTTTGCTTGTGGTGATTTATTTATTGAAACATTAATGTCTTCTCTATCTTCTAATAAATTCTCTTGAAGATCATCGTTTTCTTTTTGCTGATCATTGGATTCTAGATCTTGGATGGATATATTGGAGGTATTGTGTACATCTCCCACGATAGTATCGCGATCAACTTCCTTAGGTTGCGGACGATCGGTTACTGTGCTCGGCAAGAAGTCAATTTCTGTAAAAATCGTTCGATCGAAGGGAAAAATTCCTGTTTTCCTAAAACTATTAGTTATTGAAGTAGGTGTCATAGCTTTCTGATATGCCTCACCGACGAAAGCACCTACATCATATATTGGATACAGGTTGACCGGGATTTCGCATCATCCAAGAATCCATGCTAGAATTGTAGAAGCATTTAAAAGGTTTAAATAACCCCACATCTAAAGGTTGGGTTTTATGGGATGAATGTGGTGGCAACGTGAGAATAGTAACACCGTTTAATTTTGCCAATTCCAAAGACTCTACTGATAGATGGGATTCATGGTTGTCCAGAATCAAAAGCGATGGATTTTCGTTTGAAGAAGAACTCCATTTTATGAAATGTTTCATGACTTCGGGAAACAATTCTAAATTCATCCATCCACTTGGTGCAGCCAAACCTAAAGTGCCTGGGGGTGTGCCCTTGATCATATAGTTCTTAAAATTTTTCCGAGGAAAAATAATAGCAGGGGGTATTGAATATCCGCTAGCACAAACTATTGCACATGTTGTGCATAACGTTCCCCTTTCGCCACTAGTGACTTTTGAAATACTTCTTATACCTTTCGGTGCAAGCACCTTTGGAGGCTTGTGAACAGTTGTAGTGGATGTTTCGTCCAAATTATATACACGTGTCCCATTAGCGAAACTGGGATGACGTTTTAGAACCTCTTCAAGATTTTGAAAATACTTGTCAACGTTATGACGGTTAAAACCCGTTGCTCGAGCCAAACTACAGCTTTCTGGTGCTCTTAGAGTTAAATCTGGATGACGCACCCGAAAAGATCGAAGCCATTCGACGCCTGCAATTTTACTTTGTTTCCAGGACTCTGGAATGGTAATTTTGTTAATTATTGCGGTCTCGTATGCTAACTTGCGACAATCATTATTTGAAAGGCCATAAAAAAGGTAAGCACAATCTTTAAGATATTTTTTCAATGTGGTTTCCTGTTCTGAATTAAAAATCTGATTGACGTTATAGTTAGGAACTAATTTCAGATTCTGTCCTTCATCTGCATTTTGAGTTTTCAAATAGTACCGTCTTACAGTTGGGTAAGGAATTCCTCTAAGTTTAGCTGCCCTTCTTATTTTCATCCCACCTCTAATAAGCTCAAGGGCTGCTGCCATATTTTCTTTCGTGTGAGTTCCTATTTTACGAGGCATTTGTTTGCGAGCCATGCTAAAAAAATTAATAAAAATATTATTCACAAGAACATAGTACACAGTGAACCACTGGTTCACTGTGTACCAATTGCCTTTGGTTCACTGTTGGACACTGGGTACACAATCATTTGAAGGTAAAAAACTAAACCTACTAAGTCTAATAGTCAATAATTTGCTATTGATTAATGTTCCACAATACCATAACATTTAAAATTAAATCTTAACATCACCATGGGTAATGTAAAAATGGAACAAGAACAGAAATACTAGGAAACAAATGTTTTTTACTTACGTTATAAAATATTTTATTCCGCAACACACACTACTGCATCAAGCATTCGAGCGGCACTGATCGGCTGTTAATAGGTAGTCCGGTGGATTAAGCTTTACCTACCGAATTTCTTTAGTTTGTAGTGGGGATAACTACAATAAGCAAAGGGTTCACTGTGGGACATGGTCCACTGTGGGACAGTTTACCCTACATAATATATAGCTTCTTATAAAGTAAAAGTATTATATTACTATCAATAATTATCATGTATAAAAATAATGTAAAAATGACATGTATACAAAGATGGATAATAATAGATGTTACGGGATTATTAAACAAAACTTTTATTGATACAAAACAAATGGGTAATATGGTAAGACAATAATAATTATTGAGCTTAAAAAATCTAAAAAAAAAAACAATTTACGTATTGTAAGACTGTTCAATAAAATTCCGTAAAAATATAAAAGCTGTATTACTGCACGACGGCTTTACAAAACTGAAACTACCTACATATACACAAAACGAATTCTAAGCGTACTTATATGGGCCTGAAGGCGCCAAACTTTACTTATCAATAATGTCTTTGAAAATAATAATATAAAGTCAGTTCTACATTCGGCCATCCTGGTTATTCGTCATTGTTGCTTGGTTATGGCTACGGTCCACTTCAAACTATAGAATTTAGGCTACCACCTACTACGGTCCACTTCAAACTATGGAATTTATGCTACTACCTACTTAAGCAACATAAATTGAGCTACAACCCACCATGCCTGGGCTACAACCCACCATTTTTAAGCTCCAACTTAAAATTCAACCACTCTGCTTTAGGGCTACGACCCATATAATTGAATAACTTTGGGATACAACCCAACCCTACCCTTTTAAGCTACCACTTAAAATACCTTTGGGCTACAACCCAACTCAACCCTTTTAAGCTACCACTTAAAAGACCTTTGGGCTACAACTCAACCCTTTTAAGCTACCACTTAAAAGACCTTTGGGCTACAACCCAACCCTACCCTTTTAAGCTACCACTTATAAGACCTTTCCTCTTGGGCTACTACCCAACCAACCCTTTTAAGCGACCACTTAAAAGTACACTTTCCTCTTGGGCTACTGTACACTTTCCTCTTGGGCTACTACCCAACCAACCCTTTTAAGTTACCACTTAAAAGTACAATTTCCTCTTGGGCAACTACCCAACCAACCTTTTAAGCTACCACTTAAAAGTACACTTTCCTCTTGGGCTACTACCCAACCAACCCTTGTAAGCTACCACTTAAAATACCTTTGGGCTACAACCCAACTCAACCCTTTTAAGCTACAACTTAAAAGACCTTTGGGCTACAACCCAACTCAACCCTTTTAAGCTACCACTTAAAAGTACACTTGTCCCCTTGGGCTACTACCCAAATAACCGACAAATTTGGGCTACAACCCACACAACTGAATACATTCGGGCTACAACCCACTATTTTAAGCTACAACTTAAAATACAGTACTTGTGGCTACTACCACCAACCTTAACTTTTATTTACTGCTTACTGCAATCCTTGTGGCTACTACCACTAACCTTAACTCTTATTGACTGCTCACTGCAATCCATGGTTTTATCTTATCTACTGCTACTAGAGTCCTTACTCGTCTACCTCCCTCTCTAAGGTCTTCAAATTATTTTTGTTATTCAAAGGGCATACATTTCGTTTTTGACCTAGTTTTTTACAATTGAAGCATTCTATTATAGGCTTGGGACAGTTTTTTGCATAATGGGCTCCGCCACAGTTAAAACAAGATAGGTAATTGATTCTTTTGTTTTAATAAACTGGAAGTTCTTTCTATTTGATTATAGTTTGAATTGCGACTTTGATATTCTATCCTTTTAGTTACATCCTTCTTACTTATGTGAATGGGTTTGTTTAGGGTACTGGTTAAAACAATATTTGTGGAGCTTATTTTCAAAACGCAATTTATGAAAAAAAAATTTTTTTTTGAGTTATTGCCTATTTTCTGCAGAAAAGTAAATGTGCGTATTTATTTTAAGCAAGTGTTATTATTGAGTTTTTGTTAGCGTTTAGAACCAATTAACCCTAGAGTAGTCGCGCTTAATTTACTACCGTGACTGATCGCACTGGTCTCCTAGACCATTTGGCCAAGATAAACTATTTTGAAATCTTGTTTTGAAATAGGAAAAAGAAAACCAGTACTGTAAGGTTGGATTGTGGGTCGAAGATACACTTAAGATAGTTAAAGGTCTTTATTAAACAGAAATACTAATTATATACAATGCACAGTTTTATACAGCGAAATCAATAGTCCGACCGGATCCACGCAAGGATGCCGGTGCGATAGGCTATAAGGACCCACACAAGGGTGCCGAAGTAGCCGCGACGGTAGACAGAGCGATCACTTCTTAGTTGAGAGCAAGGATCCACGCAAGGATGCCAAGGCAGAAGCTAAGGAGTGGAGCTCGTGAGGAACTGCCGTTTCAGCGCTCGGGGGTGGCTTTTTGATCGCTCAGGCGGCCGGATCCGTGACGTCAGAGGGTGGGGGTGCTTGCTGGTACGGGTCTCGAGCGGGCTGTGGCGACGGTGGCGACTGTGGCGGCACCGAGAGGGGTAGTACGGAGAGTTTCGGTACTACACGGGGTTGTGATGTTCTCAGAGCCGAGGTGACGTCCTCGTCCTTGGCTCTGTTAGTTGGATCTTTCTGGGTCGTCCTCGTTTCCTAAGGGGCACCGCAGGTACAGGTGGAGTCACCGACTCGTCCAGGTAGTCGGGTGGAGGCTTGTATGGCGTCAGGGCTGATATATGGTAAGGTCCATATTCCTCGTCTAGCTGCTCTGGATGGGCGATCTTGTAACTGGTAGGTCCATGGCGCTTGGTGATCACGTAGGGTCCATCACGTCGTGGGGCGAACTTCGCGGAACGGTGCTGGGCCTTGTTGCTGAGCGTGTGAGTGAGGACATAGACATAATCTCCGGGTTGAAGATCTGGGGAGGGGCGTCTTCGAGAGTCGGCGTGCGTCTTGCGTCGGTCTTGCTCCTTTTCATGCGTTTCTCGAGCCAGGTGCAAAGTATCGGCGATTTGTAGCAGGCGAGGCGTTACGGTTGGTACGAAGGCTTCCTGCTGGATGATAGTGCGAAGATCGTGGGTGACTTCTACGGGAGAGCGTAGCTCCTGGCCAAATACTAGGTAGGCGGGTGAGTATCCTGTGGACTGGCAACGGGCGGTATTCATGGCAAAACGGATGGCGGGTAGTTTCTCAGGCCAGCTGGTGTGATCCTGTCCGACTTGTATGGCTAGCTGAGTTTTTAGATCTCGGTTTCTTCTTTCTATAGGATTAGCAGCAGGGTGGTATACGGGGGTGAGACATTGGTCGATTCCTAGGCAATGGGTGATGCACTGCATGACTGCACTGATGAATTGGGGTCCATTGTCGCTGATCACTCGGCGGGGTAGTCCAAATCGGAGGCAAACTTCGTTGACCATGGTCCAGGCACATTCTTCCGCGGTGGCTTGGGATAAGGCGAACACTTCTATCCAGCGAGAGGCGGTGTCTTCAATGGCGAGAACCCATTTCTTCTGGTCGGAACTTTCGGGTAAGGGGCCGAACAGGTCCATTGCAATTATTTCAAAGCGGTGACGCATAGCTGGCGTCTGTATTAGTCCTGCGGGCACAAGGTTGGTGGGTTTGTACTTTTGACAATCGGGGCAACTTTTAACGTATTCTGTAACAGCACGTCGAATTCCTGGCCAATAAAACCTTTGGAGGATTTTGTCGAGTGTCCGGTCGGTTCCGTAGTGTCCGGCGGTCGGGGAGTTATGGCATTCCTGTAGTATCTTCTGGCGGTCCTGGCTAGGAACCACTAGTTGTGCTTCGTCTGTTCCACTCTCTGGATTATAGCGATATAGGACTCCTTGTAAGCAGAGGTATCCTCGGGAGGTCCATGGAGCTGTGTCTTCCAAAGAATCGTGATCGAAGCAGTCTAGAATCTTCTTGAGTTCCGGGTCTTCCAACTGGGAGTTGCGCAGGGTGACAGCACTGGTACTAGGAAGGTCTATACTGATTAGGCAAATATCGGGCGACAAATCTTCGCTGTTTGGCCACGGAGGTCGTGACAACGTGTCAGCTACGACATTAGCTTTTCCAGGGACATAGCTAATTTGTAGGTTATACGGTTGTAGTTGCAGGGCCCACCTTGCTAGGCGGCCGGTTGGTGATCGTAGAGTCATCAGCCATTTAAGGGGTTGGTGATCGGTAATGACAATAACAGAGGTTTCTTCCAAGTATCCTCTGAAACGGTTGACGGCCCAAACAATGGCAAGTGCTTCCCTCTCGGTAGTGGAGTAGTTTCTTTCGGGGGCTGTGAGCAGGCGGCTGGCGTATTCAACGGGCCTCTCATCGCGATCCTCCCCCTGGAGTAAAGCTGCTCCTAGGGCATAAGCACTGGCATCGGTTCGGAGGATGAAGGGTTTTTCGTGGTCAGCTTGTCGTAGAATGGGAGCTGCTGTCAGGGCTTCTTTGAGTGTTTGAAAGGCTTCATTTTGTTCCGTGTCCCAAGTCCAGGTGGCTTTCTTGCGGGTAAGTTTGCTTAGTGGTTTTGCAATCTTGGAGAACTGCGGTATGAATTTTCTGTACCAGCTACAGGTTTGTAGAAATGTGACTACTTGCTTTGCGTTCTTTGGTGCAGGTAGGTCACGAATGGCACTGACTTTATCCGGATCTGTCTCGAGGCCATTGGTCGTTATCACATGACCTAGGTAGCGAATGCTGGTACATCCGAAGCGGCATTTGTTACGGTTGAGGCGCAGCTGGAACTCGCTTAACATTTGGAACACGCAGCGGAGGGCGTCTAGGTGCTCATCAATGCTACCAGAGAGTAGGATTAGGTCATCCAGGTATGCTAGAAGCCGTATTTCTGGGAGGCGGCGACGAAATCGGTCCATGAGTCGCTGAAACGTTGCAGGAGCATTGCGAAGTCCAAAGGCCATACGATTGTACCGATAAGTGCCAAACGGAGTCACGAAGCAGGTCTTGTCCTTGTCCTCGTCTCTAATCCTGATTTGGTGGTAGCCGGCGCGTAAATCCATGGTCGATAGGCAGTTGACTGGTCCGATGGAGTGCAGCAGATCATCCAAGCGTGGCAGGGGGTACTGGTCAGGGCGTGTCGCGGCGTTAAGTCGGCGGTAGTCGATGCATAGGCGAATACCGCCTCCGGATTTAGGAACAAGCACGGTGGGAGCGGCCCATGCACTGTCGCACTCTTCGATGATGTTAGCCTGTAGTAGGCTCTGTACTTCTAGTCATAAGGCTTCTCGTCGCTGTGGTGTAAGTTGGTATGGAGGTACGCTAATCGGAGCTTGGGTTCCGGTGTCAATTTGGTGTTCGGCGAATGGAGTCGGAGGCCCTTGTAGGTTGAAGAGGGTGTGGTACTGATGCAGGAACTGATTTAAGGTCTGGCGTTGTGTAGGCGCAAACTCGCATGCTTCGTCTTCTCTTAGATCCAAGGAGGCAAACGTTATGCCTGGGTCTAGGGCGGGAAGATCGTCCCACATAGCGTCGATAGTTTCCATAGCGTCTTGGTACATATATCCCTGGCGGGAGTAAGGGTTATATGTGCGGGCGGCAGCTGCAGGATTCAGCGGAGTGATGCTTAGGTCCGGGCCATAGTTTTCGGCTAATCCGGAATGGTTGTCGCTTTCCATTAAGGAGTCATTGCAGGAGAGCAACGGTCTGTCAACTGGTCGGCCCATGTGGTGCTTTGGTGAAGGCGGCAGTGGTGACAACATTGACGGGGCGGCGTATTCCTGTAAGATAGTTTCCACTGACCCATCCTGATCAGTTTCCATACGGCCAAGAGTATGGCTCGTCGCAGAATCTTCTTTTGGAGTAAAGAGGTGTGGGGCATGTGGTGTGTCCTCAAAATACCAGTGCTTTTTCCCAAAATTAAGCACAAGGCCGGCAGAGGTAATGAAGTCAATGCCTAGTAGGGTCTGGGCGAATGGTGCGTCCGGGATCGAACAGAATGACGTCTGGATAGTGCGTCCTTGAAGTGAAACAGGTACTGTGACCATATGTACTGTCTGGGAGCGGGTGTTTCCATCGGCCATGGTTACATCCATAACTCGTTCCTGAAAGGGATATCCTTGCTTTTGCAACATTTGTCGAAGGGAGGCTCCGGCGAGGCAGGCGCGTGCTCCTGTATCTAAAAAGGCGGAGCCAGTTGACCCGTTAATGCTTATATCCACGGCGGGTCGTGCTCGGTCGGCTAGGGTGATAAAGGAGAAGGCTGCTGTGGCGCGGTCGGTCGGCTTAGCGTTGCAAGTGGGGCAGTTTCGTCGGAAGACACCGGGGCGCTGGCATTTGATGCCATTTCCTTGGGGGTGTTCCGGGCACGAGGAAACCCCCTCCGATGCTTCGCTCGTCGGAACTCTTCTTAACCTCAGGGCCGGCTCTGTGTCCAAACTAGCTCTGTTGGCGAGCAGTGTCGTTCGTTTGAGGGGACTCAGCTTGTACGAGTACAGTTTGCAGGTCGGCACTGGATCCGGTACTTCTCCTTCATCTTTCTCAGTTTTACCTTGCGCTATAAAGTTTTCGGGCCGCATCACGGCTAAAATGCGAGCCTTGCGCATTTTCGCCCGATCGGCCAACGAAATAGGGCATGATGCCTCTTCCCGGGTAATCCCGTCATCCCATAAATTCTGTATAAAACATCCCCCGCATTCTGATGATGCTTCGCAATCATTACCGCAAGTCGGCAATGATTTTCCCCAAAAAGCTTTACTCGCCTGTGGCGCGTGCGCGGACCCCGATTCCGGTTGAATCGTGTCGGGGACAATGTTCTGAACATTTCCCACCCTTCCGGGCCGCGATTGACCCTCCGCGTGCCGAGCCACAGGCGAATTTCCACTTTCAAAAAAGTTAGAAATTTTCGAGCTGCTACACCCCTGATTTAACCTCTGAGCTCCCTCTGCAGTAAAATAACCTTTTTCGCTAACACTTACAGGCGGCAAAGTTTCACTTCGCCGACGCTGTTTTGCCAGGCGGCGTTGGTGGCGCCGACGCTGACTCACACTCGCATGACTAAATTTCTTTCCACTTGCTAAAACTTGTGTATTACTTCCCCCCGATGTTACCTTGGTACCTGGATGTTCAATAGGGCGGCACGGCCGTTGCTGGCCTGCGCCTGCCTCATTGAACATCGGCACTCTCCCAAGCGCCGTTTCAACCCAATTGCCTTGCTGCATCTCAAACTCAATAAAAACAACGTATTTAAAAACAGGTAAAAAAGAAAATTTATTTTCTTCAAAAAATAAATTTACAAAAAACTTTCAACAATTTACAACAGTCATGAATTCTACAATCTACTTTACAAAAGTTTCCAAAACTACCCTTACAACATTATCGTTTGAAATCCTAAACCGTCCGCGCACTGAATCAGCTTGTCAAAAAACCACCCTTATATTCGGGAATATTCGGCAGCATGCGGTGTGAGTAGCACGCCTATACATTGCTCCGCATTTAATTGATAAAATATTGGTGTATTTATTAAAAGTTACATTTTTTGTGTGGTCTGCCTTTTTTTCTACATGTCAGACACATGCTGAGTAAGTCATTTCTCTGTTAAAATAATTTGGTTGGTAATTAGAGCAAATTAAAGGTCCAACCAATCAAATCCTCGCTAAAATTTTCTACGGTAATAGAGAGTTCATACAATATGGGAGGAAGTACGACACTCCGTAGCGGTACCAGATTGGATGAGGATACTATAGAAAAATTGGTTCAAAAAATCTGCAGTAATATTATAAAGCAGCTTGAACAAAGTCTGACCGCAAAAACCGACAAAATAGAGGCCAAGTTAAATGAGGTTTGTGACTCTTTGAATAAAATTAATGAGTCCGTGATGGGTAACAAAAAAGATATAGATAATTTCAAGATACGTCTAGATGTCTTGGAACAGCAAGCCAAACGAAATTCTCTACGCATCTGCGGATTTAAGGAAGTAGATGAGGAAAATCTTGTTGATTTGATACCACAATTTATTAAGCAAACTCTGAAGGTTGATTGTAGTAGCAGGGATTTGAACTTCATATTTCGCCTACCAAATAACAATGATGGAAGGCCTGCAAAGCCCTCGGCGATAATCGCTGATTTTGTCAGCAGTATTAAGAGAGATGAAGTCTTTATGGCAAAGAAACTACTAAAAAAATCTTCTGTCGCAATTTTTGAAGACTTAACGAATACTAGATTCAAATTGTTAAGCGAGGCAAAGAGGAAATTTGGAAATAATAGTGTCTGGTCAATGTCCGGAAAGATATATTATTTGGACCCCGTTACTAAGCAAAAGAGTTTGTACCAGCTATAGAATTACATTTAAAGTAAATATTCATTTATAACGTAATTCTGCAATAGGTCTCTATTGAAATCTGTTTATATTGCTATTCCTTTTATTAAATTCTTTAAATATCTAATCTCTTTTTTGTGAAGTGAAAAATATAATTTGTTAATATAGAAATTTGGCAGGGTTAAACTGTTCTTGTTTGATAAAATTTGGTTATTTCTATTGAATATTGTTAATTGTAGGTATATATATTTTTTTTTGATATAAAATAGGATAAATTGAAATGACAATGCACCTATTGAGAAATTTAAAAAGAACTTGTTTAATGCGGCGCAAATGTGTCTTTAGTTGCTGATTTAAATTTGTTTATGGCAAATGCAAAGGTTAAGTTTTATTTTGCACATTTTAATATACGCTCACTATGTACTCAGTTTGCCGAATTTTCTGAGTTTGTGGCGGCGGAGGGATACGACATCATTGGCCTGTCGGAGACTTGGTTGCACGATGGCTTGCATAGTAATAATTTTTTAATACCGAACTATAATTTAGTACGAAAGGATAGGACGGGACGAGGGGGTGGGGTCGGTTTGTACATTGTCAGATCGATTAAATTTAAAATACTAGAGACGCCGCCTCAGTCAAGTCTATTAGAGCAGCTTTGGATAAGCATAAGAGTCCAGGGTAAAACCATATGTTTTGGATCTCTCTATCGTCCTCCTAATGCTAATCTTAATAATTGTTTAGATGATTTGGAAAATTCCTTTACAAGTTTTATTCCTTCCTGCGATCACATTTTCTTTGGAGGCGATCTAAACGTGGATATTTCTGACTCAAAGAACTCCGGAAGTATTCTACTTAATCGTTTATTTGGTAAGTATAAGCTTTCCCAAATGGTGGCCACACCAACGCGGATTACCCCAATTGGCAATAGCCTCATTGACCTAATTGTGACGTCGGCGCCGGAGCTTTCTGACGATGTGCAGGTAATAAATATGGATAATGTCTCTGATCACTGCTTAGTGTATACTCAGATCCATTTACAGAAAATTCGCGTTCCTATATCGTATCGGGCATACCGGGATTATTCCTCATTCACATTTATTAATTTTCTTAATGATTTGTTTAGCATTGATTGGAATGTGTTATTGGGTATGACCGATGTGGACGATATGATTGTTTTTTTTAATGAGAATATTAGGAATGTGTTTGATGTGCATGCTCCGCTGAAAACCTCAAGATTTACGAAGCCCGCCGCTCCTTGGATAACAGATAATGTTAGGTTTATGATGAGGCTCCGCCAAAAAGCTTTAACAAAACATAAAAGACTTAAGACTGAGGCGACTTTGCAAAACTATAAACAACTTCGTAACTTAGTTACTACTACGGTACGTAATGAGAAGAAAGCATTTCTTCATCATAAATTCCGGACCGACCCGAAGGCTTTTTGGAAAACTTTAAGACAACTTAACATCGGCAGGCACGCTCGGGCGGATGCACAGTTAGATGATACTATGACAGCTTCTCGGCTTAATAATTTTTTTGTTGATAGTGTCCCTAAGGTTATTGTTGATTCTGGTGCCTTTATGAATGAACACTATAATAACAGGAAACACTCAAATATAAAGAATGAATTTAAGTTTTCTGAGGTGAGTGATGAGAGTGTGGAGAGAATAATTGCTAGTATAAAAAGTACTGCCATGGGTGCTGACGGGATAGACCTTAAAATGCTTTCGTTAATCACTCCGTATCTTACATCATATCTAACGTTTATTATTAACTATTCTCTTAAAACCTGTAAATTTCCAACGGAATGGAAAAGTGCCAACATTATCCCGGTACCGAAAAATAGCACACCTACAGAGATGTCGCATTATCGTCCAGTCAGCATTCTGCCTACCTTATCGAAAATACTCGAGAGAGTTATGAATGACCAATTAAAGGATTACGTGGCAGCTAACCGAATACTGCCTATCACACAGTCTGGGTTCCGAGCGCAGCACAGTACGACAACAGCTCTATTGCATGTCTGTGATGAAATTTTTCGAAGTCTGGATAAAAATAAGATGACTGCTTTAGTGCTGTTAGACTACAGCAAGGCATTTGATACTCTGGATCACTCAGTTCTTCGCTCTAAACTTAAATACCTCGGTTTACATGACACTGCTCTTGATCTATTAAACAATTACCTATTGGGTAGAAGACAAAGAGTGTGTGTTGGTTCAGATGTTTCGGATTACGTCAATATTGAAAGGGGGGTTCCACAGGGAAGTATTTTGGGACCGCTCTTGTTTTCTTTATATACCTGTGATTTTTATAAATTTTTAAGGGTATGTTCATCTCATCAATATGCAGATGATAAGCAAATTTATTTTTCGTTCCCTCATTCGGAGGCTGTAACTGCCATGGAGGCTATTAATGCTGACTTGGCAATTGTTGCTGAAATATCCAAATTCCATAAATTGGTATTAAATGGTACAAAATCCAAGTTACTTCTTTTTGGCTCATCTGGGTTAAATAATTTTAATATTAAAATTGAAGGTGCTGTTTTAGTGCCTTCAGATTGTGAAAAAAATTTAGGTATTTTTTTGGATACGCAGCTCCGATTCGAAGCACACGTGTCTGAAATAATACAGAGAGCGTATTATAAATTAAAACTTTTATATATGCACAAAGACATTTTAACGACTGATGTCAAACTAAGACTCAGCGAATCCCTGATATTATCGATAGTTTCATACGCCGACGTTCTTTTTTGGCCAGCTCTTACCCATAGAGAAAAAAATAGTCTCCAAAAACTTCAGAATTCTTGTCTTAAATTTTGTTTTAATGCCAGGAAATTTGATCACGTCACACCGTTATTTCAAGCTTCTGGGTGGTTAAGAATGGATGAACGTTTTTTTTTGCACTTATCTACACTTACACATAAAATTGTTAAGTGCGGATCGCCTGCGTATCTTTGCGAGAAGCTTGTTGTGGGTACTGACATACATGGACGAGAGGCGCGATACTGTGAGAGATTTATTATCCCCCAGCACCGAACGGCCAAATTTCAGGGATCTTTTAGTTACAACGCGGTCAAAGTGTACAGTGCTCTACCTGCCCGTGTAAAATCCCTTACCGCTGCCACTGGCTTTAAGAGGGCCGTCAGGCAGTTCATTGTGAGTAAAAGAAACGAGTAATTAGTTGTTTTTATATACTACCTTCATGCATTTGCCTCTAGCGTAATAATGCTGTTATGAAATATTTATTATTAATATTATATTATAAGTATTTAAAAATATTATTTTCTTTATTATCTTTTAGTTTATAGTTAGAAGACGGTTAGATAGAGTAGCGTTGCTAGATCTCGCCGTCTATAAACCATTATGTTTATAATTTGTTTTTCTGAATTTGAAATAAAAAGACATTTATTATTATTATTATTATTATTTCACCCTTAATCATCCCTTGCATAAACATCCCAATTATTCCACCTATAGTGAATAATTACCCTGAAAACTATTTATCGCCATCTAAAATCAACGCCCTCAAAAGTTTACCCTGATCACTAAATTCCTCCCCCTTATTCCCGGACAAACCCCCTTTCGCCAGCAAAAAACAACCTTCCCTTAAACAGGCCACGTCATTGTCTAACAAATGCACGCCCCTAAAACCCTTAAAACCGCCCGCTGCACGAATTTGACTTTTCCGGAAAACCGAATTTAATCATGAATTTAATGTCAGCCAAACCCATCGAAAACACCAAAATTGTCCCTGACAAATAAATATAAAAATATTAAAAATTCCCCGAGAAAATTTTAACAGCTGAAAACAGTTCTTTTGGTCAAATCTTTCCTGACAAAGTTCGCAAAAATATATTTCAAAACCCCGTGAATTTAATTTACTATTTTTACCGGCAAGCAAGCAATTAGATGGTCCCGGCGCGGCCTAAGTCAGACTTGGGCCAGCGTACCTGAGAGTGCTCGTTTTAACCATCGAATTGCTGCTTGTTTTATCAAATAATATCGAATCTCAAATATCAGTTATTATGACTAGTGACATCTAACAGCTCCTGACAAACTAACGATTCCGCAACAGGGGTTTGTGTTGGGTGATGGAGTCGGAAGGTTTTCTTTATTTCCTAGGCTGGCTTGTTTCTTCCGGCACACGGAGATGTCGTGTCCAATATTCCTGCAGAATTGGCAGCGAGTTTTTGTTTTCCGTGTTTTATTTTCCTCCGTTGTGTCTTCTGGGACGTCTATAAATCGGGTGCGGGTCAGCAAGGCGGCGAAGGTGTCAACGCTTTCACGCGGAATTCTGTCCCGGATTCCTTTTGTAAGAAGTCCATATATCATGTCCAACTGCATTGATTCCAGTAAGGGTGGATCAATGTGCGTCAGCAAGGCGCGTTTTTCGGCTACGAATTGTCCTGTTGGTGTGTTTGCTCCTTGTCTGCTTCCAAACAGGTTTTGGTATACTTGGTAAGCTGGTAGCCGGGGTGCGAACTCGTTTCGGATCAGGTTTTTAGCGTCTTCCCAGGTTTGTGCGGCTGATTTGACACCCGTCCACCAGGTGTGAGCAAAACCTTCCAATAACAAAGCCAGGCCACGAATAGCATTTTCGTCCGAGATTCCTTCGCTTTGTTTAAAAAAATCGGTACTGTCCAGAAAATCGTCGACGGCTTCCTGACTTCTTGTTCCGTTAAAGCGGGCTGGACAATGGGTGAAATGTTTGGCGGGGGCTGCTGGTGGCTGAAGTTGCGTTATTAAAGCCTGTAAAGCTTCTGCTGTCAGCGCCATGGCCGCTTGTTGTCGTGTGGTTGGAATTTTCTTACCGATGGGGGCGTAGACGGTGATGAGATCCAGGGATTCCTGATGGATTCGGTGATCGTCTAGAACTCACTAACGAGACTGCAGATATATTTTTGCAAATTTGCTCTTGGTTTGAAAAAAATAGACTGTTATATAGTCAATGAGAACAAAACAAATATCTTATTATTTAGAACAAAATTAAATAGAATGGAAAAACCAGAAAATATTCAAATCAATAACAAAGATTTTAAGCTTGAGTCCCAAACAAAATTTCTGGGAATTTATATAGATGCATTTTTAGACTGGACCGAGTAAATAGAATCACTTGGTAAAAAACTTAACAGTATATGCTATGGTATCAGAGTGATTTCGAAGTATGTTTCAACAGCAGCCCTGCGAACCCTGTATTTTGCAAACTTTGAGGCTACGGCAAGGTATGGGATAATTTTTTGAGGTGGAAAATCAAAGATACAGGATATTTTTATTATACAGAAACGTTTACTAAGAGTAATGTATAAAATGTCATTTAGAGAGACTTGTAGGAATGTTTTTAGAAATAATTTTTTATTGACAATTTATGGTTTATACATTTTTGATACCATTATGTTCTTTTTTAAGAATAGACAGGGTCTTTATGCTGAGAGGAATCATAAGTATAGTACTCGTTCTGTGGATGTAAATTATCCAGCACATCATCTGTCTATTTTTGAAAGTGGACCCTATTATGTGGGTGTTCGATGTGTTCGGTGTGAAGGTATTTAAAAGAAAGTTTAAGGAACATTTAGTACAGATGGAACCATACTGTTTAAAGGACTACATGGAGAGTTAATGCTCTCCCTTTGCTGACGCCATTTCCTTTTATGTGAATTGTATAGCTTATTTAATCAGAAATAAAGAAATTTATTATTATTATATTTATGTGGGGCCGGCTCAACCTCATTAAGGTCTTTAATATATACCTACTATAATTTAAAGTGATCCATTTTTTTAGTTGTTTACCAACGAAAATTAATAAAATATTACAGGATAAGCTTGGATGAGAGATGAAAAATTGAAAAACCTTTTATTGGGGTTAAATATACGATTAAAAAATAATGACATTTCTGTTTGTTAATTTTTATCTACAGAAATTGACGTTTACTTTTAACGTCCTTTGGTCGTCAATTTAAGTAGTTCAAATGTCTTAAGGTTAAAACCTGGTTGTGGTTTGGAATTCTAATCATCCGACGTTGGTGTGTCGTATGCGGGTGGTAGTTTAAGTTAAGTTTGGATAAAGTTTTGGATATAAAGTAACCTTTGGTGGTATTTGAGTAAATTTAGGTACATTAGCTAACTCCGCCATTTTTATGCTGATGAGCGTTGTAGCGTCCCGTCGGCCATTAAAACACAGTACGTTTATTTTTGAAATTTCGAAAATAAATACCATTTCAAATGGCAACTATATGAATAAAATGTAATTTCCTTATAGCTTTATTTAGATGGAGTTGGAAATCAAGCCAATATATGATTTTTTTTCTGGTCATTCATAAAAACATATATATTAAAAATTATTAAATATTTGTTTATTTTGAGGCGAACACATATTTTTCGATCTATTTTGGTCACATTTATCAGTAAAGTACCCTTCGCAAGCAACTTTTATTCTCGAGAAACCCTATAATCTCATTTTATTTACGTCTATAACAAACATCGTTTAACAATAAGAAAACTGTTTGATATTTTAATTTCTGGTCTTGTTCTTTCTACAGATCAACAACAAATTAGGTTATATTTTGTTTACACCACATTATACGGGAGCAACATATAGGTACTTCCACATGACCAAATAAAACTTTTAGTACACATTTTTGGTTATCAAAAGTTAACGTTAAATAGCGTAAAATTTGGTTAAAAGAGTATACTTCAATAGTAAAGTTACCGACGTCTAAACAACTCAAATTTGTCTGCTCCATTTTAGTGCAAAAACGGGTCCACACGTAGTCGTTTCGACGTCAGTTACCGACGTCGGGTTGTATATAGCGACGTTGGTTAGACGTCTAAATGCTATTTGGGACCTTTTTATTTGAGCCCATGCTAACTCGATTGGGTTTAGTTCACACATGTAGGGGGGAGTTCTAAAGGGAATATGACCAGCCTCTTTTATAATATTATCAATTAGGTACATAACTTTTCTATCACCTCGAGGCTTGTGCAACTGCACAAGTTCAAAAAGGTCAAATTTTCTAGCAGCTGGATCATGCGGGATTCCTAAAAAAATACTTTTACTTTGCAAAAACGACTAATGTAAAAAGATGTTACCTTCCTTAGATAACCATTCGACTATGACTTTCTTTTATGACTTTTCTTTTTGCACGAATATATGACATTGTAAATAAATTTTAAGAGAAATAACACGTATAAACTTGCTCACTATTTGCTCTATTAATTATACACGTAGCCTTTGACCTGCACCGCTGGTCAGCTGTCAGAATAAATCTTCCGAAGCGTGTCCAAATTAATCACCTGTTTCGCATTGAATTATACGTTTTGTCTCTGTTTAATGCCGTTCAACAAATAGAGATAAAGGTGATCCTATTAATCGGGGGCGTGTTTATAGAAAATGCAAATTCCCATGTTGTCAGATTTGCTAGTAAATAGATAATTTAATTATTATTTTATTTTTGTCCCTGAATCAAAATAATAAAATTAATTAGGTCTAAAGCATATTAAATTAAAATTAAAATACCGATCACTTTTTAAGTTTGAATAATAAAATTTTCTAACCTTTTAACCACTACTGGGTTAAATTCTGTATTCATAGGAGGCATAAATAATAATTGTCATAGAACTTATTAGATTTGGTAAATTAATTTGGCAACATAAATAATAGCTTGTCTGCATTCCTGAAATAGTTTTGGCAGCCACAGAACGAATCGATGTACTATAGTATTCACGTCATAGCCTGCCCTATATGACGCAAAAAGACGTAATGACGACGTGACAATGTCACAGCCCGTCGACATTGACGGTATTTTACGTTTAAAATATACCTTATTTGACGTTATATTTAACGGCTTATTACGTCTCGTTTGACGTTGCAGGACGTCATTTTACATCATTTTTAAATGTTGGCAAGAGTTAGGTCTAGTGACGCATCCACTATTTCGTTTTTTGATCAATATTTCGTGACTTTTTCGTTTTATCCAGAAATCGGCCAAATACCCCTCTTTGGGTAGCAATTACCTACAGTTTAAGTTAAAATAAATTAAATTGATAAATTAATAAAAGCATAAAACCAAATTTTGTCCATTTCGCGCATATTTCATTTTCTGATTTTCTTAATTTGTAAATACAAATTTCTTTTACATATAGCTGTAGGTAATTGAACCCCAAAAAAGGAGTATTTGGCCAATTTTTGGATAAAACGAAAAGGATACGAAATATTGATTAAAAAATGAAATGGTGAATGCGTCACTAGACTTAACTCTTACGAAATAGTAACTGCAGAACTATAAAAGTAAAAAAGTTATTTTGATAAAATAGGTAGGGTAAACTGTCCCACAGTGAATCACTTTTTGCCTATAAGGTTGCTACTTCTTCCCTATAGTAAAAAGATCATAAAAAACATGTAAAATGGAAACCATCACATATTGACCTTTTACCTTTGCAATTATATGACCATTAGGTAGGTATTCTTATTTTTTATTTTTGCTTTTTTAAATCAGTGTATTTGATTCACTGTGTACTGTGTGATGGACACAGTGAACCACCCGCCGGTACACACTGAATCATACCATATTTTTATTGTCTTACAAACTAAAAATATACAAACTAATAGTAATAAAACTACTTTTTAATAAACACATAGGTAATATAAGAAACAAAATCAAATGCTTTTTTAATTAAGAAAATTAACCCAACTGTACATTTTTTCGTTATAACAAAATCTAAGAACTACAAGGTAATTTTTAAGGTCAATTGAACAAAAATTCAAATTAACGTTATTAAAGATCTAACGAATATTAATACCAGAAAAGTTTATGTTAAAGGAGTAATTAGAGGTCTTGCATCGGGAGGTACTTCCATGGTCTAAAGGTTTTGGCAAAATAATTTTGATGTCTTTTTTTAGTACCGTCGATAAATCAAGAATGTCAGGAATACAGAAAACATATTGCGTTAAAGATTTTCTTCTCAAGAAACTTACTTCATATTCTGTATCTTGGACTGCCAAAACTTTAGCTAGGTAGTAAATGTTATTCTTTTTGCCTTGGAACTCAACCAGAATAAACTCTCCCTCAACAGGATCTCTGGTAAGTTGTCCTAACAGTTCTTTTGCAATTGGCAAGTTATCTTCATCTGAGGTTTCATCGGTCATAACATCATCGCTTTCCAAAATCATAGAATATTCCGATTCGGACGTAGAACTATCCTGTAACACTTGTCTTACACCTTTTCTTCCTTTCTTATTGGCCTCTGTTTTTTTTGTTTCATTCTTTCGCCTCTTTGTTTGCTTTTCCCTTTCAATTGCGTCTTTTTTCCGGTGTGTCTGTAGCTATCATACTTCTACCCTTTTTTCTGTTCTTTCTTATATTTTTTCTAGGTTGTGCTTTTAAAGGTGCACGGAATTCTGCTGGACCTATGAATTGTTCGCTCTTTGCTTGTGGTGATTTATTTATTGAAACATTAATGTCTTCTCTATCTTCTAATAAATTCTCTTGAAGATCATCGTTTTCTTTTTGCTGATCATTGGATTCTAGATCTTGGATGGATATATTGGAGGTATTGTGTACATCTCCCACGATAGTATCGCGATCAACTTCCTTAGGTTGCGGACGATCGGTTACTGTGCTCGGCAAGAAGTCAATTTCTGTAAAAATCGTTCGATCGAAGGGAAAAATTCCTGTTTTCCTAAAACTATTAGTTATTGAAGTAGGTGTCATAGCTTTCTGATATGCCTCACCGACGAAAGCACCTACATCATATATTGGATACAGGTTGACCGGGATTTCGCATCATCCAAGAATCCATGCTAGAATTGTAGAAGCATTTAAAAGGTTTAAATAACCCCACATCTAAAGGTTGGGTTTTATGGGATGAATGTGGTGGCAACGTGAGAATAGTAACACCGTTTAATTTTGCCAATTCCAAAGACTCTACTGATAGATGGGATTCATGGTTGTCCAGAATCAAAAGCGATGGATTTTCGTTTGAAGAAGAACTCCATTTTATGAAATGTTTCATGACTTCGGGAAACAATTCTAAATTCATCCATCCACTTGGTGCAGCCAAACCTAAAGTGCCTGGGGGTGTGCCCTTGATCATATAGTTCTTAAAATTTTTCCGAGGAAAAATAATAGCAGGGGGTATTGAATATCCGCTAGCACAAACTATTGCACATGTTGTGCATAACGTTCCCCTTTCGCCACTAGTGACTTTTGAAATACTTCTTATACCTTTCGGTGCAAGCACCTTTGGAGGCTTGTGAACAGTTGTAGTGGATGTTTCGTCCAAATTATATACACGTGTCCCATTAGCGAAACTGGGATGACGTTTTAGAACCTCTTCAAGATTTTGAAAATACTTGTCAACGTTATGACGGTTAAAACCCGTTGCTCGAGCCAAACTACAGCTTTCTGGTGCTCTTAGAGTTAAATCTGGATGACGCACCCGAAAAGATCGAAGCCATTCGACGCCTGCAATTTTACTTTGTTTCCAGGACTCTGGAATGGTAATTTTGTTAATTATTGCGGTCTCGTATGCTAACTTGCGACAATCATTATTTGAAAGGCCATAAAAAAGGTAAGCACAATCTTTAAGATATTTTTTCAATGTGGTTTCCTGTTCTGAATTAAAAATCTGATTGACGTTATAGTTAGGAACTAATTTCAGATTCTGTCCTTCATCTGCATTTTGAGTTTTCAAATAGTACCGTCTTACAGTTGGGTAAGGAATTCCTCTAAGTTTAGCTGCCCTTCTTATTTTCATCCCACCTCTAATAAGCTCAAGGGCTGCTGCCATATTTTCTTTCGTGTGAGTTCCTATTTTACGAGGCATTTGTTTGCGAGCCATGCTAAAAAAATTAATAAAAATATTATTCACAAGAACATAGTACACAGTGAACCACTGGTTCACTGTGTACCAATTGCCTTTGGTTCACTGTTGGACACTGGGTACACAATCATTTGAAGGTAAAAAACTAAACCTACTAAGTCTAATAGTCAATAATTTGCTATTGATTAATGTTCCACAATACCATAACATTTAAAATTAAATCTTAACATCACCATGGGTAATGTAAAAATGGAACAAGAACAGAAATACTAGGAAACAAATGTTTTTTACTTACGTTATAAAATATTTTATTCCGCAACACACACTACTGCATCAAGCATTCGAGCGGCACTGATCGGCTGTTAATAGGTAGTCCGGTGGATTAAGCTTTACCTACCGAATTTCTTTAGTTTGTAGTGGGGATAACTACAATAAGCAAAGGGTTCACTGTGGGACATGGTCCACTGTGGGACAGTTTACCCTACATAATATATAGCTTCTTATAAAGTAAAAGTATTATATTACTATCAATAATTATCATGTATAAAAATAATGTAAAAATGACATGTATACAAAGATGGATAATAATAGATGTTACGGGATTATTAAACAAAACTTTTATTGATACAAAACAAATGGGTAATATGGTAAGACAATAATAATTATTGAGCTTAAAAAATCTAAAAAAAAAAACAATTTACGTATTGTAAGACTGTTCAATAAAATTCCGTAAAAATATAAAAGCTGTATTACTGCACGACGGCTTTACAAAACTGAAACTACCTACATATACACAAAACGAATTCTAAGCGTACTTATATGGGCCTGAAGGCGCCAAACTTTACTTATCAATAATGTCTTTGAAAATAATAATATAAAGTCAGTTCTACATTCGGCCATCCTGGTTATTCGTCATTGTTGCTTGGTTATGGCTACGGTCCACTTCAAACTATAGAATTTAGGCTACCACCTACTACGGTCCACTTCAAACTATGGAATTTATGCTACTACCTACTTAAGCAACATAAATTGAGCTACAACCCACCATGCCTGGGCTACAACCCACCATTTTTAAGCTCCAACTTAAAATTCAACCACTCTGCTTTAGGGCTACGACCCATATAATTGAATAACTTTGGGATACAACCCAACCCTACCCTTTTAAGCTACCACTTAAAATACCTTTGGGCTACAACCCAACTCAACCCTTTTAAGCTACCACTTAAAAGACCTTTGGGCTACAACTCAACCCTTTTAAGCTACCACTTAAAAGACCTTTGGGCTACAACCCAACCCTACCCTTTTAAGCTACCACTTATAAGACCTTTCCTCTTGGGCTACTACCCAACCAACCCTTTTAAGCGACCACTTAAAAGTACACTTTCCTCTTGGGCTACTGTACACTTTCCTCTTGGGCTACTACCCAACCAACCCTTTTAAGTTACCACTTAAAAGTACAATTTCCTCTTGGGCAACTACCCAACCAACCTTTTAAGCTACCACTTAAAAGTACACTTTCCTCTTGGGCTACTACCCAACCAACCCTTGTAAGCTACCACTTAAAATACCTTTGGGCTACAACCCAACTCAACCCTTTTAAGCTACAACTTAAAAGACCTTTGGGCTACAACCCAACTCAACCCTTTTAAGCTACCACTTAAAAGTACACTTGTCCCCTTGGGCTACTACCCAAATAACCGACAAATTTGGGCTACAACCCACACAACTGAATACATTCGGGCTACAACCCACTATTTTAAGCTACAACTTAAAATACAGTACTTGTGGCTACTACCACCAACCTTAACTTTTATTTACTGCTTACTGCAATCCTTGTGGCTACTACCACTAACCTTAACTCTTATTGACTGCTCACTGCAATCCATGGTTTTATCTTATCTACTGCTACTAGAGTCCTTACTCGTCTACCTCCCTCTCTAAGGTCTTCAAATTATTTTTGTTATTCAAAGGGCATACATTTCGTTTTTGACCTAGTTTTTTACAATTGAAGCATTCTATTATAGGCTTGGGACAGTTTTTTGCATAATGGGCTCCGCCACAGTTAAAACAAGATAGGTAATTGATTCTTTTGTTTTAATAAACTGGAAGTTCTTTCTATTTGATTATAGTTTGAATTGCGACTTTGATATTCTATCCTTTTAGTTACATCCTTCTTACTTATGTGAATGGGTTTGTTTAGGGTACTGGTTAAAACAATATTTGTGGAGCTTATTTTCAAAACGCAATTTATGAAAAAAAAATTTTTTTTTGAGTTATTGCCTATTTTCTGCAGAAAAGTAAATGTGCGTATTTATTTTAAGCAAGTGTTATTATTGAGTTTTTGTTAGCGTTTAGAACCAATTAACCCTAGAGTAGTCGCGCTTAATTTACTACTGTGACTGATCGCACTGGTCTCCTAGACCATTTGGCCAAGATAAACTATTTTGAAATCTTGTTTTGAAATAGGAAAAAGAAAACCAGTACTGTAAGGTTGGATTGTGGGTCGAAGATACACTTAAGATAGTTAAAGGTCTTTATTAAACAGAAATACTAATTATATACAATGCACAGTTTTATACAGCGAAATCAATAGTCCGACCGGATCCACGCAAGGATGCCGGTGCGATAGGCTATAAGGACCCACACAAGGGTGCCGAAGTAGCCGCGACGGTAGACAGAGCGATCACTTCTTAGTTGAGAGCAAGGATCCACGCAAGGATGCCAAGGCAGAAGCTAAGGAGTGGAGCTCGTGAGGAACTGCCGTTTCAGCGCTCGGGGGTGGCTTTTTGATCGCTCAGGCGGCCGGATCCGTGACGTCAGAGGGTGGGGGTGCTTGCTGGTACGGGTCTCGAGCGGGCTGTGGCGACGGTGGCGACTGTGGCGGCACCGAGAGGGGTAGTACGGAGAGTTTCGGTACTACACGGGGTTGTGATGTTCTCAGAGCCGAGGTGACGTCCTCGTCCTTGGCTCTGTTAGTTGGATCTTTCTGGGTCGTCCTCGTTTCCTAAGGGGCACCGCAGGTACAGGTGGAGTCACCGACTCGTCCAGGTAGTCGGGTGGAGGCTTGTATGGCGTCAGGGCTGATATATGGTAAGGTCCATATTCCTCGTCTAGCTGCTCTGGATGGGCGATCTTGTAACTGGTAGGTCCATGGCGCTTGGTGATCACGTAGGGTCCATCACGTCGTGGGGCGAACTTCGCGGAACGGTGCTGGGCCTTGTTGCTGAGCGTGTGAGTGAGGACATAGACATAATCTCCGGGTTGAAGATCTGGGGAGGGGCGTCTTCGAGAGTCGGCGTGCGTCTTGCGTCGGTCTTGCTCCTTTTCATGCGTTTCTCGAGCCAGGTGCAAAGTATCGGCGATTTGTAGCAGGCGAGGCGTTACGGTTGGTACGAAGGCTTCCTGCTGGATGATAGTGCGAAGATCGTGGGTGACTTCTACGGGAGAGCGTAGCTCCTGGCCAAATACTAGGTAGGCGGGTGAGTATCCTGTGGACTGGCAACGGGCGGTATTCATGGCAAAACGGATGGCGGGTAGTTTCTCAGGCCAGCTGGTGTGATCCTGTCCGACTTGTATGGCTAGCTGAGTTTTTAGATCTCGGTTTCTTCTTTCTATAGGATTAGCAGCAGGGTGGTATACGGGGGTGAGACATTGGTCGATTCCTAGGCAATGGGTGATGCACTGCATGACTGCACTGATGAATTGGGGTCCATTGTCGCTGATCACTCGGCGGGGTAGTCCAAATCGGAGGCAAACTTCGTTGACCATGGTCCAGGCACATTCTTCCGCGGTGGCTTGGGATAAGGCGAACACTTCTATCCAGCGAGAGGCGGTGTCTTCAATGGCGAGAACCCATTTCTTCTGGTCGGAACTTTCGGGTAAGGGGCCGAACAGGTCCATTGCAATTATTTCAAAGCGGTGACGCATAGCTGGCGTCTGTATTAGTCCTGCGGGCACAAGGTTGGTGGGTTTGTACTTTTGACAATCGGGGCAACTTTTAACGTATTCTGTAACAGCACGTCGAATTCCTGGCCAATAAAACCTTTGGAGGATTTTGTCGAGTGTCCGGTCGGTTCCGTAGTGTCCGGCGGTCGGGGAGTTATGGCATTCCTGTAGTATCTTCTGGCGGTCCTGGCTAGGAACCACTAGTTGTGCTTCGTCTGTTCCACTCTCTGGATTATAGCGATATAGGACTCCTTGTAAGCAGAGGTATCCTCGGGAGGTCCATGGAGCTGTGTCTTCCAAAGAATCGTGATCGAAGCAGTCTAGAATCTTCTTGAGTTCCGGGTCTTCCAACTGGGAGTTGCGCAGGGTGACAGCACTGGTACTAGGAAGGTCTATACTGATTAGGCAAATATCGGGCGACAAATCTTCGCTGTTTGGCCACGGAGGTCGTGACAACGTGTCAGCTACGACATTAGCTTTTCCAGGGACATAGCTAATTTGTAGGTTATACGGTTGTAGTTGCAGGGCCCACCTTGCTAGGCGGCCGGTTGGTGATCGTAGAGTCATCAGCCATTTAAGGGGTTGGTGATCGGTAATGACAATAACAGAGGTTTCTTCCAAGTATCCTCTGAAACGGTTGACGGCCCAAACAATGGCAAGTGCTTCCCTCTCGGTAGTGGAGTAGTTTCTTTCGGGGGCTGTGAGCAGGCGGCTGGCGTATTCAACGGGCCTCTCATCGCGATCCTCCCCCTGGAGTAAAGCTGCTCCTAGGGCATAAGCACTGGCATCGGTTCGGAGGATGAAGGGTTTTTCGTGGTCAGCTTGTCGTAGAATGGGAGCTGCTGTCAGGGCTTCTTTGAGTGTTTGAAAGGCTTCATTTTGTTCCGTGTCCCAAGTCCAGGTGGCTTTCTTGCGGGTAAGTTTGCTTAGTGGTTTTGCAATCTTGGAGAACTGCGGTATGAATTTTCTGTACCAGCTACAGGTTTGTAGAAATGTGACTACTTGCTTTGCGTTCTTTGGTGCAGGTAGGTCACGAATGGCACTGACTTTATCCGGATCTGTCTGGAGGCCATTGGTCGTTATCACATGACCTAGGTAGCGAATGCTGGTACATCCGAAGCGGCATTTGTTACGGTTGAGGCGCAGCTGGAACTCGCTTAACATTTGGAACACGCAGCGGAGGGCGTCTAGGTGCTCATCAATGCTACCAGAGAGTAGGATTAGGTCATCCAGGTATGCTAGAAGCCGTATTTCTGGGAGGCGGCGACGAAATCGGTCCATGAGTCGCTGAAACGTTGCAGGAGCATTGCGAAGTCCAAAGGCCATACGATTGTACCGATAAGTGCCAAACGGAGTCACGAAGCAGGTCTTGTCCTTGTCCTCGTCTCTAATCCTGATTTGGTGGTAGCCGGCGCGTAAATCCATGGTCGATAGGCAGTTGACTGGTCCGATGGAGTGCAGCAGATCATCCAAGCGTGGCAGGGGGTACTGGTCAGGGCGTGTCGCGGCGTTAAGTCGGCGGTAGTCGATGCATAGGCGAATACCGCCTCCGGATTTAGGAACAAGCACGGTGGGAGCGGCCCATGCACTGTCGCACTCTTCGATGATGTTAGCCTGTAGTAGGCTCTGTACTTCTAGTCATAAGGCTTCTCGTCGCTGTGGTGTAAGTTGGTATGGAGGTACGCTAATCGGAGCTTGGGTTCCGGTGTCAATTTGGTGTTCGGCGAATGGAGTCGGAGGCCCTTGTAGGTTGAAGAGGGTGTGGTACTGATGCAGGAACTGATTTAAGGTCTGGCGTTGTGTAGGCGCAAACTCGCATGCTTCGTCTTCTCTTAGATCCAAGGAGGCAAACGTTATGCCTGGGTCTAGGGCGGGAAGATCGTCCCACATAGCGTCGATAGTTTCCATAGCGTCTTGGTACATATATCCCTGGCGGGAGTAAGGGTTATATGTGCGGGCGGCAGCTGCAGGATTCAGCGGAGTGATGCTTAGGTCCGGGCCATAGTTTTCGGCTAATCCGGAATGGTTGTCGCTTTCCATTAAGGAGTCATTGCAGGAGAGCAACGGTCTGTCAACTGGTCGGCCCATGTGGTGCTTTGGTGAAGGCGGCAGTGGTGACAACATTGACGGGGCGGCGTATTCCTGTAAGATAGTTTCCACTGACCCATCCTGATCAGTTTCCATACGGCCAAGAGTATGGCTCGTCGCAGAATCTTCTTTTGGAGTAAAGAGGTGTGGGGCATGTGGTGTGTCCTCAAAATACCAGTGCTTTTTCCCAAAATTAAGCACAAGGCCGGCAGAGGTAATGAAGTCAATGCCTAGTAGGGTCTGGGCGAATGGTGCGTCCGGGATCGAACAGAATGACGTCTGGATAGTGCGTCCTTGAAGTGAAACAGGTACTGTGACCATATGTACTGTCTGGGAGCGGGTGTTTCCATCGGCCATGGTTACATCCATAACTCGTTCCTGAAAGGGATATCCTTGCTTTTGCAACATTTGTCGAAGGGAGGCTCCGGCGAGGCAGGCGCGTGCTCCTGTATCTAAAAAGGCGGAGCCAGTTGACCCGTTAATGCTTATATCCACGGCGGGTCGTGCTCGGTCGGCTAGGGTGATAAAGGAGAAGGCTGCTGTGGCGCGGTCGGTCGGCTTAGCGTTGCAAGTGGGGCAGTTTCGTCGGAAGACACCGGGGCGCTGGCATTTGATGCCATTTCCTTGGGGGTGTTCCGGGCACGAGGAAACCCCCTCCGATGCTTCGCTCGTCGAAACTCTTCTTAACCTCAGGGCCGGCTCTGTGTCCAAACTAGCTCTGTTGGCGAGCAGTGTCGTTCGTTTGAGGGGACTCAGCTTGTACGAGTACAGTTTGCAGGTCGGCACTGGATCCGGTACTTCTCCTTCATCTTTCTCAGTTTTACCTTGCGCTATAAAGTTTTCGGGCCGCATCACGGCTAAAATGCGAGCCTTGCGCATTTTCGCCCGATCGGCCAACGAAATAGGGCATGATGCCTCTTCCCGGGTAATCCCGTCATCCCATAAATTCTGTATAAAACATCCCCCGCATTCTGATGATGCTTCGCAATCATTACCGCAAGTCGGCAATGATTTTCCCCAAAAAGCTTTACTCGCCTGTGGCGCGTGCGCGGACCCCGATTCCGGTTGAATCGTGTCGGGGACAATGTTCTGAACATTTCCCACCCTTCCGGGCCGCGATTGACCCTCCGCGTGCCGAGCCACAGGCGAATTTCCACTTTCAAAAAAGTTAGAAATTTTCGAGCTGCTACACCCCTGATTTAACCTCTGAGCTCCCTCTGCAGTAAAATAACCTTTTTCGCTAACACTTACAGGCGGCAAAGTTTCACTTCGCCGACGCTGTTTTGCCAGGCGGCGTTGGTGGCGCCGACGCTGACTCACACTCGCATGACTAAATTTCTTTCCACTTGCTAAAACTTGTGTATTACTTCCCCCCGATGTTACCTTGGTACCTGGATGTTCAATAGGGCGGCACGGCCGTTGCTGGCCTGCGCCTGCCTCATTGAACATCGGCACTCTCCCAAGCGCCGTTTCAACCCAATTGCCTTGCTGCATCTCAAACTCAATAAAAACAACGTATTTAAAAACAGGTAAAAAAGAAAATTTATTTTCTTCAAAAAATAAATTTACAAAAAACTTTCAACAATTTACAACAGTCATGAATTCTACAATCTACTTTACAAAAGTTTCCAAAACTACCCTTACAACATTATCGTTTGAAATCCTAAACCGTCCGCGCACTGAATCAGCTTGTCAAAAAACCACCCTTATATTTCACCCTTAATCATCCCTTGCATAAACATCCCAATTATTCCACCTATAGTGAATAATTACCCTGAAAACTATTTATCGCCATCTAAAATCAACGCCCTCAAAAGTTTACCCTGATCACTAAATTCCTCCCCCTTATTCCCGGACAAACCCCCTTTCGCCAGCAAAAAACAACCTTCCCTTAAACAGGCCACGTCATTGTCTAACAAATGCACGCCCCTAAAACCCTTAAAACCGCCCGCTGCACGAATTTGACTTTTCCGGAAAACCGAATTTAATCATGAATTTAATGTCAGCCAAACCCATCGAAAACACCAAAATTGTCCCTGACAAATAAATATAAAAATATTAAAAATTCCCCGAGAAAATTTTAACAGCTGAAAACAGTTCTTTTGGTCAAATCTTTCCTGACAAAGTTCGCAAAAATATATTTCAAAACCCCGTGAATTTAATTTACTATTTTTACCGGCAAGCAAGCAATTAGATGGTCCCGGCGCGGCCTAAGTCAGACTTGGGCCAGCGTACCTGAGAGTGCTCGTTTTAACCATCGAATTGCTGCTTGTTTTATCAAATAATATCGAATCTCAAATATCAGTTATTATGACTAGTGACATCTAACAGCTCCTGACAAACTAACGATTCCGCAACAGGGGTTTGTGTTGGGTGATGGAGTCGGAAGGTTTTCTTTATTTCCTAGGCTGGCTTGTTTCTTCCGGCACACGGAGATGTCGTGTCCAATATTCCTGCAGAATTGGCAGCGAGTTTTTGTTTTCCGTGTTTTATTTTCCTCCGTTGTGTCTTCTGGGACGTCTATAAATCGGGTGCGGGTCAGCAAGGCGGCGAAGGTGTCAACGCTTTCACGCGGAATTCTGTCCCGGATTCCTTTTGTAAGAAGTCCATATATCATGTCCAACTGCATTGATTCCAGTAAGGGTGGATCAATGTGCGTCAGCAAGGCGCGTTTTTCGGCTACGAATTGTCCTGTTGGTGTGTTTGCTCCTTGTCTGCTTCCAAACAGGTTTTGGTATACTTGGTAAGCTGGTAGCCGGGGTGCGAACTCGTTTCGGATCAGGTTTTTAGCGTCTTCCCAGGTTTGTGCGGCTGATTTGACACCCGTCCACCAGGTGTGAGCAAAACCTTCCAATAACAAAGCCAGGCCACGAATAGCATTTTCGTCCGAGATTCCTTCGCTTTGTTTAAAAAAATCGGTACTGTCCAGAAAATCGTCGACGGCTTCCTGACTTCTTGTTCCGTTAAAGCGGGCTGGACAATGGGTGAAATGTTTGGCGGGGGCTGCTGGTGGCTGAAGTTGCGTTATTAAAGCCTGTAAAGCTTCTGCTGTCAGCGCCATGGCCGCTTGTTGTCGTGTGGTTGGAATTTTCTTACCGATGGGGGCGTAGACGGTGATGAGATCCAGGGATTCCTGATGGATTCGGTGATCGTCTAGAACTCACTAACGAGACTGCAGATATATTTTTGCAAATTTGCTCTTGGTTTGAAAAAAATAGACTGTTATATAGTCAATGAGAACAAAACAAATATCTTATTATTTAGAACAAAATTAAATAGAATGGAAAAACCAGAAAATATTCAAATCAATAACAAAGATTTTAAGCTTGAGTCCCAAACAAAATTTCTGGGAATTTATATAGATGCATTTTTAGACTGGACCGAGTAAATAGAATCACTTGGTAAAAAACTTAACAGTATATGCTATGGTATCAGAGTGATTTCGAAGTATGTTTCAACAGCAGCCCTGCGAACCCTGTATTTTGCAAACTTTGAGGCTACGGCAAGGTATGGGATAATTTTTTGAGGTGGAAAATCAAAGATACAGGATATTTTTATTATACAGAAACGTTTACTAAGAGTAATGTATAAAATGTCATTTAGAGAGACTTGTAGGAATGTTTTTAGAAATAATTTTTTATTGACAATTTATGGTTTATACATTTTTGATACCATTATGTTCTTTTTTAAGAATAGACAGGGTCTTTATGCTGAGAGGAATCATAAGTATAGTACTCGTTCTGTGGATGTAAATTATCCAGCACATCATCTGTCTATTTTTGAAAGTGGACCCTATTATGTGGGTGTTCGATGTGTTCGGTGTGAAGGTATTTAAAAGAAAGTTTAAGGAACATTTAGTACAGATGGAACCATACTGTTTAAAGGACTACATGGAGAGTTAATGCTCTCCCTTTGCTGACGCCATTTCCTTTTATGTGAATTGTATAGCTTATTTAATCAGAAATAAAGAAATTTATTATTATTATATTTATGTGGGGCCGGCTCAACCTCATTAAGGTCTTTAATATATACCTACTATAATTTAAAGTGATCCATTTTTTTAGTTGTTTACCAACGAAAATTAATAAAATATTACAGGATAAGCTTGGATGAGAGATGAAAAATTGAAAAACCTTTTATTGGGGTTAAATATACGATTAAAAAATAATGACATTTCTGTTTGTTAATTTTTATCTACAGAAATTGACGTTTACTTTTAACGTCCTTTGGTCGTCAATTTAAGTAGTTCAAATGTCTTAAGGTTAAAACCTGGTTGTGGTTTGGAATTCTAATCATCCGACGTTGGTGTGTCGTATGCGGGTGGTAGTTTAAGTTAAGTTTGGATAAAGTTTTGGATATAAAGTAACCTTTGGTGGTATTTGAGTAAATTTA
Organism: Polydrusus pterygomalis; assembly: GCA_963969555.1. Classification (NCBI taxonomy): domain Eukaryota; kingdom Metazoa; phylum Arthropoda; class Insecta; order Coleoptera; family Curculionidae; genus Polydrusus; species Polydrusus pterygomalis. The sequence continues at coordinate 119,335,312 of OZ018378.1, read as the reverse complement.
GGTACATTAGCTAACTCCGCCATTTTTATGCTGATGAGCGTTGTAGCGTCCCGTCGGCCATTAAAACACAGTACGTTTATTTTTGAAATTTCGAAAATAAATACCATTTCAAATGGCAACTATATGAATAAAATGTAATTTCCTTATAGCTTTATTTAGATGGAGTTGGAAATCAAGCCAATATATGATTTTTTTTCTGGTCATTCATAAAAACATATATATTAAAAATTATTAAATATTTGTTTATTTTGAGGCGAACACATATTTTTCGATCTATTTTGGTCACATTTATCAGTAAAGTACCCTTCGCAAGCAACTTTTATTCTCGAGAAACCCTATAATCTCATTTTATTTACGTCTATAACAAACATCGTTTAACAATAAGAAAACTGTTTGATATTTTAATTTCTGGTCTTGTTCTTTCTACAGATCAACAACAAATTAGGTTATATTTTGTTTACACCACATTATACGGGAGCAACATATAGGTACTTCCACATGACCAAATAAAACTTTTAGTACACATTTTTGGTTATCAAAAGTTAACGTTAAATAGCGTAAAATTTGGTTAAAAGAGTATACTTCAATAGTAAAGTTACCGACGTCTAAACAACTCAAATTTGTCTGCTCCATTTTAGTGCAAAAACGGGTCCACACGTAGTCGTTTCGACGTCAGTTACCGACGTCGGGTTGTATATAGCGACGTTGGTTAGACGTCTAAATGCTATTTGGGACCTTTTTATTTGAGCCCATGCTAACTCGATTGGGTTTAGTTCACACATGTAGGGGGGAGTTCTAAAGGGAATATGACCAGCCTCTTTTATAATATTATCAATTAGGTACATAACTTTTCTATCACCTCGAGGCTTGTGCAACTGCACAAGTTCAAAAAGGTCAAATTTTCTAGCAGCTGGATCATGCGGGATTCCTAAAAAAATACTTTTACTTTGCAAAAACGACTAATGTAAAAAGATGTTACCTTCCTTAGATAACCATTCGACTATGACTTTCTTTTATGACTTTTCTTTTTGCACGAATATATGACATTGTAAATAAATTTTAAGAGAAATAACACGTATAAACTTGCTCACTATTTGCTCTATTAATTATACACGTAGCCTTTGACCTGCACCGCTGGTCAGCTGTCAGAATAAATCTTCCGAAGCGTGTCCAAATTAATCACCTGTTTCGCATTGAATTATACGTTTTGTCTCTGTTTAATGCCGTTCAACAAATAGAGATAAAGGTGATCCTATTAATCGGGGGCGTGTTTATAGAAAATGCAAATTCCCATGTTGTCAGATTTGCTAGTAAATAGATAATTTAATTATTATTTTATTTTTGTCCCTGAATCAAAATAATAAAATTAATTAGGTCTAAAGCATATTAAATTAAAATTAAAATACCGATCACTTTTTAAGTTTGAATAATAAAATTTTCTAACCTTTTAACCACTACTGGGTTAAATTCTGTATTCATAGGAGGCATAAATAATAATTGTCATAGAACTTATTAGATTTGGTAAATTAATTTGGCAACATAAATAATAGCTTGTCTGCATTCCTGAAATAGTTTTGGCAGCCACAGAACGAATCGATGTACTATAGTATTCACGTCATAGCCTGCCCTATATGACGCAAAAAGACGTAATGACGACGTGACAATGTCACAGCCCGTCGACATTGACGGTATTTTACGTTTAAAATATACCTTATTTGACGTTATATTTAACGGCTTATTACGTCTCGTTTGACGTTGCAGGACGTCATTTTACATCATTTTTAAATGTTGGCAAGAGTTAGGTCTAGTGACGCATCCACTATTTCGTTTTTTGATCAATATTTCGTGACTTTTTCGTTTTATCCAGAAATCGGCCAAATACCCCTCTTTGGGTAGCAATTACCTACAGTTTAAGTTAAAATAAATTAAATTGATAAATTAATAAAAGCATAAAACCAAATTTTGTCCATTTCGCGCATATTTCATTTTCTGATTTTCTTAATTTGTAAATACAAATTTCTTTTACATATAGCTGTAGGTAATTGAACCCCAAAAAAGGAGTATTTGGCCAATTTTTGGATAAAACGAAAAGGATACGAAATATTGATTAAAAAATGAAATGGTGAATGCGTCACTAGACTTAACTCTTACGAAATAGTAACTGCAGAACTATAAAAGTAAAAAAGTTATTTTGATAAAATAGGTAGGGTAAACTGTCCCACAGTGAATCACTTTTTGCCTATAAGGTTGCTACTTCTTCCCTATAGTAAAAAGATCATAAAAAACATGTAAAATGGAAACCATCACATATTGACCTTTTACCTTTGCAATTATATGACCATTAGGTAGGTATTCTTATTTTTTATTTTTGCTTTTTTAAATCAGTGTATTTGATTCACTGTGTACTGTGTGATGGACACAGTGAACCACCCGCCGGTACACACTGAATCATACCATATTTTTATTGTCTTACAAACTAAAAATATACAAACTAATAGTAATAAAACTACTTTTTAATAAACACATAGGTAATATAAGAAACAAAATCAAATGCTTTTTTAATTAAGAAAATTAACCCAACTGTACATTTTTTCGTTATAACAAAATCTAAGAACTACAAGGTAATTTTTAAGGTCAATTGAACAAAAATTCAAATTAACGTTATTAAAGATCTAACGAATATTAATACCAGAAAAGTTTATGTTAAAGGAGTAATTAGAGGTCTTGCATCGGGAGGTACTTCCATGGTCTAAAGGTTTTGGCAAAATAATTTTGATGTCTTTTTTTAGTACCGTCGATAAATCAAGAATGTCAGGAATACAGAAAACATATTGCGTTAAAGATTTTCTTCTCAAGAAACTTACTTCATATTCTGTATCTTGGACTGCCAAAACTTTAGCTAGGTAGTAAATGTTATTCTTTTTGCCTTGGAACTCAACCAGAATAAACTCTCCCTCAACAGGATCTCTGGTAAGTTGTCCTAACAGTTCTTTTGCAATTGGCAAGTTATCTTCATCTGAGGTTTCATCGGTCATAACATCATCGCTTTCCAAAATCATAGAATATTCCGATTCGGACGTAGAACTATCCTGTAACACTTGTCTTACACCTTTTCTTCCTTTCTTATTGGCCTCTGTTTTTTTTGTTTCATTCTTTCGCCTCTTTGTTTGCTTTTCCCTTTCAATTGCGTCTTTTTTCCGGTGTGTCTGTAGCTATCATACTTCTACCCTTTTTTCTGTTCTTTCTTATATTTTTTCTAGGTTGTGCTTTTAAAGGTGCACGGAATTCTGCTGGACCTATGAATTGTTCGCTCTTTGCTTGTGGTGATTTATTTATTGAAACATTAATGTCTTCTCTATCTTCTAATAAATTCTCTTGAAGATCATCGTTTTCTTTTTGCTGATCATTGGATTCTAGATCTTGGATGGATATATTGGAGGTATTGTGTACATCTCCCACGATAGTATCGCGATCAACTTCCTTAGGTTGCGGACGATCGGTTACTGTGCTCGGCAAGAAGTCAATTTCTGTAAAAATCGTTCGATCGAAGGGAAAAATTCCTGTTTTCCTAAAACTATTAGTTATTGAAGTAGGTGTCATAGCTTTCTGATATGCCTCACCGACGAAAGCACCTACATCATATATTGGATACAGGTTGACCGGGATTTCGCATCATCCAAGAATCCATGCTAGAATTGTAGAAGCATTTAAAAGGTTTAAATAACCCCACATCTAAAGGTTGGGTTTTATGGGATGAATGTGGTGGCAACGTGAGAATAGTAACACCGTTTAATTTTGCCAATTCCAAAGACTCTACTGATAGATGGGATTCATGGTTGTCCAGAATCAAAAGCGATGGATTTTCGTTTGAAGAAGAACTCCATTTTATGAAATGTTTCATGACTTCGGGAAACAATTCTAAATTCATCCATCCACTTGGTGCAGCCAAACCTAAAGTGCCTGGGGGTGTGCCCTTGATCATATAGTTCTTAAAATTTTTCCGAGGAAAAATAATAGCAGGGGGTATTGAATATCCGCTAGCACAAACTATTGCACATGTTGTGCATAACGTTCCCCTTTCGCCACTAGTGACTTTTGAAATACTTCTTATACCTTTCGGTGCAAGCACCTTTGGAGGCTTGTGAACAGTTGTAGTGGATGTTTCGTCCAAATTATATACACGTGTCCCATTAGCGAAACTGGGATGACGTTTTAGAACCTCTTCAAGATTTTGAAAATACTTGTCAACGTTATGACGGTTAAAACCCGTTGCTCGAGCCAAACTACAGCTTTCTGGTGCTCTTAGAGTTAAATCTGGATGACGCACCCGAAAAGATCGAAGCCATTCGACGCCTGCAATTTTACTTTGTTTCCAGGACTCTGGAATGGTAATTTTGTTAATTATTGCGGTCTCGTATGCTAACTTGCGACAATCATTATTTGAAAGGCCATAAAAAAGGTAAGCACAATCTTTAAGATATTTTTTCAATGTGGTTTCCTGTTCTGAATTAAAAATCTGATTGACGTTATAGTTAGGAACTAATTTCAGATTCTGTCCTTCATCTGCATTTTGAGTTTTCAAATAGTACCGTCTTACAGTTGGGTAAGGAATTCCTCTAAGTTTAGCTGCCCTTCTTATTTTCATCCCACCTCTAATAAGCTCAAGGGCTGCTGCCATATTTTCTTTCGTGTGAGTTCCTATTTTACGAGGCATTTGTTTGCGAGCCATGCTAAAAAAATTAATAAAAATATTATTCACAAGAACATAGTACACAGTGAACCACTGGTTCACTGTGTACCAATTGCCTTTGGTTCACTGTTGGACACTGGGTACACAATCATTTGAAGGTAAAAAACTAAACCTACTAAGTCTAATAGTCAATAATTTGCTATTGATTAATGTTCCACAATACCATAACATTTAAAATTAAATCTTAACATCACCATGGGTAATGTAAAAATGGAACAAGAACAGAAATACTAGGAAACAAATGTTTTTTACTTACGTTATAAAATATTTTATTCCGCAACACACACTACTGCATCAAGCATTCGAGCGGCACTGATCGGCTGTTAATAGGTAGTCCGGTGGATTAAGCTTTACCTACCGAATTTCTTTAGTTTGTAGTGGGGATAACTACAATAAGCAAAGGGTTCACTGTGGGACATGGTCCACTGTGGGACAGTTTACCCTACATAATATATAGCTTCTTATAAAGTAAAAGTATTATATTACTATCAATAATTATCATGTATAAAAATAATGTAAAAATGACATGTATACAAAGATGGATAATAATAGATGTTACGGGATTATTAAACAAAACTTTTATTGATACAAAACAAATGGGTAATATGGTAAGACAATAATAATTATTGAGCTTAAAAAATCTAAAAAAAAAAACAATTTACGTATTGTAAGACTGTTCAATAAAATTCCGTAAAAATATAAAAGCTGTATTACTGCACGACGGCTTTACAAAACTGAAACTACCTACATATACACAAAACGAATTCTAAGCGTACTTATATGGGCCTGAAGGCGCCAAACTTTACTTATCAATAATGTCTTTGAAAATAATAATATAAAGTCAGTTCTACATTCGGCCATCCTGGTTATTCGTCATTGTTGCTTGGTTATGGCTACGGTCCACTTCAAACTATAGAATTTAGGCTACCACCTACTACGGTCCACTTCAAACTATGGAATTTATGCTACTACCTACTTAAGCAACATAAATTGAGCTACAACCCACCATGCCTGGGCTACAACCCACCATTTTTAAGCTCCAACTTAAAATTCAACCACTCTGCTTTAGGGCTACGACCCATATAATTGAATAACTTTGGGATACAACCCAACCCTACCCTTTTAAGCTACCACTTAAAATACCTTTGGGCTACAACCCAACTCAACCCTTTTAAGCTACCACTTAAAAGACCTTTGGGCTACAACTCAACCCTTTTAAGCTACCACTTAAAAGACCTTTGGGCTACAACCCAACCCTACCCTTTTAAGCTACCACTTATAAGACCTTTCCTCTTGGGCTACTACCCAACCAACCCTTTTAAGCGACCACTTAAAAGTACACTTTCCTCTTGGGCTACTGTACACTTTCCTCTTGGGCTACTACCCAACCAACCCTTTTAAGTTACCACTTAAAAGTACAATTTCCTCTTGGGCAACTACCCAACCAACCTTTTAAGCTACCACTTAAAAGTACACTTTCCTCTTGGGCTACTACCCAACCAACCCTTGTAAGCTACCACTTAAAATACCTTTGGGCTACAACCCAACTCAACCCTTTTAAGCTACAACTTAAAAGACCTTTGGGCTACAACCCAACTCAACCCTTTTAAGCTACCACTTAAAAGTACACTTGTCCCCTTGGGCTACTACCCAAATAACCGACAAATTTGGGCTACAACCCACACAACTGAATACATTCGGGCTACAACCCACTATTTTAAGCTACAACTTAAAATACAGTACTTGTGGCTACTACCACCAACCTTAACTTTTATTTACTGCTTACTGCAATCCTTGTGGCTACTACCACTAACCTTAACTCTTATTGACTGCTCACTGCAATCCATGGTTTTATCTTATCTACTGCTACTAGAGTCCTTACTCGTCTACCTCCCTCTCTAAGGTCTTCAAATTATTTTTGTTATTCAAAGGGCATACATTTCGTTTTTGACCTAGTTTTTTACAATTGAAGCATTCTATTATAGGCTTGGGACAGTTTTTTGCATAATGGGCTCCGCCACAGTTAAAACAAGATAGGTAATTGATTCTTTTGTTTTAATAAACTGGAAGTTCTTTCTATTTGATTATAGTTTGAATTGCGACTTTGATATTCTATCCTTTTAGTTACATCCTTCTTACTTATGTGAATGGGTTTGTTTAGGGTACTGGTTAAAACAATATTTGTGGAGCTTATTTTCAAAACGCAATTTATGAAAAAAAAATTTTTTTTTGAGTTATTGCCTATTTTCTGCAGAAAAGTAAATGTGCGTATTTATTTTAAGCAAGTGTTATTATTGAGTTTTTGTTAGCGTTTAGAACCAATTAACCCTAGAGTAGTCGCGCTTAATTTACTACTGTGACTGATCGCACTGGTCTCCTAGACCATTTGGCCAAGATAAACTATTTTGAAATCTTGTTTTGAAATAGGAAAAAGAAAACCAGTACTGTAAGGTTGGATTGTGGGTCGAAGATACACTTAAGATAGTTAAAGGTCTTTATTAAACAGAAATACTAATTATATACAATGCACAGTTTTATACAGCGAAATCAATAGTCCGACCGGATCCACGCAAGGATGCCGGTGCGATAGGCTATAAGGACCCACACAAGGGTGCCGAAGTAGCCGCGACGGTAGACAGAGCGATCACTTCTTAGTTGAGAGCAAGGATCCACGCAAGGATGCCAAGGCAGAAGCTAAGGAGTGGAGCTCGTGAGGAACTGCCGTTTCAGCGCTCGGGGGTGGCTTTTTGATCGCTCAGGCGGCCGGATCCGTGACGTCAGAGGGTGGGGGTGCTTGCTGGTACGGGTCTCGAGCGGGCTGTGGCGACGGTGGCGACTGTGGCGGCACCGAGAGGGGTAGTACGGAGAGTTTCGGTACTACACGGGGTTGTGATGTTCTCAGAGCCGAGGTGACGTCCTCGTCCTTGGCTCTGTTAGTTGGATCTTTCTGGGTCGTCCTCGTTTCCTAAGGGGCACCGCAGGTACAGGTGGAGTCACCGACTCGTCCAGGTAGTCGGGTGGAGGCTTGTATGGCGTCAGGGCTGATATATGGTAAGGTCCATATTCCTCGTCTAGCTGCTCTGGATGGGCGATCTTGTAACTGGTAGGTCCATGGCGCTTGGTGATCACGTAGGGTCCATCACGTCGTGGGGCGAACTTCGCGGAACGGTGCTGGGCCTTGTTGCTGAGCGTGTGAGTGAGGACATAGACATAATCTCCGGGTTGAAGATCTGGGGAGGGGCGTCTTCGAGAGTCGGCGTGCGTCTTGCGTCGGTCTTGCTCCTTTTCATGCGTTTCTCGAGCCAGGTGCAAAGTATCGGCGATTTGTAGCAGGCGAGGCGTTACGGTTGGTACGAAGGCTTCCTGCTGGATGATAGTGCGAAGATCGTGGGTGACTTCTACGGGAGAGCGTAGCTCCTGGCCAAATACTAGGTAGGCGGGTGAGTATCCTGTGGACTGGCAACGGGCGGTATTCATGGCAAAACGGATGGCGGGTAGTTTCTCAGGCCAGCTGGTGTGATCCTGTCCGACTTGTATGGCTAGCTGAGTTTTTAGATCTCGGTTTCTTCTTTCTATAGGATTAGCAGCAGGGTGGTATACGGGGGTGAGACATTGGTCGATTCCTAGGCAATGGGTGATGCACTGCATGACTGCACTGATGAATTGGGGTCCATTGTCGCTGATCACTCGGCGGGGTAGTCCAAATCGGAGGCAAACTTCGTTGACCATGGTCCAGGCACATTCTTCCGCGGTGGCTTGGGATAAGGCGAACACTTCTATCCAGCGAGAGGCGGTGTCTTCAATGGCGAGAACCCATTTCTTCTGGTCGGAACTTTCGGGTAAGGGGCCGAACAGGTCCATTGCAATTATTTCAAAGCGGTGACGCATAGCTGGCGTCTGTATTAGTCCTGCGGGCACAAGGTTGGTGGGTTTGTACTTTTGACAATCGGGGCAACTTTTAACGTATTCTGTAACAGCACGTCGAATTCCTGGCCAATAAAACCTTTGGAGGATTTTGTCGAGTGTCCGGTCGGTTCCGTAGTGTCCGGCGGTCGGGGAGTTATGGCATTCCTGTAGTATCTTCTGGCGGTCCTGGCTAGGAACCACTAGTTGTGCTTCGTCTGTTCCACTCTCTGGATTATAGCGATATAGGACTCCTTGTAAGCAGAGGTATCCTCGGGAGGTCCATGGAGCTGTGTCTTCCAAAGAATCGTGATCGAAGCAGTCTAGAATCTTCTTGAGTTCCGGGTCTTCCAACTGGGAGTTGCGCAGGGTGACAGCACTGGTACTAGGAAGGTCTATACTGATTAGGCAAATATCGGGCGACAAATCTTCGCTGTTTGGCCACGGAGGTCGTGACAACGTGTCAGCTACGACATTAGCTTTTCCAGGGACATAGCTAATTTGTAGGTTATACGGTTGTAGTTGCAGGGCCCACCTTGCTAGGCGGCCGGTTGGTGATCGTAGAGTCATCAGCCATTTAAGGGGTTGGTGATCGGTAATGACAATAACAGAGGTTTCTTCCAAGTATCCTCTGAAACGGTTGACGGCCCAAACAATGGCAAGTGCTTCCCTCTCGGTAGTGGAGTAGTTTCTTTCGGGGGCTGTGAGCAGGCGGCTGGCGTATTCAACGGGCCTCTCATCGCGATCCTCCCCCTGGAGTAAAGCTGCTCCTAGGGCATAAGCACTGGCATCGGTTCGGAGGATGAAGGGTTTTTCGTGGTCAGCTTGTCGTAGAATGGGAGCTGCTGTCAGGGCTTCTTTGAGTGTTTGAAAGGCTTCATTTTGTTCCGTGTCCGAAGTCCAGGTGGCTTTTTTGCGGGTAAGTTTGCTTAGTGGTTTTGCAATCTTGGAGAACTGCGGTATGAATTTTCTGTACCAGCTACAGGTTTGTAGAAATGTGACTACTTGCTTTGCGTTCTTTGGTGCAGGTAGGTCACGAATGGCACTGACTTTATCCGGATCTGTCTGGAGGCCATTGGTCGTTATCACATGACCTAGGTAGCGAATGCTGGTACATCCGAAGCGGCATTTGTTACGGTTGAGGCGCAGCTGGAACTCGCTTAACATTTGGAACACGCAGCGGAGGGCGTCTAGGTGCTCATCAATGCTACCAGAGAGTAGGATTAGGTCATCCAGGTATGCTAGAAGCCGTATTTCTGGGAGGCGGCGACGAAATCGGTCCATGAGTCGCTGAAACGTTGCAGGAGCATTGCGAAGTCCAAAGGCCATACGATTGTACCGATAAGTGCCAAACGGAGTCACGAAGCAGGTCTTGTCCTTGTCCTCGTCTCTAATCCTGATTTGGTGGTAGCCGGCGCGTAAATCCATGGTCGATAGGCAGTTGACTGGTCCGATGGAGTGCAGCAGATCATCCAAGCGTGGCAGGGGGTACTGGTCAGGGCGTGTCGCGGCGTTAAGTCGGCGGTAGTCGATGCATAGGCGAATACCGCCTCCGGATTTAGGAACAAGCACGGTGGGAGCGGCCCATGCACTGTCGCACTCTTCGATGATGTTAGCCTGTAGTAGGCTCTGTACTTCTAGTCATAAGGCTTCTCGTCGCTGTGGTGTAAGTTGGTATGGAGGTACGCTAATCGGAGCTTGGGTTCCGGTGTCAATTTGGTGTTCGGCGAATGGAGTCGGAGGCCCTTGTAGGTTGAAGAGGGTGTGGTACTGATGCAGGAACTGATTTAAGGTCTGGCGTTGTGTAGGCGCAAACTCGCATGCTTCGTCTTCTCTTAGATCCAAGGAGGCAAACGTTATGCCTGGGTCTAGGGCGGGAAGATCGTCCCACATAGCGTCGATAGTTTCCATAGCGTCTTGGTACATATATCCCTGGCGGGAGTAAGGGTTATATGTGCGGGCGGCAGCTGCAGGATTCAGCGGAGTGATGCTTAGGTCCGGGCCATAGTTTTCGGCTAATCCGGAATGGTTGTCGCTTTCCATTAAGGAGTCATTGCAGGAGAGCAACGGTCTGTCAACTGGTCGGCCCATGTGGTGCTTTGGTGAAGGCGGCAGTGGTGACAACATTGACGGGGCGGCGTATTCCTGTAAGATAGTTTCCACTGACCCATCCTGATCAGTTTCCATACGGCCAAGAGTATGGCTCGTCGCAGAATCTTCTTTTGGAGTAAAGAGGTGTGGGGCATGTGGTGTGTCCTCAAAATACCAGTGCTTTTTCCCAAAATTAAGCACAAGGCCGGCAGAGGTAATGAAGTCAATGCCTAGTAGGGTCTGGGCGAATGGTGCGTCCGGGATCGAACAGAATGACGTCTGGATAGTGCGTCCTTGAAGTGAAACAGGTACTGTGACCATATGTACTGTCTGGGAGCGGGTGTTTCCATCGGCCATGGTTACATCCATAACTCGTTCCTGAAAGGGATATCCTTGCTTTTGCAACATTTGTCGAAGGGAGGCTCCGGCGAGGCAGGCGCGTGCTCCTGTATCTAAAAAGGCGGAGCCAGTTGACCCGTTAATGCTTATATCCACGGCGGGTCGTGCTCGGTCGGCTAGGGTGATAAAGGAGAAGGCTGCTGTGGCGCGGTCGGTCGGCTTAGCGTTGCAAGTGGGGCAGTTTCGTCGGAAGACACCGGGGCGCTGGCATTTGATGCCATTTCCTTGGGGGTGTTCCGGGCACGAGGAAACCCCCTCCGATGCTTCGCTCGTCGGAACTCTTCTTAACCTCAGGGCCGGCTCTGTGTCCAAACTAGCTCTGTTGGCGAGCAGTGTCGTTCGTTTGAGGGGACTCAGCTTGTACGAGTACAGTTTGCAGGTCGGCACTGGATCCGGTACTTCTCCTTCATCTTTCTCAGTTTTACCTTGCGCTATAAAGTTTTCGGGCCGCATCACGGCTAAAATGCGAGCCTTGCGCATTTTCGCCCGATCGGCCAACGAAATAGGGCATGATGCCTCTTCCCGGGTAATCCCGTCATCCCATAAATTCTGTATAAAACATCCCCCGCATTCTGATGATGCTTCGCAATCATTACCGCAAGTCGGCAATGATTTTCCCCAAAAAGCTTTACTCGCCTGTGGCGCGTGCGCGGACCCCGATTCCGGTTGAATCGTGTCGGGGACAATGTTCTGAACATTTCCCACCCTTCCGGGCCGCGATTGACCCTCCGCGTGCCGAGCCACAGGCGAATTTCCACTTTCAAAAAAGTTAGAAATTTTCGAGCTGCTACACCCCTGATTTAACCTCTGAGCTCCCTCTGCAGTAAAATAACCTTTTTCGCTAACACTTACAGGCGGCAAAGTTTCACTTCGCCGACGCTGTTTTGCCAGGCGGCGTTGGTGGCGCCGACGCTGACTCACACTCGCATGACTAAATTTCTTTCCACTTGCTAAAACTTGTGTATTACTTCCCCCCGATGTTACCTTGGTACCTGGATGTTCAATAGGGCGGCACGGCCGTTGCTGGCCTGCGCCTGCCTCATTGAACATCGGCACTCTCCCAAGCGCCGTTTCAACCCAATTGCCTTGCTGCATCTCAAACTCAATAAAAACAACGTATTTAAAAACAGGTAAAAAAGAAAATTTATTTTCTTCAAAAAATAAATTTACAAAAAACTTTCAACAATTTACAACAGTCATGAATTCTACAATCTACTTTACAAAAGTTTCCAAAACTACCCTTACAACATTATCGTTTGAAATCCTAAACCGTCCGCGCACTGAATCAGCTTGTCAAAAAACCACCCTTATATTTCACCCTTAATCATCCCTTGCATAAACATCCCAATTATTCCACCTATAGTGAATAATTACCCTGAAAACTATTTATCGCCATCTAAAATCAACGCCCTCAAAAGTTTACCCTGATCACTAAATTCCTCCCCCTTATTCCCGGACAAACCCCCTTTCGCCAGCAAAAAACAACCTTCCCTTAAACAGGCCACGTCATTGTCTAACAAATGCACGCCCCTAAAACCCTTAAAACCGCCCGCTGCACGAATTTGACTTTTCCGGAAAACCGAATTTAATCATGAATTTAATGTCAGCCAAACCCATCGAAAACACCAAAATTGTCCCTGACAAATAAATATAAAAATATTAAAAATTCCCCGAGAAAATTTTAACAGCTGAAAACAGTTCTTTTGGTCAAATCTTTCCTGACAAAGTTCGCAAAAATATATTTCAAAACCCCGTGAATTTAATTTACTATTTTTACCGGCAAGCAAGCAATTAGATGGTCCCGGCGCGGCCTAAGTCAGACTTGGGCCAGCGTACCTGAGAGTGCTCGTTTTAACCATCGAATTGCTGCTTGTTTTATCAAATAATATCGAATCTCAAATATCAGTTATTATGACTAGTGACATCTAACAGCTCCTGACAAACTAACGATTCCGCAACAGGGGTTTGTGTTGGGTGATGGAGTCGGAAGGTTTTCTTTATTTCCTAGGCTGGCTTGTTTCTTCCGGCACACGGAGATGTCGTGTCCAATATTCCTGCAGAATTGGCAGCGAGTTTTTGTTTTCCGTGTTTTATTTTCCTCCGTTGTGTCTTCTGGGACGTCTATAAATCGGGTGCGGGTCAGCAAGGCGGCGAAGGTGTCAACGCTTTCACGCGGAATTCTGTCCCGGATTCCTTTTGTAAGAAGTCCATATATCATGTCCAACTGCATTGATTCCAGTAAGGGTGGATCAATGTGCGTCAGCAAGGCGCGTTTTTCGGCTACGAATTGTCCTGTTGGTGTGTTTGCTCCTTGTCTGCTTCCAAACAGGTTTTGGTATACTTGGTAAGCTGGTAGCCGGGGTGCGAACTCGTTTCGGATCAGGTTTTTAGCGTCTTCCCAGGTTTGTGCGGCTGATTTGACACCCGTCCACCAGGTGTGAGCAAAACCTTCCAATAACAAAGCCAGGCCACGAATAGCATTTTCGTCCGAGATTCCTTCGCTTTGTTTAAAAAAATCGGTACTGTCCAGAAAATCGTCGACGGCTTCCTGACTTCTTGTTCCGTTAAAGCGGGCTGGACAATGGGTGAAATGTTTGGCGGGGGCTGCTGGTGGCTGAAGTTGCGTTATTAAAGCCTGTAAAGCTTCTGCTGTCAGCGCCATGGCCGCTTGTTGTCGTGTGGTTGGAATTTTCTTACCGATGGGGGCGTAGACGGTGATGAGATCCAGGGATTCCTGATGGATTCGGTGATCGTCTAGAACTCACTAACGAGACTGCAGATATATTTTTGCAAATTTGCTCTTGGTTTGAAAAAAATAGACTGTTATATAGTCAATGAGAACAAAACAAATATCTTATTATTTAGAACAAAATTAAATAGAATGGAAAAACCAGAAAATATTCAAATCAATAACAAAGATTTTAAGCTTGAGTCCCAAACAAAATTTCTGGGAATTTATATAGATGCATTTTTAGACTGGACCGAGTAAATAGAATCACTTGGTAAAAAACTTAACAGTATATGCTATGGTATCAGAGTGATTTCGAAGTATGTTTCAACAGCAGCCCTGCGAACCCTGTATTTTGCAAACTTTGAGGCTACGGCAAGGTATGGGATAATTTTTTGAGGTGGAAAATCAAAGATACAGGATATTTTTATTATACAGAAACGTTTACTAAGAGTAATGTATAAAATGTCATTTAGAGAGACTTGTAGGAATGTTTTTAGAAATAATTTTTTATTGACAATTTATGGTTTATACATTTTTGATACCATTATGTTCTTTTTTAAGAATAGACAGGGTCTTTATGCTGAGAGGAATCATAAGTATAGTACTCGTTCTGTGGATGTAAATTATCCAGCACATCATCTGTCTATTTTTGAAAGTGGACCCTATTATGTGGGTGTTCGATGTGTTCGGTGTGAAGGTATTTAAAAGAAAGTTTAAGGAACATTTAGTACAGATGGAACCATACTGTTTAAAGGACTACATGGAGAGTTAATGCTCTCCCTTTGCTGACGCCATTTCCTTTTATGTGAATTGTATAGCTTATTTAATCAGAAATAAAGAAATTTATTATTATTATATTTATGTGGGGCCGGCTCAACCTCATTAAGGTCTTTAATATATACCTACTATAATTTAAAGTGATCCATTTTTTTAGTTGTTTACCAACGAAAATTAATAAAATATTACAGGATAAGCTTGGATGAGAGATGAAAAATTGAAAAACCTTTTATTGGGGTTAAATATACGATTAAAAAATAATGACATTTCTGTTTGTTAATTTTTATCTACAGAAATTGACGTTTACTTTTAACGTCCTTTGGTCGTCAATTTAAGTAGTTCAAATGTCTTAAGGTTAAAACCTGGTTGTGGTTTGGAATTCTAATCATCCGACGTTGGTGTGTCGTATGCGGGTGGTAGTTTAAGTTAAGTTTGGATAAAGTTTTGGATATAAAGTAACCTTTGGTGGTATTTGAGTAAATTTAGGTACATTAGCTAACTCCGCCATTTTTATGCTGATGAGCGTTGTAGCGTCCCGTCGGCCATTAAAACACAGTACGTTTATTTTTGAAATTTCGAAAATAAATACCATTTCAAATGGCAACTATATGAATAAAATTTAATTTCCTTATAGCTTTATTTAGATGGAGTTGGAAATCAAGCCAATATATGATTTTTTTTCTGGTCATTCATAAAAACATATATATTAAAAATTATTAAATATTTGTTTATTTTGAGGCGAACACATATTTTTCGATCTATTTTGGTCACATTTATCAGTAAAGTACCCTTCGCAAGCAACTTTTATTCTCGAGAAACCCTATAATCTCATTTTATTTACGTCTATAACAAACATCGTTTAACAATAAGAAAACTGTTTGATATTTTAATTTCTGGTCTTGTTCTTTCTACAGATCAACAACAAATTAGGTTATATTTTGTTTACACCACATTATACGGGAGCAACATATAGGTACTTCCACATGACCAAATAAAACTTTTAGTACACATTTTTGGTTATCAAAAGTTAACGTTAAATAGCGTAAAATTTGGTTAAAAGAGTATACTTCAATAGTAAAGTTACCGACGTCTAAACAACTCAAATTTGTCTGCTCCATTTTAGTGCAAAAACGGGTCCACACGTAGTCGTTTCGACGTCAGTTACCGACGTCGGGTTGTATATAGCGACGTTGGTTAGACGTCTAAATGCTATTTGGGACCTTTTTATTTGAGCCCATGCTAACTCGATTGGGTTTAGTTCACACATGTAGGGGGGAGTTCTAAAGGGAATATGACCAGCCTCTTTTATAATATTATCAATTAGGTACATAACTTTTCTATCACCTCGAGGCTTGTGCAACTGCACAAGTTCAAAAAGGTCAAATTTTCTAGCAGCTGGATCATGCGGGATTCCTAAAAAAATACTTTTACTTTGCAAAAACGACTAATGTAAAAAGATGTTACCTTCCTTAGATAACCATTCGACTATGACTTTCTTTTATGACTTTTCTTTTTGCACGAATATATGACATTGTAAATAAATTTTAAGAGAAATAACACGTATAAACTTGCTCACTATTTGCTCTATTAATTATACACGTAGCCTTTGACCTGCACCGCTGGTCAGCTGTCAGAATAAATCTTCCGAAGCGTGTCCAAATTAATCACCTGTTTCGCATTGAATTATACGTTTTGTCTCTGTTTAATGCCGTTCAACAAATAGAGATAAAGGTGATCCTATTAATCGGGGGCGTGTTTATAGAAAATGCAAATTCCCATGTTGTCAGATTTGCTAGTAAATAGATAATTTAATTATTATTTTATTTTTGTCCCTGAATCAAAATAATAAAATTAATTAGGTCTAAAGCATATTAAATTAAAATTAAAATACCGATCACTTTTTAAGTTTGAATAATAAAATTTTCTAACCTTTTAACCACTACTGGGTTAAATTCTGTATTCATAGGAGGCATAAATAATAATTGTCATAGAACTTATTAGATTTGGTAAATTAATTTGGCAACATAAATAATAGCTTGTCTGCATTCCTGAAATAGTTTTGGCAGCCACAGAACGAATCGATGTACTATAGTATTCACGTCATAGCCTGCCCTATATGACGCAAAAAGACGTAATGACGACGTGACAATGTCACAGCCCGTCGACATTGACGGTATTTTACGTTTAAAATATACCTTATTTGACGTTATATTTAACGGCTTATTACGTCTCGTTTGACGTTGCAGGACGTCATTTTACATCATTTTTAAATGTTGGCAAGAGTTAGGTCTAGTGACGCATCCACTATTTCGTTTTTTGATCAATATTTCGTGACTTTTTCGTTTTATCCAGAAATCGGCCAAATACCCCTCTTTGGGTAGCAATTACCTACAGTTTAAGTTAAAATAAATTAAATTGATAAATTAATAAAAGCATAAAACCAAATTTTGTCCATTTCGCGCATATTTCATTTTCTGATTTTCTTAATTTGTAAATACAAATTTCTTTTACATATAGCTGTAGGTAATTGAACCCCAAAAAAGGAGTATTTGGCCAATTTTTGGATAAAACGAAAAGGATACGAAATATTGATTAAAAAATGAAATGGTGAATGCGTCACTAGACTTAACTCTTACGAAATAGTAACTGCAGAACTATAAAAGTAAAAAAGTTATTTTGATAAAATAGGTAGGGTAAACTGTCCCACAGTGAATCACTTTTTGCCTATAAGGTTGCTACTTCTTCCCTATAGTAAAAAGATCATAAAAAACATGTAAAATGGAAACCATCACATATTGACCTTTTACCTTTGCAATTATATGACCATTAGGTAGGTATTCTTATTTTTTATTTTTGCTTTTTTAAATCAGTGTATTTGATTCACTGTGTACTGTGTGATGGACACAGTGAACCACCCGCCGGTACACACTGAATCATACCATATTTTTATTGTCTTACAAACTAAAAATATACAAACTAATAGTAATAAAACTACTTTTTAATAAACACATAGGTAATATAAGAAACAAAATCAAATGCTTTTTTAATTAAGAAAATTAACCCAACTGTACATTTTTTCGTTATAACAAAATCTAAGAACTACAAGGTAATTTTTAAGGTCAATTGAACAAAAATTCAAATTAACGTTATTAAAGATCTAACGAATATTAATACCAGAAAAGTTTATGTTAAAGGAGTAATTAGAGGTCTTGCATCGGGAGGTACTTCCATGGTCTAAAGGTTTTGGCAAAATAATTTTGATGTCTTTTTTTAGTACCGTCGATAAATCAAGAATGTCAGGAATACAGAAAACATATTGCGTTAAAGATTTTCTTCTCAAGAAACTTACTTCATATTCTGTATCTTGGACTGCCAAAACTTTAGCTAGGTAGTAAATGTTATTCTTTTTGCCTTGGAACTCAACCAGAATAAACTCTCCCTCAACAGGATCTCTGGTAAGTTGTCCTAACAGTTCTTTTGCAATTGGCAAGTTATCTTCATCTGAGGTTTCATCGGTCATAACATCATCGCTTTCCAAAATCATAGAATATTCCGATTCGGACGTAGAACTATCCTGTAACACTTGTCTTACACCTTTTCTTCCTTTCTTATTGGCCTCTGTTTTTTTTGTTTCATTCTTTCGCCTCTTTGTTTGCTTTTCCCTTTCAATTGCGTCTTTTTTCCGGTGTGTCTGTAGCTATCATACTTCTACCCTTTTTTCTGTTCTTTCTTATATTTTTTCTAGGTTGTGCTTTTAAAGGTGCACGGAATTCTGCTGGACCTATGAATTGTTCGCTCTTTGCTTGTGGTGATTTATTTATTGAAACATTAATGTCTTCTCTATCTTCTAATAAATTCTCTTGAAGATCATCGTTTTCTTTTTGCTGATCATTGGATTCTAGATCTTGGATGGATATATTGGAGGTATTGTGTACATCTCCCACGATAGTATCGCGATCAACTTCCTTAGGTTGCGGACGATCGGTTACTGTGCTCGGCAAGAAGTCAATTTCTGTAAAAATCGTTCGATCGAAGGGAAAAATTCCTGTTTTCCTAAAACTATTAGTTATTGAAGTAGGTGTCATAGCTTTCTGATATGCCTCACCGACGAAAGCACCTACATCATATATTGGATACAGGTTGACCGGGATTTCGCATCATCCAAGAATCCATGCTAGAATTGTAGAAGCATTTAAAAGGTTTAAATAACCCCACATCTAAAGGTTGGGTTTTATGGGATGAATGTGGTGGCAACGTGAGAATAGTAACACCGTTTAATTTTGCCAATTCCAAAGACTCTACTGATAGATGGGATTCATGGTTGTCCAGAATCAAAAGCGATGGATTTTCGTTTGAAGAAGAACTCCATTTTATGAAATGTTTCATGACTTCGGGAAACAATTCTAAATTCATCCATCCACTTGGTGCAGCCAAACCTAAAGTGCCTGGGGGTGTGCCCTTGATCATATAGTTCTTAAAATTTTTCCGAGGAAAAATAATAGCAGGGGGTATTGAATATCCGCTAGCACAAACTATTGCACATGTTGTGCATAACGTTCCCCTTTCGCCACTAGTGACTTTTGAAATACTTCTTATACCTTTCGGTGCAAGCACCTTTGGAGGCTTGTGAACAGTTGTAGTGGATGTTTCGTCCAAATTATATACACGTGTCCCATTAGCGAAACTGGGATGACGTTTTAGAACCTCTTCAAGATTTTGAAAATACTTGTCAACGTTATGACGGTTAAAACCCGTTGCTCGAGCCAAACTACAGCTTTCTGGTGCTCTTAGAGTTAAATCTGGATGACGCACCCGAAAAGATCGAAGCCATTCGACGCCTGCAATTTTACTTTGTTTCCAGGACTCTGGAATGGTAATTTTGTTAATTATTGCGGTCTCGTATGCTAACTTGCGACAATCATTATTTGAAAGGCCATAAAAAAGGTAAGCACAATCTTTAAGATATTTTTTCAATGTGGTTTCCTGTTCTGAATTAAAAATCTGATTGACGTTATAGTTAGGAACTAATTTCAGATTCTGTCCTTCATCTGCATTTTGAGTTTTCAAATAGTACCGTCTTACAGTTGGGTAAGGAATTCCTCTAAGTTTAGCTGCCCTTCTTATTTTCATCCCACCTCTAATAAGCTCAAGGGCTGCTGCCATATTTTCTTTCGTGTGAGTTCCTATTTTACGAGGCATTTGTTTGCGAGCCATGCTAAAAAAATTAATAAAAATATTATTCACAAGAACATAGTACACAGTGAACCACTGGTTCACTGTGTACCAATTGCCTTTGGTTCACTGTTGGACACTGGGTACACAATCATTTGAAGGTAAAAAACTAAACCTACTAAGTCTAATAGTCAATAATTTGCTATTGATTAATGTTCCACAATACCATAACATTTAAAATTAAATCTTAACATCACCATGGGTAATGTAAAAATGGAACAAGAACAGAAATACTAGGAAACAAATGTTTTTTACTTACGTTATAAAATATTTTATTCCGCAACACACACTACTGCATCAAGCATTCGAGCGGCACTGATCGGCTGTTAATAGGTAGTCCGGTGGATTAAGCTTTACCTACCGAATTTCTTTAGTTTGTAGTGGGGATAACTACAATAAGCAAAGGGTTCACTGTGGGACATGGTCCACTGTGGGACAGTTTACCCTACATAATATATAGCTTCTTATAAAGTAAAAGTATTATATTACTATCAATAATTATCATGTATAAAAATAATGTAAAAATGACATGTATACAAAGATGGATAATAATAGATGTTACGGGATTATTAAACAAAACTTTTATTGATACAAAACAAATGGGTAATATGGTAAGACAATAATAATTATTGAGCTTAAAAAATCTAAAAAAAAAAACAATTTACGTATTGTAAGACTGTTCAATAAAATTCCGTAAAAATATAAAAGCTGTATTACTGCACGACGGCTTTACAAAACTGAAACTACCTACATATACACAAAACGAATTCTAAGCGTACTTATATGGGCCTGAAGGCGCCAAACTTTACTTATCAATAATGTCTTTGAAAATAATAATATAAAGTCAGTTCTACATTCGGCCATCCTGGTTATTCGTCATTGTTGCTTGGTTATGGCTACGGTCCACTTCAAACTATAGAATTTAGGCTACCACCTACTACGGTCCACTTCAAACTATGGAATTTATGCTACTACCTACTTAAGCAACATAAATTGAGCTACAACCCACCATGCCTGGGCTACAACCCACCATTTTTAAGCTCCAACTTAAAATTCAACCACTCTGCTTTAGGGCTACGACCCATATAATTGAATAACTTTGGGATACAACCCAACCCTACCCTTTTAAGCTACCACTTAAAATACCTTTGGGCTACAACCCAACTCAACCCTTTTAAGCTACCACTTAAAAGACCTTTGGGCTACAACTCAACCCTTTTAAGCTACCACTTAAAAGACCTTTGGGCTACAACCCAACCCTACCCTTTTAAGCTACCACTTATAAGACCTTTCCTCTTGGGCTACTACCCAACCAACCCTTTTAAGCGACCACTTAAAAGTACACTTTCCTCTTGGGCTACTGTACACTTTCCTCTTGGGCTACTACCCAACCAACCCTTTTAAGTTACCACTTAAAAGTACAATTTCCTCTTGGGCAACTACCCAACCAACCTTTTAAGCTACCACTTAAAAGTACACTTTCCTCTTGGGCTACTACCCAACCAACCCTTGTAAGCTACCACTTAAAATACCTTTGGGCTACAACCCAACTCAACCCTTTTAAGCTACAACTTAAAAGACCTTTGGGCTACAACCCAACTCAACCCTTTTAAGCTACCACTTAAAAGTACACTTGTCCCCTTGGGCTACTACCCAAATAACCGACAAATTTGGGCTACAACCCACACAACTGAATACATTCGGGCTACAACCCACTATTTTAAGCTACAACTTAAAATACAGTACTTGTGGCTACTACCACCAACCTTAACTTTTATTTACTGCTTACTGCAATCCTTGTGGCTACTACCACTAACCTTAACTCTTATTGACTGCTCACTGCAATCCATGGTTTTATCTTATCTACTGCTACTAGAGTCCTTACTCGTCTACCTCCCTCTCTAAGGTCTTCAAATTATTTTTGTTATTCAAAGGGCATACATTTCGTTTTTGACCTAGTTTTTTACAATTGAAGCATTCTATTATAGGCTTGGGACAGTTTTTTGCATAATGGGCTCCGCCACAGTTAAAACAAGATAGGTAATTGATTCTTTTGTTTTAATAAACTGGAAGTTCTTTCTATTTGATTATAGTTTGAATTGCGACTTTGATATTCTATCCTTTTAGTTACATCCTTCTTACTTATGTGAATGGGTTTGTTTAGGGTACTGGTTAAAACAATATTTGTGGAGCTTATTTTCAAAACGCAATTTATGAAAAAAAAATTTTTTTTTGAGTTATTGCCTATTTTCTGCAGAAAAGTAAATGTGCGTATTTATTTTAAGCAAGTGTTATTATTGAGTTTTTGTTAGCGTTTAGAACCAATTAACCCTAGAGTAGTCGCGCTTAATTTACTACTGTGACTGATCGCACTGGTCTCCTAGACCATTTGGCCAAGATAAACTATTTTGAAATCTTGTTTTGAAATAGGAAAAAGAAAACCAGTACTGTAAGGTTGGATTGTGGGTCGAAGATACACTTAAGATAGTTAAAGGTCTTTATTAAACAGAAATACTAATTATATACAATGCACAGTTTTATACAGCGAAATCAATAGTCCGACCGGATCCACGCAAGGATGCCGGTGCGATAGGCTATAAGGACCCACACAAGGGTGCCGAAGTAGCCGCGACGGTAGACAGAGCGATCACTTCTTAGTTGAGAGCAAGGATCCACGCAAGGATGCCAAGGCAGAAGCTAAGGAGTGGAGCTCGTGAGGAACTGCCGTTTCAGCGCTCGGGGGTGGCTTTTTGATCGCTCAGGCGGCCGGATCCGTGACGTCAGAGGGTGGGGGTGCTTGCTGGTACGGGTCTCGAGCGGGCTGTGGCGACGGTGGCGACTGTGGCGGCACCGAGAGGGGTAGTACGGAGAGTTTCGGTACTACACGGGGTTGTGATGTTCTCAGAGCCGAGGTGACGTCCTCGTCCTTGGCTCTGTTAGTTGGATCTTTCTGGGTCGTCCTCGTTTCCTAAGGGGCACCGCAGGTACAGGTGGAGTCACCGACTCGTCCAGGTAGTCGGGTGGAGGCTTGTATGGCGTCAGGGCTGATATATGGTAAGGTCCATATTCCTCGTCTAGCTGCTCTGGATGGGCGATCTTGTAACTGGTAGGTCCATGGCGCTTGGTGATCACGTAGGGTCCATCACGTCGTGGGGCGAACTTCGCGGAACGGTGCTGGGCCTTGTTGCTGAGCGTGTGAGTGAGGACATAGACATAATCTCCGGGTTGAAGATCTGGGGAGGGGCGTCTTCGAGAGTCGGCGTGCGTCTTGCGTCGGTCTTGCTCCTTTTCATGCGTTTCTCGAGCCAGGTGCAAAGTATCGGCGATTTGTAGCAGGCGAGGCGTTACGGTTGGTACGAAGGCTTCCTGCTGGATGATAGTGCGAAGATCGTGGGTGACTTCTACGGGAGAGCGTAGCTCCTGGCCAAATACTAGGTAGGCGGGTGAGTATCCTGTGGACTGGCAACGGGCGGTATTCATGGCAAAACGGATGGCGGGTAGTTTCTCAGGCCAGCTGGTGTGATCCTGTCCGACTTGTATGGCTAGCTGAGTTTTTAGATCTCGGTTTCTTCTTTCTATAGGATTAGCAGCAGGGTGGTATACGGGGGTGAGACATTGGTCGATTCCTAGGCAATGGGTGATGCACTGCATGACTGCACTGATGAATTGGGGTCCATTGTCGCTGATCACTCGGCGGGGTAGTCCAAATCGGAGGCAAACTTCGTTGACCATGGTCCAGGCACATTCTTCCGCGGTGGCTTGGGATAAGGCGAACACTTCTATCCAGCGAGAGGCGGTGTCTTCAATGGCGAGAACCCATTTCTTCTGGTCGGAACTTTCGGGTAAGGGGCCGAACAGGTCCATTGCAATTATTTCAAAGCGGTGACGCATAGCTGGCGTCTGTATTAGTCCTGCGGGCACAAGGTTGGTGGGTTTGTACTTTTGACAATCGGGGCAACTTTTAACGTATTCTGTAACAGCACGTCGAATTCCTGGCCAATAAAACCTTTGGAGGATTTTGTCGAGTGTCCGGTCGGTTCCGTAGTGTCCGGCGGTCGGGGAGTTATGGCATTCCTGTAGTATCTTCTGGCGGTCCTGGCTAGGAACCACTAGTTGTGCTTCGTCTGTTCCACTCTCTGGATTATAGCGATATAGGACTCCTTGTAAGCAGAGGTATCCTCGGGAGGTCCATGGAGCTGTGTCTTCCAAAGAATCGTGATCGAAGCAGTCTAGAATCTTCTTGAGTTCCGGGTCTTCCAACTGGGAGTTGCGCAGGGTGACAGCACTGGTACTAGGAAGGTCTATACTGATTAGGCAAATATCGGGCGACAAATCTTCGCTGTTTGGCCACGGAGGTCGTGACAACGTGTCAGCTACGACATTAGCTTTTCCAGGGACATAGCTAATTTGTAGGTTATACGGTTGTAGTTGCAGGGCCCACCTTGCTAGGCGGCCGGTTGGTGATCGTAGAGTCATCAGCCATTTAAGGGGTTGGTGATCGGTAATGACAATAACAGAGGTTTCTTCCAAGTATCCTCTGAAACGGTTGACGGCCCAAACAATGGCAAGTGCTTCCCTCTCGGTAGTGGAGTAGTTTCTTTCGGGGGCTGTGAGCAGGCGGCTGGCGTATTCAACGGGCCTCTCATCGCGATCCTCCCCCTGGAGTAAAGCTGCTCCTAGGGCATAAGCACTGGCATCGGTTCGGAGGATGAAGGGTTTTTCGTGGTCAGCTTGTCGTAGAATGGGAGCTGCTGTCAGGGCTTCTTTGAGTGTTTGAAAGGCTTCATTTTGTTCCGTGTCCCAAGTCCAGGTGGCTTTCTTGCGGGTAAGTTTGCTTAGTGGTTTTGCAATCTTGGAGAACTGCGGTATGAATTTTCTGTACCAGCTACAGGTTTGTAGAAATGTGACTACTTGCTTTGCGTTCTTTGGTGCAGGTAGGTCACGAATGGCACTGACTTTATCCGGATCTGTCTGGAGGCCATTGGTCGTTATCACATGACCTAGGTAGCGAATGCTGGTACATCCGAAGCGGCATTTGTTACGGTTGAGGCGCAGCTGGAACTCGCTTAACATTTGGAACACGCAGCGGAGGGCGTCTAGGTGCTCATCAATGCTACCAGAGAGTAGGATTAGGTCATCCAGGTATGCTAGAAGCCGTATTTCTGGGAGGCGGCGACGAAATCGGTCCATGAGTCGCTGAAACGTTGCAGGAGCATTGCGAAGTCCAAAGGCCATACGATTGTACCGATAAGTGCCAAACGGAGTCACGAAGCAGGTCTTGTCCTTGTCCTCGTCTCTAATCCTGATTTGGTGGTAGCCGGCGCGTAAATCCATGGTCGATAGGCAGTTGACTGGTCCGATGGAGTGCAGCAGATCATCCAAGCGTGGCAGGGGGTACTGGTCAGGGCGTGTCGCGGCGTTAAGTCGGCGGTAGTCGATGCATAGGCGAATACCGCCTCCGGATTTAGGAACAAGCACGGTGGGAGCGGCCCATGCACTGTCGCACTCTTCGATGATGTTAGCCTGTAGTAGGCTCTGTACTTCTAGTCATAAGGCTTCTCGTCGCTGTGGTGTAAGTTGGTATGGAGGTACGCTAATCGGAGCTTGGGTTCCGGTGTCAATTTGGTGTTCGGCGAATGGAGTCGGAGGCCCTTGTAGGTTGAAGAGGGTGTGGTACTGATGCAGGAACTGATTTAAGGTCTGGCGTTGTGTAGGCGCAAACTCGCATGCTTCGTCTTCTCTTAGATCCAAGGAGGCAAACGTTATGCCTGGGTCTAGGGCGGGAAGATCGTCCCACATAGCGTCGATAGTTTCCATAGCGTCTTGGTACATATATCCCTGGCGGGAGTAAGGGTTATATGTGCGGGCGGCAGCTGCAGGATTCAGCGGAGTGATGCTTAGGTCCGGGCCATAGTTTTCGGCTAATCCGGAATGGTTGTCGCTTTCCATTAAGGAGTCATTGCAGGAGAGCAACGGTCTGTCAACTGGTCGGCCCATGTGGTGCTTTGGTGAAGGCGGCAGTGGTGACAACATTGACGGGGCGGCGTATTCCTGTAAGATAGTTTCCACTGACCCATCCTGATCAGTTTCCATACGGCCAAGAGTATGGCTCGTCGCAGAATCTTCTTTTGGAGTAAAGAGGTGTGGGGCATGTGGTGTGTCCTCAAAATACCAGTGCTTTTTCCCAAAATTAAGCACAAGGCCGGCAGAGGTAATGAAGTCAATGCCTAGTAGGGTCTGGGCGAATGGTGCGTCCGGGATCGAACAGAATGACGTCTGGATAGTGCGTCCTTGAAGTGAAACAGGTACTGTGACCATATGTACTGTCTGGGAGCGGGTGTTTCCATCGGCCATGGTTACATCCATAACTCGTTCCTGAAAGGGATATCCTTGCTTTTGCAACATTTGTCGAAGGGAGGCTCCGGCGAGGCAGGCGCGTGCTCCTGTATCTAAAAAGGCGGAGCCAGTTGACCCGTTAATGCTTATATCCACGGCGGGTCGTGCTCGGTCGGCTAGGGTGATAAAGGAGAAGGCTGCTGTGGCGCGGTCGGTCGGCTTAGCGTTGCAAGTGGGGCAGTTTCGTCGGAAGACACCGGGGCGCTGGCATTTGATGCCATTTCCTTGGGGGTGTTCCGGGCACGAGGAAACCCCCTCCGATGCTTCGCTCGTCGGAACTCTTCTTAACCTCAGGGCCGGCTCTGTGTCCAAACTAGCTCTGTTGGCGAGCAGTGTCGTTCGTTTGAGGGGACTCAGCTTGTACGAGTACAGTTTGCAGGTCGGCACTGGATCCGGTACTTCTCCTTCATCTTTCTCAGTTTTACCTTGCGCTATAAAGTTTTCGGGCCGCATCACGGCTAAAATGCGAGCCTTGCGCATTTTCGCCCGATCGGCCAACGAAATAGGGCATGATGCCTCTTCCCGGGTAATCCCGTCATCCCATAAATTCTGTATAAAACATCCCCCGCATTCTGATGATGCTTCGCAATCATTACCGCAAGTCGGCAATGATTTTCCCCAAAAAGCTTTACTCGCCTGTGGCGCGTGCGCGGACCCCGATTCCGGTTGAATCGTGTCGGGGACAATGTTCTGAACATTTCCCACCCTTCCGGGCCGCGATTGACCCTCCGCGTGCCGAGCCACAGGCGAATTTCCACTTTCAAAAAAGTTAGAAATTTTCGAGCTGCTACACCCCTGATTTAACCTCTGAGCTCCCTCTGCAGTAAAATAACCTTTTTCGCTAACACTTACAGGCGGCAAAGTTTCACTTCGCCGACGCTGTTTTGCCAGGCGGCGTTGGTGGCGCCGACGCTGACTCACACTCGCATGACTAAATTTCTTTCCACTTGCTAAAACTTGTGTATTACTTCCCCCCGATGTTACCTTGGTACCTGGATGTTCAATAGGGCGGCACGGCCGTTGCTGGCCTGCGCCTGCCTCATTGAACATCGGCACTCTCCCAAGCGCCGTTTCAACCCAATTGCCTTGCTGCATCTCAAACTCAATAAAAACAACGTATTTAAAAACAGGTAAAAAAGAAAATTTACAAAAAACTTTCAACAATTTACAACAGTCATGAATTCTACAATCTACTTTACAAAAGTTTCCAAAACTACCCTTACAACATTATCGTTTGAAATCCTAAACCGTCCGCGCACTGAATCAGCTTGTCAAAAAACCACCCTTATATTTCACCCTTAATCATCCCTTGCATAAACATCCCAATTATTCCACCTATAGTGAATAATTACCCTGAAAACTATTTATCGCCATCTAAAATCAACGCCCTCAAAAGTTTACCCTGATCAACATCGTTATCTAGACCTGGCCAAAAGTAATACTTTTTTATATTATTTGTCATTCTATTTATGCCTGCATGTCCACTTGTGGGAAGTAAATGAAAATCATTCAAAATAATTCGTTTCTCATCATTATCTATTATTTTGCTAGCTCCTTGTACAATATTTATACGGGGGCCCCCCCAATTAGGATTACTATTTATTTCCTTACCTATCCATTTAATAAACATTTTATTTTTCTCATTTTTTAAAATATATAATTCATTTATATTTGCTTTCTTAGTTATTTTGGCCAAATCTCTCAGCATTTCGTCTCGCGCCAATGCCGATCGAGTATTTTGACTAAAGTACAAACTAAGTTGCAATGGAACATAATAAAAACTCCCCAAGTGTTCAGTTATATCTTTTGACAATGTTTTTATTTTGGACGATGTCGTTAAAACTAACTCAGTGCAATTTTTAGGTTGTTTAAGAACTTCCACAATATCTGGTTGATCAGGCCAAACATTAAGGTTATCCTTGTCCAACACACAATCTTGCTCTTTCATACTCTTACACTGTCCTCTGGTCAAAACAGCAATCATGTCATTATTCATGCTTTTCAATTCCTCAGATGTCAAGATAATTCTTGATAATGCATCCGCGGTGACATTTTCACTTCCTTTCACATACTCAACGTAAAAATCATATTCCTCAAGGCCTAATCGAAATTTTGTTAACCGGCTGGATGGGTCAGTAAGGCTAAATAAGTATAATAAAGGTTTATGGTCAGTTACTATTTTAAATCTGCGTCCATATAAATAAGGCCGAAAATGCTTTACAGCCCAGTAGATAGCTAAAAGTTCTTTGTGAATAATAGGGTAATTTATTTCCGCTTTATTTAAACTTCTACTGGCGTACGCCACTGGTCTATTATTTTTATTTGAGAGTACTGCTCCAATAGCTGACTTTGACGCATCAGTTTGAAGTATAAATTCATTTTTCTCTGCAAAATCAGGATACTGTAAAACTGGATATTGACTTAGTGCGTTCTTTAGGATTTTAAATGAGTTGTTACATTCATCCGTCCATTCAAACCTTGCATACTTTCTGCACAATTTGTTTAGGGGTACAGATAGCTCCGCAAATTTCGGAATAAACTTCCTGTAGTAATTTGCAAAAGCCACGAAACGTTTAACTTCGTCTGAATTTTTTGGAACGGGATATTCGTCTAAAGCTTTAATTTTTTCAGGATCAGGAGATATTCCTTTATCACTAATAATGTGACCTAAATAAAGAATTTCTTTCCTTAAAAACTCGCATTTTAAGGGATTTAGTTTTAAATTTACTTTACGAAGTCTAGTAAAAACGTCCATAAGGTTTTTGTTGTGTTCCTTAAGATTTCTCCCGAATACTATTAGATCGTCAAGGTAAACAAAACATTTTTCGTAGTTTAGACCTGCCATTGCAACTGTCATTATCCTAGAAAAGGCACTGGGGCTAAGTTTTAGCCCCATGGGCAATCTTTTCATTTGCCATTGCCCCCGATCAGTTGTAAAGGCTGTCAATTTTCTACTTTGTTCATCTAGTTCCACTTGATAATACCCCTGACTTAGATCTAAATGCGAAAAATAAAGAGCTCCCGCAAGAGAATCCAAAATATCAACCACATTTGCAATAGGCCACTTGATATCTACTAAACTACGGTTTAAAAATCTGTAATCTAAAACCAATCTGCTACGTTTCTCTCCTGATGTTTCACTCTTTTTCGGTACCAGTAAAACAGGCGACGACCACTCACTCTGCGCACTCTCAATTATATCATTATCGCACATTTGGGAAATTTGCTTATTTATTTCCTCCCTCTGGGATTGAGGCAGTCTATAAGGTTTTATATAAACTGGTTGAGTGTTCGGTTTGACTTGAATTGACTGTTTATAAATATTTGTTACAGATAATTTATCCCCAGGCATATGAAATATGTCTGCAAATTTAGCACATAATTGATCTATTGAATCTTTCTCTTCTTTATTCAAGTAGGTAAGTTTAAGCATGTCAAATAACTGTTTTACTCGATTAACTGAAATATTTTGAGAAGTAAACTGACAACAATCATAATTGCTGAGCTTCTCAGTTTTAGGTAAGCAATTTCTCAAGCGTACTTCACTTTCCCGTGTATTCAAAATTTTAACCGGAACTTTCCCATTCACTGGTTGTGCAATCACTCCTGCTACAAACACACCCTGGCATAACTCACTTGGCATAACAACACATTCCTCATTTAACCCTGTCTCAAGGTACTGAATACTTTCACACCTTGCAGGTAACACTAATATATGACTACAACAAGCATTTAAGTCTAAAATAACATTCTTTCCCTCATTGAAAAGATCTAAAGTATTTTCCTCATAGTTTAATTTAGCTTTATACTTCCCTAAAAAATTTCTCCCAATTATACCATCTGTATGACATTCCAACGAATCAAATACATAAAACTTTTCCCTAAATTGTATGTTTCCTATAGCGAGATTTAAGTATACATAACCTACGGAACATACTCTACCACCTATGCCATTTATTTCAAGATTTTCCTTATGTAAAGGTATACTTGCATCTAAATGCTCTAACTTAAGCGCACACAATGACGCTCCCGTATCTACTAAGAATCCTAAACTTTTGTTGTTTACTCTAAAAGAAACTGAATTTGAGTAATTTTCGGAGTAAGTAAAAATATTATTATGACTATTCCCCTCTACTTTAGGGACGAAAAAATGTTTGCTCCCTAGAAACATCATACGGCAACGTTTCCTGACCTGCATTAATGTCTTGGTCAGCAAAATTTATTTGTCTCCGCGAATTTCCACGATAACCGCGAGTAAACGAACGTCCTCGGTGTCCCCCCTGAAAACGCTGACTTTGCGGATTGCTATTACCATTACCTAAGCGAGAATTATTTTGTTGATAATTAGAAACATGATTGTTATTTCTATTAGTTACGTTTCTATTGAAATTGTTATTAAAATGTCTTCCAGAGTTTCTAGCTCTGTTAAAACCTGCAGAAAAATTTCTGTTGTTTCCTCTTCCTCTAAACATATTGAAAATTTGTTGATTACTGCTTTGAGAGGAAATTTCTTCATCCTGCGCCGCTCTAATGGCATCCTTTAAAAATTCAAAATTTCTAGCAGATATGATTGTGCTGAGTTTATGATTTCTAAGGCCACCTGTAAACCTTTTTATAGCGATTTTTTCGTTTATTGGTCTTAAAATATCAAAAGCTCTTGAATCACCGTCTGCTTGAGAAATTGTCAGATTTACTAAGATATCTTCAAGATTTTTACCAAACTCAGAAACAGTATTATCGCCTTGCTTGGCGGAAAACAATTTTGCCTGAAGGGCGGTATCGGATTGTTTCGTTAAAAGATGTTTTTTTATGTCTCCTAATAATGAATCCATAGACTCGTAACTAGACTTTAATCTCAATTTCGCATTATTTGAAATTCGTGTTTTCAGAATGAATTTAATTAAAATAGGCTTGCCATCATCGTTAAGCATAGAATGATAAAATTCTGCCGCGTCGATTAGTTTATGTGTAATAGCTTCCGAGTCATCCATTACAGGCAAGAGGCTCGTGGCCACTTTCAGGTCAAAAGCCGACATATCTGAATGTATAATTTTCGCGTCCTGGTTATCCCGATTTGTACTTTCCGCGTCTTGGTTATCACTACTCAAACCTTCTGCGAATTGTTTATCAAAATTTATAATTTCCTGATATACTTTTTTAATTTTGTCTATAGTATTTTTAGAATATTCAATGTCTGCTTCGTCGAGTTCAGAATCTTTTATTTTTTGATTAATAGCAGAAACCTCCTCACTCAGTCGAGAGTAAATAGTTTTTGCTTCCCTAACTTTAGTTGAAACGATGGATGTTTTTCGTCTGTCGTAATTTAATTTTCCTAGATAAGTTCTGACATCTGCTAGAGAACTTAAAATTATGTTTAAGTTATCTCCCATGAAAAATATGCAAATCTAATTATTTAAGAGCAAAGTACTTGTTAAAGAGGTCCCTATTTCAATACAATTTACTTAATTCTATAACTTACTTAGTACATTTTTTCTTTTTAATTACTAAATTGCTTAATTTTTTCCATTCTTTACATATCGCCTTGTTTCTTATGTCCATTTTCAGTTTTTTTTTTTTTCCATAAGTGTAATAACCATCTTTATAATTATCCTAAAAAGAACCTAAAAAAAAATTTTATACTGCCTCCTCCGTCATTAATTCATCCCTTGATTTTCTTAACTCGCTTCTGTTAATTTCTCTTCGAATAGTTTTTCGTAATTCCTTACGATAACGAAGAATCCCACTATATATGATATACAGGATAACGGCTACTACAAGTGTTAGTAAAAGGTACTCTGACAGCGAAAACCCCTTGTTTGATATTTCGCTCCTTGCGTCTCCATTCGAGGCCTGGTTGATAACTATTTCCTCTTTAGACTTGGCACTACCCATTTTACTCCATATCGGTGCTTTTCTTCTTATGGTTTTTTGGCTGGCAGGATCGCCATGTAATAATTTGATGTTCAGATAGGTTGCAGCAAGGGTTCAAAGAAAACGGTGTTTCATATTCAACATCAAACTATATTCTCAATCTTAGTCCATGTCGCCACATACATAGTTGTTCCACTTACGCTAAATGTTTATATTACATATTTGTTATATCGACAGTATTGTTATACTAGCTAATCATAATAACTAATTAGAACACTAATACAATATACTAATACAGAGTGTTTTACCCTCATATTACACTAAATTCCTCCCCCTTATTCCCGGACAAACCCCCTTTCGCCAGCAAAAAACAACCTTCCCTTAAACAGGCCACGTCATTGTCTAACAAATGCACGCCCCTAAAACCCTTAAAACCGCCCGCTGCACGAATTTGACTTTTCCGGAAAACCGAATTTAATCATGAATTTAATGTCAGCCAAACCCATCGAAAACACCAAAATTGTCCCTGACAAATAAATATAAAAATATTAAAAATTCCCCGAGAAAATTTTAACAGCTGAAAACAGTTCTTTTGGTCAAATCTTTCCTGACAAAGTTCGCAAAAATATATTTCAAAACCCCGTGAATTTAATTTACTATTTTTACCGGCAAGCAAGCAATTAGATGGTCCCGGCGCGGCCTAAGTCAGACTTGGGCCAGCGTACCTGAGAGTGCTCGTTTTAACCATCGAATTGCTGCTTGTTTTATCAAATAATATCGAATCTCAAATATCAGTTATTATGACTAGTGACATCTAACAGCTCCTGACAAACTAACGATTCCGCAACAGGGGTTTGTGTTGGGTGATGGAGTCGGAAGGTTTTCTTTATTTCCTAGGCTGGCTTGTTTCTTCCGGCACACGGAGATGTCGTGTCCAATATTCCTGCAGAATTGGCAGCGAGTTTTTGTTTTCCGTGTTTTATTTTCCTCCGTTGTGTCTTCTGGGACGTCTATAAATCGGGTGCGGGTCAGCAAGGCGGCGAAGGTGTCAACGCTTTCACGCGGAATTCTGTCCCGGATTCCTTTTGTAAGAAGTCCATATATCATGTCCAACTGCATTGATTCCAGTAAGGGTGGATCAATGTGCGTCAGCAAGGCGCGTTTTTCGGCTACGAATTGTCCTGTTGGTGTGTTTGCTCCTTGTCTGCTTCCAAACAGGTTTTGGTATACTTGGTAAGCTGGTAGCCGGGGTGCGAACTCGTTTCGGATCAGGTTTTTAGCGTCTTCCCAGGTTTGTGCGGCTGATTTGACACCCGTCCACCAGGTGTGAGCAAAACCTTCCAATAACAAAGCCAGGCCACGAATAGCATTTTCGTCCGAGATTCCTTCGCTTTGTTTAAAAAAATCGGTACTGTCCAGAAAATCGTCGACGGCTTCCTGACTTCTTGTTCCGTTAAAGCGGGCTGGACAATGGGTGAAATGTTTGGCGGGGGCTGCTGGTGGCTGAAGTTGCGTTATTAAAGCCTGTAAAGCTTCTGCTGTCAGCGCCATGGCCGCTTGTTGTCGTGTGGTTGGAATTTTCTTACCGATGGGGGCGTAGACGGTGATGAGATCCAGGGATTCCTGATGGATTCGGTGATCGTCTAGAACTCACTAACGAGACTGCAGATATATTTTTGCAAATTTGCTCTTGGTTTGAAAAAAATAGACTGTTATATAGTCAATGAGAACAAAACAAATATCTTATTATTTAGAACAAAATTAAATAGAATGGAAAAACCAGAAAATATTCAAATCAATAACAAAGATTTTAAGCTTGAGTCCCAAACAAAATTTCTGGGAATTTATATAGATGCATTTTTAGACTGGACCGAGTAAATAGAATCACTTGGTAAAAAACTTAACAGTATATGCTATGGTATCAGAGTGATTTCGAAGTATGTTTCAACAGCAGCCCTGCGAACCCTGTATTTTGCAAACTTTGAGGCTACGGCAAGGTATGGGATAATTTTTTGAGGTGGAAAATCAAAGATACAGGATATTTTTATTATACAGAAACGTTTACTAAGAGTAATGTATAAAATGTCATTTAGAGAGACTTGTAGGAATGTTTTTAGAAATAATTTTTTATTGACAATTTATGGTTTATACATTTTTGATACCATTATGTTCTTTTTTAAGAATAGACAGGGTCTTTATGCTGAGAGGAATCATAAGTATAGTACTCGTTCTGTGGATGTAAATTATCCAGCACATCATCTGTCTATTTTTGAAAGTGGACCCTATTATGTGGGTGTTCGATGTGTTCGGTGTGAAGGTATTTAAAAGAAAGTTTAAGGAACATTTAGTACAGATGGAACCATACTGTTTAAAGGACTACATGGAGAGTTAATGCTCTCCCTTTGCTGACGCCATTTCCTTTTATGTGAATTGTATAGCTTATTTAATCAGAAATAAAGAAATTTATTATTATTATATTTATGTGGGGCCGGCTCAACCTCATTAAGGTCTTTAATATATACCTACTATAATTTAAAGTGATCCATTTTTTTAGTTGTTTACCAACGAAAATTAATAAAATATTACAGGATAAGCTTGGATGAGAGATGAAAAATTGAAAAACCTTTTATTGGGGTTAAATATACGATTAAAAAATAATGACATTTCTGTTTGTTAATTTTTATCTACAGAAATTGACGTTTACTTTTAACGTCCTTTGGTCGTCAATTTAAGTAGTTCAAATGTCTTAAGGTTAAAACCTGGTTGTGGTTTGGAATTCTAATCATCCGACGTTGGTGTGTCGTATGCGGGTGGTAGTTTAAGTTAAGTTTGGATAAAGTTTTGGATATAAAGTAACCTTTGGTGGTATTTGAGTAAATTTAGGTACATTAGCTAACTCCGCCATTTTTATGCTGATGAGCGTTGTAGCGTCCCGTCGGCCATTAAAACACAGTACGTTTATTTTTGAAATTTCGAAAATAAATACCATTTCAAATGGCAACTATATGAATAAAATGTAATTTCCTTATAGCTTTATTTAGATGGAGTTGGAAATCAAGCCAATATATGATTTTTTTTCTGGTCATTCATAAAAACATATATATTAAAAATTATTAAATATTTGTTTATTTTGAGGCGAACACATATTTTTCGATCTATTTTGGTCACATTTATCAGTAAAGTACCCTTCGCAAGCAACTTTTATTCTCGAGAAACCCTATAATCTCATTTTATTTACGTCTATAACAAACATCGTTTAACAATAAGAAAACTGTTTGATATTTTAATTTCTGGTCTTGTTCTTTCTACAGATCAACAACAAATTAGGTTATATTTTGTTTACACCACATTATACGGGAGCAACATATAGGTACTTCCACATGACCAAATAAAACTTTTAGTACACATTTTTGGTTATCAAAAGTTAACGTTAAATAGCGTAAAATTTGGTTAAAAGAGTATACTTCAATAGTAAAGTTACCGACGTCTAAACAACTCAAATTTGTCTGCTCCATTTTAGTGCAAAAACGGGTCCACACGTAGTCGTTTCGACGTCAGTTACCGACGTCGGGTTGTATATAGCGACGTTGGTTAGACGTCTAAATGCTATTTGGGACCTTTTTATTTGAGCCCATGCTAACTCGATTGGGTTTAGTTCACACATGTAGGGGGGAGTTCTAAAGGGAATATGACCAGCCTCTTTTATAATATTATCAATTAGGTACATAACTTTTCTATCACCTCGAGGCTTGTGCAACTGCACAAGTTCAAAAAGGTCAAATTTTCTAGCAGCTGGATCATGCGGGATTCCTAAAAAAATACTTTTACTTTGCAAAAACGACTAATGTAAAAAGATGTTACCTTCCTTAGATAACCATTCGACTATGACTTTCTTTTATGACTTTTCTTTTTGCACGAATATATGACATTGTAAATAAATTTTAAGAGAAATAACACGTATAAACTTGCTCACTATTTGCTCTATTAATTATACACGTAGCCTTTGACCTGCACCGCTGGTCAGCTGTCAGAATAAATCTTCCGAAGCGTGTCCAAATTAATCACCTGTTTCGCATTGAATTATACGTTTTGTCTCTGTTTAATGCCGTTCAACAAATAGAGATAAAGGTGATCCTATTAATCGGGGGCGTGTTTATAGAAAATGCAAATTCCCATGTTGTCAGATTTGCTAGTAAATAGATAATTTAATTATTATTTTATTTTTGTCCCTGAATCAAAATAATAAAATTAATTAGGTCTAAAGCATATTAAATTAAAATTAAAATACCGATCACTTTTTAAGTTTGAATAATAAAATTTTCTAACCTTTTAACCACTACTGGGTTAAATTCTGTATTCATAGGAGGCATAAATAATAATTGTCATAGAACTTATTAGATTTGGTAAATTAATTTGGCAACATAAATAATAGCTTGTCTGCATTCCTGAAATAGTTTTGGCAGCCACAGAACGAATCGATGTACTATAGTATTCACGTCATAGCCTGCCCTATATGACGCAAAAAGACGTAATGACGACGTGACAATGTCACAGCCCGTCGACATTGACGGTATTTTACGTTTAAAATATACCTTATTTGACGTTATATTTAACGGCTTATTACGTCTCGTTTGACGTTGCAGGACGTCATTTTACATCATTTTTAAATGTTGGCAAGAGTTAGGTCTAGTGACGCATCCACTATTTCGTTTTTTGATCAATATTTCGTGACTTTTTCGTTTTATCCAGAAATCGGCCAAATACCCCTCTTTGGGTAGCAATTACCTACAGTTTAAGTTAAAATAAATTAAATTGATAAATTAATAAAAGCATAAAACCAAATTTTGTCCATTTCGCGCATATTTCATTTTCTGATTTTCTTAATTTGTAAATACAAATTTCTTTTACATATAGCTGTAGGTAATTGAACCCCAAAAAAGGAGTATTTGGCCAATTTTTGGATAAAACGAAAAGGATACGAAATATTGATTAAAAAATGAAATGGTGAATGCGTCACTAGACTTAACTCTTACGAAATAGTAACTGCAGAACTATAAAAGTAAAAAAGTTATTTTGATAAAATAGGTAGGGTAAACTGTCCCACAGTGAATCACTTTTTGCCTATAAGGTTGCTACTTCTTCCCTATAGTAAAAAGATCATAAAAAACATGTAAAATGGAAACCATCACATATTGACCTTTTACCTTTGCAATTATATGACCATTAGGTAGGTATTCTTATTTTTTATTTTTGCTTTTTTAAATCAGTGTATTTGATTCACTGTGTACTGTGTGATGGACACAGTGAACCACCCGCCGGTACACACTGAATCATACCATATTTTTATTGTCTTACAAACTAAAAATATACAAACTAATAGTAATAAAACTACTTTTTAATAAACACATAGGTAATATAAGAAACAAAATCAAATGCTTTTTTAATTAAGAAAATTAACCCAACTGTACATTTTTTCGTTATAACAAAATCTAAGAACTACAAGGTAATTTTTAAGGTCAATTGAACAAAAATTCAAATTAACGTTATTAAAGATCTAACGAATATTAATACCAGAAAAGTTTATGTTAAAGGAGTAATTAGAGGTCTTGCATCGGGAGGTACTTCCATGGTCTAAAGGTTTTGGCAAAATAATTTTGATGTCTTTTTTTAGTACCGTCGATAAATCAAGAATGTCAGGAATACAGAAAACATATTGCGTTAAAGATTTTCTTCTCAAGAAACTTACTTCATATTCTGTATCTTGGACTGCCAAAACTTAAGCTAGGTAGTAAATGTTATTCTTTTTGCCTTGGAACTCAACCAGAATAAACTCTCCCTCAACAGGATCTCTGGTAAGTTGTCCTAACAGTTCTTTTGCAATTGGCAAGTTATCTTCATCTGAGGTTTCATCGGTCATAACATCATCGCTTTCCAAAATCATAGAATATTCCGATTCGGACGTAGAACTATCCTGTAACACTTGTCTTACACCTTTTCTTCCTTTCTTATTGGCCTCTGTTTTTTTTGTTTCATTCTTTCGCCTCTTTGTTTGCTTTTCCCTTTCAATTGCGTCTTTTTTCCGGTGTGTCTGTAGCTATCATACTTCTACCCTTTTTTCTGTTCTTTCTTATATTTTTTCTAGGTTGTGCTTTTAAAGGTGCACGGAATTCTGCTGGACCTATGAATTGTTCGCTCTTTGCTTGTGGTGATTTATTTATTGAAACATTAATGTCTTCTCTATCTTCTAATAAATTCTCTTGAAGATCATCGTTTTCTTTTTGCTGATCATTGGATTCTAGATCTTGGATGGATATATTGGAGGTATTGTGTACATCTCCCACGATAGTATCGCGATCAACTTCCTTAGGTTGCGGACGATCGGTTACTGTGCTCGGCAAGAAGTCAATTTCTGTAAAAATCGTTCGATCGAAGGGAAAAATTCCTGTTTTCCTAAAACTATTAGTTATTGAAGTAGGTGTCATAGCTTTCTGATATGCCTCACCGACGAAAGCACCTACATCATATATTGGATACAGGTTGACCGGGATTTCGCATCATCCAAGAATCCATGCTAGAATTGTAGAAGCATTTAAAAGGTTTAAATAACCCCACATCTAAAGGTTGGGTTTTATGGGATGAATGTGGTGGCAACGTGAGAATAGTAACACCGTTTAATTTTGCCAATTCCAAAGACTCTACTGATAGATGGGATTCATGGTTGTCCAGAATCAAAAGCGATGGATTTTCGTTTGAAGAAGAACTCCATTTTATGAAATGTTTCATGACTTCGGGAAACAATTCTAAATTCATCCATCCACTTGGTGCAGCCAAACCTAAAGTGCCTGGGGGTGTGCCCTTGATCATATAGTTCTTAAAATTTTTCCGAGGAAAAATAATAGCAGGGGGTATTGAATATCCGCTAGCACAAACTATTGCACATGTTGTGCATAACGTTCCCCTTTCGCCACTAGTGACTTTTGAAATACTTCTTATACCTTTCGGTGCAAGCACCTTTGGAGGCTTGTGAACAGTTGTAGTGGATGTTTCGTCCAAATTATATACACGTGTCCCATTAGCGAAACTGGGATGACGTTTTAGAACCTCTTCAAGATTTTGAAAATACTTGTCAACGTTATGACGGTTAAAACCCGTTGCTCGAGCCAAACTACAGCTTTCTGGTGCTCTTAGAGTTAAATCTGGATGACGCACCCGAAAAGATCGAAGCCATTCGACGCCTGCAATTTTACTTTGTTTCCAGGACTCTGGAATGGTAATTTTGTTAATTATTGCGGTCTCGTATGCTAACTTGCGACAATCATTATTTGAAAGGCCATAAAAAAGGTAAGCACAATCTTTAAGATATTTTTTCAATGTGGTTTCCTGTTCTGAATTAAAAATCTGATTGACGTTATAGTTAGGAACTAATTTCAGATTCTGTCCTTCATCTGCATTTTGAGTTTTCAAATAGTACCGTCTTACAGTTGGGTAAGGAATTCCTCTAAGTTT
The DNA here is from genome assembly GCA_963969555.1 of Polydrusus pterygomalis. Taxonomy (NCBI): domain Eukaryota; kingdom Metazoa; phylum Arthropoda; class Insecta; order Coleoptera; family Curculionidae; genus Polydrusus; species Polydrusus pterygomalis. Next base: position 119,295,656 of record OZ018378.1, on the reverse strand, counting down.
AGCTGCCCTTCTTATTTTCATCCCACCTCTAATAAGCTCAAGGGCTGCTGCCATATTTTCTTTCGTGTGAGTTCCTATTTTACGAGGCATTTGTTTGCGAGCCATGCTAAAAAAATTAATAAAAATATTATTCACAAGAACATAGTACACAGTGAACCACTGGTTCACTGTGTACCAATTGCCTTTGGTTCACTGTTGGACACTGGGTACACAATCATTTGAAGGTAAAAAACTAAACCTACTAAGTCTAATAGTCAATAATTTGCTATTGATTAATGTTCCACAATACCATAACATTTAAAATTAAATCTTAACATCACCATGGGTAATGTAAAAATGGAACAAGAACAGAAATACTAGGAAACAAATGTTTTTTACTTACGTTATAAAATATTTTATTCCGCAACACACACTACTGCATCAAGCATTCGAGCGGCACTGATCGGCTGTTAATAGGTAGTCCGGTGGATTAAGCTTTACCTACCGAATTTCTTTAGTTTGTAGTGGGGATAACTACAATAAGCAAAGGGTTCACTGTGGGACATGGTCCACTGTGGGACAGTTTACCCTACATAATATATAGCTTCTTATAAAGTAAAAGTATTATATTACTATCAATAATTATCATGTATAAAAATAATGTAAAAATGACATGTATACAAAGATGGATAATAATAGATGTTACGGGATTATTAAACAAAACTTTTATTGATACAAAACAAATGGGTAATATGGTAAGACAATAATAATTATTGAGCTTAAAAAATCTAAAAAAAAAAACAATTTACGTATTGTAAGACTGTTCAATAAAATTCCGTAAAAATATAAAAGCTGTATTACTGCACGACGGCTTTACAAAACTGAAACTACCTACATATACACAAAACGAATTCTAAGCGTACTTATATGGGCCTGAAGGCGCCAAACTTTACTTATCAATAATGTCTTTGAAAATAATAATATAAAGTCAGTTCTACATTCGGCCATCCTGGTTATTCGTCATTGTTGCTTGGTTATGGCTACGGTCCACTTCAAACTATAGAATTTAGGCTACCACCTACTACGGTCCACTTCAAACTATGGAATTTATGCTACTACCTACTTAAGCAACATAAATTGAGCTACAACCCACCATGCCTGGGCTACAACCCACCATTTTTAAGCTCCAACTTAAAATTCAACCACTCTGCTTTAGGGCTACGACCCATATAATTGAATAACTTTGGGATACAACCCAACCCTACCCTTTTAAGCTACCACTTAAAATACCTTTGGGCTACAACCCAACTCAACCCTTTTAAGCTACCACTTAAAAGACCTTTGGGCTACAACTCAACCCTTTTAAGCTACCACTTAAAAGACCTTTGGGCTACAACCCAACCCTACCCTTTTAAGCTACCACTTATAAGACCTTTCCTCTTGGGCTACTACCCAACCAACCCTTTTAAGCGACCACTTAAAAGTACACTTTCCTCTTGGGCTACTGTACACTTTCCTCTTGGGCTACTACCCAACCAACCCTTTTAAGTTACCACTTAAAAGTACAATTTCCTCTTGGGCAACTACCCAACCAACCTTTTAAGCTACCACTTAAAAGTACACTTTCCTCTTGGGCTACTACCCAACCAACCCTTGTAAGCTACCACTTAAAATACCTTTGGGCTACAACCCAACTCAACCCTTTTAAGCTACAACTTAAAAGACCTTTGGGCTACAACCCAACTCAACCCTTTTAAGCTACCACTTAAAAGTACACTTGTCCCCTTGGGCTACTACCCAAATAACCGACAAATTTGGGCTACAACCCACACAACTGAATACATTCGGGCTACAACCCACTATTTTAAGCTACAACTTAAAATACAGTACTTGTGGCTACTACCACCAACCTTAACTTTTATTTACTGCTTACTGCAATCCTTGTGGCTACTACCACTAACCTTAACTCTTATTGACTGCTCACTGCAATCCATGGTTTTATCTTATCTACTGCTACTAGAGTCCTTACTCGTCTACCTCCCTCTCTAAGGTCTTCAAATTATTTTTGTTATTCAAAGGGCATACATTTCGTTTTTGACCTAGTTTTTTACAATTGAAGCATTCTATTATAGGCTTGGGACAGTTTTTTGCATAATGGGCTCCGCCACAGTTAAAACAAGATAGGTAATTGATTCTTTTGTTTTAATAAACTGGAAGTTCTTTCTATTTGATTATAGTTTGAATTGCGACTTTGATATTCTATCCTTTTAGTTACATCCTTCTTACTTATGTGAATGGGTTTGTTTAGGGTACTGGTTAAAACAATATTTGTGGAGCTTATTTTCAAAACGCAATTTATGAAAAAAAAATTTTTTTTTGAGTTATTGCCTATTTTCTGCAGAAAAGTAAATGTGCGTATTTATTTTAAGCAAGTGTTATTATTGAGTTTTTGTTAGCGTTTAGAACCAATTAACCCTAGAGTAGTCGCGCTTAATTTACTACCGTGACTGATCGCACTGGTCTCCTAGACCATTTGGCCAAGATAAACTATTTTGAAATCTTGTTTTGAAATAGGAAAAAGAAAACCAGTACTGTAAGGTTGGATTGTGGGTCGAAGATACACTTAAGATAGTTAAAGGTCTTTATTAAACAGAAATACTAATTATATACAATGCACAGTTTTATACAGCGAAATCAATAGTCCGACCGGATCCACGCAAGGATGCCGGTGCGATAGGCTATAAGGACCCACACAAGGGTGCCGAAGTAGCCGCGACGGTAGACAGAGCGATCACTTCTTAGTTGAGAGCAAGGATCCACGCAAGGATGCCAAGGCAGAAGCTAAGGAGTGGAGCTCGTGAGGAACTGCCGTTTCAGCGCTCGGGGGTGGCTTTTTGATCGCTCAGGCGGCCGGATCCGTGACGTCAGAGGGTGGGGGTGCTTGCTGGTACGGGTCTCGAGCGGGCTGTGGCGACGGTGGCGACTGTGGCGGCACCGAGAGGGGTAGTACGGAGAGTTTCGGTACTACACGGGGTTGTGATGTTCTCAGAGCCGAGGTGACGTCCTCGTCCTTGGCTCTGTTAGTTGGATCTTTCTGGGTCGTCCTCGTTTCCTAAGGGGCACCGCAGGTACAGGTGGAGTCACCGACTCGTCCAGGTAGTCGGGTGGAGGCTTGTATGGCGTCAGGGCTGATATATGGTAAGGTCCATATTCCTCGTCTAGCTGCTCTGGATGGGCGATCTTGTAACTGGTAGGTCCATGGCGCTTGGTGATCACGTAGGGTCCATCACGTCGTGGGGCGAACTTCGCGGAACGGTGCTGGGCCTTGTTGCTGAGCGTGTGAGTGAGGACATAGACATAATCTCCGGGTTGAAGATCTGGGGAGGGGCGTCTTCGAGAGTCGGCGTGCGTCTTGCGTCGGTCTTGCTCCTTTTCATGCGTTTCTCGAGCCAGGTGCAAAGTATCGGCGATTTGTAGCAGGCGAGGCGTTACGGTTGGTACGAAGGCTTCCTGCTGGATGATAGTGCGAAGATCGTGGGTGACTTCTACGGGAGAGCGTAGCTCCTGGCCAAATACTAGGTAGGCGGGTGAGTATCCTGTGGACTGGCAACGGGCGGTATTCATGGCAAAACGGATGGCGGGTAGTTTCTCAGGCCAGCTGGTGTGATCCTGTCCGACTTGTATGGCTAGCTGAGTTTTTAGATCTCGGTTTCTTCTTTCTATAGGATTAGCAGCAGGGTGGTATACGGGGGTGAGACATTGGTCGATTCCTAGGCAATGGGTGATGCACTGCATGACTGCACTGATGAATTGGGGTCCATTGTCGCTGATCACTCGGCGGGGTAGTCCAAATCGGAGGCAAACTTCGTTGACCATGGTCCAGGCACATTCTTCCGCGGTGGCTTGGGATAAGGCGAACACTTCTATCCAGCGAGAGGCGGTGTCTTCAATGGCGAGAACCCATTTCTTCTGGTCGGAACTTTCGGGTAAGGGGCCGAACAGGTCCATTGCAATTATTTCAAAGCGGTGACGCATAGCTGGCGTCTGTATTAGTCCTGCGGGCACAAGGTTGGTGGGTTTGTACTTTTGACAATCGGGGCAACTTTTAACGTATTCTGTAACAGCACGTCGAATTCCTGGCCAATAAAACCTTTGGAGGATTTTGTCGAGTGTCCGGTCGGTTCCGTAGTGTCCGGCGGTCGGGGAGTTATGGCATTCCTGTAGTATCTTCTGGCGGTCCTGGCTAGGAACCACTAGTTGTGCTTCGTCTGTTCCACTCTCTGGATTATAGCGATATAGGACTCCTTGTAAGCAGAGGTATCCTCGGGAGGTCCATGGAGCTGTGTCTTCCAAAGAATCGTGATCGAAGCAGTCTAGAATCTTCTTGAGTTCCGGGTCTTCCAACTGGGAGTTGCGCAGGGTGACAGCACTGGTACTAGGAAGGTCTATACTGATTAGGCAAATATCGGGCGACAAATCTTCGCTGTTTGGCCACGGAGGTCGTGACAACGTGTCAGCTACGACATTAGCTTTTCCAGGGACATAGCTAATTTGTAGGTTATACGGTTGTAGTTGCAGGGCCCACCTTGCTAGGCGGCCGGTTGGTGATCGTAGAGTCATCAGCCATTTAAGGGGTTGGTGATCGGTAATGACAATAACAGAGGTTTCTTCCAAGTATCCTCTGAAACGGTTGACGGCCCAAACAATGGCAAGTGCTTCCCTCTCGGTAGTGGAGTAGTTTCTTTCGGGGGCTGTGAGCAGGCGGCTGGCGTATTCAACGGGCCTCTCATCGCGATCCTCCCCCTGGAGTAAAGCTGCTCCTAGGGCATAAGCACTGGCATCGGTTCGGAGGATGAAGGGTTTTTCGTGGTCAGCTTGTCGTAGAATGGGAGCTGCTGTCAGGGCTTCTTTGAGTGTTTGAAAGGCTTCATTTTGTTCCGTGTCCCAAGTCCAGGTGGCTTTCTTGCGGGTAAGTTTGCTTAGTGGTTTTGCAATCTTGGAGAACTGCGGTATGAATTTTCTGTACCAGCTACAGGTTTGTAGAAATGTGACTACTTGCTTTGCGTTCTTTGGTGCAGGTAGGTCACGAATGGCACTGACTTTATCCGGATCTGTCTGGAGGCCATTGGTCGTTATCACATGACCTAGGTAGCGAATGCTGGTACATCCGAAGCGGCATTTGTTACGGTTGAGGCGCAGCTGGAACTCGCTTAACATTTGGAACACGCAGCGGAGGGCGTCTAGGTGCTCATCAATGCTACCAGAGAGTAGGATTAGGTCATCCAGGTATGCTAGAAGCCGTATTTCTGGGAGGCGGCGACGAAATCGGTCCATGAGTCGCTGAAACGTTGCAGGAGCATTGCGAAGTCCAAAGGCCATACGATTGTACCGATAAGTGCCAAACGGAGTCACGAAGCAGGTCTTGTCCTTGTCCTCGTCTCTAATCCTGATTTGGTGGTAGCCGGCGCGTAAATCCATGGTCGATAGGCAGTTGACTGGTCCGATGGAGTGCAGCAGATCATCCAAGCGTGGCAGGGGGTACTGGTCAGGGCGTGTCGCGGCGTTAAGTCGGCGGTAGTCGATGCATAGGCGAATACCGCCTCCGGATTTAGGAACAAGCACGGTGGGAGCGGCCCATGCACTGTCGCACTCTTCGATGATGTTAGCCTGTAGTAGGCTCTGTACTTCTAGTCATAAGGCTTCTCGTCGCTGTGGTGTAAGTTGGTATGGAGGTACGCTAATCGGAGCTTGGGTTCCGGTGTCAATTTGGTGTTCGGCGAATGGAGTCGGAGGCCCTTGTAGGTTGAAGAGGGTGTGGTACTGATGCAGGAACTGATTTAAGGTCTGGCGTTGTGTAGGCGCAAACTCGCATGCTTCGTCTTCTCTTAGATCCAAGGAGGCAAACGTTATGCCTGGGTCTAGGGCGGGAAGATCGTCCCACATAGCGTCGATAGTTTCCATAGCGTCTTGGTACATATATCCCTGGCGGGAGTAAGGGTTATATGTGCGGGCGGCAGCTGCAGGATTCAGCGGAGTGATGCTTAGGTCCGGGCCATAGTTTTCGGCTAATCCGGAATGGTTGTCGCTTTCCATTAAGGAGTCATTGCAGGAGAGCAACGGTCTGTCAACTGGTCGGCCCATGTGGTGCTTTGGTGAAGGCGGCAGTGGTGACAACATTGACGGGGCGGCGTATTCCTGTAAGATAGTTTCCACTGACCCATCCTGATCAGTTTCCATACGGCCAAGAGTATGGCTCGTCGCAGAATCTTCTTTTGGAGTAAAGAGGTGTGGGGCATGTGGTGTGTCCTCAAAATACCAGTGCTTTTTCCCAAAATTAAGCACAAGGCCGGCAGAGGTAATGAAGTCAATGCCTAGTAGGGTCTGGGCGAATGGTGCGTCCGGGATCGAACAGAATGACGTCTGGATAGTGCGTCCTTGAAGTGAAACAGGTACTGTGACCATATGTACTGTCTGGGAGCGGGTGTTTCCATCGGCCATGGTTACATCCATAACTCGTTCCTGAAAGGGATATCCTTGCTTTTGCAACATTTGTCGAAGGGAGGCTCCGGCGAGGCAGGCGCGTGCTCCTGTATCTAAAAAGGCGGAGCCAGTTGACCCGTTAATGCTTATATCCACGGCGGGTCGTGCTCGGTCGGCTAGGGTGATAAAGGAGAAGGCTGCTGTGGCGCGGTCGGTCGGCTTAGCGTTGCAAGTGGGGCAGTTTCGTCGGAAGACACCGGGGCGCTGGCATTTGATGCCATTTCCTTGGGGGTGTTCCGGGCACGAGGAAACCCCCTCCGATGCTTCGCTCGTCGGAACTCTTCTTAACCTCAGGGCCGGCTCTGTGTCCAAACTAGCTCTGTTGGCGAGCAGTGTCGTTCGTTTGAGGGGACTCAGCTTGTACGAGTACAGTTTGCAGGTCGGCACTGGATCCGGTACTTCTCCTTCATCTTTCTCAGTTTTACCTTGCGCTATAAAGTTTTCGGGCCGCATCACGGCTAAAATGCGAGCCTTGCGCATTTTCGCCCGATCGGCCAACGAAATAGGGCATGATGCCTCTTCCCGGGTAATCCCGTCATCCCATAAATTCTGTATAAAACATCCCCCGCATTCTGATGATGCTTCGCAATCATTACCGCAAGTCGGCAATGATTTTCCCCAAAAAGCTTTACTCGCCTGTGGCGCGTGCGCGGACCCCGATTCCGGTTGAATCGTGTCGGGGACAATGTTCTGAACATTTCCCACCCTTCCGGGCCGCGATTGACCCTCCGCGTGCCGAGCCACAGGCGAATTTCCACTTTCAAAAAAGTTAGAAATTTTCGAGCTGCTACACCCCTGATTTAACCTCTGAGCTCCCTCTGCAGTAAAATAACCTTTTTCGCTAACACTTACAGGCGGCAAAGTTTCACTTCGCCGACGCTGTTTTGCCAGGCGGCGTTGGTGGCGCCGACGCTGACTCACACTCGCATGACTAAATTTCTTTCCACTTGCTAAAACTTGTGTATTACTTCCCCCCGATGTTACCTTGGTACCTGGATGTTCAATAGGGCGGCACGGCCGTTGCTGGCCTGCGCCTGCCTCATTGAACATCGGCACTCTCCCAAGCGCCGTTTCAACCCAATTGCCTTGCTGCATCTCAAACTCAATAAAAACAACGTATTTAAAAACAGGTAAAAAAGAAAATTTATTTTCTTCAAAAAATAAATTTACAAAAAACTTTCAACAATTTACAACAGTCATGAATTCTACAATCTACTTTACAAAAGTTTCCAAAACTACCCTTACAACATTATCGTTTGAAATCCTAAACCGTCCGCGCACTGAATCAGCTTGTCAAAAAACCACCCTTATATTTCACCCTTAATCATCCCTTGCATAAACATCCCAATTATTCCACCTATAGTGAATAATTACCCTGAAAACTATTTATCGCCATCTAAAATCAACGCCCTCAAAAGTTTACCCTGATCACTAAATTCCTCCCCCTTATTCCCGGACAAACCCCCTTTCGCCAGCAAAAAACAACCTTCCCTTAAACAGGCCACGTCATTGTCTAACAAATGCACGCCCCTAAAACCCTTAAAACCGCCCGCTGCACGAATTTGACTTTTCCGGAAAACCGAATTTAATCATGAATTTAATGTCAGCCAAACCCATCGAAAACACCAAAATTGTCCCTGACAAATAAATATAAAAATATTAAAAATTCCCCGAGAAAATTTTAACAGCTGAAAACAGTTCTTTTGGTCAAATCTTTCCTGACAAAGTTCGCAAAAATATATTTCAAAACCCCGTGAATTTAATTTACTATTTTTACCGGCAAGCAAGCAATTAGATGGTCCCGGCGCGGCCTAAGTCAGACTTGGGCCAGCGTACCTGAGAGTGCTCGTTTTAACCATCGAATTGCTGCTTGTTTTATCAAATAATATCGAATCTCAAATATCAGTTATTATGACTAGTGACATCTAACAGCTCCTGACAAACTAACGATTCCGCAACAGGGGTTTGTGTTGGGTGATGGAGTCGGAAGGTTTTCTTTATTTCCTAGGCTGGCTTGTTTCTTCCGGCACACGGAGATGTCGTGTCCAATATTCCTGCAGAATTGGCAGCGAGTTTTTGTTTTCCGTGTTTTATTTTCCTCCGTTGTGTCTTCTGGGACGTCTATAAATCGGGTGCGGGTCAGCAAGGCGGCGAAGGTGTCAACGCTTTCACGCGGAATTCTGTCCCGGATTCCTTTTGTAAGAAGTCCATATATCATGTCCAACTGCATTGATTCCAGTAAGGGTGGATCAATGTGCGTCAGCAAGGCGCGTTTTTCGGCTACGAATTGTCCTGTTGGTGTGTTTGCTCCTTGTCTGCTTCCAAACAGGTTTTGGTATACTTGGTAAGCTGGTAGCCGGGGTGCGAACTCGTTTCGGATCAGGTTTTTAGCGTCTTCCCAGGTTTGTGCGGCTGATTTGACACCCGTCCACCAGGTGTGAGCAAAACATTCCAATAACAAAGCCAGGCCACGAATAGCATTTTCGTCCGAGATTCCTTCGCTTTGTTTAAAAAAATCGGTACTGTCCAGAAAATCGTCGACGGCTTCCTGACTTCTTGTTCCGTTAAAGCGGGCTGGACAATGGGTGAAATGTTTGGCGGGGGCTGCTGGTGGCTGAAGTTGCGTTATTAAAGCCTGTAAAGCTTCTGCTGTCAGCGCCATGGCCGCTTGTTGTCGTGTGGTTGGAATTTTCTTACCGATGGGGGCGTAGACGGTGATGAGATCCAGGGATTCCTGATGGATTCGGTGATCGTCTAGAACTCACTAACGAGACTGCAGATATATTTTTGCAAATTTGCTCTTGGTTTGAAAAAAATAGACTGTTATATAGTCAATGAGAACAAAACAAATATCTTATTATTTAGAACAAAATTAAATAGAATGGAAAAACCAGAAAATATTCAAATCAATAACAAAGATTTTAAGCTTGAGTCCCAAACAAAATTTCTGGGAATTTATATAGATGCATTTTTAGACTGGACCGAGTAAATAGAATCACTTGGTAAAAAACTTAACAGTATATGCTATGGTATCAGAGTGATTTCGAAGTATGTTTCAACAGCAGCCCTGCGAACCCTGTATTTTGCAAACTTTGAGGCTACGGCAAGGTATGGGATAATTTTTTGAGGTGGAAAATCAAAGATACAGGATATTTTTATTATACAGAAACGTTTACTAAGAGTAATGTATAAAATGTCATTTAGAGAGACTTGTAGGAATGTTTTTAGAAATAATTTTTTATTGACAATTTATGGTTTATACATTTTTGATACCATTATGTTCTTTTTTAAGAATAGACAGGGTCTTTATGCTGAGAGGAATCATAAGTATAGTACTCGTTCTGTGGATGTAAATTATCCAGCACATCATCTGTCTATTTTTGAAAGTGGACCCTATTATGTGGGTGTTCGATGTGTTCGGTGTGAAGGTATTTAAAAGAAAGTTTAAGGAACATTTAGTACAGATGGAACCATACTGTTTAAAGGACTACATGGAGAGTTAATGCTCTCCCTTTGCTGACGCCATTTCCTTTTATGTGAATTGTATAGCTTATTTAATCAGAAATAAAGAAATTTATTATTATTATATTTATGTGGGGCCGGCTCAACCTCATTAAGGTCTTTAATATATACCTACTATAATTTAAAGTGATCCATTTTTTTAGTTGTTTACCAACGAAAATTAATAAAATATTACAGGATAAGCTTGGATGAGAGATGAAAAATTGAAAAACCTTTTATTGGGGTTAAATATACGATTAAAAAATAATGACATTTCTGTTTGTTAATTTTTATCTACAGAAATTGACGTTTACTTTTAACGTCCTTTGGTCGTCAATTTAAGTAGTTCAAATGTCTTAAGGTTAAAACCTGGTTGTGGTTTGGAATTCTAATCATCCGACGTTGGTGTGTCGTATGCGGGTGGTAGTTTAAGTTAAGTTTGGATAAAGTTTTAGATATAAAGTAACCTTTGGTGGTATTTGAGTAAATTTAGGTACATTAGCTAACTCCGCCATTTTTATGCTGATGAGCGTTGTAGCGTCCCGTCGGCCATTAAAACACAGTACGTTTATTTTTGAAATTTCGAAAATAAATACCATTTCAAATGGCAACTATATGAATAAAATGTAATTTCCTTATAGCTTTATTTAGATGGAGTTGGAAATCAAGCCAATATATGATTTTTTTTCTGGTCATTCATAAAAACATATATATTAAAAATTATTAAATATTTGTTTATTTTGAGGCGAACACATATTTTTCGATCTATTTTGGTCACATTTATCAGTAAAGTACCCTTCGCAAGCAACTTTTATTCTCGAGAAACCCTATAATCTCATTTTATTTACGTCTATAACAAACATCGTTTAACAATAAGAAAACTGTTTGATATTTTAATTTCTGGTCTTGTTCTTTCTACAGATCAACAACAAATTAGGTTATATTTTGTTTACACCACATTATACGGGAGCAACATATAGGTACTTCCACATGACCAAATAAAACTTTTAGTACACATTTTTGGTTATCAAAAGTTAACGTTAAATAGCGTAAAATTTGGTTAAAAGAGTATACTTCAATAGTAAAGTTACCGACGTCTAAACAACTCAAATTTGTCTGCTCCATTTTAGTGCAAAAACGGGTCCACACGTAGTCGTTTCGACGTCAGTTACCGACGTCGGGTTGTATATAGCGACGTTGGTTAGACGTCTAAATGCTATTTGGGACCTTTTTATTTGAGCCCATGCTAACTCGATTGGGTTTAGTTCACACATGTAGGGGGGAGTTCTAAAGGGAATATGACCAGCCTCTTTTATAATATTATCAATTAGGTACATAACTTTTCTATCACCTCGAGGCTTGTGCAACTGCACAAGTTCAAAAAGGTCAAATTTTCTAGCAGCTGGATCATGCGGGATTCCTAAAAAAATACTTTTACTTTGCAAAAACGACTAATGTAAAAAGATGTTACCTTCCTTAGATAACCATTCGACTATGACTTTCTTTTATGACTTTTCTTTTTGCACGAATATATGACATTGTAAATAAATTTTAAGAGAAATAACACGTATAAACTTGCTCACTATTTGCTCTATTAATTATACACGTAGCCTTTGACCTGCACCGCTGGTCAGCTGTCAGAATAAATCTTCCGAAGCGTGTCCAAATTAATCACCTGTTTCGCATTGAATTATACGTTTTGTCTCTGTTTAATGCCGTTCAACAAATAGAGATAAAGGTGATCCTATTAATCGGGGGCGTGTTTATAGAAAATGCAAATTCCCATGTTGTCAGATTTGCTAGTAAATAGATAATTTAATTATTATTTTATTTTTGTCCCTGAATCAAAATAATAAAATTAATTAGGTCTAAAGCATATTAAATTAAAATTAAAATACCGATCACTTTTTAAGTTTGAATAATAAAATTTTCTAACCTTTTAACCACTACTGGGTTAAATTCTGTATTCATAGGAGGCATAAATAATAATTGTCATAGAACTTATTAGATTTGGTAAATTAATTTGGCAACATAAATAATAGCTTGTCTGCATTCCTGAAATAGTTTTGGCAGCCACAGAACGAATCGATGTACTATAGTATTCACGTCATAGCCTGCCCTATATGACGCAAAAAGACGTAATGACGACGTGACAATGTCACAGCCCGTCGACATTGACGGTATTTTACGTTTAAAATATACCTTATTTGACGTTATATTTAACGGCTTATTACGTCTCGTTTGACGTTGCAGGACGTCATTTTACATCATTTTTAAATGTTGGCAAGAGTTAGGTCTAGTGACGCATCCACTATTTCGTTTTTTGATCAATATTTCGTGACTTTTTCGTTTTATCCAGAAATCGGCCAAATACCCCTCTTTGGGTAGCAATTACCTACAGTTTAAGTTAAAATAAATTAAATTGATAAATTAATAAAAGCATAAAACCAAATTTTGTCCATTTCGCGCATATTTCATTTTCTGATTTTCTTAATTTGTAAATACAAATTTCTTTTACATATAGCTGTAGGTAATTGAACCCCAAAAAAGGAGTATTTGGCCAATTTTTGGATAAAACGAAAAGGATACGAAATATTGATTAAAAAATGAAATGGTGAATGCGTCACTAGACTTAACTCTTACGAAATAGTAACTGCAGAACTATAAAAGTAAAAAAGTTATTTTGATAAAATAGGTAGGGTAAACTGTCCCACAGTGAATCACTTTTTGCCTATAAGGTTGCTACTTCTTCCCTATAGTAAAAAGATCATAAAAAACATGTAAAATGGAAACCATCACATATTGACCTTTTACCTTTGCAATTATATGACCATTAGGTAGGTATTCTTATTTTTTATTTTTGCTTTTTTAAATCAGTGTATTTGATTCACTGTGTACTGTGTGATGGACACAGTGAACCACCCGCCGGTACACACTGAATCATACCATATTTTTATTGTCTTACAAACTAAAAATATACAAACTAATAGTAATAAAACTACTTTTTAATAAACACATAGGTAATATAAGAAACAAAATCAAATGCTTTTTTAATTAAGAAAATTAACCCAACTGTACATTTTTTCGTTATAACAAAATCTAAGAACTACAAGGTAATTTTTAAGGTCAATTGAACAAAAATTCAAATTAACGTTATTAAAGATCTAACGAATATTAATACCAGAAAAGTTTATGTTAAAGGAGTAATTAGAGGTCTTGCATCGGGAGGTACTTCCATGGTCTAAAGGTTTTGGCAAAATAATTTTGATGTCTTTTTTTAGTACCGTCGATAAATCAAGAATGTCAGGAATACAGAAAACATATTGCGTTAAAGATTTTCTTCTCAAGAAACTTACTTCATATTCTGTATCTTGGACTGCCAAAACTTTAGCTAGGTAGTAAATGTTATTCTTTTTGCCTTGGAACTCAACCAGAATAAACTCTCCCTCAACAGGATCTCTGGTAAGTTGTCCTAACAGTTCTTTTGCAATTGGCAAGTTATCTTCATCTGAGGTTTCATCGGTCATAACATCATCGCTTTCCAAAATCATAGAATATTCCGATTCGGACGTAGAACTATCCTGTAACACTTGTCTTACACCTTTTCTTCCTTTCTTATTGGCCTCTGTTTTTTTTGTTTCATTCTTTCGCCTCTTTGTTTGCTTTTCCCTTTCAATTGCGTCTTTTTTCCGGTGTGTCTGTAGCTATCATACTTCTACCCTTTTTTCTGTTCTTTCTTATATTTTTTCTAGGTTGTGCTTTTAAAGGTGCACGGAATTCTGCTGGACCTATGAATTGTTCGCTCTTTGCTTGTGGTGATTTATTTATTGAAACATTAATGTCTTCTCTATCTTCTAATAAATTCTCTTGAAGATCATCGTTTTCTTTTTGCTGATCATTGGATTCTAGATCTTGGATGGATATATTGGAGGTATTGTGTACATCTCCCACGATAGTATCGCGATCAACTTCCTTAGGTTGCGGACGATCGGTTACTGTGCTCGGCAAGAAGTCAATTTCTGTAAAAATCGTTCGATCGAAGGGAAAAATTCCTGTTTTCCTAAAACTATTAGTTATTGAAGTAGGTGTCATAGCTTTCTGATATGCCTCACCGACGAAAGCACCTACATCATATATTGGATACAGGTTGACCGGGATTTCGCATCATCCAAGAATCCATGCTAGAATTGTAGAAGCATTTAAAAGGTTTAAATAACCCCACATCTAAAGGTTGGGTTTTATGGGATGAATGTGGTGGCAACGTGAGAATAGTAACACCGTTTAATTTTGCCAATTCCAAAGACTCTACTGATAGATGGGATTCATGGTTGTCCAGAATCAAAAGCGATGGATTTTCGTTTGAAGAAGAACTCCATTTTATGAAATGTTTCATGACTTCGGGAAACAATTCTAAATTCATCCATCCACTTGGTGCAGCCAAACCTAAAGTGCCTGGGGGTGTGCCCTTGATCATATAGTTCTTAAAATTTTTCCGAGGAAAAATAATAGCAGGGGGTATTGAATATCCGCTAGCACAAACTATTGCACATGTTGTGCATAACGTTCCCCTTTCGCCACTAGTGACTTTTGAAATACTTCTTATACCTTTCGGTGCAAGCACCTTTGGAGGCTTGTGAACAGTTGTAGTGGATGTTTCGTCCAAATTATATACACGTGTCCCATTAGCGAAACTGGGATGACGTTTTAGAACCTCTTCAAGATTTTGAAAATACTTGTCAACGTTATGACGGTTAAAACCCGTTGCTCGAGCCAAACTACAGCTTTCTGGTGCTCTTAGAGTTAAATCTGGATGACGCACCCGAAAAGATCGAAGCCATTCGACGCCTGCAATTTTACTTTGTTTCCAGGACTCTGGAATGGTAATTTTGTTAATTATTGCGGTCTCGTATGCTAACTTGCGACAATCATTATTTGAAAGGCCATAAAAAAGGTAAGCACAATCTTTAAGATATTTTTTCAATGTGGTTTCCTGTTCTGAATTAAAAATCTGATTGACGTTATAGTTAGGAACTAATTTCAGATTCTGTCCTTCATCTGCATTTTGAGTTTTCAAATAGTACCGTCTTACAGTTGGGTAAGGAATTCCTCTAAGTTTAGCTGCCCTTCTTATTTTCATCCCACCTCTAATAAGCTCAAGGGCTGCTGCCATATTTTCTTTCGTGTGAGTTCCTATTTTACGAGGCATTTGTTTGCGAGCCATGCTAAAAAAATTAATAAAAATATTATTCACAAGAACATAGTACACAGTGAACCACTGGTTCACTGTGTACCAATTGCCTTTGGTTCACTGTTGGACACTGGGTACACAATCATTTGAAGGTAAAAAACTAAACCTACTAAGTCTAATAGTCAATAATTTGCTATTGATTAATGTTCCACAATACCATAACATTTAAAATTAAATCTTAACATCACCATGGGTAATGTAAAAATGGAACAAGAACAGAAATACTAGGAAACAAATGTTTTTTACTTACGTTATAAAATATTTTATTCCGCAACACACACTACTGCATCAAGCATTCGAGCGGCACTGATCGGCTGTTAATAGGTAGTCCGGTGGATTAAGCTTTACCTACCGAATTTCTTTAGTTTGTAGTGGGGATAACTACAATAAGCAAAGGGTTCACTGTGGGACATGGTCCACTGTGGGACAGTTTACCCTACATAATATATAGCTTCTTATAAAGTAAAAGTATTATATTACTATCAATAATTATCATGTATAAAAATAATGTAAAAATGACATGTATACAAAGATGGATAATAATAGATGTTACGGGATTATTAAACAAAACTTTTATTGATACAAAACAAATGGGTAATATGGTAAGACAATAATAATTATTGAGCTTAAAAAATCTAAAAAAAAAAACAATTTACGTATTGTAAGACTGTTCAATAAAATTCCGTAAAAATATAAAAGCTGTATTACTGCACGACGGCTTTACAAAACTGAAACTACCTACATATACACAAAACGAATTCTAAGCGTACTTATATGGGCCTGAAGGCGCCAAACTTTACTTATCAATAATGTCTTTGAAAATAATAATATAAAGTCAGTTCTACATTCGGCCATCCTGGTTATTCGTCATTGTTGCTTGGTTATGGCTACGGTCCACTTCAAACTATAGAATTTAGGCTACCACCTACTACGGTCCACTTCAAACTATGGAATTTATGCTACTACCTACTTAAGCAACATAAATTGAGCTACAACCCACCATGCCTGGGCTACAACCCACCATTTTTAAGCTCCAACTTAAAATTCAACCACTCTGCTTTAGGGCTACGACCCATATAATTGAATAACTTTGGGATACAACCCAACCCTACCCTTTTAAGCTACCACTTAAAATACCTTTGGGCTACAACCCAACTCAACCCTTTTAAGCTACCACTTAAAAGACCTTTGGGCTACAACTCAACCCTTTTAAGCTACCACTTAAAAGACCTTTGGGCTACAACCCAACCCTACCCTTTTAAGCTACCACTTATAAGACCTTTCCTCTTGGGCTACTACCCAACCAACCCTTTTAAGCGACCACTTAAAAGTACACTTTCCTCTTGGGCTACTGTACACTTTCCTCTTGGGCTACTACCCAACCAACCCTTTTAAGTTACCACTTAAAAGTACAATTTCCTCTTGGGCAACTACCCAACCAACCTTTTAAGCTACCACTTAAAAGTACACTTTCCTCTTGGGCTACTACCCAACCAACCCTTGTAAGCTACCACTTAAAATACCTTTGGGCTACAACCCAACTCAACCCTTTTAAGCTACAACTTAAAAGACCTTTGGGCTACAACCCAACTCAACCCTTTTAAGCTACCACTTAAAAGTACACTTGTCCCCTTGGGCTACTACCCAAATAACCGACAAATTTGGGCTACAACCCACACAACTGAATACATTCGGGCTACAACCCACTATTTTAAGCTACAACTTAAAATACAGTACTTGTGGCTACTACCACCAACCTTAACTTTTATTTACTGCTTACTGCAATCCTTGTGGCTACTACCACTAACCTTAACTCTTATTGACTGCTCACTGCAATCCATGGTTTTATCTTATCTACTGCTACTAGAGTCCTTACTCGTCTACCTCCCTCTCTAAGGTCTTCAAATTATTTTTGTTATTCAAAGGGCATACATTTCGTTTTTGACCTAGTTTTTTACAATTGAAGCATTCTATTATAGGCTTGGGACAGTTTTTTGCATAATGGGCTCCGCCACAGTTAAAACAAGATAGGTAATTGATTCTTTTGTTTTAATAAACTGGAAGTTCTTTCTATTTGATTATAGTTTGAATTGCGACTTTGATATTCTATCCTTTTAGTTACATCCTTCTTACTTATGTGAATGGGTTTGTTTAGGGTACTGGTTAAAACAATATTTGTGGAGCTTATTTTCAAAACGCAATTTATGAAAAAAAAATTTTTTTTTGAGTTATTGCCTATTTTCTGCAGAAAAGTAAATGTGCGTATTTATTTTAAGCAAGTGTTATTATTGAGTTTTTGTTAGCGTTTAGAACCAATTAACCCTAGAGTAGTCGCGCTTAATTTACTACCGTGACTGATCGCACTGGTCTCCTAGACCATTTGGCCAAGATAAACTATTTTGAAATCTTGTTTTGAAATAGGAAAAAGAAAACCAGTACTGTAAGGTTGGATTGTGGGTCGAAGATACACTTAAGATAGTTAAAGGTCTTTATTAAACAGAAATACTAATTATATACAATGCACAGTTTTATACAGCGAAATCAATAGTCCGACCGGATCCACGCAAGGATGCCGGTGCGATAGGCTATAAGGACCCACACAAGGGTGCCGAAGTAGCCGCGACGGTAGACAGAGCGATCACTTCTTAGTTGAGAGCAAGGATCCACGCAAGGATGCCAAGGCAGAAGCTAAGGAGTGGAGCTCGTGAGGAACTGCCGTTTCAGCGCTCGGGGGTGGCTTTTTGATCGCTCAGGCGGCCGGATCCGTGACGTCAGAGGGTGGGGGTGCTTGCTGGTACGGGTCTCGAGCGGGCTGTGGCGACGGTGGCGACTGTGGCGGCACCGAGAGGGGTAGTACGGAGAGTTTCGGTACTACACGGGGTTGTGATGTTCTCAGAGCCGAGGTGACGTCCTCGTCCTTGGCTCTGTTAGTTGGATCTTTCTGGGTCGTCCTCGTTTCCTAAGGGGCACCGCAGGTACAGGTGGAGTCACCGACTCGTCCAGGTAGTCGGGTGGAGGCTTGTATGGCGTCAGGGCTGATATATGGTAAGGTCCATATTCCTCGTCTAGCTGCTCTGGATGGGCGATCTTGTAACTGGTAGGTCCATGGCGCTTGGTGATCACGTAGGGTCCATCACGTCGTGGGGCGAACTTCGCGGAACGGTGCTGGGCCTTGTTGCTGAGCGTGTGAGTGAGGACATAGACATAATCTCCGGGTTGAAGATCTGGGGAGGGGCGTCTTCGAGAGTCGGCGTGCGTCTTGCGTCGGTCTTGCTCCTTTTCATGCGTTTCTCGAGCCAGGTGCAAAGTATCGGCGATTTGTAGCAGGCGAGGCGTTACGGTTGGTACGAAGGCTTCCTGCTGGATGATAGTGCGAAGATCGTGGGTGACTTCTACGGGAGAGCGTAGCTCCTGGCCAAATACTAGGTAGGCGGGTGAGTATCCTGTGGACTGGCAACGGGCGGTATTCATGGCAAAACGGATGGCGGGTAGTTTCTCAGGCCAGCTGGTGTGATCCTGTCCGACTTGTATGGCTAGCTGAGTTTTTAGATCTCGGTTTCTTCTTTCTATAGGATTAGCAGCAGGGTGGTATACGGGGGTGAGACATTGGTCGATTCCTAGGCAATGGGTGATGCACTGCATGACTGCACTGATGAATTGGGGTCCATTGTCGCTGATCACTCGGCGGGGTAGTCCAAATCGGAGGCAAACTTCGTTGACCATGGTCCAGGCACATTCTTCCGCGGTGGCTTGGGATAAGGCGAACACTTCTATCCAGCGAGAGGCGGTGTCTTCAATGGCGAGAACCCATTTCTTCTGGTCGGAACTTTCGGGTAAGGGGCCGAACAGGTCCATTGCAATTATTTCAAAGCGGTGACGCATAGCTGGCGTCTGTATTAGTCCTGCGGGCACAAGGTTGGTGGGTTTGTACTTTTGACAATCGGGGCAACTTTTAACGTATTCTGTAACAGCACGTCGAATTCCTGGCCAATAAAACCTTTGGAGGATTTTGTCGAGTGTCCGGTCGGTTCCGTAGTGTCCGGCGGTCGGGGAGTTATGGCATTCCTGTAGTATCTTCTGGCGGTCCTGGCTAGGAACCACTAGTTGTGCTTCGTCTGTTCCACTCTCTGGATTATAGCGATATAGGACTCCTTGTAAGCAGAGGTATCCTCGGGAGGTCCATGGAGCTGTGTCTTCCAAAGAATCGTGATCGAAGCAGTCTAGAATCTTCTTGAGTTCCGGGTCTTCCAACTGGGAGTTGCGCAGGGTGACAGCACTGGTACTAGGAAGGTCTATACTGATTAGGCAAATATCGGGCGACAAATCTTCGCTGTTTGGCCACGGAGGTCGTGACAACGTGTCAGCTACGACATTAGCTTTTCCAGGGACATAGCTAATTTGTAGGTTATACGGTTGTAGTTGCAGGGCCCACCTTGCTAGGCGGCCGGTTGGTGATCGTAGAGTCATCAGCCATTTAAGGGGTTGGTGATCGGTAATGACAATAACAGAGGTTTCTTCCAAGTATCCTCTGAAACGGTTGACGGCCCAAACAATGGCAAGTGCTTCCCTCTCGGTAGTGGAGTAGTTTCTTTCGGGGGCTGTGAGCAGGCGGCTGGCGTATTCAACGGGCCTCTCATCGCGATCCTCCCCCTGGAGTAAAGCTGCTCCTAGGGCATAAGCACTGGCATCGGTTCGGAGGATGAAGGGTTTTTCGTGGTCAGCTTGTCGTAGAATGGGAGCTGCTGTCAGGGCTTCTTTGAGTGTTTGAAAGGCTTCATTTTGTTCCGTGTCCCAAGTCCAGGTGGCTTTCTTGCGGGTAAGTTTGCTTAGTGGTTTTGCAATCTTGGAGAACTGCGGTATGAATTTTCTGTACCAGCTACAGGTTTGTAGAAATGTGACTACTTGCTTTGCGTTCTTTGGTGCAGGTAGGTCACGAATGGCACTGACTTTATCCGGATCTGTCTGGAGGCCATTGGTCGTTATCACATGACCTAGGTAGCGAATGCTGGTACATCCGAAGCGGCATTTGTTACGGTTGAGGCGCAGCTGGAACTCGCTTAACATTTGGAACACGCAGCGGAGGGCGTCTAGGTGCTCATCAATGCTACCAGAGAGTAGGATTAGGTCATCCAGGTATGCTAGAAGCCGTATTTCTGGGAGGCGGCGACGAAATCGGTCCATGAGTCGCTGAAACGTTGCAGGAGCATTGCGAAGTCCAAAGGCCATACGATTGTACCGATAAGTGCCAAACGGAGTCACGAAGCAGGTCTTGTCCTTGTCCTCGTCTCTAATCCTGATTTGGTGGTAGCCGGCGCGTAAATCCATGGTCGATAGGCAGTTGACTGGTCCGATGGAGTGCAGCAGATCATCCAAGCGTGGCAGGGGGTACTGGTCAGGGCGTGTCGCGGCGTTAAGTCGGCGGTAGTCGATGCATAGGCGAATACCGCCTCCGGATTTAGGAACAAGCACGGTGGGAGCGGCCCATGCACTGTCGCACTCTTCGATGATGTTAGCCTGTAGTAGGCTCTGTACTTCTAGTCATAAGGCTTCTCGTCGCTGTGGTGTAAGTTGGTATGGAGGTACGCTAATCGGAGCTTGGGTTCCGGTGTCAATTTGGTGTTCGGCGAATGGAGTCGGAGGCCCTTGTAGGTTGAAGAGGGTGTGGTACTGATGCAGGAACTGATTTAAGGTCTGGCGTTGTGTAGGCGCAAACTCGCATGCTTCGTCTTCTCTTAGATCCAAGGAGGCAAACGTTATGCCTGGGTCTAGGGCGGGAAGATCGTCCCACATAGCGTCGATAGTTTCCATAGCGTCTTGGTACATATATCCCTGGCGGGAGTAAGGGTTATATGTGCGGGCGGCAGCTGCAGGATTCAGCGGAGTGATGCTTAGGTCCGGGCCATAGTTTTCGGCTAATCCGGAATGGTTGTCGCTTTCCATTAAGGAGTCATTGCAGGAGAGCAACGGTCTGTCAACTGGTCGGCCCATGTGGTGCTTTGGTGAAGGCGGCAGTGGTGACAACATTGACGGGGCGGCGTATTCCTGTAAGATAGTTTCCACTGACCCATCCTGATCAGTTTCCATACGGCCAAGAGTATGGCTCGTCGCAGAATCTTCTTTTGGAGTAAAGAGGTGTGGGGCATGTGGTGTGTCCTCAAAATACCAGTGCTTTTTCCCAAAATTAAGCACAAGGCCGGCAGAGGTAATGAAGTCAATGCCTAGTAGGGTCTGGGCGAATGGTGCGTCCGGGATCGAACAGAATGACGTCTGGATAGTGCGTCCTTGAAGTGAAACAGGTACTGTGACCATATGTACTGTCTGGGAGCGGGTGTTTCCATCGGCCATGGTTACATCCATAACTCGTTCCTGAAAGGGATATCCTTGCTTTTGCAACATTTGTCGAAGGGAGGCTCCGGCGAGGCAGGCGCGTGCTCCTGTATCTAAAAAGGCGGAGCCAGTTGACCCGTTAATGCTTATATCCACGGCGGGTCGTGCTCGGTCGGCTAGGGTGATAAAGGAGAAGGCTGCTGTGGCGCGGTCGGTCGGCTTAGCGTTGCAAGTGGGGCAGTTTCGTCGGAAGACACCGGGGCGCTGGCATTTGATGCCATTTCCTTGGGGGTGTTCCGGGCACGAGGAAACCCCCTCCGATGCTTCGCTCGTCGGAACTCTTCTTAACCTCAGGGCCGGCTCTGTGTCCAAACTAGCTCTGTTGGCGAGCAGTGTCGTTCGTTTGAGGGGACTCAGCTTGTACGAGTACAGTTTGCAGGTCGGCACTGGATCCGGTACTTCTCCTTCATCTTTCTCAGTTTTACCTTGCGCTATAAAGTTTTCGGGCCGCATCACGGCTAAAATGCGAGCCTTGCGCATTTTCGCCCGATCGGCCAACGAAATAGGGCATGATGCCTCTTCCCGGGTAATCCCGTCATCCCATAAATTCTGTATAAAACATCCCCCGCATTCTGATGATGCTTCGCAATCATTACCGCAAGTCGGCAATGATTTTCCCCAAAAAGCTTTACTCGCCTGTGGCGCGTGCGCGGACCCCGATTCCGGTTGAATCGTGTCGGGGACAATGTTCTGAACATTTCCCACCCTTCCGGGCCGCGATTGACCCTCCGCGTGCCGAGCCACAGGCGAATTTCCACTTTCAAAAAAGTTAGAAATTTTCGAGCTGCTACACCCCTGATTTAACCTCTGAGCTCCCTCTGCAGTAAAATAACCTTTTTCGCTAACACTTACAGGCGGCAAAGTTTCACTTCGCCGACGCTGTTTTGCCAGGCGGCGTTGGTGGCGCCGACGCTGACTCACACTCGCATGACTAAATTTCTTTCCACTTGCTAAAACTTGTGTATTACTTCCCCCCGATGTTACCTTGGTACCTGGATGTTCAATAGGGCGGCACGGCCGTTGCTGGCCTGCGCCTGCCTCATTGAACATCGGCACTCTCCCAAGCGCCGTTTCAACCCAATTGCCTTGCTGCATCTCAAACTCAATAAAAACAACGTATTTAAAAACAGGTAAAAAAGAAAATTTATTTTCTTCAAAAAATAAATTTACAAAAAACTTTCAACAATTTACAACAGTCATGAATTCTACAATCTACTTTACAAAAGTTTCCAAAACTACCCTTACAACATTATCGTTTGAAATCCTAAACCGTCCGCGCACTGAATCAGCTTGTCAAAAAACCACCCTTATATTTCACCCTTAATCATCCCTTGCATAAACATCCCAATTATTCCACCTATAGTGAATAATTACCCTGAAAACTATTTATCGCCATCTAAAATCAACGCCCTCAAAAGTTTACCCTGATCACTAAATTCCTCCCCCTTATTCCCGGACAAACCCCCTTTCGCCAGCAAAAAACAACCTTCCCTTAAACAGGCCACGTCATTGTCTAACAAATGCACGCCCCTAAAACCCTTAAAACCGCCCGCTGCACGAATTTGACTTTTCCGGAAAACCGAATTTAATCATGAATTTAATGTCAGCCAAACCCATCGAAAACACCAAAATTGTCCCTGACAAATAAATATAAAAATATTAAAAATTCCCCGAGAAAATTTTAACAGCTGAAAACAGTTCTTTTGGTCAAATCTTTCCTGACAAAGTTCGCAAAAATATATTTCAAAACCCCGTGAATTTAATTTACTATTTTTACCGGCAAGCAAGCAATTAGATGGTCCCGGCGCGGCCTAAGTCAGACTTGGGCCAGCGTACCTGAGAGTGCTCGTTTTAACCATCGAATTGCTGCTTGTTTTATCAAATAATATCGAATCTCAAATATCAGTTATTATGACTAGTGACATCTAACAGCTCCTGACAAACTAACGATTCCGCAACAGGGGTTTGTGTTGGGTGATGGAGTCGGAAGGTTTTCTTTATTTCCTAGGCTGGCTTGTTTCTTCCGGCACACGGAGATGTCGTGTCCAATATTCCTGCAGAATTGGCAGCGAGTTTTTGTTTTCCGTGTTTTATTTTCCTCCGTTGTGTCTTCTGGGACGTCTATAAATCGGGTGCGGGTCAGCAAGGCGGCGAAGGTGTCAACGCTTTCACGCGGAATTCTGTCCCGGATTCCTTTTGTAAGAAGTCCATATATCATGTCCAACTGCATTGATTCCAGTAAGGGTGGATCAATGTGCGTCAGCAAGGCGCGTTTTTCGGCTACGAATTGTCCTGTTGGTGTGTTTGCTCCTTGTCTGCTTCCAAACAGGTTTTGGTATACTTGGTAAGCTGGTAGCCGGGGTGCGAACTCGTTTCGGATCAGGTTTTTAGCGTCTTCCCAGGTTTGTGCGGCTGATTTGACACCCGTCCACCAGGTGTGAGCAAAACCTTCCAATAACAAAGCCAGGCCACGAATAGCATTTTCGTCCGAGATTCCTTCGCTTTGTTTAAAAAAATCGGTACTGTCCAGAAAATCGTCGACGGCTTCCTGACTTCTTGTTCCGTTAAAGCGGGCTGGACAATGGGTGAAATGTTTGGCGGGGGCTGCTGGTGGCTGAAGTTGCGTTATTAAAGCCTGTAAAGCTTCTGCTGTCAGCGCCATGGCCGCTTGTTGTCGTGTGGTTGGAATTTTCTTACCGATGGGGGCGTAGACGGTGATGAGATCCAGGGATTCCTGATGGATTCGGTGATCGTCTAGCTGTTCCGCGCGAGTCAGAGAAATTTACACACACAACCGCGTGACGATGGTATTGCACTGTTCACTATAATCACGTACACTGTTTACTTTGAAAATTTTCTATTATCTTCGAGCCCCACACGTTGGGCTGCCACTGTAAGGTTGGATTGTGGGTCGAAGATACACTTAAGATAGTTAAAGGTCTTTATTAAACAGAAATACTAATTATATACAATGCACAGTTTTATACAGCGAAATCAATAGTCCGACCGGATCCACGCAAGGATGCCGGTGCGATAGGCTATAAGGACCCACACAAGGGTGCCGAAGTAGCCGCGACGGTAGACAGAGCGATCACTTCTTAGTTGAGAGCAAGGATCCACGCAAGGATGCCAAGGCAGAAGCTAAGGAGTGGAGCTCGTGAGGAACTGCCGTTTCAGCGCTCGGGGGTGGCTTTTTGATCGCTCAGGCGGCCGGATCCGTGACGTCAGAGGGTGGGGGTGCTTGCTGGTACGGGTCTCGAGCGGGCTGTGGCGACGGTGGCGACTGTGGCGGCACCGAGAGGGGTAGTACGGAGAGTTTCGGTACTACACGGGGTTGTGATGTTACAGTACATTATAATCTATATTTATTGAAAATAGAGGTATTTTAGGTGAGAAAAATCGCTTCAAAAATAAAAAAAGATATTCTTACAAACATACAAACGAAACTCTTATACTTCCAAAAACAACTTAACTAGTATTGGATTTAAACATATTATGCTTCTTTTAATTTAACAGATATTAATACAGATAATTAAACATGGGCATTTAAAACATTTTCCTGGCATAACCTGCATATGCCAACAATATGCTCCAAACACATGTGGGTATTGCACTGAAAGCAAGAAAATCTCGTTTTTCGGTTTTTCTTCCAGCTGCAATACGCACAACGGCCTGGAAGTCTCTCTTGTGCATGTGCCCCCTCATTAGTTGGAATATTGCACAATTCTTGCAACCTGAATCGAATACTATGTGGTAAAGATACAATCATGGCCCGCACTTTTAAATGAGGGTAAATTAGCTCATTTGCCAGACGCTTTAAAAATGCTCTCCTCAGTATTTTATTTCCTGGATTATTACTTGTATAAATAATTTGTGAATTTATACCCGCTATATTTAGCATAAAATAAAATAGTACCATTGGCCACCTTCGGGTATTACGGGAACAGTCATAATTTGCACACAAACGATCACATGTATCTACTCCTCCTTTGGTCGAATTATAATCAGTGATTATGAAGGGTTTTGTTAAGAGTCCGGTTTCAGGATCTATTTCGTCGGATCTGTGTAAAGTTGACATTAATAATACGTTCTTCTTCGGTTTGGGAATATAGGAGACCAACGTACATATATTATTGAAAGCAAACATCGAAGAACATGCCGGCCTTGGTGCAGGCTTTGAAAATTCAAGAGGCAACTCTCTTTTATTCTTCCTTACGGTGCCAATAATTGTTAATTTATACTCCTCCAATAGTTTTTTCACCAGTGGGACAGACGTGAACCAGTTATCCATCGTTATGTTCCTTGAACTGCCCTTTATGTGCTCGCAAAGTCGTAATACTACGTCTGTCGGCGAATTTGACAATTTGTAGGGACCGTCTGGCTGTTCTCCAGCATAAATCTCAATTTTTGAGACATAATATAATTTTGCATCGCATAGGGCAAATATTTTAATGCCATATTTGTTAGGCTTAGAAGGAATATAGATCCGAAAAGGACACTTTCCTCTAAATCCTGGAAGCATTTCATCTATGGTTGCAAAAGACGATATGTGGTATGCAGTTTCACATTTTTTCGTGAACTGTTCAAGGACGTTGCGAACTGGAGCCAATTTATCAGTTAGTCTTCTTTCCTGTCTTGTTTCTTTATCGTCGAACCTTAAGCATCTTAATAAAAATCTAAATCTCTGCAATGACATTGTCAAACGGAATATTTCCACCCCAGATCCATCTGTCTGCCACAAATCTTCAGCATTCATCCGATTTGCTTTATAAACGCCTGCTAAATAAAGCAATCCAACTAGTGCTTTTATTTCTGTTGCCGTGGTTGTATTTGCATCCCTTGCGCGTGAAAAGTTTTTTTTTACTGTTTCAATGTATGCATTTGTAGAGTCAACAATAATACTAATGATGTCATCATTGATAAAATGGTTCCAAATTTCAATAGGAGCTGTTAGAGATCTCGTAACACCCGTAGATCCAGGAAGCCGTTTTACGATATTCTCCTTTCGAGTTTTCCTACTTGTATATGCGAAGTTACGTTTTCGCCAATATGTTTTTTTGTCTTTGCCTGAAAAATAAATCATTTTCAAATTAAGGAATTCGTAGAGTAATATATTGTTTGCCTACCAATGAATAACAAATTTCTGCTGAGCTCATAAGGTTCTTCGGAATCACTCACATCCTGTTCAATGTCACTGTGGTGTTCTTCCCGCGCTTTATGGTCTACCTCTTCTTGATCGGATTCATCGTCGGCAATATCTGGATCTTGATAACTTTCTTGTGAAGGTTGCTCGTCCAATACTTCTTTCATTAATTTTTCCAATCTCTGCTGCTCCTTGTCATAAGAATACACGCCTTAAATTACAAAAAATATCCAATCAGTTTTTTTTTTATTTCACCCTCACGTCTAATATCATAACTCATCTGATATTTTATATAAATTTGACACATTCTCCAATAAAATTATTTAATTAGAATGCTTTATCGCATTTAAATTTAAAATACGTACCTTCAGTTTTAATGAAAATCTCACATAGGTAGTCACCCTGGAATCGCAGACCGTGTATCGGAGTAGTCGCACTGGTGTGATAGACCGTTTTACGTTCTCTGGCGCAAGATCACTTCCGTACCACGACACAATTAATACTGCCGAATACTTGACTTATTTCAAGCAGACTAAAGGTAGCACAGCCGCGGCGCCCCGCTACGTTGAAAAATATTTGAAATTTCGCGCCACCCGGTCTCAGAGACCATGGCGCGACTATTCTAGGGTTAATTGATAAAATTTGTTAAAAAATATTTTTATATTATGTATAGAAAAACATAAAAAGAAAAAAAGATAATGCACTTTGAAAATAAAAATGGGTTTTGGAGCATTTTGAAAATAAATGTAGGTATATATTTCGTTTTGAAATAAAAAAACAAAACTACCTAACAATTTTTTTTTTATATTTTGACCCCGCAATCTTCCTCCATACATTGACAATTATTTTCTTCTTCTTCTGAATCTTCGTTTTCTGCTGAAATACTATCGTTTACACTAGCGGAAGTTTCTTTTTCTAACAAGTTTTTGTAAAAAATAAATTTTTAATCGCTTTTCCATTCTTTGTCATTAATAAGGTGTCGATTTTTTAAATTTCAGTTCCTTAATTTTATTTACAAACGAATGAAGTTCTACGTTGCTGATCTGAACTCCCTTCTTTAAAATTGTTGTAAAGTTTTTGGATGGGTCGTTGTTTCGGTAATTTTCCTCCATTTTAACGGTAATGACTTTATTTTTAGTCTTAGCACTTCTTTCTTTTTTGATAAAAAATCTTTTCACCTGACTAATTCCTGTAAGCTTTTTGCAATTATCATCACTCATTTTCTTAACATCGTGAAGATCGCATTTGATTCCAAGCGATGGGATAATTCGAATTAAAAATAATCGATATTCCGATTATCAAAATCCTCGGTACATTCGCCGATTACGATTTGACAATCGTAATCGGCGATTTTCATAACCGGATGATTCCGGTTATGAAAATCCTCGAATCGCCAGTTTCCGGTTATTGAAATATACCGATTATGCCCACCGCTAACCACAATCACATTAGGCATGGAAAAGGCCAGGAAAAATGTAGATATTGCATTTTGAAAAAAAATATTAAAATAACTATCCATTTTAAGCGGCAAAAATAGCAGTTTGATTATAACTTAATATTGAAATCGAACGAGTCTAGCATTTAAATCCGTATGCCATCCAAACAAAAAAATTTTTTTTTTCATAAATTGCTTTTTAAAAATAAGCTCCACATTTACTCAGATCTTGCCTCGGACGTGCTTCAAAATTTGCAGCTTGCTTTAACAATTTACCAAAAGGTAACGGCTTGCTAAATTGATGTTTTAGCTCTGTTTTCATAAAGCTCCATTTTAAACAGGCAGTATCCTACCATCTACGTGCCATTCCCCTTAAACGGTTAGCAACCAATCTTACTATGTTCGCATTATGCCATCCATAGCATTTAGCCAGGTTATCTACTCGCATAATCCATCTTTCAACACAGAACTGATTGTCTTTTGGTTCAAAAATCGGTATCAGGTTTTCATCGCAAAATGATACGTTCATATTCGAAGCATAGTTCTTCAATCTCTTTTTGTTCCTTAACTTTGCCCTTTTCTTTGTGTTTTTAGAACTGCTACTACTACAGGTGGCAGTGGCGGCTCGTGACATTTAGATGAGGTGAGGCGAATTTTCGGTGTTACCAAGGACAATTCCTGGCAAAGGGATTGCGCTTCAATAACTGCCGGAGGCGAAGAATTGCGCCGCAGGCGAAAAATTTTCGCGACCACGATCAAAATCAAAAATTCACGCTGAAAAAAATTCCTGGGAGGGGTAATTACCGCCCCTGAACCTATAGCATCTGTATCTTTTTTTTGTTTTTCCAAATACTAAATTAGGTATATATTTTTATGGACCACACCCAATTTTACGAAATTTAGTAAAACTTTTCATCCTCAGATATCTTAATAAATCCAAGTTTATTTTGCAATTCATCATAATATGATGTTTTTTTTTTTTTTTTAATTTTTGTTTTGGAAAAAATTACTTCTTATAAATTAAATTAATACGCCTATCTTTTAGAGCCGCAAATCTGTCAATTATATCATCATAAAATTGACCAATATTTTCACTAAGATTAATTAATAATTCTTTTTCAGTTGACATGAGTGACAGGGCGTTCAGTCTGTCTTGTGAGATGGTATTACGTAAATAAGTCTTAAGGCGCTTCAAACAAGAAAACTCTCGTTCAGCTTGTACGCTAGTAACTGGAATTGTTAAAATTAATACCGCTAACTTATAGACTTCCGAAAATATAGAGATCAATTTTAATTCATTTATTAGTTTAAGTGTGTCAAGTATGGAAATATTTAAAAATTGTTTATCTCGATAAATTATGCTCAATTCATTTTTTAGACGCTCTTTGTCAAAAATTTTAGGGTATGTATTTTCTAATGAGTTTAATAAGTCGTTAGGAAAATTAGTGGAAAACTTTTTATAAATTGTACTATTGAGAAGTTTTACAAATTCAACTTTGTTTAGATCTTCAAACCGTACATTAATTTGAAACATTATACAATCCAAAATCTCGTAATACAAAGTTTTATATTTTTGAAATAATTCTGTTTCACTCATTCTGGAATTTTGTCGGTTAGAAACAACACAGTTATGTATTTTTACTTCGTCAATAATGGACTGTACTATACTTTCGCAGCGGAGTTCTTGTAATCGAGTAACAGCAATGTTAATTTGTGATTTATAATAATGAACATCTAGATTACTTAGTTGAAAAATTTGAAAGAGGATATCAGTAATTAAAAAAATGTTTTTAAAAGTAAATGTTAAAAAGGCAAATTCAAAATCAAATAAGTCTTTTAAATAACCCTTGGCCATATGAATTGTTTCCGAGTCTAATTCTCTGTTTTCTACCATATCTTCAAATACCAAAACTAGACCTTCCCAGTTATTTGCAACAAAAAATAATATTTTTGACCTAGAATACCATCTAGTGTCATTGGCTTGAGGCACTCTTTTTTTTATTATTTTATCTAGAATAGAAGTTCGCTTATACGATTTATGAAAAAATGACGGCAAACCTTTTAACGTTGCAAAAAAGATTCTGGTTTCTCTAATATTTTGTGTACCTTTTTGTAATATTAAATGAAGTCTGTGTGCTGCGCAATGTGTATAAAGTGCCTGAGGGGCATCAGATTTAATTCGCGCTTGTAGTCCTGTCAGTTCTCCGGCCATAACAGCTGCTCCATCGTAACATTGGGCTACCAATTTTTCTTTAAAATTAAAAGGCTGCAGGACAGTAGTTAGTAAACCATATAACGCAGAAGCCCTCGTATCTAAACTTACATCAAAAAATCCTAAAAAACGTTCCTTAATTTCTGCTGATTTATTTACGTACCGTAGTGTAATAGAACACTGAGCTATCGCTACAATGTCGGTTGTATCATCCACTACTACAGAAAAAAAAATTGCGTCTGATATTTCTTTTGTTATTACATCTTTCATATACTCGGTAATACAAAAAATTAGTTCGTTTTGAATAGTTTTCGACTGTCCAGTAAAAACATGTTTATCTTTGAAATGATTGACCAGCTCATTATTTCTCTTAATTAAACAGTTAAAGATTTCTTTAAAATTTCCTTTATTAAGCGAACTTTCTGCTTCGTTATGTTCCATAAATGCAAGTTCTTGCTTTCCCAGGATTATGGTTGTGTCAATAAGGTATGTCAATAATAAACGGTTTTCCTAACATCCTCGTTATACAACAATTTGTATTGGCTGGCATTTTCTTGTAAAGCGTCTTTAATTGTATATCGATTTTGGGATAAACGTACAAAACCTAAGGAATTCTGAATATGCTCTTTAGACGCGTCGTGAATTTTAACTGACCTGGAAAATTTTTTTAAATCTACATAGCCATCAGAAGTCCACACGTTTTTAGTTTTCCCCAATAATAAGCACGGCCAACAATATAAGCGCTGTTTAAAAACGCTACCACAATTCCAGGTATGAGTCCCGTACCAAGAACTTTGAAAACTGCGGGTATATTGTTTTCCGTCTTTTTTAAGAGTACTTATCTGAGGGGTAGGCCTCTCCCAGCAAATGATTTCTCGTTTTTCTTGTTCGTTACGTCTTGAAAAAGACGTTTCCACAAGGGACATCACAATATCATGACACGGATTCATGTTCACGTCGAGAAAAACACGCGAAACTGCGGCAAAACACTAATCAAACAAAATCAATTCACGACTAATCGACTAAAATATAAAAACTATTTAATAAAATCGATTAACTGAAAGCTCTGGGAACCACCGAATAAGTAACCTGACATCTGATCTACGCTACGACCTACGACCCGTGCAGCACGTGGTACAATAAACGGATAATATGCGCAAATACAAACAGCGGCGAACTTATGGTCGCCTTAGAAAACGTGTATGAAGAAATGAGATGAAGGTATAGCGTAAGTCGGAACGATGCGACGACTTGGGTTTTTAAATGCATGGACAGTATGGGCACAACGATTTCGAGGCGATTATTATTTCGCCGTAGTGTGTCATTGCACTTACTACGTTATACGCAAAAATAACGTTTTCGTTAATAATCAAAAACTATATGCATACCTAATACTGATTTGGCTTTGGCCAATGTTAATGTTTAGTTTTATTTCGTAAAGAAGATAATATTTATGGAAAAATTAAGGTTAATACAATTTATTTTTTATTAATGAATTTTTATCAAAAACTTAGTGAGGCGGCGCCTCACTTGCCTCATCTGACGAGCCGCCACTGACAGGTGGAACTGCTAGTACTCGAACTACTGGAACTAGAGCTACTCGAGCGATCACGCTTTCGCCTCGCACGGTCCCGTCTGCGTTTGCTTGTCGTGCGACCCATTGTAATAAGTACAGGCCCTTAATTTGTTTTACGTAGGCGTTGAATGCACTATAAGTTTCACTTAATGCTTAAACACAAAATAACTTTCCAAAAATCAACGTTTGCATCGCAAAACACATAAAGGAGAGTCACTATAATCATAAAATCTCAAATAGTCACAATACCAAGCCAAGCAACAACCATTAAAAGAGGGCGCGTTATCCCGTACTTCTGATTTGTAAGACTCTCTTCAATAAAATTCCGTAAAAATATAAAAGCTGTATTACTGCACGACGGCTTTACAAAAACTGAAACTACCTACTTCTATCGGTACCCTTGATACTTCCAAACCTCATAAATATGGGTATGTTTATATATACAAAACTAATTCTAAACGTAACATGAGTTATACGTTTCTTCTTGGAAACACTATTTTTAAAAAACTTTTATTTGAATTAGATGTACAATGACCTGTTTAATACAAAGTCTTCAGTATACTAACTAACTTAAAATAGGGCGCGAACGCTTTTTATACTTCTCACTTATGTAAACAAACATTAATGTTCCATTATACAGTAATGTGAAAGTACATTCTAGAAAGCTGATATAAGTAATTATCATTAACATAACTCCTCCCTTCCCGGAGAAGAAAATAGGGGTTCTTCTATTTTCTGATTTTCCTTGGGTTGGTCCAGACGATTTTTGCATCGGGGATGATGTATCTTGAAATAGTACAGGGATGCAGATACGCTGATGATGACCAGGATGATGAAAGTGTTGACCCATGAGTGGCTTCCACTATGGATAGTTTGCAAATCGGTATTTTGCAAATTATTTGCTATTGTATTAATTTGCTTGATGTCTTCAATGTCGATCCTTTTCATATGGAATGTTTTTCTTTTCGTGGTTTCGTTGCTTGTTGGGATTGTTAAAGTTGGTAATTCAAAAACGAATTCTTCATGAGTTATTTCTTCAGCTTGAAAATATTTTCCATTGACGAGGACTTTGCAATTTCCTAGGGAAATTATAGAGGGCTTGTTTATTTCGTATATTCCTTCGACGTCGCAGAAGGATTTGACGCTTGTGAGAGTAGCTGGTATGACCAGCACTTCTTTAGCGTTGATTTGGCATGTGTTGGTTTCTGAGAGGTGTACTAGTGTTCCGGGACATGAATTTCTTCCCGTTCGTATTAGGTCAGCAAGGCAGGGTTGATGCTTATGCAGGTTTTCTTGCAGGCAGAAAAACCAGTTTTCTACTTCTGGGCATTTTTCTGACGTTGTCCAGTAATCCTCAGTGTTGAGCAGGAGATAAGGTTGTTCAGGGATTATTGTTTAATTCAGGATAGGTGTAGGATAAAGTTGGAAATATTTAAATAAGGAGGGGGTAATAATAGGTGTGTGAATTTTAAATAATAAGAGCTTATCCTGAACAATTACTTGTGTAGCAGATAATGAATAATAATTCATTAGATTTTTAAATTTGGGTACTTGTTCTGGCCCATAAATTTCATTTAGTTTTATTAATATAGTTTTAAATTGTTTTGGATCAATAATGGAATTATGTAGAATATTTAGTTTTGCAAAAGAAATGGCAATTTCTAAATTATTAAATATGTGTTAAATTGAATACAATTGTATTAGTAAATTATCAATTATATTAGAAAATGAAAATGCTTGTTCTAAATTTACAAGTTCTTTTACTTCTCTAGATAGATGTTTTACTTGTCCTTCTAAAACTGCTTGATATCGGCTAGTTTTTGAAAGATACTAGTATAAGAATTTGAAATCTGTCTAAGGAGAGTAAGCTGTTGTAAATTTTTATTTAATTTATTCACATTATTTTGAACTGTTTCTAGGTAAGACTGAATGTGCTTTTCATCGTCCGAATCTAATGTGCCAAATAGCCATTTTTGGATTTTTCCTACTCCGTTAATTAATTCGCGTCTAATTCGCTGACTGTCTGCAAATGTGTTAATTTTGTTGGTAATTATGTCAGTTAGCGATCTAGCATTTATTATTTTGTTTACAAGCAATAGTGAAAAGTGATTGTGTGATTGTTGTTGGGTAATTGTTTTGTCTAATTTTTGTAATGAGTTTTTAATTTGTAACAATGAAATTTCGGGGTTTGTTAGATTTATGTGGTAGAGAAATGTGTGTTTTGAAGTGATTATTTTAGTTTGACCTAGATGTATAGGAAGGATAGGGTTTTTAATGTCTTTTATCTCTAATGCGAGCACTAGTCCTATTGCGAGGGATGTTACGAGTAGTGCAAGAGGGTTCATGGCGTTTTGTACCTGAAACAAAACGTTGGGGCTTTAGAATCTTTTTGTGATAGGTCTTAAGTTTTGTTTTAATTTTGTTATCACTAATTACGAGGGGATTTTCTACCTTTTCGTAAGAATTTTCCGTTTTTCTTTGTGATTCATTTTTGTTTTTTAATTTATAAAGTGGTATTTTGGGTTTTCGCGAATAAATTTGTTAAGTGTTTGTAAATTTTGCGTAAAATATTTTGTAATTTTGACTTTATCGTCGATCTCAAAAGGATTTTTATAGTCTAGCTTTCCTCTGGTGATTTGGAAAGGTGTATAGTCCGTAGCGCTATGTACAGAATTGTTATATGATAGAAGGGCGTAATTAATAAGTGTTTCGATTGTTTCATTTGGTCTTGAATTTTTTAGCGTGAGTATTGTTTCTGCTAAAGTGGAGTGAAATATTTCTATGGGACTGTTGCTATTAGGGTTATATAAGGTGGTATAGTGAATTTCAATATGATGAGTTTTACAGAGACCTTGGGGTACTTCGTTTTTCCATTCGTGTCCATTGTCAGTAGTTATTCGTCTGGGTAGACAGAAATGATTAAAGTATTAACTTATTTGCAATTTCGATCGCGCTTAATGATTTTATAGGGTAGGCTTGACCGAATTTGGAAAAACTATCGATAATTGTTACGTAGTACTGTCCGTGAGTTTTATACGTATCTGCGTAAAGATGGTCGAAAGGTTCAAAACCTAACGGAGTGGGTTTAAATACTAATTTCGTCGGGTGTCTCTCGTATTTAGTCTTTTGGCAGATTTCGCATGCATTAATATGATTTTTTACATCTTGGTCCAATTTTGGCCAATAGAATATCACGTGACCTAAAAATTCTACGGATTTGCAAAGAAATTCGCAATTATCTAATTGAATTTTAAGGCTTGCTTCTTTTAGTTTGTCAAAGACTTGTTTTAGGTTATTTATATGTTCCTGAAGGGATGTAGAAAATATGATATCATCCATATATACGAGGCAGATTTTATTTTGCAAATCTTTAAGTACGTTGTCCATTACGCGCTGGAATGTCGCGGGGGCATTCTGACATATTCAAAATGTCCATGTTCGACACTAAAGG
The DNA here is from genome assembly GCA_963969555.1 of Polydrusus pterygomalis. Taxonomy (NCBI): domain Eukaryota; kingdom Metazoa; phylum Arthropoda; class Insecta; order Coleoptera; family Curculionidae; genus Polydrusus; species Polydrusus pterygomalis. The sequence continues at coordinate 119,260,184 of OZ018378.1, read as the reverse complement.
CTGTTTTTGCTATCGAATTAGGGTGCATTTCGATCTGGTGAAAACCGGAAGCTAAATCTAATGTCGTGAAATATTGGCATCTACCTACTTTGTCTAGTATGTCGGATATATTAGGGAGAGGATATCTATCATCGATCGATTTTTCATTAATTTTCCTATAGTCGACTACTATTCGCCATTTTTGTTTTCCACTAGCGTCTAATTTTTTTGGAACAATCCATATGGGTGAGCTCCATGGAGATTGCGAGGGTCTGATAATACCGTCATTTAACATTTTTGTAATTTGTTTTTGCACTTCTGCTTTGTGTACGTATGGGTACCGATATGATTTTGTGTGGACGGGTATTTCGTCTTTTGTTTTAATTTCGTATTTTACTTTGTTGCTAAAAGTTAGTTTGTCTTCGGGATTATGCAAAATTTCTTTGTATTTTGAAAGTAATGATTTTAACTTTAGTTGTTCCTCGAAGTTTAAGTGTTCTGTTCGTATTGAAGAAAAGTCAAATTCGCAATTGTTTAGTTCTTGGGGTTGAGAGACTTCTTCAATATTAAAACATTCGAATTCGTTATCAGAATATGTTTTAGCGAAATTATTAAGAAAATTGTCCTTAATCTCCAATATGACTGATTCTAACGAAGGATTACGAAATTCTATTATAGTTAATCCGTTTTTTATAGTTAATAGGCTACCCGGTATTTCGATCTTATCATTTGTTAAGTTAGACATAAAATATTCGCCGTCCGGTAAAACGGTTTTTATTTGTTTTAGAATTGAGGTTTGCGCGGGTATTTCAATTTTCTGCGTGGAAAAATCTTGTCGGAATAGAAGTGGTATTTTTAAATTGTTGTTAAAAAGGATTTTATTGTTAAAGTCAATATTTAGGTTTAGTTTTCGCAAATCTCTTATTCCTATTATGCCATCGAAGTAGTCATGAAAGTTGAAAAGAACAAATTCGAGAGTATCTTTTAATGGGTGGAATTCTTTAAATAAAGGAATATGCGCTTTAAATTTCGATTCGCGTTTTCCTGCACATGTAACAATGGGGGTTTCTGATTTAAATATGCAATTAGGGAAATATTTTTCTACAATGTGGGGTCTTAACAGTGAAGGATGACAACCGGTATCTATAAGGAGTTTAATTGGGGGATTGTTGATTTGTTTATATGGTAATGAGTTAGGAGTTAAGTTGTTTAGGTCTAGGACGTGTCGGTTGGTATGTCGCTTTCGCAAAAATTTTGTTCGTCCATTTGTAAATTGTTATCGTTAATGTTTTCGTCATACACGTTCTCACTTTCACAATAATTAGTGTATGTATCGTTGGGGTAATTGTTTTAGTAATTGGTATTTAAATAGGTGTTATTATCGTAGTAATTAGTGCAAGTGTCAGTGAAGTAATTGTTTGGATAATTGGTATTTAAATGGGTGTTATTAGGGTTATTAGCATAATGATCATTGTTATAGAAATCATGCGGATTGTTAAATTGATTTGTTTCTAGATTTGTTAATTCCTCCGATATAAAATTACGCGGTCCTGTTTGACGAAAATAATTTTGGTTTTGTAAATTCCTAAGGGATTGTATATTAGTAGTGGTTGACATTGTTTCAGGTTTACCTTGTGGTTTGTGTGAGTTTTTTGGCGAAAAAACGTTTTTAGGTTTTCCGAAAACTTGTAAATTTGTAGGGAAATGTCTTTGTACATTTTGTGGATTTACATTAATAGGTTGACTGGGGAATCGTGTGTAATTTTGGTTAGGTGTGAATGAGTTTCTTGTATTAAATGGTTGTCGGTTGTAGGTAAAATTTCGCGGAAAGTGAGGTTGTGAATAATAATGTTGTGTTGGATTATTAAAATTATGTGTAGGTCTGTGTGTCTGTTGTATGGGTTTAAGTGGCTGTTTGTTAGGTTGTCTTAGTGACAATTGTTGTTCAATTAAAGAGTGGTTAATGACACAAGAAGTGGCTTCTTCGATATCTTTAGGGTTTTTTATCATGAGAAGTGTTCCTAATTCTGCGTGTGTATTAGTCATAAGGACAGTCACTGCGGTTGTTTCGTTTTGATTAATTAAAGAGCGTTTTACATCGGCTGTTAAGTCGGGGTCAGAATTGATTCGCAAATTCTGACGCATTTTATGCACTTTGAGTCTTTCTAGAAAATCAATAATGTTTTCGTTTTTGTTCCTGGTTAAAAATATAAATTGTTGTTGAAGTACGTGCCTGTCAGTTTTATCACCGAATTTTAGTTTAAGGGCCGTCCTATTTGAGGCCATGTGTCTAAATCGGGTCTACAAAGTAAAAAATCGCCTGCTTCATCAACAATTTTGGAACAGATGGACGCAAAAACGAATTCACTCAAACTATTGTCGGTTGTTCTACCGTACCTACTAAAATATTTGTCAACAGCATTAATAAAAGAATCTAAATGTTCACTGCGTCCGGAAAAAGGACGTATTGTATTCGAAATTTCTTTTGCGGCTTGTACAGGGTTTTCAGAGATATTTTCGGTCATATCTACAGTGGTCCCTATAGGAGATACAAAAAAAAATTAAATGTAGGAGTTGTAGGGTTTTGTCTGAACCTCCAGGAAATTAAAAAAAAATAAACAAAAGACGATCCGAAACATAAAAAAAATTAACCAATATGGTTTTTTTAAATGGTACACCCTGTATATTTTTTATTTCTATGAAAGATCTTTCTTCCCCGATTTCAAAAATATATAGTTTGTCTATATTTGCTGGAACCGTCATTAAATTATTTCTAATCAATTATTCTATACGGCACTATACAATAATAATTATTTTGAGTAGTGTGCCTTGGAAAACAATAATTGCCTGATGTAGTTTAGTTTTCAATAGGGAACTGTCAACATTTTGTATTTAAAATCATTTTTTTTTTTAAATGGGTTATTCAAGCGAAGAAAAATCGGATATGGTCCGTTTATTCTATAAGCATTCAAGTAATGAACCAAGGGCTCAACGTCAATACCGTATTACCTATCCAGAAAGACCAACACCATGCGTTGACACAATTGGATACGTACTGCGTTATTTCAAATACAAAATGTTGACAGTTCCCTATTGATTGAAAACTAAACTACGTCAGGCAATTATTGTTTTCCAAGGCACACTACTCAAAATAATTATTATTGTATAGTGCCGTATACAATAATTGACTAGAAATAATTTAATGACGGTTCCAGCAAATATAGACAAACTATATATTTTTGAAATCAGGGAAGAAAGATCTTTCATAAAAATAAAAAATATACAGGGTGTACCATTTAAAAAAACCAAATTTGTTAATTTTTCTTATGTTTCGGATCGTCTTTTGTTTTGTTTTTTTTAATTTCCTGGAAGTTCAGACAAAACCCTACAACTCCTACATTTAATTTTTTTTTGTATCTCCTATAGGGAAGCCTGTAGATATGACCGAAAATATCTCTGAAAACCCTGTACTGTTGGTACAGAGTTACCACCAGTATTAGCATTGCCGTTAAGAGACATTGTATTTAATGTTTCAACTAAATTTTCTACGTTAAGGGACATACACAAAATTTTTTTTTATTAAAGTTATATGTTAATTATTGAGAAAAAATTATTATTAGTCAGAAAATTTTGCCTTTAAATATTTATGAAAGGAAATTTTCACTAAATAATTTGCAAATATTTAAAATTCACTTTTATAAAAAAATAAAAAGGGATAGGAAAAAGAAGGAGCTCAACACTTACTCGTAAGCTTCGGAGTCCAATCTCTGTCCTGGGTTCGTTTCTTCAGACAAATGGGTGAAACCAACAACGAAAATTCGTGCAATTTTCTTGCTATTAGGTACCTTTACACTTACGTTCTTTCGTGTGGGATTGGCGCGCCCCGTTCCAATCGCGAATATTTTCACGCGCCCAAGAGTGTCGCGTCTTAAATATATGTTGCGAAAAATTGCAACGCTTTTATCACACAGTTTAAGCCTGTGCCGTAAAACATAGACGATAAACCCTCTAATGTAAATTGAAAAGTGTCAAGTTTCACGCGTGATAGTCGTGACCCGTGGAATATTGAAATTTTCAACAGTTTTAAAGAGAGTTTTGTTCTAAAATAGAGAAAGTGTTGGGTAAAAACATGGTTGGAAAACCGCAACAGATTTGGACATTTACCTCTAATAAATGAGTTGCGTGATAATAATCCCTTGGATTTCCAAAACTATCTGAGAATGGATACCGAATCATTTCGCATTTTGTTGGATTTGGTTTCTCCAATCATTTCTAAACAAGATACAAAAATGCGCGAGAGCATAAGTGCTGAGGAAAGGCTAACAACTACACTAAGATACTTAGCTACAGGTCGTTCGTTTGAAGACTTAAAATTTTCAACTGGAATATCGGCACCATCTTTATATAAAATTATACCTGAGACATGTAAAGCCATATACGAAGTTTTAAGAAAAACATTTTTAAAGGTACCTAAGACTTATTAAATTACTTTATTAAAAAATAAACTTAAACATTTTTCTAATAACACAACCTGAACATCTCATAATAAATGAAAAAAAAACATTAGCAAAGAATATTAAAATCATCGGTAGCCTGTTCATAGTAGCTAAACTTAAAGGTTGTAATGTTTGTGATGTTTGTCCTTGCTGAGAAGAATCTGACGAAGTAGCAGTATATGGACTAAGCGGTGAAAAGAGTGGAGGTGGTGATTGATATATTATATTTGTTGTATTTGTTAAATTTTTTAATAATCCTTGATTCACAATTCGATTTATCAGCATATCTGCATAAATAGCCTGTGTTGAGTCCATCCTTTTCATTTTTTTTGCCAACGACATTGCGGCTGCATCAAATTCGTCAATTGACTCATTGTTTCCAAGCTGATCGTTGCAAAAGTTCATGAAGTCCATCTGTGTTTTATTTTGCTTAGAAATCTTACTTCTTTTATTTGAGATAGACACACTTGTTGGAAGGTGATGAGATGTTGAAGGTTCTGATAACTCATCTGCAGATTTCTAAAAGAAAGAAAATATTTTTATAATTTTAGTTCCCATCTACGCAGCAGGATTGGCTTGAAGTAGCGGCTGGTTTTAAAAAGAAATGGCAATTTATAAATTGTGGAGGAGCCCTGGATGGCAAACATATACGTATTGTACCTCCTCCTGGCTCAGGAGCACAATATTATAATTATAAGAATTTTTATAGTATTGTTTTGATGGCACTCGTCAATTCTAACTATGAGTTTATTTTTGTCGATGTAGGAAAAAATGGAAGATTATCGGATGGAGGCGTAATTGAAAGCACCGAATTTTATCATAAATTAGTAAACGGTAAGTTATTGGTATTTGCGTAAACGCAGCTTATAATATAACTTTATCGTTTTAGGTCAGCTACATTTACCCAATAATACCAAAACAGACAGTAATCTTAACTTTGTATTTTTGGGCGATGAAGCATTTTCTTTAAACGAAAATTTTTTAAAACCATATCCCCAAAGAGATCTTTCGTATAGTAAAAGACTTTTCAACTATAGATTATCACGTGCCAGAAATGTTTCAGAAAATGCATTTGGTCTAATTGCTGCACGATTTAGAATTCTTCATACGCCAATACATATGAAGTACCCGGAAAATATAAGCTACGTTGTACTGGCTATTTGTGCTCTTCACAATTTTCTTAGAAAGCGCGATACTTCATACACAACTTCAACATCAATCGATCGAGAAAATCTAGTAACCAAAGAATGGCAGATGGGTGATTGGCGAAAAGATGCGGTTGAAATGACAAACTTAGCAAGTTCTAAAAAAAATATAGCTACCATACCTGCTAAAACGAATCGAGATAATTATAAAAATTACTTTAATTCAATTGGAAAAGTTGATTGGCAGGATGAAATGTTAGCCAAAGGAAAAGCTTAAATTGCAAATTGTTTTTGTTTTTAATAAATACTTAAAATAATTACCTGTTTATTATTGTCTTTTCTACTATTATCCTCAGTTTCTTCTATAATATCAAATTCTTGTGATATTTTTCCCATAGAATTGTTAGCATTTTCTGTGTCTTCTTCTTCTTCAATGTTAGATATACTGGGTGTTGGTAGTTCCTGGTCAATAGTAAATTGAAGTAAGTCGAAGTACCACAATGTTGGAGTATAAATTTCATCCGAACCAGCTCCACTTCGTTTTGAGTCTTCAATCTTCTTCATTTCCTTTGAATTTTTTTGACGACATAATCCCTGTTTACTTCTAAATTTGTTTGTTTTGTGACGCAGGTGGTGGAAAAATCTAAATAGGCTCGGGCGACAGTTCTGTAACGCGGATGAAAATGAAAATGAAATTATTAATTCTTTTAATTTTCAATCAAACAAATTTTTAATTTACGGTTTCAGACCCCAGACGCGGAAGTTATTCAATTTCGGGTAGTAGTAGTAGTAGTAGTAAAAAGATTTATTTAGCACGTGGCTACATGATACATTTTAACAAGTTTATACCCTTTTTTTTATTTATTTTTTGAATTAAATGACCTTTTGAAACTTTATTTGTCCTGTTGAGTTAATAAGAAAGATTTTAAATTTTTTTAAAAAGATTTTAAACTTTTTTGATTTTTAATTGACTTGTTTAATTTATTAAATTCAATAAGACCCTTATGAAAAACTGATTTATATGCAATATTTTTTGAAAAACTATTAAGAAAAAAATTATTGTTATTTCGTGTTAAATAATTATGTTGATCACTATTTAGAACAGTCAATTGCTTTAAATGTGGCGGTAACAAATCATTTTGAATTTTAAAAATAAATATTAGAACCAAAAACAATACTAAATTTTTTACATTTAACCATTCTAATTTTTTTAACATCACATTAATTTTTGTATATCTATCCATATTAAGTAAAATTCGCATTGCTTTATTTTGTAAAATTTGTAATCTATTTATTACACCTTCATCCGCCATAAACAAAATTGTAGAACAATAAAGAAAATGTGGTAAAATTAAAGTATTGTATACAATTTTTTTCGAATAAAATTTTAAATTTAAACTTATTCTTTTAAAATAACTAATTTTTCCCGCAATTTTGTAAATTAAATTTTTGAATTGGTTATTAAATTTTAATTTTGAATCAATCAATATACCTAAATATTTAAAAGAATTGACTATTTCTAGTTTATCACCATCAATTAAAATATTTATATTTGTATAATTATTTAAATTTACACCCATAACCATACATTTTGTTTTAGAAACATTTAATTTTAATTTGTTAACTTTTAACCAGTTTGACAATAGAATCAGTTCTGAATTTAAAATTTCCAAAATTTCCAAAAGATTTTTACCGCTTATATAGATAAGAGTATCATCAGCAAACATTTGTATTTTAAGAAATTTTAGGACTAATCGCATTTTTTTTTTTTTTTTATGATCGAGCACAAGCACTATAGGAAAATCCTTTAAGGCGCTCTGGGAGCGGTGCGTGTGCGAAGAAAGCGATTCACGTTTTTCTTGAATCGTTGGAGGTTATATTCGGTTGGAAACACGGTCTCAGAAAGGCCGTTCCACAAAGATGACGTCCTCCAAATGAAAGAGTTCTGAAACAATGATGTTCGGGGTGTACTAAGTTGAACCACATAGGGATGGGCGGCAGTGGTTCGTCGTGTGTTTCTGCTATGCATTACTCTAGGTGGAATCGAGCGGGCAATATCTGTCGAACACTTGCCATGAAAATATCTGTAGAAGAGAGTCAAATCACCAACCTGTCTTCGATGTTCTAAGCTGTCGAGGTTCTTAGTCAGCTCGTGGTCGCCGATTAGACGAACGGCTCTCCTTTGGATGGAATCCAACAACCGAAGGGTATGCTTCGGTGCAGAACTCCAGATATGAGAGCAGTATTCCAGTGATGGTCGAATCTGGGCTTTATAAAGTGTCAAAAGTTGTTGAGGTGTATACAACTTTTTGGTACGGAAAAGTATACCGAGCTTCTGAGAAGCTGCCCTGGCGATTGCCACTACGTGATTATGCCAAGACATATTTCCTCCCAGGTTGGCACCCAGCAAATTAATAGACGAAGTCAGTGGAATTGCGTGTCCTGCCATAACGATATCGGGTTCTGCAATGTTGACCTTCTTAGAGAAAACTGCAGCCTGGGTTTTTTGAGCGTTAAATTCGACTTGGTTACTGTCACCCCAAGACAAAATTTCTTCCAGGTCTTTATTGAGGCGTGATACCTCACGTTGTCTGCGAAGATGTGCGTCAGTAGCCGATGTTTGAGGTTTCAAAGTAAAAGATGAGATAAGTGTGCTGTCGTCAGCAAAGCAATATAATGGATTTTCTGTTTTCGCTAGAAGGTCGTTAATGTACAGTAAGAAGAGAGTGGGAGATAATATGGACCCTTGAGGAACACCAGCATTGATGGTGAAGGTGTCTGAGAGAAACCCGTCAATCGCCACTTGCAGAGAGCGGTCCTTGAGGAAGCTAGACAACCATGAACAAAATCGACCGGGCATACCATAAGAACGCAGTTTGCTTAGGAGCCCCTCGTGCCAGACACGGTCAAAGGCTTTAGAGATGTCCAGTGCAATAGCCCGGGACTCCCCATGATGTTCGATTGCGTTGCTCCAAAGATGAGTGACATAGGCTAGCAGGTCTCCTGTTGATCTGGACTTACGAAAACCATACTGATGGTCGCTGATAATTTTAAGGCCTTCCAGGTATTTTATAAGTTGTTGGTTAATAGCTTTCTCCATCACCTTTGATATAACTGAAAGCAATGCGACTGGTCGATAGTTGTTTGGCAGGGTTTTCTTGCCTTTCTTTGGTATAGGCTGGACTCGCGCCTTTTTCCAGCAAGATGGAAATATTCCTTTTTTGTAGGATAAGTTAAAAAGTCTACAAAATACTGGTGTGAGTTCGTCGGCGCATTTCTTGAGCACTATAATAGGAATTTCATCTGGACCAGAAGCTTTTTTGGCATCGAGCCCCTTCAGAATTCGTTTGACAGGACGCTGACGGAATACGATATCAGTCATTTCCGATCGAACTGCTGGAATGTTCGGGGGTGTTTTTCCCTGAAAGTCTACCGTGGAGTGTGAAGCAAAGAGTTCTGCGAGTAAGTTCGCTTTATCTTCAGCCGTGGTTGCTATTGTGCCGTCAGAACGTGTTAGCGGTGGAATATTTGATTTGGTAAAATTTTGACTGACGGCCTTAGCGACTGACCAAAAGGACCTAGATCCGTTAGGACTGGCGAGAAGTTTATTTTTGATCCTCATGTTGTGAGCCTCTTTGTTTTGATCTATCGTTTGCTTGCACTGGTTTCGGGTTTGTTCGGGTTTGTTCGGTAACAAAGATGGTGCGATTCACATCGGTAGGATTTTTACGCCATTGTCGGTAAGCTAGATTTTTAGCTCTGACAGCACGCTCGCAGTTCTTGCTAAACCAGGGCTTGCCATTTGAAGGGCGCTTCTTGGAGAAAGGAATAAAGGCTTCCATGCCAGTAAGAATGACATCGGAGACCTCTTGAGCACAAGCGGATGGATCATCTGAAGAGAAGCATACTTCCAGCCAAGGAAAAGTGCGAAAATGGTCCCTTAGGTCTTCCCAACTAGCTGATGTGTAGTGCCAAATTTTACGAGGTTTAGGAGGTTGTTCAAAACAAATTGGCAGCTCGCTTAGAGTTGAAATAAGTTTGTGATCGGAAGATCCTAATGGAGGATGAACGGTGACTGTGTATAGGTCAGGGTTGGATGTCAAAAAGAGATCTAAAAGACTAGCAAAATCTCCATCTCGGTCTGGAATTCGCGTTGGTTCTTCCACGAGTTGAGTTAGACCAGAACTGATCGCAAAAGATTCCGCCTCACGACCCTGTTCATCGTTGGTATTTGAGTATTTGAGCCAGTTGATATTGTGGACGTTAAAGTCACCAAAGATAGCGACTTCGGCATTAGGATGGTTGGTTTGCAAGAAGTCAATTGTGTTTGCTAGTGACGAGAAGAGTGCTCTGTAATGGGTGTCACTTGGAGGACGGTAAAGGCAGCAGATAAACTTGGTGATTTTCTGCGTTGATATTTTAAACCACATTACATCAAACTCTGCTGGTTCAAGTGTGTCCTCTCGTTGGCAGCAAAGATCATCTCGGATAAAGAGACAGACCCCAAAGTTGCGTCTAAATCGGAAATGAAAATCGTATCCAGGATATAAATAGCTGACGGTGTTCGTTGACGATCTGACCTTTGTCTCGGTCAGTGCGAGCACATGGGGCTTGGATGTTTGTAAGTGCTGGTGGACTGAATTGATGTTGGTATTAAGCCCTCTGATATTGCAGAAATCAATTTTGAAGCTGCTGTTTTTGGGTGTGTCAGCAACTGTAGGTGCCACACTATTTCTCCGTTGAGTGTTGTTAGGGGAACCCAATATATTGTCGGAGACAGTGGATGTTCGGTTAATATCGCTTGATGAGGCCACAGGATCAGCCCCCACCCGGAGATCCGATCGGGGGGCGAGTTTACCTCCGGAGTATTTTGGTCCTGGAGCTTCCATCATGCTTTTTCTTCCCACCCTGGAAACCGGGAACATCGGCACAGCGACGAAACGTTGACTCAAAGAATAACTCAAGAGCAACTTCACGCCGCCTAAGCCGATGCAATGGTATCTCACCGGGCGATGCCGGGTGGGCCAGCATCTACCATTTGCATGTCATTAATATATAAAATAAAAAGTAAAGGCCCCAAAATACTTCCTTGAGGTACTCCTATGTTATTAAATTTCTTTGTTGAAAAAAAATTACCAAATTTAGTTTTCTGTGATCTATTATTTAAATAATTTTGAAACCATTGATAAACTTTACCCCTTATACCATATTCAAATAATTTTTCTAATAATATATCTCTATTAATCGTTTCAAAAGCTCGCTTAAAATCAAGAAATACTGCTATTACATATTCTTCTCTTTCCAAGGCTCTTTTCCAATTTTCTACTACATATTGTATGGCTGTTTCACTAGAATATCCTTTTCGAAACCCAGCTTGAGAATATATAAAAATTTTGTTTTTATTCAAAAAATCCATAACTTGTTCATAAACTACTTCTTCTATTAATTTTTCTATATCCCATAATACATTTATTGGTCTCATTTCATTCCATTGTTTTGAATTTTTAATCTTTGGAACCGGAGTAATATATGAACATTTAAGTTCTAATGGAATTTCTCCTTTGTTTAAACAACCTTCAATAAAGTAAAGAAGATAATATCCAATAACTGTAAATGTTTCTTTCATCAATTTCTTAGTTAAAACCTCGTTATAATTTTCATTTGAATTTAAATCATTTATAATTTTTCTTAAATGATTTATTTGAATTAGAAAAATGTTCCATAATGTTTTTATTTCTAGAAATTTTAGGACATATAGAATGGTTTCCAACATTTATTGAGGCAATAATATCTTCAACGCTCTGAACATAATATGAGTTTAATTTTTCAGCAATGATATTCTTGTTTGATATTTTACCTTCTTCAAATATTATTTCTTTAATATCTATTTTTGTAGTTGGTTTAACTAAATTCCTTAAGGTTTTCCACATTTTCTTACTGTTTTTTTTTTATTATTATCTATTTGTTTTTCATAATAATTTGTTTTTTCTTCTCTTAATACTGAAACACAAATGTTGCGATTTTTCTTATAAACATTCCAATCCTCTTCACTTTTTGAAATTGAAAATTTCTTGTATGCATTATCTCTTTTTTTTCTAATGTCCATAATTTTTTTATTAAACCAAGGTGTTGGATGTCTTCTTAGAAATATAGTTTTTTTTTCTTTTACTTTATTAATTGCAATCTGTACATTGGTTATCAGGTTTTCAAATATAATATTGACATCTGTAATAGTATAGTTCCAATTGTACAAAATAAGTTCCTTTGATAATTTTTCATAGTCAATAAATGTCATTTTTGTTATTTGTTTTTCATTTCCAGTAATATTTTCAATTTGAACAAATGTCCAGTCATGATCGCTTAGTTTCGGAACATTCATTATCCCAGAATTTAGAGAATGTTCATTGGTGATAATAAGGTCTATAATTGTTTTACTTCTATTTGTAGTCCTGGTAAAATCTGTTATTAATTGTTTCATTCCAGTTATATTAATAATTTGTTTAAATTTCTTAACGTAGTTATCATCATTTAAAAAATTTATATTAAAATCTCCAATGTGTATTTTAATACTATTAACATCCCACATACTTTCACATTTCTCTTCAAAAAAGTTTTGACACTTCCATTTGGTGATCTATAATATGCAAATAAATTATACGTTTTCCAAATTTTAAATTTAATGTGTATACACCAAAACTGGTAGTCAACAGAGAATTTTTCAAAATAATTTATTAAAATTTTTGAATGTAGGTAAATTAAAACTCCACCTGTATGTTTTGAATTGAATTTGCAAATATATAGGTTATAATTTTCCATTTGTAATTCTGATTCATCAGTTTTTTCGGTAATATGGGTTTCTGAGAGACATAATGCAACAGGTTTTTCTTTAAATAAAAACATTTTAATTTCATCTTTTGAACTAAAATATCCTTGAATATTTATATGAAATATTTTATTAAATTCATCATTCGATTTTGGTATTTCCTGCTTTTTTAATGGCTATATTTCTTTATCATATTGTGTTTTAGATTGAACAATTTTGACATGTCTTTGAAAAATTTCACAATTTCTATCAAATGGGCTGTGGTTGATAAAATAACCAACATCAAATTTTGAATTTGCCTCAGAACAATTTGGACATTTTAAATGAGCCTGATCTGTAATACACGACATAGCGTTATGGTCCGGGTTTCCACATTTCATGCAAATTTGAGATTTAGTACAATTTTGGGCAGAGTGATAATACCCTGTACATTTATAACATCTCAAAATATCTAGATGTTCAAACACAGTACATACAGAGAAATCTACAAAAATAATTCCCTTATCTATTACCTTTTTAAAGCTAATATTATCAATTTCCAATATCGCCATAAACTTTGTTTTCATTTTCTTTATTTTTATAACTTTTATTTTTGCATCTTTTAAAAATTCATTTTTTTCTAGTATAGCATTAATTAATTCTGCTTCATTTATTTCATCCTCTATTCCAATAATTTTAATTCGGGGTATTCTATTTTCCTTTGGAGTTACTACATAATTATTTCTTAATTTTTTATTTACCTCATTTTCAATTTTTTTCAGTTCTTCCTTATTCTTACATTGAATTTTTACTGTTCCACCTCTTAGATCTTCAATTTTTGTAATATTTACGTTTAATTTTGCAGGATTTATAAACTTTCCCAAATCTTTTCTTGTTAGTTTATTTTCTTGAATAGAATTTGGCTTAATTATTATAAAATGATTATATGCAATTACTTCTGATTTTTTCTTAATGCTTTTTGTTTCTTCAGTTTTTTTTAGACAATCACTGTAAGATAAATTATTTATAATTTTGCTACCACTTGTACTGTTTTCAGAAATTGTACTTGGAATTTTGGTAATATAATTTATTTTTTCCTTCAGTAATAAAATTTTTTCTTGAAGTTCATTTATTATAATATCCTTAGCTTTTATTAGTTCATCTTTCCCATCTATAATTTTTAAAAACAAATCACATTTTGATAGATTTTCTTCTGATTTGACAAATGTGTCAATATTGACAATTTCCACTTCATTATTTTGAATTTTTAATACATCATTTTCTAAAATATCCTCATTAGTACTATTTTTTGCATCTTTTCGTTTCTTCTTTGGCTGACTCATATACAACTCCTTTTAATTGAATTGACTTCTTAAAGGTCGCTTTTTTTAGTTTTAAGTTGACGGATTTTAAGACGTCTTGTCAAAATTCAATTAACCCAACTATATTATATACAGTATTCGGCGGTCGGTAATTCGGCGGAAAGTTTCGGTCGGGTTCGAATTGAATAACCTCCCAGGCAATCTGTAGTCGGCAATGATAAAACAAAAGAAAATCATTTAACGGTTTTAAATCTCGAGCGCCACTGATTTTGGTTTTATCGGGAAAATCAGAAACCCCGGAGCCCTAAAGGTAGCTTTTAAACAGTTGAAGAAAAAGGGTTCTAATGGCGCATATAGATGTAGGTCATTTACGCCTCTGAGTTTTCGGGAAATAAAACACACCTAAGTCGGGGTAAACTAAAATGGTTTTATTTTTGTAACAACAGAAATTAAAAGCCAATATACAAGTCAATAAAATATCATACAAATACTACCCTGCAAATAAAAATAAAAAAATAAAAATTTTCGGAAACTTTGGCGGTGCTATAGAATTACGCTTGTCGGCTGAACAAATTTCAAACAAACGGTATTACAGTGGGTTTCAGGCGACGGTGTTAAATAAGACGAAGTCCGGTAATAATTTTAAGAAAACGGAAAATTGGAAAAGCGGGCGGTGTGTAAATGATGGCTAGGCGGCGGTTCTAACTACTGGTGAATGCGGTGGTAATTATCGAGCAACTATAATCATGCATATAGGCAATTGAAAAATGATTAAAGCGTGGCGGTATTAAGCAAAAGCAAGTTCGGTAAACTATCGAATAAATCTAGTTCTAAATACGGAAAAATGAAAATGGTTTTAAGGCGGCGGAAAGTTTAACAGGAAATAATTTTCAAATATATAAAAAAAAAATCAGTGTTGCTTACCACAGATGATAACGGTGTGCGTCGGCGGAAAAAATACGGACAATTTTTTAAAAAGAACGGTTCACTTCGGTATAACTTAGCACTTTTAGAAAATCGCACAAGTCGGCTGTAAAGCTGGATCAAAAAGGGGCCGTAATTTTGTTTCGATCTCGGATTTCAACTTCCTTATCTCCCACCACGAAAAATGGTCAAGGTTTGGGGATTTTAAGAACGGCGCGCGATCGTCATCTTTACGAATCGGTACAGGAACCAGCGTTGAATTACCTGTATCGGCATGCCGTAAATTGGTTTCTCAATTAAGACGGTTTCTGTTATAGCGGAGATTAATTACTTTTCCTGATTAAATCTAAAAACTTTTGTTACCAGCGGTTAGAAAAATATTCAATAAGTCGGTTGCATGAAAGAAACAGAAAAATTAATTGAAAAACTACGGAGATAATTATTTTCTAATAATTCGGTGCTAAACCTGTTGTCAATTCGCTAAAACTTAGGTAACTTCGTTACATTCCCCCCTCACTTGCTAAAAAAAAAATTGAACGATAGTAATCAATTTTTTCTTTTACTCTGGGAGTCTCCGGACGAAAGCGTCCTTATGGCCGCAGGTCGGGCACGGTAGTGTTGGGAAGTCGGTGTGCGGTCGTTTCGGCGGAGGTGCTCCAATCCTCTTCGAGCCGGCGCAGGCGCAATCCCGCGAGAATACTCCCTTCTTCCCGCATCGGGAACAGAACAGGAGCGGTGGGTTGGGGCATACGTCTCTTCGGTGGCCGGAACCACCGCATCGCCAGCACGTGTCTTTGCTGACCTCAACGAATCCCTCCTTTTGTTGTTGTGCCCTCCACCTCAGAATGGAAGGGGGTGGGGGGTACAGGTCGGCTAACGAGGTGTCCGACGACGGTAACTCGTCCTGGTCCTCCCCTATGGCCAGGGTGAGCGCTCGTAACAGGCGGTCTCCATCTTCCCGGACCGGTGAAGTTGACAAACTTAACGCCGGGCTCGACATCACAGATGATAACGGTGTGCGTCGGCGGAAAAAAATACGGAAATTTTTTTAAAAAGAACGGTTCACTTC
Organism: Polydrusus pterygomalis; assembly: GCA_963969555.1. Taxonomy (NCBI): domain Eukaryota; kingdom Metazoa; phylum Arthropoda; class Insecta; order Coleoptera; family Curculionidae; genus Polydrusus; species Polydrusus pterygomalis. The sequence goes on along the minus strand of OZ018378.1, from coordinate 119,244,447 downwards.
GGTATAACTTAGCACTTTTAGAAAATCGCACAAGTCGGCTGTAAAGCTGGATCAAAAAGGGGCCGTAATTTTGTTTCGATCTCGGATTTCAACTTCCTTATCTCCACCACGAAAAATGGTCAAGGTTTGGGGATTTTAAGAACGGCGCGCGATCGTCATCTTTACGAATCGGTACAGGAACCAGCGTTGAATTACCTGTATCGGCATGCCGTAAATTGGTTTGTCAATTAAGACGGTTTCTGTTATAGCGGAGATTAATTACTTTTCCTGATTAAATCTAAAAACTTTTGTTACCAGCGGTTAGAAAAATATTCAATAAGTCGGTTGCATGAAAGAAACAGAAAAATTAATTGAAAAACTATGGAGATAATTATTTTCTAATAATTCGGTGCTAAACCTTTTAATTTTAGATTTAATTTTCCATAAACATGGATAAGATTTATACAATTCAAGAAAATTTGTTATAATTTCTTTCGACCAATATCGTGAATCTGCCATAATTATTATTATTACTGGTAATTTTCAAATAGTTTTAATATTAGATATAATAAACCTGAAAAAAAAAATTAACGTATTTCTAGGTAAAACCATACAAAAAGTCAACCTGTATTATTAAATGTGTAAAAAGTGGCCACTTTTAATAATTTATGTGTTTTTGAGTTAGTGGCATAGGTTTTATCATTACCGTCTCTGTACTTAAACAAGTGTATTTTTGGTGTTGTATGGGAATAAATGTGTAAAAAGAGTTATTTGGGCATTACAATGCTATTTATGTTTGCATTAATAAGTTTAACAAATACCTAGAATACTTTTAAAGGTATGTTTAGGGAATTGTTTTCTATAATATTAATAAAACAAGTAAAAAGTGAACAGTTCTTCTGTTTTATGTTGAAAAAAACATGAATTCTAATATAATTTTATCTAAATATTCATTCTACATGTGTCACACTGCCTCCAATAACACAAAACTCTTGCTTTCTTACATACATTTTTTTATGTTGACGTTTTTTAGCGCGAGGACGGTAATGATAATGGGTGGACGGATTTGATATAAAGGATACGGTATTGAGGTAAATGAGGTATAAAAAACTTTTCATATACACATATACCTATATTTTAATGTTTAAGAAGATTAAATAGAATTTCTATAATTTATGCATATTTGACATTAATATAATGGAACAAAAGTAAGTTTCTTAATATTCCTATACATATTTTTGTTACTATTGTTACATTTAAAACAAACCTAACATACTTATAACAAGAAAAGAGTTTGTATTAAAAACTAAAACACGTAATAAGATTAACCTTAAAAGTACCACTTTTACCCAAACAATTTGGTAAGAGTACCTACATGTAATCTAAGTTAACATAAAAGTAAAATGCATTTCCTAGAGGAAAAATTTTATTTGCACAGGTTGCAAATAAAATCACTTGTTGCGGCTGCTTCGTATTTTTGGTTTTTAAATTTTGTGCACTTAAGATGATACCAACGGGGACAGGTGTCGCAACCTACGTTTTTTAGATCTTCTTCTTCAGTGTCGCTTTCCAGGATGTCCTCGCATGAAGCACAATTGATTTTTTTCTCTTTATTTTCGCCAATTAATTTGGTTTTAGTAGTTTTAACTAATACATCTAATTATTTGTTAAGAAAAATTAAAATAAATAAAAATAATAATTTATCATTTAAGAAAATGCAAAGTCAAATAGGAAAAAATGTTTTTTAAAAGGATACCTTGTAGCATAAAAGTCCACTTATGTGGAACTACACCATGATGATCACAATCATAAGAAAATTTGCATACATTGCAAGACAACTCTCGAAGTCCAACGGATTGTGCATTAGAGGATGTCCATACAATTTCGTGTAACTTCATAGATCCTGGAATGGGTTTCAAACTTCTTTGCAGAGTAGCATCAATGCTGGATATCTCATGCTCATGAATTTGAAATATTTTTACTTTTATGTCTGAGACAGCCTTAATAAAGGATGCTACATCAGTAACATCATGACCTCCAGCTACTTTTGAATCACATGTTCTTTTTAATACACCACCTATGCCATCTGCAGCTCCTTTACCATGCCCCGCTTCTGAGAAATTCCACGAGGCGTTAGAAAATCCTAATGTTTTACAAAAGTGAGTAAACAAGAAAAAAATTGACTTGTTTCGGTATTGGGTTGTAGGTCCATCACTGTAAAAGTGTAAGGTATCCACCAAAGGATAATCCCTTTGTATCATGTGCAATACAGGAGATAAATGAGCCCAAATGGCAGAAGGGTCATGTCGCATGGATGCTGATACTGTACAAAAGCCTATGGTATTATTTTCATGTGCAGCTGTATAAAGAACCCCGGTATGTAATGTAATTTGCGACTTGGAAGCACCGAAATGAACAGATTGTACTTCTTCACTATATTTGCATATATAATTTTCACTGAAATCAATTAGGACCGCAACTTCATTTGGTTTTAGTTCACTTTTTCTTTGTTTAAAACTTTTTTGTTGGTGAATAATGTTATAGGTGTGTTTACAAAACTCTGGCAGGGATCTGTTAATTTCCTCAATCAATAATACTACAGAAGCAAGAACTTTTGTTTTGGAAGTGATTTTTACTTTAATATTCTGTTTGTTTTTTCCAATACGTTCTTCTGTTCTGGTAACCCATTTGTAGTAGAATGTGTTAAAATTCTCAAAATCATTTAACAAAGTATTTGGTATTTTTGTCTCGCAATTTGTACAATTACCATACATACAAATTTTATCTAGATTGCAGCATAAAGCTTTTAATAACTCATTCACAGACTTTACTTTTAAGACTTTCAAATATATTAATTTTTCGACTAAAAACTTAAAATTTGCATGTTTAATACACAAACAAGTCTCTCGTTCAGATACCTTTTGAGGCACGACCCAGAATGGTTTCATGCGAGCAAAAGAACTGTAGGAAAGTCTGACGGAAGAGGTCTTGTTAAATTTCTTATGTAGTTCTCGCAAGTTTCCCACTAGATATCGTTTTTGCTTTTTTACCATTTTTCTCGTTATGCAGTCTCTTTTTCCTGGTGCTAAAGTAGAATTCTCATCATCTTCAAAAAATTGTCTTACCAACTGCCTAAAAGTATGGTACCTTTTTTTAATTTTTCTACCATGTATACCTTTTTTTCTTTGGGAATGTGGACTTGCAATCCCTAATTCTCCCACCTCTGTTACGAATTTATATTTTTTTAATACTCGGCCTGATACACATTTTGAAAATATTTGCTTTTCTTTTTCGTTTTTAATAGTTTTTGCATTTTCTTGTAACTGTTTGGTTAGAGCGGCTCCGAATAATAGTTTTCGTTTCACTTCTTTTGTATCTTTTCTTTTAATTAAATTGTCAACTTCTTTACTTGGTGAAGGAGAAAATTTTCCAATGGCCCGACGATACCTTTTCTTCCATTTTTCTGCAATTCTGTTAGCTGAATGAATTTTTTTTTTTAAATCTTGTACTTCTTGTCGCTTTCGTTCTGTATTTTTTTTTGTCTCCTACGTCCAGCTTCCTGTTTTCTAGTACTTAATTTTATAGGTTCAGGATTCTCCAGGGCGATATCTTCTGCTAACGGAGAATGTGGCGGTGTATTTTCATTGATGTATTTTTGAATTTTCTTGTCAGATCTTTTCTTTTCATAATATTTTTTTGATGCCGTTCTCCACTTCCTTCTTTGTTTTCTTTGGTCTCGTTCTCCCATCTCTCCTATATTTTTTAATTGTCCACTTTCTTTTCTCTTGCGATTTCTCTCCCTTTCATACAATTTAGCCTTTTCCGATCTTTCTGGATCAGCGGCAACCCGGTCTCTATACTTTCGTTTCTTCTCTGCCCACTTTTTTCTTTGCTGATCAATTATAGCATTTGTCGTTTTCGCTCCTTTTTTCCCTGATTTCCCTTTTTTTAGTTTTGGCGATTTTGTGTTCCTACTTTTTTCAGGTGAATTTGCGTTTATTTGATCTATTACACATTTTCCATTATTTTCCTTTATATTTTCTATGCCGCATGTGATTTTTTTTATCTTTTGCTTTAAGTCTAATTTTTATCACTTGTTTTTTAAACTCTCCTGGCGGTGGTAATTCGTCCACGATTTTTGAAGTTCCTGGCTGTAACAAGTGGTTTACACATTCTGAAGGTCCTGGCTGTGATAATAGCTCTTTTTCATCCTTAGTGTGTTTTCTTTTTCTATTATATTTTATCTCGTTTTTTTTTTGTCGCTTTCATTTTCATTCTAAGTTCAGAAGCTTCTTCTTTCATTCTCTTTAGCTTTGGAAGGACGTTTAATTTCCACTGATCATAAATTTTGTCGCTCATTCTAAAACCTTTAAACTATTGTTAATTTGCTATTGTTCCTTCATATTTGTCATTACCGTCTATTCATTTCTCATGCCCGTCTCGTTATGTATCATTTCCGTCTACCATGTGTCATAACCGTCTATCCATTAAAAAGGCGACGGTAATGATGGAGACGGTAATGAGAAATAAGTAAATAATAATTTGTTTAGGTGGCAACGCCGCAAATTTTAAATATTTCCGTTTGTATTTTAAAAGGTTTTAGGTTATGGTACTAAATTTTAGCATTGCTTTATTTTTGACGTATTTTTCTATAAAATTAAACCCTATAGACGGTAATGAGGGGTAAAATGACAGAAATATCAAATTATTAGCCTGTTATAATAAAAAAACATCACACTTACCGATTTGTCCATAGAAATCTACTTCACGGCACAAACAATAAACAACCACCAATAATAGGGTACAATAAAGTGACTGATGTTCCACCTGACAGACAATTAGCGCAACGAAACTAAGATGGACGGTAATGAAACCACTCTGGCGGGACAAGACTAATTTAATCGTGTATTCTTTTGTAGATGTTTTACAACTCTATACTTACTAAAAACGATTAATTAATTAATAATATATCCTTAATAATATCCAAACTTTTGTTGAAATGTGAGATATAGAACCTCAGATGAACAGAAAGATCAAGTTTACCAATCGGGACAGGAGACGGTAATGAGAAGACGATAGTTTAACAATAAACCTACAATAAATAGTTAGTATTTTTGCCAGTTTTATGATTGTATTGAGTAAACAATGGGCGTCACTAATTTTGAGAATTTTTTGTTTTTATTATAAGTATTTCCTATTACTAAAAAAACATCAGGGACTGACATGTTAAAACTATTTGAGAATGACCCTTACCTATTATAAAATTGTACAAATAGAACCGCGCGAAAGCAAAAACTAACAAACTTTTGTAACTGCGCGAAAATCGCGGGAGAAAAAGTGTGCGGGTTTTAACACGTCTAAAACCCGAGCGATTATTTGCATTTACATTAACGCGCTTTCGCGCGTGATTGGAACGGGGCGCGCCAATCCCACACGAAAGAACGTAAGTGTAAAGGTACCTATTCGTCTTCTGAATCCTACCGACTGCGCCAGTTATACGTTTCTTCTTGGAAACAATATTTTTAAAAATTTTTTATTTGAATTAGATGTACAATGACCTGTTTAATACAAAGTCTTCAGTATACTAACTAACTTAAAATAGGGCGCGAACGCTTTTTATACTTCTCACTTATCTAAACAAATATTAATGTTCCATTATACAGTAATGTGAAAGTACATTCTAGAAAGCTGATATAAGTAATTATCATTAACATAACTCATGATACTTATATGGGCCTGAAGGCGCCAAACTTTACTTATCAATAATGTCTTTGAAAATAATAATATAAAGTCAGTTCTGCAGTATTAAGCTCCAAATATTTTTATAAATTAAAACAAGTTAACTCTTGGTCGTAAAGATTTTGTACAATTTAGACTGCATGAAGTAATGGAAAAGCGACAAAACTGTTTTTAGTATTATATGGTAATAACATACACTTTGAATTAATATTGTCAAGTTTACATATTGTAAATTCGGACAAATCATTGACCGCGTGGATATCCAGGTTCTGCGAGGAAAATGGATATTCATACAAAAGAAGAGTAAGGCTTGACAAATTTTTTAGAAACAAATAATACCTCTTTTTTTGACGTTTGTATAATATTGTGAATTTGAATAATATAGCATAGCCGCATTTTGTTAGGAAATAACAATTTGCACTAGAATGTGAGAAAATGTTATGTTCAAAACGTTTGTAACACATTTTTTTATATTGTTTATAAAGACAATTTAAATTTGGTACTGGGCCACCCTGATGTTCCAAAAGAAAAATAAGTGGAAAGTTATTAGCAGTAGTAATTTTATAATGAAGACCAGTAAGTTCTACAAGTCTTCTATGAATTTGCTGAATAGTGTAATTTGGTGACCTAATTAATTTTTTTAAGCGACCCAAAAAATACTCAAATTTAAAGGTAGATATCGAGTCTAATGTACCATACATTTTTGCATCATCTGTAATATGGCTGAGAATATGAATATTATAGATCATTATATTCTACACCAGCGGTTCTCAAACTTTTTTGGTGACGGAACCCTTTTGGGAAGCAAAATACTTGATGGAACCCTACAATAAAACAATCGTTTTTAAAATTGTATTCTTTATTAATAAGCATAATAAAAGTACAATGTAACAGTTACTAATTATTACTTACTTTACCACATGGCAAGTACAATAATAGAAGATATTAAAAAAGAAAAAATCTAACTAATGGGAGGTATGAAACTGTTTTTTATTTTTCATCAATTGGTTGATATCAGGTTTGATAGAAGACAGTTGAAGTCTCATATCAGGTTCGGCGTCCAGTCTATTGCGATATTTTGTTTTCGTGGCTGCATAGGTTGAGAATCCTGTTTCGCACAAATATGTTGTTGGGAACGGGAGAAGAATATTCAGAGCCATTTTGCCAAGCATTGGATATTCATCACGGATTCTGCACCAAAAATCGTTGAGAGGCGTCGTTTTGAACAGTGACTCCATACTTGTGTCTGATGACATTTCTAAAAGAGATTCATATATCTCGTTTGACATACTTTCGGGCTTTTCCAAGTTGGGTAAAAAAGGATTATGAATCCATGAATTCAGTTTCATTTTTGTATTCTGTTCTTCGGGAAAATACTTTTCAAAAGATGCGCGCATCGAACTGAGATATTGGACCAATTCTTCAAACACATCATCTTGAAACATTTCTGAGTCGTTATCGCTAACAAACTCACTGAGTGACGTAAAGCTTTCTATTTCTTTCTTACCAACGCAAATAATCCAAAAATCTAATTTTCTTTTGAAGGCAGTTATTTTGTTATAGAGTAGGTATGTTTGGCCGGTTCTGGAGGATCCCCCCACTCCTCCAGAACCGGCCACCTGGTTGGTTGTTCTCCCACTCTTGGCTCCTCCCACCTCTTTTTTGATTGGTCGACCACCTCCACCTGCACGCTGATTGGTCAACCCCCACTCCTGACACCGCCCACCTCTACGCTAATTGGCTGTCTCCCACTCTTGGCTCCGCCTATGATTAACTATCCCCTCTCCTGGTCACGCCTCCATTTCTACCCAAGCTCCCCCCACCAATATTACTCCCACTTCGATAAGTAGTAGGAGAGGGAAAAAGAGAAAGGAGAGTCGCATAAAAACTGAAGATCTTTAGTTTAGTTTTTAAGTTAGTAGTTATCAGTGTAATATTATGGACGTGTGTGGTGTTTGTAACTCTGAAGTGGTTATATTTGTTCATAAAGTTATAAGCTTGATAAGATTGCACCTTTTAGAGGAACACTCTAATTTGCAACGCAAATATTTTGAAGAACGCACAACTTTTAAATATTGGAATGATTATTACACGCATTTTTATTATAATTATCAAGTTAAATTTGATAAGCTATTGGATGGAATTAAGCTGTGCGACTCAGTGACCGATAATTATACCCTGTGCACTAATGGTGTTATGAAAGATCTACAGTCTGTGGGGTGTGAAAGAATATTTCCAGCAACCCTGCTCTACTCATTAATAAATAAAGAAAAGACGATTGAAGAAGTAACTGAGGAGTTAAATGGTTATATAAACAACAAGTTCTTTAATAAGTTTTAAGGATATTAAGATGTGTAAACATTGTCCTAATAATAATGGTGTTATCTATAATTTTTGTTACAGTAAAAAAATTGAAATGACTATAAACATAGTGACATATATATCGTTAAGAAATATTTCTCATAGTATAGTTAATGAAGAATTGTATGTAGTATGTGGAAAGCTGTGGTGGAATGGAATCAAAAATGGTTTAATAAAAGGAGAATTAAATCCACACACTCTAATAGGTTCGCATTCTGTTTTATGTTGTGCAACACGATACAAAAACAATAAATTTAATTTTATGACTACACCACTATCCATCGAAATGTTGAAAATTATTCCAGAAAAAATGTATAAACAATGTGAATATTAAGTACTCTATTGATTTTATTTTTGCTCCCACCACAATCAAAAATATCCCCCCACCACAATCAAAAATATTCCCCCACCAGCGAAAGAAATAATATTATATAACGTTTAAGAGTAAAATGAATCCTTAGTTTAGAAGTTTCTTTTCGGCGCTTATAATATATTTTTATAATGAACTACGATGAGCTTTTAGAACGCTTAGAAATAAATGAGTTATGTAGACTATACAAACATCATACAACAAATAAAATAATAAGTGAATATCTTCATAGAAGACTTATTGATTGGAAACGCGTATCTAAACATAAAGGACTTTGTGAAAAATTTCTGGAAGAATTTCAAGCGTATCTTCATTGGGACTGGATATCTATTCGTCAAGAACTATCTGAAAACCTTATAAGAAAATTTAAACATAGGGTTGACTGGGCAAGAATATCTGCTTGTCAAAAACTCACCGAAGATATTATAGCTGAATTTGAAGATAGAGTATATTGGAAGCGGATTTCTCGCTATCAAAATTTGTCTGAAGATTTTATAAGAGAGTTTGCAGACCAAGTTGACTGGAAATGGGTTTTTAGTAGTCAAAAACTATCTGAAGAGTTTATTAGAATGTTTCAAAATAAATTAAACTGGAAATTGATTTTTATGTTTCAACGATTATCCGTTGAATTTAAAAATGAATTTCAACACAAAAATGATTGTGATATGTTTGTGATCGAATTATATGAATAAAAAAGGTTAATAAAACACATTTATAGGAGCTATTTTGTTTTATTTATCATCCATTAGGAAATTATTATATAAATTAAAAACATTTGTCAGTGCACAAATACAATTTTCTTTATTATGAAAAAAACAGTGCACTCGTTCAGGTTGTAGAGGTGGATGGATATCTAGTTCAATCACTGGCTTGTAGCTATACTTGCGAATTATTTCAGCCTTTTCTGCTCCTTTTACGTAGACTGAACCGCTGTTGGTTGTTAAAGATTTAATAATATCGGAAAATTTGTGGAGAGGTGTAAAACCTTCATTCCATGGAATGCAGTGATGATTCCTTGTCAACCATAGATTACTTTTTTGTAATTCCGGCGGTAGTAGATTCATAGGAAATGGTTGTTTAAAAATATAGTGACTAATATGATATCCATCATATGCTGCAAACTCCTTTGCAATGAATTTATTTTTTTCTATTTTAAATCCTTGGATATCAATAACAATATTCATGCTTAAATCTTCAAGTATTCAAATTTTTTAAAAACTTTTCGTTTAAGGCAATAATTATTAATTTTATTTCTTAGATTATTTAAATGTTTAATGTGTTTAAGCAAACGTCGTAAGTATACATTTTTCATAGCTATCTATACAATACTAAAATAAAATAAAAAAACTAATGGATTATATAGAAATATATGCGCATGCGTTTTAGAGTTGTCGAACATTTTTGGTTAAGGGATTATAGCTGAAGATTTTATCATGCATTATAAGACAATAAGCAGATATTTTTTCTGTAAGATCCTCATGTAATTCAAATTCAACTCTCATGACAATTGGTCCAGAATCAATTGTTTCTTTTTGATGTGAACAATCAATATATACAATAGGCGCATTATCAATAAATTCTTTGGGAGAAAAAATTGGTTCAGGCGTTAACCCATAATAGGATTTTTGAAAACTTGCAAACATTTCATATAATGTCGCAAATTAATTTTTTTCAAAGTCTAAATAGAGATCATTGTAGGGATATCTTTCAGAATTTAAAAATACTTTGATGTTTCGCAATTTAATATTGGAAAAGTTTGACATATCAGATATTGCCTTATCTCTATGATCTGTCTGAAAGCAAATCCCTATATGTCTTGGGGTATTGATCTTTGTAGAGGTCTTGACAGGCCAATTATGACGACTCGTTTTTAATAACTCAGGATATTCTATTAATTCCCAACTTCTAAACGCAATTATTATATCCACATTTTTATCAATTATTTTAGTTAAAGCCAATTCTTGTGGAATAGCTACTGATATGTGTGGTATATTCCAAGTTAGTTTGGTAAGCTGAATTTTTGGATTCTCATCTACGGTATTGACGGTAGCATTTTTGTCTGAATTATCTCGAACCAAAATAAGTTCTTGTTTACCATTTAAAATTATTTTTTTATAGTCTTCAAAAAAACCCATTAAAAATTTAAGTGGAATGCAAACATTAAAAAAACCTGTTTCAGCGTTAACAACTTGCGAGTTTTCCATGGGAAACCAACCAGCGTTTTTAAGTTTATTACATTCATTTTTATTATAGGATAAAAATCCTTTTATTGTTGAAGTTAATCCAACATCTCTAACGGAATCAATAGTGACACCATTTAATTGGTATCGAATTTCTTTGAAAAGAAATGAAATTCCATTGTTAATTAATTTTAATGTTCTTGAAATGCTACCATCATCTTTCGTTAATTTGCCCTCAATGTAAAGATAACTTTCGGAAGGGAGAGTATATTTGTCTACTTCATTGACTGGAATTATAATTTCATCATTATTTCCCAATTTCGTAGGTAGATATGGCTCATAACCATGAAATTCACACTGTACAATAGAATTATCCGTGAAGAATCCTTGAGTTACATTAAGGATTTCCATTATACTAAAACCTTTAAACCCAGCGATTTCAAGAAAAATTTATTTTCAGATGTTATTCGTTGGATGTGTACTTTTCTACTAATCTTTGGTTTACGATGTTTATTCTTCTTATAGTTTTTTGAATAGTTCTTTGGTGAATGAAAAGTACTTTTATTATTAAAGATAATCATTACTATACTTCTTTTATATGCAACCGAATAGTTACAGTTTCTTTTCTAAAATCAACAATATTTAATTCTTGATCAATTATTTTAACTGTTATTTTATCGACAACCTTCACGGTGACCGGAAAATAAATAATATTTTGCGGACTTTCAATTATTTTAAATCCTGGACTAACATTAGGAAAAAACTGATGAATAATATGGACAGGGTTTCCGTTCAGATAGGAACCTTCAGCGATACTGCAGTCTACACATAAAGAATTAACTTTTATAATCTCAGCAGGATTTTGCGAAATATTTGGAGATCCATCACCCTTTACAATTCCATGATTAAAACCCAAAATCTTTCCCATTGTTCCATCTTTAAAAATAATATCTGTTGTGGTTTTGATTGTCGATTTTAACGTGTTGTTATTAGCATATAAATGAAAGGAAATACCTTGTTTTTCAAACTCGTGTTGTAAATATTTGTTTACATTTCATAACTACCTGTTGGAATTGTTAGGAAATCATTATTTTTCCCAAAATATACCTTATTATTATTTTCATCAATATTTGGAATTGCATTAAATGTTTCAAAATTTGTAAGACCAATAACATAGGATTTATCAGGATCCAAGTAAATAGGTGGATGAAAGTTTGCTTGCAGAATAGCAGAATTGCCAGAAAGAGCTATAGTAAACGACATGATGGTCGTAATAAGAATAAAATTTAAATCAACTTACACATTATTATAAATGAATTTTAAAGATAATTGTCCGCAAGTAGACTCTTTAAAGGATTGATATTTTTCATAGTTGTATTTAACATAATTTTTGCTACCATCGCTAAAAAAATAATTTATAACTTCTATTGGAGGTCTTAAATTACCAAAACTATCAAAGTAATTTATGTGTTTCTTATCTTTGACATATGCAGTCCAATGAGTACCGGTCCCCGAATTATTATCCAAGTTAATAATACCTGTTTCATATTTATTAATTTTTGCGGGTAACTTATTTCTCATAAAAACACCTCTAAAATTTGGTAAATTTAATAATTTTGCATACTTCAATAAATCTATATTTGTTAAAGGTATACGAGGTAGCAATTTTAACAGTTTTTTGAATATGGCTTAAGATAAAGCCCGCACTCTTTTTTATATGGGTGAAGATAAAGTCCTTTTCCGACTGATATTTTCTCCATAACTTTGTTATGTCTTTTTTGTTCTTCTAATTTCTTTTTGAGCATTTTTAGTTGCGTTTACCGCCTGTGCAATACCAGCAGCGCCACCACTTAAAGCTCCCAGGGCAGATAATCCAGCAAAAATAGGTATTAGCGGTAAAAATCCTCCAGTTTTTGGAATTGGAATAATTCTTTGATTGGGTCTCTTAAATTTTTGTTTTTTTAAAGATGATAATGCAGTACTAACAGCATTTTTAACATTACTAAACTTTTTTCCAACAAGCTCTTTACGCGCCTTTCTAACTGCACTGTTAAAGGAAATTTGGCCTCCTCTTTTGCGTCCATGTTTTCTTTGTTTTCTCATGCCCATACCTAGTTTTCTCTTAACCTTCATTATTCCACTTACAGCCAAGGACGATAGTTTTTCACCCAATCCGGCGTCTGGGGCTTTGAATCTATTAAATGCTTTTTTAGCTAAGATCTTATCAGCCTCGTGTCTATTTTCCAAATCGGAATATTTTGAATATGCTATATCGTGTTCTTTACAAGCGTCGTCTAAAAAATTTATACCCCTATCTCCCCGAGCTAATCTCTTATTTAATTTAGTGCCAGGTCCGCAAAATTTATATGAAGGAATGTGAAGCTCTATGGGTAAGTTATTAATTAATGTATTTAATAAACCACTACCATTCCGCGCACCTTCCTGACAGCGAATGTTATTAATGTTGTGCTTAATCATTATATATATATATAAATGATTCAAAATACAAATGTTCTTACTTAAATACTGATATTCGAGCAATGAAGATAACAAAACAAGAATTTTCACTACCAATTAAAAACTTTGATTTAAATCAAGATAATTACCGAAAACATGGCTCAATATTTGGTGGAAATTGTAAACGATGTTTAGTGGTAGGACCATCGGGTTGCGGAAAAACAAATACTATACTTTCACTTATAACCCATGTTAATGGCTTAAGATTTGAAAATATTTATGTATATTCAAAATCGTTGTTTCAATCAAAATATGAATATTTAAAAAAGCTTTTTGAACCATTAAAATATATTGGCTATTTTGATTCCTCAAACGCTGAAGATATTGTTTTACCAAATGACATAAAACCCAATTCAATAATTATTTTTGATGATATTGTTTGTAGCAATCAAAGTCTTATGAGAGACTATTTTTGTTTTGGTCGTCATAAAAATACCGACTGCTTTTATTTATGCCAAACATATTCATCCATACCTAAACAACTTATACGAGACAATGCTAACCTTTTAGTAATATTTCAACAGGATGCTACAAATTTAAAACATATATACGATGATCATGTAAATAGTGACATGTCCTTTCAAGAATTTAAAGATTTATGCGCAGCGTGTTGGCAACATAGATATGATTTTATGGTTATAGACAAAGATTGTTCATTAAATGATGGTCGGTATAGAAAGAAATTCGATAATTTTATTTTTATTTAAACTATATAACTAACTACCTAAATAATATTATTTTATTATATAATCAAACACTCCTTCGTAAAGATGGATGAAAAAATCGCTAAAGAATTAATAAAGACAAGAAAAGCTGTTAGGCAAAAATACAATGCTTTAAAATTAGATATATCCGATAAAGAAGATCGCATGAAAAAAGAATTTAAACCAATTTCTCAACCTTTGCAAGAGTTAATCAGAACCATTAAATCGGAACCGTTTATTAAAAGAGAAAATTATTCGCCGCAAATGTTCTCAACTCCTATACAACAATTTCAATTTCCTACTCCTCCAGAACGCATTGCAAGAAAATCAAATGCCTATGATAAATATCTTCCAACAACCACACCTTCATTTTTAAGAGATAATGATGATGTATTTTGGCACAATTTAGAAGAACCTAGTATACTGGAATCCAACCATGATTCAACAATCGAACCTACTTTAGAAGAGATACAACAAAGTGTCTTGGAAATAACAAAAACACCGGCTTATCAGGATTATTTGAATGCTTATGATCCGTTGGTAAGACCATATGTTGATAAATTAATAAAGGATACAAAGGGTGAATTTGATAACAAATATGGCCTTAATCATGATATTAATTCCGAAAAATATAAAATCGCGAAGTCTGAAGTAGACTTTATAGGAAAAGATGTTAAGGTTGAGGGTGTTAGATATGAGGGAACACCTGGTTTATATGAACTAATATTTAAGAAACAACCTGTTGGTTATTCCACAAAAGATATGGAAAATTATATGGATATTTTAAAAAGAACGAATGCATACAGACGAAATTTTGATTCTAATAATCAAATCCAAAGGAACAACCGACATTAAATATGTAGAAATAATTAAACCATATTTATTAAAAAAGGGTATATTAAAAACAGGAAGTGCATCATCGGAAGTAGATTATCGTTTGATGCTACCAAGTACATCCAGAGGGTTACCAAAACCACAACAAAGACCACGTTCTACGAGATTACAATCCACAAAAAGCGTGACAGGAAAGGGTGCAATGTTAAATTTATCAAAAAATAAGGTGGATTATGTTTATTATGATAATTTAAACGAGATAATTGATAGATTAAGGTTGTTGACAGCATCACAAATGGCTGGACATACAGGACATCAAAATGAAATAATATCAATTTTGGAAGAATTGAGGGAAGCTCGTATTATTTTATAAAAGAAGGAAATATTATAAATTTGATTCATTACAACAATGTCGATCGATAAATTTGGAAGTCATATTTCAAAACGTTACAAACCTAATATTCTTAATCCGACAGAACTAGAAGAAAATTTTATTAAAACTGTGGAGAAAAAAATTGCTGAGAACTTTTTAAAAGATGTAAAATATATTGAAAATAAGATAATTCAAAACTTTCAAAAAAATATTGAATTAAAAATTGAAAATGTGGAATTAAGTTTAAAAAAGTTGGAAGATAAATTACTAAACATGATATGGTCTTCCGCTGAAAAAGTAAATGAAATTCAAAAGGACACCGATAAATACGACTTAAAAAATATTGAAGATAGATTATGGACAAAAATGTATTCTGCAATTAATGAAAAATGTGTGACTGTGAGTGATATTCGCATGCCGTTTAATATGATTGAGCGACGGATTGATGACTTAGAAACTGAATTCAAAGAGAAAATTGCTGTTCTCAAATAGGATACGTTGGGCAATTTATATTCTGTTGTAACAAAGTATAAGTACAATCTAAAATATGTATTAAAGGGAACCCAACTTCAGTGAAATAAATCTTATCCATATCAAAAATTATAATATTTAAGGCTGACACTTAGTTAAAAATTGTTAGTATCTAAAACTAATCATGAGCGCAAATATTAAGGAAATCGTGGTAAATGAGCTACATAAACCAGCTAGAAAAAATTTTAGACGACGCCGTGTTATAATTAAAGGTTTAAACGACTTATGGCAAGCAGATTTAGTTGAAATGCTTCCTTATGCAAAATTTAATAAAGGATATCGATATATTTTAGTAGTAATAAACGTATTTTCTAAATATGTATGGATTCAACCTGTTAAAAGAAAAACGGCCAAGGAAGTAACCTTAGCGATGAAAAATATTTTAAAACTTGCTAAAACGCATCCAAAAAATATTCAAACTGATATGGGAAAAGAATTTTATAATGTGCATTTTAAAAATCTAATGGATGAATATAAAATTAACCACTATAGCGCGTATTCAAACTTAAAGGCCAGCATTGTAGAAAGGGTAAATAGAACTTTAAAAAATTTTATGTGGAAAAGATTTAGTTTGCAAGGAAATTATAAATGGTTAGGAATTTTAAACGATATTGTTTTAAAGTATAATAATACAAAGCATAAAACAATTCGTTTAAAACCTATTGAAGTAAATAAAAATAATGAAAATAATGTTCTAAAATATGCATACACTTTTCCTAAAACACTTGATCCCAAAAAATTAAAATTTAAAACTGGTGATTTTGTTCGAATAAGTAAGTATCGCGAAGCATTTAAAAAATGGTATACTCCCAATTGGTCAAATGAAATTTTTCAAATAAGAGAAGTAAAACTAACGAATCCGAGAGTTTATTTAATTAAAGATGAAAAAGATAATGATATTCAAGGTGGATTTTATGAGGAGGAGTTGCAGAAAGTTAAACATCCAGATGTATATTTAGTCGAAAAAATATTAAGAAGAAAAGGAAACAAAGTTTACGTTAAATGGTTAGGGATGGATAAGTCACACAACTCTTGGATTTTAAAAACTGAAATTGTAAATTAGTATACCTTAAATTGTATAAATTAAATAAAACACATTATCACCATTATATTGTTTTATTTTAACTTAATTATTACATGCAAAGCGTTTACAATAAATTTTATTTCTATGTGCTGCAGTTAAAACTCTATTAAGTATAATAGAAACTCGTTGAATTCTTCTTTTAAAATGAGCACGATCCAAGGCGAATCGTTCATACATATTGTCTCTAGCTTGCCTGTAAGCGTAATTCCTGGCCACAATTGTATAAACTTTATTTGTATTATCGTCAAACCTCACTTTCTTCATGTTTTATTGCCTAATTTTACGCTCCAGGATGGTTGGATATGAAATGACTAATTCCATTATTGTGCACACATTTTCACTAGGATTTTCTTGCGCTGATAATACTTCGAATATTTTATTGATAATATCACTTCTATCATAAGCGTAACTGTTTTTAAATATGGAAAAATATGCTGTAAATTGTTGATTTTTAAGAATAGTTAATTTTCTTTCAATTAACGGCATTAACTGCCACCAATTGCAAACCGTTTCTCTTCCTAAATAGATATAAAATCCATTTTTCTTAATTTTCAATAGATTTTCATCACGAATTTTTTCAAAAGATAATACAATATTACTAAGTTCTAACGGCTCCCAACGTGATTCTGACGAAAACAAATTACTGGATATTACACCTTGATAAACCATTATTTCCCTCCACTCATCCTCATTGAAAATTATGGAAATACCTCTATTTCCTGAAAGCTTGATGCATGCACTAAAATCTTCCACGTTTAAACCAACGCAGATATACTTATTGATTGATTTATTTAAAGGGTGATACCATTGTTGAATAATATTTGTGTTTCTTATATCACTATCACTTTTATTTAAACTGTTATTCGAACTTGAAGGGGGTATTCCACTATAATATGAATTTATTTCGTTAGGACGAACTGTATTGGACGTATTCATTTTATACTCTTAACTTCAACCTCTTAACTAATTCTGTTCTGAACATATTCAATCCTTTATATATATACCCCCACTCCATCCTTTACGGTATGTAGTGGGAGAAGGTTAAATAAAAACTATGTTACTGTAAAAATTTATATATTTTCCATAAGAAATATAAAATAGATAAATACATAACATACATTAAAGCAAAACATAAAAGTGTAACATATAAATTAGATAAATATTCACAACAAAACTGATTTTTTTGTGGCGATAGAAGGTACCATTCTGAATTAATTATAGTATTATTCGGATATAAGTATTTAATTTTAAAATAACTTGGAGAAGATATATACTTATTATCGAGTTGGTGATACCACATGGTACTTCCATTTACATTGCATATTTTCATAGTGTCACAATATTTTGAACCAACATCTGTTTTATTTGTACTAAGACATATCTCGGCCAAATGCGTTTTCGGAATATAATTTACATATATAATATTTCCTATTAGAGCAGATAAAACTAGCACAGTATTGGCAATCATTTTGCTGAACGAGTGTCTAATAACTAATCTGAAATCAATTAAGTTTCTTGTTATATACATGATAATTTCAAATTATTTATTTTTCAACAAGTTCGCCCATAGTTTTACACAATTCATGTAATTGAATATCACAATGACCCCAAGCTAAAGTTTTATTGGAATCTGGAATAAGATATCTTTTATCATCCTTGGCTGTCAATGCTATCTTATGAATTAATTCAGTATATATTGTATGTGAATGTGATCTAAATACATACATTGTACAGTAAATCTTAGAATCCTTCTCAATTACATTTTTATAATCAGCTATAGTCAATTGTCTTTGAATTGAAGAGCGACAAACACCCTTAGCTTTTTTAAAAATATTCTATTTTGTTTCAATACAATACGCTTTTGAACCGGTTCCATAAAAACTTTTGATTGGTTCACCAGCATATTGATCTTTAAATTTGCCAACCGCAGAAATATTTTGAGGAATGCCATAGACATTAGTTGAACTATAATTAGAGGTGTCAAATTTATCAAGGTTGTGTTTAATATCATCATAAAAATTTTCATTTAGAACTTCTAATATAAGAGAATCCGTATCAGTATAAAGAAGAGAAATATTTTTTCCATACTTTTCCTTGAGATATCCATAAAAAAAGTTATAAATTACAGTTTTTGAAATATCCAAAATTGAAAATCCAGCATAAACAGGTTTGTTATATTCAATTTTTGTTTTATTCATTTGTAAAGCAACTAGATTTTCAGAAAATATTTTATGATCTTTATAATAAGGTTTTGCAATAAACATTTCAGCACAATTAATTTTATGTCCAATTCGCTCCCAGTGTGATACTAGCTTAACATCTACTCTTCTATCCACATTTTCCATGGTTTTTCCATATATGCTATTATTATTTATTTAATAATTATTTTTGTCAAAATCATTTTTTGAAGAATTTCTTAATTGTGTATTTAAATCAACATATTTTTTAAGCCAAGGGGCTTGTGTAAATTTTACAGCTCTATAAATTTTTGTAAGTGTTAAACCAAAACGCAAACATTCTTTCAGATACTTATAATGAATTACATATTTTGTTTTGTTTTCCAAATTTGGTATTAGTTTTGAACATTTTGAATTAGGAGGAATTATATTTTCAGGACAGAAAGGTAAATCATTATGTGCATCATACAAATTTTCTGAATATTTTAAATCTACTTCTAAAACATAACCTGTTTCTGCTGTGTCAGATAAATTGTAAATATTTTTTTGAAGGTTAATAATTTCTTCTTCAGAAACCCAAACAAAATCTTTTTGAGGTAAATATTGACTCATTGCATAACCATACAAATTGGTTGCATCTAAATAAATTATATATTTTTCTTGTTCATCAGAATTAAAATCATCAAGGAATGGGTTATTTGCAACTGATTTCCTATTTATACAAGTACTAACTCCCCCTCTAACGCCACTTTTAAAAAAATGTAACATATTCGGATCTGTTAAAAGTTCTAATTCTACACCGGTGTGCAATAGCATGGCGTCCCAGCTTAATCCTGGAGCAGTAAAATAATGTGCAGGTTCTAGATTATATGTTGTAAGACAAAGATTTCTATAATTTTCAAAAATATCGGCCTGTAACAATACATCCGATTTTAAATAAATGTCTGAATAATCTCCAAGCGTTTGACATTGAAACATATCCCAAATTTCTTTGGCACGTTGATATTCCAAATCAGATACGTGTTCCTCTTTTAATTCATTATAAAATAATTCTGCAGCTGGTAAACTTATATCATTAAATTTTGATACATCATCAATGTATGAATAAGGAAATATACCTTTTTTTCTAATATTTTTAAAATGTAAATTATTTGGATATTCTTTTTTGATTTCTAAACATTGTGAATCATCCAGAATGCCTGATAAGTTATCCAATGATGCTGGTAGAAATTGTAGAGAGTCAATAAATCTAAGTTTAATATATTTATCCCTTATTTTTCCATTCTTATACTTTATTTTGTCTACTAGTAAATATTTACTGAAAGAAATATATTTTTCCTTATTCATGGGAATAACATCAATTTGTTCACGATTACAACATAATGATTTTATAAAAAGGTGACTATCATAATTTTTTAAATTATGCATAACGATTGGAACAAATTGTGGTATTTTAAAGTTTAAATTGCATGTTGAGTGTGCAGCACCTCTAAATTTACCAGTAATGTGGCAATGATCTTTTACTTTATCAAAATTATGTGTAAATATTTTCTTACAAATATGACAGTGGGTTGATTGTTGAAAATTGGTTAACTCAGAAACAGTTAGCTTTGACATGGGATTAATATTTTTTAAATATTTTGCATACAACAATTTAATGTCTATTTCTAAATCTTGTACAAATTTCTCCACACAATCAAAACCCCTATATAAATTAAATTTAGAATCACCATCATCAAATGCTTGAAATGAAGATTTAATATAGTATGCGAATGAGTGTGGTATATGTTCAAACTTTTTTAAAGTATAAGATTGAGAAGGATTTTCTACCGAGCCGCTTGGGACTGGCTTTAAAGCACATTCAAAATCAGCGTACACCACAAATGGCACTCTCATTTGTTTTTGAATATTTTCAAATTTTAAAATATTTTCCGGCACCATATTGCCAAATTTATCAGTTATAATATTTTTTGATGGCAAATCATTTCTTACAAAATTGCAATCATTTTTCGTATGTTCCTCTAAAATATTTTTGGTAACAAAAAACTGCAAACATCCATCACAGAAATATTTTCTATGGTTATGATTATTAACTTGGCTTGAAACCAACCGAGAAAGATTGCTTATATAGCAATAATGATATTTTACACATCCTAAATCATCAATTTCTGACAATAATAATAAATTTATGTGTACATTATATTTTACTTTGTGAAAATGTAAAGGTCCAATAACCTCATGAAAGTGTACCCCATTTTTATAAGTACGTTCCAAACCATAAACATTTATTGATATTTTATTTAACTCTTCAAATTTTGCAACATCCTGAAGAGATACCGGAAATTCTATACCTTGAAAGTTGAATAGCTGTCTAAAGTCTGGATACGATGCGGGATTTCGTGGATCTCCTTTGTAAAAAGCTGACACAACTGCATACCCAAAACAAAAGTCGTCGGTGTTTTGTACATTTACAATGGCTTTTTTGCGACTAATTTCTTCTGGCAGACGTAAGAAAGAAGAACATCTCAATGGATTGTACTTATTCACATTCACTTCAAGGTGAAGAATTTGTTGCAGAATCCATCCTGAATTAAAAAAAGATTAATATCACTGTATTTTGATTTTTTTTTTTTTTTTTTTTTTTTTTTTTTTTTGATAAAAGGAAATAAGTTAAGATATTAAAACAAATTTATTTAAAATTACCTGAATCACGTTCTGCAAACTCATCTAGTTTTCCGTTTATTATCGCAACCAATTTATCATAAAACATATTTATATTTGTAGAGTGTGTTACTACTTCAAACTGGGTATTGTGAGATTTAATTTCGCCTGTTTTAGTACTTGGTAAATAGTATAATCCAAACAACTCCATATTAACTTTAACAACTTTGTGCTTTTCCAACTCATGTTGAATTACTTTAATTACTTTATCTCTAATGGAATCTTTGAATTCATCTATATCAACAAAATGTTCTTTGGAATATATTTTATATGAAATAATTCTACATTTAAAAGCACTCCTTATTATTTCTATTCCAGGTTCCAATAACTCGACAACTTTTAATTTGTGATTATTGGATTTTAAATGAGCTATCCAGCCAGTTTTAGAGACATTCACATCACAGTCTGGACAATGTTGTAATTCTTTGGTTGAAAAAAATGTCTTCGTAACTAAAACAGAATTTCTTTTTACCACAAGTTTCATAGTAATAAAATTGACAAGATTTGAAGAAAAAATATGAATTTAAAAATTATACATAGATTTAAAAAAAAGGTTTAAAAGAACTCACCATCAATTATGTAACCATCGGGATCAGTCATATTTTCATGTGTCTGTCTAATATGTCGTACTATATTACTTCTTTTTGTAAACTCGCTTAGACATAGTGTGCAAAGGAGAGTCATTGTACGACTGAGAAAGCGTATAAAATATAAAGTATATAAAACACTTTTTAAAATTTGATTTAAAAAAGATGGGTGGGAGAACTAGTTATCTTTAGATGTGAAACATGAATTAAAAAACGTATTTCCACAGATATTTAAAAGATTTGCCTGCCTATTTAAAAATCCTGTCACGAAATTGGACTTTAAATTTTTACAAGCGTCGCCTAAAGAAATGTGGTTATGGAATAATGATTTCATTATTCCACAACTACGTCTCATATCCCTATCAGATAAATTTTTTTTAGGTTTAGCCTTTAAAAATTTATCAAGTCCGCTTTGACATGAAGTTTCACAAGCTTTGTAAAATTTCCTACTTCTTAATTTTGGCTCTGATGTAATGGGTGGAGAATCAACTTCTAATTTGAGAATACTAGTTACTTTGTTCGGGTTTGTTTCGGTTTGTTTGTTCGGATTTGTTCGGATTTGTTCGGGTTTGTTTGTGTTTGTCGTTTTGTTTGTTTGAATTAATAAGCTAAAATGACCAGAATTGAGGTTTCCAGTAAATAGTAAATTAACTGTACTTTGATGTTCCATAGACGTTATAATTGTTGGCTTATCATTATTAACAGTAAATATATTTAAGTTAATTTTGTAGACATCTGAAATAGCCAAACATTCAGCAGAAGTTCCAAAGGTATAATTTTTGGACATTAAATTAATATAATCGTCTTTATCAGTATTATCATGAAATAAATAGTTCTTAAAGAAATCCCAATTTTTAGTAATATGTTGTACAGCCGCAGCTCTGACCATTTTAAAATTCTCTTGGGTTCCAAATAGAAATAAACTAATAGATCTAAAAAGACAGTTTCCATCTGGAATAATCTCAATTTTTTGAAAATCGTTACAAGTTGGCTGATATAATTTTGTGTTAAAATCTAATAAATTTAATGTATGTTTTTCTGAAAAAATAAAAGCTGTTTCATCGACTTCAGAAACTGGTGTGATAGGTGAAAATACTTTATCAATTTTTGAACTAGTCTCAGTAATAAAATTTTCATCTTTAATATCAGCTGAATTAATTGTGGAAATAGTAATTGTATTATCGCTTGATACATTTTTTAAACAGTTGAATAATTTTGGAAGAATGTCGTCCTCATTAAATGTAGGTTGGGGAGATAACTGAATCACATTAGTTTCAGAAGGATTAATTTCTAAGTTGATAGTCTCACATGAATCTTCATTATATAAAACAATTAAATTGTCAGCCATATCAAGCGCATCGTCTAAAATTAAATCTTCTGTTTTAATATCTTTAAATAAATCGCATGTGTTACTATCATACAAATCAAGCTGATCTATTTGTTCAGTAGTCATTTCACAAAGCTTGCAATCCATCATATCATGGATCAGACAACAATATTTTAAATCAAATGCAGTTAAGTCTAAAAACTGGTCCATACTTACAGAAATATGTTAAAAAACTCTTCGTAGAATATAGAATTAAAGGGTGTTATAAGGTGGTAAATATGTCACAAATGTCACAAGTATGTCACAAGCACAAGTATGTCACAAGCACAAGAACAACAGAAAGAAGCCGAAAAACGACACAAAGAAGCGTACTCGAGCTAGACTAAAGCTGTAATGCCAAACGAAGAGAATACAAGCCCGCAAAAAACCTCTGGTGGGATCGAGCTCGTACCGCCGTACCAGGCTACCGACCGGTACCACACAATACATCTAATCTTGATTGGATTTCATTATCCCCCATCGGAAAGTAGATTTTTTCTTCCTTGTGTATGGAATCCATCTCTTCTCGCCCCGCATTAATATTATTAACACTATTTTCAATGTATATTGCCGCTTCTAAACTCATTTTAACTTCTTTTTACTATAATATAAGTTTTCACTTTGTTTGATTGTTGAACAGCTTATGAGTTGCAACTAAAACTTTTGAGCTTTTATGCACCTCTCCTTTCTCTTTTTCCCTCTCCTACTACTTATCGAAGTGGGAGTAATATTGGTGGGGGGAGCTTGGGTAGAAATGGAGGCGTGACCAGGAGAGGGGATAGTTAATCATAGGCGGAGCCAAGAGTGGGAGACAGCCAATCAGCGTAGAGGTGGGCGGTGTCAGGAGTGGGGGTTGACCAATCAGCGTGCAGGTGGAGGTGGTCGACCAATCAAAAAAGAGGTGGGAGGAGCCAAGAGTGGGAGAACAACCAACCAGGTGGCCGGTTCTGGAGGAGTGGGGGGATCCTCCAGAACCGGCCAAACATACCTACTGGCCTGAAACACTGTTGTCTGTTTACCTTGCAATGATAAATTCAATTCGTTCAGTTTTTGAAAGATATCCGCCATAAAAGACAATCGGAACAACCAAGTTTTATCATACAAACGGTCCTTCAAATTAAAAGAAGTATCTGCTGAAAGAAACATTTGTAACTCGGCTCTAAGTTCAAATAGCCTTGTTAAAGTTTTACCCCGAGACAGCCATCGCACTTCTGTATGGAGCAGCAGTGTTTTATGTTTGCTGCCATAATCTTCACACAATAATGAGAACAATCGGGATTGTAGTGGTCGTGATTTGATAAAATTAATTATTGTTACCGCTTCATCCATAACTAATTTTAGATTTGACGGCATTTGCTTCATCGCAAGTGCTTGTCTATGCAGAATACAATGGCTGGAACTACAATTAGGCGCTTTATTTTTTATTCGTGACACTGCTCCTGCTGTTTTACCTGTCATCGCCTTGGCCCCATCTGTACAAATGTCAATGCAATTGTTCCAACTGAGATTATTTTCTTCAAAAAATATATTTATTTTAATAAAAATTTCTTCCCCGGTAGTGTTTGTGAGCAGCGGTGAACACATAAGCATGTCTTCTTCAAAAGAACTTTCATATGGATATCTCACGATAACCAGCAAGATAGCCAAACCAGCGACATCAGTTGACTCGTCCATTTGCAAGGCGAATCGTGTTTTTTGTAGACGTGTAACTAGTTCTTGTTTGACGTAGCTTGCCAGATCATGGATTCGCCGTGAAACAGTATCGTTTGATAGGGGCACAGTAGAAAGATGCTTTGTAGATTTTTCATCGAGCATACATTTTGTTATGTCTAATACACATGGCTTTATTAAATTCTCAGCGATAGTGTGCGCTTCACCTGCTTGTGCAATGCGATAGCTAACTTAATATGATGCCTCCGTGGCCTTTTCGTTGATAGTTTTTGTTACATGCATCATATTTTTTTGACTTTCCCATAACTGATCTTTTTTACGAACAAAAAATTCTTTATTCTTGTCTTTAGACTCGGGGTGTACAGTTTGTAAATGTCGGCGCAATTTGGCAGGTGCCATGGAACTATTAGGAAGCAGTTTACTACATAGCATGCAGAGAGGTGAGCCGTTGGAATCAACAAATCCGAAACTGATATATGATTCATCATACTTCGTCTTTGAAACCGTCGAGCTTGACGTCGTGGCATCATCGTCTGGATCGGTGATTGCTATATTCTCCGCGCGTACTGCTTTTGAACATTCAGCGTCATTAGAAGATGTTGTTGCAACACGTTTAACACCTTTAAGCCAACGTTCCATTCTTCTTTATTTATAATGTTACACGTCAGGATCGTGGGGTCTAAATAATGCACAATCGTTACTGCGTATAAGAGACTAAGTTTAGTACAATGAAGAAATGTATAAAACTGAGACAACAGAATACAGCAGGCAGTAGAACAATGAACACTAGTTTCTCGCTAGCGAGCTTGTAAGTAGGTAGGTAGGAACTTATCGCTCTGAACGCTAATCGTCAACTGACTGAAATAATCAGTAATTTAAATGTACACACCTGAGTCACGTTCTGCAAATTTATCGAGTTTTCCATCAATTATTCCCATAAATTTTTCATACAATATAACTATATTGGTAGACTCAGTTACAACTTCATATGCTGTGTTGTGTGATTTAATTTCAGAAATCCAAGAAGTTGGTAAATAATATAATCCAAACAATTCCATATTCACGTTTATAGCTCGATGTTTCTTCAAGGCAGTTTGAATAACTTTAATAACTTTATCAGTAATGTTTTCTTGAAATTCCTTTAAATTCACAAAGTGTTGTGGGGAAGATATTTTATATGAAATAATTCTTTCTTTAAAGGCACTATTCAACACCTCTATTCCAGGCTCGCAAGCTTTACAGACATTTAATTTATGAGCATTTGATTTTAAATGTGCTCCCCAACATTTATTAGAGATTTTGACATCACAGTCGTCACATCGACGAATCCCATCTTGTGTGGAAAAATTTTTATTTACTAAAAATAATAAATTTTTATTAGTTAAAAGATAAAAAAAAAATTTCCATTTTTTATATTTTTTTTTTCAATTTTTTTTCATTTTTTATATTTTTATTTTTCAAATTTTTATTTTTCAAATTTTTATTTACTAAAAATAATAAATTTTAATTAGTTAAAAGATAGCGTGGTAAAAGTTAACAACTTACCATCAATTATGTAATCATCAGAATTTGCTACATAGTTGTTATCCAAGCAAACTTCTTTAACATGTCGAACCACGCTTCTCTTTTGTTTAAATTCGCGTAAACACAGTGTGCACAAGAAAGACATTTTTTATACTGAGGAATTTGCGTGTGGGTATTAGTATAAACACTGAAATTTTTTATTTGAAAATAATCTGGTGGGGGGGATGAATTTAAAGATTTATTATGAATCTACTGATCCAAAACATGGATTGAAAAATATATTAGCACATTTTTTTAAAAGATCGCCTTGCCGTTTAATAACTTTACCAAGATTGACGCTTCTTAAATTTGAACAAGTTTCACCTAAAGAAAAATAGTTGTGAAACATTGATTTTACAATTCCACAACTCCGACGCATATCTTTGGACGAAATGTCTTTTTTAGGTTTGGCTTGCAAGAATTTATTAAGTTCAGTCTTATAGGGAATGTTCACCCACTTTGTAAACGTTTCTCTTAATAATTTTGGGGGGTGATGTAACGACAATTTCAGATGGTGTAAATACAATTGGAAAGGGATTTGAAACAGCAACAGGTTCAATTAAACCTAATTCTGTTTCTTGTTTTACAATATCATAAACTTCAACTGTTCCGCAAAAATCTCTTACACCCGAATGCAGCGTTTGTGGTTTGTAATCCCAGTTCCCCGATCCAGTTTTTGTAATCTGTTATCCGTAGCTATGCGTCGTCATTAGATTATCTAATCCGGATTAGAAATCTGACAACGACGGAATCGCACAATTTGTTGATGATGTCGAGGATATCTAGGTCATCATCAATGAATATTTCATCCTCTATAAACTCCATTTTATCCCGAAATAATAAAAAAAATTGCAAAAAAATCCAACACTTACAAAAAAATAGTACCAAAATTTGACTTTGAAGTTAGATGTCGATCGCTAATCCAGGGCAATCCACGCTTCGTTGACCGATTAGATAAGCTGAAGCTTAAACTACATTTTTCTTGCGGCGCATGTAAACATTTAACCTAATCCTGGATTACCTAACTAATCCGCAAAAGTTGCTTACGATGCATTCGGGTGTTAATGTTTTATCGTAAACATGAACAAGATGTGTCGTAAATTGTAATTTAGGTGTTCTTGGCAACACCTCAATATTAAGCGGAGTCTGCTCATTAAGCACCTCTATTAAATTTAAACACGGCTTATTTTTGTATGCGATTGTTTCATTTATATCCACATCGGAAATAGGTGAATATGCGAAATAGTTGGTAGTGTCGCGGTCGGGTGTCGCAAATTTCATTTTTTTCGATTTTGGTTCAGTTACATCACCGGAATCTTTAAAATCATCATAATTTATAGTTGAAATCAAATTTTGCGTGGATGTGTCTAATATAGTGTCTACACAAGAATATAGATTGTCAAACATGTCAGGGGTGTTTAGTCCAGAACTTGTAGGTAAATTAAATTTTGAATTTTCGTCAACAGTATTATAAATATCCAAATTCACACCTTCAAAATCAAAAGTACAGTATTGCCCGAAATAAACAGTACTGAACTTGTAATCGTATTATATATTTAAAAAATACATATTATTGACACTTTATTATATGTTCTAAATGTGCACCTCCTCGTTCAAGACAGACTTCATAACGATGTTCTAAGTTTCTGGTCATGTTATTGAATAAGGGTTGTCTCAGAGCTGCGAAGAAGACTCTAACGGCATCCTTTAATTCATCGATGGTTTGTGGTGCCTGTTTGAAAACGGCATTTTTAGCCATGCCCCAAATGTATGCGTCTGGAGGTGTGAGGTCTGGAGAATGTGAAGGATAAGGGAAGTCAGTAAATCGTGAAATGAATTTGCTTGGAAAATTTTCTTGAAGAAATTGACGAATTGCGGCAGCAGTATGGCAAGTTGCCCCGTCCTGCTGAAAAAATTGGTTTCGAAATGCCAAGTTACGTGCACGACAGAATGGACGTAGATCAGGGATAAATCGTTGTTAAGATGAATTTTACGTAATATTGATTTTTAAATATTAAGTATTGATTTGCCCATGGACCCAAGGTGGTAGACTTTCAAAAAGTGACTCGAAACTGGACCTCTTAATAAATCACTGCCTTTTAGGGTGCCGACTAACTCCTTTAAAACGGAGAGTCGTGTGGGTAAACTAACTAAATAAAGCGCCACCTGTTTTGGGGGCCCTTAAAGTCAAGGCAGTGATTGGTCACAAACAATAAAACAGGAAACGAATCATAAAAAAGACCACTTGTTTCAAAACAACTAAATTTAATTAAGTACCACCAAAGAATAAGTTTTCCACTACTACAAAATGATAAGATAATAGATTACATTATAAAACAGGCTGGACCTTATACAGCATAATAGCTCAAAAATAAAACACGGAAATGATATTGGCTAAAGCCCCAAAGCGGACGCACCCTTAGGTTACCTCCTCTGTGGAGTCTTTTAAAATTCGAAAGTCGGCTCTGTCAAGTGCCAGCTGTTTTTGAAATCCGAAAGGTAAAATAATAAATTTGAACGGAAAAGGGGTTATGTAATCTTGTTCCCCAGTAAAATGCAGTTTAAAAGTATTGATAAGTGAGTTTTGGCGATTATAAAGTGTAATTGTGATTACTATAAGGCCTACACAACATTATACCACAACATATTTATCGTAAATGCATTTTTATCTAGCGCAAATAGGCCTACTTACTCCAGCTTACAGTGCATGTACAGCATGTTACTTATTTAGTCATAACGTAATTTCATCAATATACATAATTAGTGCCGCAAAATATACGTAAAATATACTACAAAGAAGAAAGGTTAGTTAAACGATATACAGTATAAGTAATATGACAGTAATATATCGACCTAAAAAGTTGGCCGAGGCTTGAACATAAAGTGTATTATTAAAACTGGGGTTATCAGAAATGGAACGTTACAAACACAGAAAACCTGAGATCTTCAAGGCTTCTTGGAGACAGATGGAACATCTTAGGCTTCACAAACTGCGAGACTGCTTTCTACGTAGTAGTGCTCAATGTCTGGACTAGGACCCGGAGCATATATGGTCAAATGTCTGCAGAAAGAACGAGGCTACAGTAGTCATGAAGAGGCAGGAATCATCCAGAACTTACAGGAACCATCACAGAACAGGAAGAATAACAAAGAAAGAGGTAGAAGAAGTACCAAGAAAAAAAAAGAAGAAAAAGGCCTGTAACAAAACCATGTTTTAGAGAACATAATCAGAAAGGTAGGAGTTTAAATGTTATTTTAATGGCTTATTTACTGATATTGGCTTATTTAAATAGAGAATACAAATGGGGGACTTACCGAGGATGGTGGATGGCCTTTTTGTTGAACAGCAATTCAGAAAATTGAGGTTTAACCTATAGCACCTGTATTTAAATCGCCAACAATAGGCACATTGACGCAGGAAACGTTCTGCCACCAATATACGGGCTAGGACACTCAATAAACTTATTATAACTGGCAAAAATGCCCTGGGAAGCCTCAACACGCACACTGCAAGAGGACTTTTTTCCCACTAAATAGTTTTTCTGTCTAGAAAAAGGCGGTAAGTTCTGGCGTCGGATTTTTAGGGATTTTTACTTGATAACCAAATGATTGACATTTTGACACCTAAATATTGACATTTCAAAACAATAATAAAGTATTTTAAATCTGTATATTTCTTATTAATTTGTGCCTAATTATGTCCAAAACGGCCAGATAAAGTAATTCTCTTTCAAATAACCTCAGTAAGGTACAGTCATTTTACAGAGAAAGGGTCTCCTATCAACTTAACCAAAATGTTTACGTTGCCTTGTCGATACTAACTTAACTAATTTTAGGGCTCGAAACAATAATAATACAATAACAATACCAAGTGGAGTAGTAAACAGGCTATGGGAACTTCTATGGAATGTCAAGAGGGATGACAGTAAGCTTTCTTTGGAATAGTGACAACTTATGCACTCGACAAGTACTTCGTGATAGGATATCAGGTATGCTATGATAAATTAATTAGTAATCAACTGGAGGACTAGTTAACCATTACTATATGCTAAAACCTTTAATGAACCTGCTCTATGAATGTTTTACCTAAATTTGCAAATAAAAACTATACCAGTGACCGATAAAATACTAATTTCATTATGTTATTTTTAGAAAACGAAGCACTCTGCAAGAAGCATTACTAGAGGTAACAATACTTATAAGATATTGAGATGTAC
Organism: Polydrusus pterygomalis; assembly: GCA_963969555.1. Taxonomy (NCBI): domain Eukaryota; kingdom Metazoa; phylum Arthropoda; class Insecta; order Coleoptera; family Curculionidae; genus Polydrusus; species Polydrusus pterygomalis. The sequence goes on along the minus strand of OZ018378.1, from coordinate 119,213,473 downwards.
AAAAGTAGTGGCAATAAATTGAAGATTTATAGTAGTGGTAACTTATTTTATTTCAATAAAACAACTTGTGGAGGACTGGGTAAGTGAATACTAATTATTTATTTACAATTTAGGGTGGGGAAAAATAAAACCGTTACATCGTGTTAAAATGTGTCTGTACCTCTGTTGATTAAGGCCAGAGAACAGGCCCCGCCCCCATTGAAAAACGGGTATAAAATAGCATGCAAAACAGGGGTACTTGTTGATCACACGTCTTTTAAACTATGGGTTTTACATACCTAAAATTTTGGTGAGGTGTCACAGAAGGTTGGTAGATTATCATGAAGTAAATCGCTTTTCGAAAAAAGGTATAAATAATAAAGAAATTACACTTGAAAATCACATACTTTTGCTTTTATGCTCTTCATGACCTCGACAAGAAAATCACTTATATACAGAAGTCCACAAATAAAACACAAATTCGCCATACTTCTTAATATTCACTACAACTTTATGTTCCTCTAAAAACCAATTTTTTTGTTAAATGTTCGCACAATTTCGATTTGTGTGAAAAAAACTTGCTCAAAGCCTATTTTTCTTTTATTCGGTCAGCTGTTAGTAACTTTTAGGGATATTTGGTTTTAACCAATATAAAATCTATAGAAATCTACCATTTAGTCGGTTTAAGCGGTTTCCGCTAGGTGTCGGTCCGATTTATGTCCCTTTAGATTATTTCATTCAGAAAAATCCGTTATGTCGGCTTTACACCATAATAACGCAATTTTAAATTTCTATTTTATGACGCCTTTCTTTTGTAGATTACTATGCATTTACCACTAAGCTTGTTTATCTCGGTTTTAGTTCTGTGAAAATAAGCTAATTTATTTTTTTTAAATAAAAAAATTAAAACCATAGAGTAAAAGTGTACCTTAATATTTTATTTTACGATAATAATTACACTAGATATATTTTTTGTTACGTTATCTTTATACTTCTTTAATTATTCTCTCATCCATTTTGTTGTGCCTTTGTCAGTCGTATGAGTTTTTAAACCATCAGCATGTAGATATGTGTTTCTGTAACTGATCCTAGAAAAATATAGGCATGTTTTAAATATAGGTAAAAAATAGGTATAGCCAATCACACATTGCTGCCCTTTAATATTTTAATAGTTTGTTGAGAATAAGTAAAACAAAATGTATAAAACATTGATTCATGTGTCAACCAAGTCATTAATTCTTGACAAAATATGTATAAATTTACAAGAAAAACCTATGCTATACAGGACGTGGGACAGAATTATAAAGTACTTTAAGACTTTTTTTTTCACTGGATACCTCCTCGAGAGCAAAGTAAATCATCACCATTTTCAGATAATTGGTGTAAATTTTACAGGCACAAGCACTGAAAAATTCCTCAAATAGGTAATACCTATTTAAGCCAAAAAAAACTATTCAAAATCCCGTTAGTTGATTTTATATGTAGTAAAAATTAAATAGCAGGACTCTGAATAACCTTTTCGACTAAATATCACGTTAAAATAAAATACTCTATATTATTGTTTGTCTAGCCTCGAAGAAAATGAAAAATAAAACTCGGACATGCAAATGACATTTTCATTAAAATATTAAATTACCATTTGAGTCTGTCTTAGAATTCCTCGTAATCTGCTGATCGAGTGCCTCGTTTACTGGTTTTTCATTCATTCTCTACTTGAAGCTTTCTCAGCAATGTGTGTATTTTCAATAAAAATATCTACTTCCATTGTCAGCGTGGAAAAGTGGAAAGGCCTGGGTAAAATAGCTAACCTAAAGGTGACAACAAAATCTTGTCTTCAAAATTCATTCTTTCACATCACATAACGAACAGCTGATCTAAAACAAAAATACCACAATGCAAAAAACACTTCACAATACCTGTAACTACAAAAGGTAATTGTGATGAACACACACAGGTTTGTGTAAATATTATTCGGAACAAAGAAATGCACAACACTGGTACGCTACAACAACGAAAGAAGACTTATATGCGACTGAGAAACGTGAGAGCGGATGAGGCCCGTCTGGGAAGTAGGAATGTGGTATGGGCGGTACCTGTCTGGGACGAAAGTCGGTGACCCGGGTTGACCGCAGAACGGCAGCGCGAAGTCAATTTATTTTTCAGTCAAGTTTTTTTTTTTCCATTTTTTATATTTTTTTTTTAATTTTTTTTTTCCATTTTTTATATTTTTATTTTTCAATTTTTTTTTTGGGGGCGGGATCTTTTTTATTGGGAGGAGGTTGCTATATATTATTGCATCACTCGCTTATTCTTCAGTACTACCATACATCCAATACATACAATAATAACGACGATCAACCATGAAAGTTTCCATACATGATGAGAAGTTACGGGAGCAAGTTTCAAAGATGTCGTTTCCCGAATTTAGCGACTTTTGCTCGAAAGTGTCGTCCCACTCGGAGAAGTTCCTGATGGATCTGTGGAATCCCAACCAGACCGAATTCGCCAACGAACTTACCAGTCATGACGACTACAATGACGGCTACAATGACATCCACGATCATCGATGACGGCAATTCAGCGGAGTGTGACTTCGTATTTCGATAATTGTGCTAGTGAGGTGCTAATACTAAATGATTATGCCACCATGTGCGATAAAGCCGCCAGACACCAGCCAAGGCGTACCAGACACCAGCCAAGGCATACCAGACACCAGCCAAGGTCCACCAGGCACCAGTCAAGGCCCACCAGACAGCAACCCATTAGAAAATGCAAAAAGGTTTTTAACTATATGTATAATTTTTAGAAGTGTAAATTTTTGTTTAAATAAATGTTTTTATACCTTATACCCCATTATTTTTTCATATTTATAACCAACATACATTTAATGCGCAAGACTAAAATCATATTCATGGAGTTTAAAACTGATTTTTTTAATTAAAAATATTATTTAATCGTAAACCATGGCAGAGTGTTGTACTTCGGATATTTTTCTTGATATACAAGGTTATAATTGCTCTTTTTTTTACATTCCTAAAGAGGTTGCAATTTATGATGGTATTCGTCTTTCAAATTTTTTATTAAAACCTCCATTTAAACGAAGCATGTTGTCTGCTGTAGATGATAAGATTGTTACATGGTCTGAAGAATATCATGGTCTAAATTGGGAGTTAGGACATATAGACTTTAACGAAATTGATAAAATTTTAAAAAATGTTTATTTTTCATTCAATAATCCAAAAATATATGTAAAAGGAGTGGAAAAGGCGAAATTTTTAAAAGGTATTTTAGACTGTGAAAACATTATTAGTATTCCAGTTACTAATGAACCAAAATGAAGTAAATACAAAAGAATTCCAGAGTGTTATTTTCATAAAACGGTACAAGCTTGGCATTGTGCATCCGCCAATGTAAAACTATTATATACTTATAGGAATTGTAACTAATAAAGGTGTAATTATTTTAAAGTTTTTACTTTATTATCTTCCATCTTTAGGATTGGGTTAGGATTGGATTAGGATGGGATAGGATTGCGACATTGGGGTTGTTCGGGAGAAAAGTATAAACCAAAAAGTAAATTATAAAATTATTTATTAATAGTAAACATTTTTGAAATCATTAAACAAAAAATAATTAAATATAAAATAGGTAAAAGCTATATATAATTAGTCAATATATTATAAAGCATAAAAATAACAATTTTAACATTAAGATAATATAATGCACACTGCTGGCATCAAATGCTATCCTTTAAAATGGCTTTATCGATTACATGGCTTTTGATTTTTTGGGAAGTTGGTTTCGTACACATTATGCAGACCTCTGGTGAAATAATTTGGTATAAATGTTGATCACACACTTTACATTTTAATTCGTTTTCACAACAATCCATGGCATGTTTAGAGTGGGTATTGACGTGTATATGCTTGCCACAGGGTTGCTCAATCGCACACAAATAATAACAATGGTGACAAACACTATACATACCACCACCCACAGATGTTATTAAAATGTAGGACTGCATAACGCATACTTCTCGCTGTAAATAATTGGCTTTTGCAGCGTCTGAAGCGTTAACTTTTTTGATATTAACCAACGCTTTTTCCCCGCAACCGCTTCCCAGAACTTCATCCTCGACCCCTGAATCCTCAGCATCTTCGTCGTCGGCCTCATAATTATATATGTCTACATCTACCAATGTATTCAGTCGTGACTGTATCTCATTGCTCTTCATTGGAAAATAGATTCTCTCTTCTTTGTGAATAGAGTCCATCTGTTCTCGCTCTCCATTACTAGTTGCACTTCTTTCTATGTATATCGCTGATTCTAAACTAATTTTATTTCTTTTTATTAACTTTTACACTTACGACTTTAAAACTTTTAGACTGTTGGACAGCTTATGAACTTAAGACTTGAGACTTCAGATTTTATACTATGCTCCATTCCCTTACCAGAAGTGGGGGGTGCTAACTAATCAGAGACGGTAATAATAAATTGGAAGCTTGTGGGCGGGGTCATAGGAGGGGGTATTGGTGGGGGTGCTAATATCATATACGGTACCTAGGTATGAGAATAATAAATTGGAAGCTTGTGGGCGGAGCCATAGGAGGGGGAATGACCAATCAGGTGCCTTTATGGTATGGGAGGGATATTCAAATGGAGGGGATCGACCAATCAAAAGGTATTGGCCGGTGCTCAATGCACCCCCCACCACGGACGGGTGGAGGGGGGTCGACCAATCAAAAAAGGGGTGGGGGGTGCATTGAGCACCGGCCAACTATCTACTCGCGCGATCGCCGCTTTTATACTTAGTCCTAGACTCGATCTCGAATATTCTCGAAAATACTCGAGTCGGCGCCTTTGATAAACAAAAAGCAAAAATAAAAAGAGAAATATAAAAATTGCGTTGTAAACAATTCAGAGGCGGCTTTTATCAAAGGGACTGCGCGCTCACAAGTATACAAGTATACATGTTGATACCAAACTTATGAGATATTGTACCAGCTATTGTAACACATGTTTATACAAATACAAATAAATAAATAAATATACCTACGCGCGGCCGCGGAGTCAAAACGTTCGACCAGAGAGAGGTGTTTTGATTTTTTTTCTAAATTCTTGAGGAACCCCTACAGAGGTATCGCGGAACCCTAGGGTTCCGCGGAACACACTTAGAGTATAGCTGTTCTACACCATATATACGTCTGCAGTGAAGCACAAACTGCTTTAGCACTTCTTGTGTTACATTACAGCCATAATTTTGAAAATGTCGAGTGGACACTAAAATTGAAATAGAATAATGGTAATAAAAAATGTTCATTTAGAGACTTATCCATTTTTTTTAAAACAACAGGGCCAAAGTATAATAAAAAAGTCCTAAATTTCGTTGATTTCCAATTAGACAATTCTCTTAAACTCCTGGGTTTACGATTAAATTCTTTTGGTACCTATATAAACTCTCAAATTTATTAAAAGTTGGGATATTTCTTTGACCATTTGAGCTTTGAAGCGGACCTTTAAATCCCCACCCACCCATGACAATAACATTTTTCGCATAACACCCAAACAAACAGAATGCATGTAATCTAATGGAAAAGCTGATACCAACCCGATATTTAAGGCGGCTAATGGAGACAAATTATTATGATGCTCCTCATCAAGTTGTAATCGAAATGATTTATTGGTTCTTTTTGGTGCATCTACTCCCGTTAACACAATTCTTCCATTGATGTATTCGCCTACTTCCGTACACCGATCACAAGATGAATAACCGCCATGCGATTTCGTACATTTAATAAAGGAGCGTGCTGGAGCATCGCAAATAAAGCTATGAATTATAACTTTGTTTATTGTGCCATTGAAAACAAATCCGTTTTCAAGAAAATTTAGCAATTCATTTATAAAATCTTCTAAAAAATCGCTAAGAGGTGATGGTTTGGATTTTCCTGAAAATAAACCAATCACAAAAGGATTCGATAAAAGGTATTCATTCTTTAATTGGCCAAGAATGGGCCAGAATTGTGTACTAGAACTGCGAAATAATGGTAGACCATCAATATTAAATGATATTTTAAAATCTTTAAATTCGTAAGTAAAATTTTGTAAAATAAACTGTTTCAGGTTATTACCTAACCCATGGTGATAATAATAGCCATTACCCAATTGCTTATAAACAGTTTTTGTAGGAGTTTTTAGTAACGTTCGAGCATCTACTGGTAAATCAGGATGAATTGTTTTAAGAAATGATAACAGACCACTAACTGTTGTAACGTTAAAACGTCGTTGTTAATTTTAATGTTGTTGTTAAACGTCACTTGGGTGCCCCAGAAACTCAGTTTGTTTCGTTAGAGAGCCAAGGGTCGTGAGGTTTTTATTTTTAATTTATTATCCAGATTTTTATTTTGGGCGCCAATCGAGAGAAGATCTCGATAAAGAGAAAGAGCAAAGAAAATAGAGAAAGGATGTAGAATTTAGAGTTATTCCAATATTAACTGCATACGAAGTGCCTAAATAAAACACAATAAAATTCGTTTGATTAGTAAATTCTATTATCTTATCAAATTTCAATAAATAGTGAGTATAAGTACAACCAGGCTCTCAAGGAACCTCAATATTAAAAAGAGGTAACTACACTACATCAGCTAGGTACATGAAAGCACACTACGCATTAAAATAACATTAAGGCTTAAAGCTTAATAAACAGCAAATATCAATACACATAGGCACTCAAAAAGCATCAACACTCTAAGGGGTAACTACCCTACATAAGCTAGGTACACTACGGTATACTACGCATTAAAATAAAACTAAAGCTTTAAGCTATAAATAAATCACTCCTTAAGTGACAAATACAACTCTATACTAAAACCTCAGTAAAAATAATATAGGTGCAAAACCGATATAAAATTTAGTAGTGTATCACAGATCATACTACAAATTAAAATAGATAAGAGCCAGAAGCTATTTAGTAACGTTTCAATTATCAGTTATTGCCAACTTATGCTCAAAAGCTCTCTGAGAGGTGGGGAGGAACTATATAAATTTTGAATTGACTAACTAGTATCATGAATTAATATACATTAAAGCTCAAAGCTTTTAGGAACGGGTTCAATAAACAGTAAGTATAAATTTACGATGCTAGAGTCAAAGAGAGAGGGGGGAAAACGGTCAAAAAGAGATAGATACAGTGAGGTGCACTATAAATTAAAATGTGTTAACGCTTGAGGCACTTAGTTAAGGTTATGAATAAAATGCAACGGTAGTGACACACTGTAATTTAAATTATGAGTTAAATGAAGTTAAAATTCAGAATTCCTGAGGCATAAATAACACAACACTTAATAAAGAAAGAGAGGTATTGCGAGGTTAATGCTAACTAGTGTGTTATACATTAAATTACCCAAAAGCTAAGAAACTCTGGTGCCTAAATAATGCAGCAATATAGAAATACAGAAAGAGGGGGTTGCAATTTCCACCACTGACGCTTACCACGCTTGCACAAACTTAGATTATTTCTACGTTACAGACAAAGCACTACAAATTAAAATTTTGCCAGCAAGATCGAATGATCGACGAGAAAATAATGATTTAAAGCTATCTACTCTCTCGAGTTATGAATAACTTTTTAGCATTTTTTTTAATTATATAGAAAATACAGGGTTATTGTTTAATCCTCCAAGTAAGTGAAATTCTTTAAAAAAATATAAATTTTAGCATCTACAAAAATATATAGCAAAGGTTATGCCACAATTAAAAGGTTAATCAAAAAATAATATTCAGGGAAAAGTACCAATAAAGTAATAAGCTATTGTTTAATAAGAAATACTCATCTTTTAAGAGTCCGATACACATGGGCTCGAAATTCCACAGCAGGGCCTCTACGTAGACGTTCCTTGATCACACCACACAGGCAAGCGAACAGGTACTCTACCACATCTGAGTGAGGACTAGGGCGGTAGCTAAACTACCAATGGCTTCTGGAATACTCCGAACAGCTCCAGCTTCCATATAAACTCCAGCTCCTCCCAGACAAAAATTGGGCTTCCATGCAGCAAATGTGACGAGCAAATCAAAGTATTGATAAAAAGGTGGAGATTGTTGTCTCTAAATTGAGACGGAAACTTAAATCTTGAGCATTATGAAAAAAGGATAGAGTTGTGTAGATCTGAGAAATTGATATTCATACTGGGGTCTGCATTCTTGGCCAATGAGTTGTAAGTTGAAATCTTGCAGTTGTAGTTAGGATGTCATGCAGTTGAATTTATGTTTGACCTTCAGGGTGACATTGAAATTCTTGGGCTAATCTTCAAATTGAAGACAGGAACTGCGATTTACATTGAAAAGTAGGATAAAAAAATTGGGTTAAGAATTTTAGCCAAACATCAGTATGAAAATCTTTAATTAAGAGAAGCCTGAATAATTGGTATTAAACTTCAAAAAAATTTGAATTCAAAAAAGTATCGACATGGAATGAAGTGATGTGAAATGAAATAAAATGAAACCTGCAACAAAATGGAGGCCGTTAGCGTACCATGGTCAAAGTATATTTTGGCTGTATAATCTACCTGGTTTTCTGGTTTCCTTCAGCTGTTGAGGGTGCAATTAAACGCCATCGTAGACTCAATAGTTTTCCTTGATAAAAACTTTCAACCCGGATTCACCGCAGCACTAAGTGCCTTTTTGTTCAAATCAATTCATACTATTTACTGCACCGTGCTCTCTCGGCTGGCAAAAGACGTGGAAAGGGCCGATTTCGCGTTCCACTGTTACTTTTACTGACCTAGACCTTGTGGTAAAGGGGGGATTGTCTCCAATAACAAACCGAACAAAAATCACATGACCTCTGATGCACTATGACGTTCAGGAAGCAAAACGACATGTTGAATAGATGAAAATTCAAATTTAAACCGGAAAAATCACAAAATTAACTCATTTTCACGATCATTCTGACAACATAAACGTGCAGACTCGAACCTATTAACCTACTAAATCCGAAAAGGTGAATAACCCGTTTTTCCAGCTGATGTGCATCGAAAGTTGCCTACCAATTATGTTAAGGGCCTGGGTCATGTTCAAGGTTTTACAACCAAAGTGATTTGACAGGGGTGTAGTAGGAAATTTAATACTGAGATCTGATCTAAAATTCGTGAAGTTTTAAGAATAATTAAATTTCTATAAAATTACCAAAATCAGTTGTAATAAGCACGTCGTGGTTAATACACTGTACTATGTGGAACTTGGTTTTCAGTGGCCCATTTTCAGATCATCAGAGCCGGTTGGTATTAAAAAAAAAGTGAGTGTTCAAAATTACCTTATGGTTGGGGCAACATTGAACATCCGCAGTTATTATCGTTTAGTACAATCCAGAACAGCACTTTGTTCGATGTAACCCCGCCATGAAAACAAGCGTTAAAAAATATATAAGTGGATGTAATTTTTTTTAGTTTGTGCTTTTATTGTTAAATAAAATAGAAAAAAAAAATTTTAAACCAATTTATTGACACTATATTTGTTACAAAGCCGGAAATAAACTTATTGAGTAGCAAACCAATATTATGTTTTGAGGAAATACATATAGATAGGTTAGGTTAGTATAAAAATAAAAAAAAATTTAATATCTCAGCCTAGTGTGTATCCATCAAATTTTATTGGAAACTGCAATTTTCCGCGACGGTCCACAATTGGGGATGGCAGAACTCTTTCCAAATCATTGAGGTTCACAAGTGATATATCTTCTTGCTGAAAGATAAAATATTGCTAAAGTTCAGGGGGTGGTATTATATGACAAGCTTACCTCTGGCCAGTGGAAGACTGATTTTCTTTCTTGCCTTAAGAATTTTATGATGTAGTCTCCATCAACTGTTTTGTCTTGTATTAGGCCAACAAAACACTTTAAAGTTTTTTTTGTAGCGAATCTAACAAGCGCATAATCGTTAATATTTACAGTGCTGGTTACCATCTCTGTTTCCTCCAAGTTCTCCTCTTCACGCAGTTCTGCAAAAAATGTTTCTTGGTCACAGTCGGACTCGTCTTGAAGCACAATTTCTGCATCAGAACCGCTATCAGACAATATATCAGGAGAGTTTCTTCTTTGTTTAGTTGGGGCCCCAGAACTTTCCCCTAATTCGAAGTCTTCTGGTCCTATGCTCTTACCCGGTTTTACATTTTTTTTTTTGGGCGCCCTATTTGACTCTTTTTTATGGCGTATACTTTAAAAAAAATCCAGAACACTATCATTTAACCCGTTTTCAAATACTTCAGTTTCTTCGGTCTCTCTGGGTAATTTCTTCAATATTTCGTTTCGATCTAGAGGGTATATGCCTGTTGCCCGAAAGCCGCTTATAAGGTTTTGTTCCCCAGTTTCAGAAAATTTAATCATTAGTTTAGATAATAATTTTGGGAATGTTTCTTTTGGAAGTCCTGTAGAACCCGTTGTTAATTTGTAATCGGAAAGTATTGCACGCCACTGTTTCTTCAACGGCCCGAAAACAGAGACATCCAGTGGTTGTGCAATATGCGTAGTATTTGGAGGTAAACATATAAAACGCACATTGTTTTCTGCTGCTAGTCTGATAACTTCTGGACAAAAATGGCTTGCCAAATTGTCACCAATTAGTACTTTAGGTCCTTCGTAATGTTTCGTGTAGAGGAGAAATACGGATCTGAACCAATCTGCAAACGTAACAGAGTCGAACCAACCATGACTTGTTCGATTGTATCTTGTTCTAGCAGGACCTCCTTCGGTCCATGTCGTCCATAAATTTTCTGCCTTATAGACAACATACAGTGGAAGCAAGTTCCCTGAAGCACTTCCACAAAACATAATGGAAATGTTGGATTTGGAATGGGAGAGCAAACGCGCGGGATATTTTACCCCTTTTTTAAAAAAACATTTAACAGAGCCTGGGTCGTCCGACAAATTGGTCTCGTCAAAATTAAATATCAGATTTGAGGGTACACCTGCTACAGATTCTTCGAGATTATCAAAATAATTCATAAAAGTTTCCCTCGTAGCAGCCGCTCTGCTTGGATTAATATTTTGAGCCTTTCTTGTACTAACTTCTCTATTTCGCTTCAAAAAACTTTTAATCCAATCAATACCAGGTATATTATTATTAAATTGTATCACTTTTCTGTCTAGACTATCTAAATGGCTCTTCACTAAATGACGCAAATCATCATGGGTCAAAGGGAAGCCCCATTCAGCAGTTTTTAATAGGACATTTACCAGTAACCTTTCTTCATCTTGACTTAAAGCAGGCGGCCTCCCAACAGATTTAGGCCGTTTTTTATTAATCTTGCAGCTTAATGTTCCCTTTGGAATCTTGTATTTCTTAGAAGCCTTGCTAAGTGATATCTTCTTTTCATTAATTTCATGAACTGCTTTTTCCAAAGTCTCGGTAGTATAGTTCTTGTAAGACCTGCTTCCCAACTTTTTTACGTAAATACGCATTTTAAATTATAACCTCACTATCAAAAATAAGTCCCTTCTAGACAAGCAAACAATAATAACTGGCGTTCGCATACAAAGCATGCATTACACATGTTGATTCTTGTTGTTCAATGTTGCCCCAGTGGCATCATGAAAAGCGCACGATTTTTTACTTTAAAGAATATTATTTTTATAAGTAAAAAAATAACCGTTTTTTTATTTGAAATGACGTTACTAATATTAATACAATATTCTATATTTACAGCTTTTCGTTTATAGTGTACAGTAAATCTGATGCAGACAAAAGTTTTTTTCATCATTTTTTTTTCTAAACAAATATAATTTTTTTTTGTTTCGCTAAAGCCGTTTAAACATGAGCTGCGTAGAAAAATATAAAGTCCATGGTGTTTCTTCAATGTACAAAATTTATATCACTGTTAAAAACACTAGGGTGAAAAGTTATAAACAAAAATAAAGTTAATGGTAAAATTGTTCAATGTTAGCCTGTGGTTCAATGTAACCCCGTTTTACGGTAATAAATTAAAAAGTTAAGTTTACTAACCTATTACAATACTCTTCAAAGCAAGGTTTCCGAAAGCTTTCTTGCTGTTTCTTTTCCATAAAAACTATATGTACTAGCAACAGAGTCTGTTACAAGGCTTCTTAAAATCTTGTTTGTTTGATAAAGAGGTTCGCTTCCATCGCCAGAAAAAAATTAAATCTAAAAAGCAATAATTTTATTAACATCTGTAGGTGCAAGACGACTTCAGATAAATAAAAATAGATTTTTATCAACAAGCTTAACTTTATGAGGTAGTTTGGTATGTCATTGTATAGCTCCACTTTCAGGCAATAATACTACTACTAAACCTTAAAGAGAGATTATTTAGTTTAACAGTATCAGTGGCGGATTTAAGATATTAGAGGCCCTAGGCAAGGCTTTTCGAGCGGACCCTACAACCAGGATGTATTTTCTAAAATTTAACCGAAAATGGCAAGTTTTAAGGTTTTTTAAGGGCTATTTAAAAACAAATTAAACCTCAAAAACCAACAGGAAAATTAATTTGCGGTTGACTTTCTTTGAAATAATTATTCCATGTACGCTTGGATGTTTTAAAATCACAAGTTTGTAGCCTATCCAGTTCAGAAGTTAACTACTTTAAGATTAATATTTAGATTATTTTGATATGTAAAGTGAAAAAACGGAAAGAGCGGCTTTTTCACTCTATGCGGGTGAAAAGTCAACAACTCTTACTCTTAGAAGTGAAAAAGTCATTATTTTCAATTTAGAATGTGGATTTGTAAAGTATTAACGCACAACGCACAATGACAAAATGAACTACAGTATATTGTATTATGTTCAGTCAAATACAAATAAATCATATAATTTTATACCTAAACTCTAAACTTTTCTTGCTTTTTGAGCTGCAAACTCTTTAATCAGTTCATCAAAGTCCAAGTTATTACAAAGTTCAGCATTAGCTACAAAACTTGCTAAACTAGACAATCTTGCGTCAGAACTAGCATTTCGTAAATAATTTTTTATCCTTTTTAAAATGCTAAAAGATCTTTCCCCAGACGCATTTGAAGTCATCATACACAGTAAAATTCGCAGGATCGTGTCCAAGTTTGGGAAGAGTGTAGTTAATTGTTTGTCACGAATAAGTTGTAGGAACTCCGAAGGTAAATTTCTGTGCTTTGTCTTTTCTTTTTCTCTTTTACTTTTATCTTCTTCAAAGAACCCAAGTCCTTCAACAAAGTCCTTAAAGTGTACACATTCTTCAGCAAAATCACTCCCAATGTCTGATTGGTAAATGTTTGCTAATTCAGTTGCTTTTTCTCTTATTTCTTCGTTTGTTATTACACTTAAATTGTTCAAAAACTGGAATTTCTTATTTAAGGTATAGTACACATCTGATCTTTTATTTAATTCTGTTGAAAGCCTATCAATTACAACCAAGAAAGTATTAATCTTTATTTCCTCTTTCCCTCTAAACACAACTTCGGTATCACGCCCTTCTCTAACTTCATCAGCCATGGGTTTTCTTTTTGGCCGTCTCTTTGTTTCCAGATCAATAGCATAAGTTTCTGTTCTTGACAACTCCACACCTTTTCTCTCATAAACATCATAACTATCTCTCAGTTCTTCTACATATTTGTTCAAAGATTGGTACACATGACAAGTGACATTTAGGTCAGTAGTTATTTTTTGTAGAGTTTCACTGCTTTTGTTAAACCGTTCTAAAATATCGTACCACATGTTAAGCATGATAGCTATTTCTAACTTCGAAAACTCTTTGCAGAGTCCGTTTGCTTCTGCTCTTGTAACATTTGTTTCATCTGGGTCATCGGCTATTTTTCTCAAAGCATCATGGTAGCTCCAGTAATTGAGTAAAAGACCTCTTACTGCGTGCCATTTAGCAGCCCATCTAGTCGTATCGAGTCTTTTTGGAAGTAGTTTTTTTGTTGTTTCACTGTCTTTTACCAAACCTACAACCTCTGCCCATCTTGACGTGGATGCGCTCAAAAATACATATATTTTTTGAATAAACATGAAAAGTTTTGTAGCTCGCAAACAGCAGTCTGCTGAATTAGTACCCACTAAGTTCAATGAGTGGGCAGAACAAGGAATGTATTCAGCCAAGCTGTTGTGTTTTTTCACGAGCGCTTGCAGGCCATTGTACTTGCCTGCCATTAGCCGCATTGTCATACGACTGTCCTCTCATGTCACTGACTGCAATATTTAACTCTGAAAGACTGTTCAAAATAATTTCTTCCATGTGTGCTCCAGAGTGGGCTTTTAATTTGATGAAAGATATAAATCGCTCCACTGGACTACCATCACTCAAAACATAACGAACAATCAGAGTCAATTGGTCTGAATGAGTAATATCAGGAGTTGAATCAACACTCAAAGCGTAATATTTACTTGCTTTGAGTTCTTCCACTATTACAGACACAACCTTCTTATACATTAGCTCAACAAATTCATCACAAATGGTTTTTGATAAATAGCTCACTTTACCAGAACCAGAGTTTCCTCGGGTTTGAATATGAGTTTTCAGAAAATCGTCATATTCAGCCAAAAGCTCTAAGGCTCCCATAAAATTGCCGTTTCCTGGAGTACCAAATATTTCTTTTGAACCGCCAGAGCCACGGAAAGCGAGCCCACGCGTGCCAAGGAATTTAATTACATGGACGTTTAAGCACTCGATGCCAATAGTCAACTTCCTTCAAATAGTTTTCATGTAAGGCGGAGTCTATTTTTCCTAAAACATTGGCACGTATTACAAATGTTTTTGTATTTAGCCTGTGATCTGCACTCTTTTCATGCTCGGAAAGCCGGCTACTGTTTTTCCAATCATTAAATCCCTTGCAAAAAGAATTCTCATTTCCCGAACCCGAAGGCTGAAATAGCTTGCAAGGAACGCAGTAAACGCATCCAAAAGTGTTTGAATACATGAGCCATTCTCGCTTTTTTAACTCCCCATTTTGTAAACGAGTAAAAAACATGTGTTCTTTTGCTGTTCTTACCGTGTCGGCATATTCACGTTTGGATTTGGAAAAATCGCAGTCCTTAATACTGGAACAATGTTTAGGAAGGTTCTTTATAATATACTCTGTCAAGACTGATGTCAAAGGACAGGACCCCATGTACTCGGATCTAATAAGTTGCATTCATTTTCACAAGATCCATTGGCAGACACTGAATCACTCTCAATTAAAACTTCATTGTCTGGAACTACTTCTGTTGAAACAGTAAAAGTGCTTGGAGCAGCATAGTCGTCTTTTATTTCATCAGAAATAGAACTAACGCTAGCCCTAGCCTGGACCTGGTTGTTACCAGAAACTTGTGTGGTTTTAAAGAAATTGTCAAGTTTTTGGTTTTTATTTATTGTTTCCAAGTGCTTTTCCTCTTTAATTTTTTTCAACTTACGTTTAAATTCTCCACTGGTTGTGTGAATTTTTTTATTCATTTTAACTTGATAACACTGATATTCTTTATTGTTGTAAAAACTTTAACAAATTAAACTAAAACATAAACATAGGCACTGGTCAACAACTCTCATTAATACGAAAACTAAACAAAAACTATACGAAAACTATAAAACAGGTGAATTGACGCAACTCGCGCGCAGTCTGTAAAGTCTGTGCTTGTACTGCTTGTAGTAAACAAACGAATGACAAGAGTGAGGAGAGGGGCAGAGGGCGATGGCCTAATCGCTGCTAACTAGCAAACTAGCATTGCATTGGCGCGCAGCTTATTAGTCCATTGAAATGTTACATTTTTAAGGCCTTACCTTGCGTTTTTTAGAGGACGCAATTTTATTTTTTAGATGTGTAGGGGGGGTCAGTGTAAGGTTAAAACCAAGTTTGTGGGGTCGCCACCCTTGTCCCACGGCCGCAATCTTGGAAAAAGGGGTTGAAATGGTTTTTACGGTTTATCTCGTAAACTATTGGTCTCATAAGAAAAATTTAGAAACATTTTTTATTGCAAATTAAATTATCTACAACTTTTGTTATAAGCGAAAATGTACAGAAATTAGAGAAAAAAAATTATATTATGTATATACAGGGTGTTCTCAAAGTTGAGTCATTTATTTTACCAGGTTGTAGAACTCGTAAAAATAAGTAATTGTACCAAAAATCATTTATATAAAAGTTGCAGAATAAAGAAGTCATTAACAATTCGAAAAATTTAAAATTTAAAAACTTAAGACCTGCTCTTTGGTATTCTCGACCACTGCGTTTTATTTTTATTACAACTCACAATAATTCATTACTCACCGGCAAAATGCATCCCGATGTTACAAAAATTGTTCAAAATTATCACCATTTGTTCGGTTTGCGCAAAGTCTTGCTCGGCGTATCCATGAGTGACTACACGCTTCAAAAATAAAATCCGGGTGTCCACGAACAACATCACAAGCGTTTCTGATGCGCTGTTGTAGTTCTTGCACAGTATTTACCTCTGCATCGTGATAAACCAACTGTTTTAAATAGCCCCACAGAAAAAAATCGCAGGGCGTTAGATCCGGAGAGCGTGCAGGCCAAGAAATGTAGCCATTGCGCCCTATCCATCTATTAGGAAACTCATTATTTAAATGTTCCCTAACTTCTCGTCTAAAATGTGGCGGTGCTCCATCATGTAAAAGCCACATATTCTGTCTCACATTTAAAGGAACATCTTCTAATAATTGTGGCAGAGTGTTTTGAAGAAAGTCTAAATAAATGTCACCTGTCAGTCTAGCTGGAAAAAAGTAAGGCCCAATAAGCATGCCATTTACTACGCCAGCCCAAACATTTACTGAAAATCTGTCCTGAAAATGGGTTCTTTTCACAGCATGCGGATTTTCCACTGCCCAAATATGGTTGTTGTGAAAATTTGTAACTCCATTTCTTGTAAATGTGGCCTCGTCAGTAGCCAAAATAAATTTGGTAAAATTTTCATTTCTGTTGTATTGATTTTATATATCCACAGACAAAATTCAACTCTTCTAGGACCATCTTCGAGTTGTAACGCTTGTACCCGTTGATAATGGTGGGGACAAAGTTGTTCTTGTCGTATAGTCTTCCACACTTTGCTATGAGCAGTTCCAACTTGAGCTGCTACTGACCTAGTGGACGTTGTTGGGTCGTTTTCGACAATTCCTAAAATGTCCTCCTCAATCTGTACAATTTCGCGTGGAGGAGGTTTTCCAGCGTGACCACCTCGTTGTTCCTTTAAGTAGCCTGTGTCGCGAAGTCTTGTAACTAAATTTACAAACATCCGCGGAGCCGGACGATTTCTTAAAGGAAACCTTTCCGCGTACAAACAACATGCGGCGGCTGCATTTTGTTGGCACTCCCCGTAAGTTAATATTATGTCCACTAGTTTATTGTTTTCATAAACTTGCGCCATTTTTATCGCACAAAATGCCCAAAAATCAAAAATATCACGCACTTTAGCGAATTATTTAGCACTGGTCAAATCGAAATTCGCACTAAAACCCGTAAAATGAATGAATGATAAGTAATTTGTATCCTACAAAAAAAAGGGCATACCTTATCGCCAGTAAACAAAACATTCATAACGCAGTGGTCGAGAATATCCAAAAAGCAGGTCTTACAGTTCTTAAATTTTACATTTTTTCAATTCTTAATAACTTCTTTATTCTGCAACTTTTATATAAATGATTTTTGGTACAATTACTTATTTTTACGAGTTCTACAACCTGGTAAAATAAATGACTCAACTTTGAGAACACCCTGTATAAACATATATTATACGTATGTATTAATGATTTGCACTAATTGCACTGTAAAACCTTAACTATTGACTAAATTAAAAAATGTTTTGAATTAAAGTTGTTCCTCAAAATACGATCTACAAAAATGGTCTTGCCTTGCGGCCCCCTAGGGCGGTTGCCTAGTCTGCCTAGTGGTAAATCCGCCACTGAACAGTATATTCCAAATGTATTTTCATGTTTTTGTCATCTACTATAAGTTTCTCCTATGAAATGTTTTTCAGAATATTCAAAGAGCTGTAAATATAGTGCAATGCTTTCGTCATTTATTATTCTAGTACATTAACTTTTTAGAGTATCTACACACACATTAATACACAAACAAAAATAGTACATACCAACTCATCAACCTTTTCTTTATTATCCAAATATTTTTTTAATAATTCAACCTCGGCTTCTGTCTTTAATGGTAAGTCAACCGGTAAATCTGAAGGAAGATGTTTGGGAGTAAATTCTGTATTTTTTCTTTTTAAAATTTGTAGAATCTCCTTGTTTTGTTCCTTAATAAACAATATCTCTTTAAGTAGTTTGAGACCTAAACATTATTTGTAATTGCTAAAATTGTTTTAATTGTTTAACTTGTAAAATCTAATATTTATTTCACACACACAATCATTTTTTTTTATTGTTGAGTTAGTACAAACACTTTTAAAACTTATCCAAGGCCATTACCTATGACATTAAATAGCAATATGAAATCACCCACTGAATCATTTTTAATACCGCAGGTTGGGCAGTACTAGAACTTGATAATGAAGGCACAACATCTTAAAGGCAAAACCATAATATAGTTAAATTTTTGAATCCTCTCGCAAGTCACGTGACGCTTTGTCAATTCTGGTCTATTACATTTTTATAAGTTGGTATGAATTCAAGGACCGGACTTAAAAATTATACATGTAATACCTTCTAGAACAATAATTGATGCAATAGTCTTATCGGTTCTACCGCTTACTAAGTATCCCCAAGCAATAATAATAATAACAATAATTTCTCTTGAAAATTTCGTTTTCTAAATATTTATTTATTTGAAAAGGAAAGTAAAAAACACAAAGTCTTCCTCCACAAAATTTAATAGAATAAAATTCTAGTTAGAAAGGTCTCTACATGTTTCGAACGTAGAAACGTTCATCATCAGGAGACAGAAAGCTATTTTATGCTGATGTTGTTAGCAAAAGAGAAAATTAAGAACCTTAATGGAGCTTTTATGGACGTAAAATTTTTTTAGAAAAACATTTTAAATGTAGAAGACATGGCTTGAAAAAATTGATAATGGTTGAATACTGAGCATTCAAAAACGTTGTTAAAGTAGGCTTAAACCAACCAAACTAAATGGAGAAGAAGAGAAAAGAAAAAACCCGGGAAAAAAACTTTCTAAAAAGGTGTCGGAAATTATTTAGTTTTAATTCTTGAAATTTATATCCAGCATAAGTAACACATTATGAGGATAGAAGTGCAGTAGCGCAATAATGTTGTTAGGTAAACGTAAAGTTTTTGGGGTACTGAGGATTAAACCTCATTTATTTATTTATTCCTCAAGTACAACTACAGATATAAAAATCCAAATGGTACCAATAAAACACAAAAATAATACATAATATACTTATACATAGAAAGAGAAACACGTTCAGTAAAACTACATGTGGGTGTTTCTTCAGAAAAAGTTAAATTGGTTTCTTCGTTCTTCGGGTGCCTTTAAAATCAAAACAATATATTTTTTTTGGAACTGGATAAATATCAGATTCATTGGGGAAAACAAATTTATTACTTTTGTTCTTTCTTCTCATGAAACTGATCAGTAATAATTTATCGTGTTAACACCGAACTGTCTTAACACCGCTTTTCCGGGACAGAGGTTACCGTACTGTAACATGACGGACTTTACGACTGCAACGATTTAGTGGACTGTATAATTTGACTTGAAACAAACACTAATATAAAGAAAACACTGCACTGTGCTATACTAGTATTTATTAAAGAATTAAAATGTATTCCCTTCCAAGTGGGGAGCTAAAGATAAAGAAAAATCAAAGCACGAACTTTCTGGACGCGTCCTTTTTCGTCTCTCTCTCAGAATCGTCCTGTCAAAGTATCCATGCCTACTCATGCAAAAAGCCCTACACGCGCTCGCTACCTAGCAACGACGCGACGCGCCAGACAACATCTCAGGAGCCCTTGGTTGATCCGATTCATGGCTTGCTGTGTTGCCCAGTTTGTTTTAAACTAAGTTAATTATTATAATATTATCATATTATAATAATAATGGTCTTAACATAGCCCCCAACGTTGAAAGGAAATTTCAACAGACATAGAAATTGAGCTATGCGATGAAAGTAAATATAACTTGTAAATATTTAACCTAAATACATTATACTAAACTAGCGATAAACATAATAAAACATAACGTTTTCATTTACATCATACTAGGATTATGCCAACTACGTTGGCATCGGAGCCAACTTAACCACCGCACGTTTTATAATACCTAATGCGGTCTTGACAGATGCTACGCGCACTATACCGTCGCTCCCTGGATGCACCGCACTAACGCGTCCGAGACGCCACTTATACGCAGGCAAGTCATTGTCATGTACCAACACCAATTTACCCACGGAAAGATTGCGTGGATTTGACTTCCATTTTAGTTTTTGTTGCAACTGCATTATTTATTCACTCGACCATCTCTTCCAAAATTGCTGTTTCAATCTTTGAAGAAGTTCAAAGTGCGACAGTCGATTAGTTGGTGTAGTTTCTAGGTGAGGGTATTGAATAGATACGGACGAACGACCGATTAAAAAATGGGACGGCGTTAAGGCACTTAAATCATTAGGATCCGTAGATAATGGAGTTAATGGTCTCGAATTTAATATATTTTCGATTTGTGTAATAATGGTAAAAAAACTCTCGAATGACAGTGTGACTGGAGTACTGGTTAGGATTTTTAATAAATTACTCTTTGCTGACTTTATTCCGGCCTCCCAGATTCCTCCCTGATGTGGAGAGTAGGCTGCAATAAAGTGCCACTCAATATCAAAATCATTTCCAAGCTGATGTGTAATAGCATTTTTGTTAGATTTTAAAAATTGTCCTAACTCTCTTAGATGATTGTTCGCCCCAACAAAGTTGCTGCCATTATCTGAATACACGTTCGATGGCTTGCCTCTTCGTGCTATGAATCTTTCGAAAGCTTCAAGAAAAGCTGACGTACTTAGATCTGTTACTAGTTCAAGATGAACGGCTTTAACAGTTAAACAAATAAATAAACAAAGATAACATTTTAATGCCCTACTACCGCGGCCCTTTCTGTCTTTATAATAAAATGGACCGGCATAGTCCACGCCAACATCTGAAAATGGCGGTCTTGGAGACACTCTGGGCTCAGGTAAATTACCCATTAACGGATTTATAAACCTTGGTTTAAATCGAAAACATACAAGGCACTCTCGCACTATTCGTTTAACTAAATTTTTTCCTGCAATTGGCCAATAGTTTTCACGAACGTTTGATAATAACAATTGTGGACCACAATGAAGTCCTTTAAAATGTTCATATCTAAATATAAGATACGTTAAATGATGCTTTGGGGATAATAAAGCGGGATGTTTCTTTTCAAAGGAAAGATCCGAATGCTTCAATCGACCTCCGACTCTTATGGCATTACCCTGAAGAAAAGAAGTTAAACTGAGAATATTACTTTTATTCTTAACAAATCCGTGTTTTTTTGAAGATCTTGAATATCTTCGGAAAATGATTCCTGTTGCGAAAGTATAACTAACTTGACATTAGCCAGACGTAATTCTTCCAAATCCAATTCTTCGTATTTTCTTTGATCAACAGGTGTTCTACAGTATTTTATAAAGCGTAAACAATAAGCCATTACTCGGTTTACACGGGTAAATGACGAAAACCTTTTAAACGGAAACAACTCATCATTAACCTTTACCTTGCTCTGAACAAAAGTTTTAGTATTCTTTTTTACTTCTGGTAATTCGCTGACTGACGGCGGTGAATAAACACTAGTTTGATTATCTGAAGGTTAAAATGGTGACATATGGTTGAGTCCTTGATACTCGTCCATAAAATCTGTATACATTTTCTTCAGATTAGAATTTGCACAAAGCCTTTTTTCTAAAGTAAAGAATTGTTTCGTAGTACTTTGTTTTGATTCGCCCAATTTAGAAAGGGGTTCTTTTAATGGAATAGAAACAACAAATCTCTCTTCGGTATTTCGGTTAAAAGTATCCTGAAAATGCTGTTCTGCTTGTTGTCCTTCGTAGGAAAATAGTGATTTTGTAGATATTTCCTCAATTTCCCAAAACTTGCCTAACTGTGATTGGATTTCTACATTCTTTGAATGGTAACAAGAAGTTGACTGCCCTGTTTGTGTTGGCAGAGGACCTGAAATATACCAACCAAGTTTGCTCTTTTGTAGGATTGGCTTATTTAAACCTAATTGCTTTGTTCCCTTACACAAAAGCTTCCAAAATATTTCAGCTCCTATTAGTATATCAATTTCACTAGATTCATAGAAATTGGGATCAGCAAGCTGAATATATGATGGTAAGTCCAGAGAATTTGGATCAAAGGATGTGCTGGGAAGATTATCAGTCATGCGAGATAAAACTAAACATTGAAGATTTGTCTTAAAATTTGAATGCAAAGATTTTATTTGAATGCTACATGATTTTGACACCTGAGCTTGTGCCTCGTCAATACCACTAACTGAAACATTGACAGAATCTTGAGGTAGGTTAAGCTGACCTACTAAATCTTCTGAAATGAAATTAGACATGCAAGCACTATCTAGAAGTGCTCTGCAGACATGAACATGACCTTGTGAATCCAAGATCTGTACCAAAGCTGTCGCTAACAGGACTTGACCATGACACGAAGCATTACACGTTGTGGTCTGCATATTCTGTTCTGAATCTGAACTATGAACTTGATTAGCCATTAAGCTACTAGCAGCATTAACAAACGGTATTTTTACTGCACTAGGATGAAGTAATGAGTTATGTTTTTCGTTACAATGTCTACAAGAACCATATTTACATTTGTTAACATCATGACCCTTTTGTAAACAATTTAAACACAATTTTAGTTCTTTTATTTTATCTTGTTTGTCTTGTACTGATAATGCTAAAAACTCTTGGCATTTGTAAATCGAATGAAACTTTTTACAATAGAAACATGCAAATTTCGATTTTTGTTCGAATTTTGGTTGCTTTTTCTCATTGGTAACAACTGAATAACAGTTTTCTTTGTTCTTAATTTTATTTTTATATTTATGATCATTTTTATGCATATTAACCTTTTCCAAAAAATCTGCCCGCGCTGTTAAAAAGGTTTTAAGCTCCAAAATTGTGGGAAGTTCATCTTTTAACTCGTATTGTTCCCAATCACGAATTGTCTCTGAATCAAATTTACTAGTAACTAAATAAATAATTAAGGGATCCCAAGAATTAATGTTGATACCTAATGCTTCAAGAGATCTTAAATTTTTGGATAATGAATCTACCAACTTTCTAACTGCAAACGGGGACTTAGATTTAAGCTCTGGAATATTAAAAAGTGATTTAATGTGATTATGAATCATTAATCGTTTATTATCAAACCTTTCGCACAAAATATTCCAAGCTAACTCATAATTATTACCTGATATTTCAATACCTTGTATACACTGAGCCGCAGAATCCTCCAAAGATGCCCTTAAGTAATGTAACTTTTGAATCAAATCAAGATTATCAGCATTATGAATTAATGATAAAAACAGTTCTTTAAATTCAAGCCATTGATCGTAGCGTCCAGAAAATTTTGGCAACTCTATTACTGGAAGCTTAACGTTTACATTTTTTACCGCACTAGATGGTAAATTACTTGCACCTGCACTATTAGTAGTGCTGACTCTACTTTGAGCCTGGTTAGAAATAGAAAAAATGTAATTTTTGGCCTCAGAAATAATTTGATAATATGAATCTTCAAATGTAAGCTCTTGGTCTTCTTTAAATTTATTAAAGTCTATGCCTTCTAATTCAAATTGTACATTAGTAAACTCTGAAAGTAAACGACATTCTATGTCTTTTAAACGGGTATCTAATTCAATTAACTTTGATTCATTCGGCTCTGAAGTTTTTAAGTTTGTTAAGAATAAATCAAATCTATTCAACATTGACTTTAAACTAGACCTTTTGCGCTTTAAATCAGCTATCTTATCATCATTCGCACCAGCTCGGTTAGTTTCTGTTTTCTTAGGCATTTTTAAATAAAGTGATATACGTTTTTCTTTTTTTTAAGTAAGAGTTGTTCTACCAATTTTTGTACCTAAGTAACTTACAAGCTAGATTATAATGTAAAGTACAGTAAATTAAATACTAATGTTAAAATATCCTGCAACCGACTGGTTAACGAACTTGCACACGACCGAGCACCTGCCCCAGAACTAACTGACTTAAAGATAGGTTCCTGATTTGAGCCTGTACTGGCCAAATCCACTGCTACAATAGACGATGTCTAGTTGATCAGCATAACAAGCCTAACTTTTCTGTCTGAACTCGACTGGTATGTAAGAAAGTAAGCAATTGTTTGATAAAAACATGAAATATAAGTATTTAAAGTGTACTCTGCAACTAGCAACCGGGATCCTGGTGCACCTTCTGCTCTGAAGATGATGCCCACCTTGTGTAACTTCCACGGCTGTCGTATGCCTAATGCTATGTTACCTTGTTTCTTCTAAAGTAATGCAAAAATAACCATATATTTTACTACTGCTAGTTGTAGCGATTACCCCTCATTTCTGTGCTGAACTGATGCACTGTTTTCTTGGCACAGCAAACACTAATATTAATGAAAGTCTAAAGAAATCCGGCTTGAAGGACCAAAATTTATGTTAACACCGAACTGTCTTAACACCGCTTTTCCGGGACAGAGGTTACCGTACTGTAATATGACGGACTTTACGACTGCAACGATTTAGTGGACTGTATAATTTGACTTGAAACAAACACTAATATAAAGAAAACACTGCACTGTGCTATACTAGTATTTATTAAAGAATTAAAATGTATTCCCTTCCAAGTGGGGAGCTAAAGATAAAGAAAAATCAAAGCACGAACTTTCTGGACGCGTCCTTTTTCGTCTCTCTCTCAGAATCGTCCTGTCAAAGTATCCATGCCTACTCATGCAAAAAGCCCTACACGCGCTCGCTACCTAGCAACGACGCGACGCGCCAGACAACATCTCAGGAGCCCTTGGTTGATCCGATTCATGGCTTGCTGTGTTGCCCAGTTTGTTTTAAACTAAGTTAATTATTATCATATTATAATAATGTTAGTCTTGACACATCGTTTTCGGCTTCACTCAGAATTTTTCCTATACCTATATAGTATACTATTTAATTCTTTTTTTTTCCTAAAAACTTAACTATAACAAAGCTGCCATCTGCTATTAGAAATTTTTGCCCAGTTTTCTTGAATTACTTCGCCCTCATCTGAAGAGTACACATCAGCATATCTCAACCTGGTACTTGTTGAAGGTCTTGCTTCATAATCGACATTTAAGTGGTTTTCAAATTTAATAGAGCCCAGATGGTAATGTTCACACCTTCCAATACACTGTAGACAGCTAAGATATCGAAAACACAATGCATTCGGTTCCCCATTATGCCAAAATATTTGTCTTATTTTTAATGTGCCTTTAAATGCATTTAACTTATCCGGAATAACATGATCAAATTTGCAAATATCTGCTTCACTAATGGATAAAATATTAATTTTTTTACATTTTTCTTTTAATATAGAAAAGAGCGCGTCGAAGGAAGATACATCTTTGCCATATGACACGCTGGAATCCGCAGTTCTTTTAGCAGCTCCCCCGATCCCATCTGGAGCCCCCTTACCGTGACCACTCTCGCTATAATGCCATTGAATCTGTTCTACTTCCAAAGTTTTGGCAATCTGGTTGGCTATTAAGTAAAACATCTTTTTATTTTTGTATTGGGTTGTTGGCCCGTCGCTAAGAAAATGAGCAGTTTTAACTTGTCCTATTTCGGTGGCTTGAAGCTAAAAAGGCCAATGTCAAAATCTTCATATTTGAGAAAATTGCAATTGAAGTTATTACCAAATATTCTTTCAATTGCAGATGAGATAATGTCCAAGTTTTACTTATCCACTTTGGATTAGACATATAATATGATTGAATAGAATATAATAGTGTATCTCATTTTTTGAAAAATTAAGTGGCTTAGAAAAAAAAATGACATTGGCCTTTGTTGCATAATTTTATGAGGTTTTATGTTTTTTTTTCTTTGTAACATTGGCCGTCATAACTGAAACAATAATAAACAGAAAAGCATTGTTTTTGAGTAGTTTATTGTGTTTATACAAAGATGATTGGAATGAGAGGTGATATAAACTAAAAACAATAAAATACAGAAATAATAGGTACGATAGGTGTTCTACGTTTAAAAAAAAATCATTATTTTGGTATATCGCCTTCCTCTTCCATGGCTCCATCTGGCAGGTACTCCACGATGTTTATCATTTGCAATTATTTGTTCAATGAAATGATTGTAGAATGTACGATTGGTATTGCTAATGTAAGGCAAAAGTGCTTTTAAATCATTTAATTTTTCTGTACTTAAAGGAAGTGGTTTGTTGTTTAGTGGTAGAAGCTTAGGAAGATTACCCTGTCTTGTTTTTTGTGATCTCTGGTTATATCAAAAATTTCGAACTCGCCCTTAAACGAATGTTTAAACAAAATATTTGGTGTGTCGGTTGAGTACTGCATCCATTTAATTTGCAGCCACTGAATTGGTTCGTTTAGAGTGTTCTTTTTACGATGCACAAAATGAGTATTTAAACATGACTTGAAGTTTAAAAACTCGTTTTGAATCAATTCTATTACCTTTATAGGGGTTTTTCTTGGCACCAATCGAATTAAATTTGCCCAATCTCCAGGCAACTCAATATCAGCAGTGGTACGTTTTTTTGTTTTCTCTATCGCTGCATGAATACTGTCTACCTCCATATGACCTCTATATCAGTTGTAGCTAAAAGGGCCGATGTAGACATTGGCCCACTGTTTATTTGAGAACAAAATAATATCAGTGGCGCTAAAACGGCCAAAGTAGACATTCGCCCTTTTTGCTTTAACTGATGTGGACGAGTTGATAGTGACATTGGCTACCATTACATTTATGGATCTGCTATTTGTTGAATTTGACATTGGCCGTTTTAGCATATGCAAAAGAGCAAGAAAAGAAATCTAATGTAATGACTAACTCAAAACAGCAAAATGTTGACATTAGCCCTTTTAGCACCAAGCCACAGATTTGTGTTTTAGTATCGGAAAACACAGGCTCCAAATGAGCACATATTGCTGGTGGATCATGACGCAAGCTTTCCGATAGTGTACAATAGTTTGTATTTATTGTCTTTTAATTTTCTTTACGATACACAATTACCGTATGTAAGGAAACCTGAGGTTTTGACCCTCCAAAGTGAGTAGTCTGAACTTCTCTGCCATATTTGCAGTTATAGTTTTCTGAGAAGTCCATGTGTGTCAAAATTTCATTATCAGCAAGATTGTTTTAACTTCTTTTATGACTTTGTATTGGTGAATAATATTTCGTGAATGCAACATATATTTAGGTAGATCCTCCTTGAGTTTTGTGACTAATTTAATAGCTGTAAAAGTAATTTATTTCTTTAACTGTTTTTTGGCATATTTTTTCAATACCTTTGACAATAATTTTTTCTTTTCTGTTGGTCCACAACTTGCAAATAATTGCGTCATCGGGGTCGAAGTCTTTCAAAAGAAATTCCTTTTCCTTGCATAAGTTACAGGTACGACTTAGACACGTTTCATTTAATTTTTCCTCACAGCAAAGCTCCTTACACAGTTGGTCTAGAAATATACTCTCAATAATGTTTAGAAACTTCAGTTTACGTGTAATAAGAGCCATATTTTCATGATGAATACACGCGCAAGTCTCTCTTGATCTCACATTGGGTAGCAATACCCAAAAGGGCCTATATTTGCAAAAGTGAATATAACTAATTTTTTTATATTCCGGGTTGTCTGGTTGAACTTTATATGTAGATTTTTTAAAGAGTCACTTAAAAATCTTCTTTGTCTTTTCGTTTTATTTTTTGTAATTGCATCTTTTTTTCCCTGGCTGCATGCGACTGCATTCATCTCTCTCTAGAAAGTCTTGAATTGTCTTCGGCAACCTGATGCCTTTTTTTATTTTCTTGTTGTTTAACGGCCTTTTTCGCCTACATAATTTAGGTGACAAAGTGTGTAGAACATTAAGGAACTGGTATTTCCTCATAACATTTCCAGATACTGCTTTTAAAATATTTCTCTTGCCTTCCAGAGACTTTTCACCATGTAGATTTTCTTCTATTTGCTTTTTTACCACCTCTCCAAAAAGCACTTTTTTTCGAATTTCCTCGACCTCATTTTCCTTATTCTCTAGCAACGCATTTACCTTGCCTGTTGAACTGTCCGGATTAGCGGATTTTTTATTTGCCTTTTTGTATCTACTCAGTGATGTAAATGAAAAAAAACGTTGATGTTTTTTTTCATTTTTAACAATAATTAAAAATTTGTATTATCTTGTTGAGTTTTTTAAAATAAAGTGCAATCAACACGAAAATATTTTTTTAAGGTGAGCAGGATAACTTGCATATCCAAATTTAAGCCTAATTAAAGTGGTTATGTATCTCCTCGAAACGTTAAGAGTGGAGTGCCAGTATTTTATAAGAATGTCCGGATGAATCTGTGAAATCTTGTTTTATTGACTCTTATCTATCTACTCCATCTATGTTGCCATTGTTCTAATGTTCTAGATTTGCAAATAAGATAAGAATCTGGTATTCCAATAGAGTAGTTCATTGGTGAGCCACTAATAATATCGTCTTTGGCTAGTTGATCTACAGCTTCATTATAAACAAGCCCTGTATGTGCTTTTATCCACATAAACACCACTGATTTATTATATTGACTAAGCTTTTTAAGGGATTGTTTGATCTTAAAAAGTACTGGACACACACTATAGCTCCAGCTATCTAAATTTTTAAGGGCTTTTAAAACCGACAAGGAGTCCGACAGGATCAAAAACTTGCTATGGTCCAATTTAGTGCAGTAGTTTAGAGATTCTAGGATAGCGATGGCTTCGCAAGTAAAAACGGATAAACTGCCATTTAATCTAAATTTGTATTCAATATTGAATTTGGGGATATAAAAGGCCCCGCCACATCCCTGCTCAGATTTTGATGCATCTGTATAGATGTGAAGGGAGTCTAAATACGTTTTTAGGCTGGTATTGAGATACATGGATAATTTTAGTCAAATAAATGTATGAAAAATTAATTTTAAATCAATGATTTCTTATCCATGTTTCTAAACTTTTACCTCTTAATGGAATGCATTAGTATGGTTTCTTATTTATTTATATTAAAAAAATTAATTAATAATTTACAATTATTCGAATTTTTTCTCTTTTATACAACCTGTTTAGGATGTCGCGTTTATTAATTAATTTTCCTTTTCAAAAATATTATTTTAGATAGCACTGCTAAATTTTCTACATTTTTATAAAGCTTCTTGAAATTACAATTACATTAAATTTAAAAAAAAAAATTTTTTTCTTTGTACCTAAATTTTTTGTTTACTAATTAATGATTAATTAAAAAATTATTAAAATTAGATTAGTTAAAAAATTACATTTAAATAATAAGCACACAAAAAATATAATACCTTGTTATTACCTATTCAATCATCCTTGGTTCTGTGTTATTCATAGCTATCGCTATCGCTATCACTGTCACTTTCATCATTGCCTCTCTGGTATGGCCTCTTCCTTTGAATGGTCATGTGTAGTTCACTCAGGTGGGAAACTTGGTAGTCGAATCCGATCGATCCGATTCACCGATGTTGATGCTTGTTACCTTCTATTCGATAGTCCCGGCTGGTCGTTCAATAGGGTGGAATGGTAGGTGCTGTCTGGCATTTCTGCTGATTGAGTTTTTCTTCCGGTGGATGGACCTTGCATCCCACTTGGCCCTGGCATGTTGTTGTAGTCTGGAGGAGGGTACTGCGGCGATTGAGGTCTTCTAGGTATGCCGAATGGATTGAAACAGTCGCCACATGGACAGTCAGGCAACCCAGTTTGCTTCAACACTCTCCAGTAGTCCGCCAGCCTAAATAGATCCTTACAGCCCGGCATTGGTCTGCAACTTGGACAGTCACACCAATCAGGGTTGTACGTGGCATTGAAAACTCTAGCCCACTTCCTGAACAGCTGGTATTCCAGGTGGACTAGGGACAACCAACAGAAAATTGTGGCTCTGTACGGAAGGACATCCTCTTCATCTGGCTGGTGTCCTCTCATTCTGTCATATAAGTCTTGTAGATGGTATAAAGCCATTCGTAAAATTTTATCCACTACGGTCCTGTTGTTTTTTATAAGGCGGGTATAAGTTATCATGAGAATCATCCACTCCATTTTTAAAGTTTGTTTTATTTTTCTTGTTATGGAACGCAACAACACTTTTTTACGTCTATGCAACGATATAGTCTAATACTTTAATATACTCGTATGTATATATAGACGTACCAACCAGACCATACGATGCCCGAAGAGACATATCTTCTGGATGATATGACTCCCGAGACCGACTTACGACGCCCGGCCCCGGGCGTCCTAAAAACTTGCGTGTATATTTTTGATATTTTGTTTTATACCCCACACCCGTCTTAAATTCAAATTTTATAGTGGGCGTTGTATTGTCCGTAATGTATCTATATTATATATGAAAATAGTTCAAAAAAAATCTTGTAGGGGGCGCTGCTTTAGATACATATATGCACTGTACCTATTTCCTATTTTCCATATGTTAAGATGCCCGCTACATATCGTGCTCCACATGACGCCCGGCAATTTGACAACAGCGTAAGTTAATGTGGAAATTTAGCATCTAAGGTTCGTGCAGAGTTTGTTATTATTAGTAAAATAATAATGGATCAATTTATAAACAAGCAAAGAGCTGTAACTTTAAAACCAAATTAGATTTTTAAAAGCGCTTAAAACTTTTTTGGTCATAAGGAAGGGAAACGAAAATAAAAAAAAATTAATAAACCGTTAAGGCTATTTAAAATGTACTGTGATTTATTTAAAAATATTACAATCCTAAAAGTTAAATAAGGTAGAATGCATGGGAAGGAAGCAAAATATTGTATTTCGGTGTATCAGTGTATAGGCACTCCCTATATAGGGTAAAGCCCTGACGATGGTCTTGCATACATAAAACTGAAAGCGCTTGGCATCTGCAATTAAAATTTATACACCGAAATACAATCTCTTATTTCTTTCTTGAAACTTAAATTAAAATAACTGCATGTTATCTTGAATAGGTACCACCTATTTCAAATAAGAAAAAAATATCCTTTAAACACAGGTCTGGAAATGTTTCGTTAGGGAAAATCCTTCTATTTATAAATAAGTCAAAAACTCTTTTTTTAATTTTGTTGAAAGTTTGTATTTCGGTAAATTTTCAAAATATTTATAGATTATTACATTTTTTAGACAGATGCAAAATCTTTACAAATAGAAAAAGTTCTATTTTTGAAATAGAAAAGAAAAAACGTTTTATTGTTGTCGGAAAGTATTATATAAGTAGGGGAGCCTGTTCGACAGTGAACCACTTTTTTTTTTAATGCTGTAAAAAATTTTACTTTCATCGGTATGCAATTTTTTTTTCAGGAGTTTATTGGAAACGCTGCATACCTTCGGTTTTGGAACAATTTTTGGTTTAGAAAATGAAAAAAAAACAACAAATAGTTGAATTTAAAAAAAATTGCATTTGGTTAATTGTGGACCAGGTTTGGTCCACACTTAACCATAGTACTTTTAACAGTGAACCACACCTAAATACACAGTGAGCCAACCTTATCTATGAAGACAGTAATGAATCAAATTTTTGAAAAACTTTATTTGCAGCATAAAATACGAATACAAAATAAAAATGAAATAATTACTCTTCTACAAATAAGGGAATATAAAAAAATCTTACACATTGTAACGCATAAAATAAAATAATTAAATAACCCTAAAATCAGCGCATATTTAATAAAGACAAATTGACTTTAAAAGTAAATGTTTCTTGCCTTCTTTTGGTACCTATGATTTGGGGTGAAGGGAGGATAAACTTAATATCAGACTTTTTGACATCCGCAGAGTCCAGTTCTGTTGGAAACACAAATGTCTGGTTTTCTTTATGTTTCATTCTTAAAAATGATACAGAATAATCATCATTATCGTTCTGCTTTAGAATTTTCGCTATATAATAGATCGAGAGTTTTTTTGTTGTAAAGTGAACCAAAACATATTCATCTACTTGAGGATTGCGTGGCAAATTAGCAAAATTTTCATCTAAAATTAAAATATCATTTTCCGGCTCATCATACCATTCACTACCAGATGAGCTATTGCTACTTATAAGTTCTTCTGTAGATTCATCTGTCTCTGAATCAGATTTCTGTCTGCGCCTCGTTTTTGGGTTCTTAGATAGGACCTTATTGGGTCCTGTCGAATCTTGTAAAACCTGCCTTTTGCATTTATTTTGCTTTGCTTTCGTACCTGCTCTTTCGATAGCTATGGCATCTTTTTCTGGTGTATCTGTCGCTATTATGCTTTTTCTAACTTTTCTACGTTTTCTCTTATCAGTGCGAGGACCTGCCTTTAACGGCTGACGAAATATATCTGGTGTTATAAATGTTTTAGTTGTAGGCTCGGAACTTGGATCTTTTGCAATATTTGAGGTTCCACTTGGTCCTGGTTGAGGCTCTTCGGTGATAATGCTCGATGAGAAAGGGTCAATTATTTCAATGGGAGCCGATTTACTTGTTCCAGGTTGAGCATTTTCTGTTTCAATGTCAGGTTGAGGGCGATCTGTTACACTGCTTGGTAAAAAGTCAATGTCGGAAAATATGTCCCTATTAAAAGGAAAAATTCCACACTTGGAAAAGGCTGCGACTACATTCATAGGCGTCATTGCCCTTGGATAGGCATGACCGATAAACTCAGCAATTTGGTATATAGTTACAGGCTTTCCAGGATAACGAAGCATCCATGACTCCATAGCTGAATAGTAATATGTCTTAAACGGACTTAGTAACCCCACATCTAATGGCTGCATTTTAGCTGATGTGTGTGGATGCAAAGTAAGGATTGTGACTCCAGAACTTTTTGCTAAATCTAACGCTTCTATGGATAGATGAGATTCATGATTATCCATGATTAGCAATGATGGATTTGCTGGTGATGAAGAGGTGTGGGCAACGAAGTGTTTCATAACATCAACAAATAGATTAGAGTTCATCCATCCAGTAGGAGCAGCCAGTCCTAAGGTTCCGGGAGGAGATCCATGCAGCATTATGTCTCTAAAATTTTTCCTAGGGAAAACAATTGCTGGGGGCAACGCATGTCCAGTTGCACTTACCATGCAACATGTTAGTAGAGGGAGATGGGGTGTTCACCATCCACAGGTCCACAGGTCCAAACTGCGCATGCCCGGGCAGCGCGCAGACGTGGGCGATACTAATTATGACGTCACCTGTCATCTGTCACCTGTCACCTGTCATCTGTCACCTGTCACCTGTCATCTGTCATCTGTCAATGTCAATGTCAATGTCAAAGTCAATGTCAAAGTCAATGTCAAAGTCAATGTTAAATGTCATTTGTCATCTGTCATACGTCAACTGTCAAACGTCACATTGTTGGGCGTTAGCAACTTTGGGCCTTAGCTACTTGGGTGCTAGTTACATTGGGCAATAATATTCTATATATGGAATGTGTTCAGGATGATGTCATATTACGAATAGGAAAAGATGGAGGATGCCACCTGTCAATTAAGACAGCTCAAGGTCACCAATCATTTATCAATTGTTTAATAAAAAATTTGATATATGGGTAATATATAGGATAACCTAGTAAGTTATTATGAAAAAATCCCGAGACCCTCAGGTCGAGGTGTACTAAAGATATATGCTCGCCTACGGCTCGTTAAGGTTGTTAGGGATAATATAGCATGTGGTTCGTATTTAGGGTGAATAGCAAGTTATTTTGAAAAATCCCGAGACCGCAGGTCGAGGTGTGTTAAAGACATGTGCTCGCCTACAGTTCGTTAAGGTTGTTAAGGATAATATAG
Source organism: Polydrusus pterygomalis (assembly GCA_963969555.1). NCBI lineage: Eukaryota > Metazoa > Arthropoda > Insecta > Coleoptera > Curculionidae > Polydrusus > Polydrusus pterygomalis. Next base: position 119,179,565 of record OZ018378.1, on the reverse strand, counting down.
CATGTGGTTCGTATTTAGGGTAAATAGTAAGTTATTTTTAAAAAATCCCGAGACCGCAGGTCGAGGTGTACTAAAGATATATGCTCGCCTACGGCTCGCTAAGATTGTTAGAAATAACGTAACATATGAATCGTATTTAGGGTGACGTAACAAGTTATTTAGAAAAAATTCCGAGACCCTCAGGTCGAGGTGTACGAAAGATATATGCTAGCCTACGGCTCGCTAAGGTTGTTAGGGATAGCGCAACATGCGATTCGTATTAAGGATGATGCAACAAGTAAATATGAAAAAATTCCGAGACCCTCAGGTCGAGGTGTACTAAAAACATAGACTCGCCTACAGCTCGCTAAGGTTGTTAGAAATAATGAAACATGTGAAGCGTATTTGGGGTAACGTAACAAGTTATTTAGAAAAAATCCCGAGACCACAGGTCGAGGTGTGCTAAAAATATAGACTCGCCTACGGCTCTCTAAGGTTGTTAGGGATAGCATAGCATGTGATTCGTATTTAGGATGACGAAACAAGCTATGAAAAAATTCCCGAGACCGCAGATCGAGGTGTACTAAAGACATATGCTCGCCTACGACTCGTTAAGGTTGTTAGAAATAATGTAACATGTGATTCGTATTTAGGGTAATGCAACAAGTAAATATGAAAAATCTCGAGGCCTGCAAGGGTGAGGTATACTAGAGTTATATGTTCGCTCGTTAAAGTCGCTAAGGATATGTGAATTGTATTACGGATGACGTAACAAACCATTACGAAAAACCCAGAAGTCGATGGTCTAACTGATTTGGGAGATATAGTTTTTGCGATTAGGACCCTTATGACTAAAGGTAGAGAGAGGCGAAATTTGGTAAACAGGTAGATGATGGGCATACCTATCGACTAGTGAAGCAATATTTCAAAAATATCAAGTAAAAAACAGCGCTAGAGGTATAAAACCATAGAGTCCTAGCAGGAGACAAGTTCATCCGGTTTGGAATTAATATAGTAGCTGCTGGAAATCTAAACGGCATGGATAAGAATAACTAAGTATTGCATCAGAAAATATGTAATTATTTCGCGAATGTAGTAAGCAATTAATAATTAATGTCAACTGACATGATCGAAGTAAATAAGCAATTAATATGCGTCAAAATTATGGTATATACGATAGGATTCCAATGGGTAGAGACCTCATATAATCGACAAACCACGAAAAAATTAATCGTTTGCGTTACTAAACAAGAGAAGAAAACAGATAAAAGCTAACCTATACATCACCTACTTTGTTAATACCTATAATCTATACCATGCACAGCACAGTTTAAATATTAAACAACAAATAACCTTTCTGATGGGATAAAAACTTCGAATAAACCATTACAGTACCTAAAAAATGATATTTGAACATATAAAACCCCTAGTATACCTATACAACCACCTATACATACCAATACAAGTTCTGTCAGACCTATACTTGGCTTATGGGCATGCTTATTAGTGCCCTATAACAGTAGGCAGGTTTATGATTGTCGTTTGGATATATAAATAGGCCAGTGCATGATAGCATATTTAACAGCACCCATACAAAATAAACAACCAATAAATACTCTGATAGGATAAAAAAAACATCCAATTAACCATTAAAGTACCTAAAAAAGGACTTTGAACCCATAAAATCCTATTTAACAGTCTATACAAAACAAACAACCAATAACATTTCCGATAGGGTAAAAACATCAAATAATCCACTAAAGTAGCTAAAAATGGTATATGAACCCATCAAACGGCTATTTAACAGCTCCTATTCAATAATAAGTAGCCAAAAACAGCTCTGAACTGATCGAGATCGAATAAAAACATACAATAACCCACTAAAGCAGATGCTTGCGAATACAGCTGCTAGATAATATTAAATATTATGGATACGAATAATTTTGTATTGCATCAGAAAATATGTAATTATACATATCTCTGAAAAATGCAGCATCTAATTAATATCCAACATTATTACTAGCTCTCTATCAATAGGCTAGTGACTAGCTAGCATCCTATCTATGAAAGTAAAACGCAAGAACTTAAACTTATGCGAATATCGGATTAGAGTCCTTATGCCTAATAAGCAGCTAATGAAAAGCTTTGAAAATATATAAGCAGTTATGAACGTCTAGGAACAGCAAATAAGACGTTATCCAACCACCAATCAACCACCATCCAACCACTAACCAACCATTATTAGGGCAATTAATGAACACCTTTGAACCAACAAAACGCCTATTTAGCATAATAAACAACTAAAACCTCTCTCTGTTCTTCTAGCGTTTCAGTTATGAACAGCAAATAAGACGTTATTCAACTACTAATCAACCGCTAATCATCCACTAGCCCATCACTATTAGGGCAATTAATGAACACCTTTGAACCAATAAAACAGCTATTTAGCAGCTCCTATACATAATAAACAACTAAAACCTCTCTGTTCTTCATAGGATAAAAACTAAAAACTATTAAAACAAACCACTAAAGTAGCGCAAAAACAGCCTTTGAATCTATAAAACGACTATTCAACAGCTCTTAAACCAGACAAAAAACGTTTAATACACATCTAAGAACCTAATAGGTAGCTGAAGCAGCAAAAGCTCGTTTTCACACCTCGCCTACGGCTCATCGGGCTCATCATCATCATATAGCAGAATGCCCGGTATAACACCTTAACTCGCTAGAAAAAACCAAGGATGATCCTTAGAACGGGCGGTGTTAAAGATATGAAGACCTAAAAACCCAAAACGAGATATTTGAGACATATCAGATAGGCGTTTCAGTAAAATTAAGACGAGGGTAGGAGGTTATCATAAACGCAGAATATATCAAGTTTAATATAGTGAACTAAACCAAAGTCATAAAGATTAAGCGCTAAGGAATGATTAAGTGAAAATCAAGCGGTCAAATAGCCTACTTGGGAAACATATTGCTCTAAGTGATCATATACAAAACATCGAGGTTAGACAGAGAACTCACAACACTCCCATAAAAATAAATCTAAAATATGTTATACATATCTGTTTATTTAACAATATGTCTATCAATAGAAAAACACTTAGCGCTATACTAAATTAGGGGGTTATAATTTTTAAAAGCAATTTGGCGGCTCCGAAATTGTGGGCATTGTTGAAGAGCAGACTTAGTAAATATATTATATACACCAAGAGTATATAAATTAAACTAATAATGGTAGCAAATGCACAAGTGTTAGTCATGCAAATAAATAATATAACAACAACCGACGGTTCTAGGTTAAAAACTATCCATTAATCTGAAGGCAGGGCCATTAAAGTTCCTTAACAGTCAATGTAAAATGCTGTAATACAGGGATTCGCAAGAAGTCGATTGCGATCGGATAATTACGTCAAAAGACTTAGCCGAACGCTCCAACTTGCTGAAATCTAGCGCAAAAGTATAGGTAAGTTATATGTTGTGTACTTAAATTCAACTGCTAAGATCAACAACACACACCATATAAAATTATTACATAATACATTATTGCAGTGTATACCAAATGACTAAAAAATTCAATTAGAACAAACTACGATTGTATAGAGCAGACGCAAAAAGAGATAGATAAACGTTGGCAACTATTACGGTTATAACGAAGAGAAATCAATTCAAAACAACTAACATGTGAATCAGCTACATACGACCACCTATAATAGTACCTCACATGAAGTTAAATTATCCGCCTCAATAGTAAAAAGCACCTTAAGATCTAGAAAAATTAAAAGCTAAAGAACTCGATGAAGAACAACTAAATAAAATGAACGCCACCTACATTTAATTTGCAAATAAGCAGACTAAATAGCCGTAAATCGAAAGACATTACAGAGAACGAATAGCTGTTGGATATGACCTTATCCATCAAAAATACCCTCCTGAAATGCTAAAAAATAAGACTAAGTAGGGAAAAAAATACCTAGAACTTTAGGGTAATATTGCTATAAAGACCAGCTAGCTCCTACAAGAGCATTTATGTAGCACGAATGCAAGGCAAACCTAACCAAACTTCTTGGGTGTGGTTATTATGTATAAAGACCAGCTAACACCAAAAAAAGAGACCTGTACGTCAAAAAAAGTATACATATACGATCAACCTCTAATATTAGGAATACCGAAGGATGATACTATACAACTACTAACAGAAATCAAATTAAAGCTAATCGAATGATCGTTCAAATAAATAAAATTCTCATTTAAAATGTTATGACAACTACATGAGATGAGGTTAAATGTATAAATTTGGAGACTTCAGGGCGATCAGACTCACCTAATCGATCTTACAACATATGAAAAAATAAATCAATTAATTAGATAAATGGCTTCATAGCAGGGCTTCCAATAGTCTAGTGGATAGATAACATCTAAACTATCAAAAATAAAGCACAAGAGTTGTAAAAATTATTTATCGAATCACAAAATTTGACGCATAGCACATGAGGATAATACCTTCTAATACCAATTCGTGAATGTTCGAACACAATCGTATAACTATCAAAAGCAAATATTGGGCTACGGCTCGTTAAGACTTTTTGGTAATACTTGATGATAGATGCATGTGTAGCATAGCATCACAAGACACCTAAAAACCCCAAAAACCTCATCAGGCAACTAGTTCGCGAGTTACGATTAGAGCTGCTATGTCGGGAAATATGGGAAGGGAGGGGGTATAGTAAACGGCTAGAGGGTAAAAAAAGCTCCAACAACTAGTAAAAAATTATTTCAAAACCTTAAGTCATGAATGTATTAGATTGTATAAAATCATTAATGTCTTAATGGTAGTGATAGTGAATATTTTTGCAATAGGTGGATATTGAAAAAATACCTATGGAAACGATTAAAGTCATTAAAATAATACAAGAAACATCAATGGGAGACACATAAAATGCAGTTTTAAAGGGGAAAAATTCGATAATATACCAATAGAAACTAGCGTGTTAGGCATTCAAAACGATGGTCAACTAAGCTGTTTAAATAATATAAAAGTGCCACTATGAGGACGTTAAGATGATCAAGAGAGTGACAGGATATAAATTTGCAGAAAAAATACGAGGAAATAGAGCAAAATAATGCAACAAAATAATAAAGTAGTAATCTAGCAGGATAGTAAACATATTAGTAAAAAGCGCTGCAGAAAATAAAAAATATAGCAATTCTAATCAAGCATTAAAAAAAATCTATCCTAAATAATAATATTTGTTTATACAGATAAGTAGAAAACTATCGAAACGTTGAGCAAGAAGGAGAGGCGACTGCAGGTATAAAATTTAACAACTATTGGTAAAATATACTGAAAAATATCAAAAATACCATCAATTTCACCAGAATGCTATTGTCAAAACCTTAGAACTCAAATATACATTTAAAAAAATTAAGCCAGCATTAAGCGTCTTATTTGTCTATGTAATTATTGAATGAGGGTTGTGTGAAGAATAAACTATTCATGCAAATTAACTATAACGCAAAAATCATACAAGTTTGATACAGACAGCACCCCCCATAAGAGCCAAAAGCTAGTATTCAATGTTAAAATAGCAGGTTCACTCCATATAAAGCACACCAGTCAAAAAATATGCGTATGAATTGTGTGAGGCGAAGTGCTATTATAAATGTTGTCTATATCAAGCTCAATACCGTTGACATATATAAACCCAACGTGCAAGAGTAATAAAACTAATAATTAAGCGTAACTCATGAGGCAACATAATATAAAAATAGATGGTTGGGAGACATAGGAATTCTAGGTCGTTGGCAGAACCATGCTTAGTCAATCTCAACAATATTTCAAATGGACGGAGGGTGAGAGTCATGTATATTACTATGATCATCAAGAAAAAAGGAGGAGTGTATATCGAATGGCTATAAAAATGCATTTTCCAACACAAACGATCTTTAAATAGAATGGAATAGAACAAGAAGCAGTAGCAGACGATGATTCTTCTGTACTCTATATAAATTTAATATAAGGTACAGGTAACAAACATCCGCCTATTTTATATATCATCTAACTTTGCTAGTCATTAATAAAACACAAGTTCATATTATTTTAAATAACTTTTAATTATTTCTCAGCATCTATAATATGTTGAGTTATCTAACCATACTTCACGTCTTGCATAATTAATTGCTTCTCGTATCTCAGGATCTTCAAAATATCCGTATAAGCGCTGAACTTCTTCAAAATTCCCCAACTTGTTCATGTCGCATACAAATCTTAAGGCATCTGGTTCTTCAAAGTATCGCTTACATATATCCAAAGCTCTAACTATATTTTTCATAGTAACCGGACGAATTCCCCATTCTTCTTTACGTTTTTGAAGTGTATTATATATATCCCGAATTACATGATGTGCATCATTATTTACTATATTCTGGGCTTTATCCATGATATCTAATTGATTGCAGGTATTGCAAGTAATTAGGACAGCGGTCTGACTTAAAATAAGACTCAGTGCTTCTGCTGATAGTAAATATATCAACAAGCCTAATTACTCAGTGAAACCTAAATCTATAGAGGATTATTCAGGTTTTCGGGGTTACTCGGGTTCATTAGGATTTTGAGAATGTATTTTGCTGGACGTAGTTTTTAACACAGCCACGGCCAAAGGCTCACGAAGTTTGCAAAAGTTTGGGAGAAGGCCGTGGCTGTGTTAAAAACTACGTCCAGCAAAATACATTCTCAAAATCCTAATGAACCCGAGTAACCCCGAAAACCTGAATAATCCTCTATAGATTTAGGTTTCACTGAGTAATTAGGCTTGTTGATATATTTACTATCAGCAGAAGCACTGAGTCTTATTTTAAGTCAGACCGCTGTCCTAATTACTTGCAATACCTGCAATCAATTAGATATCATGGATAAAGCCCAGAATATAGTAAATAATGATGCACATCATGTAATTCGGGATATATATAATACACTTCAAAAACGTAAAGAAGAATGGGGAATTCGTCCGGTTACTATGAAAAATATAGTTAGAGCTTTGGATATATGTAAGCGATACTTTGAAGAACCAGATGCCTTAAGATTTGTATGCGACATGAACAAGTTGGGGAATTTTGAAGAAGTTCAGCGCTTATACGGATATTTTGAAGATCCTGAGATACGAGAAGCAATTAATTATGCAAGACGTGAAGTATGGTTAGATAACTCAACATATTATAGATGCTGAGAAATAATTAAAAGTTATTTAAAATAATATGAACTTGTGTTTTATTAATGACTAGCAAAGTTAGATGATATATAAAATAGGCGGATGTTTGTTACCTGTACCTTATATTAAATTTATATAGAGTACAGAAGAATCATCGTCTGCTACTGCTTCTTGTTCTATTCCATTCTATTTAAAGATCGTTTGTGTTGGAAAATGCATTTTTATAGCCATTCGATATACACTCCTCCTTTTTTCTTGATGATCATAGTAATATACATGACTCTCACCCTCCGTCCATTTGAAATATTGTTGAGATTGACTAAGCATGGTTCTGCCAACGACCTAGAATTCCTATGTCTCCCAACCATCTATTTTTATATTATGTTGCCTCATGAGTTACGCTTAATTATTAGTTTTATTACTCTTGCACGTTGGGTTTATATATGTCAACGGTATTGAGCTTGATATAGACAACATTTATAATAGCACTTCGCCTCACACAATCCATACGCATATTTTTTGACTGGTGTGCTTTATATGGAGTGAACCTGCTATTTTAACATTGAATACTAGCTTTTGGCTCTTATGGGGGGTGCTGTCTGTATCAAACTTGTATGATTTTTGCGTTATAGTTAATTTGCATGAATAGTTTATTCTTCACACAACCCTCATTCAATAATTACATAGACAAATAAGACGCTTAATGCTGGCTTAATTTTTTTAAATGTATATTTGAGTTCTAAGGTTTTGACAATAGCATTCTGGTGAAATTGATGGTATTTTTGATATTTTTCAGTATATTTTACCAATAGTTGTTAAATTTTATACCTGCAGTCGCCTCTCCTTCTTGCTCAACGTTTCGATAGTTTTCTACTTATCTGTATAAACAAATATTATTATTTAGGATAGATTTTTTTTAATGCTTGATTAGAATTGCTATATTTTTTATTTTCTGCAGCGCTTTTTACTAATATGTTTACTATCCTGCTAGATTACTACTTTATTATTTTGTTGCATTATTTTGCTCTATTTCCTCGTATTTTTTCTGCAAATTTATATCCTGTCACTCTCTTGATCATCTTAACGTCCTCATAGTGGCACTTTTATATTATTTAAACAGCTTAGTTGACCATCGTTTTGAATGCCTAACACGCTAGTTTCTATTGGTATATTATCGAATTTTTCCCCTTTAAAACTGCATTTTATGTGTCTCCCATTGATGTTTCTTGTATTATTTTAATGACTTTAATCGTTTCCATAGGTATTTTTTCAATATCCACCTATTGCAAAAATATTCACTATCACTACCATTAAGACATTAATGATTTTATACAATCTAATACATTCATGACTTAAGGTTTTGAAATAATTTTTTACTAGTTGTTGGAGCTTTTTTTACCCTCTAGCCGTTTACTATACCCCCTCCCTTCCCATATTTCCCGACATAGCAGCTCTAATCGTAACTCGCGAACTAGTTGCCTGATGAGGTTTTTGGGGTTTTTAGGTGTCTTGTGATGCTATGCTACACATGCATCTATCATCAAGTATTACCAAAAAGTCTTAACGAGCCGTAGCCCAATATTTGCTTTTGATAGTTATACGATTGTGTTCGAACATTCACGAATTGGTATTAGAAGGTATTATCCTCATGTGCTATGCGTCAAATTTTGTGATTCGATAAATAATTTTTACAACTCTTGTGCTTTATTTTTGATAGTTTAGATGTTATCTATCCACTAGACTATTGGAAGCCCTGCTATGAAGCCATTTATCTAATTAATTGATTTATTTTTTCATATGTTGTAAGATCGATTAGGTGAGTCTGATCGCCCTGAAGTCTCCAAATTTATACATTTAACCTCATCTCATGTAGTTGTCATAACATTTTAAATGAGAATTTTATTTATTTGAACGATCATTCGATTAGCTTTAATTTGATTTCTGTTAGTAGTTGTATAGTATCATCCTTCGGTATTCCTAATATTAGAGGTTGATCGTATATGTATACTTTTTTTGACGTACAGGTCTCTTTTTTTGGTGTTAGCTGGTCTTTATACATAATAACCACACCCAAGAAGTTTGGTTAGGTTTGCCTTGCATTCGTGCTACATAAATGCTCTTGTAGGAGCTAGCTGGTCTTTATAGCAATATTACCCTAAAGTTCTAGGTATTTTTTTCCCTACTTAGTCTTATTTTTTAGCATTTCAGGAGGGTATTTTTGATGGATAAGGTCATATCCAACAGCTATTCGTTCTCTGTAATGTCTTTCGATTTACGGCTATTTAGTCTGCTTATTTGCAAATTAAATGTAGGTGGCGTTCATTTTATTTAGTTGTTCTTCATCGAGTTCTTTAGCTTTTAATTTTTCTAGATCTTAAGGTGCTTTTTACTATTGAGGCGGATAATTTAACTTCATGTGAGGTACTATTATAGGTGGTCGTATGTAGCTGATTCACATGTTAGTTGTTTTGAATTGATTTCTCTTCGTTATAACCGTAATAGTTGCCAACGTTTATCTATCTCTTTTTGCGTCTGCTCTATACAATCGTAGTTTGTTCTAATTGAATTTTTTAGTCATTTGGTATACACTGCAATAATGTATTATGTAATAATTTTATATGGTGTGTGTTGTTGATCTTAGCAGTTGAATTTAAGTACACAACATATAACTTACCTATACTTTTGCGCTAGATTTCAGCAAGTTGGAGCGTTCGGCTAAGTCTTTTGACGTAATTATCCGATCGCAATCGACTTCTTGCGAATCCCTGTATTACAGCATTTTACATTGACTGTTAAGGAACTTTAATGGCCCTGCCTTCAGATTAATGGATAGTTTTTAACCTAGAACCGTCGGTTGTTGTTATATTATTTATTTGCATGACTAACACTTGTGCATTTGCTACCATTATTAGTTTAATTTATATACTCTTGGTGTATATAATATATTTACTAAGTCTGCTCTTCAACAATGCCCACAATTTCGGAGCCGCCAAATTGCTTTTAAAAATTATAACCCCCTAATTTAGTATAGCGCTAAGTGTTTTTCTATTGATAGACATATTGTTAAATAAACAGATATGTATAACATATTTTAGATTTATTTTTATGGGAGTGTTGTGAGTTCTCTGTCTAACCTCGATGTTTTGTATATGATCACTTAGAGCAATATGTTTCCCAAGTAGGCTATTTGACCGCTTGATTTTCACTTAATCATTCCTTAGCGCTTAATCTTTATGACTTTGGTTTAGTTCACTATATTAAACTTGATATATTCTGCGTTTATGATAACCTCCTACCCTCGTCTTAATTTTACTGAAACGCCTATCTGATATGTCTCAAATATCTCGTTTTGGGTTTTTAGGTCTTCATATCTTTAACACCGCCCGTTCTAAGGATCATCCTTGGTTTTTTCTAGCGAGTTAAGGTGTTATACCGGGCATTCTGCTATATGATGATGATGAGCCCGATGAGCCGTAGGCGAGGTGTGAAAACGAGCTTTTGCTGCTTCAGCTACCTATTAGGTTCTTAGATGTGTATTAAACGTTTTTTGTCTGGTTTAAGAGCTGTTGAATAGTCGTTTTATAGATTCAAAGGCTGTTTTTGCGCTACTTTAGTGGTTTGTTTTAATAGTTTTTAGTTTTTATCCTATGAAGAACAGAGAGGTTTTAGTTGTTTATTATGTATAGGAGCTGCTAAATAGCTGTTTTATTGGTTCAAAGGTGTTCATTAATTGCCCTAATAGTGATGGGCTAGTGGATGATTAGCGGTTGATTAGTAGTTGAATAACGTCTTATTTGCTGTTCATAACTGAAACGCTAGAAGAACAGAGAGAGGTTTTAGTTGTTTATTATGCTAAATAGGCGTTTTGTTGGTTCAAAGGTGTTCATTAATTGCCCTAATAATGGTTGGTTAGTGGTTGGATGGTGGTTGATTGGTGGTTGGATAACGTCTTATTTGCTGTTCCTAGACGTTCATAACTGCTTATATCTTTTCAAAGCTTTTCATTAGCTGCTTATTAGGCATAAGGACTCTAATCCGATATTCGCATAAGTTTAAGTTCTTGCGTTTTACTTTCATAGATAGGATGCTAGCTAGTCACTAGCCTATTGATAGAGAGCTAGTAATAATGTTGGATATTAATTAGATGCTGCATTTTTCAGAGATATGTATAATTACATATTTTCTGATGCAATACAAAATTATTCGTATCCATAATATTTAATATTATCTAGCAGCTGTATTCGCAAGCATCTGCTTTAGTGGGTTATTGTATGTTTTTATTCGATCTCGATCAGTTCAGAGCTGTTTTTGGCTACTTATTATTGAATAGGAGCTGTTAAATAGCCGTTTGATGGGTTCATATACCATTTTTAGCTACTTTAGTGGATTATTTGATGTTTTTACCCTATCGGAAATGTTATTGGTTGTTTGTTTTGTATAGACTGTTAAATAGGATTTTATGGGTTCAAAGTCCTTTTTTAGGTACTTTAATGGTTAATTGGATGTTTTTTTTATCCTATCAGAGTATTTATTGGTTGTTTATTTTGTATGGGTGCTGTTAAATATGCTATCATGCACTGGCCTATTTATATATCCAAACGACAATCATAAACCTGCCTACTGTTATAGGGCACTAATAAGCATGCCCATAAGCCAAGTATAGGTCTGACAGAACTTGTATTGGTATGTATAGGTGGTTGTATAGGTATACTAGGGGTTTTATATGTTCAAATATCATTTTTTAGGTACTGTAATGGTTTATTCGAAGTTTTTATCCCATCAGAAAGGTTATTTGTTGTTTAATATTTAAACTGTGCTGTGCATGGTATAGATTATAGGTATTAACAAAGTAGGTGATGTATAGGTTAGCTTTTATCTGTTTTCTTCTCTTGTTTAGTAACGCAAACGATTAATTTTTTCGTGGTTTGTCGATTATATGAGGTCTCTACCCATTGGAATCCTATCGTATATACCATAATTTTGACGCATATTAATTGCTTATTTACTTCGATCATGTCAGTTGACATTAATTATTAATTGCTTACTACATTCGCGAAATAATTACATATTTTCTGATGCAATACTTAGTTATTCTTATCCATGCCGTTTAGATTTCCAGCAGCTACTATATTAATTCCAAACCGGATGAACTTGTCTCCTGCTAGGACTCTATGGTTTTATACCTCTAGCGCTGTTTTTTACTTGATATTTTTGAAATATTGCTTCACTAGTCGATAGGTATGCCCATCATCTACCTGTTTACCAAATTTCGCCTCTCTCTACCTTTAGTCATAAGGGTCCTAATCGCAAAAACTATATCTCCCAAATCAGTTAGACCATCGACTTCTGGGTTTTTCGTAATGGTTTGTTACGTCATCCGTAATACAATTCACATATCCTTAGCGACTTTAACGAGCGAACATATAACTCTAGTATACCTCACCCTTGCAGGCCTCGAGATTTTTCATATTTACTTGTTGCATTACCCTAAATACGAATCACATGTTACATTATTTCTAACAACCTTAACGAGTCGTAGGCGAGCATATGTCTTTAGTACACCTCGATCTGCGGTCTCGGGAATTTTTTCATAGCTTGTTTCGTCATCCTAAATACGAATCACATGCTATGCTATCCCTAACAACCTTAGAGAGCCGTAGGCGAGTCTATATTTTTAGCACACCTCGACCTGTGGTCTCGGGATTTTTTCTAAATAACTTGTTACGTTACCCCAAATACGCTTCACATGTTTCATTATTTCTAACAACCTTAGCGAGCTGTAGGCGAGTCTATGTTTTTAGTACACCTCGACCTGAGGGTCTCGGAATTTTTTCATATTTACTTGTTGCATCATCCTTAATACGAATCGCATGTTGCGCTATCCCTAACAACCTTAGCGAGCCGTAGGCTAGCATATATCTTTCGTACACCTCGACCTGAGGGTCTCGGAATTTTTTCTAAATAACTTGTTACGTCACCCTAAATACGATTCATATGTTACGTTATTTCTAACAATCTTAGCGAGCCGTAGGCGAGCATATATCTTTAGTACACCTCGACCTGCGGTCTCGGGATTTTTTAAAAATAACTTACTATTTACCCTAAATACGAACCACATGCTATATTATCCTTAACAACCTTAACGAACTGTAGGCGAGCACATGTCTTTAACACACCTCGACCTGCGGTCTCGGGATTTTTCAAAATAACTTGCTATTCACCCTAAATACGAACCACATGCTATATTATCCCTAACAACCTTAACGAGCCGTAGGCGAGCATATATCTTTAGTACACCTCGACCTGAGGGTCTCGGGATTTTTTCATAATAACTTACTAGGTTATCCTATATATTACCCATATATCAAATTTTTTATTAAACAATTGATAAATGATTGGTGACCTTGAGCTGTCTTAATTGACAGGTGGCATCCTCCATCTTTTCCTATTCGTAATATGACATCATCCTGAACACATTCCATATATAGAATATTATTGCCCAATGTAACTAGCGCCCAAGTAGCTAAGGCCCAAAGTTGCTAACGCCCAACAATGTGACGTTTGACAGTTGACGTATGACAGATGACAAATGACATTTAACATTGACTTTGACATTGACTTTGACATTGACTTTGACATTGACATTGACATTGACAGATGACAGATGACAGGTGACAGGTGACAGATGACAGGTGACAGGTGACAGATGACAGGTGACGTCATAATTAGTATCGCCCACGTCTGCGCGCTGCCCGGGCATGCGCAGTTTGGACCTGTGGACCTGTGGATGGTGAACACCCCATCTCCCTCTACTCATGTTGTTACCAAAGTTCCTTTCTCGCCACTGGTCACCTTTCCGACGTTTGATAATCCAGTTGGAGCAATGACCTTTTGGGGCTTCTGAACTGTCGTAGTTCCAGTTTCGTCTAAATTGTAAATACGCGTTCCATCGGCAAACTTCGGCTCTCTCTTTAAAACATGTGCTAAATTATCAAAAAATGTTTTAACATTTTCTCGGTTAAACGCCGTAGCCCTTGCAAGACTACAACATTCTGGTTTTCTTAATGAGATATCTTGATGCCTGTTTCGAAAGCATCGAAACCATTCCAAGCCTGCTATGGAGTTTCTTTTCCAGGATTCTGGCATTTTAATGTTGTTCAGTCTTGCCATGTCATAAGCAACTTGTCTGCAATCTTTGATGGTCAATCCATAAAACTTAAGTGCACACATCTTATAGTAATCAACCAACATATTTTCTTGTGCCAAAGTAAATACCCGATTTACTTCATAATTGGGAATTAATGGAACGTTATTACCAAATTCGGTCCTTTTTTGTACATAACGACGAAGAGTGGGATAGGGGATATTATTTTGCTTAGCTGCTTGACGTCGGCTTATACCTTGTTCGACCATTTCTAGAGCAGCTCTCATTTGCTCCTCTGTGTGTGCTCCAATTTTTCTCTTTACTTTTTTGTGACGCGGCATCCTAAAAAAAATAACATAGGTAATCCCAAGTGCAAAAATGATTAAGCTGGTAAACCAAGGATATGTGCACCATGATATACAATTTAATTATTTAACTTATGGGTCCACAGTGAACCAGCTCACTGTGGAACCGTTGAATTTGGTTCAGTGTGTACCACCGGCACCGCCATTTTATTTGGCTATAAAAATATAAGAAAAACGTTACAAATACAAAAACAGTTTTGCTGTATATATGGCCAAATACATTGAAAATACCATGCAAGATAAATTGTGAAGATGAAAAGAAGCTATAAAATAATAAAAATCCCAATACTTACTTGAAATTTTTACAATCTTTCACACGAAAACAAATTTTCTTAAACACCACGTGTACTTTTTACAGCAGACGCCCGTTGACTGAAGGGACAACAGCGGATCACCTTATGACCGTTTCTACCAAATAAGTAATTTGTGACGTTGTCAGATTTCTCAATTTTGTTGTGGTTCACTGTTCCCGACTGGTTCACTGTCGAACAGGCTCCCCTACTAGAGTTTTTACTTTAACCCAATCTTTGTCTTTTAATATATCTACATTTTTTAAAATAAGTTCAACACATTCTGCCTTCTTTGGCGTAATACGTCTTTTTACATGACTTTTAAAGTGGTCTAAAACCAATCTTTTTTCTTGTACGTCTCCCTTCAGTTCCTAAAAATGCAATAAAGTAACGTCAGATACCTATCCATTAAAAAAATGCATAATATTACTTTTTCGTTCGGTTGGACGAGACTGTTTTTTGGATGAATTATCTTCCCTATCTTCCCCTGAATTCTCTTTTGCCAAATAAGTATCGTCCGCTCGCGCATTTTCTTTTGGACATTTATCTTTTTTACCATTATTATTCTTTTCCTCATACATATTTTTCATAACTTTCGAAGTGGAGGCCACTGCATTAAACTCATCAAGTTTATGAGATTTTTCTGTTACATGTTTTTTTGATATACTGCTTAGAACCCGTTCTGAAAGAGAGATATTATCTTCATCATCTTCGTCGTTAAATTCAGACTCTGAACTATAATAAATATCTTCTTTAAGGTCAATTTCATTTATGCTCTTTCCGTGAAATTGGTGACCCTTTCCCTTTTCTAACAGGAGCAGAATTTTTGCCACTTTTGCGGTCTGAAAAATGTCCTGCGGCAATCTAAAATAAAACAAAATATAACAAACTAATTGGCGATGATAAAACCCCAGAACTTTACGCAGCCCCTGTAAATTAAAATGTGTTTAAACTATCGGTTTTTTTAAAAGTGGCTCTTTGAAAGTGATTATCCTGCGGACCGGATCAAGAAGATTGCAAGAAATACATGTCTGATCATCATAAAGTTTATTGGCAGCTATGGCAGAGAAGATGCCGTATGAGCTTGAACGTAAAGACTTTTGCCTAAACCCTCAAAAGAATCTTTTTTCGTATACAGTGTGTACAGGGTTTTTCCGTATATTTTGGAGCACCCCTGGAGCTTTTATTTGAAGACCTAGAAAAAACTTTAAATTACCAAAGTTGCATGATTTCTCCTGAACTGCCAGAATTTGTTATCGGACAAAACAAATGAACATCGTAAATTTGTTTAATAATGCCAATGTCGATTTTTTTAAATGGAACACCCTGTATAATAATTTTTTTTTTAACTCCTCACTCTTTTCTGATTCCGAATATGTATATATGTTATATATGTTTGTTTCATAAATTATTATCATTATTTATATTAATTATTGTTACTGAATAAGCATTATGTTCTAGCATGTTTTCCTCACACCAATATAGATTTTCTAATCCGCAATATTTTGAAATGAAATTTTGCCTAAACAACTAAAGTAAACATATAACATATATACATATTTGGAATCAGAAAAGAGTGAGGAGAAAAAAAAAATATACAGGGTGTTCCATTTTAAAAAATCGACATTGGCATTATTAAACAAATTTACGATGTTCATTTGTTTTGGCCGATAACAAATTCTGGCGGTTCAGGAGAAATCATGCAGCTTTCGTAATTTAAAGTTTTTTCTAGGTCTTCAAATAAAAGCTCCAGGGGTGCTCCAAAATATACGGAAAAACCCTGTACATAAAGTAAGGAACAAATTCATTATTTAATAATCTAAAAACATTTCGTAAAAATTCTTGGACACGTATGTAATAATTTTTGATTGCGCATATTTTGACATATACACATATTATACAGGGTAGCTCATGTAGTAGATATGACATTATCGACGATTTTTTTAAATGAAAACCCCTATATTTTAGTTCAGATTTGTAATCTCCAAGAATAGCTGATTTCAAAAACATAACATACTTAGGGTCTAAAGTTGATAGTTTCGTAGCTACAGGGCAAGAAAAAAAATGTGAAGTATTTTTAATTTTGAGAAATTTAAATAAAATTAAATAGGCTATTTAATTAAGTGTTGAAATTGTCCTCCTTCTTGTGCCTGGCAGTACCCCAAGCGATCAATAAACTCTTGTTGGACTTTTATTATGGTTTCTTCTGAAATATTCCTGCATTCTGTTGTGATTCGATTTTTTAAATCTTCAATATTGGCAGGTCTTATTTTATAAACGACATTTTTCAGGTGACCACACAAGAAAAAGTCCAGTGGTGTAAAGTCTGGAGACCTAGGCGGCCATTCAATAGACCCACGTCTTCCAATCCACCTGTTCGGAAAAACTTGACCGACATAATGGCGCACTACTGCTGCATAATGTGGAGGTGCGCCGTCTTGTTGGTACCATAAATTTTCATCTAGAATTCCAGGATTATTTCTACTCGGGTATAAGTTAACTATTGTAGGGATAAGAAATTCTTGAAGAAACTGAAGGTAATTTAGCCCGTTTACATTATTGTCAAAGAAATATGGCCCAATAATTTTGTTCTTCACTATACCCGCCCAAACATTAATTTTTGGGGATATTGAGTATGATGCTCACGCATCCACCTGGGATTTTCTTTTGCCCAATATCTACAGTTTTGCCGGTTTACTTCACCATTTAATTTAAAAGTAGATTCATCCGAAAATAGGATATTTTCAACAAACAAAGGATCTATGTTACATCTCTCCATTAATATTTGACAAAACTCCATCCTACGATCTGGATCATCTTCATTCAACTCATGAACCAGTCGGATTTTAAACGAATGCCATTTTTCTACTGTTAATAGGTTATGTACGGTCATAGCAGCTGCCTCATGATCCATGCCAATCTGGCGGACGCTGTGATGGGGATTTTCTTCTATAGCCAATAAAATATTTAATTTTTTATCATCCGGAATAGTTGGACGGCCGTTCCTGGGAATATCTTCCACAGAACCCGTTTCTCGAAATTTTGTTTCAAGTTTACTTACAGTTGATCTAGTGATTGGTCTTTCTGGGTACTTAGCGTTGAACAAAATGCACACTTCTTGCTGAGTACGAATCCTATCACCATATCCATTCATCATTAGAATTTCTATTCTTTGTGTGTTAGATAAACGCATATTAACAAATATTAAAATTAATTTTTTACTTCTACTAATCTTAATAGCAAAATTCACTGTAATGACAGCATAATATCATCATTATCTAAATAACCATAGTTACATAACAGCAAATAAGCCTACCTTAAAAAAAAATGTATCTTAAATAAAATTATTTGTTCTACCCTGTAGCTACGAAACTATCAACTTTAGACCCTAAGTATGTTATGTTTTTGAAATCAGCTATTCTTGGAGATTACAAATCTGAACTAAAATATAGGGGTTTTCATTTAAAAAAATCGTCGATAATGTCATATCTACTACATGAGCTACCCTGTCAAAATATGCGCAATCAAAAATTATTACATACGTGTCCGAGGATTTTTACGAAATGTTTTTAGATTATTAAATAATGAATTTGTTCCTTATTTTATGTACACACTGTATAAACCGAGATGTGAGGGACGAAAAATGCAATAGTTTTACCATCATCAAAATTGTATAAACAACATGTATTTCGCAACTGAAACTTTTAGGAAAAACTTAGGAAAAAACAAAACTTTTATCCTATGGTTCTTATTTTAAAATTGTGTTTTTTTTAAAGAAAATGTCTGAAACTAAAGAAATAATTTTTTAATAGTACATAATTATTATGCCATATAAATATAAACAATTTTTCTGTAATTTAGCCGACTTCATAACACTTTTTTAAGATCCCACTTGGCCCGCGAATTTGTGACATAATTTTAATAAGGAGATACAGGTACATACCTATAAAACTCGGCATGGGTTTTTGGCGTGTGGCCCATAAACTTAGCAATTTGTTCCATGTCGTTTTCATCCATGCTCATAAGCTGTAAGGTGGTAGCAATATGTTTTCTTAATTTCGTTGATGTCAACACGGAAGGATTTTCAGCACCACACTCCTTAGCAAGGCGACTAATTACATTGGTTCCACTAATCCACCTATTTGTCGATCCGGGATTCGCAAACAAATATGGATTTGATTTAGGAACAATGTTACTTTTATTTCTAACGTCACACGTTTGAATTTTTGACTTAAAACTTTTTCGGCGCTAGTAAGCGAATTCATAAACGATTCTGGTACTTGTACTTTATTGGAAGATACGTATTTTTCAATTTTAAGGTACTGGACATCACCTACTCGCTTTCTATTAAACATAACCGTCAGTGTAATAACACATTCAGTTAAAAGTTTGTATTCTGATTTAGAATATTCTGTATCCTTAGTCAATAATTCGAATGCCTTATCAGCCTGAGTATTAAGATATGTTTGAAAAGTCTCTACATCTTTTGTTAATGGTAGCTGTGCCGGTTTTTCCCATTGCTTTCCTTAATGTCTTTTAAGGCTAAACTCGATAATTCATTGCACCAATGGGATACAACTAATTGCCGCAACTCCTTGATATTTTGTTTGGTTTCTTCCTTATTAGTCCATTTCATATTTGGAATAGACATATTTTGCAGCACGATTTTATAAGCAACATCACAAACTGTTTTAAGGCTCGTACCCATATGGAGCGCAAGAGATGACGATTGTTTCAATATTATAGTTGCTGATAATTTTTGTCGCTGATATGAGGTCTTGGAAACGATCTGGCTTAAAGAGATCAAATAAACCAGTAACCTCACTGTCAAATGATTGTACGGCAATCAAAAGGCGTGCCATATCTCTAATTTTATTATACACGACAGTTGATATTTGTTGTCTCTTGTGTTTATTAAGGAGTGTTTCCCCGTAAAGACCTATTAATGGATCACTTTTGGCTACAAAGCTAATATTGTCTGGTCGCATGATGGTAAATACTTCAGATTTGATGCGGAATGCTTTCAAAAAATTTTGGTTTTTCAGTTTTACCGAGGCCATAAAAGTTTGCGATTGAGTCAGACATTTTCGTCCGGGGTTTTTCAAATCACTTGGCTTGTCTTTGCATTTTTTTACGTGTTTATATAATAACTTTTTACTGTAGTGACCCAGGCAATAAGTGCAAGTGTAATATTCTGTTTCAGAACGAGCGGAGTTTTTAACAGGATGTAAAACACCCTTCTCTATTTTAAGGTGAAAGTTACCCTGTTTTCTCAAAGCTGCAACCATGCTGAGTCGTTCTTTACTCCCTGGTTTCAAAGTTTTAGGAATTTAACATCTGTATGATCAGCATGGTGGCGAGTGAGATGCCTGCTAAAATGAGTTACCACATCATTAAAACAAATAGGGCATATTGTGGGCCGTTCCCTAGAAGATTTGTTTTTCTCGTAGGGACCATTTTTCTATAAACAAAAAGAAGGTAACTAATTTTCTGAATGACTTAATGAATTTTTGTTGTCAGCAGAGCACAACAGGTAAGTATGTATAATGTTGCTAAGTTAGTGGGGTTTTTTTGTCAATCAAAACTCTGTGTAAGTTTATTTTTAAACTTGAATAAATAGTTACCCAAATTTAAACTCAAAAGAAGGAGGTAGTTGTTTGCGATCTTCATTTTAAAAAAATTTCAAAAAAATATTTATTTAAAAAACAGAATAAAGACTGATACAACTTTTCTAATACTTCAAAAGTGTTATTGTTAAGTTTGTTTAAATATTTTATAAAGCTTGTAAAATTGTAGCGTTTTGCTGAATAAATCTTGTTACCGTAATTCCGTCTTACTTTGCCCACTTTTTTTAGGTTTTTTAAAAATATTATTTTTACCTGGATGTTTTTAACAGACAAAAAATAGCAACCTAACGTACATACTTTCTTAATTCATGTCTTCTAAGGGTAGGTCAATGACACCAGAACTTCATTAAAAAAAAATTAAAAAAGTTGGTGGGCAAAGTTACCCTGAATTTTTGGTAACATTGCCCACCCCTGAAAAAAGCCTTTAAAAGCAAAGTTTGGAGATTATATAGGTAACATTGCCCAGTAAAATGTGTTTTAAAAATCCTGTATATAATTTTACCTGCAAAAAAAAGGAAAAATATCATTAAATGCAGCTATCCAGCTATTATCAAACTTTCTTTTATTCAGACCAATAAATAACGTCCTTTAAACTATTTTACACCTAACACTAGGTACCAAAAATAGGTTGTAACCTAAAGTGCATCAAAATAAACAAAGCTAGGAAAATACAAAAAATTCAACTAATACACACATTAAAAACTTTACTTTACAAGTATTTAAAGCCGTATGGTAACTTATCAAATAATATATAAACACCTCGTCGATCCACCGAAGGTGTTGGCAATTTTGTTTTAATGTCCAATGGAGATATATCCGATATATTATCTTTAATGGGAAAAATGTATCCCCCAGTTGTAGACTTCCTTAAAAATTTTACTGTTTGTGTGTTTTTTATTCATCTTACACAACAAAGTTTTTCTAGGGATCTTAAATTGTTCTTCTGCATTTCTACTACTAAGCCCCCTTCTCATGGCAGCAACCGCTTGATTTAACGTTTCCTCTGTATAGTTCTTGTAGTGCCTAGCACCCAACTTTCATTTGTACTTAACCATTACATAACCTACAACAGATTAAAAACAATCAATAAATGTTTTCTTTACTGAAACTTAAAAAATAATTTGATAAAAGTTTAGAAGGTAACATTGCCCACTTATTGTGCCTTTTTTAAAAAATACTAAGGTTTAGAATTTTACTTAACCAATAATATCAGTGTTTTCCCAAAATTCCAAAGTATACTACAATAATTTTCCAAAATATATCCTTTATTAATAACTTGTGGACAGGCCTTACTCTAACGGGTAAAAAAAACGATCAAAAATGCACAAAAGTACTTACGTTTATAAAACACTTAACACGCCGGTTAGAGCTCGCAAACAAGAATAAACGATGGCCGACTGATGTTAACCTTCAGTTTTGAATGTTGCCACACTTTCCACTGTCGCCAGTTTTAACTCAACAATTAATTACTTATGAGATGTAGCGGGGCAAAGTTACCCCACGGTGGGCAAAGTAAGGCGGAATTACGGTACTACTACTACTGACCATCTAAATCAGATAACGCTACAGTGAACTTTTAAAATAACAACATTTGAAAACGAAAGAAATAGACTTTTTTTGATTTAGTTTAAATTTACGGTTCATAAAAATTGCAACAATAATAAAATAATAATCAACATCTTTAAGTGAAAAAGTATATTTTTATCATACCTTAAACCAGGGGTCGGCAAGTAATTTCAAGTGAGGTCCGGATACTGTTAAAAAATTTTATCGCGGTCCAGAAAAAAACTCATAATATTTAATACTTTTAAATATTTATTTTGTTTCGTTTAAGTATCTTATTTCTAATTATTATATAAAACACATTATTTATGTGTATTTTCTTAAAAATTAATGGGAGAAATTACACCTGCGATCTTGAGCCAGTTTTCTATAGTTTGGTTCACGTGGGAAACAGGCAATGCGAAGAGCGTCTTCAAGGTGGGCGTCTGTTAACCTCGAACGATATTTGCTCTTTAAAAACTTCATTTTTGAAAAAGATGATTCACATACATATGTGGAACCAAACATAGTAGCCAGGTTGATAGCTAGTGTTTTGCAATTTGCATACTTTTCTGAAACATGTTTACCCCAAAATTCTTCAGTGGATGCAGTTTTATACATTTGCAAGGAAATGTCTTCTTGCAAGTCAATTATCTCCATTTGAAGTACAGGCTTTGAAAGACTGAACATCCTCGCAGCCACGTCAGTCCATTCTGCCGTTGCAGCAGCTTCATAAGGCGATTTAAGGAAATGAGACAACTTCCCTATCTCTGCAAAGTCTTGGAATCTTGCAGCAAATTCCTTCCCAAGATATGTTATAAACCTTAAAAACACTGCAATGTCTTCTTCAGAGTTCTCCTTTTTATATTCCAGAATTGTTGGGAAATAAATAAATTCTTGACTTGCAATATCTTTTCCAAAGATATCCAACTTGCGACGGAAAGCAGACACACTTTGTATCAGATCACATATCAGTTTCCCATTTCCTTGTAACTCGGTGTTGAGCGCATTTAAATATTTCAGAATATCTTTCAGGAAAGCCATAGCTAACATATTGCGCTCTTTTGTTATGAACTCAAAGTGCTTTGTTGCTTCCTGCGTATCCAAGTTTTGCAAGAAGGAGGTTACTTGATCTTTTATTTGCCAGAAACGTTGAACAACTTAACCTTTACTTAGCCAACGAATATTGTTGTGTTGCAGTAAGTCAGAATACGCCGAATCACATTCAGAAAGAAACTCCTTGAACTGTCGGTGCTGAAGAGCAGAACGAGATATCATAAAATTTATCAATTTAACCAAGCTGTCCATTACGTCTTGCAGAGTAGTACTAAGTTTTCCACAAAGGGCTGTCTGGTGAATAATGCACTGATAAGATAATAGGCCTGCGTTTTTATCCCTGATTCTCTTTACTAATCCTTTTTCTTTGCCAATCATCGCTGGGGCCCCATCAGTTGAAAGAGACACCATTTTATCATAACTAATATTTGATTTTGTAATGAATTCATCAAAAGTCTTAAATAAATCTTCTCCCCGAGTCTTACCTTTAAACGGCAATATTGCTAGCAATTCTTCCCTGAATACTTTACTTTCAACGTCAAAAAATCTCACGAAAATAGACATTTGTTTATTATCAACAATGTCACATGATTCATCAAGTGCTATGGCGTAGCAAGGTGCCTTCTGCAGAAGTTCGAACAAACTGCTTTTGTTGTCAGCAGCTAAAATATCGGTTTTTCTTGTATTACTTCTTGCCGACAATGGAATACCTTGAATTGCGGCGACAACATCCTTTTTCTCTTCAAAAAGTGCCGTGGCCACTTCCAACATACATTCTTTTACCATCACAGAGTCTGAGAATGGTTTCTGGTGTTTATTAAGTGTCCAGCACACACGCAAAGCTGCTTCTGCGGATTTTTCTTGCTCGCTCATGCAGCGAACTAGTAAGGCCGTGCTTTTTTTTGTATGAAGTGAGATATGCCTGGAGTTTTTCTTTACGAGCTTCACTGCCAAGAGGAAAGTTTTTGTGGAACTGCTGATGCACTGTTTCGTAGTGTCGCTTCAAATTGGCACTTTAACAATAGCGACAGTTTTGTTGCATATGAGGCAGACCGGAACCGCTTTAGGCCTATCAGGCAGCGTAAAACAATATTGTTCAACCCACTCAGTCAGAAACTTCCTGTTTTCACTGTCAACTTTTCGCTTTTTAGGATCCATATTGATGTAGGTAGGTATCAACGAAACGTTTTAGCAGGCGATAAATTATATACATATAACACAAATGAACAAATGCTCCGCACAAGATCGCAACGCAATACCTATGACTGCCGACGCGCGTGTTAAAACAATGACTGCCGACGCGCGTGTTAAAACAAAACATTACGGGCGGCGCGACCGGCCAATCCGCTCCTTCTCGCTCGCACCCCTGCACTCCAACGCACTCTAGTATCTGGCGATAAACAGCACAAATAATTAAGTGCCGGGAAATTTAAAATAGTACCACATAACCTCATTTGTCGCTGGAAAAAGCGACGAGCGAACGCGTGACCTTAAGCTTAAGCCCTCTATAAGCAATCATTAAATTGCATCGGTAGATAAGTTGGCGGTCTAAGAGTAGACCATCCGCGGTCCGGATACGGACCGCGGTCCGCCTGTTGCCGACCCCTGCCTTAAACTTTAACATTCAAAAACTAAAACATAAACCTCTTAAAAAAATTAAAATAAAATAACCAACAAAAACACATTAACATAATAAAAGTAGAGATACGAAATGACTCCTATGCACAGCACAAAAAAATAAACAAATAAAATTATTATAGTATAATTTAGATATTTTTACTAAATCACAAATTCTTTAATTCGCCTTATATCGTCGGCTAAATGCAAGAACTAGGTAACTTGTTTTTAGTAGTTTCGGGAAAATCGAAAAAGTATTATTTGTGACATATTAGAATAATGTCTGGAGACAGTTTATTAAAAAAACAACTTAATTTTTGTTTGAAGGTCTTTATTTTTATTAAAAGAATACAGTCAGTGCAAAATAAAAAAAATATAACAAAAAAGTAACATTTTTTTTACAAAAAACAGAAGATACCTACTTTTCGCACTAACATTTTTATTCAAAACGTAAACCAGGAATACAAAAAATGCATGGGACAACTAGAAAATTATTGTATTTTTGAACTTAACTTTAAAAAAATGGGTTTCTTAAACTAATTTGGTGTCTTTTTTGGACATTGTAGCAAACAAAAAGAATGATCGATCTTAATCGTCGTCTTCTTCTTCTCTCCTACCGTGTGGTAGGTTGAAGTAAAAATCAAAATAATCACGACTAAGTGCTGGTGGGTTAATGGAAAACAAGGACATTAGATCTTTATACTTTGGATCATGTATAGAATGACCTTGAGGGTAACAAGGCAGTAAACTGATTGATTGTCTACGTAAATTTTTTTTTACAATCTACCTGTCTAAAATTAGCTGCATCAAAGGACTCCTTGCATTCATATTGGTAAGCATTATCTTCTAAAAAGTGAAACCAGCAGAGCTTTTGAAATAAAACAGGCTCGTTGTTAATGTCTGTTTTTCTCATGGTTAACTGGCTATTGGCAAATGCCTTCCAATCAAAGAAATCATTGTCGATGAGATTATAAAATCCAGTGTGTGTGTGTGTGTGATTTGTCTTTGAGCCCTGTTTCCTTCTGCCAAACTGGGCCTCACTGATGAGCCGTAATAACGGCGAAACGCGTCTGGGGATGAGTTTGGCGGAAGGAAACAGACAAAACCTTTTTTGAACCCAAAGAAATCATTGCCCTGAATATCATGCACAGTATAGGGGTGATCTCCCCTCTTCCTTGCACTTCTGGCAATAGTTTTCCAATCGCCTGGCTACAGTGCTTTGCCAACCCTTTTAAATTCAGTGCCAATAGCAGTGTGCATAGAATCGCACTCCATTTCACTATGACCTGGCGTAAAAAATTTGAGATGAATGCTTTTCAAATTCTCAATTACTTGTACTGCATACATGGACATGGAAACAACAAACTTGTTAAGGTTTTGTCCACCGCATCACTGAAACACCTTACTTCTTCTACGGAATTTGGAATTGATTTGAAATATCTAAATAGAAGGCTCGCTATCTCACAACTACCCCTACTTCCTTGACCTTCATGCCACATAAAACAATCTCCTTTCTTGTTGGCAACATTGTAAATAGTAAAGTTATAAGTGGCTAAGCGACGTTTGTAAAACAAAGCATTATTCGTGGGGTCACTAGGACTAAGTAAAACTTGTTGCAGGTCAAAATTGCAACTGACAATTTTATCGTTGGTAGCGGCAATTTCTTTGTCCAGGCGTTTTTGCTCGCGAGCGGATTCTTTTAATTTTTGATGTGTTTCGTATAGTCTTTCGTCTCCTCTTCAGTTGGATTGGC
Source organism: Polydrusus pterygomalis (assembly GCA_963969555.1). Taxonomy (NCBI): domain Eukaryota; kingdom Metazoa; phylum Arthropoda; class Insecta; order Coleoptera; family Curculionidae; genus Polydrusus; species Polydrusus pterygomalis. Next base: position 119,152,984 of record OZ018378.1, on the reverse strand, counting down.
TTTGCTATTAAAGTCCACCAGTGGCGTAGATAGCTTTTCATTCTGGGAGGGGGGATTTCGGGCGGTTTCCCCGCTGGAGGCGGCGAAAATTTTTTGGGGTGTCACGCTCTAAAATTTTGTTTTAAGCTCTCAAAAATGTAGCTTAAAGTATCAATTCAACAAAGTTTTCCCTGTTATTTTGAAATGGATAGATTTTTTTAAAAAATATACCTGTTTCTTATATAACGTAACGTGAATGTTTTGACGTTTTTATTTTGATAAGCACTAATGATAATTATAATTTAATTTTTATTCTTTAATTAATTTCAGAGTTCTGAAACTAAAGAATAAATTCCAATTTTCTTGGCTTTTTGGCTAAGTGATCCATGACATCTTCAGCTATAGGTACAAATTCTTTATTAATAGATAATGAAGCCAAACCATTTAACCTACGCTAAAAAAAAACGTAATAGATCATTTTTTAATCAATGTAATTAATAATATTAATATCTACCTCTGACATCGTATTCCTAAGGTACGTTTTGATCCGATTTAAGCTAGAAAATGACCGTTCTGAAGAAGCCGTTGAAACAGGAAGAGTAGCAAGAATTTTGTAGAGAATAAACATGTTGGGAAATATGTCCGGGTCACAGATAGCTAATGCTGACATTGCATTAGTTGGAATATTGTCTTCCTTTAATAATTTTCCAAACCACATTTTTCTTTCAGCTAATATTATTTCTGCGTTGTCAGAAAGGCCCTCCAAATAAATACTAAGTAAATTTTTAAAGTTATTCTGTGATTCTTCTTCATTAGTTAAGTATTTTTTGTCTGCGGGAAATAGAGACTGGAATCCTAACAAAATTTCCTTATGATTAATAAATATTTTTTCCAGTTCGTTTATGAATCGATCAATATATGGAACAAAGACTGTAACTCTATAAAAATCTTCGGGGGTCTTTAGGTTGGTCGGGTTTGATCTATGCTTTCGAATGGTGGTGAGTCGTGGAATTTGAATAGAAATTGCCACTTCGTTTGCCAATGTTGTAGCTTCTTCAAAGATCTTTTTAAACTCATTATTTCCATTAGTTTTTAAATTTTGCAAATTGGAAGTCGTCTCTTCTGCCAAAGATACAGCAGTTCTTAGGTCTACGTCAATTTTCTGCAGATGTTTGCTTAGGCCCAATCATAAACTGACCTTGTAATATGCTACTCAAAAGAGATCTTGCATCTTTAGCGGTGTCTTTATCCGTCCATTCTGTAACTTCCGAAAGTGCGTCAATTACTTGAACATAAATTTCTTTGAAATTACTAATGGAATCAAATCTCTCGATCCACCGGTTAGCACACATTATCTTTAATTTTTTTGCTTTGGGTGTAATTTCTGCTTCTGCCAGGACTCTATTTAAGACATTTTTACGCTTTGGGTATACAAAAAAACTGTGAGTTTGTCCAACAGTGTCTAAACAATTTCGTATTTCGGGAACTTCGCTAGCTTTTGAAACTGCTAAGTTAAGACTATGTGCAGCGCAATGCACGTACAGTTGGATGTTCACGTTTTATAACAGCTTGAACTCCGTTAAACTTTCCGGACATGACAGCTGCACCATCGTAACCTTGTCCTTTTAAAAAACTTGTATCGATTCCCCAATTACGTAGATTTTCCAATATAATTCTTGCCAGGCCTCTGCCTGTAACGCCTTCAGTCTGCACAAATTGCAAAAAAGTTTCTTTATTCTTCATAGAAATCATATCAACATTCCAAAGCCTTTTTAAGTGTTTCGTCTCCTTTGGCTCGGAACTTTAGTATTGCACGACAGTTGCCCTCACTTTTGTCAGCTTTAACTGCCGTCAATATTTTTCCAGAATCTCGATGCCCGCGCAATGCAATTTCCTGGATGCCACAAAGAATTACTGCTTCGATTATCGGAATTATGTTCTGCCTGTTCTGTAATATTTTTGCTGTTCTATCCGCAGATAGTTTATTTTCAATCGAAAGCAGATTGTTTTTATTAAACTTAAGAAAGTTAGCTCCGTCACTAAGTGAATTTAAATGGTATTGAGCAAGAGAATGCTTTTTAAATGACTCGATTGCTTTTTTCCAATTGTCAAACTTTCGTTTTGTTAGCGCACCCAAACTCTGCGAGTTTACACCAGCCCCTGTTTTAGAAAATACAACACAATATTTGCAATACGCCCCATGCTCAATTCTAGAATAAGCTAACCAGTTCCATTTGCTAAGCCAAGAGTATTGAAATTTCAATTTTTTTCCCTTAGCTCTAGAAATAGTCACCGGAAATGCATAAGAAGCACTTGGAATCCATACATTATTTAAAACACTTATTTTCTCAGCATGGGTTAGCACTTTCTGACAAAATCTACTGATGTCGTTAATGGGACCTGGGTCGGCACGTTTTTGTAAGGTCCTATTCTCATTGTCAAATTCAAACGTACTTGGTGTAGAAAAATTTGAAGATGACACCTTGGAAATAATCTCGATATTCTCGATGGAGTTCGAACATGACGGTAAAGGTTCCGTTTCCGTTGAGAGAGAAGACTGGGATTCCCCTCCTTTAAAATCCCTCTGGGCGTCAACTCTGTCTCTCAGGGCCGGTCGCACTATATTCTTAGCCGACAGTGCCTTTCTCGGAGGGTCGATTTTGTACTTGTACAAAGAACATGTTGGTACTGGATCATACTCGTGGTTCTGAGATTTTGTATTTAACTCGACAAAATTTTCAGGTTTCAATATGTTCAAAATACGGGCTTTACGTGCCCTTGCCCTATCATCCAAAGTTAACAAAACCGGGGCGGCTTGCATTTGCGCGCCGTCGCGCCATAAATTTAAAAATTCCCCATTCGCCTGCGGCTCTTCCACCAACGGAATTTCGGGATGAGAGACCTTCTCCAGGCCCTCCCCTGACGTTACAACCTTGGTAGAGTCCAAAAGAGGGTTGGTGAAAAAAGTTACAGACGAATTCCCATTACAAAAATTTTCGTCGGAAAATTTACCCTGAGCCTCCCCTATTGCCCTTTTGAGGCCTTCCTTCGTATAATACCCCGTACTTGATGGCACACTAGCCAACTTTTTCCGCTCATCATTCAACTTGCGTTGGTGACGCCTGATCTGACTTTTACTGAATTTCCTAGGTTTACAACCCCTAACAACATCGCTAACTTCAATAGTATTATTTACCTCATTGTCAGAGCGGCACGGCCGGTTAAGGCCGGTGCCAGCCCTACGCAACGTAGTCGCCCCCCCTAGTGCTGTTTCGGCTCTACTGCCGAGCTCCATTGCACGCAAATAAAAAGTTAGTTTTAAAACAAAACAATTTATTATGAAGTCAAAACACGGTTTAAATCAGTTTTACAAAACAGTTCAAAAACTTACGGTTAAGTTACAAACTAACAGCTTTTGCACATAAAATATCTAAAAAATCTTTACTGTAAATGACAAAACTTTTAATGACTCGCGCTGAAAATAGACTGCCTTCTTTATTTTATTTTTCTATACAGAAAAATAAAATCCCAAAAATTCCCTAAATTCCCGCTTCTTCCCGGTCCCTGATTCCCGATTCTTATTACAAACCCTGAAACCCGTTACTGAACCCAGACGCCCTGTACCCAACCACGGTCAAACTTGCTTGGCGATTTTACCAAAAAACCCCACAACAATGACTTGCCCCGCCCTGACGTCCCAGTCCCTAAATTCCCGTGACGTGATTCCTCCTTTGCCACAAGCAACCCTTAATCCCTTGACCCACGAAGCATCAAAATCCATGATACAAAGCAAAATCGATATATCAAAAATAAAAAAATATTCCCCGAATATTTTTATCCAAAATGGTCTAAAACCCCTGACAAATAAATCCAAAATTTGCCCCGACAGCCGAGATTCAAAAAATCTTTAAAAATATTCTAAGTCGAATTAAAAATAAAAAGTAACGGTAACTGACATGAGTTTACAAAATTAATTCTCGATAGCGTTGGCAGCAGCGTTGCCAGAGCGATATTTAAAACTGTACTAGAACCTTAGTGTAAAATGTACTAGATTTAAACTTTTTGTACTAAAACATAAAAACCAATAAGGTAAAAGGCCCAATAGATGACACTCTTAAGGAAAATCAACAGTTTAAATGCCAATTTTGGTTAAATATATATTAATATTGATCAAACAAAAATTTTAATAGATAGTCCATAATGATTTAAATAATACTGTTAGAACATTTTTTGGTTTTAGTAAAAATTTTAAATAAAAAAAATATTTTTCTGGCACTCTTCAATCGTCCCTTAGATGACACATGCAAAAGTCAATCTGCTAATAGGTGACATCATGTTTCAGGCCAATAGATGACACCCCTAATATAATAGTTTAGAATATAAAAAAAATAATATTTTAAATAACAAAAGTAAACAAATTATGATTCCTAAGTACAAACAAGATTTTATAGAAAAGAACAAGATAGTTTACATTTCTTTGACAGGTAAGGCTTTCTTAAAAATGTAACTGATGCGTTCGCCTCTACTTAAAATTTCTGGGGGTTCTACTTTGCCCATAATTTGCTCAATGGTTACAGATGATACATCGTCTTCATTTGGGACAAACTCCTTTTTAAATTTGTCGGTGGATTTTAGTCCCATTACTTGAATATCTTTGCCCTTTACCTGCACTATGCATAGATATATAAATTTTGTCAGATTCCGTTTGCCACCCAAGAATTCACAGAGAACAAAATCACCCTTCATTAGACTCTTAGCAGTGACAGTTTCCAATGGTGTCTCATTTTCTTCAGTTATCTCAAAATCTTCATCATATTCGGAGTCTGTGCTTTTAAATGATAACGAATCTGATGCTGTGGTGTCACTGTCCTCTTCTGTATTTCTTTTACTTCCTTTGCTCTTCTTATACTTTTGCTTAATCTTGTCCAAATTTTTTTTTTCTTCTTTTTCCTTCTTTTTTTTTTCTCTTTCAATCTTTTTTCGAAACTGATAATCAATTTTTTGCTTTTTAGCATCCAATTTCTTTTTAAAATAAAGTCTATTCTCCGGCGAAGTTAGGACAGCTGGAATCTTTTCTCTTCTTACTCTCTTAGAGGTAGATGGTTTTGTTTCAGGCCAGAATAAAACACGCTTAAATGGAGAAGGAATATCGGGGTCTGCATTAGCTTTGGCGCTTTGATTATCTGGAATACTTTGCTTATTGGGGGTTAAATTTGCACTGAAATTAGATGGGCCCGCTATTGGATCTTCTGGTCTAAGTACATTGGTAGCATTAGTAGTAGGGCTTAAAGGTGCAATTGAGAAAATATTTATATTTTCCTCTTCATCATTGTCTTTCAATTTTTTGTTTTCAGTTGGTGCTTCTGATTTTTGTTCGGACTTTGTTGACATCTCGACCATATCTTCTAGGGCGTTATTTTCTAATGCCCTTTCATTTACCGTTTCGAGGGCAGAATTTGGTTGCAGATTCAACTAAAAAAAAAAGCAAAGAAAAAAACTAAATGTCTCATTAAAATGTGGCATTAAGACGTACCTGAACAGCTTTTATTATGTCCTGATTTTGTCTCCAGACATTGTAGAGAGATACATCTTTTTCAGCTCCAGACCAGTCACCTTCATTTCTTTTAAATTCTGAAGTTTTTTCTTCGCCAATATCATTCTCTAAATATTGTAAAAATCTTTTCACCTCGTTGATATCCTGTTTTTCTTGTGTAACACCTATTGGCTTTACATCAAGTGGCAGGGTTATTGCCTGGGGGTTCCATGGAATTAGCCCACATTTTCTAAACCCGTTCTCTATTACAGAAGGTTCTATTCCGTTAATAGCTTCTTGCAAAAGCGGAGGGAAATCTTTTTTTTTTAGTTCTTCACCTGTATGAGACATTCTCCAATCTTGAACCTGTCGTTTCCACTTAATTTTTAAACTGTGAAACACAGCAACGTCCAGTGGTTGCATTAAGTGGGTTGCATTGGGATATAATGCAATAAGTTCAATCCCAGTTTTCGCGCAGAATTCGGACACATGTAGAGATATGTGGGATGAATGGCCATCCATAAAAAATAAGACGGGACGTTCAATGTTTTCCTTTAGCAGCCAAGGATAAAAAATATTTGCCAAGTACTCAAAAAAAAGTTCCTGGGTCATCCATCCAGTGTCAGATCTCCCTATTGCCCAAGTGGATGGTACGGCTTCAGTTATGTGTAAAGGAATTCTTTTGTACCGGTAAACAACCATTGGAGGAGCAATCTGTCCTATAGCATTAACCGTCATGAGGACCGTGACATTTTCTTTTTCGTCGTTAGCTCCTGCTAGATATACAGACTTGCTGCCCTTTGCAGCTAATACCTTCCCACTCTTAGGATTTAAGTAAAACGCTGTTTCATCGGTGTTAAATACGCGCGAAGGGCAATTTAAAACATTTACTAGACCTTGACCTTCTATATATGAATATACCTCTTTAAACCAGTTAACTATATTCTCTTGTGTCACATTTGCACGTGAACGGGTTAAAGTTTGATAAATTCTATCAGAGATTATTTTATGTCGGTCCCGAAATAACTTATACCATTTTTCACCAGGGGTTTTTTTCATGCCCAACTCTTTTGCCAACCTATTTACGTTAGTCATAAACATTTGTTTTGTAACTGGAAACCCAGCCTTGGCAGAGGAGATAACCCAGGATACAAGAATATTCTCCTGATCACTCGTAAAAATACTTTTAGGGCCCATTCTTTTACCAATTGGTAATTTCCCGTTAACTTTATAAAGTAATGTTATCCTTGGAACTCCAAATTTTTTTGCTGCTGCTCTTATGGAACACCCATTTTTAACTTCTTCTATTGCATTGGCAATGGCTTGTGGAGTATACCTTAAAATTTTTTTTTGTTGAGGAGGCATCTGTAAGCAAATATAAAAAAAATTATGAAAATATTACAAATGTGGGTACTAAAGCCAATAGATGACACAATGAAAACCAATAGATGACACCCCGTGTCATCCATTGGATTCGATTGTATCAAAGCAGTATAATAAATATGAGGAAGCATGCTTTTACAATCTTGATCATTTGACGTAACTTGTCGCGAAAATATTCAATTCCAATACCTGACACCCTATGTCCGCTATGGGTCTAAACAATATATTTACGCCAATAGCTGACACAGGCGCCATGTCATTTATCAACAGTTTTTTAAAACCTTTCTTCATAGAAGAACATAAACTAGGCCCTGTTATCCCATTATCACGCCATAGATTAGATCAGCTATAAAAAATAGGACAACAAAAATTTTAAATATTTACTTACCTTCTTAACACTTCTGACAAATTATTGGATAAATTACATGTCTTGACGACTACACTTCACAAAATGGCTGATTCGCACTAAAGTCAAATGCCGACTGACGCGACAAATGAATGCAAGGAAGTAGAAAGGTCATACAGTGTTGTCATATATTTAGATGTTCTTTACCGGATTTGTGATTCTAAATATGTGAATTTTGAAATAGGGTGTCATCTATTGGATGTAAATTCAGAGGTGTCATCTATTGGTCCTTTTACCTTAATAAATTTTTATAATTTTTATTTTTATGTAATATAATTTTTATAAAAGAAAACAAAGAAATAATGTTATTTTTATAAAAAACAAATAGCGAAACTGAAAATAAGAGGTATTCTAAAAAAATTTAAACACAAAATAAAATTGCTTAATGATAAACAATTGGTTTATCTAATAGGGATTTTTCCGGTTTCCATTGAAAGCATGTTTTATTTCCTAGCAAAGTTTTTGCCATTAATAAGGAATTGCATGTCTCTGGTAACAAGCGATTGCGAACTTTAGTTTTAATTATATTTAGTTGGGAAAATATTCTCTCTGCTGACGCACTGCTGTGCGGCAAAGAAAGAATATTAAAGACAAATGAGCATATATTTTTAAAAACAATTTCTTCAGCAGAATTTTTTAATCTATTTAATTCAAACCAAAATTCGGTAAATTCGAGATTTTTTAATTTATTTTTAACATTAGTTGGCAAACTAGATATCTCTCTTGCTTCAGCTGCAATTTCTTCTATATTATTTTCAAGTAAATGCGGAAACTGTTCAAATAAAGGTGTAAGTGAGATCGGCTTTTCTAAAAGTTGAACCGGATTAAGTAATTTAAAGTTTTCATATTTTGATAGGTTAGTAAATCTATTGCGAATTTGTAGACATAATTCTGTGTAAAAACTGAGACAATTGTTATAAAATTGAGTTAGGTTTTCTCTTTTTAAATTATATTTTCTAATAAGCATTTCGACCTGCGTTCCCCAGTAGATGTCATCATTTGGTAAATATTGGTAAACATTTATAGGGTTTATATTAAAAACATGGGTATTATCAATATACTGATGTTTTAAATAATATTTTAAAATTGTTTTATAAAGTGAGGTAATTCTTTCAAACAATAAATGAATTTTTGGTTTTTCTGACTGAAATTCAATATTTAGTTTGTTTACCATTGGAAGTATATGTGATAGAAAGGTAAGATACAGTTCATATTCGTGGTTATTGAGCTTTTCTAAAATATTATTGGGTCTAGCAAAATATTTTTCTTCAAACGCCTCCGATGTAAAAAACAGCTTAAGGCCTTGCCACTGCTCCAAAACCCTTTTTACCACTACCTAAAACATATTTTATAAGTAACTTTAAATACACAATTAAGAACCAAATTAAAAACTTACTTCTAATGATAACCACCTAGTCTGGCTAAGTCTTAGCAGTTTGTGAGGCTTAAGCTCTAAAAATTGTTGAAACTCTGCATATAACTTCAGTCGTTTTGGGCTTCTAGATATGTAATTATATATATCTTGAACAAGTTCCTCAACTTGAGAAGGAAGTTTTTTACAAGCTTCAGATGCACATAAATGAAGGGAATGACATGTGTAGCCAATAACAAATATATTTGGATTTAGCAGTTCTTTTAATTTTGCCTGTACACCTCCAATTTCTCCCATCATTACAGACGCATTGTCTGCGGCAAAACCTATGACATTCTGATAGTCAATTTCAAACTTATGAAGCATATCCACAATTGCCCTTGTGAGACCTTCAGCAGTGCATTCCTCCACCTCTACCAAGGCAAGTAAGTTTTCCTTTATGTTACAATTTTTTTTGTCAACAAATCTTACTAATATCGCCAAACATTTTTTTGAAGAGATGTCCGTTGTTTCGTCTATAATCACCGAAAATTTTGTTACCTTCAAGTTACTTACAGTAACAGCCTCTGCTTCTGCTTTCAACTTGTGGATCATTTGTGTGGCTTTAGTTCTGGCACAGTTACTAGATTTAATTATTTTTGAGTCTGGAGCACTTGAAGTTAGGAGTTTTGGAAGATGGTCCATAAGGAGCATAGGAGTGTTATGCTCAACAGCAATGCCCATAACTAGCTTGTACTCCGCCTCTTTCACAGATGTTAAAAACCTTTCTCTCTCTGAACTTGGCTGTAATAATAAGTTTGCTACATTGCCGGTATTCGCTACCTGTCTTTGTAGCTGTTTATGACGCGTATTCTTTTCATGTCGCTCTAGGTGACTTTTTCCACCTTCAATAGGTCTGTTGCATAATATGCAGATTTTTTGTCCAGTCTCCAGTAACTTAAGCCAAGAAAACTGGGTTAACCATACATCTCTAAATTTTTGCGAATACATTTTCTTTTTCTTATTCTAAAAATTATTAAAACCAAATAAAAAGCTGATATTATTATTAATATTAATTTTATTTTTACCTGTATTATTGTACTAGAGGATTCACTGTCATACTCTGATGATGAGTGATCATTAACTGCTGATGCCAAAGTCTTACTTTCAGATAAAGCAGAAGATGTCGATGGCTGAGGTTCCGTTTCTGTGCTCTTTCTTTTTCTTATGACAAATCTATTTAAATCCGAAAATTATTATATTTTCTTGATTAATCTAACTTCAACCCGCTTTGCCTGTGTACATTTCGATATTTGTTCGCGATATATTATTGTTTATTAACTTCAAGTATAAGTTGTATATTATAGTCAAGTCAGATCAAAATATACGAGCCAATTTGTTTACAACGTAAGTTAGAACCCGCAATAACACTTAATGGCCTCCAAGGGTAAACCCAAAAGTTTACACAGGCAAAGCCGCGGCCAAGACTTAATAAAATATTTTTATAGAAAAAATACATCTGTACCAATTTACTTACACCCCTTAACTACTAATTGGATTTTCAAGAAATCACGGAAAATATGATTTCGAAATTAAAAATAAATTAAGCCTCTTTGTCGTCCCACTGAATTTTTGAAAAATTGCGAAACACGTATCGTATTATTTATAAAGAAACGTGCGTTTACATTAGTTCCTTAGTCAATCCGGACATTATTTCTTTTTATGTAGTATATTTTTTAGATAATAATGTAATAGGTACTTATTTTACAGACTTACCTATCCATTTTTTAAAATAATCAATTTAAATGACACCAAAACACGCACCTCCACTATGAAAAACACAACCAGACTCAGTTGAATTAATCGGATCAAACGTCAATCTTTCATTCCGGAGACCGGTGATTCCCCAAAACTTGTAACTGTAACTTAACGGACGAGCGCAAATTCGGCCAAATAAATACTAGAACAGGAACGATACAATTCGACTGATGAATGTCGTTTCTCAATTTTAAATTTGTCATTTTAATATAGATAACTATTTAAAAAACATTTTTGTTTAATTTGTTTTTTTTGTAATTATCAAACAATGCAGTAGCAATTAGACCAAAAATGTACTAGAAATGATGAAATTGTATTTTTGTATAAAAAGAGCAAAAATGTATTAGATTAGTACAATTGTACTAGCTCTGGCAACGCTGGTTGGCAGTAGAACCGTCCCGGCACGGCTTTTCCGAAAAGCCTGTGTACCTTGGGAGCGCTTGATCTGCCCAACGATTTGTGCTCCAGTTTTAAGAAATATTTTCGCAATAAAACGATAAGATACATCCTGCTCCGCCATCTGACAAAATTCATCTGTACTAGATTCCGTAACACACCTGCATTTTAAATGAATTGCTCCAACCTTTACTATATTTTTCTACCGCATAAGATCTTAATTATAACTTAGTTCAACAAGTAAGGAATCGTTAGTCGTTGCATAAAAAAGTAAGTATTAATAGCTTAATACTTATACAATTCATAAAAAAATCTATAGAAGTGAAATAGACTTACCCACTGTTACTGCTTTTATATCAATTATCAAAATTCACCAAAAAGCGAACACAAAATTCGTTTTATAACCATATAGGTATATACGCGCCAAATATGTCATAAGGCCTAGTTCTCAGAGCTTCGTTTTAGATATCTATATATATAAAAATGAATGTTTGTCTGTCTGTCTGTATGTCCCGTATGCGTTCCTATACCATTTATCCGATTACGATAAAAAATTTGGTGAATTGTTGTGTGCAGGCCGAGGAAGGTTTCGGCATAAAAAAAATGGCGCAACGGATGCCGGGTACAAATAAATAATAATATAAAATGTTTGTTGACGCGATGGTGAACCCGCCTTATTATTATGGCGTAGCAACGCGCGCAGGGTATAGCTAGTATATATATAAAATAAAAAATGAGTATTGGAGTCACATGTCAAAATACTCATTTTCTATTGGTCACAAACAACACGTGTCGCCAGCGACAGAACGAAACTCTGAGAACTCGGCTTAAGCCTCGTTCTCAGACCTACGTTTGTCGCTAGCGACACATCCCCACTTCTATCTTAGTGGGTGTCGCGGCGAATGCACTGGGCTGTCGCCGAACTGCCATACTTCATACTGTCACCTCTTATTCGATGAGAACCTAACCTTAATTAATTTTTCGTTGTTTCTGTGCTGTGAACTGAAAGCACATTTTTGTTTGTTTATAATATATTTGGTAAACCGTTCTGAATAATTTATTATGGAAAGACGTAACTTATTAATAGCGTATTATCTTTGGCGAAAAGCTAAACGTTCCCGTAATACCAACGAAAACCGGACAAGAGGGAATAAGAGGAGGTAAGAATTGCTAAAATTATTTAGGGCTACCTATGTTTATGCTAATTTCCACAATATCCACTAGATTTTGGGTTCGTCCGATTTTACAAAGGAGAAACGAACTAGGTGCTGGAAATACCCTAGTGCAAGAAATGAGGTACTACCCTGAAAACTTGCATTACAACTTTTTCCGCATGAACGCAGATGTTTTTGATAGATTACTATCTCTAATTGGTCCTCACATAGCCAAATCTGATTTGGGAAGAGAGCCAATAAGTCCTCAAACAAGACTAGCAATAACTTTAAGGTAGGTATAAATGAATAAATAACAATAAAACAAAAACAAGTTTGTACAGTTCTTAAAACACAAAAAATAAGGTTAATGTTTTCTAGACTTTGTGGGAATCTTGTACATTATCTTTTGTGTATTGAGAATGGCTTCATATAAGTTAAGACAGTATGGTATTAAAAATTAATATGGTATAAAAAATTAAAAGAACTTAATAAATTTCGAAGACAAAATTAAAAGGCCAAAGCTTGGAGTATTATTAAAATTGCCAAATTTTTAGATATCTTGCATCTGGTGACAGCATGATGAGCCTTCATTACATTTTCAGAGTGGGTAAATCAACAATTTCTGACATAATATCAGAAACTTTAGATATCATTTGGAAAATACTTCAGCCACTGGTACTTAAGACTCCTGATGAACACTACTTTCGTCAAGTTGCCCTTGGCTTTGAGAAATCCTGGAATTATCCAAATTGTATAGGTGCCATTAATGGAAAACATGTCTTGATTCAGGTAATTTATAATTTTGCACACTTAAGGCAACAATAATTATTATTCTTATTTATATCTTCCTTAAGGCACCCCCTCATGCAGGCAGCTCAAGTTACAATTACAAAGGAAGCCATTCAACAATTCTAATGGCAGTTGTAAATCACCAATATGAATTTATTATGGTAGATATAGGCGCAGAAGGGAGACAAAGTGATGGTGGAGTTTTGGTGGAGTTTTTCGAAACTCCTTGATTGGTAAAAAACTATCAAATGGAACCTTGAATATTCCACCACCTGAGGTTATTTCTGAAGGTAGACCTAAATTACCATTTGTCATCGTAGGCGATGAAGCATTTCCACTGTTGGAAAACCTAATGAGATCCTACCCAGGTAAAACAGATTATGATCTGGGAAAAAAAAATATAATTATAGACATTCACGAGCAAGAAGAGTAAGTGAAAATGCATTTGGTATTTTGGTTGCTCGTTGGCGAATATTTTCTGGACCAATCATTGCCAACACTGAGAATGTCGACAATATTATTAAAGCAACAGTGTGCCTGCATAATTTTTTATTGAAAAACAATAAACAAAATTATATACCATCTACAGTCACAAATAGTGAAAGAGATTGCACATTATTGCACGGAGATAGTAGAGGTGATGCTGTGCAATTGATTCATGTTGGACAAACGGGGTCAAATACTTTTACGAGAAATGCCAGGGATATTCGGGATGAATTTAAAAGTTATTTTAACGAAGAAGGCGCAATTTCTTGGCAATGGAATAGAATATATAATGTTTAAATTAGCTTCACATAGTCAAATCTGATTTGGGAAGAGAGCCAATAAGTCCATTTACGTTTGTAATTTTAGTTCCTGTTAAGTGCTGAAACATATAAATTAATAGTAACAAACTAGTGTTTTTTTTTTGTACATGACTCAATATCACACTTCTTTTTCCAAGAATTATTTTTGTAATTTACTATCTTTTTAATGTAAATTAAAGGCTAAAAAACATAGGACAATAGGGAAAGAAAGAAAAAACAAAAAGTCTTCCTCCATTTTGTGGAGGAAGACTTTTTGTTTTTTCTTTCTTTCCCATACTTTTAACTCCACTTTAAGCATGGACTACTTCTTCAAAAAAAAATAGGACAATAGCTTTTTAGACTTGTGTCTAATGAAGATGTAATAATAATAATAAAAATTTGTCATGTCCAGGACATCCCATGGAAAATAAAACAATGGTTAGAGATTAAAATATGGTTTTATTCATTATAAACGTACAAATTCTCCATCTCAGTTAGTCTTTGAAGAAACTCCAGTTGAATTTGGTTTCGTATTCTTGGAGGGAGTCTGTCCATCCCATCTGCTAATCTTAAGCAAAAGTTTTGGGTAGCAGTAAATTCACGGGGTGCGGAAAGGTCCCGTATGGCATTCAGAGACACCTCATCTTGAGCTGACAAAGTATGTTCCTGATTTCTTGACGTTGGCCTTGATGTGGATGGTGTTTGAGGGGGAGAATATGGCGGCGATCTTATTTCATCTTCGTCTAAATTTGATGTAGTTCTAAAAAATGTTCATAAAATAAATAAACAAAATAAACACTAGAAACTTTGGAATTATATATTTTTTGATGTGGCCAGTTTGACTAAAATATTGGCGTTTTCCTATCACTACCGGTTATACCGGAAGTAGCTGGCAACTTTGTTACTTTAAATAGGATATGGTTATTTTTATTGCATTTTAGTGAATAACCCTGTATAAATAAGCAATTTGTGGACACTCCCCAATTCAGTCATGGGGAATCAATCTAAAAACCTGGTATCTGGAAATTTTTGTGAATATAATTGGCGCTGATTGGTTTGTGATTGCTGTGGTAATAAAGAAGACTTAGTTCTACATATTGTACTAACCTTCTAGTCGTTTAATGTATCGTCCAAAAACATCAGGAGCTCATAGTTTTTGTGATTTCTTTTAAGCTTCTCTGCCATTATTTTTTCTTCTGAGGAAGACCCAGAAGCTAATTTTTTATTGATATTTGCCCGGGCCCTAATAAAGCTATCACGCATATTCTTCCACTTCCTTGAAACTACTTTTTCTACTGTTATGTCCACTAGAAAAACAGTTAATTTTTTTTTTGCTTGAGCTGTGCAGCTATTCAGCCAGTCGCATATAGATATATTCTTCAACCAAACAATTTGTAAAGCAAATTAAGTATAGCTCCTAACCTAACAACATTTTTAAAACGAAGGGAATTAGACTCTTAAGTAATCAAGTTCGAATTTTCATATTTTGCAGACCTTATCTGTATCTTGGGGCGCATTTCAGGAAAATATTTTTTTTCATACAGGGTGTTCCAAAAAAGTGTGACATCATAAAGGTGTATTTTTTTAAATTACATGCCATATATTTTCTTACTTTTTTGGGTGCCTCCTATAGTTGCCTACATGCCCCTAAAATTTTATTAAAATCGATTCAGTATATTATAGACGAAAAAAAATAAAAATTAAAAAATATCAGTTTTGCACCACTGGTATTAAAAATAAATAAAAAATAAAAATTATGCCTCGTTAATAAAATTATACAAAGGTACTTATTAAATAAGGTATAACAGTTGCATTAACCAAGTTTGGTTAATATGAATTGTACAGGGTGCCCAAAATTTAGTGTCAAACTTTGCAAACTTTAAAGCAATTTATTTTTCTTATTTCAAATAGGAACCCCTGTATATTTTTATGTCATTCGATGCAGAATTAAAAATCAAACATTTTTCCTAATTGCAACTCTATCGCAATTTCTAACGCATCAAGACTTATTTGCAGAAAACTAATTTTATTAACTATTCCAACAGTCATTATTATGAGTAAATATCTAAGGTGGCTTTGAAAAACAATTTATTGGTATTAAAGTGACCAGAGACCATTTTGACTTTAGTAATCTAAAAGTTTGAAATGTTGTTAAATTGTTAGTAATTATTTAAGCTGTTATAATTACTTTATTTTGTTTTTTGTGATGGACTACTACCAAGAAGAGCTCGTTGATATGATTTTTATATTTGGAGCATGCGAAAAGAACTCTTTTTTGGCAAGCCGAGTTTACGCACAGCGTTATCCGGAACGACGACGTCCAGACAAAAGGAGCCTGCAAAACATATTAGAGAGGTTTGTACAAACGGGAAATGTAAACTACCCAAAACCAGTGAGAAATAAACCGGTCCGAACTGAACAAAACCAATTGGCTGTGCTATTATCTGTTATAGAAAATCCTTCAGTTACTTAACAAGCAGTCGCTGATGCCGTAGATGTAATCGACAGAACAGTTTAACGAATTTTCAAGGATAACCATATCCACGATTTTTATTTCCAGTTAACAATTTAACAATATTTGAAACTTTTAGATTAATAAAGTCAAAATGGTCTCTTTTCACTTTTATAACCTTGAAATTGACCTTCGATATTTATTCATAATATTGACTGTTGAAATAGCTGATAAAATTACTTTTCTGCAAATAAGTCTTGATGCGTTAGAAATTGCGATAGGGTTGCAATTAGGTAAAATGTATGATTTTTAATTCTCCATCGAATGACATAAAAAGATACAGGGGTTCCCATTTGAAATAAAAAAAATAAATTGCTTTAAAGTTTGCAAAGTTTGACACTAAACTTTGGATACCCTGTACAATTCGTATTAATCAAACTTGGTGGACGAGACTGTTATACCTTATTTAATAAGTACCTTTGTATAATTTTATTAACGAGGCATTATTTTTTATTTATTTTTAATACCAGTGGTGCAAAACTGATATTTTTTCGTTTTTTTTTTCGTCTATAATACTGAATACATTTTAATAAAATTTTAGAAGTATGTAGGTAACTATAGGAGGCATCCAAAAAAGTAAGAAAATATATGGCATGTAATCTAAAAAAATACATCCTTATGCCGTCACACTTTTTTGGAACACCCTGTATGAAAAAAAATATTTTCCTGAAATGCGCCCCAAGATACAGATAAGGTCTGCCAAATATGAAAATTCAAACTTAATTACTAAGTGAGCTATAGAAGACGGGAGGTGAGGTGCAGGACCCTGTATACCTGTTGCTTCAAAAGCGGCTCTTATATTTTCTTCTGTTCTTCCTTCAATACTGTTCAAGGCTTGATTAAGGAGGCGAGGAAACACATCTTTTCTTATGACACCTTTGTTATGCCTTTTCCACTGTTGCAATATTTTTCTCCAGGAACCTTTTACAGGCGGAAACACGCAATCATCAAGTGGTTGCGTCATATGAGTACTGTTAGGAGGAAGTAGAATAAATTTAATATTAAGTTCTTGACATTTGGTGATTACATTAAAGGAGATTTCACGGGCCAAATTATCCCCAATTAGTGCCTTTGGACCCTCTGGCAATATTTGGAAATATGGTACAATAATATGAAGAAACCAATCCTCAAAGAGGCTCCCGTCAAACCATCCAGATTTGCTACGGTTGAATCTTGCTTGTGGTGGACCGTTTTCGGTCCACGTACTCCACAGATGATCCGCCTTATAAACGATGCACAAAGGAAGTAAATTTCCTGAGGCAGAATATGAAAACATGACAGATGTAGCAGCCTTTGATGTATCCATAATATGTTCAGCTCTTTTGCTAGCTCTTCGAACAACAACTTTTTTACGTCCCGGGTCGTCCGTAAAATTTGCTTCGTCATAGTTCACGATTGCCTCAGGAGGGATGTCATTTAATGATTCAGAGAGGTTATCAAAATACTTGTTTATGGTTTCGTGGCTTACCTTTGCCCTGTTTTCTTTGATTGCTTGCGACAGTCTTGTTGATAACTGTTCAGAATGGCGCTGTAGAAATCGAGTCATCCACCCTTCGCCAGGTTATTGTTTACAAATTGCGGCTGGATAATACCCTTTTGATTTAAATAATTTTCAACCATGCAGCAATTTTATGTCAAACGTATCTATAGGAAATCCCCAGTCTGCAGCCGTAGCAATACTCTGTGCAATCGCTTGTTCTTCGACATCTGATAGTGCAGTCTGTCCTGCTTTTTTAGTATGAAGGCCCCTAATTTTTCGGTATAATGTGATATACGGAATTCGGTACAAATCACTCATTACAGTTAAGTTTGCGCCCCTCCTACACCTTTCAACGGCATCGAGCAAGTCTTCATCCGAATAATCTTTGTACTTTCTACTCCCCAACTTTCGTACATAGTTTCGAACCATTTTTCAAGTCACCCCTAAAATGACAAAAAAAAAATGAGGCCGCCATTTGTAAACGATGGTTACTATTGTTAATCTATTGTCATACCCTTTTACGAGATGATCAAAACAGATAAGTGCCGTTAGCTCTGCGCATGCGTTTGACTTGACGCCTCTTTCCTTCCTTCGCCGGGAAATTCAAAATTACACGAGCCTTTACTCATCATAATCATAATAGAAACATATTCAAAATTCGTGCAATTAATTTCTTTATTGATAAGTAATTACTACTACTACACAAAAATTTTTGTGTATGTTTTTATACAATTAGGTTTGTTTGATAAATTTATAGTCGGAGTAAAATATAAATATGAAAAGTACCAGCAAAAATACAAAATGTCCAATTCGTTTTATAAAATTATCTTAAGTTCTGATAATTATTGTGCTGGAATATTGCCTAGCCTAATTATTCTTAAAATATCTGTAAAACTTATTTAAAAAAACTGATAATTTTTTACCACCGGTATTACTTTTAAATTCGCTTAATAAACATTTAGAAGGTAATAAGCATTTTTGGGAGTAATATAATGAACAAAAAAATGCTTTAATTAACAATTGTTTTTTTATATTTAGTATGGCTATGTATATGTTACAAAAATTCCTAAATAAATATAAAACTAATTAAATGGCTTTATTTTCCTAAAGGATTATTATATAATATAGTATAATAAAGATAAATAAAAAAATGAATAAAAAATTACAAATAGTTATGATCATTTGCTGAACTTAATGATATAAACATATTATCTCCACCTAAATATCTGTTGATCGTTTTTTTTCAACTGTGGTAGGTTTTGTTATTGTATGGGAAGTTTTACCTCTTTTCTTTTTAGTTGAATGAAAAGTAAATTGTTTTTCAATTTTTTTATTAGTAGAAACAGATAAAATTTCTCCAAAACTGGCATTTTGAAAATTATATGTTGAAGCAGCTATATTAAGAAATGACTCCAGGTTTTGAATCTGGGATAAAATCTGTGATAACATACTTTTATCTATGCCTCTTAAATTAATATCTCGAGCTTTACCTAATACTGATGATAATTTAGTAAGAATTTGATCAGGAAGTTGTTTTTTGCACACCGATTGATTTATAGTTTCTAGACATCTGATTATATTTGTAGGATTGTCATTGTTAACACTGCTCTCAAGTGATTCAACATTTCTATTAAATTTATTTAAACTAGTATTTTGTTCACAATTATTATTAACAATATAGTGGATATGCTTGCAAATGGTATTTTTTATATTAAAATCGGGGCAGCTACAAATATAACAATGAACACAAATATTGCAATATTGGCAGAATAATTGACAGCACTTTACAGCACATTGTTTTTCAATGACATACATATTATCTTCACCTAAAATTTCCCACTTCTTGTTGGGCTGAATACTTTTTACATCAAATTTGCTTGTAATAGACTGTCTGTGACGCTGTATAATTCCCTTGATGGTACTTGTCTGCTTGCCTTTGGTTGCTTTTATTATCCTGTCAACCTAAATATTAAAAATGTTATTATTAACCTAAATATTAAAAATTTAAATTAAAAAAAGGTACACCACCTTAAACCTAAAACTCATCACAAACACCTTCTAAATAATGATAAACCACGCCACCGTAAACATATATATATTTAAGCAACTAAGTATGTATTCATATAAGTATATTTAATTTTTAAATGTATAAGAAGTACCTATTCCTCACATGCTTTTATAAATGTCATATTTTTACTATAAGCTACCCAGGAACAATGACAAATTAAAAAAAAAATATTACCATTTACTACTAAAATTATAAAGCGAAAAACCCAGACCGTGCAATGGTGGTATAGGTACATACTTTTTTTACCCATTGAACTTTTTTTTCTCTATTTCATGTACCTGGTAAACATAAAAAAATATTATTATTTCTCAAGTATTATCACATCATGCACATAATATTAATTTTAAAAAGCTTATTAACATACCATTTTATCCCTAATGTACTTTAATACTGCATACAATCCTTTGTCTAGTCGCTTTACAGTCTTTCCATTTAAGTAAAAGTATTTAACTGTTTTATGCATGCTTTCTAAATACATGTTCGTATTGATGCCACAACCTTTCCTAAAGCAGTATGCCCACTGTTGAAAATTTTTAGCATAATTACTGATGAAATAGTTAGCAAACATTAAAGTATCAGCATCTTCTTGTAATTTTGTAATAAAATTGTTGATATTTTCATAAAACATTATTTCTTCTGTATATATTGTTTGCTGTATTGTTTTAAGTGTTTTATAAACTAATTTTCTTTTTTCATTATTGGATATTTTGTTTAGATTTTTTTGCTAAGCTCTGTCTATATGCCAAGAGCAGTAAAGTTTATATTTAACATTTCCCATAACTGACAACCAAGCATTAAAAAAAACTTCAGTTATATCACTCATAAAAACTTTGGCATTGATGATACCCACTGCTTCTCTAATTTTTTAAAAAAACACACAATTAACCACAGTATCTTTTCTATTTGTAAACATGATACAAACTGGAAAACCTTCACCAAATTCATCCACTACCATAACGGTTGTTAGTTCGAAATCATAGTTGTTTAATCCATGTGTACTATCTATCGCTATAATGTTTTGACCAACGGTTCTAAGCATGTGTTTCTGATATTCATTCATAACAATTAAACAAAAATCACATTTAGAAAGTTTTTGAGATGCTTCACCTTGTCTTTTATAAAAGAGAACAGGATTATTATCTCCATTCGTCAACCCACATTTCTATGCTTACAACATCTTCTCTATGTTTAACTCCCTCATGTATTGTAATATTATAATCCCTTTTTATATTTAATATATCCCTGTTTGTTATGAGGTCGACTCTTGTAGATTCAGATCCAATATAATTTCTATATGTATCAAGAATGCTAAAACACAAAAATTATGATTAAAACATTATATACAGTAACTAACAAATAAATATATTAAGAAGATATTAACTTACTGGGTTTGTGAAACACCAGAAACAAGTTTAGCAGCTGTAACTTCTCTATCAGTTTTAGACAGTCTTAAATGTTGTAATTCATTTTTATGACCATAATGAGTTTTTATTCTAACAATAGACAGAGTTCCATTAATATGTTTGTTAAGTGTTATTTGACTTGTGCAGGCTCCATTAATTTTGCAAGTCCCTTGAGATTTTAGCATTCGACTCTCCGTTTGCGCTTTGCTTTTAAAAAAACCTACAATATTTAATTTTAATGTAAATAGCAGTTTAATAATACCTAATTTCATTTCAATAAAAATAATACCTACCAGAGCGATTACATTTGTAGTATGATACAACATCCCCCGATACTAAAGTCTTTGTACCACAAGCGACAACATAATTACATTTTTCATTTACCTCCACTTTTTCTTTCCACGAAAGGAAATCTAAAATACTTAGTAAGTGAGTAACTAATTCGACTACAAAAATACGATTTTATAGGTACTTATTATCATTATGTATTACCAAAGGCAAAACTTGATTATAAGTCCTACAATACCTGATACCTACCTTGCAAGGATGAAAATTTTATTTTCTCTTGTTCGATATTTAATAGGTGTATCATTTGTAAATGTTTCACAAATTCATGATTACGTCTATATCTATGATCACATTTTGCTTCCTCACATAAATAAAAGTTTTTGGAATTGTTGGGGATTTCTTTATGAACAAGTCTGGAGTGTCTATTTAGAGATCCTTTTAGCGCAAAATCTTTTCCACAAGTTTCACAAATGAATTTCATGTTGAAAAAATCACTTTTGAAAATACTTCACCTCTATTTTTCTCAAAAAACCAATAACTGACAAAACTACAAACAGGATTCAAAATCAAAACAATTAAATAAATTTGACAGAATTCACACGCATGCGCAGAACTAACGGCACATCTCGGTCTTGATCAACTCGTTACCCTTTTAGCCTAATAACTAGACATACCAAAATTAATTTGACGCCACCTAGAAATATTCCACTTACCTGCACCACTTAGAAGTATTCAGCCTTAAAAATAAAACGTTTTTTATTTTAAAATTTAGTCACTGCCGTACGGCAACACGAACAGCCAATGATGATCTGAAAAGCGCGGGAAGGTCTGTCATAACATGTTGCATGCGCTTTGCGATTTACAGAGTTCCACCTCTAACACCAAGATGGCAGTACAATATCTAAATTAGGAATGTACGAATTTTCAAGCAGCCCCGTAATTTTTAAGACACCCCGTTTTACTGTATCGATTAGTTCCTCCAATTCAGAACACACGCCAATATCTACACAATATTTTTTGAGTTACCAATACTGGAATTATTTGTATTCATGCCCTTTTCTAAAAATTTGCTGCAAGTTGGATCATCATTACGATTACTCCTATCTGTTGATGTTCTCATATCTTTCTGATTTGAAGTACCTTCATTTTCGCCGACTTTAGCTTTTTTAAAATTAAAACTTAACAAGGTTTGCTGCCGTTTACTCATTGTTCTGTCTGAAAGAAAAAGTATTATATTATACAGTGATGCGCTAAAATATGGAACAAATTCATTTAAAAATCAGGTATTTATTTTTTGAAAAAAACGCTCGGACACGTCGATTATAATTCTTTCTTCCGGATTTTTTGCCTCAAAAAGAAATTATACCGGGTGTGTCAAAAAGTAGATGTAGCAAAATTTTTTTGTTTTTAAATATAATCCCCCTATTTTTACTTATTACCCTAATTCTACGTCAAATTCTGCGCATAATTCATGTAGCATACTCTATCCTTATCTCTAACGGTTTTAGAGAAAAATTACATCATAAAAAAAAATTCTTAAAAAAAAAAGGTTAAAAAATTAGTTTATTAAGTGTTGAAAATGCAAACCATTAACTTCTTGACAATATGCTAATCTACTTAAAAACCCTTCTAAAACATTATTTACAGTATTTTCATTAATTTGCCTAATTTCATATCTAATTTTAAATTTTAAGTCTTCCAAATTTTGTGGTTTATCCTTATACACTTTTGATTTCAAATAACCCCAAAGAAAGAAATCCATGGGTGTAAGATCGGGAGATCTTGCAGGCCATTCTATGGGTCCTCTTCTACCTACCCATCGTTCGGGAAATACAGTATTCATATACTCTCGTACTTGTCGAGCAAAATGAGGCGGAGCACCATCCTGCTGAAACCAAATAGACGCTTCTGGTAGACGAGGCTGATTCGGATTTGGAAAATCCGCTGCTAGTGTGGGAATTAATTCATTTTGAAGAAATTGTAAATACCTGTCTCCTGTAAGATTTCCATCGAAGAAAAAAGGTCCAATAATTCTATCATTTAATATCCCTGCCCAAACATTTACTTTTTGTGGGTATTGCGTCATCCAACGGGGATTATTTGTACTCCAATACCGAAAATTGTGTCTGTTTACCGAACCATTCAAACAAAACGTGGCTTCATCGCTAAAAAGTATGTTGCGATGGAAAAATATATTTAAGTTGCAAATTTCCATCATAGTTTCACAAAACTGTAGTCGGCGGTCGGGATCATCTTCGTTTAGCTCGTGCAGCAACCTAATTTTGTACGGATGGTACTTTTCTTGTTTCAATACCCGCAACACAGATCGTCGGCTAACATCATTATTAAGGGCTACTTCAGTGGATGCACTATGAGGATTATCTTCAACCTGTAACAAAATGTTCAATTGTGAGTTTTCACTAATTTTTGGACGACCTGGCCGTAGACGATCCTTTACATTCCCTGTTTCCCTGAATTTCTTCTCAATTTTACTTACTGTAGATCTTGTAATCGGCCGTTCTGGATACTTAGCGTTAAACAAGTTACAAACTTCTTGACTTCTTGTTTTGTCTCCACATCCAATTAAAATTAAAATTTCGATTCTTTGTGTTTCATTTAAATGCACCATGATCACCGTTTTTCAAAATTATACCTAAACTAATTTTTGATTGACACATGACTTGCTATCGTAGTAACAATTCATTTAAATTTACCTGTTTACCTTTAAGTAGGTACATGTACCTTTTTTTAAAGACTTTTTTTTTATGATGTAATTTTTCTCTAAAACCGTTAGAGATAAGGATAGAGTATGCTACATGAATTATGCGCAGAATTTGAGGTAGAATTAGGGTAATAAGTAAAAATAGGGGGGTTCTATTTGGAAAACAAAAAAATTTTGCTACATCTACTTTTTGACACACCCGGTATAATTTCTTTTTGAGGCAAAAAATCCGGAAGAAAGAATTATAATCGACGTGTCCGAGCGTTTTTTCAAAAAATGAATACCTGATTTTTAAATGAATTTGTTCCATATTTTAGCCCATCACTGTATTTATAGTTCCTAGATATGAATTTAAGTTTCCCCAAAGGCAAAACTTATTTTTGCTCTTACCGGTCTCTTGATTTAAACGCTTCTAGTTTAATCTATGCACATGCGCATCACCTATCAAGTAATAATATTAAACAAGTTTAATCGGCGACAAGCCATGACATATGGTAGCGGGCAGCGGATGCTGTTTAACAGAAACAAGAAGAAAATGCAATGCTTGGTTGCCACGATATCCGCGAAGGCGAGATAGTTATGATTAGCCGCGTAATCTCGTAAATCGCGCGTATTCACCTGAGTATGAACGGCAACAAGGCAATGCGAAGTCAAACGGGCGTCGCGTCGTGTCATCGAGGCGCTGCAAACAGCATTTGGTTATACCTTGTATCTATTTTAATCTTTTTGCTGTTCGCTTGTTTAAGATTCTAAATTCATGAGGAAGGGGGGGGGGGGGGTAATTACCCTATTACCCCCCTCCACCGTAAAACCGCCCTTGCATAAGAGGGTCATCCACTGTTCCGGTGTCTTTGAGGCAATTATTTTTCGACTTAGTCAATAATAACATACGAGTTATGAAATTCCTTTTTACAGTTAGGAAAGTTATTATTATTTTCTTTAAGTATATCGTATTTGTTGTTTATTTCGGAAAATTCTGTAATTAAGTTTTTCATATTAAAAATGTGTATAAAGGTCCAATGATTAGTTGCCTTTTGGGCATTACCTATTTTATAGGGTAATATTCCTGGGTTGTCATTTAAGTTGTGGTACTTTGGTTCGGTTCCTTGGACGAATCTGTAACAAGCGGCTTTTTTAATTCTTTAATATGAATTATTTCCTGTTTATCCAGGTACCTATTTAACGTTTTTTATTTTAACGCGATTATGTTTTAGTATTTCAGTAATTTTCGCCAAATTTAGGTTTATTTTTATTTCTCTGTGAGAGTTTTTTTATATACCGTTTGGTTTAACTTAAAATCTGAAGCGTCGTCTCCTTTAACGTTTCTCCTCGCTAAAACTCTTTCTTTACTATTGTCAGTTTTAGTTGTAACATCTTCATACACTGCGTCGATTTTATCTTTATGCGATGATACATAATCGGAATAAAATGTCGTAGGGATAAGATCTAGGGGGTCTCTAGAATTTGTATGACCTAGGACAAGTTCATAGGGTGTGTATTTCGTAACACTATGAACAGTAGGTACTATTCTTTGTCAGCTTTATCTAGTCCACTCCTGGACATAGGCCTCTCCGAGTCTCTTCCATTCTTGTCGATTCTGAGCCAGTTGTGCCCAGTTTCAGTACTATTTACGCAATTATTGCATATCGATGTCTAAGTACACAAATGTTGTAAGTGCCAAAATGTAAGTTTTGAGCTACATGAAATTGAAGCTTTATAAGTTCGCCATAATTCACACGATTGATTTTGGGCAGCGAAAGAAGCTTTATTAAATTAGGCTGTGGTATTAGCTTAACGTTAAAACGCTCATTATCATGTCAGTGTGTGATTTTTTAATTATAGACGACGGTATTAAACTGTTGATGTCGAGAGCTGTGAATATATCTGAATTAAACCGAAATTGTAGATCTTACGCGGCGTCCTACGTAAGCGGCACCGCGCGGACGGCGCGATCGGCGCGGTCGACGCGGCAAGAACAAAACAATCTCTACGTTGGAGATGTCCTACGTGACAACTTCAACGCGGCAACCGCGGTAGACGCGACTTTGAAGCGGCCTGGGCGGTCAAAAATTTTGATAAATCCGCGTGTGCCGCCTGTTCTGTTGCAGTGTTGTTTGTATAAAGAGCGCGCACACATCACAATGACTGAAACTTTTTATGAAATTCTGATAAGTAGCGTGCAAAAAGTGGGGTCTTGTGAGATATGTCCCATAAGATGGTGATAATGATGAAATTCTCCATACTTCTCTCTCTGCAGGAATACAATACTTGTTCCACGTCTTCTTCTCCTTTTTGCTTGTAGATTTAGAATTTTTAAGTAAATATTTTCACTTAATAACACCTGTTTCTTCTTTGACCACGCCATGTTTTGATGATTTGAGCGCGAATATCGGTCGCGATGCCGCTCACCTAGGACGCAATCACCGTATTGCTGCTTTAATCGCGTCGGCCGCGCCGTTCGCGCGGTGCCGCTCACGTAGGACGACGCGTTAGATGACATTGTCCAATAGTGGAATAAATATAGATATTTTAAAATAATCAAGTGGGTTATTCGTGTTAATGTTGGAGCGATGCCTTTGCCGTGCATTTGTACGGGGAATCAACAAAGGAATATTCATTTTTCTGTGTAGTTCTTCAGCTTCCTCAAATATTGCTTTGAAACAAGAGTCTGCAGTTTCCCTTTTTTTATTTAGCACCGATATAATATTGTTAATTAACGACTGGGCCATGACTGTATCAAGCGATTTTTTTTGCAAAATTTGACTTATATTTACCGTTTAGCCAAGAAAATATGATAAAGTATAAAGTGAGATTATAAAATTTGTTTTTATCAATGAATTTATTAATAATTGTGCTTTTGTTGAAGAACCATTATCCTTCCATTGGGAAATTAATTCTAAAGCATGTATGATATTTTCGAAGCATAATTTTTAACGATTTTTGAATTTCCGACACAGCTCCTTTTTGATCAGACAATATTACACTGAATGTATCTGGGCCTACTCCTACTACACAGTTATCCAATGGCAGTCCCAATTTATTTAAGTTAGCAACAACTGTTTGTCCAAGTATGGCCAATAGGCTCTTGCGTAAAGTCATCGTAATTCTCTTGGTGACAATCAAGAAAACCAAGGAAATCTTCGCGGATACTGCAGTGTTCATCTAAATAGCGAACAACTAATGACATCTGTGAAATGTTACTTACGTCAGTTGTCTCATCAAAAATAATGCTGTAGTATTTACCTGCTTTAATTTTTTCAACAATACAGTTTAAAATTTCATCCCCACAACAATTAATTATTTCATTTTGAATGGATGGGCTTATATATTTAGTACGCGCTGTGGTCGATTCAAAATGATGTTTTAGCATCAAATCGTCTCCGCAGGTTTCAATACGATGCCGTATCAATTCACGTAACTTTCCTTCATTTATTTCAGTGTATTCTGTAACTTCAAAGTTGACTCTATGACCCCGCAATGAAATGTTCTGTCTACCCAAAAAAAATGTATTGTATTAATAACGGATTTTAATTTGTCCCTATTGTTTTTAACTTGCTCTAAACGTTTAGTGTCTAATAGATTCCGAATTTCTTTTTGAGGATTTTCATACGTTTCCACAAAATCAGTTCCAAATATTACTGCCTCACGATGATGTTTGGCCGAATCATGAGTTGTTAAGTCACCATCTTTGCCCAAAAGTTTCGAATGTTTTTTAACAGGACTAACTACAAATTTATTCAATGGGGTTAATTTATGTATACCTCTGGATTTTGCAAATAATATGCAAAATTTGCAAAATAAACCACCCAAACTATGAGAATATGTCAGCCATGAAAAGTTAAATGTTTTAAAGAGAAAAAACATTTTACGTCTTTTTGGTTCTTACAATGCACCGAATATGGAAACTTGAACTGAGCGGTAGGAACAAATGCGTGCTTCAGTATATTATACTCCTCCAAATCAGTAATGCTACTTTTATCTTTATTAACGTAACTTCCTACATCCACTTCTCCCAAATATTGAGCAGGACCTGGACTTGAGTTAGTTTCTAACTGACATGGAGCTGAAGCCACGTCTTCGGAATTTCCTATGATCCCTGTTGGACCGGTTGCATCATATTGCTGCTCAGGTTTGCCGACTGATTTAAATTAATTTGGAATTTTAAGGGCAGGCGCAGGAGGCGCCTCATCGTTTGGTTTACTTTTCTTAAGAATAAAACAGTCAAGCGTCTTTTGCCCTGCACGTTTATTCATTGCTCTGAAATATCAACCCAAAATTTAGTAGGCATTTACTAATTAATTTAAAATAACCCTGAATTTACATTTTACACAAATACACAAACAACATGCAGCAGGTAAGTAAATAAAATTATTGCAAATAAGTACCTAATACAAAAAGCTTTTCATAAAATGAGTCGTATAAATGCAATATCCGCCAAGTCAGTTTAAGTTGATTTTGAGCTATTCAAGAAAAACCTCCAGCTGAGAAATGGCATGCTTGTTTGGCTAAAAAAATTTTAAGGCTGAAATTAGGGCTTATTATTAATGAAAAACATACTTTTTTATAATCTAAGAAAGTGGGAAGTATCAATAATACTAGTATTTAAAAATTACTTGCGGGATTTGCAGGTAAACATCCATGACTTGGCGGGATTTGCAGTAAACTTTCATGACTTGACGAGATTTGCAGTAAAAAATCCAAAACTGCTATATTTTTTTAGTACGGGAAATATATAACATATATTGAACAAACAGTATATATAACATAAATTGAACAAAAGATATACACAAAGAATTAGAGCAGTAAAAAAGTCTTAATTATCTATCTTAATTAATTCGTTATATTCTCAAGTCGACGTCTTGTTCGTAATTTTCACAGCAAATATTATTATTGTCGTAGTTTAAAATAATAATCTGACCACAAAATATTAAACTTACCGTAAAATTGTAACAATTTAAACGGGATTTATAGAAGAATGCTG
Source organism: Polydrusus pterygomalis (assembly GCA_963969555.1). Taxonomy (NCBI): domain Eukaryota; kingdom Metazoa; phylum Arthropoda; class Insecta; order Coleoptera; family Curculionidae; genus Polydrusus; species Polydrusus pterygomalis. The sequence continues at coordinate 119,123,936 of OZ018378.1, read as the reverse complement.
AAGTTTGACCTAAGGGTACTGGCAATACTGCCTGTAAATCGTACACAGCCAGCGTAATTTCACCATTTTTAGCCCTATTTTTATCTTTCTCTTTTTCTTCGCGGCTTAGGAGTTTTTCGCTCAAGTGTTCTTAATACTTATTTTCTAATTTCTCCCTTTCGTTTTCTGATGAATTTTTGTAAGACTCACACAGATCACATTGATCCTTTTTGGGATTAGAAACCCAATTTTAAAGTAGGGGAGATATGTACAAAATGACATAGTGTTTTCTATTTAATTTTTAAAAAATTTATTTTGCGAAATATAAAAAAAATCAAATGAGATACACAACAAATACTATATTGACGGTAGAAAACTGAAAAAGACAATACTATAACTATACAAAAAAAGGAGTTTCCAAACTTTCTTAAAGGATATGTCATAAACCATTTTACCCATATAATATGTACAAAATGACATATGGTAAAAATAACACGAAACAAAAAATAGGTAGGCAGTACTAGTAATTAGGAACACAGTTCACAGATAAATGTTTTTGTAGATTTTGGAACATCAGCACATAGGGAATGTGCCCAATTTTTACAATCCATGCATTGGAGCCATATTTCATTTGGTCTTGAACGCATAAACAAATCATTGCAATAAATGCATGCATAATCTTCATCACTCATATTGGCAAAAGGTTCCTCCTCGGATTCCGAACTCAGATCTAAAGGTTTAGATACTTTGTTATTGGATCTAGGCCTCATTTTTATTTTTTCTCTGGATGTGGATGTAGATGAAGATGTAGATGGTTCCGGTTCGCGATGAGCATCAATGCCAAATTTCACAACCTTAGTAACTTTTTTCTTTCCTGCGAGTGTAGGCTTTGCAGCTTTAGAGGCCTCCTTAGCTTTAACTTCGTCCATATTTGGAGTGGAAGTCAGTTCATGAATGTTCTGTCTCGTACGGGGTTTCCTTTTGCCTTGTCCGGTTATATATGCTCCATGTGGCACAGGAGATATTGTGTCGATAGCAAACTGTAAAACATTTTTTGGCGAAGTGCTTATTCTTTCTGTTTGAACGTCAGATGCAATAGTTTCAGGCTCAGGTGTTGCAACTGTTTGGCTGATATCTCTAAGTGTAGTGTTATTTATGGATTCATGAGGAATATTAGTTGTTTCCGCTGGTTCGAATACATAGTCTGGAAAAATATGTGGATTTAGAGGCGATATACCAGTTTTCTTAAAACCACTACAGGCATTTTGTACAGATGCTGCTTTCTCATATGCCTTCCCAAAAAGATAACCAGTTTGTAAGTGTGTTACCACTCTGCCAGGATGTTCTTTTAGCCACAATGTAATTTCTTGATTTAAATAAGTCTTTAGTGGCCCAAAAAATGACACATCCAAAGGTTGCATTCTGTGGGTGCAGTGAGCGGGTAAACAGAAGAGAATAATTCCGTTTTCCTTTGCAAAATTCAAACTTTCAATTCCCTTGTGACTGATGTGTCCATCTAAAATAAGCAGGACGTTATTTTCCGAAGTTGCCTTTACGTGCGACTGAAAATGGACAAGCCATTTATAAAACAGGTTAGAAGTCATCCAGCCTGACTCTTGTGCTACACCTACAGTGCCAATTGGTGCCCCATCAGTCAACTCATTCTTCATGTTTTTTCGAGGAAAAATAAGAAAAGGGGGTATAAAACGACCTGTTGCGCTCATGCAACACACAGCAGTTACGTTGGTTCCCTTTTCTGCACTTGTTATTACTCCTACTTGCTTGCGCCCAGCAGTTGCGAATATCTTTTGAGGCCTCTGAACCGTAGATAAACCCGATTCATCTACGTTGTAAATGGAAAACGGAGAAATCTTATACTTGTCTAAAACGTCTTGCAATAATTTAAAGAAACGCTCAATTTGTGGCTTGTTAAATGCCTGTGCCCTAGCTGCAGACGTGGGTTCCGGCTTTCTTAAACTGATGTCTTTATTTCTTCGTCGAAATCCAGATAACCACTCCTGACCTGCTCTTTTTTTTTCCTTATTGAAGCGATTCTCAAAACCATTTTTTTCTGCTAGTTGGTATGCTAGTTCTTGTACCTCCTTGCAGGTAAAACCAAAAAATCTTGTTTCCATTAATTTCAAATGATCTGCAAGCTGCTTCTCAACTTCCAACGGGAAAGTAGTCTTATATCTTCCCAATCCTTTATTTTCGGGTTTTAGAACTTTATTTTGGTTAAGCGCATGTCTTCTTAACGTTGCTTGAGGAATTCCGAAAGTTTTAGCTGCCCTAAGCCACCCCATTTATTTTTTATTCACAGCTTCAATTGCCCTCGTCATCGATAACTCACTCCAGCTTTGGCGTTGAGAAGATCTCCTGTAATTGCGCGGCATTGTTTTCTGCAAAAAAAATATGTATGGGTAAAATGACATACTATGTCATTTTGGACGTTGTTGGTATATGTCATTTTGTACATAACTGATTTATTAAACTCTAACTTGAATTTAAAAAAAAAACCGCTATAAATATTCATGAAAAGCTAATAGGCATGGTAAATGAATAGGTACACAAAACAGAACAATTAACAAAACTTATTTTAAAATAAAAATACCTACCCTATTGACAAAATATGAAAGCCCGCGAAAAAATCTCAAGTTCAACAAAATCACATGTTAAGCCGGCCTGCTCACATCGATGCATGAAGCGTACTAAGTTTTCGGCAGCATGTTCTACGTTTACTAGAACACCGGAAACGGTGAGTGTAAGTACTACAAATGTATTAGCCGCGAAAATTTAAATGCTATTTCGTTTTACCCGTATATGTCATTTTGTACATATTTCCCCTATGTGTTAGAAATTTTCGCATAAAAGTCATAACTTGCTCCTTTATTCGTAGTTTTTCTTCCGTCAGAATAATTTCGGTAAAGCTCGGCAATAGTAGGGCCGCCATCTATAAATTGCCAAGAAGTTTCACTATGAACATAGTGACTTTCAATTCTAGGAATCGAGTTAATGTGCTCTCTTACTGAATTTACAATCTCCTCATCAGTTTTTTTATGCTTATCATGCTTTCCTCTATGATCGTCAGATATTACACCTTTTCCAGATATTTTTGATCGGACAACTGTTCGTACGGTTTTCTCTGATATACCCAGTGTATTTATTAAAATTTTTTTGCATATTCTGATTTTCTGCCCTTGGTTCAATAATTAAAAAGCACAGTTGGGGTTTCTTGGTGTCGCAGATGAAATCCTTCTATACTTTAGAGTTAGCTGTTCAACGCATGACCCCAAAAAATCACGCTGACGTTGAAAACTTCCTAATTTCCAATATTCTTTAAAGACTTCCTGTTGTAGAACATGATAAAATACATTTATTTTGGCAAGGAGGCTTTATGCTTTTCGATTTTACAATTTTACCTCTTTGTGATCTGTATTCCTGCCCTAAATTTTTTAATCTCTTGCTTTCTACCTTTTTCCATTTTTTTCGTTTCTAACTCGCTTTTTCCTTTTTTTGGCGAGTTTTGTTCTTCTTCAATCGTAACAGAATTTTGCTCTTCTGGCTCTGATTCCGATGAGCTGGATAAGGAATCCGATTCACTTGAAGAGCTAGGATTATAGTTGTCGCTTGATCTAGAAGAAAATGCTTTTTCCTCTAAAAAAGGTTCTAAGTAGTTTTTTTTTACTTTTCTTAGATTTATTTTAGTAGAACTTCTATTTTGAATTATATATTTGTCAGAATTTTTGCTTGTGCTTGGTAATGAAACAAAAGGAGGAGCTTGACTTGTAGATGGCTCAACCGTGTCATCTGGTTCGTTAGAGTTTTTTGCAGAAGGCTCTTTACTAGTGGAGTAACTAGAGTAAATGGACTTTGAATCGTTATTTCAATATCTGGCTTATTCGACTTCTTAGCAAGAGGATATTCTGTGGTAGAACTACATCCAGCAATTTGACAAAGTTCCGTAATATTGTCTTGTTCATTAACTTTTAAAGTGGGGCAAATTAACGGAACAGCGGGGGAAGTATTTTGGCGGGAGTCATTAATCAGTTGTTCAGTATCTTCATTTTTATAAGTAGCAAAAGATTTTATACTATTTTCGTTGTCCTTAAATACACCCTCTAAAGGCACAATTTCCGTAACATGAGCACTGGGCTGTTTAATTTGTTCCTGCATTTGTGCTAGTTTTAAAATTTTACTTGCTCGAGAACTAATTTTCCTGTAAAAAAAACGCATTATAAAAAGCAAGGCAAATAAATTATGAAAAAATATAGTGTTATTTTTTTGCATATATATACTTTTATGGTTTGTTCAAATTGGCAACATTGTAACGATTAAAATTGCATAATAAAAATTTATAAACTTTTAGTGAATTACACTATTAGTTATAAGGAGGGAGCACTTAATATGTTTTAAAGCTAAAGTTAGTTGAAACGAAATTGACATAATATTTCTGATTTAATTGAATTAATTTTAAAAAATTTGTAAAAAAAGCCATGTATTAGAATTACATCAAAAAAATTACATGGATTTAAAGAAACATAGACTCAATGTACAATTAAGTCATTGTTGCATAAATAAAATGAACATCCATTGTATTTATCATAGCCGAAAAGACGCAAAGTACAATTAGGTCTTTGTTGCATCAATATAAATAAACCATTTTTAGCAAAAAGTAGACACAAAATACACTTACGTCGTTTCTTTAACATGGAACAGCTGAAATCAAAACCACTAATCACAAATAGCACTTGCGACAATTGCACTAAAGAAGTATATCCTCCCTCAAAAGCTGCAACACAACTCTGCCCTGCTAAGCTGAAACGTCCTATATGACTCTTAGGAAGTTTTGAAATATTAACGATTTTGTGTTTCCATATATTTCACTACGTAGATATTTTGCAAAAAAAATGAAATTTTGGCATATGTTACCATTTAAGAATAAAAAACAGTGCATATACTTTTTCAATCGCCTAGTTGTTCAGAACTTTGATTTTTGTTAGTTAGGGCGTTTTTCCTTAGCAATCTGAAACAACGAAAACACATAGGAAAAAAAAACATTGTGAAATATTTTTATTTTTAATAATTACTATAACTTCTACTCGACAACTAACATGTGAACAGAATATATTATGTAAAAACAACAGCTAAAAAAAAACAGAAATGTCTACATTCTTAGGTAAAAGTAATAGTAATGCATGATTAAGAAAATGTATATTGTTTATTTACTCATCGGAGTCGTCTTCGTATGCTTCACGAGTCACACTTAGATCGTTCCAGAATTGCAATCGGGTCCCTGAGATAATTAGTTTTAGAGTTGTAATAATTTGATTTTTATACTCTCTTCTACACCTCTGTTGCGTGTTCTTTCAACGGGCCTTTCAAAACCATTTTTACTGGCTTTGTTGTTTAGGAAATCAAGGACTTCAAATTCTTCTTGTCCAAACGCCTTTTTGTATTTAAAGTTGAACATGTTTCTTAAAAAAACAGCCACCAGGTCTTTAAAATAAAAGTGACTCTTTTTTAATTTAAATTTGGAACTGAGATCATTCCAGTTGTAGAACTGCCTAAAAACTGCTAAAAACGTCAGTTTTTCCACCATTGGCAGATGCAACACAAGATACAAAATCATCGAAATCAAAAATGTTCTCGTTTCATTGACATTTGTACCTTCTGGTGAAAGTGGTTGGCCGACATAAACGTGTGGCCTGGCTCAAAGTATTTTATAGTCAGTTGCTTCAGATTTACTTCACTGCAATTTACTAAATAGACAAAAAAGGAATATAGGGCCCAATTTTTGTTCTGCGCAGAACAATTATCTAACCAGATGGTTATATGTTCAACATCCCGAATTTTTTTTTAAAATGCGTAAAAAGCAGCAACTATTTCTTCTTTGTTGCGTTTGGCTACTCCTTCATGCCATAAAACTCCCAAAGGCTTTGTAGATTTTGCTTTTCCAACAGGTTACGAAACTCTCGTTAAACGCGATGATTCGTGGGACAAAAATTATTTCCTTAAACATTTCTGCCCGTGGTAGGGTAAAGATGACAAATATGGAATACTTTTTTAAAAACGGCAAACTAATCGAATAATTTTTATTTTTTAACACAAAAAAAATAGAAATGATGAGAAACATTGTATATTTTTACAATTTAGACTTGGTTCTGTAAAAATCAGAACGTTTTAAATAATATGACAAAAAAACTCAAATAATATTATTTGCTTTATTTTAAAATAGGGTCACAAATATGGAATATAAAGAAAAGTAATAATTAATTTTTATGAGACACACATTAATAAAAAACGTAGAAACTAATAATCTATTGGCAGAAATCGCAAAAATAGATGCCAGGATTCATAAGAAGTGCATTGCAAATGATACCATGAGTCACAGGAGTTCCATTGTATCCACTGCTTTTCATTTTTTTTGCTTTGCAAAAATTTTCCGCCACAAAATAGACACTCCGGATTTTTTTCATTTTCGGGAGTTTTTACTTCGTTTTGCCCAGTAAATGGTGAATCATCTGAATCATCATCTGCCACAAAATCTTCTTCAGAAGAGCTACTGGACTCGTTTAAATTAAATCTTGTTCTTTTTCTATTTAGTTTACCTTGACTATGCACATTAGTGCCTGATGTGCTTGGAGACGTTAGGTCAGGTAATATATCCTCATCCTTGCCAATGTTTCTTTTGGCTTTCATCTTAAATGTCGGTAAAACTGAAGATTGTACAGTTGATTCTAGTTCTGATTTGTAAGGCGACGCAGTTATTACAACAGCTTTTCCCGCTTTCCTACCTCTGTTGCTAGTTTTTTTGCGTATGCAGGGAACAGGTGAAATAATCGCAGCGTATGATTCTGAAAAGCTTGGGGTGCTAGAAGAGGGGCAATGACATCTTCTTCCTCGCTAGTCTCGGAGGCAAGAAAGTCAGAATCTCGGAAAACATTTGGATTAACAGAATACACTCTATGGCAAGAAACCCATTAACCGCAATTTCACCACGCTGAGCCTTTAAATATGCTTTACCGAAAATTTCCATTACATCATATGCACGGACTGGACGAGCATTTTGCTGTACCCATGTTCTTATCTCCTCACTATAATGTGCTTTGAATGGTCCCATGAAAAACGAACGAACGAAATGTGGCGGTAGACACACAATTGTAACATTATTATCTCTGGCTAAGTTGATGACATCAATATTGCGAGTGTGCGAATTGTGGCCGTCCAATACGAGCAGAACTGGGGATTTGGAATTGTGTCATGTTTGTAGCTTTCTGTTTGTACGTCTTCGTATTGCATGTTTATGTTTTTTAATTGCATATCAGGGTTTTCAGTAAGTATGTTGTTGGGATCCTAGATGGTTCTTGCAAAATAACACACACAAGCCGCACTTTTGGTTTTTTAAAGTATTTATTAACTGATTACATTGAAAAGGTTAAATGCAATAAAAGTACTGTAAAGTTGAAAAATAGTGAGCTACACGAATGTATTCAAAGTAATGATTCTTCTTGCTTTGGATCAAACAGTTTTATAATAACGCAAGAACGTGACATTTAGCCGTTTGTACGTGACATGAACTGTTCGTATGTTGGAACAAAACATCTTTAAGACAAAATTTTAGAAAGGTGCTATTAAGGAAAAATGTGTATTTGAATTAATAAATAGGTTCTAAGTTCATTTAATATTCGATACTGAAAATAAGAGCGATCAAGGAAACCAAGAGTAATATAGACAAAACGTGAGGCGTTTATTACCTTCACAGATATTTATTACTTTAGTTTTACCTTTAATATTAAGAATAAAGTGAAACATATTTGGTGGATATAACAATCCTCCCTCGTTAAGTGTTTTGATAAGGATTTTATGAAGTTATCAAAACTTAAAACTGTTTATCCTTGCAAAGGAAAATGAAGATCATATCATAATATAAAATATACGTAACATAAAAGAATAATCAAATCTACACAGATATTATTCAAATCTCGAACTAAATAATTTTATATAATATATATATAACTAAATATTTCACAGTATATGTAATAAACAATAATTATAGAAATATAATAATTATAACGATAGATAATTATATTATAGTAATTACAAAGTTTAAAATATTTGAATCATCTTAATTAACCTTTAAAAGATAATTATTTCAAAAATTTAAAAATATAATATATAATTATATTATTACGCAATAATAAATGGGATTAATATTAATTATATTAATATGTAGTGACGAATTATAATAATGAAAATAAACAAAAGCAAATTTTATTTTGCACAATTAAATTTTAAAAAGTCTTTTTTCCTTTCGTCTTTCCTTAGGGTTGATCACTTCGGTGTAGAGGGGTTCATTTGCGTCACGTAGGGGTCTTTCTTCCAGCACTAATTCGTCAGAGGCGAGACTTCGTAGACTTCTGCGGGTTTCCCATTGACTAAGGTCGCTGTGACTAACAGTGTTGTGGCTGTTGATGCAAACCAAATATTTACAATTGTCAGGGTCGAAAAATCTTCTTAACCAAGAAACCGGTCTCCAACGGCAACATCTACAGCATCCGCAGCATATTGCGATGACCATTATTGAGGTGGCAATGATTCCAAGTAGGACATTATACCATTTGGAATGTTGTACAATAAATGGTCGATTTAAATTTTGTTGTAATTCGTCGTCGAATTGTTGTAGCTTGTGTTGGACATGACGAAGGTCGTTGAGGTTCAAATTATTTAACTTGATCGTGTCCATCTCTTCATTTTGCAAAAATTCTTGTTCGCGCTGGCAGCAGTTATCATTTACAATGTCGACTGATGGAATATAATTACTGTAGTTTGCAGATATGTTGGATGTGGCAACCAATAGCGTGGACAATGTATAGCACTTGCATTTTGCTTTTAGTGTGAAAATACCAGTGCCTTGGAGTGAAAAGTCAACAACGGGTGCATTTTCGTTTTCGCAACTGATCGTGCCTGCAATGGGTTGTGTCAGGATGTATAACCATTGATTTGGAGACAGAGGATGCCATACTTCTATCTCTGATTTAATTGTTCTGGTTATGCAGCTTTCGGGAATGGTTTTCGGTTGTCGAACCTTCAAATCCGTCTCACAGGTGGGCCTCTCTTTGATCAAATGAATAGCGGTACGTGAGCAGATGTAATCTGAGGGCGGCGACCATTTACAAGTTGATAGGTCTTTTAGTTCCCCATAAAATGTACGTGTCGTACTTAACAATAGGTAAGGAAAAGTTGGATTTATGAATGAATAAATGTGTGGAATTTAAGGATTTTGTAGGTAAAGGAACGAGATTATACAATTGATAAAGTTCCTTAGTAACTAATGGAGTTTTAATAGCATAAATTAAATTTTTATTAGAATAAATTACTGAAAGTTGGCAAATTTGAAAATATTTATGTACATTATCAATATTATCATTATTGATAGGAAATTCAAAATTTGTACTAGTTTTAACTTTTAATAATTCGTTATAGAGACGCCTTGGTGTAATTACCGAAGGGTGTAGAACATTTTGTTTTGAAAATAAAATCGAAGAAATTGTAACATCTAGATCTTCGTTTAGTTCGCTAATTAGTTGAGAGAGTAAATTTAAATGATTAGTAACGAGTTACGTCATATTTTAAATAGAGATGTCATAATTAATGTATATAAAGCATTAACAGAATCTTGCCTAAAGTATGGAATAATATGTTGGGGATCAGCTCATAAAAATGTACTGACTAACATTAACATTGCACAGAAGTATATTTTAAAAATAATTTTGTTTAAATCAAGACGTTTTTCCTCTGACCAATTATTTCGGCAATCCAGAGTCTTCACTATTACTCAATTGTATATTAAAAGTATACTTACATTTTCTCTTACTAGAAATACTTTTCAAAATTACATAGGACATGACATCATGACTAGAGCCAATGTTAATCGTCATTTAACCATACCTTACCCCCACTTTGATGCCACTCAACGATCCATTTCTTATATAGCTCCAAAGATTCTAAACATATTACCAGAGCATTTTAAAAGAAAAAAATTTCAATACATAAAAAAGGACCTAAATAAATGGATTAGACTTAATACCCAGAATATTAAGAGCAATATTAGGTTTTTGTAATGTCTTGTGATATGTATTGTCATACTTAGTATATTGTATATTGTCTATTTTCTTAGGAAATAAAACTATAATTGTTATTTGTTAAAATAGTTTAGTTTAAGTGTGTTATAGTGTACACAACACAGACTTTTAGTCCATAGTGCTTACACTATATTTGTATTTTTATTACTTTTGTGATTGAGTTAAATAAATAAATAAATAAATAAATAAATAAATTGTTTGGAAGTATGTAAGAAAATTTATTCTTTTTGCTGTGCCATTTGAAAATTTATTAAATTTTAAAATATTATAATTTAGTTTTTCTTCGTTTAAATAAAGAGCTTGAGCTGTTTTATTATAGTCGGAAATAGCGTCGGACATTATATGAATTTGTTGTTTCATAAGACTTTGCATATCATGATTTTGTTGAGCAATCGATTGGATAGCTTCCGTATAATATTTTGCATCTTCGGCATCAGGTGTGCCAAAAAGCCATTTAAAAGCGTAAGAAACACCATCAAATAAACCTCTTTTAAAACGTTTAATTGTTAAATCAATTATTTCGTGACTTGTGAGATGAGATAATGAATCAAATTTTTCATTTAACATTTTAATTCGATTTTGTAATAATTCTAGGCGTTCTTTGCAAAGGAATTCTTCGTGAAAAGTTATTAAATTAAGGTGATTTGGTGTGTTTCGCGTTTGACATAACGGTTCAGATTGTCGATAAGTATCATGAATAAGTTTTAATTTTTGTTCAAAAATGCTAATGTTTGTATACGATAAAAGTGTAAAGTAATCATGAGAGATTTTAGCTTTACCTATGTGATGAAAGAAAATACCTGCTTGGGTATCGATCTTTTGAATATGATAAGGTTGGTCAATGGATAGTACGGAAACAGAAAAAAGAAGGACACTAAGGAGCGTCGCAGGGGGCATACTTTTATTGTTGATCTTCGTCACTATCTGAAAAGAATGGTTTCAATAAATTATGGTGGTAAACAGCCGATTTATTATTTTTTATTTGAACTTTAATAGTTTGATTTGGGAATATTTTAATTATTTTATATGGACCCTTGTAATTAGGTTGTAACTTTTTACTTATTCCAGGTTTGAAGTTTGTATTTTGAACTAGAACTTTATCTCCTACTTTATACTTGTGAATACTTATCTTTTTGTCATAACTAACTTTTGAATTTTCTTTGGATTTTAGAATATTTTCTCTCGCGATTTCAAATGATTTTTGTAATTTTAATTTTAGATTGGAATAGTAGTCGTCGTAAGTGTATTTAAATTCTGGTTTAGCATTTAAAGTATTAGGTATAACGGTTTTATGTCCAAATAATAATTCATAAGGTGTAAAGTTTGTAGATTTATGAAAGTGTGTATTATAGGTGAACATTGCTAGTGGGACATATTCATCCCAATCAGTATGTTTTTCATTAATGTAATGTTTTAAATATTCTTTCAAAGTAAGGTGTGATCTTTCTAAAGATCCGTTTGTTTGTGGGTGGTAAGGACTTGAAAGGATGTGTTTAATTTTAAAAAGTTTGTTAAGTTCTTTAATAGTATTGGACGTAAAATCGGTACCTTGATCAGATAAAATACAATCTGGAATTCCGAAAATAGTTATAAACTTCAATAATTCGTTGGCAATTGTTTTTGCTTCGTGATTATGAACAGGGACTGCATAAGAATATTTTGTTAGGTCATCTTGCATAGTAATTATGAATTTATTACCGTTTTCGGTCAAATCTAAAGGACCTACAACATCTATTGCTAACCTTTGAAAAGGACGTTCGCTCGTTGTGGTAATTTCCATAGGAGCTCGTGCTGTTTTATTTTCATGCTTATTCGTTTGACAAGATTTACATAATTTTAAAAGATGTTTTATGTCACCTTTCATATTAGGCCATTTATAAATTTCTTTAATACGTTTATAAGTTCGTAAAAAACCTGCATGTCCGGCTAAAGAGGATTCATGATTTTCTTTAAATAATTGTTTTATTTCTTCCCGAGTTTTGGGAGTAAAACGTGGTCTATTCACTAATGTAATATTAATATTTGATTTTGAAAATAAAAATTGTAACATTTCGTTGAACATGTCTTGTTTTATATTTGAATTCTCCTCTACAGGATTTTTTATATAAATATCAGTAATTTTATTTTTGCTTAAAGAGTTTCTTAAATTCTGCAAAGAGTAAAATAAGTCATTGTATGTCAGTTTTTCAAAATGATTTAATTTTGCAATTAAGAGAAAGGTTGTTTTATTATCAGAATTTAACATAAGAGAGTCGTATTGTTCTACGTCACTGTCTTGTAATTTTGAAAGGTCATATGTTATAGCTAGGTTTTCAGAATACGTATTACTATCATCAAAATCTTTTGAATAAATTAAGGCATTAGGGAATTTTGAAAATAGATTTTCTTTTATAATTTTTATATCAGGAATGTTTTGGTTTTCGTAGTGATACTTAATAAATTCACTATAGAGTTCTGATTTATTTTGATTTTTAATTAGAGAATTTAACTGTACTGGGTTTCTAGAGAGAGCATCGACATTCGAATTAACTCTGCCTGGTTTATAACGAATTTCGTACGAAAATTCTTCAAGTTTTAATCTCCAACGCATTAAACGACTAGTAGGATCTTTACAATTAAAAAGCCAAGTAAGGGGTCGATGATCTGTCAGAATAATAAATTTCCTGCCATAAAGGTAAGGACGGAAATGTTGAACGGCCCAAACGATAGCTAATAATTCTCTTTCAATAGTAGAATAATTACATTCTGCTTTATTTAAAGTGCGCGAGGCATATGAAATAGGAAGATCTTTGCCAATATCTCCTTGTGAAAGGATTGCGCCAATTGCATAATTAGATGCATCTGTTGTCAACAGAAAATCTTTGGAAAAGTCAGGATATTGAAGAATTGGTTCTTTTGTAAGTATATCTTTAAAATACTCGAAAGACGTAATTTGTTCATTAGTCCAGATATAAGGTGTATCCTTTTTTAATAAGGAAGTAAGTGGTTTTGCAAACTTGGAAAACTCTTTAATGAAACGACGATAGTAGCCTATGAGGCCTAGGAACTGTTTAATTTGTTTTGGGTTTTGTGGAGTTGGGTAATTTTTTATCGCTTTTATTTTATCTGGGTTTGGTGAAATACCTTTGTCACTTATGACATGTCCCAAATATGCTACTTCTTTATGCATAAATTCACATTTATCGGGTTGCAAGAGAAGGTTATTAGTTTTAAGACGATCAAACAACGGTCCTACAGGACTACGTGTGACTGTTTGGTCAATGCCAGAGGTCTGCCACTCTAACCTAACCTAACCTAACCTAAGACGATCAAAAACATTACGGAGTTTATCAGAATGTTCCTGAACTGAACTTGCAATAATAACAATATTGTCAAGATATGTGAAACATTGAAGACCTTGAAGACCTGATAGAGCAATGGACATCATCCGTTGAAAAGTACTTACACCATTTTTTACGCCAAAAGGCATTCTCAGGTATTCAAAATGACCTGAAGGGGTTGAAAAAGCAGTCTTACAGATATCTTCGTCTTTCATTTGAATTTGATGAAATCCTGATGCAAGATCTAGGGTGGTGAAATATTGCGAATGACCTAATTGGTCGAGGATATCCTCAATATTCGGAAGCGGAAATGAATCTCCGACCGAAATTTCGTTTAATTTACGGAAATCTACAACTATACGCCATTTTTGTTCTCCTAAAGCATCCTGCTTCTTTGGAACAATCCAGAGAGGGCTATTATAAGGTGAAACCGAATTTCTAATAATACCTTGTTTAAGCATTTTATCGATTTGTTTGTCTAACTCTTTTTTATGTACTTCTGGAAAGCGGTATATTTTAGAAGAAATTGGTTTACTATCGGTTACTTTAATTTCATGTTTAAGGACTTCTGTACAAGTTAATTTATCATTCGGTAAGAAAAATATATCATTATATTCATCACAAATATTAAGAATAGACCTTTTTTCTTCAGGGTTTAAATGACTCAAACGTAAAGTATCATGTAAAATTTTTAGCCTGTCTTGAATATTAATCGAAGAATTTTGATGTTTATTTGCATACAATATATAAGAAGTGTTTGTTTCAAAAGGTTCTAAACATAATTGAATTTTATTAATTTTTAATCTTTTATTTGCAGTATTTAGAATAGTGGTAAGAGCTTTTCCGTTGTTTACTTTTACAATAGCTTTTGCGAGAAATACGCCTTCAGCGATTTTTATCTCTGGACAGATACCTTCAAAAAGATCTGTATTTAAAATATCTACTTGAATAACTGTCTCTGCTCTAGGTTCGATAAAGAAAGGTTGATTTTGGTCATTTGGCTGGCATACGATTTTAATGGGATTTTCGAAAGATCTAAGATATAGTTCAGAGTTATCTAAATTTATTACTGCTCCATAAGAAGAGAGAAAATCGTTGCCTATAATACCATCATGGGGTAAATTATGATTATCTTTGACTAAATGAAATTTTACAGGTATATGATATGAATTCATAATGAGATTTAACACACAGCTACCTGCGGTTTCAACTGGTGAATTCGCACTGAGACCAGTCAAAGTGATTTTTTCTTGAAAATTTATATTTATATTATTACTGTTTAATTTTTCTTGATAGTTTAATAATGAAACTGATGTGCCTGTGTCGATTAGAAATTTAAATGTTTGATTTTGACACACGCATTCAATATAAGGATTTTTATCCATATTATTTAAAAATATTTTATAGTCTTTTAAAGAATTCTGACGATCATTAATTAAGTTTTGTGGTCTACGGCAAGAGTTACTACAGGGTCCGGCAAAATGATCTCCCACATTTTAATCTTTAATAAAAACGTCATTTTAAATGCTATTTAGATTTTATTTTTATTAACTGAAAATGTATGCTATGCCATTTGTTTTTATTAAGTTTTGAAAATTACAGAGTCCAAATGGCGACCATTTTTTTCGATACACATTCGAAGCTGATTTCTGAAAGTTTCCATCACTCGAGTAGTAATTTGAGGCGATATTCCTGTAATTTCTTGGCGTATTGCTGCTTTTAATTCGTCAATGGTTCGGGGATGGTGTTGAAAACCCTTCGCTTTCAAGTAGCCCCAAAGGAAAAAGTCGCATGGGGCAAGATCGGGTGAACGCGCAGGCCACCCAACGTCTCCACGTAACGAGATTACGTGTCCTGGAAACATTTCCCTTAAAACGTCCATTGTCCTTCTTGCCGTATGAGCCGTAGCCCCATCCTGTTGAAACCACACATCCGGATGTTCAAGTTCTCTAAGTTTTGGTTCCAAAAAATGGCGTAACATGTCGACATATCGATCGGCATTTACGGTCACCGTCACGCCTCCCTCTTCAAAAAAATACGGACCCCAAACACCAAAAGATCCAACAGCACACCAAACGGTAACACGTGGGCTGTGAAGTGGACTTTCATGGAGCTGTCGCGGATTTTCTGGTGCCCAGTAGCGAAAATTCTGCTTGTTGACACAGCCAGACAAATGGAAATGAGCTTCGTCACTCGTTATTAAAATTGCATTTTGTGGGACGTTTTGAAGAATATCGTTGGAACATGCTACGCGATTTTCCCAGTCCCGTTCACTAAGTTCCTGCACGATCATCATTTTGTATGGATGGAACTTCAGATCGGCGTGTAAAATTCTTCTCACAGAACGATCTGACAAACGCAAAGCAGAGGCATGTTTAACAGCTGAACGGCTAGGAGATCGTTCAACTGCTTCTCTTACAGCTTCAATATTTTGAGGTGTCCGAACACTTCTGGGTCTACCAGTAGATTTTCTTTTTAAGGCTGAACCTGTGGCTCTAAAATTTGAAACCCACAACAGTATTGTTTTGCGATCTGGAACCGGAGCATGTCTACCAAGCTCGAAGTGAGTACGAAAAGTTCTTTGCGTCGTAATCACAGATTCGTTACTTTTCAGAAATGTTTCGATAGCGAAGGCACGATGCTCGCCCGTCCAATTCATGACTACAACTGAAATGGCTAGGCTCGCGCTATCAACCGACTACGTTAAGCTCCCCCTCTCTTCAGTGATTCGCGCACAGTGGCGTTGCAAAATGTGGGAGATCATTTTGCCGGACCCTGTATAACCCATTAATTTATTTGGAACCGGATGACAACCATCAAAACTAACTTGTGATTCGATTGATAAGGTTTGCGGTCTACGGCAAGAGTTACTATGACCCATAAAATTATTAGAAACCGGATAGCAACCATCAAACCTAAATTTATTTTTTTGATTAAAATTAGAAGTTAATTTGTCGGTATTTGCGATAGAACAATTATTATTCGTATAGAGGTTTTGTGCGCCGTTTTTACTTAAGCCCATTCCGTGGAAACGACGTGATTCCCGGAAGTTGACGCGTTTAAATGAACACTATTGTTCTGATTAGTTTGTTGCGGACTAACATTATTAGGATTATTATTTCTTTCGTTATTTCTTTTCCTTTTAAAACACTCTGCAATGAGATGCCCTGATTTTTTACAATAATTACAAAATTTGCTTGTACTTTGGTAATTTTGACGCGGTTTATTTTGTGGTGTATTTATGTTAACCGATGCTTCTCTGGAGCGTTGTCTTTTGAAACAATCTCTTGTATTATGCGTTTTCGTTTTGCAATTAGAGCAATATTTGTTATTATTGCCTGAAAAATTTGATTTTGAAATTTGAAGAGCACGCTCTTCTTCTACAGCTGCATTAAAAGCGTCTGACAAAGTTTTGGGATCTTTACTTCTTAAAAATCTAGAAATATCTGGTAAACTATGCAAAATAAATCTTTGTAATGAAAGTTCTTTAATGGTTTCTACTCTACCAAGGCGTTCCCTTTCGTCTTGGCAAGACAATGAATTTAAAATTCTGGTGCAAATTTTATCAATACGGTTATAAAAGGATTGAACTGGTTCATTTTGATTTTGCCTTATAGTGTTAAGTTCTTCCATTAATTGAGTATAATGTTTTTTATCAGAATATAAACGTAATAGTAAAGCCTTTAATTGTTGCCAATTATCAATACATTTATCTCTAAGTTGAGCTTTAGCACTACCCGTAATTTTGGAAATAACAAAAGCCATTAATGCACTTGTTTGTTCTAGTGTTGCAAAACGAAAGGCATTATTACAGTTTGAAATAAATTCATGTAATTCGCCACGATTACCGTCAAATGGTTTAGCAATTAAAGAACACAAAAAAGATAATTTATAAACAATTTCAGCTGGGGTAATAGGGCTTGAAGTGCTGCTTGCACTATTATTTTCATTAGTGGGCGAATTTGAATTTACTTCTGGAGGTGCCATTACGAAAAATTAAAAATTTTAATATATACGAATTATTTGCAATAAAATAAAAATTAAATGTAATATGAGATGAGTAACGAAAGAAAGTAAAAAAATATAAATATAAAAGAACTTTATCAATGTAAAGGGTAAAATTTAATAGGATTGGAAATAAAGGAAAAGTACGACTTACTCTCGTGGTTTTTCTTGCAACGTTCGTCGCCTCGGTTTTTCAATCTTCACCTCAGTCAAAGATCTTCTCCGTGGTGCGAAGTGGTCCCGAAGTCTAAGGAGTTGAAACTCGCCGATTTGATTGGTCTTCGATTTTCTTCCCGACACAAACCGTGACTTGTTGCAGAATTTTCTCTTGCTTGGTTGTCGAAATCTTCCCGTCACAAGAATGCGAATTTTCTGCAAATCCTTCCGAACTGCGCCAAATTATGTTGGGATCCTAGATGGTTCTTGCAAAATAACACACACAAGCCGCACTTTTGGTTTTTTAAAGTATTTATTAACTGATTACATTGAAAAGGTTAAATGCAATAAAAGTACTGTAAAGTTGAAAAATAGTGAGCTACACGAATGTATTCAAAGAAATGATTCTTCTTGCTTTGGATCAAACAGTTTTATAATAACGCAAGAACGTGACAATTAGCCGTTTGTACGTGACATGAACTGTTCGTATGTTGGAACAAAACATCTTTAAGACAAAATTTTAGAAAGGTGCTATTAAGGAAAAATGTGTATTTGAATTAATAAATAGGTTCTAAGTTCATTTAATATTCGATACTGAAAATAAGAGCGATTAAGGAAACCAAGAGTAATATAGACAAAACGTGAGGCGTTTATTACCTTCACAGATATTTATTACTTTAGTTTTACCCTTAATATTAAGAATATAGTGAAACATATTTGGTGGATATAACAATGTGTGTGTTTTCGATTTGTACTATGTCGTTGTTTTCAGGTTGCGTCTCGAGATGTATATCTTTATTTTTGTCATGTATGTATGTCAGTGTTTTCAGGTTGTATGCCTGCTTTTCATTTTCTTCGTTCTGTTGAAGTGTTGCTTTCATATCAAGCATATTTTCTAAGTCTGTAAATGATTCAGCGTCATCGTCCATCCGTATCCATGTATTCAGATTCTTTTAAATTACTGTCAGAATCAGTGCTACAAATATATTTTTGCTTTTTCGTGTTGTGCTTAAGTTTAATTTCTTTTTCTTTGTTCTTCTTTGGCTCTTTTTCTTTTGAATTATTTTGTTTTTCATGTCTTTCCTGAATTTCTAAAGCTGTTATAACTACTTCTGCTCCTCCTGCTATGCGCGTTCGACTTGTGTTTGTGGAAACCGGTCTATTATTTTTAACTGTTTCTAACACGATGTTTTCAAATGTGGGCGGCATAGGCTCCTCATTGATGTCATTGTCTTTAAGTCCTTAAGCTAAGCTGGTTTGGCGATTTTTGTCCTCCCCGGTTTTGGTCACGTCTAGCGATGCTTGTCCGTCGGTGAACCACAGGAAAACCCGTCGATATGCCCTCGATTGATTTCTCCCGGACTCCTAAAGTTCTGTGATATTCTTGCTTTGTCCAGAGATGTCCAGTTGCCACCTTAGATCGGTACTATCTGCTTCTGGAATACTTTTGGACTTTTTCTCCGTTTCTCTGTAGGTTTTTTCGAGTAAATTCTTGAAAGAAACCGCTGCCAAAATATGCCTTTTTCGAACGTCTCAAAATCCGTACGACTGCGCCAGTTATATGTCTGGCCGAGGGTTTTAGATTTTTAAAAAACACTGCTTTCAAAAAAACACAACTTTAACCCTCACATGAAACAAATTTATTTAAAAGATTTGGAGAAGCACAAGTTTTACAAACGACAGTAACAATAGAAGTGATGAACAAAACTATCTTATCTCTATTAATTTATAACATTTCCTATCTGAATTACTAGGAGTAGTCTAAACTGCTAGATCAGCATTATAACTGCTTTCATTAGCAATATAGAGAGTGTAACTCGCTATCCTGAAATAAAAAGAAAGCACTCATACACCTACTTGAATAGATAACAACTATTCAAAACGTACCGCTTTTAACCTTTTTCTAAGACTTGACTCATTAATAAAAAGATCTCTCGCTACATCCCAGGTAGCACACGTACGTACTTTGTACGTACAAATCTCGTCAGCGTAGACAAAATGACGTCGAGATGACGAGCAAATGTCAGCATCCGAATGACGTCAGCTGATGACGTCACTGTGACGTTGGTACATTGCAGGGGTCAAAATGTCGTATAATGAAGACGTCAAAATAACGTCCAATGCAGGCGTGAAAATGGCTTCGGTTTTAGGTCCTGTTGAAGGGAGAGTTAAAAATTAAAAAATAAATAAGAAAATAATTTATATTTTGTTAACTCAAGAAACAAACAATGCAGTTTCATAAAATATTAATTATTAACATACGATTCCAACGATTAAAAGTGAACAAATTCTTGTTAAGAAATTTACAATCGTAATACTTACTTGTTTTATCAGCTTAATATTAATATAGAATATAAATAACTAATTCTCTCTTGTAGTAAAAACGAGATCCTTAATTCGACCCCATAAATAGAAATCTAGGCAGGTTAGATCCGGTGACCAGCAAAAAAACGTAGGTAGGAAAGTTTGTAATTATTAGTAGGTAGGTGACCTACTAAGAACAACATGTTAACTTTACCTCGGGGGCCACGGAAATAAGCTACCTCTCCCGATCCACCTATTAGGAAACGCCTGATCCAGAAACCTATGCACGTTTACTGCGAAATGGGCTGGACACCTATCATGTTGGAAGAACATGGTCCTTCTGGTTTCCAATGGTACGTCTTCCAGAAGGACTATAATTTTATTGCCCCCAATTCCGCACCAAACATTGACGCTCCACCTTCCCTGGTGCTGCACTTCTTGCATCCAGCGTGAATTATTTGCTGCCCAAAAATGCATATTATGGGTATTAACTCCACCGTCACTACGGAAAGTAGCTTCGTCCGTCCAGAGAATGCGCGATAAGAGATTTCGGTTTTCTGACATCATATTTATCAACCAATGACAGTAATCTAGCCTTCTATCGTAGTCTGCGACGGTCAGAGCTTGATGCAACACAATATGATAGGGATGTAACCTATAAGGTAAAGATTAATTAGAACTATTTACGCGGACGCGTTATTATAACCTGGCAGGCTATAATACCTAAGCGAAAAACAACTGTTTCTTTCAAAAACAATAATGGGTAGTTAATATTCCTATCAAATGTCAAAAATATCAATCATTCATAAAGTTTTTTATGAATTGCGATTATCAGTGGATGGTTTAATATCTATACCTACATCAGGTAGTTACTAATAACAACAATCTAATGATTACCTGTGGTCTTTCAATATTCGAAATACTGTTATCTGAGCAATATCTAAATCTACTGAAATTAGCCGAACGCTTAGCTAAGGATTGTGTAACGTTTCGTTTTATTTTGTTACTTGGCTACTCTTCGGTATTGAATTTAAATGTTCTTTTTATTTTAAACGGTATTTTAAGAAAATTTATTTTACTTTAATTTTAATTTTTAAGTTATTCCCCGGACGCGGAAGTCATTCAAATCCTGGATATTCGGCGGTCGGTAATTCGGCGGTAAATTCGGACGGGTTTGAATTGAATAACTTCCAAAGCGTTCTGTGGGCGGAGTTCAAAATGTTAAATAAACGGTTTTATACTCGAGCGCCACTGATTTTGTTCAAATAGGGAAAATCAGAACCCCCGGAGCCCTAGGTAGCCTTTAAACAGTTGGAGACAGAGTTCTACTAGCGCATATAGATCTTAGTCGTTTACGTCTACGTAAGTTTTCTGGAAATAAAACCTATGTCAGTATAAAAATAAAATAGATTTATTTTCGGCCAATGAGAAAAATATACAGGTTATTATAATACAATGTAAAAAAAATGCTATTCTCTAAATCAAATAAACTAAAATTTCTACGTTAATTACGGGAATCAACTTTCTACTAAGCGGGTGTCAAAGCAGGTATTTTCGAGAAAAGCTAGGTGGGTATTTTAAAAGAATTTTAGCGGTAATATACAAGTTAGCTTTTCGGTAGAACAAATTATTAAGCAAGCGGTGTTAATATGTCTTGCAGGCGGCGGTGTTAAATGAGAGAAAGTCCGGTAATAATTTTGAAAACGGAAAACTTATAAACGGTCGGTATGAAAATGGTTAAAAGGCGACGGTACTAACTATGACTGAATTCGGTGGAAATATCGAACTACTACACTCCCACATATAGGCAAATGAAAATGGTGAAAATGCGGCGGTGTTAGGTAAAAGCAAATTCGGGGAAATATCGAATAACTCTAATCTTAAATACAGGCAAATGAAAATAGTTTTAAGGCAGCAGAAAAATTTAGCAGTAATCAAATATCAAATTAAAAAAAAAACTGTTGCTTACCACAGGTAGTAACGGTGTACGACAACGGCGGAAAAGAATAAAAATCAAAAACGGTCCACTAGACACAACTTGGGCACTTCAGAAATAAATCGCACAGGTCGGCTGCAAAGCTGGATCTAAAAAGGGGCCGTCTTTTTGGTTCGATCTCGGATTTCAACTTTTTTATTTCCCACCACAGAAATGGTCAAAGGTGTTGGGGATTTTATAAACGGTGCGCGTTCGCTATCATTTCGAATCGGTACCGGAGATAACGCCAAATTGCTTGTATCGGAATGCCGTATATTGGTTTGCCAATTAAGACGTTTTCTGTTATAGAGGGAATTAATTAATTTTTCTGATTAAATTCAAAAACTTTTGTTGCCAGCGCACAGTGTGACGGATCGGCAATCTAGCGGGACGAAATGTTTTCCTGCATAATTCATTATTTTTTTTTACCTAATATTATTGATAGTGTATTGTATAAACATGTTTTAATAGTTATTTACGTATTAAAATCACAAGTGCAATTTTAGAGGACAAGAAACCCTTTTTAGTTCGAATAAAGTGAATATTTCAGTTTAAAAAAAAATAGTTTTTTTGTGCATTCTGATAGAATGCACAAAAAAAGTTTGTGTGGTTTATAGTTATATTGTAAATAAAATTAAGCGTTTTGTATTAAACAGTACATTTATTTTTGTTTAAATAACAAAAAAACAATCTTTATCTACTATTAGGTATTATAATGATATTGTAATGAACTAAATTAATCTGAGTCATCTGATTCAAGTTCAGAACTCTCACTACTTGAACCAGAATACAGCTGAGGTATTGAGAGCAAAGAAAGTACTTCGGTTGTAATTTTTCCGCGCGATCTCTTAGGAGGATGCCTAAAAGTAGCTAATAGAGGATCGGATGATATTAGAAGTCTATGTATTAGGTCTTCGTTTGTTTCAATACGGGAAGTCTTTCTTGTAAACTGCTCTCTATACCTTCTGCTATCCTTGTTTCTTGCCTCCTGTGCTTCTTCGGAAAGTTGACCTATTGGAAGAATACAAGAGGCAATAACAATCTTGCTATGAAACAAAATTTTATGTATACTACTGGGCATATAATACCAGGAATATTCTTTTAAATACAAAGTTCGCGTGGCTATAGCATACTCTTCAAATACATTTGCATTTAGTGAAAATCCGCAATTTATTGCTTCTAAAATCACATGAAAGCGCATAATTAACTCTAAATTTATACCCGTTATATCAGCCGTCTTTTCAGGGTTCCTAAAAAATTTTCGAGCTGTATTGCCGTCATTTGTATTACCTGCTTGCTGTGTAGGCATGTCAACCAAGATACCCATTTCTTTTTTAAACCTATCTTGTATATATTTTTTACGATTGGCAACTTTTGTTTTTATTTCAGGCCCACGAGCTTGCCAAATTTTTACTTCTAGTCTATATGCAATGTGTAACAGGCACTCCATAAATCTTATCCACGCATGTAAGGGTGATAAACCAAAAGCAGCCAATTTTAAATCAATTTCTTTTGTTGCAATTACTTCCGGTTTGTTCATGTCTTTTGGTGTGACACCACACAGAAAGCAAGTTTGTGAAGATGTATACGAAGACAGTGAGGTACAAATTTTTCCATCTATCATACTTAAAACTAACAAAGGCTTAACTATAAAAGTTTTGTTTGCAATTTGCACGTTAGTAGGACCTAACGAGGTAATTTCTTGTTCAATAGAGTTCACTTTTCTAACCACCAAATCAGTTGTTTCTTTTGCAAAAATAAACTGTATAGGTCGACAATACCGCACTGAAGAAGGTGATGGGTTCTGCCAGATGACTTGTTTGAAGTCATCTTTAATACAATAAACTTGAAGCGGTACCATTGATATGCTGAATAAATTTTCATCAGTTTGACCTTCAGCTGCAAATTTTTGTTTATAACGGGTTTGCTGGGCTCCATCACAGCCCCATTTAAAAATAATATTAAACTCGGTAATACTTTCTTCAACCACTTCAAACACTTCTTCTTGTGCTGCACATAATCTTAAGATGGTGTGGTCTATTAGCGACTGTAGAGGAATTTCTGCTGAAGTTTCAGTTACGTTGATATTGGTAGGGTAGCAGTTCTTCTTTGCTTCTTTAATTGCATAATACGATGGGAACAGCTTAGGACTTATTTTGTTTACCTGTCCTCTTGTCACATTATATTGGTGCGTTGACAGGTTGGCGTCGATCATTAGTGCTAGAGCTTCATCAACTGACAATGTTTTAGGATTATCTCTTCTTAACTGCCTACTTATTTTAATACGGGTGCCACGAGCGGGAGATGCTGCTGACAACTCTTTTACTATTGCTGCAGAATCTCTTTTCCCCTCTTTACGCAGCTTCATTTCAGCAGCCATGGCGAGTTCTTCGGTACTTGTGGATTTCACCAAGCTAGTAAGCTTTCTCTTTTTTGTCTTTTCCGAACTGTCTTGAAATAATTTGCGTGGTCTACCCAAAACAGAAGGTGGTTGATCCGCGGATGTAGATGGTAGCGAATGATAAATACTGTCAGGAAAAGTAATTGTTCCATTAAGCCACTGAAAATTGCTCTTTAAAAATCTGTTCCGGTTTCGATAACTTTTTTGCCACCTCAACGCCATTTGTTGGCACACACTTCTTAAAGAATTCTTTAAGTCCAAAACAACATCATCGGGAAATGTGACTTGCCCAAATTTGTTAATAACAAAGTCACACACTGCATCATAGCGCTCTGCCTGACTTTGGTCCACCCAAACTTGAAAAATTTCTTGCCGGGAAATTATAGGAGCCATTCTAAAATAAAATAAAAATTTCTCAGAGAGACGCAAGCAGACGCATTTTTTTTTTGTTTGACCATAAAGTAGAAATTCTAACTAAAAGATTAAGTACCCGCAGAAGTCCATATTCGCCCATATAAGAAACTTCTTGTCTACAAACAATTTAAGGTATACACAATTTGTTACATCTTTACAGTATTTCCCGAAATTTAATATAAATAATTTTACCACCAAAAAAACACTTACCTATAAGATTTACTAGAACACCAAATAAAACACAAATGCCAAAATATTACACCAATAAACGATCCACTTTGAAATAACTATCACGACTGACGGGCTTTTCCAAAAAGGCCTATGTAATCTATACCTGCTTCCCTTGGGTTTTACACGCAATTATGACCATGCCTCTCTACCTAACAATAAAATTAGTGCCGATTTGACCTAAATGGAATGTTTTTATGCTAATTACTTAATGACACTTAATTCCATGAACCTAAAATTTCCTACTTAAGTCCCGCTAGATTGCCAATCCGTCACACTGTGCAGCGGTTAGAAAAATATTCAATAAATCGGTTGCATGAAAGAAACGGAAAAATTAATTGAAAAATTACGGAGATAATTACTTTTTAGTAATTCGGTGTTAATTACTTGTCGTTAATTCGGTAAAATTTTGGTAACTTCGTTACAATTGAAATCTACATACGCTAAAACGTTGATACTATTAGACACTTAAGGCAGACCCTAAAATTTGCTATTTATCCGTACCCGTAACCGTATCGTATCGATTTACGTTACCTACGAAAAATACATTTAAAGCAGTTTTTAACTTATTCGTATATTTATGGTATCAATGGTATCTCATCCTGTCATATTATTTTTTTTAGATTTGTACTTCTTTATTAAATTTGGTTTACATTTATTTGCTCCAAAATGGAAGGTATTGTCAATAACCCCCTTTTCATTGATGAGGATGAGGAGGATGACGATCTAGATGATCTAGTTGCCATTCATATATTAAACAACGACTTGCTTGGGAACAGGGCCGCTATTTACGGAGTTTTTGATCTGCAAGTTTTGAATAATACTCAGTGTTTGTCTATGTTCAGATTCGAAAAATATGATATAACAACAGCCAGAGTTCTGAGATTGCCCCAACAGATAAGAGTGGATAGAGTTACCATATCAGGTATTTAAAAATCTGTTTTTAGGAAGGAAATCAAAAATAAGCATTTATTTTTGAATTTTTTAGCACCTAATGCTATGTGCATTTTACTTAGAAGATTATCATACCCAAACCGGTTAGTGGATTTGGAACATATATTTGGCTATTCAAGCACTGTGCTGTCCAATGTTACTAACAGTCTATTACAGCTGATTGAGGAACAGAAGGGTCACTTGCTGGAGAACTTGGGAAATATAAATTTTTTTAATCAACAAAAATTACAACAATATGCCCATGTATGTATATGTCATAACACTGTCATAACTGTTTTTTTTTATATCTTTAAATTGTTGGGCCTTTATTGATGGTACAACAAGGGCCATATACAGGCCGAGTGTAAATCAGGAGGCATACTACTCCGGTCACAAAAAAATGCACTGCGTAAAGTACCAAAGTGTTTGTACGCCAGATGGATTGATTATAAGCCTAAAAGGTGCATATGAAGGAAGACGACATGATGCTGAAATTCTTCGGGATTCCGGATTACTGGAAGAACTTCAACAACGTTAATTCTATTTTGAAAACGGTATCTATCCAATATATTTTGCTCATAATCACCTTCCCTTGCTTTTCTATAGGCTCATTTCCATACAAACAGTATATGGGTTTTATTATTTTTCTCATTAAACGTAACAATTTTCTTTATTTCCTCCATTTATTCTATTGCGTATTAGCTAATGTACTAACTTGATTTAATTAAACAAAATACTCTTTAAATCATTTATTTATAATACAAATATGCTTTAAACAATATACACAAACAATATAACAAATATGATTACAAATATTATACATGTATGTATATTACATTCCTCCACATGTAATTAGTTATACAATTTATTCCATTTCTCTGTTACTGCATGCAACCTATTGGAATAATAGATCCGTAATTTATACTCTACAGTGGAAGAGTTATTTATTATATGATCATTTATTTTATAAGTAAATAATCCACTTTTTATATCCATCCTTTTCCATGTTGATGGCCAACTATCATTCCCTTCCTTATTTATCGATAAACAAATAAACGTATCTTGAACATTAGGATCCACTTTTATGAACAGAGTATTGTTAATGAATGATGAGAGAAATAAGAGTCCTACTGGTAACATTAACATTTTAAAATTGAAATATATTTTCTTAGTTCCTAAGTTTTATACACATCATGAACTAATTTTCTTAAGATATTTATAACATTATTAACATCCTTGCCATCAGTCTTGGATTTGTCTTCCAAAATATCAATGTGTTTGTGTCCCCAAGCTAGGGTTCTGAACGAGTCTTCAATAATGTAGCGTTTATCATCTTTTGGAGACAATGCAACCTTATTTTTTAATTGCGTATACATTTCATGCAATATTGATCGAAATACATTCATTTTCCTAAATTTAATTTCGGAGTTTTCCACTACATCTTTATAATCTTATTTTGTAATAGAATTTTGAATAACATACTTTTTTACTCCCTTTGCTTTCTTTTCGGATTTATTCTCCAAATTAACACAGTAAGCTTTGGCTCCTGTTCCATAAAAGCCTAATATTGGTTGACCAGAAAACTCATCTTTCATACGTCCTAATACGGATATATTCTTAGTTATATTATGTAAATTATTTTCATTGTAATTAGAGGTGTCAAATTTATCTAAATTTTCTTGAATATCTTGATAGAAGTTTTCTGTTTCAACTTGCAGTATTAAACTATTTGTATCCGTATAATATAATAATATTGCTTTTTCTCCATATTTGCTTTTAATATAATTATAATAAAAATCATAAATAACAGTTTTTGATAGTTCCAAGACTGAAAATCCAACATAAACAGGTTTATTATAGGTAATTTTTACTTTTTCCATCTGTATTGCAACAAAGTTTTCATTAAAAACTAAACGATTCTTAAAATTTGGTTTAGCAATCAACGTTTGCGCTCCCTGCTTCTTTCCAATATTTTCCCAATGTGTAATTAATCTGATATCAACACGCTTGTCAATATTCTCTAATGATTTACCTTATATAGCATTATTATATAATTTATAACAATCTTTTTTCAGCTTACTTTTAGATTTATTTCTCATATTAGTATTTAAGTCAATGTATGGTTTAAGAAATGGTGATTGTTTAAATTTAATTACTCTATGAATTTTAGTTAATTTTAACCCATTTTTAATTGCTTGTTTAAGATTTCGATAATGAATCACATACTTTTTCTTATTGTTTAATTTACATATTAGTTTCGTTTGTTTTGAATTTGGTGGACAAATATTTTCTGCTAAAAATGGTAATTCATTATGTTGTTCATGTAAATCTTGAGGATATTTTATATCTACTTCTAAAACATACCCATAATGTGCATTATCATGGATTGTCATCACCTCAAGAGTTTCTATTTCTTCCATTGACATCCAAGAAAAATCACTTATTGGAAGATATTGACTCATACTATGTCCATACAAGTTAGTTGCATCTAAATACATAATAAGATAAGTTGGTTTATCAGAATCATAATTTTCAAGATGGGGGTTATTTGCTTCAGCTTTTCGAACGCTGCAATGACAAATACCACCTCTTATACTATTCTTTAAAAGATGTAACATATCTATATCGGTTAACAATTCTGATTTGATGTTGGTAATTTTTAACATTGCGTCCCAACTCAAACTGGGTAATGTGTAATATTGTGCAGGATCCAACTTAAAATTACTTATAGATACATTTCGAAATGCTTCAAAAAAATCTGTTAATATGAGAACGTCAGATAGTAAATAAATTTTTGTATAATCCATTAAAGTTTGACAATCAAATAAATTACAAATATTAACAGCTCTCTTATATTCTAAAGGATTTATGGATTCATCTCTTAGTGTATCATAAAAATGTTCTATTCTTGGAAGTTCCCTTTCATACATTTTTTCAAATGAGTCAACATAAGAATATGGATAAACACCTTTTTTTCTAATTTCATTAAATTGGTTAGAATTTTGAAAGTGTTTTTTAATTTCAATACATTGACTTGATTCTAGACTGTCACCAAGGGTTTCTAATGAGCTTGCTACAAATCGAAATGAATCCAAAAATCTCATTTTAATAAACAGATTCTTTTCCTTATCATCTTTGTCTTTATATTTATCCACCAAAATGGATTTTGAAAATGAAATGTATTTCTCTTTGTTTTGTGCAAGTACATCAATATTATCTTCTTCACAACACAAATGCTTAACAAATAGGTGACTATCATAACCAGTTAAATTATGAAAAAATATAGGTATGAAATGGGGTATTTTGAAATTTAAGTTGCATATGCTGTGAGCTGCATTTCGAAATTCACCAGTTAAATGATCATGATCTCTAACTTTTTCATTTTCTTCAACTTTTTCGTTAAATATATGACATTTGTTGCAATTTTTATAAGACAATTTCTGTTCATTTGATAAGGGAAGCATTTTCACTACAGGTTTAAGATAGTTATTATAAATTGTATGAACATGACCTTCAATTCGTTTACAAAATTCTTCAGCTGCATCTAAGCCAAAATAAGAATCCATTATTGATAAAGAATTATCTAATGAACATTTAATAAAATATGAGAAGGCAAATGGTTCATGTTTAAAAGTATTTCGTGTATATGAATCCAAATATTTTCTGGTTGTTCAAAGTGTAAAGGTTTTAAAAAACACTCAAAATCCTCATATATTACAAATGGAACTTTAAGCTGTCTTTGAAAATTTTCAAACTGTAGTATATTTTCTGGTATGTTGTCCGTATTTATTAATTTTGATAGCATTGGTTGGAACTCTTGTATACAAATGATTACAATGGTTTTTTGATGAATTTGTTGTGTTTGCATTGAACTAAAATAAATTAAACAACCATCACAAAAATACTTTTTATAAGTTGTTTTATTGATTTGAGATGATAGTTATCTTGACAAATCTTTAATCCAACAGTAATGATTGTTTTCACCCTCACTTATCAACAATCAATTTATGTGTGTTGGAAGTTTTTTATTAGTGTAATGCATGGAACCAACAACCTCATTTAAATTTATTATCCTCATACACACACACTCTCTAAACCATAAACATTCACAGAAATTTGGTTAAGTGATTCAAATTTAGATACATCTTTTAACTTTACAGGAAATTCTATTCCTTCAAAATTTAAAAAGTCAAAAGAATTTGGATTTGAATTGGTTCTATCAGAACTAATTTCTCTTGGAAACAATGCACTTATCACACTCCAACCGAAATAATATGAGTCATTATTTTTAACGTTAATTATACCTTGCTTATTTAAAATTTGTTTTGGTAGAGGAATATATGAGGATGCTCTAATTGGATTATATTTGTTAACATTAAGTTCTAAATGCAATATTTTTTCTAAAGCCCAACCTGATCCATTTTCTGCAAATACTGAAACTTTCTCTTTGATTTCTGATAAAAAATCCTTATAAATTCCACTTAAATTGGATGATGACGTTATGATCTTATTTTTAGTATTAAATGCTTTAGTTTCTAGTGTCTCTTTAGTTTGTAACAAATATTGTCCACATAATTCTACATTTATTTTTACACATTTATGATAACACATTGTTCTAATATTATACTTATGAACTTTTGTTTTACTTCATCAAAAAATTCATCAATGTCTACATACTTTTTGGATGGAAGCAACATATACGATACAATTCTGTTTTTAAACGCGGAAGTTATAATTTTCACATGATCCTCACTTTTAAATCCACTTTTATGTTGGTTTGAGCGTAAATGTGCAACAAGTTTATTTTTCACATACCAAGTATCACAATCTTTACAACGTGTTAGAATAAGTTTGGGAATTGGTGGTTGTATTACACTTTGTCTCTTGGATTCTTCTATTTTAATTTTTTTTATAGGAACATCACATAACTTAGTAATCGTTTTTCTTTTTTGATGTGAACAAGATGGTCTATTAGGACAGGATTCACTTTGATGTCTATAAACATTTGATTATTGTTTAAAACTTTTGTTGCAATCACTGCATTGGTACATCTTGTATGATTAAAGGAGAACTGAAGGGAAAGGAGAAAACACTGATTATTATTATTCCTCTGCAATTAATTTGTTTTCTCTCATATGGTCTAACCAAACATGTGTTTCCAATCCTAAACTTATAATCTGTATATGATCGTTAAAGAATTTACTTCTAACGGATCCTGTAAGAGTTTTGTCACATAAAATTATACCTTCTTCAATCAGCATCAATAAATGATCATCATTGCAGTTAATTACTAAAAGTCTATAATGTGAGTTAAGGAAATGTTTTTTTAATCTCATCACTTTTATTTTATGTCGAGGTTTTAACATCTTTTAATTCTTTCATAAAATTTCACACATTCATCCGCTGTTTTTACTGGTCTTATCTGACAACAATTTGCACAATACTGTAAACACCTAGAACTACTATTAAGTATTAACTGTCTACACACTAAACAACGACAACGTAAAATAATCCCAAAGCTTAATGTTGTAATTCGAAACCACTCGGGATACATAACTAACTGCAAAATAATTCGGTATTTGGGTTTAAATATTGTTTAAGAGTAGAGGGATTAGTGGTATGACTAGAAGTGGGGATAGGAGAGGGGATAGTAGTGGGGTTAGGAGTGGGGGTAGGAGTGGGGGGATTTTCGGTTCGCTGGTGTGTTGTGGTGGGGGATTTGGATCCATGGAATATTCCATGTTCTGGTAGCTGTACAAATACACTACTTGCCAGTTTTGTGACTTTGACAATTTAAAGGATAGGCCACTATTGTGGTCGTTGTTAACAATAAATAAGTTTCTACCACTGAAAATCGCGTTTTCAATAGAGTTGTTATGAAAAATAATATACATTACTCGAAGTAATGCAAAATACTTTCCACGCTAAAATATATTAAGAAATGTAATCTAGAAGTACTTGCTACAATTAGACACTTACTTAGAATTCCACCACTTTTGCCAGGTCTTTCGCTTCTTCGTCTCCTGATTATGTCTTTCCCAGTCTCTTTCTCTGTGTTGGCCTCTAAAACTGGAGTGGGTTCCTCTCTTACTTGATATAGGTAAATTTACACGCTCATTGGATCTTGGTGTTTTGCTTGTTTCCAAAGTTTACTTGATAAAAGGCAACTCTACACGCTCAATGAATTTTTGTTTTGGATTATCCAAAGCAGAGATATCGGCGTTTGAAAGAAAACAAGTTTGACCTTCCCCCACCACTTTATTATTGAAAATAGAAAAAAACAATTCCTATCAAAACTAACGAACTTGAAAATAATTTCCAGCAATTTCTCTTGGCCGCTTTTATCGATATATATATTTTCCCAAAGTCCTAGTGTTATTAATTTCTGAGATATAGCCGATTACCTTCTTAGGTGGAACACCCGGTACATTTGGCGACTGCCATCTATTTCTTTATATTATGTTTTCATATTACTATTTAACATATTAAAACAAGACTAAACAAACAGCAACAACAGAAATAGAAAATAATAAAAAATGTTACACTACTATAGAAAATGAAAATTTCTTTTTTATACTTTCAAAGTAAGGTGAAGTGGGGTAAATGTGACGTAAAATTCGATTAGTGTCAGTTCAAATTTTAATCAAAATTATATTTATGGCTTAAAAATTCTGAAAAAATTTTGACACAATCCTAGATGACATAATCCTAGATGACATATCTAGTGATAGCTAAAGCTAAAAGTACTGATACACTTTATGTGCCTGGTAAAAAGTACATTTTTTAAAATGAAGTCATTATATCTTCTTTTATTCTACTATTTATTACACTACACAATTTTGTGGGGCAAATGTAAAAATATAGGTTTATTTAAATAATTTATTTTTTGGTTCATTAATTTAGACCTAAAAATAACAAAGTTACAACGTCCAAAAGGAAAACAGAAAAAAATTAACAAAAATGAACATTTTTTAGGAAAATGAAAATGTAATTCTACTTTTCAAAACACCTTAACTAGGATAGATGAAAACCATCGAACCGCATTTTGAATGTCATCCCAGTCCCACTTCGATCTTCTGATGGTGTTGGAATATACAAAGATACAATACGTTATGTAAATAATATATATATGTATATGTATTTATTTTATTCATTATTTATTATTGACGTTCTTAAATATATCTCTTGGATTAGATAATATCCAATTTTTATAATTATTTAACGATTTAATTATTTTAATTGACTGTGGTAGCATATCACAAATATATGGATTGATGTTTAAAAAATGTTTGTTGTCTTGTTTATTCTATTTTTTTATGTAATAGTATTTTTATGACGAGTTTCATGTGTGTGAAAATACAGTAAAGTCCGGATATAGTGAACTCGAAAAGTGCATCAAATTGGGTTCACTACATCCGAGGTTTACTATAAAAGAAAAGTGGAAATTTGTACACACCTGATGTTAAATGGGGGTTTTATGTTTGTTTAAAAAAAAATGCCATTACAACATGCGTTCACTTTACCATACGACGAAAGAATCTCCTCTTTTTTTTTCCAAGTGATGGAGACAGTTGATTTCGGCAAATTTATTTCACGACAAATATCACTTTGTTTGATACCACTTTCTATTTTTTGTATGACATCGTATTTTTCTTTCAAAGTTAACGCTTTACGTTTTTGTTTCGCCATTTAAAAGTCTATCACTATACAGTATAACCGCCAATCAATGTTCGCGACGAAGTCTAAAACGCAACTACGATCAAAATAAAAACAAATGTGCTCAGCGCGTCGGTCACAAATTAAAAATCGTGGGAACCCCCGAAAAATGTATCTTAACCTTGATGAAAATTGGTTCACTTTACCCGAAAGTTCATTATATCCGGGTTCACTATAAACGGTAAAAAATTACATTGCTCTTATGGGAAATTTTATGGGTATTTGAAAAAGCGTTTATTATAACGGGTTTGCTATATCCGGACTCCACTGTATATATTAACATGTTGTAAGAAAATATTTGTTTAATATCCATTTTTTGCTATCTTTAAATAGTAAATCAGAAGAATATTGATGGTCTTTTTCGTAAATAATTTTTAAAATGTATTTTTGAATAGTTTCAATAATATTACGATAATTCTTATTTATGCCTCCCCATCCTAGTATTCCATAATTTAAATGGGTTTGTACTAAAGAATAATAAAGTATTTCTAATTTTTTTATTTTTAAAAATTGTTTAAGATGATTAAATTTTTGCATAAGAAATCTTAGTTTTTTTATAATGTAGTCACTATGTAAATCCCATTTTAAATGTTTATCAAAATTTATTCCTAGATATTTAATATTTTCACCTTCCTTTATGTTAATATTATTATTGCATATTATTGGACCAATTTTTGGAAGTTTATTTTTGTATGAAGTAAATGGAATGTATGTTGTTTTGTTATAATTTATAGTTAATAAGTTTTTATTAAACCATCTGCTTATTTTTATAAAATCTTTTTCAATAGTATTTTTAAAATATTCCAATTTAGACCTTCATAAAAAATTAGCGCATTATCAGCAAGACTATGTAGTTTTCCTTGACAGTTTAAATTAAAAATATCATTTAGATAAATATTAAAAAGTATTGGTCCTAGGACTGTACCTTGTGGTACTCCATAATTAAATATTTTTGGTGAACTAATATTTTCACCAATTTTAACATGATGTACTCTGTTATATAAATAGTTTTTAAATAAAGTTAATATTTGACCACGAAATCCAAATTTTTCTAATTTGTTAATAATAATTTTATGACTGACAGTATCGAAGGTTTTAGCTAAATCTAAAAATATGCATATACTGTTCATTTTATTATCGATTGAATTATATATTTGATTTGTTAGGTGACAAATTGCATCTTGTGTAGATTTATTTTTTTGAAATCCAAATTGTTTGTCTGATAGGATTTTATTCTTATTTAAGAAATTTTCTTATCTTTCTTTTAAAACTTTATCAAAAAGTTTTGCTAATGATGTGATTAATGTTACAGGTCTGTAATTTTGAAATTCAACTTTATTTCCGCTTTTATAAATTGGTTTTATCATACCTATTTTAAAAGCAGATGGATATATTCCTGTAATGGTGTTAATTAAATGAGTTAATGGTTTACAAATGTATGAATTTTATTGATATTAAAATCTCAGATGTGATACCATCAATTCCAGGAGATTTTTTAAGGTTTTAAGCTATTAATAAAGTTTTTAACTTCATGATAATTGGTTTTGTTTAGATAACAAGAGTTTAAATTATTCTGAACAGTTTCATCCAGCACGTGGTTATTATTTTTACTTGTTATATTATTTGCTAGTGATTCTCGAACTTTTAAATAATATTCAATAAAGTAATTTGATATTAAACTTTTATCAGTTGTTGTTTCTCCATTTGGTAGTTTCATTAGATCAATAAAATTATTTTTATTATTATTTTCATGGCATAGTTTTTTAACACATGGCCATAATTCTTTAGATGATTGGCATTTATTTTTTATTTGAGATTTATAGTAATTTATTTTAGCTTTTCTAATTATTTCATTTAATTTATTTTTATAAATTTTGTATTCGTTTTCTTGATTTATGTTATTTGAATTTTGAACATTTTTGTAAAGTTGATTTTTTTTATTGATATGAGTAAACTATTTGTAATCCATTCTTCTCTCGGCATGTGTTTTATTTTTGTTTAATATTTACATCTTTCAACATTTATTTTTATTTCGTTAAATAAAAGATTTGTTAATTCTTCCGGAGATTTTATTGAAAAATATTGATTCCAATTGTTTTTGCTAAAAATTTGTTTTAATTTATTATAATAAATATATGTTTTATAATGTGGTAATCTGGGTTCATCTTTCGTATTTGTGTTTGAAAGATTTTGTAAAATTATTGGATACTGGTCTGTAATCTGATATTGAAATATAAATGATTTAAAATTATTAACATTTTGTTTGGTTTTAATGAAAATATGATCAATGCACGTTTTTTGATTATTAACTTTTCTCGAAAAATTGTTAATATAAGATTTAAAATTATATTTTTTCATAATATTACAGTAATCATTAGTAGAGATGAAACGGATATCCGGAAACTATCCGGTATCCGGCCCAAATTTAATATCCGGCCGGATACCGGATATTTAATAATTACGACACAATTCGTGACAATTCCCTAAAATCAACTTTAATACATAAATCTTTTTGTGGTAAATAATAACAAAATGGCTTAGAATTATGACTTGCTTTTATTTAAAGCTGAAAAAGTTACAAAAAGTCACAAAGAACAAAAATAACCTTCTGAAAACCTAAAATTATCTTAATTCTTAATACTCAAAATTAACAAGTGGTAAATTATGGTGAATACAGACCAAATTTTCAGAGTTTGCAGGCAACAGGCGATTTCGCTTGTTTTCGTACACCAAGCCAGCTTCGGAAAACAGTATGTCGCTATAAACACTGATGCAAGGAGCTGAAAGGTACACTTTGGCAAACTTGGTCAAATATGGATAGTGTTTCGAGTTAACTGACCACCAAGTGTAAGGGTCGCGGCTGCGATCAATTCGAACTGTCTTCAAATAGTAGTCGATCTCGTTTGCAATTGGGTTATTTTTTCCCTGATCGCGACATTGACTATTGTTTTCATTTGCTACTTCATCAAAACAATTCCAAAATGTGTCGTGAGATTCGCAAGTAACTTTTGAATTAGTTTCATTTTCTCCAACTCTTTTAATAGGTATTGGAGACCCCGATGAACTACCGCTGTTAGAAGAGTTCTAAGGTTTTATCCCATATAGTAGGTCGCTCCTGTACTAGTTAATAAGGATTTCAATGTCAACTTCAGCCATGACAAAAGAACTAAATAATAGATCACTTTTATTAAACACACGAAAAAACAATAAAAACGAACGTACGATTTCAGACGACTGACGACGCTTGCCGAGTAGATGTGAACAGCGCTATCCAGTTGTATACCCCACTATCTACCGGCTTGGTTTCAAGGACAACGACTGCCGGGCATTCTAGTGGGAGCTGCCGGGTCCCTTCAACAATAGCCCGACAGTCGGATGTCGTATACACGATCATGATACAACTCGTACATATGTGAACCGTGCCGTAAACGTAAACACAATCACAATCGGCGGCCGGCATCGTTTGCCCGACTGCCGGGTAAGTGTGAAATAAGCCTTAACCCTGGTCTATACGTAATGTTTTGTCGTCAAACTTGCATGACGTGGAAAGTTTGACAAACAAAAGTAACACAAATCGTGCGGCTACACTATTCAAACTTTCTTAGCTCAGTCTTTTTAGAAGCAGAATGGAGGAGGAACTGTTAGTGACGATAATTGTATTATGTGCCCAAAAATTAAAGAAAAACTCTGCACGTCGATCACGGTGGTCCAGAAAGTGGTTACTGAAGAGAGGAACATTCTCCCATGTAAATCTTCTCCGTGAACTCCAGCAGAAACCAGAAGATTGGCGCAATTATGTACCTATGGATATAGACACGTACTGTAAATTATTATCACTTGTAACTCCACAAATCGAAAAACAAGACACTGCCATGAGACCGGCCATTAGCCCCCATGAGAGACTTAGCGCAACGTTGAGGTTTTTAGCAACTGGCAGGAGCTACAAGGACCTTGAATATACAACTATAATTTCAAAACAAGCTTTAAGTTGCATTATACCCGAAACCTGTGAAGCTATATACAACGTTCTAAAAAATGAATATTTAAAGGTAAATAAAATATACGCATATTTTGCCTTTTAAAACTTTAATTTACATACATTTAGATTTGCTACTTTCTTTTTAAAGACGAAGCATAGAAAATGTAAATTAAACTTTTAAAAAAAATTAATAAAAAAACAGAAAATAATTTTATTAGTTAGTATTGAAATTACTAAAGTACTGCGAAATTCCTAGTAACCTTGAAGAATTTTCGACCTTTATATTAGTATTTAAATTTGCTTCGCCTTCACCTTCATGGCTAGGTTGTGAATAACCCACTGAACTATTGGGCAGATTTGCTTGTTGATTATATAATCTATGTTTTGATTATGAGTACTAAAATTTGCCACAGACTGACCTGCATGTCTAGGTCGTGGATAATTATTCGAGCTATTGGGAAGATTTGCTTGATGATTATAAAGTAAATTTTGATTATAAGTAGGAAAACTTTGACACATTGAAAGCCGCCTTCTAGAAGTACCAGAACAGTTCACAATTTTAAAGTCTTTCGTCAACCCTTAACAGTTCCGCTTCAGAAATAACATCGTTAATAGGCTTTCGCGCAAAGATATGTTGGTTTCCTTTCAGATCACGTAATTTATGCGCTATATATTTCCCGTAAGCATCAAATTCATCATCAGAACGAATAGCTTTCAATTTTTCTCCAGCTAGGTGAAGTACTTCGGTCGTTGGATCATTGTTGCTTTTAGAGCGATTCCTCTTTCTCGTGCTCGAAGCTCGGCTGCTTGGCGACACGGAAGGTGTGTCACAGCCTGATACAGTTTCGGTTCTTCCCTCTCGTGGTGTTGGTGGAGGGGAAAATACCGCCTCTGTTTGCGATTGCGAGTCTTCATCTAACGATGCTTCTTCATCTTCTCCCTAAACAAAATAAAACAAATATTTTCACTTTCGTCTGCAAAAGAGCACTTGTATAAATCAAAAACGCTTTAACTTCGTTGCTATAATTTTTCATTTGACTGACCTAATCTTTGTTCTTTTCAGTTCCTAACGACAGAAAACGAGTGGATGGACATAGCTGAAGAATACAACACAACATGGCCAGTTTCCCCATTGCCTTGGTGCAGTGGACGGGAAGCATGTGAGAATCATACCACCAGCTGATAGCGGATCTTACTATTTTAATTACAAAAACATCCACAGCATTGTACTCATGGCAATTGCTAACGCTAATTGCGAATTTATCTACTGTGATGTTGGAACAAATGGCCGAGTTTCGGATGGAGGAGTCATTGCAAACACACGATTTTATGAAAAACTGATACAAGGTAGCCTCAAGATTCCTAAAGCAGAAAGAGTTTCCAACAGTAATCAAGAACTTCCCTACGTGTTTATGGGCGATGAAGCATTCGGACTGCGCTCAGATTTTCTTAAACCTTATCCCAGGAGTAGCTTGAACCGCGACACCCGAATTTTTAATTATCGCTTGTCAAGAGCCCGGCGGTGTCATTGAAAACACATTTGGAATAATGACGTCGCGTTTTAGAATTTTGCAAACTGCTATTAATTTGGATGTTAACAATGTCGACGTTGTAGTGTTAACTTTTTGTGTACTACACAATTTTTTACGGAGATTATGTTCTCACAGCCACTCGACACCTGATATACTTGACGCAGAAAATATAGAGGATGGTTCTGTGGTGTTAGGAGCGAGATGTAATCCCGAAACTATGCAAATTATGCAAAGCGCAAAAGTAGCGAGGGATAATTTTAAAACATATTTCAACAGTGACCAGGGATCGGTATCGTGGCAAAACAAGGCCATCATGTAAGTTGAAACCTAAAAAATTGGTAAAGGCTATTACCCATAATCTTCGCCGGACCCCCAAATTCCTATCATTAGAAATGCCTGATTATGGATTTTTTGCACAAAACCTCTTTATTATTTGCTACCTACGCTGTATATTATTTTGTTTAAAATATTATATAAGACATTGTGTTTGCTTTTGTGTATGAATAAATAAATAATAGTTGTTAGCGACGAAAATAACACTAATTGATTTTTATTTCTTACCTCCTTTTCAGAACCGTCTATGTTTGTCCGTGATATTCTAGGTTGGTCTTCGTCGTTCAAAAAGGAAAGTAAATCAAAGTACCATAGAGAAGGTTTGTACATTTCGTCTGTGCCAGCTCCGGAACGTTTTGACGCTTTTATTTTTGCACACTCTACGATAAACAGTTCGAAATGAATTGATTTTTTAATGACCGAGTCTTTAGTTGCTTCACGATCTACTTCTTTATACTTATTAAGCAAAGCTGCGTATGCCTGGTTTTTCTTATCTCGGTTGCTGTAATCCTTTCTTCACGTGCCAAAGGCAAGGAAAACTTTGGTACAACTCAATAAACTCTGTAAAAAAACTCGTGAGACCAGTGTCGTAGGTCTGATGACATTTTCTTTTGCCCCTAAACACACTTAAGATATCCGCTCAACCACCAACGCCGCTAAAAGAATAGACTGGCGAGCAATAAAGTTTGACCGATTAGACAATCGCACGTCTACATGCGTCGACTTGTTTGCCGTCTTGCTTGTATACAAAGCTCCAGCCTATCAGTCTTTTGTGAGTTTGTCAAACCTAATTTAGTTCATGCAAAACGTCCAACTTGCTGTCTATACGTAATGTTTTGTTTGACAAGTCTGGCATGATCATGCAAGACTGACGATAAAACATTACGTATAGACCAGGCTTTAGCCAACCAACAACAATCATATTCAACCGCTGGAGCGCGTTCACATTCACACCTTGGGGAAGGAAAGCGTTACACTTTTGCGTTCTGCAGCCGTTCACATTTACAAGGTGACATTCCCCGGCGCGTTCGTATTCGCTTAAAGTTGCTCAAGGGTTACTCCAAATGTTTCTCGCCCTCGAGCTCGTGAGAAGTTAAGCATTTAAAAGATTCAACTAAATTCGTGATTCGACTTGCTTTTTGTTTTGGTTTTTGATGGGATTCGTAAAAGTAAACGCTTCTTTTGTGGTAAAAGGCATAAAGCTGGTATACCGATAAAGTCGTGCGTTTCATCAAAATCATGCAGAGAAAAGGTTTTTATTTTTTTTAAGCGAAAACCGTGCATCGGATTGAAAAATTCAAGAGATCAAATTTGTTTAGAAATGATTGGGGATTTTAGAAATAAATTTATTTTTACGAGAAATCAGTAGCGTTACATTAATGTCTGCCAAAATAGGCAGGTGAAATTCCGTACGAACGCCACTGGTGGAAATAAAATAATTGTTCTACGGTAAATAATGCATCTTGATACATAGTACATGTCTGCCAAATTTCATTAAAATATCTAAAGTGGTATTACAGATATTATTAAAAAACTATTTATTTTTGAAAACTTTACCACCCTGTATATCAAAAATAAAGACGTTTAGGACATACGTTCATATGAAGTTTTCTTTTTAAATGAACACAAAAATCGCCCCCTTAATTATTGACATTCAATTACAAAACACCCTGTATATATAAGGGTGGAACACGATTTCCTACGGCATTGACGCATGCAATAATTGTAACTGTAGGGTAAAGATAAGGGTTTTTACCCCTATTTTACCATTGACACCTCTTTCCCCTGATGTTGCGCTTCCAACCTGCTTCGCCCCTTTACAAGCCGATATCTTATCTGAAACCAAAAATATTGCTATTATTATATGCTAAATCATTCATAACGATGTCAAAAACAAAAATACAAGAAAAATATAATAATACATGGCATATGAACATTTGTATTGCCACTTTCATCTAGATCTAGATTGTATATTCTATCACCGGTAAATTTATATTTTTCCATAATCTCCTTAAGCTTCACGAAAAACATGGAAACATTATGCTTGTTGAAGCTGGTGGAACGAGCTAAATTTGTTGCTTGTGGTTTTCTTAAGCTTATTGTTTTTCTGCGCTTAATAAAATCCAAATACCATTGTTTTCCGGCCCGGCTTTTGGTTTCCCAAGAAACAGGGATAGATTTGTTATTCACCTTTGCAAACTCGTAGGCGAGGACCTGTAGATCTTGACGGGTAAGGCCATAATGCATAAGAGACGCTGCGCCGAGATAGTCGCATTGGCTTTTTTCCTCAGCTCCCTTAAATACTTTTTAACGGCACAATTTTCATACGACTTGAAACATACGTTTTGCTCAAGTTTGATCATGCAAATACCTTTTTAATGTCATCGAGACACTTTTAATTGTTTACATGCAATACGCTGTGAAATATGATTATTTCTGACAGCATCTGCTGCAGCTTGTAATGCGGGAAGGTCGGGGCCATTTTAACACGCTTATATTAGCTTCACCTGTATGTTTGTTTGTAACCGACTTCTTTGAACCCGATTTTGACCCACTTTAAAGGGTCAGATTTAATTTAAATTTTATAGATTTATCAAGAACCGCTGACAAAACAATAATTTGATACAAACCCGATTTTGACCCACTTTAAACGGTCAGATTTAATTAAACATTTTTTATCAAGAACCGCTGACAATACAATACTTTGATAAGTTTATCTCATTTTAATTTGAAGAAATAGTCCATGCTTAAAGTGGAGTTGAAAGTATGGGAAAGAAAGAAAAAAAGTCTCGTTTGAAACATGTAGAGACTTGTGTTGAATATTTTTATTCTATTAAACTTTGTGGAGGAAGACTTTGAGTTTTTCTTTCTTTCCCATTATCTCATTTTGTTCGGGTTTGTTTTGTAGACTTATTGGGTTTGTTCAGGTTTGTGGATCCAATGCTTTGAATCTAGCCATTTAAAAAAAAATGGATCCACTGATTAAATCTAGCCATTTCAAAAAGTCATTGTTAAATTAGTGACAATATTCCATCTCTACTCCGGACCTCTCTACGACTATCTCTACTCAAAAAAAATTGTTTTTTTAACAAT
Source organism: Polydrusus pterygomalis (assembly GCA_963969555.1). Taxonomy (NCBI): domain Eukaryota; kingdom Metazoa; phylum Arthropoda; class Insecta; order Coleoptera; family Curculionidae; genus Polydrusus; species Polydrusus pterygomalis. Next base: position 119,081,426 of record OZ018378.1, on the reverse strand, counting down.
AGGTAACTCAAACTGAAAAATAAATATAGTTTAAAAAAACTAAAAAACACGCTTTAATAATTAATCAAACTAAAAAGCGGAAAATAAATATAGTTTAAAATAATTCTTGAAAATCTTAATATACATATAGTATTAATATATGTCGTAGGCTGATAGTGAAATCCGTCATTTCATGAAAAGCCCAGTCATATCATGCTGCACGCTAAAAGGTATATTGGCAACTGGTTTGTTCGTTGTTCCCCAGAGCATTTTTTTAAAATTTAATTTAAATTTTATTTTTATAAAATAATATTAGTTTAAAAAATTGAAAAAAATGCTCTGGGGAACAACGAACAAACCAGTTGCAATATACCTTTTAGCCACGCTTCATGATATGACTAGGCTTTTCATGAAATGACGGATTTCACTATCAGCCTACGACATATACAGTGACCGACAAAAAGTTGGACCCATATGGGAAACTTTTTTATTATTGGAATTATAAAATAAATTTTGATGCCGATTGTCTCTGCATGATTGGTAACCTAAAAACTCATTGTGACATTTGTCACGTGACTACTCGTTTGGCTGGAAAATTGAATAATATTTATTTTGTCGTAGAAAACTGGTATTAGATGATGAGATATCGAAAGAAGTTATTTGAAAGAAGTGTTTAGAATGTAATTTTATGCTAGATTGGAAAGTTTGAAATAAAAATACCAAAAAAATTTTTATTTTTAAAAAATAAATCAAATGTTACTTTTATTACATCAATTTAGTTTAATTTAATTTATATTTAATGGACCGTGATGGTGGAGCATATTGTTCCAGAAATGCCTATAATTGGTAAATATGGTTGCTAGATACAAGGCCTGGACGCACTCAGTAACATGATAAAGAGCTAAATTGTGTGTTTCAGCAAATAAAATTTTTTCTAAATAACAAAAATGTTTAAGTAATAGATTGTAACCTTGTTTTACGATCATTTAACACATTTTCATTAAATTGATAAAAGTATAAAAGTAACATTTGATTTATTTTTTAAAAATAAAAAATAATAAATTTTTTGGTAGTTTTATTTCAAACTTTGCAATCTAGCATAAAATTAAATTCTAAACACTTCTTTCAAATAACGTTTTTCGATATCTCATCATCTAATACCAGTTTTCTACGACAAAATAAATAATATTCAATTTTTCAGCCAAACGAGTAGTCACGTGACAAATGTCACAATGGGTTTTTAGGTTACCAATCATGCAGAGACAATCGGCATAAATTTTTTTTTATAATTCCAATAATAAAAAAGTTTCCCATATGGGTCCAACTTTTTGCCGGTCACTGTATATAGTATTCGGAAGTTCTTACCAAATGAGAAACTTTTTTATTATTAATTTTACGAAAAAAAATTATTCTTTATAAAAAGCTCTGCATGGTCTAAAACCTAAAATGCAACTATCAAATATCGAAATTTTCCAGTCATATACGAGGTTTGTCAAAAAATGTGAATTTTTCCCAACAATGTGAATATTTCCCAATAGTAAAGTACCTTTATTTTTGACATTATCAAAAATTGTTATTAAAAAAAGTTGATCAGAACTAAAAACCACGTCTAATTATGCAATAACACGCATTAAATTAATTAAATAATTAAAAAATTAAATAATTAATAATAAATTAATAAAATAATTTTTTAACATAAATGCGTATAATTGCACATTTAGCCGTAGTTTTTAGTTCTGATCAACTTTTTTTAATAACAGTTTTTGATAATGTCAAAAATAAAGGTACTTTACTCTTGGGAAAAATTCACCTTTTTTGACAAACCTCGTATATGACTGGAAAATTTTGATATTTGATGGTTGCATTTTAGGTTTTAGACCATGCAGAGCTTTTTATAAAGAATATTTTTTTTTCGTAAAATTAATAATAAAAAAGTTTCCCATTTGGTAAGAACTTCCGAAGAAGTATATTATGATTTTCAAGAATTATTTTAAACTATATTTATTTTCCGCTTTTTAGTTTGATTAATTATTAAAGCGTGTTTTTTAGTTTTTTTAAACTATATTTATTTCTTAACACCTCGTTTACTTCTTGGCATCTAGAAAAAATTAGTATTAGAATTATTAGATATTTATAAGAGGGATAAATCCTATATTGTACCTTTGGCCATGGTTCAACGTACAATTCAGTTATCTGGTCCAAGGTAGAAACCTATTGAAATTTAGAAATAATGAATTTTCTAACCTATAAATGGCAGAAATTAAACATCAACTATGGGCAAAATAATTTGTCTACATACCTAACTTCAACATAAGGCATGCGAAAATGTTATTTATACAGGGTGATTCACGGTGGATGGAACGTTAGACGTTTCTGACAAACCAGTAAAGGAATCGTTCTGAAAATTTGGTCGCGTACATAAACGGACATGCTCTACCTATCTAAAATATTTTTAACAATACAGTGTTGCCGCTTCCACACAAAAATAATAGCTACTTCGATATTTTAAATGAAACACCCTATATATTATTAAATTTTTAAATTCTACATAAAATTATAATTATTTTTTAATAAAAGCATTATTAGTCTATGCTTAATGGTTTCCGAGATATTGTCTCTTGAAAAATGACATTTTTGAACTTTGACAGCTTCTAGCTTTTTAACGGTACGTCTGAGAGCAAAACGGCTTACATGTCCCTATCTTCGATTTTTATTATCTTTCCAAAAGTAACAACTTCCGGTCAAACCGGAAGTAATATATTTCCTACATCCGGTTTAACCGGAAATTGACACTTTTGGAAAAATAATCAAAATCGAAGATAGGGACATGTAAGCCGTTTTGCTCTCAGACGTACAGTTAAATAGCTAGAAGCTGTCAAAGTTCAAAAATGTCATTTTTCAAGAGACAATATCTCGGAAACCATTAAGCATAGACTAATAATGCTTTTATTAAAAAATAATTATAATTTTATGTAGAATTTAAAAATTTAATAATATATAGGGTGTTCCATTTAAAATATCGAAGTAGCTATTATTTTTGTGTGGAAGCGGCAATACTGTATTGTTAAAAATATTTTAGATAGGTAGAGCGTATCCGTTTATGTAAAGGACCAAATTTTCAGAATGATTCCTTTACTGGTTCGTCAGAAACGTCTAACGTTCCATCCACCGTGAATCACCCTGTATACTGTAAAACTGAATAAAAAATATTAAAATCACAGCAATATACTTACTTTTAGAGGCGCATATAACATAAACTCGTTCACAAGACAACCGTTTAACAGAGCTTACTTAAACAAACTGTGGCGCATTGGTAGTTGGTATATCAACGAACAGGCGGAATTTTATTAAGATTTACGCGCTAGAAATTATGTTAATGGTCCAACGTACAACCCAGCAAGCACACAAACATCCCTTGTATGTTAATGGGCTGCCCACGCGGGAGTTTGAACCTACCATGTGATGTAGTTTTACAGTCACGAACGTCTATGCGACCGCCGAATGTCCGCAGCTGCGGGAGCTTAATAGTACTTCCCAGAAAAGGTATATTATAGCTTTATGTCTATTGAACGTTAAAATCCGTATATAAGCGACATCACATAAACATCGCTATCCGATGAAACAGTTAAGTTAAAACGTGTTTTACCAGGCGCTTTAAAGTAGGTCTCTTAATATCTGATGTTACTAAAACATTTATACAAACATTTAGGGTATGTTGCTGGTACACTTAAAATTCCACCTTACTGAAATTAGTAAAATTCCGAAATTTTGTAAAATCTTTTAGGAAATTATAAGCAGTATTTTCCGTCAGACTGATGATGATTAATGCCAAAGGTCGAAAAATACTTCCAATAGTTTCCTTAACGTGCTCTGAGTATATTTTCTTCTGCTGAAACCATGCGTTTATCATGATAATTAAAGAACCAGTTAAACTGGAATTAAGACTTTAATTATGTCTGTCGGAGCCTATACGCGTAAATAAAGGGCGTGAAACAAGATCGATTAATATATTAAACAAATAATAACATTCATTTAGTTAATGTTTCTTCTCGTAATCTTCTCTGTTTCGCATGCCGCAACCATTCCATAACACAATTTTCAAATTCCTTCCAAAAATTAGTTTCATAAAGCCCATGGCTCCAATGGCAAAGTTGTGTTTCCTCCCTGTCCACCAGCACAGTTCCGCCAAACCATTAATTTTTTTTTAAATTCTTGAGCTAAAATAATTATCTTTAAGTCAAAAACTCCAATAAAAGAATAAAATTATTTTATTTTATATGTACAGGGTGTCCAGCTTTTGTGTGTTCTCATATACCAGCTCCCTTATTATAAAAGATAGAAAGAGGTGGTATACGGCTTACTAATTAATTTTTTTATGAAATTTTCATTGCAGCCGTATTCATCTTTTTGCTCGTCGTGAATACCACTATATCGTCTGCATATTGGAGTATATATACCGTTTCTTCCATTAGCGTGTTCAATTTCTTAGTGTATAGATGAAAAAAGATTGGGCTTAATGGAGATCCCTGCGGTAGTACCTTATGGGCTACTTGTGGCCCTTTTATGCTTCCGTTACTTGGTGCCCGTAAATATATTTTTTAATAATTTAATGATGGTTATAATTGTCCATTTGTCTAAATGTGCTTCGTTCATATCTGTCTCTAGTTTTTCTAAATTAACATTGTCATAATAATATGCTGACTTCAGGTCGATAAATACACATATCGTCGTTAATCTTCCAAACTGACGTATCTCATTTTTCCTAATTGTTCAGGAGAGCATATATAAGTTTTATTGATTGTTAGGCTGTAAAATTGGGAACTAATAATTTAGTTAAATAAACATATTTTTTATTTATATAAAGTAAAAATATGTTTACTTTAAACTGTCGAAGAGCGTTAAGAATAAAAATTTCCAGTTTTTTAAATTTTTTGAAAAATGTCCCTTACGACCATTTGTGAGACCAAAATATCTAAATTAAAATCATATACGTCCATTTGTTCTTTAGATAATGCGTCGCTAAAGGTAAAATAAAAATAAATTAAAAAACATTTTTTTTAATTAAAGAGTTTTTTATTGCAATTCAAATTCAAACAAAGAAACGCGCATATTTGTATAAAAAGTTCTTCGTAAAGAAAGTACCTAATAAAAGAACAAACTAAACGAAAAGGTCATTCTTAAAACCACTACCTACTGTCAAGAACAAAAAAAAAACAAATAAAACAGCTACGACCTATTTAATGTGGAAGTGAACGATAATAGTTCTTGTGCTCTTCCAGTCTTATTATTGGAGTCTGCCCACTACAGAATGTTTGAAAATCAGAGAACTTCTCCTTAGATAATTTAATAGTTTCTGAATTCAGCTTTTCAGGGTGTACGTTTTTTAGATTGACTTTGAGGCGTTTAAGTGACAATGATTTATATTTTTCTTCAAGGTGGCTTGTTTTGAAAAATATCTCATCAGGAGAATTCTTGCTCACCTTAATTTCCATAATCTCCGTCCATTTTATCTGCTCTCCAGTAGTTGCTGTTTTTACTGATAGAAGTCTTAAATCTCTTGAAAGACCTTTAAAGTCCAAAAAATCAGTAAATTCAAGGGGGTTAACTTGGTAAGGATGTTGTCTTCTGGCAAGTCGGAAGACTGGATATAGCTGAGAGGGCAAGAAAATGTTACCAGCATGTAACATAGCATATGAAATAGTACTATGCGCAGAGTCTCCCTCGTTCTGGCCATGAAACGACTCAAAATATCTTACAGTTATTTCTTCTATATTTTTACTATGCAAAACTATATAGAGTAACATTGTAGCCATGATGCTATTTTTGTTCTGGCCGCTACAGCCATCGCAATACATAGATACTAGTTTCACTCCTTGATCATCGTAACTGTGCAAGGCTTTATTTACGCAAGTTGCTATTTCTGATGAGCCCCTTTTGCTAGCACATTCGTCCCAACAATAGCAAAAGCAGGCTTTGGTGGAGATATTATAAAACGTGAAATTAAAAACTGCAAGGCGTCTTTTGTAAAACACAGCACTCTCGTTAGTTTTTGGTAAATAAATCACCTGCTGCAAGTCAAAAGATGCACATAGAAATGTTGGATCGTTAGTAGCTCTTAACTTGCAATTATTTTTTTGCTGTCTTACAGCAATTTTTTCCTGTTCGTGTTTCTTGTACTTGTCTTCTAGTTTAGATTTTGTCTCAGGATCTGCTGTTTTGTACATCATGCACAGTGAGCACTGGTCTTTTTTAGGAGAGTGAAATGATAATTTTTTTGAGTTGAAGACTCTCTGATAAGTTGAAAAACTTGGTTTAGACTCATCTTCTGAAAGTGACTGGGTATATAAGTAATACATTTTGGAAACTGAGAGATCTGGATGCAAGTATTCTCTGCTTGTACTGGATCTACAATAGTGGGATTCCATGCGAGGAAATCTTGCTATATGTTCCTCAATGCTAAGTCTTATGGCGTAGTCTCTAGCAATAATTTGTTTAGATTTTCGGCCACCTCTTTTATCCAAATTCACCACGCCCAGTGAATCTACTTTTTCTAAAGCAGTTCTTACCACTCTTTCTGAGATACTCAAGGTGTTCAAAAAAAAAATTTTGCAGACACGAACACGGCTGTTGTTTAGTGAAAAAAAATATCTTACAGTGTTTTGCCTGCGTGATTGTTTTGTTGTTTTTTGTTTGGTATCGATATTTTCCGTATGACGCACTATAAATTCACGTTGACGATTAACATCTGCGAGCGCAAAGTATGCAGCAAAAATTTGCAAACGCTGAGATTCATCGATTGTAGAGCAACGCCGACCTAATTTTTGGCAATTTTCACCTCCGCATCTCGGCTTAATAACCCTAGCTGAAACCACCTTTGCCCCTTTGACTGTTACGTATTCTTTACCTGAATTTCGTAGACGTTTGGCCAGTTTTTGTTTATTAACACGATTTTTTTTATTTTGTACCTCTTCTCTTTCTGTCCCTTCTACAGTGTGATGTTCTGGTTGTAGGTTTGTATTCGAACTAGATATTCTCTCAGCTTTCTTTTCTTTATACGTTTTACCGTGTTTATCACAATCTGGATTGTTGATAAAATGGTCCCAGCATAGCAAAATTAAGCAACGCTCGCATGAACTAAATACTTCAACTTTACATCTTCTTATTTCACACGTAGCTTTGTATGGAGGATCAGCGTCAGAATCATAGCAATCTTCTTCAAAATTCTCGTAATCATCAGCGTTTAATTTTTCTTCGTCTCTTGAAGAAAATTCATTTATCGTTTCTATAGCGTAGTTTTTATTAACCTGTCCCAGGACTAAGTCTTCTTCGGACTTCCTTTGTTTTTCTGAAAAAAGTAGTTCTATATCAGAAATCAGTAGCCGAAATGATAGATTTCGAAATTCCAAAAATTTTGTTTTGGTATCTTACCTGAACATTTTTGAATTCCACTTAAAGAAGTATCGTCATAAAATGAATGTGACATTACACACTCTGTATCTATTATTTCACCACCGGTGCTCGATTTTCCTTGGCCTCTTGGAAATTTTTTATATACATTTTCTTCGACAGGGTTTTCTTTACTTTTATCCGGCTGTAATTCTTCTAGTAACTTAACCTGTAGTTTTTCTAAAAAAGGTAATTTTATATTAGTCATTAGTGTAAAATGTAATGCCAAAACTAAAGTTTAAAATCCCCAAGTGTTATTCCTAATCTCACCTGAACGTTTTTTAATTTCACTTAAAGGAATTTCGTCATCAGATGAATTAGAAATTGCATACTCGGTGTCTACTGACTTGTCTTGTAGTGTTTCTGGAAAAAAAAATTCTATATCACGGAACAATCCCGCAAAATCCGGGACGAACGGTCACTTTAACAATACCAAAATATTACACACTGTCTTACCTGAATCAAACTCTGTATCTATTATTTTTCCACAATACCACTTATTGGAATAATACATTTTAACCCGAGTGTCTATTTTTAATTTTCCACTAAACAACAGTTCTTTAGAAGAAACGACATTTTTTGTCCCGTCTTTCCATAAAACAAGCACATCCATCATAAAAACAGTCCAATTATAACTTTAAAATCCACAATAATACGCAACAACTGCACGCTGCAACGCATGAAACGCATCTGACTATCTAACACCGCATTCCGTCTAGTCTGCATCGAGAACGCACTTGGAATATTCGAGTTAGAACTAGTTTAAACTGAGTTACGCCTGAAGTGCTTAAGTATGTTTAAAAAATAAATATCTCACAAACTGACGTATCACGATTTACGTCTGTTTGTGAGAACTAAAATGTAAAATATTTTGATATACGACAAAATGCCTTATTCATTTACCAACCAACTAATGCGAATTGAGTTACGCTACTTTGTGAGATGAAAATTTACTGATTTAGAAACAAGTTGCTGTAAAAATACGTACGTCAGTTTGGAAGATTAACGACGATATAGCTATTTCGTTGTTTGCAAATGCTTTGGTATATTGTGTTAACCAAATTTTCTGTTGTTCCTCTGCCTTTTCTAAAGCCGTTTTGGTTTTGGGTAAAATACTTTTGTCTTTCCAGCTTGTGTTCTATTCTGGACTTTAAAATATTTTCCAGTGTTTTCCCCATGAAAGATGTTAAAGCTATAGGTCTATAGGATGTATATTCTGTAGGGTTTTTATTGGGCTTTTTGACTGGGATAATAAGGTGTTTTTTCCAATCGCTTGGTATGTCTATTTCCTGCGATAGTATTCTGTTGAAGAGTGTGACTTTTAAAGTGCATCGGGGTGTTTTTAATCATTGTGTAGGTTATGTTGTCCATGCCTGGCTCAGAATATTTTTTTAACTGTTAAGTGTGTGTTATTGTGATTTCTTCAAAGTCTTGGTTGTTGTAAACCATTACCTCCTGTGCGTTATCTGGCTGGATGTAGGGAGGTGCTAAGGTGTTGTGTAGCTGGTCCATCCATTCCTCGTTTTCCAATGCATGTCTTGGTTCCTTGTCGTTGTTTGTGAATTTTCTGATTATCCTCCATAGTTCCTAACTGTCATACTGTCTTTGTATTCCCTTAGGGCTTTGGATATGTCTTTTACAGCCTGTTCGCATTGGTTATCCCACCACTTTGGTTTTGGGGTGAACTTTTTTTGACCTGGTTTCAGCTGCTACGTTTATCCTTTGTTTGATGTCTTCGTGGCTAAGTTCATTATGTTCCCTGTTGAATTCTAGGTAGTATTCATCCCAGTTGGCTTTTTTAATGTTCCACTTACAGATTGGGCTATTCTGAATAATTTCTCTATTTCTGTGATTTAATGTTAAGACGGTGGGTACACTGAGCGAAATATCGAGTTGAGATAACTCAAATATGAGTTGTCCTAGATCGTCGGGTGTTGCTAATAGGGAACAGTCCAGACCTCTGAATTACAACAACTAAATCAAACAAATTTTATCAAATCACTGTTCATAAGTTATAATAGCTTAGAAAATGTGTTATTTTATGCACTGGAAGGGCTCACCCAACCGACTTAAATCATTGGTAAGCTAAGGCTACCGTAGCTAATCGTAGTTGGGTTTGACGAACACATGATGTATGCTCCTAAAATTAAACATGCTTACTGAGGAAGCTTGCAACTTGGGCTGCGGCAATTCATAGTTCAAGCTGCCAGAGACGAATGAGCGAATTGTGATTCGTTTACTTCTCGGGCTAGATTAATTCATGAGTCGAGCTATGAAAACTTGATTATTAAGTTGGTTCTAGTTTACGATGATGGCTGGAATAACTTACTCGTTTGGCTGTCAGAAGATATAATCTAAATTGTGATATTTTGTTTACTGGGCTAGCCTGACTCAGCAATAGTGGTTCTGAACAAAATATAGAATGGTTAAAATATACTATTTTTTTTTTTTGAAAATATTAAAAGATGTGTTATAGGAGTGTAATTCGAAACTTATTTCAAACTCAGTTAGTGAAATAAAATAGTTATTTATGCAACAAGGGTGTAAAGTAGCATTTTTTTTACGATTGGGAAATCACATGAGTAAAAAAAAGGCACTTTACGCACGAATTGCATACACAATTTTTTCTACTACCGGACGTTATACAGGGTCGCTGTTATGTATTGAAATGGTCGATTATTTCTTAAAGGAAAAAATATTAAGAACAAAAGTTATAGGAACAATAACAATAATAAAATTTCATATATGTACTTACAAATACGGATTTATATTCAATTTAATTGTGGACTATATGAATATTAAATGTACAGCTATTAGAATTATTAAAAGTTAATCCTTGGCTCTTAAGTCTAGAATTTACTTGTGAACCTTCACAATCCACACGTCTGCTGTTACAAGCCACATTACAACTATATGTAAATGGTGTATCAGTTAGCTTATTTATATTGGTTGAAACTTCAGAAGACAAATTTGATGTAATATTACTTATTTCGATTTCAGGAATATTGTCAAACGTACTAGAGGAAGCATCATTTGTTAATATTTTATTCGATATGTCAATTTTTTTGCTCAGTGTACTGTCAATGTAACCCTCTGCGACGGCAGATGATTTCCATCCCCCATGCTTCTGTACTGTTAGAAGGTCTCCTCCAGAATTTGCCAACATAGTGGCAGATGACCTTCGAAAAGAGTGACCAGTATAACATGTTGGATTTGGCAATTTCAGATATTCAGCTATTACAGAAGGCATCTTACCAAATGTGTTTATGCCCACAGGTTGTTTCGAACATTTATTTTGGGCATATTTTAAAAATAATCTGGATGATTCAATATTAGGTCTTAATGTCATATATTTTATAATGTACGATAAATAATTTATGGAATTATTTGGGTTTAGAACTGTAAAAATTCTTTCCATACCATTTTTTGAATCAGGAATTCTTATAATAAGGACTGTTTCCTTGTTCTCAACATCATTTATTGTCATTTTCATCAGTTCTCTGCGACAAACCCCAGAAATGCCAATAATAAATGCAACCTAAAATAATAAATCGTGTCGATATAAAATCTATAATAACTATTAAATACAAACATTTTATAGAGAATCTAAAAGTATTAAGAACTAAGGTAAAACTTCTATAATTTTGATACGATATTTTACCTTACCAATAGAATTAAATTGATGTAACGTTACCTTTATCATTAAAAACTTCGAATCCGGAGCCTCCAAAATAAACTTGATGAAATGATTTTTCTCAAATATTTCTGATTTCTTTGCTTCGTAGCCTTTGCTTCTCTGTTTAAGAAAGGCAATTAACTTGTGGTAGGTTGAAATATCTACTGAATTTTTAATTTTCAAGGTATGGAAAATATTGACCACATTGTCGATGATTTATAGCTTTTTAATTCATCTGAAAAATAAGCTAGCAAAACATTTTCCGAGTACCTTGTCACTTTATTTTTCTTGCACCAACTTATAAACAATGTATATTTTTGCTCGTAAATTAACCGAGACTTGTTGGGAAGCAAATTGCAAGTAGCTTCCTGTGCAGAATCTGCAATATTCGGCGGAGTGTTCTCAAAATCCGATAAATCACTGTCCATAATGTTGAGATTTAAAAATCTGAAATAAAATTAAACGAAATCATAACAATATAACACATTTGATATCACAACTCAAAACTTACCATATTAAAATCTTCACTAATTCCTAAAATCATTAAACCACCTGGCATAAATCACAAATTGTCAACATTCAGATACGTCAAACAGAAATCGCCATTTGTCCATGGCCAACCAGACCAATTTTAAGTAAAAATGCAGGTATCCATATCAATGTAATCATTCATATTTTTTACTTTTTTTAACTAGTGCGTAAAGTAATTTACTTTACGCACTAGTTAAAAAAAGTTAAATTTTAGACACCCTCCATAGTGTGTAAAGTTAGTGTTTTACGCACGGTAGTAGAAAAAAACATTTTTGCATTAACCAACGCATTTAAAGAAGTGATTACTTCATCAACAATAATGATAAAAGTTAAACAGTAAAAAAAAATTTTATACAAAAGAAATACCTACTTAAATAATAATAATTACTTTATCTATAATAATATAAATATAAATAAAAATAGCACTAAATAGCTTTAAATGTAGTTACTTTAATGTGGAACATATCTACAAAATAAATCTTGATACACACATACATAAGCAACAAAAAATAAGCAAAGAAAAGCGAAAATTTTTTGTAGTCTTTCAGGTAGACTGTACTCATAATAGTGGAAGGAACCGCGCCAAACCGGCACGAGCACGAATGACAGAAAGTAAATTAAACTAATAAACTTACAGGACATTAAAAATAAACATCTATGGTAAACAAGTATTTTAGTTATCTGCATTGCTACTACTTTCTTACTGTTAGTAAATTTTAAAATAATTACCAATTGTTCAGTAATGGTGGGGCTTCCACTTAATTTATCTTCAAATTCAATCAGGGATTCCATTGTGTTTATTAGTAATACATCTGCAAAATTATTAACTTATGGCACTGCTTTTCTTACCTATATTAGTTTCCACTACTTCCTCCAACATATTCAGTTTTTCCAAGATAATTTTTAGGGTAGCCTGCTGCTCTATTGCCAACTGTATTAATAAGTCTACTTTCACTTCTTTTGTAGTAATGAGCTTGCAGCCTTGTAAATATACAAACAAGTGGTAATCCTAAAACTGTCCTTTAAATAAGACAATGAAAATAGTCATGCATGTAAACAATTCATGGAATTTTGAGATACTGCAGAAACTTAATATCTAGTTTGCACATCTTTCTAATAGTAAGTAAGGTATGAAGACATACCATCATTAACCAAAGTTTCCTCTAGGTCTTAAAACTCCTGATTTTTCTCTGTGACATTACCATCTTCACTTTTTGCACCTATAGCAAATAAGACTATTGAAATTATTTTTCTTTACGTGCACACATGACATGATTTAATGCCTTAAAATCTTGTAGGAATAGAATAAATAACGATTTTAATTATTACAGAAAAGTATTATCTCCATGAATGTGCAAATTATAATCTAAATGTATTAAGTACAGTATTGCCCGAAATAAACAGTACTGAACTTGTAATCGTATTATATATTTAAAAAATACATATTATTGACACTTTATTATATGTTCTAAATGTGCACCTCCTCGTTCAAGACAGACTTCATAGCGATGTTCTAAGTTTCTGGTCATGTTATTGAATAAGGGTTGTCTCAGAGCTGCGAAGAAGACTCTAACGGCATCCTTTAATTCATCGATGGTTTGTGGTGCCTGTTTGAAAACGGCATTTTTAGCCATGCCCCAAATGTATGCGTCTGGAGGTGTGAGGTCTGGAGAATGTGAAGAATAAGGGAAGTCAGTAAATCGTGAAATGAATTTGCTTGGAAAATGTTCTTGAAGAAATTGACGAATTGCGGCAGCAGTATGGCAAGTTGCCCCGTCCTGCTGAAAAAATTGGTTTCGAAATGCCAAGTTACGTGCACGACAGAATTGACGTTGATCAGGGATAAATCGTGTTAAAATGTGTCTGTACCTCTGTTGATTAAGTGTGACTTACCTACCATTCTCTTCAATGAAGTACGCACCAATGATTCCGTGTCCGGACACAGCACACCAGACACTCACTTTTGCACTATGTAAAGGAACCTCTTGAACCTCATCGGGTCTGGCAAAGCCCAGAAATCGATTTGTGCGACGATTCACATAGCCTGACAAGTGAAAGTGTGCTTCGTCTGAAAACCAAACATTTTTCAAAAATTCAGGATTTTCATACTGTAACGCGAGAATTCTGGCGCAATATTCCACTCTACTGCGATAATCCCGAGGATGTAGTTGTTGATGTACCTGAATCACATACGAAAATGCACCCAGCTCCTTCAGGATTCTTTGAAAGGAAGTTCTTTTTAAATCAAGTTGTAACGCTGTCCTTGCCTGGCTGGCTTTCGGATTTTGTTAGATTTGCTCAAAAACACGTTCATGGTTATTGTTGTTGTTAACTATCCTGGGACGCCCCGAGTTTCCTTTTCGTTGGCACAATACACTACCCGTATTTCTGAACTTTTCAATAACCTTCAAAATTACAGCATTACATGGAGAACGTTTATTAAACCGTTGTGTGAATTGATCAGACACGTATAGCAAACTTGCACCATTATGTCGGCCCATTCCGTATGAGCGAAAATAATGCTCTACCAGAAACACTTTCTCCTCTGTACTTAACACCATTTTTAACAATTAGGCCCTACTAATTACTTGTTTGAGATTTACTTGACAGGTCTATACTAGCTAACTTGAGTGTGACAGCGCACGCATAAAAACACCGCCAACTTAGTTTCAGTACTGTTTATTTCGGGCATATCTGTATGTAAACAACTTACCCTTTTTTGTATTAATTACGTCAGATTCTGATACGTCACTACATGAAGTAACACTGGTTTTGGCGGAGCTTATGCCAGAATTACAGTTTAAAAAAAACATATTATATTATACTATTACCTGTTTTCACATTTGAGTAATAGTATTATTATTATATTCCTGATTCTAGGCCAAATTTAATCTAAATTTCGTAAGTATGTACCCCATTTTGTATTAAGTAATTACACGTCACTGCATGAACTTCTGGGTTTGTGGGAGCTTAATCCAGAGTTACAGACTGAAAAGAAACATATTAAATAAAATTATTGGTTTTCATATTGTTATATTGAGTAAATGCCTTAAAATTTTGTTGTAATTGGTTAAAGAACAATTTAAACTATAACAAACAATTTTAATTGTAAAAAAAAAGTTAAGTGCCTGGTTTTCTGCCAAATTTAATCTAAATTTCGTATGTATATAAATGACTTACCATTATTTATAATAATGACGTCAGTATCTAATATGGCGCTGTGTGAACTAACATTATTGATGCTAAATATAGAACTAGAGTCTAAAACGTACACAAAATAATATTAAATGGTAAATCCACTTCTATACCTTCATATACAGGGTGACCAGGCAAAAATTCTTTCGAGTTAAAAATAGAAAAAAATGTTTAGAGACACAATTATAAAATGATACTTTAAGCATTTTAAAATTAATAAGAAATATATAGGATGTCTTTTTTATTATTTAGTTACATAGCTTAAATCCTGGGCACAATATAAATTTTAGAATACTTATATATCATGATTAACATTATTTTGTATATTTAACTCGGAAGCATGTTATGTACACTATTGGGATACCTTGTATATGTATAGGTATATCTCTTAGAAGTTTTAGTTTCTTTTGATAATTGGTATTGACTAAATAAAATATATTTAACTGACCGCTCCCTTCATCTTCTGGTAAATACTCCTTTAATAATGGACACGAATAGCCATCTTTAATTACTTTCTTTCAGATGACTCTCTTGCCTGACCTCCTCTCAATACTTTCTTCATCTGTTTTTCTCTCCCATTCAATAGCATCTTCATAAGTATATATAAATACAAATGCAAAGCGTACCAAGCTTTAAACATTTAACAAACACAAATGCAAAGCGTAGCAAGCTTTTAAACATTTAACAAATACAAATGCAAAGCTTAGCAAGCTTTAAAACATTTATCAAATACAAATACAAATACAAATACAAATACAAATACAAATACAAATACAAATACAAATACAAATACAAATACAAATACAAAGCGTAGCAAGCTTTAAAACATTTAACAAATACAAAGGCAAAGCGTAGCAAGCTTTAAAACATTTAACAAACACAAATGCAAAGCGCAGCAAGCTTTAAAACATTTAACAAATTCAAATGCAAAGCGTAACAAGCTTTAAACATTTAACAAATACAAATGCAAAGCGTACCAAGCTTTAAACATTTAAAAAACACAAATGCAAAGCGTAGCAAGCTTTAAAACATTTAACAAATACAAATTCAAAGCGTAGCAAGCTTTAAACATTTTAACAAATACAAATGCAAGGCGTACCAAGTTTTAAACATTTAACAAACACAAATGCAAACCGTAACAAGCTTTAAACATTTAACAAATACAAATGCAAAGCGTACCAAGCTTTAAACATTTAACAAACACAAATGCAAAGCGTAGCCAGCTTTAAAACATTTAACAAATGCAAATGCAAAGCGTACCAAGCTTTAAACATTTAACAAACACAAATGCAAAGCGTAGAAAGCTTTTAAACATTTAACAAATACAAATGTAAAACGTAGCAAGCTTTAAAACATTTAACAAATACAAATGCAAAGCGTACCAAGCTTTAAACATTTAACAAACACAAATGCAAAGCGTACCAAGCCTTAAACATTTAACAAACACAAATGCAAAGCGTAGCAAGCTTTAAAACATTTATCAAATACAAATACAAATGCAAATACAAATACAAATACAAATACAAATACAAAGCATAGCAAGCTTTAAAACATTTAACAAATACAAAGGCAAAGCGTAGCAAGCTTTAAAACATTTAACAAATACAAATGCAAAGCGTACTAAGCTTTAAAACATTTAACAAATACAAATGCAAAGCGTAACAAGCTTTAAACATTTAACAAATACAAATACAAATGCAAATACAAATACAAATACAAATACAAAGCATAGCAAGCTTTAAAACATTTAACAAAGACAAATGCAAAGCGTAGCAAGCTTTAAAACATTTAACAAATACAAATGCAAAACGTAGCAAGCTTTAAAACATTTAACAAATACAAATGCAAAGCGTACCAAGCTTTAAACATTTAACAAACACAAATGCAAAGCGCAGCAAGCTTTAAAACATTTAACAAATTCAAATGCAAAGCGTAACAAGCTTTAAACATTTAACAAATACAAATGCATAGCGTACCAAGCTTTAAACATTTAACAAACACAAATGCAAAGCGTAGCAAGCTTTAAAACATTTAACAAATACAAATGCAAAGCTTAGCAAGCTTTAAAACATTTATCAAATACAAATACAAATACAAATACAAATACAAATACAAATACAAATACAAATACAAATACAAATACAAATACAATACAAATACAAATACAAATACAAATACAAATACAAATACAAATACAAATACAAATACAAATACAAATACAAATACAAATACAAATACAAATACAAATACAAATACAAATACAAATACAAATACAAATACAAATACAAATACAAATACAAATACAAATACAAATACAAATACAAATACAAATACAAATACAAATACAAATACAAATACAAATACAAATACAAATACAAATACAAATACAAATACAAATACAAATACAAATACAAATACAAATACAAATACAAATACAAATACAAATACAAATACAAATACAAATACAAATACAAATACAAATACAAATACAAATACAAATACAAATACAAATACAAATACAAATACAAATACAAATACAAATACAAATACAAATACAAATACAAATACAAATATTTCCAAAAATATCCTCTCCAAGTGAATTAAAAGATTTAAGACCGATCAGCATATTACCAACTCTCTCGAAGATCATTGAAAGGATTCTTGATAAACAAATAAGAGAATATCTTGTCCACCACAAACTGTTGCCGGCTGTACAATCTGGTTTTCGCAAGGGTTATAGCTGTGCAACTGCGCTTTTAAAAGTAACGGACGATATTTTGGAGGCCTCAGACCACGGCGAATTAACAGCACTTGTGCTCATGGACTATTCGAAGGCCTTTGACCGTCTAAATCATGATCTTCTGTTGGGCATACTTCACTATCTGGGATTTAATCATGATTCACTGCTACTCATTAAGGCATATCTTACTGGAAGGGGACAGATGGTAAAGGTTAATGGTAGGATATCAAATTCTGTGTTTGTGACGTGTGGCGTACCCCAAGGTTCAATTCTTGGACCACTATTTTTTTCCCTTTACACATCACAACTTATAACATATTTGCGGTACTCCACCATACACTTTTACGCTGACGATACACAGCTATATTTCTCATTTCACCCGGATAAAATACTAGAGGCAATAGATAAATTAATGCATGATCTCAATGTTCTTCAGAAGGCGTCAGAAGCACACTGCTTGGCGATAAATCCCGCCAAGTCGCAGGTTATGCTGTTTGGCCGGTCACAATCTCGAAACCAAAATGAACATCTTTTACAAATCAGCCTAAACAATGCTGTTCTGAATACATGTTCCACAGCGAAAAATCTGGGGCTACTAATGGATACCGATCTAAGATTCTCGGGCCATGTTAACAACTGTGTCAAAAAGGCATTTGCCAATCTTAAATTAATATTCCACCAGCGGGCGCTGCTTAACGCGAACCTTAAAAAAGTTTTGTGCGACTCTATTGTATTATCGCATTTTAACTACTGCGATGTATTGTATGGTCCCTGTCTTATAGACTCTAATGCTAAGAGAATCCAACTGATGCAGAATTCGTGTGTGCGATTAATAGGCGGTATTCGAGGTCGTGAAAGGGGTGTGAGTGCTAAATTACGTGAGATTGGTTGGTTAAGAATGAATGAGAGACGCACCTTACATAGTTTGGTATTATTCAACAAAATAATTTGTAAAAAATGCCCTGATTATTTATATGAAAAAATTAAATTTAGATATGACGCCCATAATTTGGAACTTAGATATAGGTTTGTGATAACTCCACCTAGACATGTCACATCTTTATACGAGCGCTCTTTCAGCTACCAAATCTCAAAAGTTTATAATAAGATACCTGCCGACTTTAAAATGATCTCTGGTTATAAGTTCAAACGGTTCGCAAAACAAAATGTTCGGGACTTTCTGTAGAATTTGTATAGAATTGTGTGTATGGTATATATAAATATATATTTTATTTTCTGGCTGCCTCTTGGGCCATTACATATATATTTATATTATACCATATTTATATACCAATATTTTTTTATATATAATTTATTTTGCATATTTATCCTCTGGTTGTCTGCAACACGTCTGTCAATTTTATTATTTAGCGCCTGTGTTGTATAACCTAGCAAATTGTGAAATGAATTTAAGTATAATAGTAATTAATTAGAATATAATTTCGGTTGAGATAGGAAGCTAAGCTTCAACTCCGCCAATTGTAATTATTACACTTTTGTAAATTACAATAAAGCCATATTTATTTATTTATTATTTATTTATTTATTTAATACAAATACAAATACAAATACAAATACAAATACAAATACAAATACAAATACAAATACAAATACAAATACAAATACAAATACAAATACAAATACAAATACAAATACAAATACAAATACAAATACAAAGCGTAGCAAGCTTTAAAACATTTAACAAATACAAATGCAAAGCGTAGCAAGCTTTTAAACATTTAACAAATACAAATGCAAAGCGTACCAAGCTTTAAACATTTAACAAACACAAATGCAAAGCGTAGCAAGCTTTAAAACATTTAACAAATACAAATGTAAAGCGTAGCAAGCTTTAAAACATTTAACAAATACAAATGCAAAGCGTGCCAAGCTTTAAACAGTTAACAAACACAAATGCAAAGCGTAACAAGCTTTAAACATTTTATTCCAACATTTATTTTAGGCACCAGTAAATTCTAACACTAGCCATCATTTTAAGCACATACCGGTCATTTAAAACTTCAAAAAAGTTCTTCTGTGTCCATTGTCATTGACCAATCGCTGGGCCATAATTTCAGTCGTTCTATAGCTGCCTTAGTAACAAGTGATTTACCAACTCTTCTTATTTCATATCGCCCCTCCTGCGTAATACTAATAATTCCAAATGGACCTTGAAATTCATACTTAAGTTTGTCTTGATGCATGCGGTCGTAGCGACGTTTTTTTTTTAATTTTCTCTAATTTTATATTCTGCGGATGTTAAGTTATCGTTAATTCTATTACGGTCTTGTTGTAAATTCCTGATCGGCTGTAAATTCGTACTAATATTTGCAAGTAAGCTTTGAATTAGTGGGGTTGAGCTTTCAATTCCAAATAAGTCTTTAAGTGGTTTTGTTTTGGTTGCCTTTTGAACTGTTGTATTTAAAACAATCTGGATTTTCCAGAGGGTGCTCGACCATTCTGACCTTATTTTCGTCTCGATTCGAAAGAGATTCATAATGGTTCTCATATATTTCTCCACCTTGGGTGTAGATATGATATAATGTAAAATATCGTTCTTAACTTTATAACGAGTTTTGTCTAAACGTCCTTCTTTCCAATCATTAATTAACTTTTTTTTAACTTCGCTGTCTCCGCGCTGCTCAACATATGGCCAATTGTCATGTACAGTTAAACGCCGAACAACTACAGGGTTTCGGCTTAAAAAATTAACATGTGATAATGAACTTCCTTTTTTATAAATAATGTCAAAAGTAAAATCCTGCATATAGGTCCACCAGCGAGCAATAAGGTTATTATACTCAATGCTGCTAAAAAAGTTCTTACAAAGCGTAAGGAAACTTTGCTGACTCATTGTTTGTTTATTGTGATTAGCTAATCAATAATGATTAAGGCTCTTTAAATATAAGAAGGACTTAATCCAAAACAAAAAAAAATTAAATTGCGGAATGCTTATGTAAATTTTATTCGGCAGCCAGTTACAATACGAAAGTAAACTGTAGCTGCAAAAAATATATTCACTCTCAGATTTCAATAAATACTCAAAACAATAATATTTCTTTAAATCCCATTATGAATGTCAATGCCAAACTGCTGACGCATACATGTATAGGGGAGACTGAGGATACATTGGACATTTTTCGATTTTTTAATGATATTTTGTTCTGTAGGTAATCTACCTTCACAAAACTTTCAGAAATATTTTTTTAACCCATTAGTAACTTTATTTTGTTAAAAGGCTATTTCTAAACCAAGTACTTTGACTCTGGTAAGGCTTGAAAAACTAATAGGCAATTGTCCACTCTATCCTCAGGTCTGGGGCAACAATGGACATGCTAAGAGGATACTTTGGACATGTGTTGATTTAAATGAAATTTGCTATCTAGAACCCAGAAATCAAAAAGATATTTATTATAAAACCAGTAATCGCAAAAGATACATTACATAAATAAAAATATATGACATACAAAGAATTATTGCAAAAAAACTGAATAAACTTCTAAAAAAACTAAGCTAAATGAAAAATCTTGCACAAAATGCTGAAAAACTAAGCTAGGTATGGAAAGTCTTGGAGAAAAGACTTAAATTAATGTAAACTAAACTCGGTAAGATCTACGTTAAAGTATATCATATTTTTGAAGCGCGGTCGTGTATCTTCTGTTGCCTTTGGGAGTAATGAAACAACTTCCTCGTTAGATATAAAAGAGGAATCTTCCTCCGTTATTTGAAATCTATTTGATAGAGTAAGCCTCTTATAAAAACGAACTTCATATCCATTCCGAAGTTTGCTTTGTACTCGAGCAACATAATTTCTACCAGATGATGCAGTTTTCCCAGGAACTTTTACAACCATAAAGTCACCTTTCTTAGCATTATTTATGTCCTTGTCCTCCTCTTCTTCAAATTCGTCCCATTCTGAAGACGAGTCCTGTGTAATATTTTCATCTATATCATCGCTCTCAGATGAATCACTTTCAACGACGACTTTCTTCTTTGCAGCGTGAATTTTTTTTATTGCTAGTGACTTTTTTCGATTTTCTAGCTCCTCCTTCTCCGGAGTATCGGTAGCAATCATGCATCTACCTCTCTTCCTTCCTCTCGAAGCTATTTTTCTCGGACCAGCCTTTGGGTATGGAGTAATTAAATCGGGGGGAATAAAATAAGTCGATGTGCTTTCATCGTTATTTACATTTGGTAAAGTGCCACTGCTAGAAGGAACACCAATATTTCTTAGTGGGGTATTTCGTGCCTCGGTAATTACATCTAGTAAAATACCACTGGTTGAAGAAACGTCTTTATTTGTTGGTGGGGTACTTCTTGTGTCTATGTTTTTAGTTTTTTCTTCATTCTTTGGCGCTGGACGGTCAGAGACGGAAGAGCACAAATATTCATGGTCTTGAAATATATTACTGTCTAGTGGAAAAATTCCACTTTTGCGAAAACCTGACTTGATCGATTCCGGTGTAGCAGCTCGATCCCAGGCTTTGGAGCATAACTCAGGTAACGCATAAATAGAAAGAGTTTCATTAGGATGGGCTAACATCCAAGTGTGCACTGCTTCGCTAAAATATTTTTTGAACGGACCGAAGACAGACCTATCCAGTGGCTGCAATTTATTAGATGTATGTGGGGGCAGTGTAAGGATGGTGATTCCATTTTGTTTGCAAAAATCAAGTCCCTCAATACTAAGGTGTGACTCGTGGTTGTCTAATATTAATAATACTGGGTTTTCCTTGGAGCATCTAACATTTTTTTTAAAGAACTCCAAAACTTTGAAAAAATTTTCTGACGTCATCCACCCAGATTTGTATACCAGCCCCATGGATCCTTGCATTGCCCCTGACATCATACGATGTTCATCGAAACGCACTCTAGGAAAAACCCAAATAGGTGGTAATGAATTCCCATTTGCACATATAATTCCAACTTGCGTCACCAATTCGCCGCGCTCTCTGGACGTAACTTGGCCAACCTGTTTTTCACCTTTTTTTCCAACAACTTTTTCAACTGGTGGTACAGTTGTCACCCCGGTCTCGTCTAAATTATATATCTGACATGGTTGATAATTGTGTCTTTCGGTCACTTTTTTTAGTTTATCAAAAAATTCACCTACAACGGTTCTGTTGAACGCAGTCATTCGGGCAAGAGATGTGGCTTCTGGTTTTCTCACTGACAAAGTTGGATTTCGCCGCAAAAAAGCCGAGAACCATTCTGAACCTGCCATTTCATTTGTTTTCCATGAATCTGGGACTTTCAATGAATTTCTTATTGCAAACTGGAACGCTAACTGTCTGGTTTTTTTGGGCGTGAGTCCATAAAACATACTGGAACTTGTCAGTAAATATTGTGCTAGTATTTTCTCCATAGAATCAGGAAATATCTGTCGATTTTTAAAGTTTGGCTTAAATGAAAGATTTTGAATTTCATTTTCCTTTGCTTTTTTTACGTAAATTGCTAACCGGGACTTTTTAACGTTATGGAGTTCAGCCACTTTTCTGATGCTGCCTACATTGTTTATCACATCTTCGACTGCCTTTCGAATATCGCCTTCAGGGAATTCCCTGTTTGTTTTTTTCTTGTAGACTCTGACCATCTGAAACAAAATAAATGATAATGCACGGAGAGCTGTTAGTAGTGGTTTGTAGGAGTTTAGGATAGTAACCAATAAACCACAATAACAACAACTTTTATTATAAACTTTTTTTCCGTGTGGGGATAAAATGGACATAAATGGGGATACAGTGGACACTGTCCACTATATCCCCTATTTACATTTTATTATCTCTTTGTATTTATTTTAAAAAACAAAAACTATTTCAAGAAAATATGAACATGAATGGCTCTTAAATAACTCACATTATGTAGTCTCAATGTCGTATTTGAAAAAATACATAACCGAAAGCATTGCAAAACGTTAGCACTTACCTTAAATCTTATAACAAGACCTTAAATAAACGAAAATTCACTATAAAAACGACAGGCGTCTTCACATGGCAATGAGCATTGGCAAACTGATTCTTCGCCAAAAGAACACTCGAACGCTCGCGCTGTGGCAGCACTATCGCAATTTAGGCGGAAAATTTGAAGGTGTCCATTTTATCCACTTGTCCAATGTATCCTCAGTCTCCCCTACAACTCATAATATAGATTAAGCCTAAACATCTCTTTATACATAAACACAGAACTGTGCTTTCCTTAATACTAAAAACAACCCAATATTTCAGTTTATAATTCAAAATTTATAGTTCTTAAAATTTATTTTTTGCTTAAGTTATTTTTAGGACATAAAATTAAGTAAAAGTTGCCTTTTAAAGAAGTAATTTAACATTTATTTTATTTACTGTTACGTAACAACCTTTCATCAAGCTACATTTACCAAAATGTGTCTCTATAGCCGATATTCCGCGTCTCCTAAAATAACCTTATCTCATCTAGCTATAAACAACGGTACACGTTAAATGACTAATTTGACGCGCCGACTGAAAGCGGCTGTGGATGTTTATATTTTTAAGTTTAGTTTTCCGATCGACCTCTTGATATATTTTTTAAATTCTAACAATAGGTATTTTTGTTGTATAACCAGTATATAACATTATTTAACTAATATATGGTCATTATATGCCAATAAAAATGCTTTGTATAATAACAATAATACCTATTGTACAGATTTCGCTAATGGCAATACGCTAGTTATATCACTGTAATATAATTATTTGCTTATCATTATATTCTAGTTGTATCACTGTTATATAATGATTCGCTTATCGTTATATATTCGTCGTATTACCTTTATATAACAATTTGTCTGTAGTTATATTCTAGTTGTATCACTGTTATATAATTAAAACTACTCGCTTATCGTTATATTTTCGTTGTATTACCTTTATATAACTATTTGTCTGTAGTTATATTCTAGTTGTATTACTGTTATATAACTATTTATTTATAGGTATATTCTAGTTGTATCACTGCCAATACTTTCCTTTTTTAACGCTATCGCCATTTTATCGTTCGTATTTTGTTACGTTTTTTGTCCAAAACAAGCTAGTATGACATACTAGGGAAGCCATCCCAACAGTGAGACAGTTTTTTTTTTATTTTAGTGTAATTTTGTTTTTATCTATCCAAAATGAAAAAATTAAACAAGTGAAATATGTGTAACTTTGAAGTTTGCTATTTTTTTTTTGCAAGAATATAGATAGGTGCATTTGTCTAACTGTAGGACACATATGCCTTACAGTGAGACACTTTAAATCCAACAGTGAGACAGGGAAAATAAATGAAAATTTATAATCTAGCATGTCAAAAAATCTTATATAGGCTGTTGTGTTTTGAAAAAGTTTATTGAGGATATTATTATTGAGATTAATATATTATTCTCATAGGATAATTTTGACATACTGATTGTTGCGAACATAGTTTATAAATCATATTTATTGAACACAAAAGACACTTTCAAAATAAACAAAAAAAAGATACAGAACATAAAAAAAATGAGTAAACATAAAAATATAATATCTAGGTATGTATCTACCTAATGTCCATTGATCCAAAATCTATCTCAAACGTAAAAGAAGCCATCTGTCGGCTAGTGTGCCCACAAGGAATTGGGGGTGGCATGATGAGCTTGATATCTTTTAAAGCAACAATAGCTTCATCTGGAATATTGGGAAATACAAATTTGCTGGTGCCCTTCGTTTGTTTTCTAAGATACGAAATTTCATACTCTTCTGACTCCTTTATTTTCAGGACTTTTCCAACATAATACACCTTCTTCTTCGCCAATTTTCCAGGAAATTCCACGAGCACAAAATCATTTTCTATGGGCTTTCTATGAAGCTCCTCAAATCCATCTGGATTGATTGTATAGTAGCAGTCATCCCCTGAGGATGAACCAAGTTCAAGTTCCTCCTCTGAGCTTTCAGAACTATCTTCAAATATTTGTTTCTTGACCTTTTCTACTTTTTTCACTTCGATTTTATCAATTTTTCTTTTCTTCGTAATGCTTCGTTCTTCTATGGCATCTTTTTCGGGTATGTCAGTAACTATAATAATTTTGCCCTTTCTTCGCGTATTTTTAGTTTTGCGTTCCCCTGCTTTTGGAAAGCCCTTAAATTCGTCTGGGCTTTTAAAAACATCTGTGACAGTCTTGCCATTTTTATCGTTCTGTTGATTGCTATTTTCAATACTGGTGTCTAAGGTAGCATCATTTTCTATATCCGATATATTTTCTTGAATATTATCACTCACTGATATTTTCTTTGTTGATGTTGATGTACTTGGTAGATTGATGGGATTTTTTTGGCTTACATCATCTTTTAAATCGCGATCGGTAACAGCGCTTGGTAGAAAGTCTATAAGACATTGGCATGATATGGATATATACCACACTTTTTGAATGCATTGCATATTGCTCGGTGTGAGAGCTTTTTCATGAGCAAAGCCGACGCACTCAGCTATCTCATATATGGCGAAAGGCTTACCTCATCATCCAGGTATCTACAGATGCATTATAACATGTTGAGAACGCTTTGAATACCCCACATCTAGTTGCATCTTATTTGTGGAATTTATTTTTATTTGTTTATTTGTTAACATAATTTGTTTACATAATTTGTTTACATAAGTTTGTATAAGTAGTAACTTATAATTCATAATTTATAATTTAATATAATAATATAATCCAATATTGGTATAATTTATGTTTTATCACAAACTGTTTAAGTATTGAATATTTACAAAACTGCTACAGTATTACGTAAATGAACTTAATTTAGTAATAAATAGGTATATTTAAACAAACTATATCACAGGAATGTTTGTAGGTATACAGTAAGTTATATTAAATTAACCAAATCAAAAGGAAATAATATGCACCTAAGTGAATTAGCACTTGTTTTGTGCCTATAATTTCCCATAAGTAATTGAGAGTACAAAGTACTACCCAATATAGTAATATGCGCATGCACACAACACGACAGCAGAATACACTAAACCCTAAACCAATCTATTGTAAGTGACTAAATTGTAATTAATTTTATAAAAATATGATAATGATCACTAATAAATCTTTTACAGTTGTATGAAAATCTTTTATAACTGCTTATAGTTTTAATTTCATTAGTTAACAAGTTATAGCATTTTGGACCTAGAAATGTTACAAACCTTTTTCCACAGTTAAAAGTAATTTGAGGACATTGAAGTAGACCACTCGTGATACTACGGGTCACAGTGTCATGAGAAACATAATTCCTAAGAGCGGGATGCCTATACACGAAGATACACAATGAATAAAAATACAGAGATCTGATATCGCATAATCCGTCCTGATATAAGAGTTTGAATTGAATGAATGTTAGAATTATTACTCCGTTGTCTTTGGCCAAATTAAGAATACGAATACCAAGATGACTTTCATGATTGTCATAGATTAAAAGCGATGAATTTTCTTTAGAGCTGTTGGAATATTTTATAAAATGCTTCATTACTTCTAAAAAAAGATCGGCATTCATCCACCCACTTGGAGCAGCAAGCCCCAACGTTCCTGATGGGGAGCCTCCTAGCATATGCTCCTTTAGATGCACCCTAGAAAAAACCATTGCTGGTGGTAGGTATTGTCCCGTGGCACTAATGATGCAACAAGTGGTAACCAATGTACCTCTCTCCCTACTTGTTACCTTGCTAACTTGCTTCATCCCTTTCTCAGCAACAACCTTTGCTGATTTTTGAACCGTCGTAGTCGCAGTCTCATCCAAATTATAGATTCTTCTTCCGTCAGCATACTCATCAGTTCTTGAATATATATTCTTCAAATTTTGGTAAAAAACTGAAACATTATGTCTATTAAATGACGTCGCACAGGATAAACTACATCCTTCGGGGGTGCGAAGCGACAGTCGAACATGTCTTTGGCGAAAACCTCTCATCCACTTCAGCCCTGCCATTTTTCTTTCATGCCATTTGGCAGGAATTTTCTTTTTATTTTCGATTGCCATTTCATAGGCAAGTTTTCTACAGTCGTCAACAGACAACCCATAAAACATGCGTGAGCAGGTTATGATATAGTTTTCTAGGGAATCTTCTTCTGCGGACGTAAATACTTTATTAACACTGTAGTTGGGACTCATCCGTATATGACTAATGTCGTCAGCGTCTCTGGCTTTCTTAACATATCTAGCCAATGTCTGAAATGGTATATCTTTCAAAGCAGCTACTTTTCTCAAAGATCCTCCTTCTCTGACCAGATTTACTGCTTCTTTCATTGTTCTGCAATCTGCAAAAAAATATTTGATCACATTTGCCAACAGTGAGACACTGTCCCACTGTTGGGTGTCTCACTGTTGGGCACGTGTAGTCGGCAGCCATTTTGTAACCTCACTTATACAATAAAATTTATAGATACAAAATGATCCCACTCTTGTAATCTACATAAAAAACACTTACCTTTAACCTAGACAGATCACCAAAATATTTTCTTTTACTTCCGAAAACACGAACTGACAAAACTTGAAAATATTTACTTACGCACGTGGAAATTAATTTAAATGGCGCGTGCATCTCTGCCAGCCGCGTGTTCAACACTGCCGGCGATTACTTCTTGGTAAGTAAGGTTTCTGCTCACCAATGGATAACCTAGTCGGTCGCGTGATAAGTGGGGGAGAGACAGTGTCTCACTGTAGGACCTGTCTCACTGTTGGGCTAGCTCCCCTACTCCTTGTTACCTACATACTTATATGTTGAGGTTAGCTATAAAATTTATAAATTAAAAAATTTAAATGTGCACTATTAGAAAACTTTTTATCATTTTATACATACCTGTTTTGGATAAAACAAAAATAACATTGATCAAAAAATAAAATGACAAAGGCGTTACCCAAATATGTAGATGGTTTAATGATTCGGCGAAAATAAAGACAAATTTAAAAAAGTAACGTATTTATTATTTATTTAAATATATTGTGCAACTCACAAAAATGCAGTAAGCAAAAATTGGGGCCAAGTTATAAATAGTATTCATTCAATTTTTGTAACCTTTGACACTTCTTTTCTTGAAGTTCCTCAAAGTTCTAAAAAATTAATAGCATCTATTTTAGTATGCTAATAGTTGACTTTTTGTCATAAATATTATGAAAAATAATTTCGTGTATATATACACACAGTGACCGGCAGAACGTGCGCAGCATAATATGGAAAAAAAAATTATCTTTGATTTGCCAACAGTATTTATTTTAGGAAAGTTCTGCTCTAACCAAGATAATACCCATCAAATCTGGTAAAAGTCTTCTGATAAACGAGGGAGGATCAAAAATTCGAAATTAATACTAAAAATCAAAAAAATAATTTAATTAAAAAATTTAGAACTTGATTTAAATCAGCTCAATCTAATTTTTTAAAATTTAAATCTTGATTAAGATCAGAATTTTGAAAAGAGTACCTACTTAATAAACCTTTGATATAGAAAATTGACCTTTTCTCTTTAATAAAAAAAAATTTGAAGTTTGAAAGCTATAAAATGTACTTAACTAAATATAGATCGAGAATTAATTAATGATTTATTAATTTGTTTCTAATAAATTAAGCATTAAATTTAAATTTCCGAGGATTTTTTGTAAGTAAGTATTAAGGTTACATATCTGTTTTATTTTAGCGAAAAACGTTTCTTTGTTGAGTTCGACAGGAAATATATTCATTAAATTTATTAGAAGATTGCTGGAAAAATTGAGAAGTGAAATCAGCACCTTGTAATATTTATCAGAAAATAAAAATTAAAAAAAATTTTTTTTTTTAATTCTGTAACAAACTACTTAAAAATATTGATAAATATAATAAAAGCATCCAAAAAAAAAATTAAGAAATTACATTGAATCTTACCAAATCAGGCCCAATAGTGGTGGAGAGGGCAGCATATCTTTCAAACAATTCGTCTACTGTTAGGGAAACCATCTTTGTTCCAAAGTATCCTTCCACAATGTCAACACTCTATCTTTTGGCTCAATTATGGTACTGAGCAATTCTAGCTCGGTGACCTTATCTAATGACTAAATTACAAACATTTTACTATTTAGTATCCTATTTTCTACAAATTTATTTGTGTAGGTAACGTATATTTTTAAACATATACATGGTGATTCACGGTGGATGGAACGTTAAGACGTTTCTGACGAACCAGTAAATGAATCGTTCTGAAAATTTGGTCGCTTACCTAAACGGAAATGCTCTACCAACCTAAAATATTTTTGACAATACAGTGATGCCGCTTCCACACAAAAATAATAGTAACTTCGATTTTCGAAACCCCCCTTACTTTTCTTACAATTTTTATTAACTCTACTCTATATTTATCTCTTACCGTTTCTAAGATATAAATTAATTTCCGTTTTTTTTGTCCGAAAACGTCACTTAAAAATGCTGATAATTTTGAACTCTAAAACACTAAAACACTGAAACCCTGAAATTTGTTAAATAGTTAACTAATACTATAGGGCTCTTTGCCCTAGTCTCAAATCTTAGTTGCAGGGTGTTTAAAAAATACACTTATTCCGGTAACTTGAAAAAGTAACCATGAGTATTTTTTCCAAATGTAACACCCTGTATATCATTACGGATTTGAAAAGCTGCTCAAATTTCTCTTAATTCTTGTATATCATACCTGTACCTAACTAACTAGTTTAACCATTTTTTTGACGTATTAAGCATGATTTGTAAAATTTTCGGGGGTAATACCACAAGTGCTTAAAAATTATCTGGTTATTTTTTAAGCACGAGCGGTATTTAGGGAGAAAATTTCTCGAATCAAAAATATGAACTATAATAATGCAATTTAAAAAAATACCAAAACACGAATTTAATCACATTCATTATACTTCACGTATTTATTAATATAATTAAATAAAACACACAGATTTAACCAACAAACTATTTTTGATAACTTTGGTTGCTACGGACTTCGGCGTCATTTACGTACAATACAAACAAAACAAATTTTGTGTCGTCAACAGGATTTATTGGTCACAAGTGAAAATACCACGTTATCTAGGCAACGTGGTATTTCCACTGTAATTTTTTGAAAACACCACGGCTCTTATGGGAATTTTTGTACATGAGTGGAATTTTCTATACAATTCAATTTTCATTCGGTTATTAGTAAGTTAGCCATGACAATTATGACAAAAACTGATATTTACGTATGTTACTATGGTTATCGTTTTGACATTTCATTAAGTCCAGATACAAGGTAGAAATACACTTTAAAGTCATGGAACACAAATGCAGTTCTTATGAATTTATTTATTTTATTTGGACAATGTGATAGAATTATCGCCAGGACATGTACAGGGTTCCCCATTTAAAACGAAACAGGCCAAATATCTGGTTCCACGTTAATTTAAAAAAAAAACGCTCGTACACGTCATTACATTTGTCAAGGGGGAGGTTTTTTGGGGCCATTTTAAACACTGCAGTTTGCGCCCTCTAGGAAGGGTGGAACCAACCCTTAATATTTCAAATAGAACAAGGGGTCGAGTGATACATCTTTTAAAACGGCATTTAATTCTCTTTCAAATGAGATCTCATTCGTAAAATTCGGTCAGATAGTTTCCGAGATAATAATAAAAATCAAGTTAAATGACGTGCTTTTTAAAATACTTCTCCGGCGGAACTCTCAGCAGAAGAAAAAAGTCTAACGCCGCCACTGCATCGTAAGCAAATAGTATTATTAAAGTATAAGTGGATATTAAGGTCTTTAAAACACGCGCGATTTTGCAAGCACGACGACACAGCCGGAGTGCTTGAAATAGAGCAAGTGTTTTAAAGACCAGTTATCCACGAATACTTTACATTATTTTTTTTATTGGTACACTTTGAAATCATTAATTGATTGGTATTTATATTACAAAAAATGGAAATTATAACTTAGTAAGTAAGTGAAATGGTCGAATTCGTGATGTGATATACCTGTCGTTGTCATGAAAAGGAGGAGAACATAAAATAACTTCCAATCTGTCACATAAGATTCATTGTTGTCACCGTTGACATTGGTTGTGTATTGCTTAAGGTTGAATTCCCAACGTCATTCAATCTATTGCCAACCTATAACCTATTTCACATTGATTTTTTGAGTTTATTATTGTAATAACTAACATTTAAAGAAAATCAATATCGTCGGTACATTACTTAGGTAGTATCTGATATATTACAAAAATATCAATTTATTTCATTGCTAATTTTGGGAGAATTGTATAGTGAAAGAACAATGAGTGACAATGACATAATAATGTTTAAAAAAATCTTACCCGATATTTTTCGCTATACAATTCTCCTAAAATAAGTTATGAAATTCCTTGATATTTATTAAATATGTTAATTATTACCTATAGAATATCAAGTCGATACTGATTTTCTTTAAATTTTGTATAAAAGCTAGAAAACATAAATAAATCCACGCGAAATAGGTTATAGGTTGGCAAGCATGTTGATACTCCTACCTTAAAAATAATATTTTATTTGACGTTAAAAGGTAATTTTGTCAAATCAATAATTAAAAAGTTGACATATTTAGACTTCACGTTTCACGGGTTGTTGATGTTGCCATGGTAACTTTAAAACACGCGCGTTTTTGAACATTTTTAGTCTTTACTTAGTGGAAGTTGTGTTTAAAAGTGTGAGGTGCCTACTGTGATTGTGAAGTGAAAAATGGTTTCCTCTTGGGAAGAAAGAAAAGAGCTGCTAAAAATGTATTATCGCAACAATGATTGCTCTAGAGCGGCTGCTAGAATTTTCAACGCGCAGTTTCCTGACAAGAATGTTCAGGCCAAATACGTGATGGAACTTGTCAGAAAATTTGATGAAACTGGCTCGGTGCAGAATAAAAAACGCAATCGTGCCTGAACGATAACCAATGAAGGTATGCAAATAGGGGTTCTTGGACTTTTAGAAAGTGACCGTACTCAATTTAATAGCATAGCAACATTGTCAACATCATCATCATTTCTAGAAGGAAGTCCCTCAACACTTAACACAATGTAGGGTAGTAGCTTTTCTTCTGGTGGTTTAAATATTACCTCTATGAAATTTCCACCGCCTGTTTGGAATTTCAAGTTTTTTTCTTTTGCTTTTTTTTTCCTTCGCTCTTTTTTAAAACTTTCGTACTTTGATCTTAAGCTTTTTGCTGTTCTCATAACAGATAAACTCTTGCTATTAAATTCTATAAAAACTATATGACGATATTTTATAACTAAATCGATTAATAAATCAACTTCTCCTAATGTGAAATTGGACGCACGATCCTTTTTTTTTTTCTCGTTGATAGACATTTTATAATACCTTGAAAGAACAGTATCAAAAAAGACCCAATAAAAACGTGTAAAACTCAACCATTGAAGTATTACTCAAAAAATAATATAACAACTGTATTACTTTTCGAACGAAAGAAAAAATTTAATACATAACCTAACAATTAACATATATCCATCCTTCTCTATTTTAAATTAAAACAAGAATAGTATATCATTTTTGACTGTCGTTGACATTCTTGTACTTACCCTTGCGTCAGCTAATTCAGGATTTCTTCTTTTTTTCCAACATGGGTATTTGGAAAGCTAATGTTAGTTAACGGGAACTTAGCCATAGTTGGATATACACACATTTTTTAACGGACATTTTAGCTGACAGATAGATTTTATCCGACGGGCAAGTAACAGCTGCATTACCAGGACTTGGATATAGCGGCCCTTTGATAATCAATATAAAAGCAATATTACAGCAAATTAAAAGTAATACCCTCGTAAAAAAAATTCATGAAGGCTAAAATCTAGTTTGGTGTACGAGACATGAAAATTGAACACTGATTTCCTACATACACGGCAGGCTGGTGGGTACAGCGCTAGCATATAAAATTAAACTAAGTAAAACAGACTACTAAGGCAAAACTATCGACTTGACTGTGATCAATTAACAGCGGCAAAAATTGCACATGTGATAAAAAAAGTTAGGTTATGGATAAAGAATTTAGAGATTTTAATAACAATTTTGAGTAAATTCCATGCACAGGCTAGAAAAACGTTTATAATTTTGTCGATGCAAAGGTAAAATTCAAATTATCGATATTTAAATCAGCTTACCCTAGATGTAAAAGGGACTACACGTGCAGGCGATCTGGACGCATCAAAAATCGGCCTAAACCATACAGGAAAATTTACACCAACGAAACAACGGCTGCACAGCCAAATAAAACAAAACTTAAAACTTTCCTGACCACATTTGGGGTCCAAAATCCAGGTAACTGATTAAAGTTAGAACTCCCAAACTAATGCGTCCATCACCACGAGTCTAGCGCGTAAAAGTAAGGTCTCGAATCTTCTAGGAAGAAGGGGCGGGACCGACGGAAGTGACGGCACGATTGACAATCCTGCAACCTAGCGGAAAAATCGCGCGGAATTCCAACTTTCCGAAAGTGAAAAATAATATCGACAGAACACGAAAAGAAAATTGAGACTTCAGCCGCAAAGAGCCACCATTACGTAACCATTTAACTCTCTAAAATAAAAGAAAATAAATAAATTAGATTTTGGATGTCGATAAAACAGGACAACTCTATAACCTACCAACGTCAACTGACCGTCGAACGAAACGCCATATTGCGCGTGAAATTGACAAATTGACAGACGTGATGGTGCAAACAGCTGATCGTAAGGTAAATAATTCAATACTGGAATAATCCTCCTTAAATATTAAAAATAGGGGTTTCCACTGAGAAAATCAACTAGAACTGCCTTTCAAGTAAGTAGAGAATCCTAACCAATCGATCTAACCTAGCTTCGTATGTAAATAAAGCAGATGTCAAGGTATTATTACATAAGATAGACTTGCAACTTTTAGCTGGGGAAAACTACCCTTTTAGAGGCAAAACCCGAGG
This sequence comes from Polydrusus pterygomalis, assembly GCA_963969555.1. Classification (NCBI taxonomy): domain Eukaryota; kingdom Metazoa; phylum Arthropoda; class Insecta; order Coleoptera; family Curculionidae; genus Polydrusus; species Polydrusus pterygomalis. Next base: position 119,046,947 of record OZ018378.1, on the reverse strand, counting down.
CTTAATAGTGAAAACCAGAATCTAGGATTCATGAAGCAACTAGTCTATACAGCTACTATGACTGTGAACTTGCAAATACTTCAAATTTGAGCTCGTACGAATTAGCTGTTATCAAGTAAAGAAACCAAGTTTTGGCCCCATAAACTCGAAAAGTATGGAAGACTGTCTAGGAATAAAGTAATCTATAGTGTTAATTAATGAGCTATACCATAAAAAAGTGCCAGAGACACTTCACTAGGCCTAAATGGAATGTTCGAGTTCTTTGGCATACAGTTGCAAGAAAACCTAGTTTAAGCGGGTAGAAAACAAATTAAAGTTTTTATTTTAGGTGATACATCAGTATCTAACTACATTTATCAACAAAATTGACCCTACATGGTTCCAGGAAAGTTGCAATATACAGGGTGTATGATGAAAAGTAAACAAAGGAGATATATCGTGCTTCAAACTGACAGTAAAAAGGAAATTATAAGGTAAGAAAGTTAAAACCAGTCGGTAGGTCGGTATTACCTATTTATTAACAGAAAACGATAGTTATTTAACCATAATAGGTAATGTTTTATAAGCAACTCATTTTAAATGAATTGAACTATGGTCAGAATGATGAGTTTCAAAATTTATCCCATGAAAACCAATAACAATATTAATATGAAAGCTAGAACAATATTATAGTAGAGGTAATAAGTGGACCGTACTTAACGACAATTTTTGGTCGTTACAAGGTTTTTTAGTTTCGTTATATTTAATTTGACGAAAGCAAATGTTAACATACATGCTTAAATTGTCAACACGATTCCACTGATAATTTATAGCGTTTATCAAGGCAAAACTAAAATCAGTTACAACTGTTGTAAAAACTAGCCAAAGTACCTTTTCTTTTATACAGTAAAATTGAAACGCGTATAACCAAGCATCAAAGGAAAACGAATCGTGGTTGGCTGTAACAAGTCCCATAACAGGAAATATTTTGCTCTGTTCTTTAAGCCAAATTACCCCAGCATAGTAAAATATGCGTTTAATATCTACATTCGGTGGTTTGTATACCAATTGACCTGTAGCATCTAAATATAATACCAGTTTTTCTGAATTTAATGATTTAATTATGTTTAATTTTTCTTGACTAAAAATATAAACGGTCAGAGGTTCAAAAACACGATAAATGTAACGATTCTCCCGAGCCATTAAAATTAAATCAAAAATTTCATCGCCGTGACGATCAAATTCTGAAGTTTTTTCCGATTTAATTTTTCTATAAACATCGGAAGACTTTAGGTCCCGCAAATTTCCAGAAGTTATTTGAGTATCTGGGGTTTGTGATATTATTTGTAAGCGATGCATATAAGGGCTCGATGCAATTCATTTTTCACCTAAAATTTGCCTTTCTGTTTTTCTAGCATATGTGGTATTTTTTTTACCTTCACCATGGCAAAAGTTAAGTGAAGAAGAAAATACATGGCCTTCAATTTGGTTACCTTTTTTTATACATCATTATAATGAAAGTTTTACAATTATCGTGAGAACAATAGGCATATATGGTAAATTGCGTTCCGTTTTGACTGGTAACAGCTTTTTTAAAATTAAGCACAAAAATATTATTCACGGTTTCAAATTTTCTCCTTATAATAATGAAATAATCACTTAATTTTTTATTTATTGTTATGTCTTTTAATTCCAAAGAGGTCATAAAAAAATAATTCCTTCCTTGATTGTACAAGAAGAAAATTGAATTTTCGATCTTACCAAATTTTTATCATTACAAGAACCAGACGGAAGAATTGTGTATGCCATAGAATTATGGTTGTATAAATTTTTCACGGTTTCAGGAGTATCTTTACTTAAGGTGGTGTCAAAATGTGATGCTAAACTTTTACTTTTTTTTATTCATAAAATTGCTTTTTGGCGTTTCGAAAAGTTCGAATTCTTCTTTCAATATTGGAATAATGGACTTATTTGGGGCATCTTCTTGTGTTTGATTTTCTATTTCTTTAAAACATGTATTTAGGGTACTTTCTTCTGTCACATCTTCTATTATTATATTATTTAAATCGACTTCAAAACAAACCTCTGCTGTTAAAATTGCAGTTGTGGGTGAAAGCTTCTGTTCTTGTTGACTTTCTAATAATATTGGGGTGGATATTTCTGAAGGAGCAAGGGTGTCAGTTTTCTCGATATCCTAACAGATATTTTAAATTTAAATTTCTTTTTAGACTTTTTTGTATCTTGTACCTTAAGTTTTTAGAGTTTTTTTTAAATACCTTTTGGCAATATTCTATAAGTACTGAATCATTTAGCGTCAGATTCAAAAAGTAATGAATTGATTCTGATGGCTTTAGTTCCCTTGCACCAAGCAATTTAATCTTCGATTAGCGGTAAACCTAGATTTTAAACTAAGTTTGTCTTGCACCAACATTTAAACTGGTATTTACCAACCTAGATCTTTAGTTAGTTTAAACGGTCGATGTTGGTGGTTTATCTTCGGATTTGTCATTTGGGCGTGCGCAGTAAACGATTTTTGACATTTTTGTTGTCAGCTGTTATTTTTTTTTATACTATTTACGTTTAGTATTTATACTTTCTTGGTCTACAGAAAATTGGCTGCTTGTCTAGGATATTTTTGAATTGCTTATATTTTAATTGACATGGAAGACGGAGAGGATATATTTGACGATGACATTATTATTTTTATTAATGGAATTAGAAGTACTAGGCATAGCATTAGAATCAAAACTATTAGTAAGTCCACGAATTGTCTTTGTATTTATAATACGTGCTTAAAAGAATTTCGTCGCTGGCATCTTTTTTAATTTTTGGGGGCAGCCCTCCCCCCCGTCTTGTATAATTCCTTTTTTTCTTCACCAGCTTCCCTCCTTAGCTGTTTTTTTATTTTCATAAAGTCTTTTTAAAGAATCACAACTTCTGGGGCAATATAAACCTGAGCTATTAAAATCTTCAGTTTTTTTTCCCATATATGCTATCTTTTTTTCCCTTATTCCAAATGCATCCATTTTTTTGTTCTTAACTATGTCTTTATATTTTGCAATAATATTAATTAACAATAGTTTTTCATTAGAAGTAAAGTTTACTGTTCTTTCCCTTTTAGTTTTGTCGTCCATAATAATATTCTTTTTTGTAATTCTCAAATCAACAACGACCCCTAAATTTTGGGTTAGAAAATTTCAAAGAATTTTGATCAAGTTAGCTACAAATCTCAAAACTCCAGTTAACTAATCTAGTTTAAATTTTATTGGTGCAAGTAAAATTCAACTAATCTAGGATTGGTACTTGATCCTGGATTACCTAAACGGAGATAAATATGTAGTTTGGTGCAACAGTCCATTAAACATTTAGCCATCTTTTCTACATCGAATCCTACTGGGCGAGGAATTTTTTAAATAACCTGAATGCAAATAACTTTTCAGTTTGATAAGAATGTTTAACTATAAAAACACAAGGCAGATTGAAGCAGAGCCGTAGCTAAAGGTGGGGGGCTTCACCCAGAAAGCGCGCCCAAAACAGGCAAAAAAATTTTTTTTTTTATTTTAATCTAAAAATCGATGGAAATCAGTGGTTCTTAAAAAAGTCGTAAATCGTAACCGACGCGACGCTAATGAAGCGCCCATCACTGAAATGTGAAAAAGAATTATTGTCTAATAAATATCAATTTTAAAAATGTATTAAACCGAGATGAATTAACATAAAGTCCAAAGCACGAGGCTAGCACTACGACGCCTGAAGAGAAAGGGGAAGAAAATGTCATAAAAACCCAATTGTAAGCAGCTCGTCAAAGGCGTGCGTACAAAGTTTCTGAATATGATTTTTTACTATAAATTTAGGTTTTAATGGCAACTTAAAGTGACCATTTGTTCCTTCTTCATCACAAATCTTGTACACATGGGCAATTACTTTCCTAGTTTGGCTGTGAAGCGTTTTTCCTCGCGTATAAACATTTATGTTAAAAATTGCTTTTGCAATAAAAATAATGCTACGCAACTGACGAATACAAATAATTTCCTAGACAGCACGCGCTTCGCAGGTGATGTCTCCGCCAGACGTCACGTGCCCAAGCACACCACATATTTTTTGATCTTGTCTACAAGCCGTGGCAATTAAACAATTTTATGGTCCACCTTTCTTATCCTCGTTCAGTTGGCATGTTGCCAAATTTGGATAATTATAATAAATTTTGATTTATTAAGATATCCGTGGGCAGAAATAATTGTTATTTCTCTATTACATGATAGATATAGATGTAATAAAAAATCTAAATAATTTTGTTGTTTATTTTACACTCTTAACATATTCTAATTTTTTTGTAGTGTAACATTATAAATATTAAGATTTTCTTCATTGAAATGTATGCTTGTCAAATCGGCAATATTGCACTTTTTTATATTGCATTCTTTTTATAGTGCTAGCCTCGTGCTTCGAACTATAGTTGTGTGAAATTAGGTGTTGTAGATGTTTTAAACTAATTGCACATTTTAACATTGTTTTTAAAAGTATTTGTTAATTATTATATAGGGTCAATGCATCAGTTACCGACCAGCTAACACTATTGTTACCTTTAAAGTATGATTAATATTATACTACTTACCCAATTTAAATAAAACTTTAACTTTTTGGTTAATTACGATATTGGTAATTGACTGATAAACGAATTAAGCCATTTTTTCAATTTTAATATTAAAAATTATTTAAAAATACAAAAAAGTGTTATTTTACTGATTACCGACCACCCAGCACGGTTTCCGACCATTTTGATACCAGTTATCGACCATAATTAGAAAAGATACCTAATTAAAAAAACACAAAGCTTTATTGCACAAAACAAAACAAATTGGTGTACAGTAACTTACAACTGTAAAAAAACTTAGAACTAAAATCACAAACAAAAATAATTTTTTATTTACTATAAATAATCTTGGTTGGTAATGGTACTTTAATAAAGCTAGTAGAAATGGCACATTTTTGAACACTTATAGGTAAATAAACTAGATAGGTAACAAAATAAGCTTTAAGCTATAGGTACCATGAGGTTTAAAAAATAAAATAAAAGAAACTCGGATGGAGCGTTAACAAAAATCACATTTATAGTCCTTGGCAGCTGCAATACTGTAAGGCATATCATAGAATTCGGTACATTTTTTGTGATACCATCGATTACACATATCGCAAGCAATATTTTTTTGATCGTCGTCTTCAGTGTCACTAATTAAGTTTTCGTTGCATAATGCGCAAGGAATTCTGTTTTCTGTCAAGTTATCAACATTATTAATTCCCTTTTTCTTTACCTTTAACTTCTTTTGCGATTTGATTGCTTTTATCAATTGTTTGTTTTGTTTTCTTTTAATAATATTGTCAACTAAAACTCACAGTGGTCCGGTATATTTAGGATACTCGACCACTGTGCGTTGTTGAGATCGCAACCCACTGTACGCCAATCGGGGTCAAGTGCGTTGCAATCTCATCACTTATTTACAGTGGCGGCTCGTGGTCCTATCAACTGGGAGGTCAATTGAAGTAAAAAAAAATAGCGCCGCAGGCGAAAAATTTTTGGGTGCCACGCCCTAATTTTGGCTTTATTGCCGGTTTTTAAAATAAAAAATATCAATAAAACACTTTTTCATATATAATAAAAAACTAATGCAGTTTTTATTTATTTAATGAACACATTTTTTATACGGTTTTAAATTTAAGATCAACCCTTCGGTCTTTAATATTTGCAAAATGATTTATAACACGTTCATTAAAATTAACAATACTGTTAATAAACGGTTTTTCTATGCTTAACATGGCCAAAGCAGACAGTCTTTCTTGTCCCATAGTATTACGTAAAAATGTCTTTATTCTTTTTAATGTAGAGAAACATCGCTCGCTTTCGACAGTTGTCATCGGTAAAGTACACAATATTTTTAACAATTTAACAGTTTCCGAAAAAGTTGCACTAAGATTATTATTAATAAATAATTGGAGCATTGGTACGGCTCCAGAACTTTTAGCGAAATCATCCCGTTCATAAATAACTTGAAGTTCAGTTTTAAGTTTTATATAATTTACACCAGGAAACTTTTCCTTTACTGATTTTAAAATATGCTCCGGAAAATTATTTTTGTATTGTTTAAACTGGTCGCTATAAAATAATTGAGCGATTACTAAATGATCACTAAAACTAAAACGGTGGGTAACTTCAGATATTATTATATCACAAACTTGCAAAGAAACTAGACGATTAGAATCTTCATTTTTTTACACTAAGTGAAGGGTTTTCTGAAGATATTTCATTAACTATTTTATCTCTGACATTTTGAATTGAAGCTTTAAATGAATCTATGTAATTTTTTACCGATATACCATCAATACCGCGTTTTTGAAGTTGATTAAAAAGAACTTCGCAATGGGGCATTACTAAATGAAAAAAGTTTAACCAAAACAGAAAATCTACACTTTGTAAAAATGTCTTTAAACCAATTGCCTGATTAATCGTATTAGAATCTTCTTCATTCTGAATTATCTTCTCAAGAGAAGCCATAATGTCAACCTGATATAAAAATACAGTTTCTACACAACGTGCGTTAAAAGACCATCTTGTCGGAGCAGCTCTAGGTAAACGAACTTTAACAAACTCGTCGAGAACTGCTGTACGTTTTGGAGACCGACTGAAAAATGTAGAAAACCCATGTAAATTGGCAAAAAAAATTTTTACGCTTTTATTCTGACCGGCTGCTTTTTGCAATATTAAGTTTAATTGGTGGGCATAGCAATGAATAAAATTAGCTGCAGGGTATCGTTCTCTAATTTTTTTTTGCACTCCACCTAATCGTCCACTCATAGTAGACGCGCCATCATAACTTTGTCCAATTAATTTTTCCGGTGTTTTATTTATTTCTAAAATTTCCAATTCTTCAAAAATTACCTCTGACAAGTGTTCGGCTGTCGTACCGGGAGGAATTATAAATTTTATAAACCTTTCGTGAACGATGCCGGACAATATATACCGTATTATGAAAGTAATTTGAGTTTTATTGGAGCTGTCAGTGGTTTCATCCACCTGAACGGCAATATAATCAGCTGACTGAATTTCTACTTTAATTTGTTCTTGAGCAACCAATAACATTGAATCAAGTAAATCGTTTTGGATAGATTTAGATGTACCCTTAAACACTGTAGCCTTATCTAGGTATTCTTTAAATATTGGATCCAGCTCTGAAACGAAGTTTATTAGTCCACGAAATACTCCAGGATTTTCCGACGATTCTGTCTCGTCATGTCCACGTAAAGCGAGCTCAAATGCCCCACAAAACTTTACACAGTCTATTATTTTATTAAGAATATATCGATTTTTTGACACACTTTCATTAAAAACTCTTACGGATTGTCTATAAGCATTGTCTAACTGAGACCGGATATCAACACTACCGATTGTAGCATAACTCATGGCACTTTTCATGTGGTCTGCGGATAAAACATGTTTTTTAATTTTGTCTTTTAAATGCTTTAAGTCTTGGACACCGTTTTTACACCATAAAGAGTCATTTGAGAAAATAAGGCAAACAAAACAGTAAAATGCATTACTTACTTCGCACCCACAAATCCAGTCAGACAAATCATACATAGACCTGCGAAAATTGCGGTGAACGTCTTTATTTTTGTCCTTACTAGTCTGCCTAATTTTCAGATCTGGCAGAGGGCGACCACTTTCTTTAAGTTCCAAACGTTTCTCGAAATTCAGTTCATTTTTAATTTTAAGTTCTTTAACTTTTTGCACCACCGACACCGACATAACTTATAAAATAAAAACAAAACTATACTTTAAAAAATAGACAAGAAAATAACGAAGTAATTAGGACTTCCACTACGAACTTTCAAAAACTTAGCAAAACATAGGTACCTAACCTACTTCATAAATTCATAACAACGCAACAACGGCTAAAATAAAAATACGGATCCAGCTCTGAAACGAAGTTTATTAGTCCACGAAATACTCCAGGATTTTCCGACGATTCTGTCTCGTCATGTCCACGTAAAGCGAGCTCAAATGCCCCACAAAACTTTACACAGTCTATTATTTTATTAAGAATATATCGATTTTTTGACACACTTTCATTAAAAACTCTTACGGATTGTCTATAAGCATTGTCTAACTGAGACCGGATATCAACACTACCGATTGTAGCATAACTCATGGCACTTTTCATGTGGTCTGCGGATAAAACATGTTTTTTAATTTTGTCTTTTAAATGCTTTAAGTCTTGGACACCGTTTTTACACCATAAAGAGTCATTTGAGAAAATAAGGCAAACAAAACAGTAAAATGCATTACTTACTTCGCACCCACAAATCCAGTCAGACAAATCATACATAGACCTGCGAAAATTGCGGTGAACGTCTTTATTTTTGTCCTTACTAGTCTGCCTAATTTTCAGATCTGGCAGAGGGCGACCACTTTCTTTAAGTTCCAAACGTTTCTCGAAATTCAGTTCATTTTTAATTTTAAGTTCTTTAACTTTTTGCACCACCGACACCGACATAACTTATAAAATAAAAACAAAACTATACTTTAAAAAATAGACAAGAAAATAACGAAGTAATTAGGACTTCCACTACGAACTTTCAAAAACTTAGCAAAACATAGGTACCTAACCTACTTCATAAATTCATAACAACGCAACAACGGCTAAAATAAAAATAGAATAAATTAAAATATTGCGCGACCTACGTCTAGAATGCCATCTCTTTTCCAAGCGTAATAAATAATTGCAATAATGATGAGACAACATACGTATTATTTAATGCTTTGCAAACCCGGCTGATGACCCAACACCCACCCAACAGCTGTTCTCTTCAGTAGGGCTGCTTTTTCATAATCGCCATATCGCCAGAGATCGGCTGAATCCGTACGCATATTAACGCATTGAGGTCATTTTACGGACTAGCCGGATTTAAAATTTCGCTGCATACTTGATCTACAGGGGGCGTTCAAAATTTTTTAGGAAGTACAGTCAGTCATATAGTGAATTCTAATTTTAAAAGTAGTTTTTAAAGTAGATTGTAGATTATTTTTTATTTGGTTAATAGGGATTGGGAGGTCATTGACCTAATGACCTAATAGAGAAGCCGCCACTGCTTATTTAGGTATATAATCTGGGCCAACTCAAGCTGCAGGCATCGGAGCCTACCGCCCGGTCAACTCATCAATGGGTGACTATCCTTGACCATCGTCAAGTGCCGCACCCACTCTTCAGCTCAACAATAGGTGACAAGCCTTGACCATCGTCAAGTGACGCACCTGTCAGTCCGTTAACGAGCCTACGCCGAAACACGCCCGACATGCTGGTTTTCCTATTAGGGTGAAAATCAAGAAGATACAATAGACGACCATTTTATAGACTCCAGACTTTCCTTTCTCGACCGCTACGACCCCCACGAAGAGAAACTTCGTGACATGGTGGAGGCGCCGTCGTCGACATCCCAGGCCGTCTAATCTCCATATTAGACGCCACTACTAAGTCATTTGTTTGTCAGACCAGTGCCAACTAAGAAGCAGAAGCAATCCATCCAGCCAGGCCGTACCTACCGGACAAAAGACAACGCCAAGCAGCAGAGGCAAGCCAACTGGGAAACAGTGAATCCGTCAGCCAGGTGCCTCATTCGCCTTCGCCATTGTCAAGAAAACCGGTACAAGCGAGAAACAGCCAAACAGCGGAAACAAGCAAACACCACCATCACAGGACGCCATTCCGCCAACGACCAAAGATGACCAACAGCCACAGGCCATCTTCATCCTACAACATCACAGGTCCTCGGTTAAGCAGCAGCACCCCAACACACAAAGCAACGTAGCAGCTACACCACCATCAACCAGCCGCCTACCTACAAAAGGGAAATAAGCAGGACGCACTTACGGCACTATGTCCCTAAACTACAAAACCATCACGGCAATAAGACTGGAAACTGGAGCAGAACATAACTAATAAAAATTGTGGAGAAAGACTTTTTGCTTTTATTTTTTCTAAATTATTTTAATGATATTTTTTATTGTGTTTATTTTTGTTCGACATATTTGAAAATGTTAATACACAGTTTTCACATTTAAACCGAACACCTTCGTGGATATTAAAATGTACTTTCAGATCTGCACGACATATAAATTGTTTGTCACATTTAGGACAAGAATGCAGCCTCTCCTTGTTGTAGACAAAACGCATATGTTTCTGAAGGTCTTATGAAGTTTTGAAAACCTTCTGGCAAGTTGGACATTCCATATCCATGATTTTACATGTTTTGCTGTGAAATCGAAGTCGAAATGCAGCTTTGAAATTGCTACCGCAAATGCTGCATAAATGCTTAAACAAAGAATAAATAAATAGAAGGCAACCATTTAGTTTTATAAATACATTTCATGGTTTACATTATCTTACATAAACATTTAAATCTTTAAAATCAGCACAAGAGAGAAAGCCTAGGTACTGGTAGGTATGTATTCTTTTAACCAAAGTTAACAGAAATAAATAGGTTTATAAATATAATGCACTTCTTGTTACCTACATTTTGTTTATTTATACTTTTTGTCTATTGGCAAAATATTGTAAATATTATTATTTCTTGTTAATTGAAACAAAATTTACTTATTATATATATTTTTTAAATCCATATATACACTTAACCATATATTAAAAAAATAATCGTTTATCAAAAATTACTCTCTGTTAAATTTAATCCTAGTTATTATATTATACCTACATAATGTTTTATTATTGTATTCATTTCCCTGCTCACATATGAAGGTAAATTTATTTTAAGATTCTAATAATGGGATTTAAATAAACTATTTAAAGTATGATAGTTTACATGTATTGTACCTATAGCTTGGAAATAAAGTTTACTTGAAAATGTCATAATATGGGGTATTAAAACAATGACAATGAAAACAACTGGGAGACTACATCTAAATATTTTCATTGACTAAATTTAAAACTTAGTAAACATGACTGTTCAAGTTAAAATAAAAAATAATTAACATCCTTTTACCCAGAATCCATTCACCTTTCCTACAATAACCCAATCACCACTTTTTATATTTTTTAACAACCTTAAACCATAACTTAGTTTATTATGCGAAAAACACCAAAATAATGACAAGTAATTACCTTTTTCAGAATTTTTACTTTTTTACCTATGAAATAAAAAAAAAACTATTAGTGTGCTGAGCTTACAAAATTTTTTTTTAAATATTTTATATTAGTAAAATGCTTACTTACTTGATTTTTATTATCCACATTGGTTCTATTAGTGGCAGAGTATTCTTCACTAAGGACAATGTACTTCTAAAAACAAAATAATAAACATAAAGAACTAGAATTTATATAGCCTAAATAATTGCTCGATAAAGTAGTAGACTGGTAGTTGATACAATATATTAAATTAATATAACCAATAACTATTTACATTCTTCTCCATTGCTTCTAAAGCCTGCCATGCTTTAGCTGCTTTCACAGATTTTTCACTGAAAGTTAGCGACTTGTTCTCAGCTTTCTAAAATACAAAACATTCTTTAAATATAACACTAAAGAACGTCAGATATATTATCCACTTACCTGTGAAAAATCGGAAAAGAAAAGGGCATAACAGTTTTTTCTCTTCGCGTCCATAACAGCTAATAATGTTATTAAAAAACCGGAAATGCAACTATTTATTAAACTAAAACAATGATAATCAACAAACAGAAACAATAATAACGCAAGTAACTTATAGTATCACACTATCGGCGAACGGAGGAACAAGAACCGGTGCCCATAAAGGGCTCCCTCGTTGGTGGCAAATACTAGTGCTTTGTTACTTGGTAAATTAGGCCTGGAAGTGTAAGTATTATTCGAATTTCTTTTACCTTGGGCAGCTATGGTGAAACGTTCGTTAACAATGTCAGTCGATGGCTTAGAGTGCAAACCGTCTAACTCCACTTTTTATGAAAATGTCGATTTTTGTGCAAATAGTTAGCTTAATGTTAGATCTATGGATACCCAAACCAGATTACTCCAAATAATTATGGTTTCTTTTAAAAAACCACCGCACGTAAAGCGCCTAACTCCATGACCTACAATTATGAATACGGCTGCATACGACAAAACATCTAACTCCACCATTTCGCGCCATTTTACCATAAAATAAAAATGGAGTAAGCTGTTTTTCAGTTATATATTATGCATTTTGTAGAAGTCAGAATCGTTTTTTTGCCCTTCTGTAAAATTTCTACTTTTGGAGTTAGACCGTTTGCACTCTAAGCCATCGCAGTGCTTGTTAACTCATTACCATCGCTTACTACCACATCTTTTGAATCTGGTGTATTTGATTGTTTGTTTTTCCCGGCGCTAGAAATAGTAGTCCAAGCATCTCTCTCAAAAAGAGTTTCATTCAAAAAGCATACTGTTAGCTTAAAGTGCAAATATTCCTCATTTTTAGGAATCAACATATAAAACACTAGAACCCTCTCATTGTGAATATGCTTAAATAATAACTAATTCCAATTTTTATTGTAGAAAAAATGTTCCTTTAATAGTTTAGCATAGACTTCCTTTATTCCCGGTTGTGTATGTACATAAAAAGTATTTTTAACCAGCACTACGAATAACACAAAGTTTGAGCCTAAAGAATATATAGATCGCGTTATGCACAACTTGACTAAACGCCAAATTTCCATTTCTTACAAAACGCAATTAAGTTTGTCTTTTTTTATAAAATCCATTTTTAATTATGTAAAACTAGTTTTTTGAATATCGGTTAAAAATACTTGTAGGAAAGTAAAAATTTAACAATTAACACAAAATAATAAATAGAACAGATTTTATTACAAAAGAAAACGGCTTGGTTATGTAATGCTTTTTATCAATTACCCACATTTTAGTTTTGCATAATGTGACTATGCGTCAAAATGTGTATACAGTGTGGCCCAAATCGGGCCTACATGTTTGGGGATCTTGGAAACTATAGAAGATAGAGAAACGGTTAAATGGGGAAAGTTTTGCGCAATTATATTTCTAACTGAAAACCGTTTAGTACGCGGCCCTATCTTTCTTGGTTTTTAAGATATTTTTAAAAAACCAAAAAGATGCATTTTCGAAAATATGCTGTAGCTTTCTTATTATTCACTATTTTGACAATCTGTAAAAACATTTTTAAAGCAACTTTTTAAGTAGATTTCAGATCTGCAATTTAATTTTGAACACGACGTTTTCAGTTACTTTATAGCATCATCAGGTTAATTTTTTCTTATGGGCGCCATATTGTATTTTATACTTAAAAGGTAGCTTATGACGTCAGCTTTTCAACGATGTATTATTTGTTGGAAAATAAATTGAATTAACTTGAAAAATTAAAAAAAAAAAATTTCGCATCACCTCAAATTTGAGAAGAACACATTAGGCAGGGTTAAATTTGTTTAAAATATCATAATATTATAATACATTATTTTATTTTTTCCTTATGGTTAAAAATTTCATATTAACATTTCAAATAAAGAAAACTAAAAACGCAATGAATAATAATTATTGTTTTGAAAAGAAAATAAGAAAAAATATCTAACTTACTATACTTATTCGAACTGTTGGCCGTTTCTATTAATACATTTTTGACACTTTTTTAACACAGTATTGATGACCCTGCGAAGCGTGTTGCCATTTATGCTGGTAAACACATTCCTCGCTCTCTCTTCTAATTCTTGTACAGATTCCGGGGGTTCAAACTCATATACTTCATTTTTTACATAACCCCATAAATAAAAATCTAGAGGAGTTTTATCAGGGGATCTAGCAGGCCAATTAACTGGTCCGCCGTTAGAAATTAATTTATCATCAAATATCTGTCTTAAGAGAGGTTGAACTTCGCGAACATTATGTGCGGGACAACCGTCTTGTTGAAACCAAATATTATTCAATTGATCTTAAGGAACTCTTGCTCTAATTGCCGGTAATATTTGATCTTCTAACAGCTCCAAGTATCTTTGGCCATTCAACGTATGATTATAAAAGAATGGTAGGTACTATAAGTCGGTTGTCTAAAATGTAAGGAGAAATGTAAAGCTGGGTTACTTAATACCTGCTATGTATTTAGCAAGCTAGATGACATTACTTACCATACATACCACACCATACACTAAAACCAAATCGGGTTTGTAGTCTTCGTTGAGCCAATTGGTGAGGGTTTTCTGTTGCCCAAAAATGATGGTTATGTCTATTAAATACCCCGCAGTTGGTAAAATGTGATTCATCGGTCCAAATTACAAGACGACTGAAATCATGATTTTGTTCGCATTGGTTCACATACCAATTTGAAAACTGCATTCTTCTTGGATAATCCGTTTCTCGTAAACTTTGAACTATAGTTGGCTTGTACGGTCGATATTTACTTTCCTTAAGGACTCTTTGTATGGTACTTCGCGAGGTTGGTAAGTCTCTTGCCGACGCTCTTGTAGATGATGTCGGAGCGGCATTAAAATAAGCTCTAACATTTTCGTCACGCTCGTTATTACCTGCTTTTTCGTAACTCTTGGGCCGCGGTTCTTCAAAACTTCCATGGTTTCTCAGGTTCATAACAATTTTTGGAAAAGTCCGACACTTGGCTGCGGTCTTTCAGAAAATTTTTCAAAATGCCTTTCTAATGCAAGGTTTGCATTTCTGTTGCAATGAATGTAACATTCTAGCAAATCAAATTTTTCTTCGTGAAAAAACGCAATGCCATTTTCTTTTAAATTCAGAATACACAAATAAATCGTTATTGTTAGATAATAATAATAAAAACTAGTATACTTTTACTCGTTTTGACAAGTAATATTTTTGTTTCATTTTCAAACGGTAGTGGTTGGTCATAGGCTACTGGATTTTATTTTTGATTCATAGGTTATTGTAATATTGTTGATTGAAACAATGCAAGCAGTGTTTTGTGAATACTACAAAATGTAAACCTTTTAATTGGTATTCAATTTTGGGAGTTATAGTGCAGTTGTCAAATATTACGTGTTGCGAAAATTAATTTTCTTTATTTTTTAAGTAAATTTCATTTATTTTCCAACAAATAAGACATCGTTGAAAAGCTGACGTCATAAGCCAACTTTTAAGTATAAAATACAATATGGCGCCCATAAGAAAAAATGAACCTGATGATGCTATAAAGTAACTGAAACGTCGTGTTCAAAATTAAATTGCAGATCTGAAATCTACTTAAAAAGTAGCTTTAAAAATGTTTTTACAGATTGTCAAAATAGTGAATAATAAGAAAGCTACAGCATATTTTCGCAAATGCATCTTTTTGGTTTTTTAAAAATATCTTAAAAACCAAAAAAGATAGGGCCGCGTACTAAACGGTTTTCAGTTAGAAATATAATTGCGCAAAACTTTCCCCATTTAACCGTTTCTCTATCTTCTATAGTTTCCAAGATCCCCATACATTTAGGCCCAATTTAGATTTGCTGGTATAATAATAGCTATCGTCTTTTATATAACAAGTATGTTATGCTTAAGGAAAATTTTGACACAGGGTCTGTCATACTGTCATCTGATTATAACAACATAACCTTTTACCTTATTTCTTGGTCAAAAAATCGCTGTATTTTTTTAAAATGAGAGTATAAAAAAAATTAAAAACAATCGCTTTAGCCACAATAATATGTGCTAGTATAGGAGAAATAACACATAAACTAAATGGTACGTACAACCCGCCGTCGCCGCCGCTATGCTGTGAGACCTATGAATCGAAAAAGAGATAAAGAATTGTTTTTTGCAACATTAATAAAGGATATGCTATATAAAGAGGAAGATATGAGCAATTTTTCAAATATACTCGGATGAGTCCTGCTAAATTTAATTATTTGCTGTCCTTGGTGAAACCATACTTACAAAAACCAAAAAATCGAAGACCTATATCACCAGCTCAAAGGCTGATTATAACCTTATAGTAAGTTGAATTTATTTCATATTTATATAGCAGCAACAATATAAAAGTTTACTTTTAGCTATCTCGCTGAAGGCTGCAGCATGCAAGAACTGGCGTAGGGTTACAGAGTGGGAAAAACAACTGTCCACAAAATTATTCGAGAAAACTGCATGGTTTTGTGGAATGTATTAATGCCTTTATACAGCGTGTAACAGAAGTATGGAACGCTTTAAATATCTTTAATACCGTTTGTCCGATTTAGATAAAATTCGGTATTCGTATATAAGAGGTTATCGCCGAGCTGCTATACTATATTCATTTTAGCTATTCAGAAGACCAAAACAAACACATTAAGGACCTTGTAACAGTACAAGTTAATATTTACATATATAATAGCAGTATACTAATGAATAAAAAAAAAGTTATAGTTTAAACAAACACAATAATAAAAAGTAAAACCTGCTGTGTGGGGAGTTATACCAAACATATTTTAATCGGAATCTGAGCTCGATGAACTGTTGTTTCCAACATTTATAATAAGAGGCTCTACATGAGCCTCTATAATATTGTCCAATTCCCACATTCGTGATTCTACTTTGTCCTGCACATGGCTAATACATTTTTTCCATTTATTTTCTGTTATCTGTAACACAGCTTCATGAAAAATTGTTTTCATATCTGCAAACTTAAAATTTGTATTTTTTTGGGCAACATAATTTTTAATATCAGCCCAAATTAGCTCAATTGGATTGAGTTCACAATGGTAAGGGGGCAATCTAAGAACAATTTTATTTTGACTTTTTGCCATTTCGTCAATAATATATTTGTTAAACCTTTTTTTATTTTGATTTACGATTGCTAAAAGTTCAACTTTTAGCATTGCGTCGTCAAATTCAATACTTTTTGATCTCAGCCAGTCCTGAATATCAGCTTTTTTGAAAGCGGTTGTAGGTATTTTTTCTAATTTTCCGCTGTGGTATGATGCATTATCTAATACAATAACCGAATTAGGCTCCAACTTAGGTAAAATATTTCTAAACCAATTTTCAAAAGATTGACCATCCATTTCTTCATGGTAGTCTCCGGTTTTTTTGGATTCAAAGGCCCACAAACTATCGGGAAGAAATCCATGGTTACTGCCAATATGGCATATTATAAGTCTTTTCCCTTTACCTAAAATAATAAACTAATATAATGTACCCTCATAGCACAAATAAATATTTCGCTTAGAAATGTAATAATTTATACAATGTCATAAAATTTAATTACAATATACTTGAACTCGAGACATTCGAATCCAAATCTAACAAAAAAAAATGGAACTAACTATTATTAAAACTTTCATTACAATTGTGATAGTATATTTTACATAGTCAGATTTTTTTTATTTACTTTTAGTCTCCATGTGCGTATTGTAAATTTATGTTCCGGAATTATCGTTAATTAGTATAAAAACTATAAATAGTTCATATATAATGTACCTAATTATTACCTGAGGGATTTTTTAATCCAGTCGAAAGTCCATCAAGAAATGCTTGTCGTGATGATGTAACTGACGTATCTACCCAAATTTTTGATTTTGTGTGGCCAGCATTAATCCAAGTTTCGTCAATATAATAAATTTGTCTGCCCGCGTTTCTATAAGCTTTAATATTTCTTAAGTAATCTCTTCTCCAGAGTACTATTTCATCTCTTTCCAATAATAAACTATTTCTTCCACGTCCTTGAAACTTAAAATTTAGTTTTTTCAATAGCTTAGCAAAAGTAGTTCTTCTGAAACTCGGTAAATCTGGATCATCGTTGACGTCCCTCAAAACTTTATCTATTGTAGGTAGTTCATTTCGAAAGAAAAATTGATGTACTTTACGTCTTATCGCATGTTTATCAGCATCGTCCAGCAAATCTATGGTGCTTTTACGATTTCTTTTCGGCATTGGTGGACGGAATGAACGAGTTATGTTATATTCTCTCATTACATTATAAACGCTGCGACTAGACACACCTACTTTATTTGCAAGTCTTACAGCAATTTCATCTTTCCCTAATGCAGGGTGCTCTGTTAATTCGCATTTATAAATATTTAAAATAATCTCCTTAGTGTTAACATCAAGATGTGTTTTTTTAGATCTCTTTTTAGGAGGTCTTAATGTAGCTACATCCATCGGTTCGTCAGCCGTGTCCGTACTAGACATTTTAAAAAGTTTTTGTATTAACAACCTCGTACAAACAACAACAAAATTCAAATTACTTGCAAGAAATCAAAACGAAAATTAAAACGGCAATGTCACAAACTAATAATACACAAGTATCTCAAAACACAAATTATGCACGATTAGACTCATTAAAACAAATACCCAACTGCACGCCAACCCTGTAAGAAATGCAGCACGCCGGTCTACGAAGTTTTATTGTCGATTGACCAATTGCAACACGTTTCTGTACCCAGCTCGTGGCGATCACGCGCTATGATTTGTTTACTATTATGAATTGGTAAAATGAATATAGTATAGTGATATTTGCAATGTTGCCAAATTTACAGTTTTCTTGCAATTTAAAGTATTTTTTTTAAATGGAACACCCTATATATTATTCAAAAAAATGATTCCGCAACAAATTCTAAACAACTTTAGTATAAGTTTCTTAATGTCTGAATCTAGCCATTTTTTTAAAATTGTGGTTTAAGTATTATAAGAACTTCTTATCAAAGATAGACTGATAGAGATATAAGTAGGCCTTGGAAATTTGTGACACAATTAAATTCTGACAGCGACATTGACAAACCTTTTGTAAGGTATTTGTGCTTCATAATTTATCAGTTTTAATAATTTTATTCTTAAAATGGATTTACTAACGGAAACACTGCGAATAGAAATATTAATGATATTGGGTTACGGGGATCGAAGGCGAACGCAGCAGAAGGTTGCTGAGATTTTTAATGATAAGTATCCCAACCGAAATCCAATAGCACGGTCCACCATAAGCAATATTTTAAAGAAATATAACGAAACTGGCCATGTAAAAGACATTTCAAGATCTGGGCGTCCAAAAACTGCTACAAGCTGAGATAAAGCTTAAGATATTTTACTTAGCATACAGGAAAATCCACACCTCTCTACTCGAATTATTGGCCTCGATTACAACACATCGCACATGTTGGTAGATCGCGTATTAAAGTGTGAGAAGTTCCACCGATACAAAATTCACCTGGTCCACGGATGACTTTGACAGACGTTTAGAATTCAGTGAACAAATGATGGATTTGTGTAATGCTAATCCAAATTTTATTAATAAAATAATGTTTTCCGATGAGTCCACGTCTTAATGGAAATGTTAACCGGCATAATATTCGTTATTGGTCCAAAGAAAATCCTCATTCGATTCGAGAACAGCACACCCAATTTCCGCAAAAAATTAATGTTTGGGCAGGTATTATAGGACAAAGGATAATTGGTCCATTGTTTATGCATTATAATTTAAATGGCGATAGATATTTGCAGCTCTTAAGAAATGATACTGTTCCTGCTTTTGCGATCCTATTTCCAAATCCTCGTAAGTTAGTTTCATTAAAGTAAATTAAAACTAATTATCAATCAAACAAAATTGTAGGCAACGTTGCGTTATTAAATAACGATGTATGGCTGCAACAAGACGGTGCACCACCACCACATTACGCCAGACAAGTACGGGAGTATTTAAATGAAGTATTTTTTGAAAGATGGATAGGGAGACGGGGTACAATTGAGTGGCCAGCTCGGTCACCAGATCTGACTCCACTCGATTATTTCTTGTGGGGACATTTAAAAAATGTGGTCTACAAGACAAAGCCACATTATATAGAAGACCTAAAACAAAGAATTGAAGTTGAGTGCCGACGAATCGAAGAAACAGATATTCTTTCTAATGTTTTAAATACTTTTCCGCAATATTTAGCATATTGTCAAGACGTAAATGGAAGGACTTTAAACATCTAATTTAATTTATTTATTCTGTAATAAGTAAGTTTAAACAATAATTACCTTACAATAATGTTTCAATAAATTCTCAATTTTCGAGCTCGAATATTAAAAGAATGGCTAGATTTAGAGAATAAGAAACTTATACAAAAGTTGTTTGTTTAATTAAAAAAAAAAATTAAGTTTCTTGAAAACTGAAAATTTGGCAACATTGCAAATAACACTAGCAGCTCCGCGATAACCTCTTATATACGGATACCGAATTTTAGCTAAATCGGACAAACGGTATTAAAGATATTTAAAGCGTTCCATACCTCTGTTACACGCTGTATATGCCAGCTTCAACAACCGAAAGGTGGCTACAAGTAGCAGAAGAATTTAACAAAAGATGGAACATGCCTGCAAGCATGTAAAGATAAAAGCTCCAAAAAAATCAGGAAGTAAATTTTTTAATTATAAAAAAAAGTTTTAGCCTCGTCCTAATGGCATCATGTGATTCTTATTATCGTTTGTCCTTGGTAGACATCGGTGCAGAAGGATCAAATCATGACTCTGCTGTTTTGAAAAATAGCAGTTTTGGAAAAGCATTATTAAACAACATATTAGGTTTACCACAAGCACAAAATCTTCCAAAAACTAATATTAAAATGAATTATTTCATGGTAGGTGATGCAGCCTTTCGTCTACAAACAAACTTCATTTGTTATTCAACAAATAATACATCGTTGAAAAGCTGACGTCATAAGCTACCTTTAAGGTATAAAATACAATATGGCGCCCATAAGAAAAAATTAACCTGATGATGCTATAAAGTAACTGAAACGTCGTGTTCAAAATTAAATTGCAGATCTGAAATCTACTTAAAAAGTAGCTTTAAAAATGTCAAATGTCAATGTCAAACAGATTGTCAAAATAGTGAATAATAAGAAAGCTACAGCATATTTTCGCAAATGCATCTTTTTGGTTTTTTAAAAATATCTTAAAAACCAAAAAAGATAGGGCCGCGTACTAAACGGTTTTCAGTTAGAAATATAATTGCGCAAAACTTTCCCCATTTAACCGTTTCTCTATTTTCTATAGTTTCCAAGATCCCCATACATTTAGGCCCAATTTGGGCCACACTGTATATGGTCAGTTTATGCAAAACTCTTAATTTAGATTTGCTGGTATAATAATAGCTATCGTCTTTTATGTAACAAGTATGTTATGCTTTAGGAAAATTTTGACACAGGGTCTGTCATACTGTCATCTGATTATAACAACATAACCTTTTACCTTATTTCTTGGTCAAAAAATCGCTGTATTTTTTTAAAATGAGAGTATAAAAAAAATAAAAACAATCGCTTTAGCCACAATAATATGTGCTAGTATAGCAGAAATAACACATAAATTATATGGTACATACAACCCGCCGTCGCCGCCGCTATGCTGTGAGACCTATGAATCGAAAAAGAGATAAAGAATTGTTTTTTGCAACATTAATAAAGGATATGCTATATAAAGAGGAAGATAATGAGCATATTAGGTTTACCACAAGCACAACATCTTCCAAAAACTAATATTAAAATGAATTATTTCATGGTAGGTGATGCAGCCTTTCCTCTACATACAAACATCACGAGGCCCTATCCGGGAAGTAACTTAGGGGATTTGAAAAATACTTTTAATTACCGTCTGTCCCGGGCAAGACGTTGTATAGAAAATACCTTTAGGATTTTAAGTGCTCGTTGACTTATATTGGGAAGAACCATTAATGGAAAGATAGACACTTGTGAAAAAATTATACAAGCTACAACTGTATTACATAACTTCCTCCAAAGTAGTGAATTAGATACGTCCGTTACGCAGGTTTTGCCCAACGGGATTTTCGGATTATTTTGACAGGGATGGAAATCTAAATCCTGGATATTGGAGAACTGAGAACATTAAATTAAGATCAGTTAGACGGTTGGGTTCAAATCATCCACAAAGATCAGTTGTAGCTATGAGAGATATTTTGGCACAATATTTTGTGGCAAAAGAAGGATGGGTACCATGGCTAGAGGATAAAATTTATCGAGGAGGAGCCCCAGATTTATTATAAGTTTATTACTATTATGGTATTATGTCTTATAGAATGATATTTTTTTATCTTTTTACTTTAATTTAATGTTTGTTTATGATTTCTTTTATCATATTATGTAATAAAAACAACTTCAAAGCCTATTGCCAAGTAGATTTTCACACAATATATTCAGTAACAAAAAAAAAACTTAAGTTCAAAATAGTTTTATTTCTTCCCCATTAAGGCGCAAGCAAACAATAATTTAATGCCATCTTATCTTAAAAATCACTTAATCCCAAGATCTGAAAATCATTCTTACAACTTACAATATCCGCTCTAAAAATAATTTTGATATTCCTTTTAAGCGAAACTCTTTTATGCAAAAACATGTGTTTGGAAACGGCCTGCTACTTTTTAATGCCCTTCCTTCCTACTGAGCTTATTAAAAACTTACAAGGTATTTCTTAATAAGATCAGGATATACCATTTAAAGACGGTTTGAATTGAATTGGTTTCTCGAAAACTGCTTGTTATTTTCTGGGAGTAGGAACAATTAACAAAATAGATCTGTATAAAAATGTTTATTAAATAATAATATTTGTATAAAAAAAAAGTTCTAAAATAAAATATAAATATAGGGAAAAGAAAAGCATAAAGTCTTTCTCCACAATTTTAATTCAATAGCTAGGCTAGAATCGACATGTTTCGAGTGTAAAAATACTCATCAAGCAAAAATAATGAACAGCTGATGTTGTTAGCAAAAGAGAAAATATGATAAAATTAAAGGTGGAACTAATCCATAATGGAGCTTTCAATGGCACGCATGGGGAGTGAAAAACTTTTGCAGTTAAAAGGCGGAAAATATATAAGCACGAAGAAAGGTCAGGGACCAGTAAAAAGCCACTGTGGGCGGGAAATGAAGAGAAAAAACAGGACATATCAAATGAAGGACTTTATAGAAATCAGTTCTAGTGTGTGTGATAAAAACATTTTAGTTTGATTCAACTATGTCGAAGAGGTGTGAAAGATGTTAGATATGAGGTGGAGAGAAAGAAAAAAGGTGTTTTTTATATTAAAGTAGTGTAGATGCTTTCTGTAAAAGATAAAGAAAAAAGGGATGTAATGAATGAGATGTAATAAAATAAGTTAGATTAGCTTACCATTTAGCTTGACGTAAAATGCTGTTGGGGCACCAAGCTTATTACGGCCCAGTTACCCCAGCAGGAGTCAAAACTGACACATATGGTTTAGAATAGAAATAAAAAGTTTACGACATTTTCAGAGAAAATTTTTTGATAATTTTTAAAAAACTGTTTAAAAAAAATTTTATTCGTTTTTCATGAACATCTTAAAAAGAAGTTCGCTGCGACCAGCACGTGTCTAACCCAAACGGGAAATGAACTTGAACTTGACATTGAAAGGGGGGGAACAAGTGACATATATTTCAGCGGGCAAATTAAAGTGTTTCAGCATGCTAATAAATTTCACCTGAATTAATAAAAAGGTATCGAGGGAAAGCTCAATTAAGGTTCACAATAAATACTAAAATAGTCAGAAACAATATTTACATAACTGAAAAGGTTTTAATACATTTAAAAAGGTGTTGTTCAAAGGGTTAAAGAATATGTGTCCTAAAAATTAGTTTATAGCGACCCCCATTGGTAGGTTAATAATTGAAAGATGTAACTCAGCACTTCGATAAAACAGAAAATAACTATCTCAGAGCCACCCATATGTCGGTAAAATAGTATTAATAATGTAAAAATCAGTGGTCGTGATACGGTACAGACCAGACAACACCACGATCACCCCAATGTGCTGGTAGACCGCTCACAAGGAACCAAGCTAATAAGAACAAGACAAGAAAATAATGTAAAAATGTTGGGTTAGGAGAAACGCTGAAAGGTAATTAGTCATGGATGTCCCCAAAACAGATTAATCGCTGAAAAATAATTAAAATAAGTTAGAATGAAGAATAAAAGGCCGAAGCAGGGTAAATAGAATAAGAGAAGAGGCAGTCAAGTTGTGAAAAATTGAGGGAATTAAAAAAGCTTGTAGAACTATGTTGAATTTGGTCATTAAGACAGATTACATTTAGGTTATTTAGGGTTTTGTCAATTTCGAGGATCTCGAGAAGGTCCAGTTTATTACCCTTATTGTAAAGATGTAGATATTTGGTGTGGGAATCTGGTACAAAGTTGTGTTTACTCGAGTAGATGTGTCTGGAAAAATTAGATTTAATTTTAGAGGGTGAGAGATTCTGATTATAGACCTTTTCTAATTCCCTGCAGTGTTCCTTGACCCTAGTAGAGAACCTACGACCTGTCTGACCGATATAAACAGCTGAGTATCCCTACGTAGAACAGGATATGCTGTATACCCCCGACCTATCAGAGATAGGAACACGGTCTTTCGAATTACCCAGAAACTTCTTTAGAGAATGCTCTGTTTTGAACGCAATGTCAATATTAAAAGAGTTAAAGATTTTCTTAAGTTTGTATGAAATTGGACCCCAGAATGGTAATGAGAAATATTTTTTTGGGGTTATGTCTTTATAGAGGAGATTTTTGTTTAGGGATTTGTTTAAATGTTTATAATATATTTTGTTGATAAGGTTTAGAGGGTAGCCGTTATTAGTACCTATTTGTCTGATTAGATTTAGTTCAGTTTTAAATTCTTTGTCTTCAAGAGGGATAGCAAAAAGTCTAGAAAAGAATGAGTGGAAGGCAGCAAATTTTTGATTTTCCGGATGATTAGAGTGATATGGAATAATATAATCTGTACTGGTTGGTTTGTGGTAGATCGAAAATGAAATTATATTGTTCTTTTTGGTTAATTTTAGATCTAAAAAAGCGATAGAGTTGTCCACTTCTATTTCCGATATTGTTTCTGACTATTTTAGTATTTATTGTGAACCTTAATTGACCTTTCCCTCGATACCTTTTTATTAATTCAGGTGAAATTTATTAGCATGCTGAATCACTTTAATTTGACCGCTGAAATACATGTCACTTGTTCCCCCCCTTTCAATGTCAAGTCCAAGTTCATTTCCCGTTTGGGTTAGACACGTGCTGGTCGCAGAGAACTTCTTTTTAAGATGGTCATGAAAAACGAATAAAAATTTTTTTAAACAGTTTTTTTTAAATTATCAAAAAATTTTCTCTGAAAATGTCGTCAACTTTTTATTTCTATTCTAAACCATATGTGTCAGTTTTGACTCCTGCTGGGGTAACTGGGCCGTAACAAGCTTGGTGCCCCAACAGCATTTTACTTCAAGCTAAATGGTAAGCTAATCTAACTTATTTTATTACATCTCATTCATTACATCCCTTTTTTCATTATCTTTTACAGAAAGCATCTACACTACTTTAATATAAAAAACACATTTTTTCTTTCTCTCCACCTCATATCTAACATCTTTCACACCTCTTCGACATAGTTGAATCAAACTAAAATGTTTTTATCACACACACTTGAACTGATTTCTACAAAGTCCTTCATTTGATATGTCCTGTTTTTTCTCTTCATTTCCCGCCCACAGTGGCTTTTTACTGGTCCCTGACCTTTCAGCGTGCTGATATATTTTCCGCCTTTTGACTGCAAAAGTTTTTCACTCCCCATGCGTGCCATTGACAGCTCCATTATGGATTAGTTCCACCTTTAATTTTATTATATTTTCTCTTTTGCTAACAACATCAGCTGTTCATTATTTTTGCTTCAATTTCCTGATGATGAGTGTTCTACACTCGAAACATGTCGATTCTAGCCTAGCTATTGAATTAAAATTGTGGAGAAAGACTTTATGCTTTTCTTTTCCCTAAATTATTCAACTCCACTTTGAGTATGGACTACTTCTTGAAAATTAAAATATAAATGTTTTCAGTAGCCAAGTGCTAAATAAATATATTATTATTATTTACCTGGGTCGATCTAAGTCACACAATTTGGTTCGTTCGACTATACCACTTCGCCCTAAGTTGAAAGCAAAAAGTTTCTATGTAAGTACTTTTTCAACTTATGCCGAACTATAGTTGAAGGATCCAAATCGTTCAATTTAGATCGACCCATGTAAATGCACCTTTTCTTATCAACTTTAAACCTATACCTCAATCACATTTTAAAATAGTAACAAACCCGAAAAAATAACAAACCCGAACAAATAAATGTTTGTGAACTAAACAAAAACACTAAAAACTACACCTACAGTTTAAAAAAAAAAACGTTAGACATATAGATTTACAACAAATATAGAAATATCCCAAATGACCTAACTTTCTATAGTTAACTGCAATTATTTATTTTTTAAATCCCACCTCAGCAATAGTAGTTAAAATTTTGGCTTTTAGCCGTAATTTCGTTTCTTCACAGGTTATTTTGCTTAAGCTATCCATTAAGGACAGCGCAAAATAGTAATCTGCTTCAGTCACGTTTGGTGGTTTTGATATTGCTGTCGAATATTCTTTATTTTGTTCAGTTAGAAGAATATTTAAATTTTTAGTTACACTTGTACACGCTTCTACCAAAAGGTCTAATGGCCCATCATTTTTCCGCTTTGTTGCTCTGCTTTGGAACTTTGGCTGAGGTAGAACAATATTGCGATGAACTTTTATAGCTCTCCAGGTCATCATATGTGTTAAGGCTCTTATTATCCTCACTATTATCTTGAGCTCGATCTTCAGGCACTGTGACGGACTGAGACTCATTAATATTAGGCAAGAACACCGTATAGCTCTGCCATATATTACTGTCTGGGCCATCACCTTTTG
Organism: Polydrusus pterygomalis; assembly: GCA_963969555.1. Taxonomy (NCBI): domain Eukaryota; kingdom Metazoa; phylum Arthropoda; class Insecta; order Coleoptera; family Curculionidae; genus Polydrusus; species Polydrusus pterygomalis. The sequence continues at coordinate 119,020,263 of OZ018378.1, read as the reverse complement.
CAGACCTTTTGCTCAATTTTAAATTTAAGTTTCCCTTTGTTCTAAAACAATATTGTCATATGAAAGCTTTAGTAATATAATATTATATTTACTAAAACCAGCTAAAAATCATATAATAGAAATACGGTTATAGTATCAACTTTTTACCTGGTAGTAGTAAATATATTATGACTGTCTAATCAGAAAAAAACTCGCTTTGCAAATTATAAAATATTATTTGTAGGTAAATAGGTTATATTGTTGGAATTTCTTACTTTCTGGATGCAATTACTTTATCTAAAAAACAAGCATTTCATACAATGGCCATTTGCATTTTGTAATGCAGATCCAGAGGATAAGGTTCTAATTATTCGTCTTTCCCTTACATATTTCGTTCTTATGCTTGTCCATAAGTCTTGACAATCTTTAGCTAAAACAGAAAATTATGTGAATCTGGAGAGATACTCCAAAATTTTATAATCTTACCAGAAAGTTCTAATATCGTGGAAATTGATGTCCACGCATTTTCGACCGCCAAACTATCCCTGTATTTCACATCTCTTGTATCCCAAATATGGGTACATTTTTCTACCAGTTCGATAAAGGACCTCTGTACCTCTAACTTATCGTCGTCCATATTTATATTTTTGTGGAAAAATTGAGTAAAAAGTGTAAATAAAAGAACCGTTCAGATAAAATTGTATTCGATCAAAACCTCAAAAATCAACAAAAAATTCCCAGCTTTTTTCTGTCAATGTGCACGTCATCCTTTGCACATGCGCATTTTAAGTTTGACATAAGCTTAGTCGTAAGAATTAAAAATTAGTTAATTTTTCAAGGTTTTTAAGGTTATTTCTTATGCTTAAGTGCTAAATAAATATATTATTATTATTTACCTGGGTCGATCTAAGTCACACAATTTGGTTCGTTCGGCTATACCACTTCGCCCTAAGTTGAAAGCAAAAAGTTTCTATGTAAGTACTTTTTCAACTTATGCCGAACTATAGTTGAAGGATCCAAATCGTTCAATTTAGATCGACCCATGTAAATGCACCTTTACTTATCAACTTTAAACCTATACCTCAAACACATTTTGAAATAGTAACAAACCCGAAAAAATAACAAACCCGAACAAATAAATGTTTGTGAACTAAACAAAAACACTAAAAACTACACTTACAGTCTCCAAAAAAAAAACGTTAGACATATAGATTTACAACAAATATAGAAATATCCCAAATGACCTAACTTTCTATAGTTAACTGCAATTATTTATTTTTTAAATCCCACCTCAGCAATAGTAGTTAAAATTTTGGCTTTTAGCCGTAATTTCGTTTCTTCACAGGTTATTTTGCTTAAGCTATCCATTAAGGACAGCGCAAAATAGTAATCTGCTTCAGTCACGTTTGGTGGTTTTGATATTGCTGTCGAATATTCTTTATTTTGTTCAGTTAGAAGAGTATTTAAATTTTTAGTTACACTTGTACACGCTTCTACCAAAAGGTCTAATGGCCCATCATTTTTCCGCTTTGTTGCTCTGCTTTGGAACTTTGGCTGAGGTAGAACAATATTGCGATGGACTTTTATAGCTCTCCAGGTCATCATATGTGTTAAGGCTCTTATTATCCTCACTATTATCTTGAGCTCGATCTTCAGGCACTGTGACGGACTGAGACTCATTAATATTAGGCAAGATCCCCGTCGTCTAACACCGTATAGCTCTGCAATATATTACTGTCTGGGCCATCACCTTTTGCAGACCTTTTGCTCAATTTTAAATTTAAGTTTCCCTTTGTTCTAAAACAATATTGTCATATGAAAGCTTTAGTAATATAATATTATATTTACTAAAACCAGCTAAAAATCATATAATAGAAATACGGTTATAGTATCAACTTTTTACCTGGTAGTAGTAAATATATTATGACTGTCTAATCAGAAAAAAACTCGCTTTGCAAATTATTAAATACTATTTGTAGGTAAATAGGTTATATTGTTGTTGGAATTTCTTACTTTCTGGATGCAATTACTTTATCTAAAAAACAAGCATTTCATACAATGACCATTTGCATTTATATGATGCAGATCCAGAGGATAAGGTTCTAATTATTCGTCTTTCCCTTACATATTTCGTTCTTATGCTTGTCCATAAGTCTTGACAATCTTTAGCTAAAACAGAAAATTATGTGAATCTGGAGAGATACTCCAAAATTTTATAATCTTACCAGAAAGTTCTAATATCGTGGAAATTGATGTCCACGCATTTTCGACCGCCAAACTATCCTTGTATTTCACATCTCTTGTATCCCAAATATGGGTACATTTTTCTACCAGTTCGATAAAGGACCTCTGTACCTCTAACTTAACGTCGTCCATATTTATATTTTTGTGGAAAAATTGAGTAAAAAGTGTAAATAAAAGAACCGTTCAGATAAAATTGTATTCGATCAAAACCTCAAAAATCAACAAAAAATTCCCAGCTTTTTTCTGTCAATGTGCACGTTATCCTTTGCACATGCGCATTTTAAGTTTGACATAAGCTTAGTCGTAAGAATTAAAAATTAGTTAATTTTTCAAGGTTTTTAAGGTTATTTCTTATGCTTAAGTGCTAAATAAATATATTATTATTTACCTGGGTCGATCTAAGTCACACAATTTGGTTCGTTCGACTATACCACTTCGCCCTAAGTTGAAAGCAAAAAGTTTCTATGTAAGTACTTTTTCAACTTATGCCGAACTATAGTTGAAGGATCCAAATCGTTCAATTTAGATCGACCCATGTAAATGCACCTTTACTTATCAACTTTAAACCTATACCTCAAACACATTTTGAAATAGTAACAAACCCGAAAAAATAACAAACCCGAACAAATAAATGTTTGTGAACTAAACAAAAACCCTAAAAACTACACTGACAGTCTCCAAAAAAAAAACGTTAGACATATAGATTTACAACAAATATAGAAATATCCCAAATGACCTAACTTTCTATAGTTAACTGCAATTATTTATTTTTTAAATCCCACCTCAGCAATAGTAGTTAAAATTTTGGCTTTTAGCCGTAATTTCGTTTCTTCACAGGTTATTTTGCTTAAGCTATCCATTAAGGACAGCGCAAAATAGTAATCTGCTTCAGTCACGTTTGGTGGTTTTGATATTGCTGTCGAATATTCTTTATTTTGTTCAGTTAGAAGAGTATTAAAATTTTTAGTTACACTTGTACACGCTTCTACCAAAAGGTCTAATGGCCCATCATTTTTCCGCTTTGTTGCTCTGCTTTGGAACTTTGGCTAAGGTAGAACAATATTGCGATGGACTTTTATAGCTCTCCAGGTCATATGTGTTAAGGCTCTTATTATCCTCACTATTATCTTGAGCTCGATCTTCAGGCACTGTAACGGACTGAGACTCATTAATATTAGGCATTAGATCCCCGTCGTCTAACACCGTATAGCTCTGCCATATATTACTGTCTGGGCCATCACCTTTTGCAGACCTTTTGCTCAATTTTAAATTTAAGTTTCCCTTTGTTCTAAAACAATATTGTCATATGAAATTATAAAATATTATTTGTAGGTAAATAGGTTATATTGTTGGAATTTCTTACTTTCTGGATGCAATTACTTTATCTAAAAAACAAGCATTTCATACAATGGCCATTTGCATTAATATGATGCAGATCCAGAGGATAAGGTTCTAATTATTCGTCTTTCCCTTACATATTTCGTTCTTATGCTTGTCCATAAGTCTTGACAATCTTTAGCTAAAACAGAAAATTATGTGAATCTGGAGAGATACTCCAAAATTTTATAATCTTACCAGAAAGTTCTAATATCGTGGAAATTGATGTCCACGCATTTTCGACCGCCAAACTATCCCTGTATTTCACATCTCTTGTATCCCAAATATGGGTACATTTTTCTACCAGTATGATCAAGGACCTCTGTACCTCTAACTTATCGTCGTCCATATTTATATTTTTGTGGAAAAATTGAGTAAAAAGTGTAAATAAAAGAACCGTTCAGATAATCAAAACCTCAAAAATCAACAAAAAATTCCCAGCTTTTTTCTGTCAATGTGCACGTCATCCTTTGCACATGCGCATTTTAAGTTTGACATAAGCTTAGTCGTAAGAATTAAAAGTTACTTAATTTTTCAAGGTTTTTAAGGTTATTTCTTATGCTTAAGCCTAAGACTAAAACCTTGCATAAACGTTCTTATGCCCAAGTTGATTACCTAACACTAAGACAAAGCTTATGCTTAAGAAAGTGGTGCATAAACCCAACTTAACTAAATAAAGTCCGTAAAATAAACTTATTTAACAGACAAACCAGACAATAGTTCTTAAGAAAACTGTTACCCACTCCAGTCGCACTGAGGAAAGCAGGAAATATATATATATACATATGTACACAGGCCATAAGCAGCCCGTTTGCTACATTAACGGTATAATGGTCAGCCCGTTTATACGTTGGTCGTCCCACGTTCGGGCTCACCAAGGAAACGCACTGTATACTATCTAAAAAAATAGAGATGGAAAAAAATCACCGTTTCCCGCGTTTTCGGTCGGGACGACATTTTTACTAATAATATATCCAATATACTGTGTTAATTTTATATAATATATATATATATCGGGACCACATAGCCAAAGTGGCTATTTTTCGGAACATTTGGGCAACTTGATGTATCTACCTTATTTTTCTTGGTTGTCGCCAACATTTTGGATTAAAACACATCCATAAAATAGTAGTTTGAATTTGAATACTTAGTAATAGAAGCTTAATTATATTAAAAAGTGACTTATCTTATGAACTAAACTAACAGAACATGAACGTATAACAAAATAATACATAGTAATTATGTAATTACGAAAATAAACAAATAATAAACAAAACTCTACCTAATTTTAAAAATTTGTATTTTGTTTGTCCACTGATCGATTTTAATGCATTTTCATTGCGTAGTAAAAACTTATGGAATTCTAAACAAAAATATTTGAAATTGCATCTGGTGATAATCATGGATTTCAAAGTGCTGACTAACAATTGAGTTTTTTCAGTCGTCCACATAGTATTGACCAAGGAAAACACTCTTTCGAATTCAGCGTTGGTGCCAGGCAAGCATAACGCAAATTCTACCAGCAAAACTAGGTTGGTGAAGGAATTCTTATTTTTTGAACAAAATTGAAAAACTTCAACCCACCTGCTGTTAACGCTCTTTTTCTGAGTTTCCCATTCTTGTAGTTTTTCTTTGGTGATGTACTCCTTAATTACAGAAATTTCGTCAAAAAGCTCATCTTCGTTTATATTTCTTAGCACTACATTCTCTAGGTTTTTCTGAATATCTGCAAATTTAGGAATTTCGGTTAACAACATCCATTCAATAAATTCCAGCTTTTTGGTATGTGGGTTCTCCCATTGTTTTAAGTAAAGCTCGGATGTCTCATAAAATTCAAAAATATGTTTTTCAGTACTATGTTTTCGGTCTGCCAACTCATCGCTTTTTAGCATACTTCTTAAAATAAGAGGGATATATCCTTCTTCTTATCGAGTTTGAATTTTAATCTTCAAATTTTTAATATTTTCAAAGTCTCAATAACTGAAGTTTCGGAACTCTCCATTAACAAAATTGTTTTGTGGAATAATGATGCTGCATTGTGTACAAACAGCGGCCAAAATTCAGTCTCGGGATTTTGAAAACAAAGTTTCAGGAGTTGCGGGCATTTTGGGATTGAAAGGAAGAATGAGAACTTTTTGCCAGATCTCACCGTTTCCTTGTTCCGTATCATCGTTATTATTGTCGGTTTTTAAGGTTAGATCATCATCATTAAACACAGAGGAATGATTGGCTTGCTCAGTCGTTGGATGAGTTTGAGCGCATTCCTTTTTTGACTGGGCCTTAGCTGCTTGACTGCTAGAGTCTGCTTTGGCATTAGTATTCGCATCAGTTACCATAGGTTTGTGAGAACTTATTTGTGCTCTGTGGAAGTCCTCGGTTTTTTCGTCTCTGGACAACGACGATGTTGCCATGTTTTCCTTGCTAGAGACAGGGAGGATTTTTTGGTGTTTTTGATTAACCTCCTTTTCTAGTTTCCATATTTTCTCCATTAGAAGTTCATTATTGACCTTTAACAGATTGTTCTTATCCATGGCTTCCTCCGGCAACATTTTAAGATAATGAATTTTCAATATTGTGTTCTCGGTATGTTGCAGGTTATGAACATAATCATTTCCCGCCTTTTTTTCTTGACAGCATTCCACTTTTGTTTCGTCGATTATTTTTAGGGTTTTTTTTTCGTTTTGCACAACTTTTGTGGTATAATCCATAACAGTTTATGCACACGTACACTGATGCACTTTTTGTTGTACAGCACAGCATTTTCACTGCGTTTTTCTCGACTTTTTCGTCTTCGATCACTTCGATGTCTGACATAATGCAGTGTTGCCAGACTACTAAGACCAAGATGAAATTTAACCAAATCGATGAGTTGTTCGAAAGATGGTCAAAAATCTCTTGCAAGGGGTAAGTGAAGTTCTCCGATGAAGCAGCGTTGTCAGGTCGTCAGAAACTCCTGGGCTTAAAGATGAAATTTAACCAATGGCATTCCATAAGTTATTGGAGAGGGGGTTCAAAATTTCCTGGAAGGGGGAAGTGCAGTTTTCCGATAAGCATTACAAGGTTGTCAGAAATTGACGGTCTTAAATTTAACTGCAAAACTCTTTATAAGAAAATGGACTCGGTGGAGCTGGGGCCGCCGTCTTTGGTTTTTTCGTGGTAGCGCTGCTAGTAGTTGCTGTAACTGTAGCCGGTTTGGCGGTCCTATAACAACATAGGAAGATTATGAAAGCAGAAAGGTTATATAATGCCCAAACCATGACTGGTTTCGATGGTATTCGGTATAAACTAAGTAAATCTAGACATCTCGTTATTTTGTGAAATTTCAGGATTAGCTGAATAATCCAAATTAATGTCGTATTCATTTTGTTCTTGTAATCGGTTCAAATGGCTTTACGTAGAGAAAAGAAGAAAATTATTGTTAAAGTTTTTAACAGGTTGATTTAGTGGTTTATTATAAGCAAGCGAAAAAGGTATGGTAATGTATTTTAATGTCAATGTTTTGTTTTCATAATAATTTATAAGAGCGTTTAAATTTTTATGGGCTTTGGTACCTATAAGTGCGTCAAAATCGTTGTGCCAGTTAATAATTCATAATTTAAAATCTTGGTCAATGCCTAGTTCTTGAAGTAAGGGTATTTTTAAATTTTGGGTTTCTTTATACGTCAGTATTTACAGGCAGTCACCTCAAAAGGTTCAAAAAATATGTTTTTTGGGAATAATTCTGCAATTTTTGGAGTTATAATGGAGTCTGAAGCGCCAGAGTCGATAAGTACTGTCATATGTTTTTGGGGAAGATAGAAGCATGGTAATTCGATTTTTTGTGCTATATTGTTTAGGTTAATTTTTGATTTGAGGCTGGGTTCATAAAATTTTCGTCAGTATTGTCAGCGGTATGTTCAAGGTCCAAATTTTCGGTTGAATAGTTTGGAATTGGTGTGTCGGGTTCTTGTGGGTAATACTGTTCTTTGGGGTAAAAAGCATATGTTGGATCTGGGGCATATTCTAAGGGTTGAATTTCTGAATAGGAGTTGTTATTTAAGGGTTCTTGTACTTCAACATTATAAAGCTCTTGGGACACCCAACTTGCGGGTCCGGTCGATCGAAAGAAGTTTGGGTATCTAGTAGAGGGTTGTCTTTGTTGTTAAATGCGAGAATGTCCTATTGTAGAAGTAGTTATTGGAATAGGCGCCTCTTCCGATGGGCTCTATTTTGTGGGAGAGTAGGTCTGTTTTGTGGAAAAGTAGGTTTGGTTGCCGAAAACTTGGGCATTAGTTGGAAAATGTCTTTGTATTGGTCGTAGTTGTGTAAAGATGGGTTGACTTGGAAAATAAGCTGGTATCGCTGACTGCGGTACTTGTGTGTTAATAAGTCTATTTATTATTCTGTTATTATGATTGCTATTGTGTTGTCTATGCGCAGGATTTTGCAAAGTTGAACAACTGTTCGCGAGGTTGACTTGCGATTTAACCATATTGTAATTGCCAACGTGCGCAAGTGTATCATTAAGTGTGCTAGGGCCTTGTATCATGAGCATCGCCTTTAAGGTTTGAGGCGAATTTGTCAAAATTAAAACTGAAGTACGTTCTATTTGACTTATTAAACTTGCTTTGGAATTATTTTCTGCAACTTCGCACTGTACCTTAGAAATGATCCTTTGTACAAATGGTTTTAACCTATCAACAAATTGTAAACTATTTTCACCTTTATTTATTTTTAAATATTGCAGTTCCTGCATTAGAATGTTATAGGGTCACCGAATTTTTGTCTTAGTGCGTCTCTAATGGAAGGCCAGTTATCTAAATCTGGTCTAGAAATAATAAATTTTGTGCATCATCTACTAGTTTTGACTTAAGGGCAGCTAGGACTACCGTCTTTTGAATTAATAAAATAAAGTGTGTAAAATTCGTTTATAGATGAAATAAAACTTTCTAAATGGTCCTGTTTGCCTGAGAGGGTTGGCAAGAGGGACATATGGAATTTTAAATTTTCCATTATGGTTTCTTTCTTAAAGGTTCAGTTATCAAATAAATTAACTAATTCGTTTTGAATTTCCGGCGTTAAAGTCTTATGTAAAGTTTCTAAATCACTATAAGAATTATTTTGTTTCGTATTCTGGGACACTTAATCCTAAAGCAACCCTATTTCGTAGCAAAATATTTCAGGGCTTCGGTTCTAAAAGAAAAACATAAACAAGAGTAAAAAATAGTTGGAATAAACTACGTGAGACTACTTACTCATCAAATTATGTCCAGGCGACAAGAAGCATATTAAGAGATATTTAAAAAATTTTAAACAAATTTACCTGGTAGTGGTTTCAAATTGAAAAACATTCAAATTGTAAACATTTATCTGAGATGTCCCTCACCACTTTGTGTCCATGTGTCAAATGCAAATATCAGTCAGTCAGGTGTTGTTTACAATTTGAAACAACTACCAGGAAAATTTGTTTAAAATTTTCAAATACCTCTTAAAATGCTTCTTGTCTCCTGGACATAATTTGACGAGTAAGTAGTCTAACGTCGTTTGTTCCAGCTGTTTTTTACTCTTGTTTGTGTTTTTCTTTTAGAACCTAAGCCCTGATGATTGCCTTATAATGGGCCGAAAGCGCTAGGCAATAGCAATTAAAATACGCTGAATACAAATATAATGTTTCATTTGCAAAAATGCAAAGAAAAAAGAAGAGGTTCTGGACTAAGGAGTGGTTTCTTAGAAGAAACTTTGCAAATCATTTACATTAATTTGCTTAAAGAAATAAATGAAAAATTACTTTAGGATGGATGAAAGAACATTTAATATCCTTTTCAATTTAATTAGGCACAAAATAGAAAACCAAAATACCATTATGCGCGGCGCTATCCATTAAGGACAGCGCAAAATAGTAATCTGCTTCAGTCACGTTTGGTGGTTTTGATATTGCTGTCGAATATTCTTTATTTTGTTCAGTTAGAAGAGTATTAAAATTTTTAGTTACACTTGTACACGCTTCTACCAAAAGGTCTAATGGCCCATCATTTTTCCGCTTTGTTGCTCTGCTTTGGAACTTTGGCTAAGGTAGAACAATATTGCGATGGACTTTTATAGCTCTCCAGGTCATATGTGTTAAGGCTCTTATTATCCTCACTATTATCTTGAGCTCGATCTTCAGGCACTGTAACGGACTGAGACTCATTAATATTAGGCATTAGATCCCCGTCGTCTAACACCGTATAGCTCTGCCATATATTACTGTCTGGGCCATCACCTTTTGCAGACCTTTTGCTCAATTTTAAATTTAAGTTTCCCTTTGTTCTAAAACAATATTGTCATATGAAATTATAAAATATTATTTGTAGGTAAATAGGTTATATTGTTGGAATTTCTTACTTTCTGGATGCAATTACTTTATCTAAAAAACAAGCATTTCATACAATGGCCATTTGCATTAATATGATGCAGATCCAGAGGATAAGGTTCTAATTATTCGTCTTTCCCTTACATATTTCGTTCTTATGCTTGTCCATAAGTCTTGACAATCTTTAGCTAAAACAGAAAATTATGTGAATCTGGAGAGATACTCCAAAATTTTATAATCTTACCAGAAAGTTCTAATATCGTGGAAATTGATGTCCACGCATTTTCGACCGCCAAACTATCCCTGTATTTCACATCTCTTGTATCCCAAATATGGGTACATTTTTCTACCAGTATGATCAAGGACCTCTGTACCTCTAACTTATCGTCGTCCATATTTATATTTTTGTGGAAAAATTGAGTAAAAAGTGTAAATAAAAGAACCGTTCAGATAATCAAAACCTCAAAAATCAACAAAAAATTCCCAGCTTTTTTCTGTCAATGTGCACGTCATCCTTTGCACATGCGCATTTTAAGTTTGACATAAGCTTAGTCGTAAGAATTAAAAGTTACTTAATTTTTCAAGGTTTTTAAGGTTATTTCTTATGCTTAAGCCTAAGACTAAAACCTTGCATAAACGTTCTTATGCCCAAGTTGATTACCTAACACTAAGACAAAGCTTATGCTTAAGAAAGTGGTGCATAAACCCAACTTAACTAAATAAAGTCCGTAAAATAAACTTATTTAACAGACAAACCAGACAATAGTTCTTAAGAAAACTGTTACCCACTCCAGTCGCACTGAGGAAAGCAGGAAATATATATATATACATATGTACACAGGCCATAAGCAGCCCGTTTGCTACATTAACGGTATAATGGTCAGCCCGTTTATACGTTGGTCGTCCCACGTTCGGGCTCACCAAGGAAACGCACTGTATACTATCTAAAAAAATAGAGATGGAAAAAAATCACCGTTTCCCGCGTTTTCGGTCGGGACGACATTTTTACTAATAATATATCCAATATACTGTGTTAATTTTATATAATATATATATATATCGGGACCACATAGCCAAAGTGGCTATTTTTCGGAACATTTGGGCAACTTGATGTATCTACCTTATTTTTCTTGGTTGTCGCCAACATTTTGGATTAAAACACATCCATAAAATAGTAGTTTGAATTTGAATACTTAGTAATAGAAGCTTAATTATATTAAAAAGTGACTTATCTTATGAACTAAACTAACAGAACATGAACGTATAACAAAATAATACATAGTAATTATGTAATTACGAAAATAAACAAATAATAAACAAAACTCTACCTAATTTTAAAAATTTGTATTTTGTTTGTCCACTGATCGATTTTAATGCATTTTCATTGCGTAGTAAAAACTTATGGAATTCTAAACAAAAATATTTGAAATTGCATCTGGTGATAATCATGGATTTCAAAGTGCTGACTAACAATTGAGTTTTTTCAGTCGTCCACATAGTATTGACCAAGGAAAACACTCTTTCGAATTCAGCGTTGGTGCCAGGCAAGCATAACGCAAATTCTACCAGCAAAACTAGGTTGGTGAAGGAATTCTTATTTTTTGAACAAAATTGAAAAACTTCAACCCACCTGCTGTTAACGCTCTTTTTCTGAGTTTCCCATTCTTGTAGTTTTTCTTTGGTGATGTACTCCTTAATTACAGAAATTTCGTCAAAAAGCTCATCTTCGTTTATATTTCTTAGCACTACATTCTCTAGGTTTTTCTGAATATCTGCAAATTTAGGAATTTCGGTTAACAACATCCATTCAATAAATTCCAGCTTTTTGGTATGTGGGTTCTCCCATTGTTTTAAGTAAAGCTCGGATGTCTCATAAAATTCAAAAATATGTTTTTCAGTACTATGTTTTCGGTCTGCCAACTCATCGCTTTTTAGCATACTTCTTAAAATAAGAGGGATATATCCTTCTTCTTATCGAGTTTGAATTTTAATCTTCAAATTTTTAATATTTTCAAAGTCTCAATAACTGAAGTTTCGGAACTCTCCATTAACAAAATTGTTTTGTGGAATAATGATGCTGCATTGTGTACAAACAGCGGCCAAAATTCAGTCTCGGGATTTTGAAAACAAAGTTTCAGGAGTTGCGGGCATTTTGGGATTGAAAGGAAGAATGAGAACTTTTTGCCAGATCTCACCGTTTCCTTGTTCCGTATCATCGTTATTATTGTCGGTTTTTAAGGTTAGATCATCATCATTAAACACAGAGGAATGATTGGCTTGCTCAGTCGTTGGATGAGTTTGAGCGCATTCCTTTTTTGACTGGGCCTTAGCTGCTTGACTGCTAGAGTCTGCTTTGGCATTAGTATTCGCATCAGTTACCATAGGTTTGTGAGAACTTATTTGTGCTCTGTGGAAGTCCTCGGTTTTTTCGTCTCTGGACAACGACGATGTTGCCATGTTTTCCTTGCTAGAGACAGGGAGGATTTTTTGGTGTTTTTGATTAACCTCCTTTTCTAGTTTCCATATTTTCTCCATTAGAAGTTCATTATTGACCTTTAACAGATTGTTCTTATCCATGGCTTCCTCCGGCAACATTTTAAGATAATGAATTTTCAATATTGTGTTCTCGGTATGTTGCAGGTTATGAACATAATCATTTCCCGCCTTTTTTTCTTGACAGCATTCCACTTTTGTTTCGTCGATTATTTTTAGGGTTTTTTTTTCGTTTTGCACAACTTTTGTGGTATAATCCATAACAGTTTATGCACACGTACACTGATGCACTTTTTGTTGTACAGCACAGCATTTTCACTGCGTTTTTCTCGACTTTTTCGTCTTCGATCACTTCGATGTCTGACATAATGCAGTGTTGCCAGACTACTAAGACCAAGATGAAATTTAACCAAATCGATGAGTTGTTCGAAAGATGGTCAAAAATCTCTTGCAAGGGGTAAGTGAAGTTCTCCGATGAAGCAGCGTTGTCAGGTCGTCAGAAACTCCTGGGCTTAAAGATGAAATTTAACCAATGGCATTCCATAAGTTATTGGAGAGGGGGTTCAAAATTTCCTGGAAGGGGGAAGTGCAGTTTTCCGATAAGCATTACAAGGTTGTCAGAAATTGACGGTCTTAAATTTAACTGCAAAACTCTTTATAAGAAAATGGACTCGGTGGAGCTGGGGCCGCCGTCTTTGGTTTTTTCGTGGTAGCGCTGCTAGTAGTTGCTGTAACTGTAGCCGGTTTGGCGGTCCTATAACAACATAGGAAGATTATGAAAGCAGAAAGGTTATATAATGCCCAAACCATGACTGGTTTCGATGGTATTCGGTATAAACTAAGTAAATCTAGACATCTCGTTATTTTGTGAAATTTCAGGATTAGCTGAATAATCCAAATTAATGTCGTATTCATTTTGTTCTTGTAATCGGTTCAAATGGCTTTACGTAGAGAAAAGAAGAAAATTATTGTTAAAGTTTTTAACAGGTTGATTTAGTGGTTTATTATAAGCAAGCGAAAAAGGTATGGTAATGTATTTTAATGTCAATGTTTTGTTTTCATAATAATTTATAAGAGCGTTTAAATTTTTATGGGCTTTGGTACCTATAAGTGCGTCAAAATCGTTGTGCCAGTTAATAATTCATAATTTAAAATCTTGGTCAATGCCTAGTTCTTGAAGTAAGGGTATTTTTAAATTTTGGGTTTCTTTATACGTCAGTATTTACAGGCAGTCACCTCAAAAGGTTCAAAAAATATGTTTTTTGGGAATAATTCTGCAATTTTTGGAGTTATAATGGAGTCTGAAGCGCCAGAGTCGATAAGTACTGTCATATGTTTTTGGGGAAGATAGAAGCATGGTAATTCGATTTTTTGTGCTATATTGTTTAGGTTAATTTTTGATTTGAGGCTGGGTTCATAAAATTTTCGTCAGTATTGTCAGCGGTATGTTCAAGGTCCAAATTTTCGGTTGAATAGTTTGGAATTGGTGTGTCGGGTTCTTGTGGGTAATACTGTTCTTTGGGGTAAAAAGCATATGTTGGATCTGGGGCATATTCTAAGGGTTGAATTTCTGAATAGGAGTTGTTATTTAAGGGTTCTTGTACTTCAACATTATAAAGCTCTTGGGACACCCAACTTGCGGGTCCGGTCGATCGAAAGAAGTTTGGGTATCTAGTAGAGGGTTGTCTTTGTTGTTAAATGCGAGAATGTCCTATTGTAGAAGTAGTTATTGGAATAGGCGCCTCTTCCGATGGGCTCTATTTTGTGGGAGAGTAGGTCTGTTTTGTGGAAAAGTAGGTTTGGTTGCCGAAAACTTGGGCATTAGTTGGAAAATGTCTTTGTATTGGTCGTAGTTGTGTAAAGATGGGTTGACTTGGAAAATAAGCTGGTATCGCTGACTGCGGTACTTGTGTGTTAATAAGTCTATTTATTATTCTGTTATTATGATTGCTATTGTGTTGTCTATGCGCAGGATTTTGCAAAGTTGAACAACTGTTCGCGAGGTTGACTTGCGATTTAACCATATTGTAATTGCCAACGTGCGCAAGTGTATCATTAAGTGTGCTAGGGCCTTGTATCATGAGCATCGCCTTTAAGGTTTGAGGCGAATTTGTCAAAATTAAAACTGAAGTACGTTCTATTTGACTTATTAAACTTGCTTTGGAATTATTTTCTGCAACTTCGCACTGTACCTTAGAAATGATCCTTTGTACAAATGGTTTTAACCTATCAACAAATTGTAAACTATTTTCACCTTTATTTATTTTTAAATATTGCAGTTCCTGCATTAGAATGTTATAGGGTCACCGAATTTTTGTCTTAGTGCGTCTCTAATGGAAGGCCAGTTATCTAAATCTGGTCTAGAAATAATAAATTTTGTGCATCATCTACTAGTTTTGACTTAAGGGCAGCTAGGACTACCGTCTTTTGAATTAATAAAATAAAGTGTGTAAAATTCGTTTATAGATGAAATAAAACTTTCTAAATGGTCCTGTTTGCCTGAGAGGGTTGGCAAGAGGGACATATGGAATTTTAAATTTTCCATTATGGTTTCTTTCTTAAAGGTTCAGTTATCAAATAAATTAACTAATTCGTTTTGAATTTCCGGCGTTAAAGTCTTATGTAAAGTTTCTAAATCACTATAAGAATTATTTTGTTTCGTATTCTGGGACACTTAATCCTAAAGCAACCCTATTTCGTAGCAAAATATTTCAGGGCTTCGGTTCTAAAAGAAAAACATAAACAAGAGTAAAAAATAGTTGGAATAAACTACGTGAGACTACTTACTCATCAAATTATGTCCAGGCGACAAGAAGCATATTAAGAGATATTTAAAAAATTTTAAACAAATTTACCTGGTAGTGGTTTCAAATTGAAAAACATTCAAATTGTAAACATTTATCTGAGATGTCCCTCACCACTTTGTGTCCATGTGTCAAATGCAAATATCAGTCAGTCAGGTGTTGTTTACAATTTGAAACAACTACCAGGAAAATTTGTTTAAAATTTTCAAATACCTCTTAAAATGCTTCTTGTCTCCTGGACATAATTTGACGAGTAAGTAGTCTAACGTCGTTTGTTCCAGCTGTTTTTTACTCTTGTTTGTGTTTTTCTTTTAGAACCTAAGCCCTGATGATTGCCTTATAATGGGCCGAAAGCGCTAGGCAATAGCAATTAAAATACGCTGAATACAAATATAATGTTTCATTTGCAAAAATGCAAAGAAAAAAGAAGAGGTTCTGGACTAAGGAGTGGTTTCTTAGAAGAAACTTTGCAAATCATTTACATTAATTTGCTTAAAGAAATAAATGAAAAATTACTTTAGGATGGATGAAAGAACATTTAATATCCTTTTCAATTTAATTAGGCACAAAATAGAAAACCAAAATACCATTATGCGCGGCGCTATTCCTTCCGAAGCTAGATTAGCTGCCAGTTTTAAATATTTGCCAGCTGAAAACTCCTTTAAATTTTTAATTTAGTTTCCTATAAAAATTAACAAGCACAACGAATAAACACCACTGTTGATATGAAGCTTATCGAACCTAAATCGAACATAATATTGTTTATCTTTGTCTTACAATTATATTTGTTATTACACATATCCTTGTCGTCGACGAACCCCAAGGATTTCTCCCGCCCTACACGGTACAGTCGAGTACAGTTCCCGCCGGGGCCTTCGAACTGTGCAGTTAAAAATATTCAGCATATTGAAAGATGGCAGATCCCGCCGGAAAGGCCAGATGCGAATCGGATCGAACACTTCACGTTGTGTTTTGGACTGAACCGATGGACTGTACAGTTCAAAACTCACAAAAATCGTAGCGTGAAGGGCCCGCTTTAGCAAGATAATACAGTGTCAGTTTGGTGACAATATGGCGGGTTTAAAAAAAAACACAAGTTTATTCCGTACAAGTATCGGCGAGTACAAACACTGTTGCCTGGTGATCAAGAAAGGATACTCACATTTTGTTTTTGGTTTCGTGATATTCATGAAGAAAATAATAACATTTTAAGAAACATTATTTGGAGTGATGAGGCAAATTTCTCAAACAGAGGTATGTTCAATTCCAAAAATGTTCATTATTGGTCGAAAGAAAATTTATTCCTTACTAATCCGAGTAACCCCCAACACCGGTTTGGCGTAAATGTTTGGTGTGGCATGATAGGAAGTCAAATAATTGGACCCGTGTTTTATGACGGTACACTGACAGGAAGAAGATATGTTGACCTGATAATCTCTGGAGCGCTGAGAGAGTATTTGGACGACGCACAGAGGTGAATTTTTCAAAATTCCCGGTCAAAACATTTTTTTTGGGTTTTTTAACAGTTTAATGGTCTATAAAGTTAAAACATAATATTTTTTATATAGAAAACATAAAACAAAGTCTAATTGAAACAAAAAACCACAATTTATTATATATGTATTATATTATTTTCTCGTAAATTACAAATAAAGGTATTTGAACGTACGTATAATTTGACATAAGGTAATATTTAAGCAATGTGTATATCATCAACTAAACCTTGTGAAAAAATCAAATTAATCAGTACCACTGTCAGTTTTATTTTCTTGCTCAAAATCACTTTCTGATTCACTGTATTTTTCAGAAGCGCTTAATGAAACATTTGGTTCTTTGAAGAACTGAATAATATCCTGCGTGAATTGCTTCCGTTTGGTTGTTTTTAATTTTCGTTGACTTGAAATGTACGGGTCAGATGACACTAAAAGGGCATGCATAATATCTTCAATATTTTGTGACCTCGAAAATTTTCTGGCGTAACCTTCACGATATTTTTTTATATCTTTGTTGCGTGCTTCTTGAGCCTCCTCTCCAAGTTGCCCAATAGGTAACAGAGAATTAGATATGATTTGGGGGCTATGAATTAATATCTTGTGAACCGTAGTTGGCATATAATACCATGGATATAAATGTACGAACTCCCGAGCTGTTTCTACACAATAGTTTTTGAATAAGGGTACATTAATTTCAAAACCACTTGATATTGTTGACAAAATAACTCTAAAACGATTTATAATCGATTCACTTACACCAGTTATTTCTGCAGATACAGAAGCATTCTCGAAAAATTGCCTGGCAGTGTTTCCATCATTGGTACTTCCGTAACCAGGTTTGGGTTTATCTACTAAAAGTCCTAACTTGGATTTGAATTCTGATTGAACTTTGGCTTTGGTTTCCAACAATTTTGTTTTATTTTCATGCCCACGAGATTGCCATTGTTTTATTAGTAATTTATAGGACAGATGCAAGAGACATTCAAAAAACCTTATCCAAGCATGTAGAGACGATTTTCCAAACTGTAAGTTAGTTTCGTTTATATTTTTACCTAATCTATTTTATTAAAATCTTTTGAGGTCATGCCACATAAATAACACTTTTGTGCAGAAGAAGTTTCTGTTATTGCGTTGCATACTTTCCCGTCAATCATTGTCAATACCAACTGATGTTTAACTTCAAGGTCATTTCCAGAAAAACTTATTTTTGTAGAAACTAAACGCTTTATCTGTTCTTCAATATTTTTAACTCTGGTTTTAATTACCTCAGTTGTTTCGTGTACATATTCTATACACACTGGACGGCAAAACCGCGGTGATGAAGGTCGTAGATTCTGCCATACTACAAGTTTATTTTCTGTCGATTCCTTTAAAGAAAACAATTGCACGGGTACCAAAGATATTACAAATATACTAGCGTCTGAAGTCGCAGCATCTTTAAATTTTTGTTTGTATTGGCTCATTTCGGAACTGCCATCGCAACCCCATTTCGTAATCAATGTCAATGATCCCAGCTCTTCTTGATTTAATCTATGAAATACTTCCTCTTGCACTTGAAATATTCTTTGTATTGTATGATTTAGTAAACTCTGCAGTAAAACTTCCGCCTTTGCTTCAGATATCGTTATGTTTTCTGGGTAACATCTCTTCTTTGCCTTTATAACAGATTCATAGTTAGGATATATGTTACAGCCCTGTTCTTTTGCTGAGTCTCTGAGGGTATTATACTGTTCTTTTGTCAATTTTGCTTCGACAAATACAGATAAAGCCTGATCTGGTGTATAGGGAATAATTTTTTTAAAACTTTCCGCATATGCCTTTCTATACTTAGTTGCACGTTTTGGTGTAGAGAATATTATATCTTTTACAACTTTAGCTGCGTCATGTTGACCCTCCGTGCGGAGCTGCATTTGGGCAGCATAAGTTAATAAAGTGCTGCTTTCGGATCTTAGATCTTCTGTTTTTCGTCTTTTTGTTCTTTCACTACATAAAGAAAAGTCCTTTGCTGGCCTACCTCCAATACTTGCGGCCGATGCGGAACCCTGCGGATTTTGATCGGGTAACGGGAATTCAATCTTTGTTTCTAACCAAGCTTTATTTTTGTCTTCAAAAACTTTAGCATTTCTTGATGCGGCAAACCATTTCTCTTTAAATCGGGATGTAAAATGGCTTAAACTCTGCTTGGTTTCTTTTGATAATTCTTGAATACTTCCAATCCTAGTTTTAATTGCATTAAGCAAATAATTACATTTTTCTTTAAAATTCTCCGAAGGGCAGCTTCTGAGAATCTCATATAGATCTCGTCTAGTCAAAGTAACGTAAGAGGCTGCCGACCCTATATAAATAAAAATGCATTTAGAGCTAAAATTAACGTTTATAATAAAAAATATATGAAATAGGTTTTCCTGAACCTGTGATTCGTTTTACGTAACTCAACTTTTTTCGAATATTATACTACACCCGTATACATATGTATGTTATTAAGTACATGAAAATAAACAAATTCGTTAAATTTTTCAATAATAATATATTACATACCTCCAGGAATAGGTTCCATATTGCAACAAAGAAATTTGTTCACACACAAATATGTAAAACAATAAAGAAAATGCTTGTTTTAATATAACACTATACACTGCCAACAACCACGAGCAACGATTACAAAGTTTACACTGGCGTCACTTTAAGAAATGGAATTCCCGGACCTTTTTAGGGCCAATTAGACATGCCCAGGTACCTAAGCTCTCATTTGCCTCTAGTAGTTCCCAGAAATTTTGTATTTAGTTTGAAAGGGTTTTGACCAGGTTTTATGAAAAATTCACCTCTGTGACGTCGACTTGGCGACACGCCAAATGGATTGCTACAAATGGTCCAATTCGTTGGCCACCTAGATCCCGGACATAACGCCACTTGATTTTTATTTTTGGGGTTACGTTAAGGATGAAGTTTACAAGAAAAAATACGCAAACATAGAAGAACTTCAAGTTAACTTTGAAAGAATAATCACATCTATTGATGGCAGACCTGTTTTAAAAGCGACAAAACGTGTTCTAAAATGTGTCCGTAAATGCATAGAACAAGACGGCGACGTGTTTGCCCATTTAATGTAGTTATTTTTAAATATCTATGGCAACCAATAAATTCTTATTACTTGTTTCATCGCCAACTTGGCAGAAAATGAAATATTGTTATAACTTTGTCATTTTTAAGTTTAGACCAATAGTGTAAAGAAACTTTTTTATTTAGAATATTATTTGTTATCGATCTGACTAAAAATATACAGGGCGCCCCATTTAAAAAAAAATTTTTTTTTAGAAATATTGAAAACGCTTAACTCAACTGTTTTTCTGATTTT
Organism: Polydrusus pterygomalis; assembly: GCA_963969555.1. NCBI lineage: Eukaryota > Metazoa > Arthropoda > Insecta > Coleoptera > Curculionidae > Polydrusus > Polydrusus pterygomalis. The sequence goes on along the minus strand of OZ018378.1, from coordinate 119,000,187 downwards.
ACCATCTAAGTCAGCAGAAAAAATGCTACTTGTTTGCTAATTTAACCACCCTCGCAGCTCCAATGCTGACTTAGATGGTGAAATCAGAAAAACAGTTGAGTTAAGCGTTTTCAATATTTCTAAAAAAAATTTTTTTTTAAATGGGGCGCCCTGTATATTTTTAGTCAGATCGATAACAAATAATATTCTAAATAAAAAAGTTTCTTTACACTATTGGTCTAAACTTAAAAATGACAAAGTTATAACAATATTTAATTTTCTGCCAAGTTGGCGATGAAACAAGTAATAAGAATTTATTGGTTGCCATAGATATTTAAAAATAACTACATTAAATGGGCAAACACGTCGCCGTCTTGTTCTATGCATTTACGGACACATTTTAGAACACGTTTTGTCGCTTTTAAAACAGATCTGCCATCAATAGATGTGATTATTCTTTCAATGTTAACTTGAAGTTCTTCTATGTTTGCGTATTTTTTCTTGTAAACTTCATCCTTAACGTAACCCCAAAAATAAAAATCAAGTGGGGTTATGTCCGGGATCTAGGTGGCCAACGAATTGGACCATTTGTAGCAATCCATTTGGCGTGTCGCCAAGTCGACGTCGTCCAAATACTCTCTCAGCGCTCCAGAGATTATCAGGTCAACATATCTTCTTCCTGTCAGTGTACCGTCATAAAACACGGGTCCAATTATTTGACTTCCTATCAAGCCACACCAAACATTTACGCCAAACCGGTGTTGGGGGTTACTCGGATTAGTAAGGAATAAATTTTCTTTCGACCAATAATGAACATTTTTGGAATTGAACATACCTCTGTTTGAGAAATTTGCCTCATCACTCCAAATAATGTTTCTTAAAATGTTATTATTTTCTTCATGAATATCACGAAACCAAAAACAAAATGTGAGTCTCCTTTCTTGATCACCAGGCAACAGTGTTTGTACTCGCCGATACTTGTACGGAATAAACTTATGTTTTTTTTTTAACCCGCTATATTGTCACCAAACTGACACTGTATTGTCTTGCTAAGTCGCTTGTTGAGTTTTCTTTATGTGCTTCGAAATAGGCCAAGACGGTAATTTCAATATTTTCGCTTATTATAAACTGTTTTCTCTTTCTCGTTTTTTTAAAAACATCTTCGTTACTCCTAAATTTCCTGTAAAGAACCAAAAAATATCTCCGGTTGGGAAAATTACGTGCAGGAAACCTCTGACGGTAATCTTCAAATGCTTTGGCACTGTTTTCGCTGCATTTAAGATATGATTCTAACATATCACATTTTTCGATATGCGTGAAGTTCATTTTAGAATAAATTTTATAATATTAACAACAAACAACTTACTGTAAACACTATTATTTTGCTAAAACTCATCAAAACTCTGATAATAGTCTCCATAGCAACCATTTAATTTTGTTTCTATTTTGACATTTTAAAGCCAACTTAATAGAAAATTAAATATCGTTATAACTTTGTTATTTTTCAGTTTAAGTCGATAGTGTAAAGGAACATTTTTATTAAGAATGTTATTTTCTATCGATCTGACTAAAAATATACAGGGCGTCCCATTTAAAAAAAAAAATTATTTTTTAGAAATTTTGAAAACGCTTAACTCAACTGTTTTTCTGATTTCACCATCTTAATCAGCAGAAAAAATGCTACTTGATTGCTAATTTAACCACCCTTGTAGCTCCAATAATAACGGAGTTAGCAATAGTGCCGACTTAATCGGACGCACCCTGTATATATCTACAATCGAAATAGTAACACCTAATACAGGAGGTACCTACCTATTTTTCTTTTATTTTGTTGAATAAACAATCTTATCTTGCCCCACTACCGTCCCCATCTTACCCCAAGGGCGGGGCAAGATGGTGTAAATGTATTGATACGTTATTTTAACATTTTTTGTTAAATTCAACTTTTAATTCAAGGTTATTGCCATTGTAATAAGATACATAACGTGTAACGTTTGTAATAATGTACTCAAAACTATTTAAATGCTTCTTATTTAGCAAATATACAATGTAAAACACTAGCGTCCCATCTTGCCCCCCCCCTTCCCCTATATCTATTTTGTTAAAGCCCTTTTTGTAGAAATAAAACGTTTTTTAAAAGGAGCTTTGTCGATCGTGTGATTTAATTGGCGCTGTGAACAGGATAGTGCAATCTCGCCCTTCACGGTTCCCGTTGTACGAGAGTGATTTTTAAATCTTTGTGAACTATTTGAACTAAAGACCTTCCGAAATATCAAAAAAACTGTGTACCCAAAAAACTCAGTGCGAATTCCAGAAGTGTTGTGTTGAAGGAAGAATTGGTGAAACAAATCTTCTGCCATATTGCTAGTGACCTGTGGACCCAGTTAGTGTCCTTCTCCGACCCAGATGGACGCCCCAGATATTTGAGCTCTCCAGCCACACTCTTACAAGGATCCCTGTGGTTGTGTACTACTGCAATATAGGCTTTATGGATTCATCCTTGATTATATTGTAAGTAATTGCTGAATTGCCATTTAATGTAAACTCCGTCTAAACGTTTAAAAAATATTTTGCTACGAAATAGGGTTGCTTTAGGATTAAGTGTCCCAGAATACGAAACAAAATAATTCTTATAGTGATTTAGAAACTTTACATAAGACTTTAACGCCGGAAATTCAAAACGAATTAGTTAATTTATTTGATAACTTAACCTTTAAGAAAGAAACCATAATGGAAAATTTAAAATTCCATATGTCCCTCTTGCCAACCTTCTCAGGCAAACAGGACCATTTAGAAAGTTTTATTTCATCTATAAACGAATTTTACACAATTTATTTTATTAATTCAAAAGACGGTAGTCCTAGCTGCCCTTAAGTCAAAACTAGTTGATGATGCACAAAATTTATTATTTCTAGACCAGATTTAGATAACTGGCCTTCCATTAGAGACGCACTAAGACAAAAATTCAGTGACCCAATAACATTCTAATGCAGGAACTGCAATATTTAAAAATAAATAAAGGTGAAAATAGTTTACAATTTGTTGATAGGTTAAAACCATTTGTACAAAGGATCATTTCTAAGGTACAGTGCGAAGTTGCAGAAAATAATTCCAAAGCAATTTTAATAAGTCAAATAGAACGTACTTCAGTTTTAATTTTGACAAATTCGCCTCAAACCTTAAAGGCGATGCTCATGATACAAGGCCCTAGCACACTTAATGATACACTTGCGCACGTTGGCAATTACAATATGGTTAAATCGCAAGTCAACCTCGCGAACAGTTGTTCAACTTTGCAAAATCCTGCGCATAGACAACACAATAGCAATCATAATAACAGAATAATAAATAGACCTATTAACACACAAGTACCGCAGTCAGCGATACCAGCTTATTTTCCAAGTCAACCCATCTTTACACAACTACGACCAATACAAAGACATTTTTCAACTAATGCCCAAGTTTTCGGCAACCAAACCTACTTTCCCACAAAACAGACCTACTCTCCCACAAAATAGAGCCAATCGGAAGAGGCGCCTATTCCAATAACTACTTCTACAATAGGACATTCTCGCATTTAACAACAAAGACAACCCTCTACTAGATACCCAAACTTCTTCCGATCGACCGGACCCGCAAGTTGGGTGTCCCAAGAGCTTTATAATGTTGAAGTACAAGAACCCTTAAATAACAACCCCTATTCAGAAATTCAACCCTTAGAATATGCCCCAGATCCAACATATGCTTTTTACCCCAAAGAACAGTATTACCCACAAGAACCCGACACACCAATTCCAAACTATTCAACCGAAAATTTGGACCTTGAACATACCGCTGACAATACTGACGAAAATTTTATGAACCCAGCCTCAAATCAAAAATTAACCTAAACAATATAGCACAAAAAATCGAATTACCATGCTTCTATCTTCCCCAAAAACATATGACAGTACTTATCGACTCTGGCGCTTCAGACTCCATAATAACTCCAAAAATTGCAGAATTATTCCCAAAAAACATATTTTTTGAACCTTTTGAGGTGACTGCCTGTAAACACTGACGTATAAAGAAACCCAAAATTTAAAAATACCCTTACTTCAAGAACTAGGCATTGACCAAGATTTTAAATTATGAATTCTTAACTGGCACAACGATTTTGACGCACTTATAGGTACCAAAGCCCATAAAAATTTAAACGCTCTTATAAATTATGAAAACAAAACATTGACATTAAAAAACATTACCATACCTTTTTCGCTTGCTTATAATAAACCACTAAATCAACCTGTTAAAAACTTTAACAATAATTTTCTTCTTTTCTCTACGTAAAGCCATTTGAACCAATTACAAGAACAAAATGAATACGACATTAATTTGGATTATTCAGCTAATCCTGAAATTTCACAAAATAACGAGATGTCTAGATTTACTTAGTTTATACCGAATACCATCGAAACCAGTCATGGTTTGGGCATTATATAACCTTTCTGCTTTCATAATCTTCCTATGTTGTTATAGGACCGCCAAACCGGCTACAGTTACAGCAACTACTAGCAGCGCTACCACGAAAAAACTTAAATTTAAGACCGTCAATTTCTGACAACCTTGTAATGCTTATCGGAAAACTGCACTTCCCCCTTCCAGGAAATTTTGAACCCCCTCTCCAATAACTTATGGAATGCCATTGGTTAAATTTCATCTTTAAGCCCAGGAGTTTCTGACGACCTGACAACGCTGCTTCATCGGAGAACTTCACTTACCCCTTGCAAGAGATTTTTGACCATCTTTCGAACAACTCATCGATTTGGTTAAATTTCATCTTGGTCTTAGTAGTCTGGCAACACTGCATTATGTCAGACATCGAAGTGATCGAAGACGAAAAAGTCGAGAAAAACGCAGTGAAAATGCTGTGCTGTACAACAAAAAGTGCATCAGTGTACGTGTGCATAAACTGTTATGGATTATACCACAAAAGTTGTGCAAAACGGAAAAAAAACCCTAAAAATAATCGACGAAACAAAAGTGGAATGCTGTCAAGAAAAAAAGGCGGGAAATGATTATGTTCATAACCTGCAACATGCCGAGAACACAATATTGAAAATTCATTATCTTAAAATGTTGCCGGAGGAAGCCATGGATAAGAACAATCTGTTAAAAATCAATAATGAACTTCTAATGGAGAAAATATGGAAACTAGAAAAGGAGGTTAATCAAAAACACCAAAAAATCCTCCCTGTCTCTAGCAAGGAAAACATGGCAACATCGTCGTTGTCCAGAGACGAAAAAACCGAGGACATCCACAGAGCACAAATAAGTTCTCACAAACCTATGGTAACTGATGCGAATACTAATGCCAAAGCAGACTCTAGCAGTCAAGCAGCTAAGGCCCAGTCAAAAAAGGAATGCGCTCAAACTCATCCAACGACTGAGCAAGCCAATCATTCCTCTGTGTTTAATGATGTTGATCTAACCTTAAAACCCGACAATAATAACGATGATACGGAACAAGGAAACGGTGAGATCTGGCAAAAAGTTCTCATTCTTCCTTTCAATCCCAAAATGCCCGCAACTCCTGAAACTTTGTTTTCAAAATCCCGAGACTGAATTTTGGCCGCTGTTTGTACACAATGCAGCATCATTATTCCACAAAACAATTTTGTTAATGGAGAGTTCCGAAATTTCAGTTATTGAGACTTTGAAAATATTAAAAATTTGAAGATTAAAATTCAAACTCGATAAGAAGAAGGATATATCCCTCTTATTTTAAGAAGTATGCTAAAAAGCGATGAGTTGGCAGACCGAAAACATAGTACTGAAAAACATATTTTTGAATTTTATGAGACATCCGAGCTTTACTTAAAACAATGGGAGAACCCACATACCAAAAAGCTGGAATTTATTGAATGGATGTTGTTAACCGAAATTCCTAAATTTGCAGATTTTCAGAAAAACCTAGAAAATGTAGTGCTAAGAAATATAAACGAAGATGAGCTTTTTGACGAAATTTCTGTAATTAAGGAGTACATCACCAAAGAAAAACTACAAGAATGGGAAACTCTGAAAAAGAGCGTTAACAGCAGGTAGGTTGAAGTTTTTCAATTTTGTTCAAAAAATAAGAATTCCTTCACCAACCTAGTTTTGCTGGTAGAATTTGCGTTATGCTTGCCTGGCACCAACGCTGAATTCGAAAGAGTGTTTTCCTTGGTCAATACTATGTGGACGACTGAAAAAACTCAATTGTTAGTCAGCACTTTGAAATCCATGATTATCACCAGATGCAATTTCAAATATTTTTGTTAAGAATTCCATAAGTTTTTACTACGCAATGAAAATGCATTAAAATCGATCAGTGGACAAACAAAATACAAATTTTTAAAATTAGGTAGAGTTTTGTTTATTATTTGTTTATTTTTTGTAATTACATAATTACTATGTATTATTTTGTTATACGTTCATGTTCTGTTCGTTTAGTTCATAAGATAAGTCAGTTTTTAATATAATTAAGCTTCTATTACTAAGTATTCAAATTCAAACTACTATTTGTTGGCGACAACCAAGAAAAATAAGGTAGATACATCAAGTTGCCCAAATGTTCCGAAAAATAGCCACTTTGGCTATGTGGTCCCGATTTAAAAAAGGCAGGTTCATCAAATTGCCCAAATATTCCAAAAAATCACGAAAAATGGCTACTTAGGCTATGTTGTCCCGTATTTCGGTTTTCAAAAGTTGGTCACCTTAGCAAAGGGCATACCCGATATACATCCAAGACATGGATTTTTTCAGCGCTCCCTACACGAACTTCGTCATAAACTAAACACAGTATATTGGATATATTATTAGTAAAAATGTCGTCCCGACCGAAAACGCGGGAAACGGTGATTTTTTCCATCTCTACTTTTTTTAGATAGTATACAGTGCGTTTCCTTGGTGAGCCCGAACGTGGGACGACCAACGTATAAACGGGCTGACCATTATACCGTTAATGTAGCAAACGGGCTGCTTATGGCCTGTGTACATATGTATGTATATATATTTATTTATCCCACTATCAATTCGACGACCATACATTGTCATTTTACATTCAATTTGACGGCCAGGTGCACTCGACGGCCATATATGGCCGTCAAATAGCCAACCATGTAAAATTGATGCTGATGACGTCATTTGTCGAATGCCAAATTTTTGGTCGGCGGTCATTTAGTCGGTCGTATGCAGTGTTGCCAAAATGTTCCAAGAGAATTCGTGAAAATTTTATATTAAAAATCGTGAGAAATCGTGAGATTTTAAAAAGTCATAAAAAGAGATCAAAATAGTGAAGGAAAGAATAAAAGTTTATAAAAAACAAAAATATATTTATATGTATTACATAAATTTACATAAAACATAAAACCAAACACATTTCAAAAAACAAAAACTGTAGATAGATAAAAATGCATCATACCTAGCAGTTAGTCAGAGTCGGAATCGCTCGAATAATTATTTTTATTTAAATATACCTCTTGAGTTCCTAGCTTTTTAATCATATTAATACTTATGTTAAAATCATAACATGCACCCTTTCCCATCAAGCGTTTTGTATGCAAAATTCCTTCGATAGTATCAACTTTTAACCTGTTTCGAAATTGTGTTTTTGTTAAATTTATTTGAGAGAAAATTCTTTCTACGGCAGCACTTGAGTGGGGTAAACACAATACATTGAAAACAAACTTAACTAAAGTTGGTAACTTTAGGGAATCGTCACCTATTTTAACCAATGCGACTTTTTTCCAAAACATTTCTATATCATCATGTACATCTAGTGGAAAATTTAGTAGCATTCTCCACTCATTATCTAAATCTTGATAGTTTTCTGCGCTCGCAAACTTAGGAAAACTCATTGCCACATCAGAAATAAAGTTTTTTTTTGGTTTTTATAACCTCAGGATCACAAAATTGCATTTTTTCGATAGGGGAATTTTTTAGAGGAAATCTTGATGTTATTTGTTTCACGCTTTCGACATAAAAATCTAAACACCTAACTTTCACACTGTTCAAAATATTTTTATCTATCTGACTATTAGTTATTATTGATCCGAAATACATTTCATCAATATTCAAAAAATTTCTGGGGTTTGCAAAATCAATTTCGTATATATCTTTTTCTTTTTGTAACACGTCTGGTTTGATATAACATTGTAAAATTGTTTTTAAAGTAACGGTTATTTCAATATATAGTTTATGAACTTGAGGTTTTTCACTTTGCATTAATTTGTTGAGATTATTAAAAAAAGGTAACATGTACGCTAAGTAATCTAGGTACAATTTAACGCTTGGGTTTTAAAGCTTTTCTATGATAATACCAGCCTGCATAATGCCTTCGTAACTTTGATCTGTGAAGAAAAGTATTAGATCTGCATATTGAGATATAAGCCTTTTAACTACGGATTCAAGAGAAAGCCATCTGGTCTGCGATGGATGTAAAATCTTATGTGGTGACACATTGGCAAATTCTTGAAACTCCTTGTATTGATCTATTCTTTTTGGACTGTTTGAGAAATAGTTATACACCTAAAATAGGAAAAAATATTGTTTGAAATATAAATAGATACTACAAAAAGCTAAACATACTTACATCTCTCGCTAATTGTTCAACATCAGAGGACAACTTCTCACAAGCATAGGACGCACAGAGGTGGAAACTGTGACAAACACATTTTAGTACAAACAAATTGGGGCATTTTTCTTTTAGTCTATTGGCCAATGAGTTATGAAGACCCATCATGTTGTTAGCCCCATCGGCGGCAAATAATAATAACAATAATAATAATAATAATAATAATAATAATAATAATAATAATAATAATAATAATAATAATAATAATAATAATATCCTTTTATTGCCAGCAAAATCCAACGGATATAGCAACGTCAGAAACAAGATTAGGCTATCGCCCTACAAAATAAAAAATCATTATTACAAGTATACAGTATAAAATTATGTTACAGAGACAATTACAACAGATTAAAACCATCAAAGAAGTATATAACACCACAGGTAACTTATATAAAATTATGTAAAAGAGACGGTTACAACAAATTAAAATCATAAAGTATCATATTACACCGCAGGCTACTTCAATTTGGGCATAAAGAGGCACCGGAGAAAAGAAAAAAGTGTGCAATAAAAACTCTGTAAAATGGTTGATCATTTTATGGATCAAATTCGAGATTGAATTTGTACATGCATTTATCAAGTAGGAATTTGGTGGTTCTCCGCTTGAATGTATTTACATTTAGCTCCGATCATATGCCGGGAGGAAGCAAGTTGAATGCCTTAACTGCCATATAGATTGGTGTTTTTTCGAAGAAGGTAGAGTAGTGGGGAGGCACACTTAGGTCAGCCCTGCCACGGGTAATTACACTCATGTTGTCCGCATAATGTTGTGCGTTGGTGTTAAATAGGTGGGGGTGTTTTTTGACAAACAGGACCAGTGTAAGACAGTACAAGGAGGGTAGTGTTAGGAGACCAAGTTCTTTAAAGTAGGGTCTGCATGATGTGCGAGGTGGAAGTTTGAGTAAGCACCTTATGATTCGCTTTTGTGCAATAAAGACTGAACTAGCACCACGAGAGGAACCCCAGAACATGACGCTGTAGGTTTAAGATTGATTGCACGGAGGCAAAGTAAAACTGTCTAAGGATGTTCAGCGAGACTACCTCACGTAGTCTACGGATCAATGCACACATACTGTGTAATTTGGATACCAGGGTGTTTGTTTGGTAATCCCAGCTCAGTGAGGAATCCAGCTGGACACCCAAAAACCTAATGGACTCCGCCACCGACACCGTCTTTCCGTCACACCAAACGCATAGTGATTCGTTTTTACTCAAGGTTTTGCTGAAAGTAAGTAAACCAGTCTTTGTAGAATTCAGTTTTAAAGCATACATGGCGCACCACTCCTGCATCCGCCCTACGGCACGTGAACATACTTCGGAGAGGCCAGGGAAGCCCAATCGGGACAGAACAATGGAAGTATCGTCAGCGTACTGGCAAATCAGACCCCAAAGAAACCCCTCGCAAAGGCCATTCACGTACAGCAGAAACAGCACCGGTCCCAGTATGGAGCCCTGTGGGACACCTTGTGTTAAGAGTGAAGTAGCAGACTGGTAACTTCTACCGTCAACGGAGATACACACCAGTTGTTTCCTTCCCTGTAAATAAGAACAAATCAGATCCAAACAGTTCCCTCTTATGCCATATTTATTTAATATTTTTCGTAGTATCTCATGATCAATCGTGTCAAAAGCCTTCGAGAGGTCAAAGAAAAGGCCAGCGACCTTCTTGTTGTTATCTACATTCTCTACAATAAAAGAGAGAACTTTAAAGATAGCTAATTGAGTTGAATGATCAGGTCGAAACCCGTGCTGATTGTCTGTTAGAATATTATGAGTGCAGAGAAAGTTCATTAACCTGGCGTACATGGCCTTCTCAAAGACCTTCGATATCGATGACAGTAAAGAAATTGGTCTATAGTTTGACATATCCTGTCTATCACCCTTCTTGTGAACTGGAACCAATTTGGCTATTTTTAAGTTAGTTGGAAAAATTCCTGTAAGGAAACATGTGTTAATGATGTCCACTAAAGGTGAACAAATATACCTAGAAATTTGTTTTAGAATAATTACTGGAATTTCATTCAGACCCGCAGAGAACTTGTTAGGCAAATTGGACAGGATAGTGTGGATCTCAGGTTCGGTGACAGGAAACAGAAACATTGTGGGGACTCCAGGCGCCTCACCAACATCTGGATGCCCGTGGGGGACTGCAGAAATGTTAAATGATTCGCAAAACATATCGGCGACAGCCTGAGCATCCTCCACAATGTCGCCATCAGTGGAGTTGAGTACAATGTTTGGGTGTTTATTGACTTGATTAGTTTCAGCTTTAAAGATGCTCCAGGCCGTTTTGGTAATGTTATGAGAATTAATAATTTTATTTTCATTGAGAGCTGTTCTATACTCGGATAAAAATTGTCGATATTCATGTCTTTCTCTTTTATACTGATCCAACACTGTGGGACTATTAGTTATCTTATACCATACATATAAATCTTTTATGTGCCTAGAATAATTTTTTATTTCAGTACTTACCCAACCTCGGTCCCTATTCTTTATTTTGTAAGTACAGAGGGGAAAACTTAAATCAAAGTAATAGTATAAAATATTAAAGAAGATTTGGTACTTGTCGTCAGCTCCAGTAGAGCTGTAGACGTCAGCCCAAGCCTCACGATTTAGTCTACTAATAAAAACAGTGATATTGGACTTGGTAAAAAATCGCTTTTTTGCAAAGGTTACCTTATCATGCCCTCTGTCAATGTCTAAATGGAGAATCTGAGCAAAATGGTCAGAAATATTTGTTTGGATAATTTTACAGTGTGCATTGCTTGTATGAATGTTGCTGAAAATGTTATCAAGTTGAGTACCAGTGGCAAGGCCCATCCTTGTGATGCCCACCACATGTGGTTCCAACCCATAACTCGCCATAAGCTGTAATATAGAAAAGGATGCTTCGTTATTAGTAAGAAAGTTAACGTTTAAGTCCCCGAGGACCACCAAATACCTACTTGTGGAGTAAATTGGGTTTAAGATTTCGTCAAGAGTGGTTAAGTACAAGTCAAAGTTACCCGAGGGTGATCTATATGAACAAACGACGTTGTATGTTTTTTTATTAACAGTGAACTGAGAAATGCAGAATTCGCAATGTTTGTCTATTGTGACTGTATCGGTGTATATTGCCTTAGTTTCTATGCAGGTTTTGGCAAATATCGCAGTGCCTCCTCCTCTAAATTCATTGCGGGACGAGTAGGTGATAGGTATGTAGTCATCCATTGCTACTTGTAATATATTGGCTCCTTGCAGCCAGTGTTCTGTTATGCACAAGACATCCGGTTCTATTTCTGCAAGTAGAACTCTAAGTTCTAGAGATTTGTTACTAATGCTTTGTATATTTATGTGAAATATCGACAGTACATCATCAGTTTTTGTTGGTTTATCTTTCAAAGTCCTGTTTATATTTTTTATTGGGTTTGGTTCATGGTCTTCGGTGGATGACCCGTTTGCTGATGTATAGTTAACTATCGTTTGTCTAAAAAATTTCTACCCGATGAAAAGTTAAATCTTTCATAACCTACTCCTCTTGGCCAGAAGGCAGGGTCATAAACTTTTTCCATAAGCTCTGGTTTTACTCCAACCATAAAGCTTTTATGCTTACCTATTTGTACTTTTGGTAAACACACTTTAACAAAAACATCCTCTGGTTTAGCTTTAGAGTGTTTAACTATGTGATTCTTGATGATGTCCTCTGTAATGGTTTCACTAATCTTAGATAGGAAGAGCCAGATTTTTTTGTTTTCCTTTGGTGTTTTTGACGATACGAAATCATTGCCTTCATCTCTTTCGCCGTATTTGATGTTTTTCTTTTTATGTGATCCTCCAAGCGGTTTACTTGATTTAATTGTACTGTCTGTCGGTTTCCTGTTGGCTTTGAAACCTCTAGGTTTTTGCGTTTCCCAGGTATTTGTGTTTTCAGTTTTGTTGTTGCTATTGATAGAAGTAGTTGCTATAGTAGAAGTAGGGTTATGAGCAAGGTCTGCTTCTTTTACGACCTCCATATCCGCAACTGGTTTCTTCTGTGTTAATGAGGGAGATTTTTGACGGCCGGTTTCAGGCGGTGTTGCCGAGCTTGTCACTGTTCCAATCCAATTAAATTTTCCTCATATGATACATTATTTGTTTCGAAGGATGTATGAATCATATTAAACAACGCCGCTCCTGTTGCTTCTTGAACTGGCAGTAGGGCTAGAAAACAATCTTTAATACTGTAGTCAACAATCACCCTGGCGACAAGGCATAAATGTTTAGAACATATTCTGTCTGTCGATTCATCTGCCATAAGACTAAATTTATTGTGCTTTAATAATTCCATAAGCTGGGAGCGGCCCTCATTTCCACAATCATTTTTAATAATGCTGGTCATTTGTGTACGACCACATTTAAGCGATTTGGCAATATTTGAATCTGGGCAGATCTTCTTAATTACTAATGGTAAGTGTTCGATTAAAGTCATTGGTAAGTTGTGCTCCGCCAAAAAACCTGCTAAGCGCAAAATGCCTTCTTTGGCCTTATAATCCACATTTTGTTTTTGTTTATCAAAATAACGTTCAAGTGACGGTTGTACTTCTACAGCCGATTTTAATTTAGTATGTTTTGCGCTATTTTCGTGCTTTTTAAGCTCGCCTTTTCCTCTAGATATTAAAACATCGCAAACACAAATTTTACACCTAAAATGTTTTTTAAAATCTTTAGTAAATAAAAAAAACTAATGTATAATAAACACATTACCAAGCAGAAAGAGGACCTTTTTTACTAGACGTGACCCATTCCTTTTCCCAGTCAGTTTTATATTTTTGTTGATAGGGGATTTTTTGCTTTTTATGAGGGGGAGATTCATGAACAGATTCTTCACTATCACTATCGGAATCGGACATGTTCTTAGGCTTTAATTAAACAATTCACTACTCTCAATTAACACACCGTATAAAATTAAAATAAACAAATACAGCAATCCGCAATCGCAATACGGACTAACTGCAAGCTGCAAGCGCCTGGCTGGCGCGGCCTGGCTGCCCGCGCGATCGCGATTCCACGAAACTCACGAAACTGATATGTTCGAAGTTCGGGACTTCCCAGAATTTCATTAAAATTAATCCAGTGGCAGCGAGAATCTTAACACTTAACCGAATCTATTTGTGACGTTTTTCGTTATGAATGAAAAAACATTATTTTTTTGGAAAGAAGTTTATTTATTTATAAAATTTGATGTAAAATAAAAAAATCGTAAAAATCGTGAGAAACGCTACGTGATTCGTGAAATCGTAAGATGGTATCCAAAATCGTGTAATATCACGATTAATCGTGAGTTTTGGCAACACTGGTCGTATGAAAGTTTCGTATAGTTTTAGTTACGCGTCATTTCCCGCGAGAAGAGGTCGCTGCAAGCGCCGTATATTTATTTGTCTTTTATATCATCGCTTAATTAACGGCCCATGTATAGGCAACATCGGAATGTGTATATAACTTGTGTGCTTTTAGATAGCCGATTATTTGACGACCTCTTGATGGGGGTTAATATTATAATTATTGCGCTTTTTAAGATTGTGATGATTTCTGTGGCTTCTTGGTGCAAGAAGGGCCAATGTCAAAATTGATCGTTTTAAAATAAAGAGTTTTTAAATTATTTGTATGGAGTTGATCTCAAAAACTATTTGTTTTACAGCATTTTACAAGTTCTTCTTTAAACGTGATACTTAATATCGTTTATGTTATTAAGGATTAAGGGAAAAAAAATTTTACACCAAAATTTACAAAAAAAATACATCGGCCCTCTCAAAATTGACTAAGTTTTGACTTTAATTCCTCCTCGGAAATTGAAAGGAGGTTTTGGTTTAAGGGTTGCAGAATAAAAGTATTTTCTTTTGCGGAACGTCTCTTTATATTAAAAATTTTAAATTCCTCGGTGCAGCTGAAACTTTCCTTGTAAAAAATGCACCCTACCTAATTTTTATAACTAAAGTTAAGCCATTTTATTTTTAGCCATTATTGTACCGGGTCGCATCTAGACATTCCGCTATAATTCGGCACCCGTCTCTATTCTGATTGGATGGTTTCAAATTCCGTCTAAAAGGTATATTGGCAACCGGTTTGTTCGTTGTTACCCAGAGCATTTTTTAAAATTTTATTTTTGTTCGCTGTTACCCAGAGCATTTTTTTTAATTCAATTTTTTCAACTAATATTATTTTATAAAAATAAAATTAAAAAAAAATGCTCTGGGTAACAACGAACAAACCGGTTGCCAATATACCTTTTAGACAGAATTTGAAATTTTAGATTTAAGTTTCATTTCCAGACAGACATATTTTGCTTTCTGAGTTGCGTATTTTTTCAACAATAACGCGTATTTTCTTCAAAGATACTTCCAAAGTGTTCATAAACATGACTTGACAAACTTCAACCTTTCTTTCATTATTATTTCCTCGCGAATTTGCGGCGGCTTACTTTTTGAGTCGTTCGTCTTAACCTTTCAATTGATTGCTTGTAGTAAAACTGACAACACTGTCGGCCGTCTTGTTAGCGTTGCTGTGTAATATACGGCCGTACAAATAATACAAGAGTAAAAAATACATATATTTTGAGCGTCAAAATCATTGTAAAAGGTCTCTCTATTGATAGTAATGTAAAAAATCAACAAAAAAAAAGTTGTAATTTGAATTCAGTTTGCTGTTAACAACTGCTAAATTGGTTAGTATACGCAGTCAAAACCTATATATATCCATTGGTTCTAATGGATGCCAAATTACGCTTCTGTGAAAGGTTGTCCAATTGATAGCGTGATGTAAATATATATATAGTCTTATCTTACCGACTACACAGACCCAAAACGCTATACGCTACCGACGTTGACAAGCCAAATTTAACGTTGTCAGACCCAGCTTCGGGCTCGACAACGTTTGCCATTATAGAAATATTCGGCGGGGTGCGGGATTGAGGGGGGGACAAAAATGAGGTGGGCTTGAAAAGTCGGTTATACATGCGTTTATATACAGATTTAGTTCGAGCCGTCTACCGCCAGAGGCCAGTGCTGTTTTATACAGTTTGAACTTATACACCATTCATATACTCTCGACGATGACCGTCCCGCAATTTGGCAAGAGCGCATTTTCCCTTCAGACTTATTTCTTGTGATTTATAGGCCTAAAAATAGAATATGACGGAGTAACTTGACCTTGAGAATATATTATATAGGATTTATTTGATTTTTCCGTTTGCTATCATCCGAAAATATTTATAAATGGGCAAATATAGAGGATGTTTCGGGGGAAAAGGAAATTATTTTAATAAAGTATTCTAGAGGGCAATATAAGAAAAAGTAGTTAAGATAAATTTCTTTTCGAAATACAGGGTGTCAAAAAAAGTAATATAATTTTTTTTCTTTAATATTTCGAAAACGATTTAAGATAGGTACCTAATACACGTGGTCCCATATAAGAATGCACACTACAGGTATCTCGTAAACCACATGAGATACAGAGATGGTTAAATTAGGGAAAAGTTGCGCTATGTAAACCATTCAAAGTCACGATTTGAAATCTAAAAAAATCCTATTAGTTCCGAAGATATTTAGGAAATCCCGAATTTTCCCTATTTATTATTTATTTTTTTCTGCCTCTATTTAAAAAGATATGACAAAATAAATTTCACATTCTTATTGCCACTTTTTCTGCTCTACAAGTCTGTGTTCTTAGATTTTCAATACGACATTTCGTTTCTTCGCAACCATCATTATATTCATTATTGAAGGTGCTCTTCCTAAAGAATTCTAACTTTAATTGTAAATCCCACGACATAATATCGCTTTTATATTTATCCGACGTTTTGGATGAAAAAATCATAATCATATTATTATTTGGTGATTATTACGAAGGAACAAAACGTCGGATCAAAAATATATTACGTTATCATGTAGAGGAGAAAAAATTACATAGGAATGTGTTTTTTATTTTAATCTATCTTTTACAGTAGAATCAAAAAAAAAATCTACGAATTCTTGAAATTTTATACATAAATTTTGGCAATTGATTTTTTTCTGGTTTCACAAAAGAAGACAGGTCAAAATATTTTTTCTCTTCTACTAACTAACTTCTACTAACTACTAACTAACCTATTTGGATTTTTGATCCGCGACGTTTCGTTTCTCCGTAATAATCATTAAATAATATTTCTGATCATTTTTTCGTCCAAAACGTCGGATAAATGTAAGAAGCCATATGTCGTGAGATTTAGAATTAAAGTTATAATTTTTTAAGGAGAACAAAAAATTTTTCGACTATTGAAAAAAAATAAAGATAATGATGGTTGCGAAGAAATGAAACGTCGTATTGAAAATCTAAGAACGCCGCCGCAGATTAGATCGTGACTTTGAAGGGTTTAGCAAAGCACAACTTTTCTCTATTAAACCATCTCTGTATCTCCTGTGGTTTATGAGATCACTGTAGTGTGCATTCTTATATGGGACACCGTGTATACTGACCATGAGTGTGCACTATAAGTAGCAAAAAAATACGTTATCCCGATTTAAAAAGTTTTGACCATTCCACCAGTGAAGTGCGCGAAAGCAAAAATAAATTAAATTGGTTTGGTGCTTAATTTCCTAATTCATATTTGGGCTCGCAAATTGAAGACGTACTCGACGATGTCTTGGAAGGAGCTTCTTCTGGTTAAACCGGATATAATATATTTCCTGTCTAACTGAAAGTTGTCACTTGTATACAGAGAAAGAAAAGACACGAAATATTTTTTTAATCTTGTTTTTATAATGGACTACACTAATATTTAAAAATCATTGTGAAAAAATAGCTTAAATATACTGTAAAATTGTTTCTGTAAAACACAAAACAAACTATTTGGAAACAGTTCTCAAAATTGTCAACTGATCTAAATTTTGAGAGTTTTATTTTATTTTATTTTAGGCGGTAAGTATTATACACCAACGTCTTAATTCGTATCCAATCACCCTGTGTGAATAAATTATTATGTTTGTTGATGAAATCAAAACAATCTTGCTTTTTAGGAGCTATTTTTTTAGTGATAAATTTTTGGAAATAACTTAATACTAATTTTTTTTCTTCAGCAGACCAACGTTGGCGGTTGGCAGTTTTGGAAACGGTTATTTTAGGTGATTTAACCACAGGGTGATCTGTTTCGCAGTTATCAGGGGTATTGGTTGATTTTTTCGTTTATTGATAATAATAGAATTATCATTTTTGTCAAATTCATCTTCATCTTGTTTTTCATTGTCGTTTTCATCGCCCTTCCCATCGAATTCAAGCACATATTGTCCTACTTCGATGTCACCCAAACATTTACCTTTAAATTCCTCTCCTTTTCCCGCATTCAAAAGTAATAAAACCTTTGCTACCTTTGCTGTTTGGTAGGTATCTTCCGTTAACCTAAAATGAATAAAAGGAACTTCGCTAAAGGTTTAAAAAGATAATATACGACATAACGTTATTATACAGGGTATCCCGAAATTAGCTAACAATATTTTAAGGCGATAATGTACGTCAAAAAATAAGACTAAAACCTTCTAATTATATAGCTCGAAAAACGCTTCGCTATGGGGATAGAGCCCCCCGAATGGGAGCTATGACAAGTGTTTTTTTCACAATATCTCAGAAACCCATTAGGGTACCAAAACAAAATTTTATATATGTTTTACCCATAACCAGACGCAATAAACGGTTTATTTAGCTTAACTGTACCTACTTCTTCCAGTGGCGAAGAGAAAATTGCCCTAAGTTTTTCCTTTGTAGGGTTTTTTAATTTCAGGTGCAATTTTTAGAAGCCTTGAAGTCTTTTGTTGAAGAAGGTACTTCTGTTTCATTTCGGTAGGATTCGCCATTTTCCAGTAAAATCGATATTAAAATTTTCGGTTTTTTGAAGCCTTTAAAAGGGTAAGGTGTTTTTTTGCATATCTCAGCACCGCTTAATATTAAAGCATGAAATGTTTGACAAAAAATATGTAAATAATAAAATACCTAGCTTAGCAGAAACCTATAAGAAAATATTTTGTAATAGTCCAAAGACTTAAGAAGAATTTGTTATCTTAGTTTGCTTTTTTTAACAGGGTGGTACGTTAAAATAATTTACCTTGACATAATTTTGAAAAAAAAAGACGTTTTAATACTATGGTAATCTTTTTGAGGTGTTGTGAGAGTTTGCTCAATGCTTCGAATTTCTAACATTGAAAAGCTATAAAATCGAAGCAATTTAAGAAAAATGTATTCATTACACTTCCGAATATTGTATTTTTAACAGATTTTGTTGGAATGACAGACTTACCTATAAAATTCTCTATGCGTTTTCTCCGTATGACCCATGAACTTTGCAATTTGCTCCATTTCATCGTTCTGAAAACTCATTAACTGCAAAATGGTCGCAATCTGTTTTCTGAATTTGGTGGATGTCAGCAGCTCCGGCTTTTTTGCGCCACATCGATATGCAAATTTTCTTACAGCCTGCGATCCACACCTCCATCTGTCGTTTGATCCTGGATTTGCGAATACATATTTATTATCTTTTGGAACTATGTCAGTACTTCTTCGAATATCAAGAAGGAGGTCAATATATTGTTGCATTTGCTTTGTAAATAAAATTGGCACTGGCTTACTTCCTTTGCCAAACACAATAACTCTTTTAAAACATGAACTCATATTTTTTTCGAACTCTGTTAAACAGTTCTGAAATTCCTCTTGGTTTAAAGTGGTATAGTCTGTTTCGTAACTATCTATATCCAAAAATTGTACTTCGCCTATTATTTTTCGGTTAAAAACTAACACCAGGCACATTGTACACTGTGCAAGGCATTTATAGTTACTTTCTATATCTTTCTTGAGATTAAGTTCAGTGAAAGCTTTAGATGCCAGATTCAATATGTAGTTATTAAATAATTTAATATCTTCTGTCAGGGGCACTAACTTAGGATTGTGTAGTTTAACTTCGTTTAGTACTTTGTTTACCAAACTTGATATATCATTACACCAATGGTTAGCTATCATATCACGAAGTTCGTAAATTTCTTTAGTTTTTTATCTCTATCATCAATTTTATTATTTTGAAATAATGGATTTTTCGTTATTACAGCCTTTTTGGCGACATCACAGAAGAACTTTAAATTAGTTCCAAAATGTAGAGCCAACGATGGAGCTTTATATGTTTTCGTCTCTGCGTTGTAGCCACAAACTATTTTGGTAGCTGCAACAATACTTTCATAGAGCTCAGGTTTCAGAAAATCCATAGAATTCCTAATCGTCGTAATTTTTTGTAACACTAGCTGGAGTCTTGCAATTTCGCGTATTTTATTTGAGGCCACAACGTTCATTTGCTTTCTTTTATGTTTATTTAAATATGATTCATCATAAAGACATATAAGTGGATCCTCTTTAGCAGTCAAACTAATTTCATCAGGCTTCATGATAGGAAACACTTCTGCTCTTAAGCGACTCTTCTGTAAATAAGCTCCCAGAAAACCCGTAGCTGCAATGAAAGTTTGGGCTTCACTTAGATGATTTGTTGGGCGGCCATTATTTTGACTACCCTTCAGGGCATCGCACATTTTTTTGTGTCTCCATAAATAAGTCTTTTTGTAATAACCCAAGCAAGCTGTACACGGATAATAATTTCTGTGTGTTTTCAGTTTCCTTAGGAGGCTTTCTAACTGGTTTAAGTTCATTTCTTTCCGAATTTAGAATAAAATTTCCTTTTTTTCTCAGAGCTATTATAGCTAACCTTCTTTCTTGACCATTATTTTTCATATTTAAAATCACTTTTACGGCTCCTCACTATGCTTTCGAAATAAGTGACGAGAAAAATGTCCTACACCTTCAAAGCAAAATGGACAAAAATCTTTGCAATCAGCAATACGGGCTGCCATGTTTGGGTTTCCTTCTTGGTTCTGTAATAAAGAGAGACCTGCATATTTTTTACAAATTTTTATAAATATTAAAAATACCCGCAAAGAATACTTTATTCATTTTGAATGTCAAGCAGTTTACTTACAGGTATTTGTTAGACTACATTTCTATCACATTTTATGTTTGTTGTTATTCCAATGTTAACTCATGGACCAAAAAATAACAAAACTATTTGTAGTGCCAACGTTTGGGTGGCTATTTATTCCATCATCTTCAGGGCTAGAATAAACAACTTATCCCTTATAATATTTAATTAAGCACTTATTGGTGATTTGTATGGTAAATATTAAGGACTGTGAAGCATGATAAAGAAAAATAAGAGATATATTGTTTTATCTAGTCCTGAAGAAGGTGGAATAAATAACCACCGAAACGTATACACTACAAATATTTTTGTTGGCTTTATGGTCCTGACCCGACAAACATCTGAGTACATTCTATTTTACTGTTAATTTTTAAGTTGTTGTACTTAAGATGGCTAACAAGAAATGAATGCAAGGAAAATTAAAATGTCGCTTTTGCGAATAATTGAATTAGAATTGGTTGCTTTTAAGCGCTTTCCTTACCTGTTTCTTGTCGGAGTTTAAAATTGATAATCCTGAATTGACTGGGGTTTGTTTGTACTCTATGGCCAGATAATCGTTTTGAATTATAACTGGAGGTGTTTCAGTGGAATGACATTCCGCCTTGTAGACATCTTTACGTTCCTTGACATGACATGCATTTGCACTGCCTCTTGAAGAGGAAGACACAGAAGAATCTGAATAATCGGACATTGGATTGTAGTCGGCGTCACGAGAATCATCTGACATTTCATCTAAATGTTCATCATTGAACTGATAATTAGAACTACCGTCTGGGTTGTCTCCATTAGCCAACATAGCTACATTATTTACAGGTTTGTAAGTAACCGGGGCTTGAACTACTATCTGTTCCAAAATACGTGTTTTTCCTTCTGACTCATTACTAGTTAATTTAGATTTTTCACCATCCATATTTAACGTTGTATATTTAAATAAATTGTCATCGTTGATGAATCTTACAATATCATAGGCGTTATCGTTATTTTGAGATTTAAGACTAATAGGCACAATAGCGTTCAGAGTTTCCACTGCTTCTTTATTTTGAGAAATAGTTGGCTCATTATTATCTAACCGACTGTTTTCAGCTGTAAAATCGGAAGTTACTGTCTCATGATTGATCTCTGAAGATTTATTCTGTACTTCTAGGTAAGGGATGTAGCACGAAGACCCATTACTCTTACTGGCTGGAATACGAAACAGACTGCTATCATCATTGATATTTTCTTCAAACTCATATGGGTCGAAGTAATTTTTATTTTCTTGCATATTTTGTAAATAACAAAATACCCTCTCACTAGTAAACGTCTCAGGCAATGCCTCTGAAATCTAAACATAAAAAAATAAAATCACAATTTTGTGGCTTGGAGTTTTATAATTTTTAACTTACCTCATTGGAAATACATTCCCTAGGTTTAGGAAGATTCCTGTATTCCCTAGAATGTACATTTTGAGGGTTTTGATTACTCTACCCTACCTCTTCTACTTCCGTCAATTTATCTATTAAAATTAAACTGAAATTAGTTTAGGGTTTATAAAAAGAAAATCTTAGTTTGCATTACTATTCCTATCTGCTGTAACCTTACGGCCCCCGGCTCATATGACCGGAGTAAAAAGCTGAAAGAAATATTAAATAGTGGGTTATTAAAATAGGTTAATTAAATTAATAATAACCTGCAAAGCTGAAAAAATAAAAATTAGTTTTTATTATTATTATTATTATTATTATTATTATTATTACAACAAAAAATGGTGCCCTTGGAGGTCTGATTTAACACAAAAGTGTTATTTGCACGACTCATGGTATTGAGTCTATTCACCTATTCCAGAATTCCACATGTGACATTCAAATACATAAAATAATGCATTAGCATGTCTCACATACAATAAAGAAATAGGCTCGGACGTGACCGTCTAGATTCGGGCAAGAATCTATGGCCGACCCTACGTTGTGTTCGTCAGGTTCGCTAAAAAATACTAATTAAAGTATTATACTGAGTGGACAAAATTTAACCAAAATCTATTATGGCCGTTAGTTAAATAAACACTATTTTAAAGAAAACTTTGAAACACGACAGGAAGGCAGAATTCTTCGCTATTAAAAAAAATAAAAGAAAATTTAAAACAAAAGTTGTCAGTTGTGCAAAAGAAAGCTCCTGTAACGCACTCTCGACCACGTTTCCAAAGGTTTCCCTACCCTGTGCACCGGACGAGACTATGGGGCTGTCGCCCAGGGCAGTAGCCCTTGTCTGTAGGTTCCCCTCACACAGTTGCTGGTCCCGGCTGTCGGCGGGCTGTCCCACGTTGAAGGAAACATTGTGAACCGACAAGTCTGTATCAAAAGAACGAGTCATTCACTGTTCCCTGTACAACCTCCAACAGAATTTAAGGTTAAGTTTTAGTTTTTAAAGTTACTCATAAAAATAGCAAAAACTGCCACCTTTTGTTTAAACATCAGAACGCTGGTATCGTTGCTTCGGACTAGCACATAACATAAGAAAATGAGAGGGCTTTTTCCTGCCTGATAAAAATCCCCACATCCCCACGAGATTAATCTCGTTGCTACGTCCAGCGTGAGGCTGTCGGCTCCGTAACAGCGCGAAGGGAGAGCATGCACACAAAAAAATCTAGTATCCAGTTAAACCTAAAAGTTTCAAACTGAAACTATCATAGACATAAATAGGAGCAATGCTAAAGTAAAATTAAATAGAAAATACCTTAGCATCAAAATATAGTTTTAAATTAATAAGACATTCTTTTAACTTGACTCTACTTTAGTTTTAGGGTAATAAAAATAAATGATCAACCTATTAATAATTTAGTTGCAGATATAGTATACGTTAAAATTGGTTTGATTCAAAATATTCTAAGAATAAATATTCGTTATTTTCGGTTTGAGTATGAGTTATTATTAAGTTGAATATACGAAGTTGCATTTGTGCACACATATTTTATTTGTATCTTCAATTTGTGACTATCCTACATTCTCAGCGAAACTAGACAAAAAAATTTATTATCATCTTAAAGCTAGTTTATTATTAGATAGAGTAAAATTTAAAATCATGTAGTTTAAAAACAGATAGATCTGAAAGGACTATATTATTAAGGTCAGATAGGATAAGCTCACCGCAGTCAATAGAATTGTACATGTCAAGTTAAAATGTCTTTGTGACATAGGTATCAATAACTGATATAAAACAACTTTTTATTGCTTTTGGTTTTATTAAAAAAAAAAAACAGGTAACCAAACAGGTAACAAAAAAACCATAACTAAAACGAATATAATATTTTTAGTTCATGTGTATGTAAGATTCACCTTGCACCCTATTAACCATCATTGGAAATGAAACAGATAGTTTTCTTATATTAACGGAAATTAAATTGCTATTGCCAGTTTCGTTACAAATTATTTTATGTGCGCGAAAATGTTTATTGTAATTACTAATTTGTACAGGGTTGCACAAAAAGTGTACATCTCTGTCATCATTTTTCTTGATAAGAATATGTTGAATTTGGCATATTTTCGGTACCTTATCTGTATCGAAACAGTTCCAGAGTCTAAGTAATTCCTCCATCACACCCTTACACAAAACACACAAAATAGAACACACACTACCAGCATCGGTAAGCATCGACGCGCGATGTCTGCGTGGATGTTAAATAACGACTAAACGTATTTCGGTCGTTTCCTCGCAGAACAAGAGGTCACGTGATGCAAATAGCATCAATTGCCATTAAATAGTGGCGTGTCTTGATTATTGAATAGTTCGTTTAGATCATGTGGAGTGAAGTTGTGTTGCGGAGGTTTGTAAACTGATTTTATGATTATGGGGCCGTCGGTCATTTCGACTAATGGTTGTAGCTTCTATAACGTCATAATGCGGATTGTTTAGTTGATGATGTTGTATATTGTTTTTAATTAGAATGGCAGTGCCTCCGCCTTGCCGCCTTGCCTGTCTAATATATCGGTTCTATAGGTTATGTAGTTTGCTATTCTGAAATTATTAGCTGGTCTAAGGAATGTTTCTTGGATGAGTGCAATATCAACATTGTTTTCATGAAGAAAATCGCTGAGTTCGTATTTTTTAGGTAATACTGAATTAGCATTCCAGCTGATAATGTAGAGGTATTTGAGTTTCGTTGTGTTAGCCATTATGATTCAGTAGTTTCAATAGAATTGGGTTTTTAGCTACTGTGTTTGAAATAAAGTTTAATTTATCTTCAATCTCTTTAGGACTATTGTTTAGTAGTTTATACAATAGATTGTTGGAATTTGATATGTCTGTTTTTTGGAGATTTTGACCGCCTGCTGGATTTGGCGGGGTTTGTTGAGTAGAGATTTTGGCTGCTGCTGCAGCGAATGGGTTTCGGCTGTTATTTTGCTTGATACCAATTTTTTAGTAGGGTTTTTGGGACACCCAGCGTAGTTTGCTGGGTGTTCGCCCTGGCAATTGGCGCACTTTGGTGGAGTATCGTTTGGTTTTTTGCAATTTGTGTAGTGATGGTCGCCAGCACATTTATGACACTTTGGTGCCACTTGGCAACACGATTGTGAATGACCAAATTGTTGACACCGATGGCATTGGTTGATATGGTTTCGTTTGGTATTTTGGGTTTCGACTTTGATTTGGAGATATAGGAGATTTATGATATTAAATATATGCTTTTCTGTTCTTGGTAGGAGAACTTTAATCAGAGGACATATTTTACGGTATTTACCGACCTTTAGTCGGTAAATTTCTTGTGGGTGGAATCCCAAAGAGATAAGTTCCTCTTTGACTTCTTCTATTGGAATGTTCATGTCAATGCCTCTAATGATAATATTTAGAAGTTTTTGATCAGGAAGTAAATAGGTGTGAAATTGTATATAGTTTGGTGATGGCTTTATGTCCATCAGAGTTTTCAGGGGTGAAAGAAATGCCGGAAGACGCTAATTTTACATTCGTAATGTTTATATTCATTGATTTTAATGTTTGAAGAATATTGGACCATTGTACAGTTGAGTGTACGACTATTGGAACCAGACTGGGGGTTTTGGGAAGACGGAAGATTCCCCCATTTACCCAATGGAGGGTGTCGGGAGGCAGGGTTTTCAATAGATCCCTCATCGTCCAACAGAGGGCGATGAGGTTCCCCATCACCCGATCGTGGGTTTTGGGGAGCCAGGTTTGACGAAGTTCCATGAATTGAGTTATTTTTGGAGCTGTTATTGATGTAGTTTTTAACGGCTGGATTATTTGTTATCGGATAGTTTGGAGGAATGAATGGATTTTTGGGAGTTTTTAGTGCCGGAAAATCTGTGGCCGGACGTTCGGCGGCCGGATATTCGGTGGCCGGATGATCGTCGGCCGGATAATCGGTTGGTGTGTTTACGTTATCCGTATCCATATTTTGTTCGTCGACAGTAACTGATGTATGATTTTTGATGTGGTTTGAAAGAACGTTGATTTGTTCTACCAGAGTTCTGTTTTGATCGCGCATCTCTTCTATGAGTGCGATCAATTTTTGGTTTTGTGCTTTCTATTCGGCTAGTTGTTTTGCGAAATCTTTGTATCTGTTTTTGATGTCGCAATATTTGGTTTCGATGTTTTTGTTGCTACATTTACCCATCGTTTTTGAGGGAGCCATTTTGAAGACCCGCCGAAAACAGCAGTCGCTGTTCCCGGAGGGATTTGGTTTCTGCTTTGTGGCTTACAGTTTTGGCTTGTATTTGTCTTCTTGTGTGAATCAGTGTTGATAATTGCGAAAAAGTCGAGCTAACCTACTAAGTTCAGCTAGCTCATAGACAGTTTCGGCAATTTTTGTGTGTATGTACTGGAAGCTCTGGGAATCGTGAAAAGTCGAACAGACCTACTCGATTTAGCCTGTTCTTTTGACTATTTCAACGATTTTTGAAGATTGGATTTGATGTTGGCCTCGGATCTTACGGCTTTTGAAAGCGAAAAGTAAAACTCAGCCCTAGTGTGATCACGGAGACGATTTCCAGTGTAGGAGCCCTGTAATGGGGCACAGGGACAGGCGCCCTATGCTAATGCACAGTTTGCTTTGTCCCCCCTTGCTTCCTACACCGGGATCGGTACAACGTCACACGAACGCAACTGAGAATTACTGGCGACGTCTTGTAGAAAGATGATGTTGGCTTGGAAAATAAAACTTCTTGACTGGAAAAACACTTCTGAACTCTTCGACTGCTGGCAGTGAACTGTGGTCTGACTGTTAAGAGGGAAAGCGTGCAGTTAAGAAGGGTTGTCGGCTCCCTTAGCAAGCTCCGCCCCTTTTTCCTATTTTAACCAGTGTGTAAGCAGTGAAGTAAGTTTGTTGAGCATACGTTAAAACGTTACGATTTTTTTTCATTTAGTTAGTTACTTTACTATTTTCAACATGGCATTATCTATCGTAAAAGATGCTGAGTCGGTTAGTGAATTTTTGGAAGATTCGGACGGGGAAGTAAATAATGCGTTAAATGATATTTTTGTAAGGGGGACCATGGACGAAGCCATCAAGACAATGGAGATTGAAGTAGCAGAATTGGGAAAGCTCTATCGAGAAGCGGAATTCATGAGGGAACAGTATGAAAATGGAAGGGTTCATTTGTGGAAATGCACCATAGCACTCAAAGATTGGGAGACTAAATCAAGGCGGCAATTGAGGGAGTTCGACGAAAATATTCAAAAAATTTTTTGATGCAACTGAAATTCCAAACAAACAGGCAACACTTGACAAGACGCAGAAACAAATGGGGGAAATTTTTGACATGCGGGATCTTCTTATAAATAAATTTTATAAGAAAGAGAGGAACTTCAACAAACAAGTGATCAATATGCCACTCAAGATAGGGGAGGTGTGTGAATTATCGTCGAAGTATTTGAAGAAGAGCAAAGAACGGGACAGGGAGGTTTTGGGCATCTTAGATCAGGTTTTTTAAAGCTGGTTACAATACTAAACGGTCCTTTTTAGGGCCACCAAAAAATATAAAAAAAATTCGTTATTTTTTCTATTATGTTTTTTTTTAATCATACAGATCAAGAGAAATATGCAGACCATTTTTTTTCCTATCGCTAACATTTATGGAAAAAGATAAAAAATATTCGACCCGTTACATTAAGATTTTGACAGATCTTTTAAAAATATTAAAAAATAAACACATATTTTCCTGGGATTTTCCATTTTTTACGAATAATTCCGTTATTGTAAATTTGAGGGAAAAATGTTCTATGAATAAAGTTATAGAACGTTCAAATATGCGTTTTTTTTTAATTAAAAAACTTATTAGTATATAGCTATATATATAGTATATAGTAGTATTATCAGTTTCGAGATATGACCTAAAATATGAAAACTATAAATTGGGAAATATGTCGAAAACGATTAGAGAAATAAAAAAATAATATGAATTTGCGATGTAGTAACCATCACCATTTCTTGGAACGCCTATCTACACAATAGCATTGGCTGTTAGCAAAGTCAACTCCACCCATATAACGATTATAATCCTTCACAATGGAGGGGCAGTTAACATTAGCTTTGGTGCCATCTTTCTGCATACGGCCAACTGTAGTAATTTCTGTTCCGTGAAAATTCGAAGCAAAATAAACAGTTCGGTTATCACACTATTTATAAAAAGTTATGCCCAAATTCGATACTCTATAGTCAAAATCTCCCCGTTTAATTTTTTTGTCATCACGCAAATTTTTTGGAAGGCCTCGGCGGTTAGCACGAATTGTTCCGCATGCCAAAGTCTTTTCTGTTTTTAATTTTTCTAACAAGTAACCGAAGTGTAATAATTATCAAAAAATATTTTTCTATATTCTCCCCAATATTTTTCTGTTAGGCACAATACCACACGCTCTCCAAGGCCAAATGATTGGTACTTTTGTTCGACAGCTTCATCTTTTCCTTGATATATATCAAATTGTTTCATATATCCATCTTGATCAGCAATGCTCCATAACTTATATCCTCTTTTGATGGGCTTTTGTGGATTAAATTGTTTTAGACTTGAACGACCTTTGAACAATATAACACTTTCATCAACGGAGAGCTATCTAGTTCCATGATAAAGTTGATCGAATGGATCATTCATTGAGCGATTTTATAAGGGGTCGTAGTTTGTATAATTTATCTTTATTAGCTGCTGGAATTGATAGGTTGTCATTTATATGAAGAAATGATAAATTTTCTTGAAATCTATTTCTTGTCATTGTTGAACTTACTGTAGTCACACCTAAATCTGGAGCTGATGACCAGTAGTGCTTATAACTAGGTAGACAGTGATATCCCATAAAAAATTTAAACCAATAAAAGCTAACAATTCATGATCTTTTAGATTCAGAGTTTTATGTCTTTGTGTTGCATATAAATTACTTTGATATACAATATCCGATACGATAGATGATTTCAACATAACATGAAAGTAATCTGTATATGTTTGACACTGTAAAAAATGCTCTTCTATGGGTCCTTCAGGCAACCAATATTCAGTAAGAACAGTATCTACATCATTTTTCTTCCATTTTCTGTCGACAAATTAATTTTTTTCTTTCGGTTGTAAATTTAGATTTTGTATTACTTCTTCCATTGTTGTTCGCTCTTCTTCATCTTCAACAGCAACAGCAAGTAAATCTTGTAATGGGGCACTCTCTTCTTCATCTTCACTTTCTTCTTCATCAGTTTGA
Organism: Polydrusus pterygomalis; assembly: GCA_963969555.1. Classification (NCBI taxonomy): domain Eukaryota; kingdom Metazoa; phylum Arthropoda; class Insecta; order Coleoptera; family Curculionidae; genus Polydrusus; species Polydrusus pterygomalis. Next base: position 118,970,887 of record OZ018378.1, on the reverse strand, counting down.
AAACTGTTATCTAGAGGTAAGTGTTCCAGTTCATAGGCTGCTTGCTCAGCAGCTGCTAAGAGATCCTCATCATTTAAAAACTCTCTATTCCTCCAAGAACTTGCCATTGCAATGAATACCTGAAAAGCAAACTGCTTTGTAAAAAAAAAGTTAAAACAAGCAGCAAAACTATTAAAAATCGCTTTGTTTCTTATTTCTCTAATTACAAATTATAGAGTATACTCTAGTCCTGACGGGACGTAAAAGTCCCAGACCTAAAAAACTGTTCCTTATCGAAAACATTGTAATTAGCATTTACACATTATACAACAGGATATTCTTAACAATTAATTTAATAATGTGTCCATACTTACGTAAAAAACCGGCACAAGGTGGGAAGTACACACTAACACTCTAACCTCTACGCCGAATGATAAATATTGTTCTGTCAAATGTTTTGTATTACGTATGCGCTAGATACAAATATTGCAACGGTAGCAGTAAAGTGTATCTAAAAGTCCCGTCGGGTTTGTTAGCGATGTAATGTAATGTTAAATGTAGATTTACGGGTCATCAAAATAAGGCGGACTCTAAAGTTCCATTGGGACACAAAGGGTTAAACTATTTCGGATATTAAGTTTTATGTAACTTGTAAATATGGATCAAAATAGAAAAAAACATTACTTTCCCAGTCGTCAGCAACCTGGCTGGCAAATGGATTTCTTAAACTTTAGATAACCAGTGCTCAGCCACTCTCAATAAAAATGATTCTTAATTATTTCACTTGGTTTTGACGATATTAAAATACTATGTAAACCAATATTAATCCATTAAAACATAAATTGAATATTTATCATAAACCTCAATGATGTAAAAGCTTAATTTTATGACTGTCTAAACTACTTAAAATACAACTTTTTCTTACCTGTATACAGCCAGCTGGTGACCACCCACTTTGTTCACTAAGCACGTGAAAACTTTCCACCACCCACTTTGTTCACTAAGCACGTGAAAACTTTCTAGGTTAAAAAATATTGTTGTGACCGATTTTAGCGAGAAAGGGGGCTAAGTATTGGACCAATAAATGGCACACAAAAATATATTACTATACCTCTATTATAATTGTTTACGTGTTCCAACGGCTGGGATTAGGCACATTTACCTGCATGTAATTTCTCTTTACACTTCTTCCAAAATTCTTCATCTCGAGCGATGGCGTCAATATACAAGGGTTGATTGTCATCAATATATACAACAAAGAAACAAATCTTTTTTCGAAACATTTAGCTGCCCTTGAACCTTAAAAAAAAATAACAAAAATTAAAGCCTAAATAATAATAATAATAGGTTTGTTGTATAGTAAATATGTTTATGTTGTCCTCGATAAACTTATTCTTCAATCTATTTATGCAATTGCATTAAGTAACTTTCGTTTATTTTTCTCAAAGAGACCTGATAATAAATTATTGTAACTTATGTTTTTAAAAAGACACAGTTTTGGTCCCACAAAGACCCGAGACTTTGTGTCTTTGTTACAATATAAGTAACTTAAGATTAAAAAAAATTACCTAAAAGTAATAGTTATGGGGTTTTTACCTAATCCGATCATCTTTAAGCTCGACACATAATGATTTATCCAGTTGGATGGCCTTATATAATGTCTTGCCACTCTTATGAACCTTGTGTAGGCACTTAATTTCCAGGATACCGTTTGACCCAACTAATCCTATAAAATAAAACGTTACTGTTGAAATAAATCTATAATATTTTACTATTTTCTTTACCATCAGGAGAAGCAGCAAGGTAAGGGTCCTCAGGTTCTATAAACAAGCCACATTTCACTCACTGTTCACAAAAAACGCACATCCAATAAAAATGTTTACCAAATATCATAAAAAGAATTCTAGAAGAAGTCTAATTTAAATTTTACACTACAAAGTGCAATGTTGCCAGAATGTTCTGCCGTGGCAGTTTATACTTTCAGGAAAACTTTTATACCTAATCAATTTTAATTTTGCCATAATAATTTACACAAAACAAATAATGCTTATAACATGCCAGGAACATTTTTTGGAAGGATCTATATAAATGCATGCAAATAATGCTTAAATTGAGATTGCTACCGTTTTCGTACTTTCCTTGTGGGTTTATTTTTGTGATTATTTTTTAAAATTTAGTTAATAAGTACTTAATTTCTCAAGTATGGATGCAAAAATCCTTATTTCAAACAATATTCACAACTTATTATTTTATCATTTAGTCTGTTACCTACATAAATTGTATATTTACAAAAAATATAAGTACCTATTCTTTAGGTGAGTGAATGAGGAATCAAATCAAAAAAATAGTATTTAATTAATTACACAATAAATAATTGCAGGCAATTTCAGAGATTTTTAAACAGTGGTCTTATTTAAATTATAAAGAAAAATAGCAAAATACCTACCTATAAAATAAAAGTCCATCAAAAATTATTTTAAAATTGGCATTCTATTTTAGAAGTACAATTCTCCGAAATCTTGAATTGTCTGCGATTCCAATAGACCAGTAAATTACAGTACATCAAAAAGTGACCATCGGCGAGTAAAGAATAATTTGTCAACTAGCTGTTGCATTATGTTCATAAAAAAGCGCTATGTTGCCATTATAAATTACGTTCGCGGCTCGGTACATTGCCATGTATTACAAACAGCTGAATAAATTCATAATAAGCGCAAGGTTTGGCAACATTCTAGCTTTGAAAGGGAAATCACACAGCACGGCTATTGGAGAAGTAGATTTAAATGAGATAATAGAATTTTACTATCTTTTACAACTCCATTCAATATTTTAGGCAAATAAAAATATATTGCAAATCGGCGTCTTATTAATTTTTATGAAAGTATTTTTTCTATTTCACGTTTAGAATAAGTTCAGTACGATACGCATTAGCGTATCGTAATGAAGCTATTTCAATACGCGTTTTTTCTTTATTTGATGTTGGTATCACATTTCATAGCCATCTTAGCTTTCCATCTTGTGTGCGGCATGCATGTGAATGAAAATGTAACCTAGAAATATAAAGTATTGGAAATGCTTAAATACCTTACCACTTCCCATTCACATGGCTTCGGTGTAAAGGATAAAAACACCTTTCTCATCAAAATTAAATGTAGTTTCGGTGGCTGCAGTATCAATTAATGAACAAAACTTATACTTCATACGAAGTCAGTTGAGACAACTTAAATATTGGGGGTACGATCAATTTACTGAATCACACACTGAAACTACAATACAAATATAACAAAATTTGTATTGCTCGTTCTCGATACAGATGTTCGAAGATAGTCCACGTGGACTTGACAAGTCTGTCATCAAATTTTTTTTAGTTTTTTTCTCTGTCTCAACTAAGATCGTATACACTTTACCACTATTCATAGAAATCTGTAATATTAAAGGCTGTGTGGCCTGTAAACTTCTACACAAAAAATATGTCAATTATTTTACTCTTTTCAATTTCTTCTTGTCTAAAGATCTAGAGTAGAGTATTCTAGAGTTTTAATGTTTTGTGATGAAGAATACAAATAATGTTAGTTCCTATAATTAAAACTATATATTTCTACTTATGTTGAATAGTACAATTAGTATAAACATTTATAGTAACTGTGAAAGTGTCCTGAGCACTAAACTTAATGTCTGGCATATTTTGATTTGAAACAATGTTTTGTTCGTAATTATTTCCATGTTCAATGACTTTCTGAACTTCATCGGTTGTTGTAGAGGTATGTCTTTGTAGCAGACCCTTATTAGAAATGTATTGGCTTGTTGAAGGGGTGGGAGCAATAGAAGAGCTAGAAGCTACTATAGGTGAGTTTGAAAAAGGACTGGATACAGAAAGCATTTGTGCTACCTCTATTTTCCTTTGCAGTGACGTGTCAATATAGCCCTCTGCAACAGCTGAGGACTTCCAACCTCCATGTTTCTTAATAGTCACCAAGTCACTTCCATTATTAGCTAAGTGAGAAACACTGGAACATCTAAAATAATGCCCTGTATAACATTCTGGATTTGGGAAATTAAGGTATTTACCGATCAAACTAGGAATTTTTCCCATAGTATTTATACCTATGGGAGAATTTATGCAATACCCATTGCGAGAAGTAAGGAAAACCCGTTTATGTGTTGTGTTTTTAGGCCTTAAATTTAAATATTTTTTTATTAGGTCCATCCACACACTTCTCGACTATTACAAAGTGCCCCGGAACATTTGTTTTTGTTTTAGGAATCTTTACTAGAATTATATCATTTTTAATTTCAATGTCGTCTATTAATATATTAGTTAGTTCTTCCCTTCTGCATGCTCCATTAAATACCATAATTAGTGCTACCTTAAATAAAGATAAAATGTACATAATTAATAAGTATTTTAGTATTAGTTTATAAGTATAAAGTAGGTAGGTAGTGTTTTTCTGGTAATTTTCTTTTTTGTATATTTAACAACATTCATATTTTAGATTTGAATTGCTGATTGTTAAAAGGAACTTACTCCAAAAAAGGTAAATGATGGGAAATAAAAAAAAAGTTTTCTAATACTAGATTAGCAAATTTTTAAAGTTTTCGTTGAAATATTTCAGGTAAAATTCATATTTAACAGTTGTTTGTGGATATTTTGATCTAAAAAGATTATACATTATTTTAATATTCAGTCTTGCATCCAAATGTGTGACCTCGGTTTGACCATAATGGGAGCTTTTCGTCGGAAAAGATCGGATATGGTCGTAAATTTGTTGGTAAGTTTCACCAGAGACTGCATGGGTTTTAGCATTATAACCTCTCTTATCTCGTGGAGTCGTTCCTTACATAAACAAAGAAGTAATGCGATACACACGTTTTTGAGAAACAACATGCAAATTCAAAAATGCTTGTCGACATACTGCCAATCGATCCTTGCCGCGAAGACAAAAAAATTTGAAACTAGCCTTACGTTTTTCGGCGTTTCCTCTCCTACGTTTGAGTCGCTGCAAATGAAGGTTCTGTTCATTCTTGCAATCCAAGTTAGCAAAGTCCTTTAACACGTCGATTTGTTGCTCCTCCGTAAACTTTGTGAAGCAGCCTAATTTGCATCTGAAAATAATAAGAACTATATAAATATCTACCAACAATAATAAAGAAGGTAATTCTATAAAGAAAAAAACAATATACCACATTGCTGTGGAGTTTTAAAACCTGGATGAAAAGTTGTTCCTTAAAATAAGTTACCTTACCTGCATATGGGCGCAACGATTGTCTTTTTAGAAACAGTTTTCCCTTGATAGTTTTGTATTCTTCTCCTTTCAATTTGTTTATCTTCCTAATATTACACTCCCACGTCTCTGGATGTCGACCACGCTTTTTTCCCTGTCCAATAGATTCAACATTTTCTTCGGTGTCCATTTTATTTTCTTTTAAATTTCACACACCTAACCTAACCTTACCACGCAATGAATACAACAAAATTGACAACTACACCCAGAAGTTATTCGATCGCAACGCCATTTCGCGCCGTGCGTCGATGCTCATGTCAATTGAGTCGTGAAAGGAACTAAGTCCGGGATTTAATTCCATTCACGACTCAAGCCTATCTAGTGATTTTACATGTACAACAAGCGCTTAATGGGAGTTGGTTCCCTTCATCACCAATCGATCGGTAAAGCTAAAAAATATCATTTCATGTGCAAAAGTCAAAATTGCCAACTTTTGGAGTTAGTTCCTTTTAATACTCAGCAATTCATTTGTAGATGTGTAAATATTATTTCAAAATAGGTACTTACTTTTACAGCCAAATAAATATTGTCATCCGCTTTAGTTAGGAACGCTTTTAAATATTCATATTCCAAAATTTTCTATTTTTTAGGCTCGTAACCTTCTGATTGCCCTTTTAAAAAAGCTTGAAGTTAAGCATATCTTGAAATATCAATATTCTTATTAATATTTATACAGGCCTGTAACTTGGAGTATAGGGACCATAGTGTTGATGGCTTATTAATTTTACTCTTCGCATCAAAAAATGCTAATAAAACATTTTCTGTAAGGTTAGTAACGCCTTTTTCTTCACACCATTTTTAAAAATTTTCATATACCTACTGGGACTTTTTTGGCAAAAGGCTGCTTAAAGTAGTTTCTGCCACTGCTCTTAATTCTGGAGGAGTTAAACTGTCCATTATTTAATAGATTAGTAAAAAAAGTACCCAGAGCAAATTTTTGAATCGAATTTAGAGTCGATTTTGTTAATTATTGTTAATAAAATGGCGGCTAGAATTAAACCGCGATTTTCAAATGTTTCTATATTTAAATTTGTTACCAACCTTAAGATATTAAAATCTTTCGCGGGATTATTTTGGGAAATAAATGTAAATTTTTCTTGAATATAAAAGGTGAAATAGAAAAAATGTATAAAGCACAAGTTTCATAAGGCGTTTTAGCGCACGTGTCAATAAAAAAACTCGCCACTTCGTGGCTCCTTTTTTAAAATAGACGCGTGCGCTAAAACCGCTTCTTATGAAACTTGTACTATAATATACTATTATGATGACGTCTGTGATCACATGATGTGTGGTGAAAAGCACGTGGATAGTCTTCCCTTAAAGAGAACAGGTCTTTGCTGACCAACTGTGCCTTGTAATTGAGAGATTTTTTTGTGGACCCTTGTTTTCTTTCAACTTAAATAGTTCAGGTATAGGGAGCAGTTCTTCAAAAGACCTATTGAAATCATTTTCTTCTTGCTTCTGTATTGTACCACTAGATTTGACAGGTTTTTCAGAAGGGTTTGTGATCAGATCAGAAACTTTTTGCTGAAAAATAATATTTTTTAACATACTGAGGGGGATATCATCCGCGGAGTCGTCTGAATCAGGATCATTGGATTGCACATTATTATCTAAATTAGGCTGATCGTTGGTGTTATTAGAGTTGTTTTCGTCAATGACCGCAGCGTAAGTACGTTTAGTTGGCAGCGAGGGGGCGAAAGCACATTCATGAATTACATTAGGATTAAATGGATATAAACCTGTCGCTCGAAAGCCGCTTATAATGTTATTGGGTGTCATGCATTTGGGCCAAACTTTACACAAAATTTCTCAGAGCTAGATTTATTCAAGTGACGATCTGGATTTGCTTCCCATAACCTAAGGACTTCTTGGTCCCAGTGATGTTTAAAAGACCGATAAACCGCTTTGTCTAATGGTTGAAGTTCATGTGTTGTACTTATTAGAAGGTAAGCAAAATACCTTTATCTGCCACTTGGGTTATGGAGATATCCAAGTGACAACCAGCTCCATCAGAAACTAACAAGATAGTATCTGTACCCTTGTAACGGTGTAGGTGCCTAAGAAAAGCAGTAGAAAGTTTATTGGTCATGCTACCCTTGGCGACCATTTTAACAAGGGTACCTGGCGGTAGGTTCTCTTCCCATTCACGTTTCAAGCTCTTTTCCTTAAATATGACCATATTATGTCTGTCTAAAACTCTAGATATACCCAAGCAGGAATTTTAAAACAGTCGACAAGGCCGCCATTTTTATTTTCAGGCAGATCATAAAGCATTTAAAATATGTTTGCATAAGCTTAGGCTTACCTCTCGTTTAGGTTCTTGTTTTTTCGGCACAGTTTTATTTTTTCTAGTTTTATATTCTAATCCAGAAACTTTTAATTTCTTTTGTTCATTTCTATGTCGACCACTGCCTCTTTTTCTTTTGTTTTCCATTTTACAACACATCAATAAACTTTAAACTTACTGGTCAACAAGCACGCTTTGATTAAAAAACAAACACCGCTGTTTGTTTCGGTTGACACTTAGCTTGTTTGTACCGAAATAAGGCATGTGATTTGTAGGTTCCCCCACTTTGTCAAATTGATTGCACTACTATACACGGTAAGCGGCATTTCTGAGGACACGTTCGATGGCACTTAGAATGATTTTATGCAAAAAGGTGAAAATAAAATGACACTTAGCCTGTTTGAACCGTACACCCTTCAATTATCAGGTAGGTCTTCCTATTTTGATTCCCATATTTTTCAGTAAGTCTCAGTACGACGCGTTGTCCATATAAATTGAACTTTTGCTCCAAGATTTCATCTTTTCCTTGATAAACTTGAAACTGTTTAACATACCCGTTTTGATCAGCAACTACCCACAATTTATAGGCCCTTTTTACTACAAAAAATAATTATATAATTTTCAGTAACTTAACGTTGGTCACACAGAGGCCAGTTATCAATTTTATTTTTAAATACCACCGTATGTCAGTTGCCTAGGTTAGGGTTAGGTTAGGTTGAAAGTGAGTGGGTTACAGCCAACCCTCCACCGCGACCATGCGGTCTATTGTGGCTAACACCTTATTTATATTTCCCCCAATAAGTCCAACCTTTTAATTAAGGTAATGAGGGTATTGGGGGAGACAATTTCGTTTACTGTATTGACCTGTGAAATTTCTTTAGAGTAGCCGATTGCGTGTTCCGATTGTTCTGGTGCCCAATTGGAGCAACCTGCTCTTGCAGCGACATTTATTTTTTTAGATACTATTGGGCTTACTGTTAATGCATTTCCCTGAACTTTGTGAGGTCCATTTAGGTAATTATTCCTTTCCTGGAGTTTGTGGACAAGAGAATGAGTGCCATCCCCAAGGACAACGCCGTCCTCATCAATATCTCTTAAAGCATTAGGAAATTTATCTATACGTTTTTTAGCAACTATTTCCAATGCTTTACTAGGATTTTGCTTTTTTAACAATCTCATTTGGTTTATTATCGTGTGAACTTAATTTGTTTTTACTTGTTTTGAGCAAATACCATTTTCTAGCAAATTTATAATAATATGATCTTAACTAATAAGTTCCCAAGGTATGTTAAAATTGTACCAAAAATATTCTGTGTTGCAGTCAACCATAGTAGTAATTTCAATAGAGTCTTGGTTGGCATAATCAGATAATGCGACCGACGAAGAAATAGTTACCGTGCTAGGTAACGATGTATTACTTCCTTCGTCGGTGGATTTGACTGGGAGCCACTCAGTATTTTCTTCTAATAATACTAGTATTTGATGTTTGACATACTCTAAAATATCATTTTTGATTTGTGTTCCATCCTGCTCTAAAACAACAACTGACTTATTGATCCCGAGCTTTGCAGAGGCTGAAAAATGTTATACAATGTATTATTAAATCTCAAAAAAATATTTCCAGTATCAGGAAAGATAATGTTGCTATATCAGTATTAAATACTGCAGGTATTACAAATCACCCCAACCAAAAAATGTTATTAAAAAAACATACCCTGTGGCAGCCTGGCAAAACCTATGTATTTCTTTCCTCGTTCCTGCTTCAGACAGCCATTGGCCCCTTCAGTGGACTGTATCTTCTTTTCGTCTTTCTTTTACTTCAAGATAAACAACATTGTATCCATTTTATACTTTTATTGTGTTAAAGCTTCCTTGAAAAAAATTACAATTATATTTATATGACTTTTCTTGAATTGACAGACAGAACATTTTTGTTACTGTGGTAACTATTAAAACAAACTTATCGCGGCAAAGAGGTTGTCGCGGGAGTCAATTTGATAAAAGTCGACGGCGACCAAAGACGCGCGGGTAGATTCGGCGCTGTTTGTGGAATTGAAAGATGCGTCGAGAACCAGTGGCGTAGTGAATATATTGAATATTCAACATACCCTTTAGAACAATCTCGGCGTATTTATCACTACAGTCGTCGTCAACCACAATTTAGCATTTTTCTTTGCGATCGCCGGTCCAAATCTTATAAAGAGTTTTCATTATCTAAAAACCCAAGCACCCATATACTCTTATCATATACTTTTAAGAAAATTATGTAATATTGATCTAGAACTTATTATTACGAAAGCATGAACACAGATAAAACCCTTGTAAAAAAATTAAATCCAAAAAAGTTTAATATATAAATAAATACTTCTGGGTTTTAATTTTTTTAATTCGGTGCAATTTTATGGAATATTTCTTGTATTTTTTTTTAATTATGTATGCACCTTGTTGTATTGAAAAGTTATTTATTTGAAATATTTTATCTTCACTAGCACACATTGTAAGTATTAAATCAAAATAAAATCAACAAAGCTTTATTGTACAAAGAATCTCATTCTCATTTACAAAGCTACAAAACAAAAATTTTGTTGATGGTTTTAAAATGTGTTCGGTGCGCCCCAAACAGCGAATCTTAAAATAAGGCATTAATAACAAATTATACAAACAAGCAAACACTAATACACTGTATGTCAAGTTAAATCGCTTAACAAGATAGTCAAAAATAAAAAAGTACCTAAAATAATATACAACAAATAAAACAGGTCAATCAGTATTTCAAAATTTTGGGTAAACCATAATATTACATAAAGGTTTCCACAAATAAACATTTCTAATATTTCATATAAAATAAACAAGAGAGATAATTAAAAGGTAACATAGAGATATTGTTAAATTAAGAGTAAAGTTGCATATAAAATATATGCCTACATAAATAAAGTATATAAATACTTTTTTTTATTTTTACATTTCTAGTAGTTCTTCTAAGTAGGGTAAATGCGGGAGAATTGCCGCACTTTTTGAAAAAAATTCATAATTTTTGTAATTTTTTAAAAATAAGTCACTACACAGGTAGGTATTACTTTAAACTTTATTAAAATGCAAAAATAAACGTTAATTCTAAAAAGATATAAACATAACAAGAAAATATTTTTTCTTCTAAAAATCGGCGACTCTCCCACAGGGCTGGGAGAGATGCCGCGTTTAGAAAGAAGAGATGGCGCAGTGTTTAAAAAGTCTAATTTTCATTTTTCTTGCGTAGATCCGTTCCGGAACAGATGTTGCAAACTTTACCATACATGCTGCAAGTAACGTGGAACCATTTTAAACATTTAAGGCACTGCACCCAATCGACTTTTTTAGTTGTTGTTACATACATTTCGAAACATTTCACACAGCGTCCCTTGTTTTAATCTTTTTTTATAATCTTATTTGCTAGGATCTCTTCATCGCTATCGCATCGTTCTTTTTCTAGTTTTTTTTTGTTTTTTCTTCTTTTCTGCCACCTTGGGCTTTTTATCTTTAGGATTAGGCGAGACTTTTTTGTTTCCACATTTTCGTATTATGTTAACACACTTGCGCTTTGCTTGAAACGTTTTTTAATGGATACCGGTATTTTTGGGACGGGAGACACTTCATGCAGATATTTTGAAGCGATAACTTTCGGAATTTTATCTACATAATCTCCACTACTAGGAGAATTTGTTTGAGTAGGATTGACAGAGCTTGGAGGGTAGTTCTAAGCTAGAACGTACATCTGGAGTCATAGATCTGGGTAATACTAACCTCTCCTTCTGGGGGAACTTCTATCGTGGATGAATCTATCATAGAATAAAAGTGGTCTGGGATTGCATTTGGATCTAAAGGATATATCTTAGTTGCCCTAAAACCGTTAATGGCAGTGGCTACAGATGCTGATCTAAACCAAGCTTTTCCCATTAATGCACCGGCTTGATATCTTGTGTGGTTTCTGGTGGCATTGTGTTTCATCCATAATTAAGCTTCTTGATTTAAACAGGTTTTGAATGACTTAAAAAAGCTTCGGTCTAGTGGCTAAGAGCCTGTGTGCAATGGCTTGGTAAACACATTATGATTATATCGTTATCGTCAGCCGCCTGCAGCATATTGGCATCAGTACTGTGGGCAGTGTGGTCATCTAGAATTAATAAATATTTACCAGATGGCTTATTGGGAACAAACTGCTCTTGTAACCATTTGAGAAATAACTCAGAGTTTATGAAGAATGACTTTTTGTTCATATAAACTTTGGATCCAGTTGGCAATCCATCTGAAAACTCAGCCTTTTAGTTAACACCTTTAAAAATTAACGTGGGTGGAATAAACTTGCCATCCGCACTGCAGCACGCAACAACGGTCACATTTTCTCCTCGCTCTTTCGGCGTTGAAACATGAACATCTTTTGCACCTTTCGTTGTTAGAACTTTGCCAGGTTTGTTTATGAGTTGGACACCTGTCTCATCCATATTAAGAATATGAGACGGTTTATTGAACAGATTATTTTCATTTAAAGTGTCATTTAAAAGTTCAAAGAATTTTGAAGTTTCTTCTCTGTTCATTTCACGAGCTCTTGATAATGACAATCCTTCAGGTTGCCTTATGGACAATTCGGGATTTCTTTCCAAAAATGATGAAAGCCAAGCATAACCTAATAACAATATTTGTACGAAGTTTTTTATTAATTTTGTAAATACTGTTAAATTTTTGGAATCCATTCTTAATTTTACAACTTGTGATTTTCAGTGCTGTCCGTGGTTGTTTTGTGCATGGAACTAGTTACACTATTTAGTAGTGATTCAGTAAATTCCATTGTATATTCCATTATGTTTAAAGTAGTACATTTTGGAAGATTAAGTGAAGATATTTGATTAAAAAAGTACTCTATGTCTTCGTATTCATCAAGTGAGGAAATATTTTTATTGGAAACATTATGTTCTTCATTTTTTAGGGTGGCATGATTGGAATTGGTCTCATCATCTACTAGAATTGTATGTGAAAATGGTAAAGATTGATCAGAATTAGGATCTTTACAATTCAATTCTTGGGGGGGAACTAAATAAACATTATTATGTTTGTCATGGTTATATAAATGCTTTCGAAAACCACTATAGGTTCGAAGTACCAAACAACAATTGATAAATGCACAGTTTAGGTAAAGATTTGGGGGTCCGTTACATTAGCCCCCCCCCTCCCCCCCCCCGGTACCCATAACTGCGTAAAATTTTAGCACCATATAGACCATACCTAGCACTACCTAGCACCCAAATTATAGAGCTAGCACCATAGTCGTTACGGAGTTATTAACGTAATTTAAAAATGACATCAACAACGTTGCCGCCTCAGACCAATTACCAGAGACAAAGTTATTTACAGTGGGCCATAGAAACACTTTTATATTTACAGTACAATAATTTACGCACTGTAGTAGTAATATGGCTGTGATCTCACCGCGATGTTGCCGACCTGCAATAAATTATATGAAAATTATTATTTTTATCTATAAAACAGTAAACATATACAACGCCTTTTTTTAACCAGTTATAGTAAATAATTTAAATAGTCTCGCAAGATGGAGGCAAAGTCACGTGACACTCTGTCAATTTTGGTCTATTTACTTTGGTAGGTTGGTATGAATTCCAGAACCAGACTTGAAAATTTTGTATATATTTTAAAAATTTTATTTTGTAAATAGTATAATATTTTAAAAGTAAAGTTTTTTATGGTTAGACGATAATGTCCCAAAACAGAGTTAAAAACTACCAATAAATAAAACACACAACCTTACTTCTTTGTTTTTATTTATACGAAAATATAAAATACAAGTAGGTACTTCGTCAACACTTTTATGCTAGGAAAAGTTAGTGGCGCATTCACCTTTTTATTTTTTGATCACAGGATATAAAATTAAATCAATATAAGAAAAAATTTCTCTGGTTATCTAAATTACAGTTATTATATTTATGTTACAGGTACTAGCTGGTACCAGGAACACATTTGTTTACTTTTAGCATTCCATATTATTTATCCTTAAAACTTCATTCTCAACAAATCGTCCGTCTGTCATATGGAAATATTAGATCCAAAACTATAATGGTTAAAAAGATTAAATTTGGCATGCTTATAAAGAGCTATGCACCTGATAAAAAAAACTTACTTTGTGTAAAAACATCTTATTAGCTTGTCCAGCACTTTTGCCCAATCAAAACAGAAATGAAGGCTACATATTACCTTACTTTATAGACAGAATTTTTTTTTATATTAAATCTAAAAATGTTATACTATTAATATTCTTAGATAAAAACATAGGAACAAATAGATTTTAGTACTATTATTAAAACTTACGAGAAGAGTACATATTGTATATTTCATTGTTGATTTACAAGCACAGATCCATCATGATTTAAGGTCTGAGAAAAGAATAATAAAATTATAGCCTACAAATTTTTTGTTTGGTGAATTGTACTTACATGAGCTTTACCGTAAACACAAAAGTTAATAAATGTCGATTAAACTCAAAATAAAATCCACTAAAACCACTAAACATTTTTAAAAAGTAATAAAAAGCAACAAAAACACAATTCCGAACGTGACAGGCTAATTACGGCTCACTATGAATCTGGGAAGTTTTGATTTTCATATATCCGCTGATCGTAGCGTTACATTAGCCCCCGTAACGACTATGGTGCTAGCTCTATAATTTAGGTGCTAGGTATGGTCTATAGGGTGCTAAAATTTTACGCAGTTATGGGCACCGGAGAGGGGGGGGGCTAATGTAACGGACCCAAGATTTGGCCCATCAGGAATAAAATTCATGTTTCTAGAAAGCAAAACCTTAAATAGGTAGTTATGAATCAAAATGAAATGGATAATCTAGTTCTTAATTCTCTAATTTTTGGAGTAATATTTAACCTTTCAATCTTATAGAAAAATACCTGAATAAAGGCCCAAAAATTGGATACAGCAGGGTCGTATTCAATGTCAAAAACGTAATGACACATAAATAAAATATCAACAGCTTCTAAAGGTGATCCAATATTTTCTAGGCTGATTATTTTTTCTTCTACTGAAATGTGATATGCAATAAGGTGTCCCAGTGTTAAGCCCTCAGCAATTAAAAAGGGTTGTCCTTGCTCAGGAATTTCTTTGACCACATCACAAAACGAAACATTGTTCTGAAAAAAAAAACATTATTTATATTTTGGACAATAAGAGAAAATGGGTAAAATTTTATTATTGAATAATTGATCAGTCAAAAATATCTGACAGAATTAAAGCACTGAGAAACAAAATAGTTATTTACACTACAAGGGAGGCAGGTGATACTTACCAGTCGAGGACATAATTTGCGCCCGAGCGATAGCGAGGGCTTGCAAAATAGTCCGAGACTGGTCAAGAATACTGCCTCCCGAGTTTTGTATTATATTTTTTCTACTCCGGTTCCCTCAAAGAATTGTTTATTCTTAATTAAATTTTGTGGAGGAAGACTTTGTGTATTTCTTCCATTCATATGTTTCTCTTAACATTTGAATAGAAAAATTTAAAAATTACTCACGAAGTATCCTACATTTGCCAGGCTCACGCTATAAAACAAGTTCTATTTAGGAAATGCTTTATGGACAGGTAATCTAAAAAGTATAATTGATAAAAAGTAAAGGCTTGTGTGGCTTTAATTATTCGGTATATTATAATATTATACATTACATACATTATCATAATACTAACATAACATTATAAAATAGTACTCTAATGTCTGCATATCTTCTGTGTCGCCAAATACTTTATACATTTGGTACGCTTTAAACGACATGCTAACTGAAGTGGAGTTTCACCTCATAAATTGCTTCCTGGGATGACAAATGGACTTTTCTATTAATAGTTTCAATATATTGCATTTTCCCATCAAAATGGCTGCATAACCCCATCTTTTGGAACTATATCCAATAACTTTATCAGTTCTGTTAAATTGTCGACTGTCCTGCGACTTAAAATAGCTAAAACTAATAGATCGTTCTTGGTTGATGAACTTCGAAATATTGTTAAAGTGTCCATTTTCATAACAAGTTTTACTGCCATTAGGTTTCGGTGTTTTATTGCCACTTCAAGGGGGTTAATCCTAACGCTGGTAGTTATCTACTATCATTATTCCGACACTGGATAGTTTCCAAGAGGTTGGCACGATTTCTTAGAAATTCCTTCATTTCCTTAAGCGTTGGTGCCGCTAATTTGACACAATTTCGTTCCCAATCTCCAAGGCTCTTAGCATCTAGTTTAGAGGTTTAGGGTACTTTGATTTAATTGCTCAATAGAACGCAAATGTTCACATAAATCGTCGATAAGCTTCCTTAACCCATTTGAGGATTCGCGAAAAATAGGTTCAAGCGAGAATATGGCCTTGATATGTCAATAATTTATTATTATTATTGTACCTATCACAAAGCGCATCCCATGCTGCATACCCTTTGATGGTAAACTCGATTGATTTAATAACCTGTGCGGCAGGACCCTCCAAGGAGGCACGTAAATAATGGTACTTTTGTGTCGGAGCTAATGACTGTTGCTCATGAATTAAAGACTCAAACTTATCGCGAAACTCCAACCACGTCTCATAAATACCTTAAGGGACATCCGGTAGTTTAACCTCCCCTAGCGTATCCCTTGCACTTTTACTTGAAATACGCGAATTACTTGCGCTAGTTGAACTGCCTTGATCATTTTTTGGCAAGGCTTCCTGAAATAGACCTTTAGCCCGCGCCAGAATTGTAGAAAATGAATCATCAAACGCAGAGCGCTCCGCATATTGCTTGCTTAGGTTATCCTCCTCGATACATGCCTCATTTTAATTTTGTAACTCGTTAAAATCAATGGTATTTGTCTCAAACCTAGCTATCCTATATTCTAATTCAATAATATCTACTTGAGTTAAAGCGTCACTGCAAGCGTTCTTGCTGTCTACAAACTTACTAAAATTAGTTACCGCAGCCTTTAGTGAACCTCGCTTTCTGACTAGTAACTTTAAATCCGTCATCTGAATAATATTCTAGCATATATAACGTATTAAAATAAATCTATCTTGAATTCTCGACACACTGGGATAAAGGCAATCAAATAGGAATGGTCTCACCTCTATGCTTCTTCATATACCAATGCAGCCAGCGACACGGCTTTGTTTTACGCCACTCCCACGCACGCTGCTGTCCTTGTAATTTCTTGCTGATTTTAATATATGGCTCTGTAGGACCATGTGCTTGTGGACTGTATTCTTCAAATTAAATTATGGTTTTAGCTTTTTTAAATTATTTTATTGTTTAAATTACAAGAATGGAAAGGTAAAAATATACACGTGTCTCTCTGTTGCCGGCTGGCTGGAGAACGGTCAGTTCCGGCGTACCGTCGTCGCCTCGCATCTTCTGAGATGTTACCACGTTGTGGATGATGAATGAACACATATAATTTATGTCAATAAATTGACAAAATTCCTTTAATGAGGCAACTTTAACTATAAATTTTAAAATAATTAAAAAGCTTTAAAACCATACTGTCAATTGGCAGGATGTCACAACTGGCCTAAACCGCATTATTTATGATATGAGCCGGACATCCAATGCCGATTAAATTATTATTTATTTTAGATTTTAATCTGCTTAAAATATTATTTTAACCAGCTCTCTTAATTCCAGCAAAGTTAATGTTACAGTTATCACCCGAAAATGAAATGCACTTTTTAGTGAGCTCAAGTTTTTCTAATACAAAATATAAAAGGTCAGTAACCGTTTCCGATGTTTCGTTGTCTGAACTACATATATCAACTAGTTTAATTTGTATGCCCCCCTTTTTAAAATCAAAATATTGTATTAATACAGGAAACATCTTAATTGCGTTATGGTTACTGGCATCTGTAGAAATTCCAATAAATGAAATACCACTAATTTGATTTTTGATAGCTTTTACCGCTGACGGTCCGAGTACTCCATTTACTCTAGCTTCAACTTTCGTATGGCCGCAAGTCACTGATTTTGAAATTGAGGAGTCCTGATACATCTTCTTGTGGATCTTGGTTGTATAATCCATTGAAGTAAACGACTGGTGATGTTTGACTGTATGATATGCAAGTGTTGCTTTGGCCGCCTTAACAAGTTTTCCATTATCTTGCCTAAAATAATGATAAAATTAATTTAGATTTACTAACACAGTTAACTAGTTTTCTTTGACTTACCTGCCTGACTTTTCAAGTTTTTCTTATATTTTTCAGTAGCTAAAATCTATATAATTCGTCGTTAAAAACATTTCTCATCTCAAAAAAACATTTTAAAACTTTTCCGATGGGAATAAATTGAACTTGACTTTGACTCTAATGCATTACCAGCAAGGTGCATATTGTGACCTATAACTACCTGTTCCGGTTTTATGAATTTATGTGATTCCTCAAGATATTTATATTTAAAATGTTCAGATTTAACGGCAGAAAAAGTGTCTTGCAGCGATTTGCACATCTCAAGAATGGTTTCTTTTTCGCATGAATTGGAGAAACTAGCTAATGCAATTTTTGATTTAATATCTTCCAAGGGTAGCACTAAACAATTTTCAAAATCATTAATAACGTCCTAAACTACACTTCTAGGCAAAGTCATATTTCCATAAAGTTACTTATTAGTAAGGTAACCTGGTGTTTAATCATATCATTAAATTTTAAAATATTTGGTAAGTTTTGATGAGTTTGTGAGATTTTATTTTCAGTAGTAGCGATATCCTGACAAGAAACTCTGTCCTGATATTGATTCAACTATTCAACATATTCGTTGAAATGTCGCTATCGTCCAATATGGTATCCCGGTTAGAATTAGATTCACATTTATTTGCCAAATTAATGGATTTTTCGTTAGACATAATGCTTTTTAAACGAATTAAGTAATAAATATAGTCGCGAACAGTTATTTTGTACGCATCTATAACCAGAGTTTTCTGTTTATGTTTACGAACTACTTTAAAATGTAGACGTAATAGTCTTAACGAAGTAAGATACTTTTTACATATAAAACAGATAGCCATTTTAAAGCTTTAGTTAACAGTGAAAATTAAATATATGACACATTAAAAAGTATTGTAATATTCACAAAATACAGTCCACATCAGATTACAGCGTGTTTAGAGCTTGTTCCATTCGCTTTTAATTTTGGAAATGACGCTGTCTGTGGTTATAGACAACCTGTCATTACCACTGTCAAAGTTATATAAAAGTTTTTGGATACAGGTCCACACATGCCTACACTCAACTTGATATTTTAAATCTAAAGCAAAAATTATTTTAATTGGAACGTAAGGTTTTTACAGCAGATTCAGTTGGATACAGAATATCGTTTACTACGCAGTAAAATGAATAGCCAGTGTCTTTGTTACCAGCAATTAACATAAACGGTTGCAGAGTTACGTTTTTTTGAAGAGAATATTTTCTTATAATAATTGCAAAAAGTGTCATTATTTAAAGAATTTTCAGAATTCTCCTTATAATAACAATTTTTTTTCTATTGGGCTAATATTAGATAACAGGCCTAATTCTTAAAAATATATTTGCCAAAACATTTAGTTTCCAGAATTATATTGTACTAACAAGAACTTACCGACACATACACCATAAAAGAGTTTTGCACTTCTAATTTGCTTGGTCTATGGCTTTTTTTTTATCACGAATTGTTGTTGGTGGAAAAATTAGTGGGAAGTTTAAAGTGACATCAAGATCTAAAAAAAAAATAGTTTTGGGTTACGTATTTATTATAAAAAATTTTAAAACAAATTACCTCTATCGTCAAATGTTTATTTATTTATTTATTTATTTATTTATTTACGGGCAAGCCCATTTTACACATTAAATCAACATTGTGAATTGAGTGATTAGTACAATAAGTGTACATAAGTATAAATACTATAATATATACCTATCCTAAGCGTAATACTGAAAGTAAGTAGGTAAGAATAAGAATTGAGAAGTAATAGCAAAGATGAACAAACAAAAGAAATAAGGTTATTAAAAGAGTCTAAGTTAAATTTACAGATCTGAGTTGCCTATTGTAATGGCTTTTTTTGGTGCGCTACTTTTTGTAACGGCGAATAGAGATGTTTTTCTGAAATCGGCTAATAAAAATTATATTTTTGTACGGACTAGAAAATACTTTTTGTAAAGAATCTTCGGTTTTATTGTGGAACTCTGGGCTACTTTTTGGGTTTAGGATTTTGAATGATTTTACTTTAAACGGTTTGAATTTCAGGAAAATTAATTTTTTATTTTAATCTCAATTATCAAGTTATCCCTCAGACGCGGAAGTCATTCAATTCCGGGTTTTACTTTTTCGGTGGTCGGTAATTCGGTGGTAAATTCGGTCGGGTTTGAATTGAATAACTTCTAAAGCGTTCTGTGGGCGGAATTAAAGAGAATATACAAAAATGAACGGAGTTTTACTTAAGCGCCACTGATTTTAATTTTTAGGGAAAATCAGAACCCCCGGAGTCCTGGATAACCTTTAAACAGTTGGAGACAGAGTTCTATTAGCGCATACAGATAACAGTCATTCACGCCTCTAAGTTCCTATGGGAAATAAAACACACCTATGTCGGGAAATGTAAAATAATTTTATTATTTCTGGGCAAGCGAATTCAAAAATAAAATACAAGTTAATATAACAAATCACAAATACTACCCTAAAAATAAAAAAAAATAAACAGATTTTTTCGTAAGTTACGGGAACCAACTCGCTACTAAGCAGGAAACAAAGCAGGTATTCCTGGGAAACGGTAGGTGGATATATTTAAAGGAATTTTAGTGGTAATATGCAGGTAAGCGTTTCGGCAGGACAAGTTATCAAACAAGCGGCATTAAGATGTCTTTCGGGCGGCGGTGTTAAGTAAGAGAAAGTCCGATTATAATTTTAAGAACGGAGAACTTATAAGCGGTCGGTAT
This sequence comes from Polydrusus pterygomalis, assembly GCA_963969555.1. Taxonomy (NCBI): domain Eukaryota; kingdom Metazoa; phylum Arthropoda; class Insecta; order Coleoptera; family Curculionidae; genus Polydrusus; species Polydrusus pterygomalis. The sequence goes on along the minus strand of OZ018378.1, from coordinate 118,950,375 downwards.
GAAAATGGCATTACAGCGGCAGTACTAACTACTGGTGAATTCGGCGGTATTTATCGAGCAATTTTAATCATGCATACAGGCAAATGAAAATGAGTAAAGCGTGGCGGTATTAAGCAAAAGCAAGTTCGGTAAACTTTCGAATATTCTAATCCTAAATATGGGAAAATGAAAATTATTTTAATGCGGCGGCAAAATTTAGCAGGAATCAATTTTCAAATACAAAAAAAATAATGATGCTTACCAAAGATGAAAACGGTGGGCGTCGGCGGAAAAAGTAAGAAAATTTTAAAAAGAAAACGGTTCACTTAGCACTTTGAAAAATCACTTTCGGTCGGCTGCAAGGCTGGATCGAGAAGCGCTCGTATTTTTGGTTCGATCTCGGATTTCAATTTTTTATCTCCCACCACGGAAATGGTCAAAGATCTGGGGATTTTAAGAACGGTGCGCGTTCGCTATCTTTTCGAATCGGTACCGGAGATAACGCTGAATTTACCTGTATCGGAATGCCATATATTGGTTTGCCAATTAAGACGGTTTCTGTGATAGCGGTAATTAATTAATTTCTCTGATTAAATTCAAAACCTTTTGTTACCAGCGGTTAGAAAAATATTCAATAAATCGGTTGCATGAAAGAAACGAAAAAATCAATTGAAAAATTACGGAGATAATTACTTTCTAGTAATTCGGTGTTAATTACTTGTCGTTAATTCGGTAAAACTTAGGTAACTTCGTTACACTATTAAAAGAAGTGTAACTATTGCTAAAGAAATTAATATTGTGGTTTAGGTTGGCCATTTTTGAAGCCCTTGTGATAAAGTTGTTAAGTCCGTAATTCGTCCTATGGAATGGTTGAGCAAAAGTCACCGTTGATCTGGTGCTCCTTGTAGGAGCCTGTAATCCTATTCGCGATAGCAGTTCACTAAAATCAACCAGGAAATTAACGATCTTGAAAAAAAGTCTTAAATCTTTCTGCCTGCGTCTACTGATCATTGGTTCGATGCTAAACAAAAGATATAAATTATTATAGTCGTACACGTAATCTTCGGGTGGGGGAATATTGGCTTTATATGCCAAATATCTCGCAAATTTTCGTTGTACCTGCTCAATAGTGTGAATATGTCTAGCATAGAAAGGACTCCATACAGACGAGCAATATTCCAAATATGGCCTAACGAGTGCACAGTAAAGAAGTCTTATTGAGGAGATGTTAATAAAACTGCGAGTGCAGCGCTTTAAGAAACCCAGCATTTTTAGTGACTTTGAAACTATATCAGTTATATGGGGAATAAATGATAGTGTTGAGTCAAAGGTAACACCCAAGTCCCTGATCTCAGTTACTGAAGACAATTGGATATCGTTGATAAGATAGTTCCAGACAAGTGGATTGCGGCCCCTTGAGAAGCAGACTACCTAACATTTTGAAGCATTAAGCTCCATAGCATTAGCTCTACTCCAGTCGACCAACCTGTTTAGGTCCGCTTGAATGTTAAGCCCCGAAACCATTGCAAAAAACTTAAGATCATCAGCAAAGCACAAAAATTTACTGAACAGAAAGCACGAAGATATGTCGTTAATAAAAATATTAAATAATAGAGGTCCCAAGTGGGAGCCTTGGGGCACCCCTGAAGGTACTTTGATATTTACAGAGTGATAATTGTTCACTTTCACGATTTGAGATCGATCAGTCAAGTAGCTTTTGAGGCCAAAAGAGTACCCGTCACTCCAAGCTTCTGCAGTTTCGATATAAGAATAGTTTGATTTACTTTATCAAAGGCTTTGGAAAAGTCGGTATATACAGAATGGACAACATTGCCTCCCTCAAGAGCAACCGATAGAAAATCTGAATAGGTGAGCAGGTTTAAATCAATAGAACGTTTTGAACGGAAACCAAATTGCTGATCAATTATACAAGGATTCAGTTGGGAAGTGAGAATTCTGGTTACTAAGTTTTCTAAGAGTTTCGGAATGACACTAAGGTTGCAGATAGGCCTATAGTTAGATATGTTGGCTTTGTCACCCTGTTTTAGGATTGGAATAATGTACCCAACCTTCCAATAACTTGGAAATGTACCAGTTGTGAGGGATTCATTAAAGATTTTGTACAGTGGACGTGACAAAACAAAACTGCAGGACTTAAGAAGGGAGGGAGGCACACCATCAGGCCCTGGTCCCTTGTTGGTATCTAATTTACAAATCTCCTCATAGATAGAAGATATTGATATATTGCATTCAGATATATTTAAGTTACTTGTAGAAGTTACAGGCTCGACATTAATTTCCTGGTCTGAATAAACAGTCTTAAAAAACTCTGCAAACAAGTTTGCCAGATCAGGGCCGTTTTGAATAAAGGCATCATTATAAAACATTTGCGAAGGCAACTCATTCTGATTTCGCTTAGAATTTACAAAATTCCAAAAAGGCTTAATGTTATTAAGTGTGACCAAGGACATTTCGGAATTATGCACAAAGTCTTCGTAACAGTTTTTAGACACATTCTTACACTGCACTCTCAGCCTAGAGAACTCTGCATAATCCTGTGGTGATCCAGAACGCTTCCAAGTTTTGTGTGCTTTCTTCTTAAGAAAAATCAGAGTCCTTAGTTCATGGGAGAACCATCTGGGAAACTTCCGTGTACTTAGCTTCTTTACAGGAACAAAGCAGTGGATTGCGGCATAGAGAACATCATAAAAAATATTAATCATTTCTTCGACACATTCAGGCCCGTTTGCACCATTACATTTAAGTATGACTTAGAGCTAAGTCAGTCTTAAATTCAAATATTTGTTAACAAATATCTAAATTTAAGGCTGACTTAGCTCTAAGTCATACTTAAATGTAATGGTGCAAACGGGCATTAGACTGTAAAAGTAAGTCCCAGTTTACTAAACCAATACGGTGATTGAGAGACTCATAATCAGCAGATTTGAAATCATAATAATAAGTGTCAGGCTGAGATACAACACTGTTTTGATGGTCAACAGTGTTATGAAGGGTTACGGTTAATGGAGGGTGAAAGGAGTCAGGATCAATGATGGCTTCTTCCGCTTCATTGACAGTTGTTGAGGATATATTTTCTTGAAGTAGAATACTTTGAATGGCAGCACAAAATTGTATCCAATTTTTATAAAGCATATCATATTTTTATGGATAAGAGATCGTAAAATCATGTAGAAGAAAAGCAAATCCTTGTGGCTGTACCAAAATAGGAAATGCCCGAAAGTAGTCAGCTAAGTTTATTCCGTTCTTTAACATATTTTTGCGAGTTTAGTAGCAAAGGCTCCAGTTACTTTGAAATTTGTCATGAGGTGTTATTATATGTTTACAGTATTCTAAAGAATACTGGTCTGGTTCGTCAAACTTACATTTATTTCTGTTGTTTCTAAAATATTCAAATTCAAAGGTGTAAAATATTTTAAACTTAGGTATTTTCCATTTTTCTTTACTAATCGTATCAATAATATGAAATGGGTTCGATTTTGACACATTATGAAGTTGATTTTAAAAATGTAAAAGAAAACGTTAGATGTACAATTTCATTTACTATATTATTTAAACGATATAGTATCAGCCTATAAGAACTTTTTATTTACAAACCTTTAGTTGTCTTGGTAGTACTTCTTTTGAGCAAATTAACGGACTTTTTTACATTATTGTATCTCGACCAAAGCTTTCCACTGCTTTTCTGCTCTGAATGTTTGTAGGGACGAAAATATATTTCAGGTAATTTTTGTATATTTCTTTTGCGGCCTGTTGGAATATAAACTACGGTATTCTAAAATAATTTATCAAATTACAGCTTATAGTTCTGTCATTGGGGATTTTTACCTGGAAAAAAGTCGGGAAGATTTGTAACTTTGCAGGTTTGTAGGTTTTAGGGTCCCTAACTAAATTCCATAAAATGTACAATTCGAGACTTGCCGCCATCTTGCCAAGATGGCGGCCAAAATAGGTTTTTTGCAAATATATCAAAAACTATGCGTTTTTAGAAAAAATACGTAAAGAGCAAAATTTAAGAGGATACAAATTCCTACAAAAAAGGTTCTGTGAAAATTTTCGCTAAAGTTAACCGTTTAGGCACAAAATATCTGGAAATTTTACAATTTTGCGAAAATCAAAAATGTCTAGTAGGGTTTACTAAAACTGGTTTTTGAGGCTTTCTACAATTTTGTCATAAAACAGTGGCTTATCGTTCATTAGCTCATGTTATTAATTTATGAATAATTAATTTTAATTATTAAAAATGCTGTACTCGTTTCCACACCACCCAAGAGGTACAGTACATGGCGCGTTTTTTTTAACGTGCTTTCTCCTTATTGACCATTTTAATCCTGCTTTTCTGCATCCGCATGCTTTAGCACAGTTGTTTGTCTTGCATTTACAGGATAAAATGCCAATAGGGACTTTGGCGCTGGATCTTTTAACGTTGTTACTGAAGTAATGCTTGTTCTTGTTTTCTTTCAACCCCATTCTTCGGCGTCTTTGGTACAACCATACCATTGCTGGACCTGGTGGTAGGTTCGCAATGAATGCTGTCGTGCTGCCGCTCTCGTCGGTGGTAAAGATGCCAAATTAAATTTACTTTTCGTTACCGATTTCACAAAACACTTGTATCGATATTTATCCAGATTTATGTTCTCTTTGTCTTTGCATCCATAGAGAGCAAGAAGAAATTTATCATCTGCAATAGCAACTTCATCAGCGGTGGCATGCTTCTTTTGAAATGCTTCTATAGAAGCTTGTAAGTGTCTACGTTTTTCAAGAGTTGTTAAAGTTTTCAGCTTCCCTTGGTTGAATAAGGCCGACGTCGTATCACACCCACTTAATGCGTGGAGGAACAAGATGTTGTCCTTCACCGCTTCGACGCCATTTAAACTCTGCGATGAATAAATTCTGTCGACTGTTTTTCCTCTTCCAGGCTTCAGGAGGTATACATTATGGTGGAGCCTTACACAGTGCTGTCAACAGAACAATGAGGTCGACATCATCTCCAACAACAACTGCGTTTTCATATGAAGATTACATCTCGATTGCCTTATTTATTATTAATGTGTCTGCGTCTTCTGTAGCCTGGATCACTGTGAGGTGCGCTTCTTCAAATCTCCGTTTCAAGATGGATATAAAGCGACCTTTGTTTGCATCGTTTGTTAGGAAATTTGTCTGTGAGATTGTGGGGGTCAAGCAAAACATCTGCTGTTTTTTTTGTTATCTTCGCTGTCGTTCTGCGCTTTTCGTGCTTTTTTCTGCAGTATCTGTAGGGTAGCTATCGAAAACAACAACCTCATTTGACTGATAGTGTCTTTGTACATGATTTACGTAACTGTTGCAAATCGAACCAGATGTTTCATTTCGGCTCCAAACAACTCGATGCAACAAGTTTCCACCGTCAATAATGTACACTTTGTTAGGTGCAAAGTGAATGTCTGTAACTAGCAAAAAAGCTTTTTACAGTAGGGATTTCGCTGTTTTTGAATTCCGGCTTCAGAAAACAAGGACAATGGGTACGGAGCCAACTCATATTGCCTTCGTCGCTCTGTTTTGAAACACAAAGTCTCTTAAAAATGAGTAGAGGGTCAATGGGCATCACTTTATCATCAATACGAACGGTCGAGTTCACTGCTCTAAGAGGCAGTACTTTGTTTTTGCGTCTCAGAACCACATCACCAAAGTTTTTCCCAATCATATTATTTATTCCAACTTTCCCTATTCGCTCTGCAGCAACGCAATTTATTGTTTGATCTCCAACAACGCCTGAGGAAATGGACATTATTTTTTCGTCTACGTCTGTAAAAGGTGGGTGTTGCGCAAACCAAGGCAACATCTTTTCCACATCATTGTCGTCTCGAGTAATGCGTGAATTTCTCATATCCACGTGTTGGTCTTCAGATTCAAAATAAACTCCGCAGAACTTTTCAATTTCATCATATACGTTGTGCAGATACACCATTCCTAGTGTCCACCTTGTTAAAATGATATCCATTATCCCTCGTCCATGTGTGACCACCAATAGATTTCATCATCCGCATCAAGGTTTGTTCAATGGTCATGTCTGTCCAAATTAGAGATGTCAGTATTCGTTACTTTGGAGTAATCGTTACCAATGATTACTCTGGTAATAAGCAATCATTTAAAAATTTCGTTACTTTGATTACAATGATTATTACTTAAAATATTTTTAAAAAGAAACTAATAACTTAACTATTATTTTAGTATTCTTGTTAACAACAATGACAAAGACAATGAATAAAACGAAAGATATATCTACAGTGAAACCTCTCATAGACGGACACCAATGGTTCCAACTTTATTGTCCGCCTAAGGGAAAAATTTACTAAAAAATATCCATTGTACCTATGTATGTTAATACATACTAACGTACATATTATGCAAGCATTTTTTTATTCTTTTAAGTAAACATACATACAAATAATAATTAACTACAAATACATACATAATAGTATATGTAATACATACACAAAAACTTCATCATAACTTAGTACATGTATAAAACATACTTGTTTGATATAAAAACTTATTTAAAAAAATCAACAATTTTGGATTGTTTTAGTCCTTGCATTTTTTTTTTCATTATGCAGTTCTGGAAATGAGTCTCCACATTTTTAAGTAGTTGAAAGGCTGCGTAATCACCTCTTGCAAATGTTTTCAAGTTGCCTATTGTAATTAAAGCATCATTGTATGATTTTATTTCACTTTCGCCTTCTGGAATACTATCTTCATCTTCTTTTTCATTGTTGTCTTCCATCTGATTTTCAAGCTTACCATCTTCAGTAACTGAATTTTCGTTGATCATCTCTTCAGTAACAATAAGGTTATCCATATAAGCAAAATCTACATGATTTACCTGTTCTTCCGGAATGTTTTGAAAAATTGCAACATTTTAAAAAAAATCTGCTAATGTCGCCAAAGGTAAATTGTCTTCTGGTTCCCAGGATTGTTCAATTGTAGAGGAATCTTTATTAAAACCTGCTTTATTAAAGCAGTTCTGTATGGTAGTAGGGGTAACGTTACTCCATGCTGTTTTTATAAAATAAATCGCCTTCAAAATATTAATTGATTTGGAAAGTTCAGATGTATGTCATCCATTTTAGACAAAATGTGCTTCAAAATTAAACTTCTATAATAAAACTTGACATTTTAAATAATGCCTTGATCTAATGGCTGGCACACTGACGTGGTGTTAGGTGGGAGAAATATTACTTTGATATTTTTTAAATTCAACTCACGTTGGTGGGACCCTGCATTATCTAAAAATAACAGAGTCTTTTTTTTTCGGTCGAACTGTGGCAGCCATTCACTCATTATATCTCGAGTCATCCAAGCTTTAGAGTTTGATTTCCAGATGACTGGCAAATCTTTGATTGAAACATTCTTAAATGCTCGAGGTCGAGCTGCTTTTCCAATGACTAACAGTTTTTCTTTTTCACCTGCCATATTCGCACAAAACAATATGGTAAGTCTCTCTTTTGATAGTTTTCCACCTACACATTTTTCAGACTTTAATGTTAAAGTTTTATCAGGAAGGGCACGAAAAAATAAACGGCTCTCATCGGCATTATAAATATCTTCTGGTCGGTATCCAAGTAAAATAGAAGGAAGTCTTTGTACAACCTGATCAACATCTTGTTGATTTACATCTGCTGATTTACCCGAAATGTACTTAAAACTTATGTTATGTCGTCTTCTCCATTTCTCGAGCCATCCAGTAGAGGCACTAAAATTGCCATAGCTAATTTTTTCGGCCAATTCTTTGGCTTTGGCTTTTACCAAAGGCCCTGATATGGGTATGTTTTGGCTTCTTGCACGCGAAAACCACTCAAAACATCTTTGATCAATTTGGAAACTATCCTTTTTTAACAGAGACTTTTTCTGGTTAACATTATCTCCTGACTGCCATTTATGACGTATTTTTTCTTTGTCTCTGGTTATTGCTGCCGCTTGAGTTTTCCCGATTCCAAACCTAAAACAAGTTCATAATGTACATACATAACCTAGCATAGGCTGATACATTTAAAAAAAAAATTCATATAGGGATAGGGATAACATGTCTTGCAAATATAAATGACAAGAATTCGCATAATTATGGTGGCTGCTCGAGTGAAAGTATGGGAGCATTTACTGAGCTGTCTCTAAGTGGAGTTGCCAGTTACCCATTTTTTCTAATTCTATAAACTGCTTCACTAGAGTTACCATTTTAAAATATTGCATCCAGAGTTTCGCGGTGGGCCCATTGCTTTCTAGTTTTATTAGTGCCTCTTCAAATTTTCCGGTGATTGTTTGAATTAGGTCTTGGTAATGTGTTGAAATGATCGTAGATCTGTCCAACAGAGAGAATGTTTTCCATGGCCAAGCGTTCTTCTTCTGTAAAGTCCATAGTATGAATAATAATGTGTCCCAAAGCTCAGTGGACTAAAAGATGACCTCTGATTGCCCGAGCGTAAGCGTGACCTGACATCATCTTGTGTGCGGAATTCGGTGCGTAAATCAATTCTACCTTTAAACCGCTTCCTGACATTATATACCCGATACATCCAAGATGAGACATTAGCAAATGGAAGCCTCCCAATCGAACAACTACGTTGACATACATTTAGAAGAATAATTGTTCCATTGAAATAAGTAATTTATGTTCATTTCCTTTACTTCCACCTTTGAGGAGTTTGATTTTTGAACAGCTAACATAAATTCCCTAAAATCAAATACCTTACGTGTCTTTTCAAGCTAAGTTCCACTTGATGATGAAAAGAGTCTGCGGACATGAAGGTATGACCGGACTGAAAATATTTGATTTCTAACTCTTTTAATTCAACATCGGCGCAATTTACAATAAAAATGAAGAAACAAAATAAACACCAATTTTTATTTTGGGCTGCACAATTGTCAAGCCAAATTGTGTTCCCTTACAAGACGCACCCCCGTACTTACGCCTGCAAGTGGAACAACCTCTGATCCCAGGGTCGGCCTACGCTTTCGTAATATTGGCAGTGTCGCAATGGGGCTTAATTTATAGTCAAACAATTGGCAGATTGGTACTGGATCTCTTGGTTCTTCAGGTACCTTCGTTACAGTCGTTGTTGCAAGATTTTTCGATCTGACTACCGCCAAGATGCGGCTTTTTCGCAATATCGCGCGATCCGCCAAATTCAGAGGAGCCGGCAACGCCGCTTGCGGATTTTCCTCTTCCCAAAAATTGTCCAAATGACATCCTCCACATTCACCCTGAATATTTCCGTTAAAATCGAAAAGTGTATCTGAGTTACAATTATTAAATTTGCAATTCGCCTGCGGCGCGTCCGCCCACCCCAAATCTTCTTCAGTCCGGTCCAGAACACCTCCCTGAACAAATTCCCCCTTAGACATCGATAATCCCGGTTGGGCCTCACCATCCACAGGCGATTTACTTTTGAAAAAATTAAAATTTAAATTTTTACTTTTTAACCCCTGAATCGCGACTCGGGCACCCTCTGTGATAAAATAGCTTTTTACCCCCTGTTCATTTACAAGCGGTAATGCCTGTCTGCGTAATTCGTTTAAATCGCGCTGGCGGCGCCTCTTTTGCGCCTTGCTGAAATACTCTCGTGTCTCTAATACCTTATCACTACTAACCGCTAACCCGTAGAGATGCTCAGCCGGGCGGCGCGGCTCGCAAGCCAGCGTACCTGCCCCACCGAGCATCTGGACTCCCAGTTCCTCCATGCTTGTTTTCATTTTGAATAAAAGAAAAATTAAATTTCAACAATTTCCAACTTTTATTTCAATTGGTTGACAGTGTATTATTACAAGTGGAAAAATACAACTTTTTTCAAAAAATTCAACTTTTAGAAATAATAAAACATTCTTAATTATAAAATGGTCTCGACGTCAATATTTCAATTTACAAACTTTAGTGCGACGAACCTTGATTGCCAAAAAAAAAATACCCTTGATAAAACTACCTCTTCCAAGCACCCACGCTTCAAAATCCGAACTATTAAAACAACCTCTAAATCAGATTTCCCAATTCCGAAAAACTGAAATCACTCCACCGAAACAGCTTTATTCTCTATATTACCCTTGAGCGCCCCTGTACTCCAGAATTCCCTGAATTCTCACCCTAAAAGGCAGCAAGCCACGCTGGTTCCCGGAACCACCCGCCCTTACTCCTAAAAACCCAAAACAACAGCTCCCAGAGCTGTGAATACAGTGCCCCTCGAATAAAATCTTAACAAAAAACTGTCAGTCAATAACCCATCCCTTCATTACTAAAACTCCTGACAAATAAGTCGCAATTCCAATCCGAATCCTCGAAACAATTTTCGAAATATTTAAAATCCCCTGACAAATAACATGCGAATTTAACCCAAAACTCGTGATAACTTTCAATGCTAAAACCCCTGACAAGTGAATAAAAATTTAACCCAGAATACCGAAAAATTTTGGCAAGCAAAATACGTATAATTTTTACAACAAATTAATCCGACCCGTGAATTCAAAATGCAAGCAGAGGGAGTCGGAGTCGATGAATCTGAAAACCTGCATTGCTTTTGTCAAATTTTATCGCATCGCCGCGATTGCATATTGGACGTCCTGCCATCTTAATATCCTAAGCTAAACTAACGATTCCGCATCAATTGTAAGGTTTTTTTAAATTTTTTTTTTAAGTGGAAATCAAATCTTTTTTTCGTCCGCTCACACCTTCATGCCAGATTACCGCAAATGGTTTTAAAGGTTTTGAATATGCACCAACTGGAACAAACGACTCGTGAAAGGCAATTAACCTTGGGGGTGAAAATTACTTTCTTAAACATGTCAGCTCGCGGCAGTATAATGACCTGAATAGAAATTTCAAACGTTATAACTTCAGTCAGCTGAAACTATTATTTTTTTGGATTCTATTTCCTTCTTATCTTTTTCATATTCCTCTCTGGCGGCGACATATTTCACTTTGTGCTCTTTCCATAAAGTACACTCCTCACAATCAATGTTAGGATCTTCTTTCTTGTAGAGAGAACTTTTTAAGTGCAAAGTAAATCTCTCACACTCAAAGCATTCTTCATTTCCTAAATTGGTGAAGGAAATATTCATACTAGCAACTGCCCTTCTATACAGCTCATTGGACGCCTTTACATTTGGTTCTTCTCCATAAAATCCTTATGCAACAAAGTAATTGAAATGTCATTTGTCAGATAGAGCCTGTTGGAGGCATGTTCTCTCCTGTAATGCGAAACAACTGGCCGAAAAGTTTTAATATGTTCTATAAGCAAATTTCTGTCAACTTTATAGACGTTAGGATGGTGACTACGCATGTCTTTTTTCGGCAAAGCAGCTGTAGGTTCAGTTTGCCTCACAGACTTTAACAGTCTATCATTTGCAGGATGAAACCTCAAAGTAGTGAGCGAGAACGTTTTACAAACATAATTATCTCCTCCATTTAAATCCTTAAGGACATACTTAAAGCTATTTTCTCTTTTGGAATTATTTGCGGGCCTTTTACTTTGTTTCGCACATCTTATTATACAACCTAACGTAAATGTCCTTTGTCAAAATTACTCATTTCACAAATTGTTTATTAATTTCTGTCTGCCTTTCCAAATTAAGAGCATTTGGGCATTTTAATCTACACTTTTCATTACAAGGTAGTTTTACACCGTGTAAGGCCACTTTGTCATTTAGTTTTCGCATCTTCCTTGCGTCAAGCGGTTCTTCAAGTAATCTTCGTTTTCTGGGATTTAATTTTCTTGTGTATTTTTTTTTTCATTCTTTTGTAGCGTGTTCTTTAACGTTCTCTATTATGTCTGACAAAATAGATTTAACTACGTCTGTTTCGGTTTCACATTCTTGTTTGTTATTATCTAGTACCGGATTCTCAAAATATTTTTTATGCTGCAAGTCACTTTCTCTTATTGAGTGTTCTGTTGTCTCTTTTTTCTGCAAATCTTCGCTTGCCTTATCGCTTAAATCAGTGTTCTTCAACCTTTTTGCACCTGCGGACCGGTGAACATAGGATAAATATTTCGCGGACCAACTGAAAGCTAAGACAAATAAAAACCAATATACTTGTAGATATTATTTTTTATTATAGAATATGTTATGCAATTACATTTTTTAGTGCGATATCTGCTGCTGCTTCTTTGATATAAGAGTTGATATATAAGGCTGCAGCGTTGTTTCTGAGAGACGAAGCGCTGCATTAACTATTCGGTTTCTCTGTTTGGTTTTTATTACAGGCATGGCTGAAAAAGTATTTTCACATAAATAGGAAGTCGAAAAATTTACTAACAACTTGATGGCTCTATAACTCAAAGTTGGATATTCTTCTGGAAACCAGAGTGACATCGAAGACAACTCAATCAGCTTATCTTTTTCATGAAGATCAAGTGCACATGAGTTTATATCTTCTAGTGAGGTAATCAATATAGTGGACTGTAAATAATCTAATTCATAGGTAACTTTTGATACTTTATATTAAATAGAACCGAACAATATTGTATAAAAAATTTAGGGCCAAATTCGAACTGATGCTATTTCGACGTTCTTGATGTCATTATTTTTACTGGTATTTTCTTTATTGAAATCTAAAAATACATGGTCCAACAATTGTCCATCTTCAAAGAATGGATTATTAATCCAGAGGTTACATTTACGCGGATCTTCATTTTCTGGGAAATACTTGTTCAAATTTTTAGCTAATGCTCTTAAATGTTGCTTTATAATGTTAAATATGACTTTTGTGTTCACATCAGCACCAATCAAAAATTTTGGAATTATTTTACGACGCATGTGTAAAACATATTTTCGATTTGCCGCAGTTTTAAAACGTCAAAATTCGCAAGTGTAACCTAACAATTTATTTTTAATTATTGTTTGGTTTATAAATTGTATTTTTTTGACCGGTATTTTCTTTTTATTATGGATATCGAGTGCCTACTGGAATCCAGTTCATCATCATCGGAGGGCGATGAATTTATTGAGATGGTTCACAATGTTCTTATACCCGAGCTGTTAAAGGACAACCCCAAAAATGAAAACTTTGTTGAAGAAACTGTCCCTTTGTATAGTGAACAATAATTTATTGAGCATTTTAGGTAAGCAATTTAACATAAATATTATTTAATTAATTTCAATATTATTAAACTGGATTATTTGATTAGGTATAATGTGATAAAGGGGTTTTGTTTTTGAAATTAAGAAACATAATTTTCATTATAATCATCAATAGTTTTTCTCGATACTTACCTAAATAGTAAATACATTTGGTTGTTTTAGGCTTCCTAGGCTTCCAATTTGAAAATTCAAGGTTTTATAAAAAAATATACGGGTCACCAGAGAATTACAAGTAGAAAATGTATTCTTGCCTTTTTATGGTTTTCAAATAATAAGGCAGCTTGTTTTAGAGATATGGCAGACAGGTTTAACCTCTCACCATTTACCAAGTTTACACGAGAGCTTAATGCGCATTAAGTAATAATGCGATTTTGCGAAAAAACCGTTTCTATTGCGTTTACACGACGAGTCCAAAAAGAGTATTTTACGATGACGTTAAACAGCTCTTTACTATTGCCAACATAAGAAAATATCAAATTTATCTTTCAAAAACCAGCTACTTCTGTTTATTTACATTTTTGGAATGAAATTGAAAACTTAAATAAAATAATATACCTACAGATATATCCCAATTGCAGAAGTTACAAACAATGGACAATTACGACGGTAGTCTTTACTTTTTGTTTATTATTATGAATCAATTGTTGTATCAAAGAAGGAAACGGAATATCACAAAAATCATGAAAAAAAGGAAATATACCCTAAGAAAAATTAGGACTTTAATGCAAGTTTCACACTCAATGTATAATCAACTTCTAACAGAAATCCCAAGAATCGTTTTTAAAAAATTTCCACCAAGGTTTAGAAGCTGTTGGATGAAACCAAGAAGCAGTCACTTATGGGAAACAATTATTTTACCTACCATGAAAGACCAAGAGTTTGTCGAAATGTTTCGCATTAACAGGGCTAGCTTTCATATGATATGTCAAGAGTTATATGACGAACTCAAACCTGATCCGAACACCATTATACGAGAACCAGTGTCAGTTGAAAAAAAAGTTGCAGTAGCACAGTAGCACTTTATAAAATAGGTAGCTGTTGTGAGTATAGAGTTGTTGGAAATGTTTTTGGTATTCACAAAAGTACTGTCCATAAATGTCTATATCAATTTGTTAATGCGGTTAACAAAATATTACGACCTCAGTACATTCAAATTCCAAATATTCTTGAGGCTGAAGAAATTGCTAATAGAATTAAACTAAAAACTGGAATGACGCTGATTTATGGGGCAATAGATGGTAGATACAGCATTTTTGTATAAACATAATAAAGTAACGTTTTGTCAGGTAGTCTGAGACTACAGCTTTCATAAGTGCCTAGAGTTTAGTTTAAAGGTATTTTATAATTTCTATGGACTCATATACCGATTTTACCACCAAAGGATGGATACAGAGATTTTGTCAACCGGAAAGGGTGGCCCTCCATGGTTCTCCAACGTGTAGTGAATGATTTTTTATCGGTAAGCAAGACATAAGTTTATATTTATTTAAATTTAATTTTCCCTTCTAGAATGTTTACTTTTATTTTATTTGATTTACTTATAATTACAAATGTTTGCAGGTTCCGAGATATAAGTATTAAGTTCCCTAGTGCCAGTCATGATGCTGTTGTATTCAAGGATTCTGAATTATTTAAACGGGCTAAAGGACTGCTTCCAAAAAAGTCCAAAGACATTGGTGGAAAATTGATTCCCTTAATGCTTGTTGGAGATCCTGCATATCCACTTTTACCATGGCTTTTAAAACCCTACACAGGTATTTTGGATGCCGAAGAATAATCTTTTAATTGCTATTTAAGCTCTGCTAGGATTATTGTAGAAAATTCCATTGGACGACTTAAGGCCAAATGGAGGTGCATTCTGAAGCGAGTTGATATTAAACATACGTTTGTTCTAAACTTGGTTTCTGCTTGTTGCGTGCTGCATAATATTGTTGAGACAAATAAGGAGACGTTTGTGACACAATGGATGGAAGCAGTGCAAGAAGCTGAGATTGTTTCCCCAACCTAATATGTTCTCAATTCATAACCATGACACATTTCTTGAAGTTTCAAAAAAACATTAGCGAGCACTTAAAACAATACATGGCACAAAATTATCCCCTTAGGCAATCAATTCAAAGACATTAGGCATAACTAGACAACAGCAGACAAATTACTTTAACAGATTTTTTTTTAAATAAAGTTGGTTCTCACATATCGTCGGTTTAAAGGTAAAAGTCACTAAGTAACAATTTCTTGTTTAGGAGATAACAGCGATTTTATACAAAAGTGGAGTTAAAAAAAAATAAAAGCCGTTATTATCAAATTTTTTTATGTGATCGAAAGTAATGGTTTTCTTTAGCAGTTGTCTTTATTGTACAACTGAAAAATAGCTGTAGAACGTCAGGTATATCAGTTTTCGTACTTAGTGAATTTTACCTTTATTAGATATCAGTAATTTTACCACATAGTGAATTAATAAATAATTAAAACAATCTTTCTTATGCCATTTTTTATTTTTTGTTTTGAAACAACCTTAAATATAAAGTAAATATTAATAAAAAGCAAATTTAATTTTATTCAAAATCCGAATCTTCCTCGGCTTCAGGCTCAGGAGCTCGTTCTTCTTCCTGGGGATCGGATCTTGAAGGTAGATTTCGGTACCAGTTTTGTAACTCTTCAGGAATAAGACCGGTGTCACAAAGTTTGATAAGATCTTTTTTTTTCTGTTCAAGAATTTGCAGTTGTTGAGAATAAGCGGGTTTAAGAATATGCGGTTGCACATTAGGTCTACCTCTACCTGCCACGGGGATTTTTTTGAAATCTGAATTGTGACTGTACTTATAGAAAATAAAATTTGGGTCGTTTTTTTCATATTTAAGGCATTTTATTTTAAGCCATTCAACTTTATTTCCTTCTTCGTCCTTGTTTCTATTTTTTATTAATTTTTTTGCAAGGTCTTGGAAATCAAAAATGTCGCCATATTTTAATTCAACAACTTCATAGGGTTCTTTTTTTGTTTTATTTTTCGATCTTGCCTGTCTGAAAATTTCTTTCCAATCGTTCATCAGAAAAACTGACTTATTTTTTTTGGCATGTTCTATGGCCGAATGCATTGAATCGCATTCCATGTAAGAATGTCCCGACTCTAAAAATTTGTGTTCTATAATTTTAATCGTTGGATGATTTTTAACACAGTAGAGGAGAGCTGCAGCGACATACTGATTTCGGTTTTGTCCACCACAGGTATCTGAAAACATTGTTAAATGGTTTATATTTTCAGAAATATCATTTGTGTACCTTAGAAGCACCGATGCTATTTCATTTGAACCCCTCTTTCCGTTAAGTTCATTCCAACAGAAACAGTATGCTTGATTTTCTTTTCCTCCTTCATAAATTGTTAAGTTATATACGCATAATTTCCTGCTGTAGTAAAATTGTCCAACATCTGTTGAAGGTATTTGCAGGACACTCTGTAAATCGAAAGTTATCGTTTGGAAGCTTTCATCTTCGTTGGATCGTATTTTGTCTTCGTTTTTTGATCTGTAGCAATCTTCTTTTCTGGCAATATGATTATCATACATTTGCTTTAGAACTGGATCAGTTTGCTTGGAATAGTATTTTGCACAAGTACTACATTGGTCCTTTTTCGGTGTGAAAAAGGAAAGATTATAGTGGGTGCAGAAAATTTTTTTATATACCGGACTTTTTACACAGGCAATACCCTTTTCCTTACAAAAATCCAAATATAATGCATACATTTTAAGAATGCTTAGTTTCGGATCTAAATATTGTCTGCTGGAGGATTTTCTTACATAATGAGGTAGCATTCGGGGAAAACTTTCAATATGCTGTTTTACAAAATTAATTTGTTCTGCACTGGTTGCATTTCCTGGAGTTTTGTGCCCTCTGTTATCTGAGCCTGAAAAAGTACCAGTTTCAGTTGTGTATGCCAGAGCGGTATTTATAGGCCCGTTAGATATACACAGAGTTTTTTCAAAATATTGCGCACAAACCCAAAAAGTTCCATTGGCATTCTTAAGACAGTATTGTTTGGCTATAACTCGTTGTTTTTTTGCCCCTACTTTCCGCCGTTTGGGTGTTTCTGATTTTACATGTTGAACAATAAAATCTTTTTGGCGTTTATAATCTTCAAGTGCCCAATAAGTTTTACATAATACATAACGGTCATCTTCTGAAAAGTTTTGAGTACATTTAAAACGACATTTACTGCAGTCAATGGGCTTGGGAGTCTTTGCAGGTTTTATTCCTGTCTTCGTTGGATACGGCTTACATTCAGATCTTAGTTTTTTGGACTTTTTGGATTTCCAGTTTTTCATATTGACATTCTTCCATCGTGCTTTTGGAGTCTCCATGTTGGGTGAATCATTGCGAATGGATTCATCAGTTTCAGACACGACAAACTCTGGATCGGCATCAGAATCGTATTCATCGGAAGATTCATAGCTTACTAGCGATTTTGATGCCTCTCGCTTATGGTAATGTTTAGACGCCATTGTAGAAGTTGAAGCAATATCCTCATTCGGAGCTTCACGGGTTTGCGATGGCTCCTGAAATAAATCAGTAAAGTACTTTATTCGAAATAAAATTGTATACGTAAAAATATTTTTTAATGTCCAAATTAAAAATATATTTTGGTAATTGGCTGACAAACAGAAAAAAATACAACAAAAATCCCTACAGACTAAATTTCAAATAAGAAATTTATAATTTGGCATTATTTTTTAACTTAAATAACCTTGTACGCTCGACCCAAATCATTTACTTTTTAATTTTAAACGTGTTAACTTAACAAGGAGCCAATATTATAAACAAAATACTACAATACCACAGACAATACCGCTAAAAACCTTTTAATATAAAATAGAAATTAAATATGTTTTTTTCCTAAAGGTGCATCCTTATGATTAAAAATAGTTCATAGCTTACCAGTGATTTGGGGGCCTCTAGTTCAAGGTAGGGTTTAGACGCCATTGTAGAAATTGAAGCAGTATCCTCATTCGGAGCTTCATCGGTTTGCGATATCTCCTGAAATAAATCGGTAAAGTTCTTTATTCGAAATAAAATGGTATACGTAAAAATATTTTTTAACGTCCAAATAAAAATATATTTTGGTCATTGGCGAACAAACAGAAAAAAATACAACAAAAATCCCCCACACACTAAATTTCACATACAAAATTTATAATTTGGCATTATTTTTTAACTTAAATAACCTTGTACACTCGACCCAAATCATTTACTTTTTAATTTTAAACGTGTTAACTTAACAAGGAGCCAATATTATAAACAAAATACTACAATACCACAGACAATACCGCTAAAAACCTTTTAATATAAAATAGAAATTAAATATGTTTTTTTCCTAAAGGTGCATCCTTATGATTAAAAATAGTTCATAGCTTACCAGTGATTTGGGGGCCTCTAGTTCAAGGTAGGGTTTAGACGCCATTGTAGAAATTGAAGCAGTATCCTCATTCGGAGCTTCATCGGTTTGCGATATCTCCTGAAATAAATCGGTAAAGTTCTTTATTCGAAATAAAATGGTATACGTAAAAATATTTTTTAACGTCCAAATAAAAATATATTTTGGTCATTGGCGAACAAACAGAAAAAAATACAACAAAAATCCCCCACACACTAAATTTCACATACAAAATTTATAATTTGGCATTATTTTTCAACATAAATACCCTGTACACTCAACCCAAATTATCTACTTATTAATATTAAACGTGTTAACCTAAGAACGAGCCAATATTATAAACAAAATATTACAATACCGCCAATAACCTCTAATATAAAATAGAATAATTTACTTACCGGCATATTTTTGCACAAATTCATTATTCTTTTAATTCTTGAAGACATCTTGACAATTCACCTCAAATCAATCAACTAAACTCCAAGTAAATAATAATAATAGTGTTCTACACTGCACCACGATAGATAGTTACCTTACCAAACTTGGAATTAAACCAATCTTAATAACGTGGTTCCATGCATCAATGCCAATTTTCCTGTCTTGACTTGCCGTGCCGCAGAAAAATCACTAAGTGCCATATAGCGAACAAGATTGTAATTGAGAAATTCATTAAGTAACTTAGGGAGTTTTACCTTTACCAGAAAAGTATTTTCTTGCAACTAATGAAATTTATTATTTTACAAACGCGGTTTAGAAGTGATAAACGTACTTAATGAGTTTTTATATGATAGAACTTTTGCTGAATGTAACTTAGGTATGTTTAACTCATTTTTGGGAAAATCGGCACTTAGTGACTTTTACCTTTAAACCGACGATATTATGTATAGTATTATGAAACACAGAGTATTTAAGTAACTTGGCATAAGTTTTATTTGTTAAAAAAAATGTTTTATAAATCATTTTTTTTTTATTTATGTTTATATACAGGGTGTTAGTGAATAAGTGCGACAAACTTCAGGGGGTGATTCTACATAAAAAAATAATGATAGTTTGCTATATAACTTTTGTCCGCAAATGCTTTGATTTCCGAGATACAGGGTGTTAAAGTTTTTATTAAAAAGTGACGATTTATTTATTGCTCTGAAACCCATCGAGATATGCAAATGAAATTTGGTAGGTTTTAAGAGGTAGTTATTGCGCATTTTCTGACATGCAATTAAGAATTTTATTTTTATCATTGGCGCGCATAAGGGTAATAATCTCAATTTTTTTAAAGAAAAAAATGATACGCCACTGAGATATATCAAACTAAAAACAATTTTTGAATTACTCAATCAATTTGTGACAAAAAATCTCTCTTGCCTTTTTTTCGTATTGGGCGCCGTTTCTATGCAAAAAAATAAAACATCTTAACGCGTATTTTTCATTTCTTTAATACAGTAATAAAAACTATCTAATACAATAACATTAAACCAGAACAATAACAGAAAATAACACTACTAAATAAATAGGCGCAACAGTTACAACAAATGTTGAAAATTACCTCCCTGAGACGTGATACAAGATTCAACTCTTCGCCTCATTGATTGTCGTATTCGCGCAAATATTCCTGGTGTATTTCTTATTGTCTCACAACCGGCTATAATTCGATTCCTCAGGTCTTCAACATTTTCGACGGAAGTGGAATAAACTAACGACTTAAGAAAACCCCAAATGCAAAAATCTAGAGAATTTAAATCCGGCGATCGAGCAGGCCAATTTTCCGTACCTCCCCTACCTATCCAACGATTTGGATATACTGTATCTAAATGATTACGTACATTAATGCTAAAATGGGCTGGTGCGCCATCATGCATGAAACAGAAGTGTTGTCTCAGCTGTAGAGGGATTTCTTCTAAAAGAGCAGGTAGCTCTTCCTGTAGAAAATTAAGGTAATAGTCGCCTGTTAGTCGTTATGGGAGGAAATATGGACCGACTAAATGATCATCAATTACCCCAAGCCATACATTTACTGAAAACTGATACTGAAAATGAGCTTCACAGATTCCATGTGGATTTTCCTCAGCCCATAAGTGATTGTTATGGAAATTTCGTATACACTGTCGTCCAAAATTAGCCTCATCAGTAAACAAAACGCCATTTAAAAAATTAGGAATTTGAGCGATTTGATGAAGAATCCAATGGCAAAAAACTAGGCGCGGAAAAAAGTCTCTAGGTAGTAGAGCTTGCACACGTTGAATGTGAAACGGATACAATTGCTGTTCTTTATGAATTTTAAATACAGTGAAGTTGCTTACATTCAATATGTTGGCAATTTTTCGAGTACTTGTTTCAGGTGACTCCGCAATTAACTCGAGAACTGCTTCCTCTAGTTGCACAGTTCGTACTTCTCGAGGGCGTCCGCAGTCAGCCGTTTGTTTCTTAAATGTACCATTTTCGCGCAAACGTTGGTGCAGACGAGCAAATATTGTGTGATGGGGTACTCTACGTCCTGGATACAACTCAGCATACAATCGTCGAGCTTGCCGACCATTTCCATTACTTCGACCATAGACAAAATGCATGTCTGACAATTCCGCATTTGTATAATTCTTCTCATTCTTTTCGATAAAAGAAAAATTAATTACTTATTAACAATAATGCTATACCAAACTAAAAGCTTAAAAATGAAGAAACTCTAATAATTTGACATTTCGTTGAAATATTCGTATTTAACAGAATGTTGACAGTAGCCTACTAGATGATGTATTAAAGAAATGAAAAATACGCGTGTAGATGTTTTATTTCTTTGCATAAAAACGGCGCCCAATACGAAAAAAAGGCAAGAGAAATTTTTTGTCACAAATTGATTGAGTAATTCAAAAATTGTTTTTAGTTTGATATATCTCAGTGGCGTATCATTTTTTTCTTTAAAAAAATTGAGATTATTACCCTTATGCGCGCCAATGATAAAAATAAAATTCTTAATTGCATGTCAGAAAATGCGCAATAACTACCTCTTAAAACCTACCAAATTTCATTTGCATATCTCGATGGGTTTCAGAGCAATAAATAAATCGTCACTTTTTAATAAAAACTTTAACTCGGAAATCAAAGCATTTGCGGACAAAAGTTATATAGCAAACTATCATTATTTTTTCATGTAGAATCACCCCCTGAAGTTTGTCGCACTTATTCACTAACACCCTGTATATGTAATAAAGCTACAATAAATTGTAAACAAAACGAATAAAAATTCTTTATAAAGTGTTTTAAACCAAAGTTATTTATTTTTCTTGCCTTCATCAGATGTTTCATTTGAATTGCATAGGGGCCTCGATTCAGAAGGTGATATTGGCTGAGGATAACTTATTTCCGTTGGGGATAAAGGAGAAGGTGGCATTGGGAATGACAGTAATGTAGAGCTTGTGTGATGTGTGGTTTGGGGTGGACTAAAATAAGGAAACTGGTATACAGTACTTGGGAAAGTGCAATTCTGCATGTTATTAAAGAAAACTGAAAATATTAGTCATCATTTTTTTTCTGTAGCTAGTCTATTTTCTTCTAATAACTTTTTTTCCCATTCTCGCTGCTCTTCTAATTCATTTTTTTTTTATTTCTGCTTGCTTCTCTAAGGAATAATTTGTAACTTCCTTTTTAGACTCTTTAAAGTCTTTAGAGAATGTTCTAAGGGCTTCATTGTAACCTGTTTTTTTGTCTGCTAAAATAAAAAATAACACACATTTCAACAAAAACACTATCTAGTCATAAAAATCTGTTCAGGGCAAAATTATATATTTTTATTTAATAGGTATAGCAAAGTATATTTTATATTTATAATATATTTGATAAAAAAACATTCATAGTCCTCAACAAAATAAAATAAAAATGGACTGATACACCTAAAAAAATACTACTGTTAACGACCACACTCACTCATCATAAATATCTTCTCATTTGAAAAGTAGGTTCTACTTTCAACACTGGTTATGTAATATATCATTAGATACCTGCTTTTAGACTTATTAGTTGAAGGCCCAGTAATACTTGTTTTTGAAGTACTTGCCCTTTCCTTAGTAGTTAAATTAGCTGTTTCATTTTCTGAGACTAAATCTTCGTCTGATGTACAGGGACATTTTTTTAAGTGTCTCACCCGATTAGCGATTTTCCTACTGGTTAAAATAGAAAAACAATTACGTACTCCCTAATGGTTTTTTGCGAAGAAGCCAAATTTAATGTCAAAAATTATATAGATTCACAAATTTGAGAGATAAGACGCCATATTGGATTTTTTTAAATGGCAACCCTACCTTATTATATGCCCAGTGCATTCCATTTTTTATTTACAGTTCAGAAATATATAGTTGTAAATATTTATTTTCAGTCGTTCCGGAGATACAAGGCTTCGAAGTTTTCGATTTTGTTTGGAAAGTCTAACCCCTTTAAAAAATAGATCGCTTGAGATTAGAAATTTAAGTTTTTTTACAGTTACATTATTGGTTGTGGCCGAGCTAACTATGCTATCGTCACATATGTCAGATATCAAGAAATGACAGACAAGACGCCATTTTGTTTTTTTTAAATGGCAACCATAATTAATAACTACACCAGTAGATGGCATTCCGCGGTCCGATATCAAAAATGTGTAATTGTTGGTATCTATTTTCAACCGTTCCGGAGATACGGGGCTTCCTAAACATGCATCGTTCGATTATGAGTTTTAAGGGTCTCACCCCTTTAAAAAATAGAACGCTTGAGATTAGAAATTTAAGTTTTTTTACAGTTACATTATTGGTTGTGGCCGAGCTAACTATGCTATCGTCACATATGTCAGATATTAAGAAATGACAGACAAGACGCCATTTTGTTTTTTTTAAATGGCAACCATAATTAATAACTGCACCAGTAGATGGCATTCCGCAGTCCGATATCAAAAATGTATAATTGTTGGTATATATTTTCAACCGTTTTGGAGATACGGGGCTTCCTAAACATGCATCGTTCGATTATGCGTTTTAAGTGTCTCACCCCTTTAAAAAATAGATCGCTTGAGATTAGAAATTTAAGTTTTTTTACAGTTATATTATTGGTTGTGGCCGAGCTAACGATACTATCGTCAAATATGTCACATATCAAGAAATGACAGACAAGACGCCATTTTGTTTTTTTTAAATGGCAACCATAATTAATAACTGCACCAGTAGATGGCATTCCGCGGTCCGATATCAAAAATGTATAATTGTTGGTATATATTTTCAACCGTTCCGGAGATACGGGGCTTCCTAAACATGCATCGTTCGATTATGCCTTTTAAGTGCCTCACCCCTTTAAAAAATAGATCGCTTGAGATTAGAAATTTAAGTTTTTTTACAGTTACATTATTTTAATTTTTTTTAAAATTTTACTCCGAAAATTCAAATCATACGGTATAATTATGACATCATAATCGGAAAGTGGATTAAATTTGCAAGAAAAAATGTGAAGACCGCAATTCAATATCTTTGTTTCAGAGTTATTGCCAAAACAATAATTTTTACCACTTTAATCCAAGAAATTATGGTTTTTATAGCTTCGTGGCCGAAGCATTCCACGACAAAAAAAATATTTTTTTAGTTTATAATTCTGTACTTAATATGTGGTTTGTTACTTAATATTCCAATGGCCCAAAATTCTATTTAGAATTACCGACATAATCATGGAAAACTTCTAATTTAGGCATAATTCTAATATGTTTTCAAAAATAAATCTAGTTAGCCGTGAAACAAAATCGGCAGATTTGATTTTGATAGATGTTGACAAAAGTTTCTCCTTGATTCTTTTCGAATTACTTCTTACCTAATCAATGATTGAAGGAATTAATGAAGACAATATTATAAACGTTCTTGCTTACGTGGTAGCGAATCCGTATTTAAGCTCATGAGAAATATCCATAGACCTAGGGATAATTGTTACTTCAGTATTCCGAATTATAAGGGATTTTAAGCTACATACTACATACCCATCAGGTAGTTTTACCCCAGGCCATATCGGAAACTGATTTTGATAAGCCGCTCGACTATTGTCATTGGCTAAGAGAGATGAGTAATGAAAATCCTCAATTTCTTTCCTGGATTTTATGGACTGATGGGGCCATTTTTATTAGCAGCGACAGGGTTCATTTACATAATATGCATTATTGGTCACAAACAAATTCTCATTGGATGCGAAAAGCGGATCACCAAAACAGGTGGATGGATAATCGTGTGGTGCGGAGTTTTTGGACACAGAATTATTATCGTACAGTTTATATTTTAATGACCATCTATATGGAGAATCTTACTTAAACTTTTTACAACGTGATTTGTCTATCCTTTTACAAGATGTTCCCATTGACCTAAGAACATCCACGTGGTGTCAACATGATGGCTGCCCAGCACACTTTTCGCAAATTGTCCGCGATTTTTTACATGTTAGATACCCGAATCGCTGGATTGAAAAGGGTTTCTTATTTCCATGGTCACATAGATCTCCGGGTTTAACTATGTTACATTTTTACTTCTGGAGACAAATAAAAGATGTTGTTTATAATACTCGACTAACCACCTTAGACGCTAAAGTTGAAGCAACCATTTCTAGTTCTAGAAGAAAAATTAATAGTTGTATTTTGCAAAATAAAAGTAATTTTTAACATTTATAAAGTATTTCGATGGTTTCGGTGAAAAGTTTTCCATGATTATTTTAATGATGTTGTTATAACCCGTTGGACTTTAAACACGCTACACATTTTTTCTTTTATATTTTTTACTAATCTTACCTATAGACCCCTATGGAACTATAAAAACAATAATTTCTTCGATAGAAGATAGATGGTTTTGACAATAAATCTGAAACCAACAAAGATATCGAACAGCGGTCTCAACATTTTATCTTGCAAATTTATTCTACCATTCGATTGAGATGTCATAGTTATACCGTATGATTTGAATTTTCGGAATAAAATCGAAGAAACTGTTATTATTACAAATTGCGCCCTCTAGTAATTTTATTAGAGACTATCGTGTACCGTTGGATACGACAATTAAAAGTGTTTACCTTTCTCTTCCAAACAAGCTTAAACTTAGCAAAATCGGATAAGTCATTTAGAAGCTACAGCGATTTTAATGATTGCACATTCAATAGCTTCCCCCACTCTTAGCAATTTCGGTACGCCAATGAGCCTTAAACCAAAATGATGCAGAATTGTCCAAGCTTTCCAATGATGTAACCAGAGTTATACCTTAATACGGAAATTTTCGGAGAAATTTAGAATTAAATTGTGCCCCCTTGCGGCGAAATGAGGAACTTAAGTTTCTATGCCTAGTAGTTTCCGAGATATGGACGGTGGCCACCCTTAATGAAACACCCTGTATAATTTATTTAAAAGCGACGCCGACGACTAGGTGAGTTGCTAATGCTAGATCTCGCCGTCTTTATATAAATCAATAATACTTAAACATGTAATCTTTGAATTATGAAATAAAAAGAGATTTATTATTTTTATTATTATTATTATTATTATTATTATTATTATTATTACTTATTATTCTTTATTATTATATTATAAAAAATAATAATTTTAAATTGTGCTCGCATAGATTTCATTTTTACATTAAAATTGGGGCTTTTCCTTATAAAACGTGACCTTGTATATAGGTAGGGTATATTGTTTTAAAGAAATAATGTCAACAGGTTCACTTTTAAAACCGAAATATAATGTCAAAATATAAGAAAAAAATTAAACTAATTATTCAGTGTTCAAGAGTTGGCCGAAAAACTTGAGAGATATTGCAAACTTGAACATTAAACTCATGGTGTTTTTAAAAGTTGGCTGTGATTTTTACAAAAAGACATTTATTTAATTTAGGTTGCTAGGAAATTTTTTATGTCTTCAATTTCTTGATATCTGACATATGTGACGATAGCATAGTTAGCTCGGCCACAACCAATAATGTAACTGTAAAAAAACTTTAAATTCTAATCTCAAGCGATCTATTTTTTAAAGGGGTGAGACACTTAAAACGCATAATCGAACGATGCATGTTTTGGAAGCCCCGTATCTCCGGAACGGTTGAAAATATATACCAACAATTATACATTTTTGATATCGGACCGCGGAATGCCATCTACTAGTGTAGTTAATAATTATGGTTGCCATTTAAAAAAAAACAAAATGGCGTCTTGTCTGTCATTTCTTGATATCTGACATATGTGACGATAGCATCGTTGGCTCGGCCACAACCAATAATGTAACTGTAAAAAAACTTAAATTTCTAATCTCAAGCGATCTATTTTTTAAAGGGGTGAGACACTTAAAACGCATAATCGAACGATGCATGTTTAGGAAGCCCCGTATCTCCGGAACGGTTGAAAATATATACCAACAATTATACATTTTTGATATCGGACCGCGGAATGCCATCTACTGGTGCACTTATTAATTATTGTTGCCATTTAAAAAAAACAAAATGGCGTCTTGTCCGTCATTTCTTGATATCTGACATATTTGACGATAGCATCGTTAGCTCGGCCACAACCAATAATGTAACTGTAAAAAACTTAAATTTCTAATCTCAAGCGATCTATTTTTTAAAGGGGTGAGACACTTAAAACGCATAATCGAACGATGCATGTTTAGGAAGCCCCGTATCTCCGGAACGGTTAAAAATAGATATCAACAATTATACATTTTTGATATCGGACCGCGGAATGCCATCTACTGGTGTAGCTATTAATTATGGTTGCCATTTAAAAAAAACAAAATGGCGTCTTGTCTGTCATTTCTTGATATCTGACATATGTGACGATAGCATCGTTGGCTCGGCCACAACCAATAATGTAACTGTAAAAAAACTTAAATTTCTAATCTCAAGCGATCTATTTTTTAAAGGGGTGAGACACTTAAAACGCATAATCGAACGATGCATGTTTAGGAAGCCCCGTATCTCCGGAACGGTTGAAAATATATACCAACAATTATACATTTTTGATATCGGACCGCGGAATGCCATCTACTGGTGTAGTTATTAATTATGGTTGCCATTTAAAAAAAAACAAAATGGCGTCTTGTCTGTCATTTCTTGATATCTGACATATTTGACGATAGCATCGTTAGCTCGGCCACAACCAATAATGTAACTGTAAAAAAACTTAAATTTCTAATCTCAAGCGATCTATTTTTTAAAGGGGTGAGACACTTAAAACGCATAATCGAACGATGCATGTTTAGGAAGCCCCGTATCTCCGGAACGGTTGAAAATATATACCAACAATTATACATTTTTGATATCGGACCGCGGAATACCATCTACTAGTGTAGTTAATAATTAAGGTTGCCATTTAAAAAAAACAAAATGGCGTCTTGTCTGTCATTTCTTGATATCTGACATATGTGACGATAGCATAGTTAGCTCGGCCACTACCAATAATATAACTGTAAAAAAACTTAAATTTCTAATCTCAAGCGATCTATTTTTTAAAGGGGTGAGACACTTAAAACGCATAATCGAACGATGCATGTTTAGGAAGCCCCGTATCTCCGGAACGGTTGAAAATATATACCAACAATTATACATTTTTGATATCGGACCGCGGAATGCCATCTACTGGTGCACTTATTAATTATGGTTGCCATTTAAAAAAAACAAAATGGCGTCTTGTCCGTCATTTCTTGATATCTGACATATTTGACGATAGCATCGTTAGCTCGGCCACAACCAATAATGTAACTGTAAAAAACTTAAATTTCTAATCTCAAGCGATCTATTTTTTAAAGGGGTGAGACACTTAAAACGCATAATCGAACGATGCATGTTTATGAAGCCCCGTATCTCCGGAACGGTTAAAAATAGATATCAATAATTATACATTTTTGATATCGGACCGCGGAATGCCATCTACTGGTGTAGCTATTAATTATGGTTGCCATTTAAAAAAAACAAAATGGCGTCTTGTCTGTCATTTCTTGATATCTGACATATGTGACGATAGCATCGTTGGCTCGGCCACAACCAATAATGTAACTGTAAAAAAACTTAAATTTCTAATCCCAAGCGATCTATTTTTTAAAGGGGTGAGACACTTAAAACGCATAATCGAACGATGCATGTTTAGGAAGCCCCGTATCTCCGGAACGGTTGAAAATATATACCAACAATTATACATTTTTGATATCGGACCGCGGAATGCCATCTACTAGTGTAGTTAATAATTATGGTTGCCATTTAAAAAAAACAAAATGGCGTCTTGTCTGTCATTTCTTGATATCTGACATATGTGACGATAGCATAGTTAGCTCGGCCACAACAGATAATTTAACTGTAAAAAAACTTAAATTTCTAATCTCAAGCGATCTCTTTTTTAAAGGGGTGAGACACTTAAAACGCATAATCGAACGATGCATGTTTAGGAAGCCCCGTATCTCCGGAACGGTTGCAAATAGATACCAACAATTATACATTTTTGATATCGGACCGCGGAATGCCATCTACTGGTGCACTTATTAATTATGGTTGCCATTTAAAAAAAACAAAATGGCGTCTTGTCGGTCATTTCTTGATATCTGACATATTTGACGATAGCATAGTTAGCTCGGCCACTACCAATAATGTAACTGTAAAAAAAACTTAAATTTCTAATCTCAAGCGATCTATTTTTTAAAGGGGTGACACACTTAAAACGCATAATCGAACGATGCATGTTTAGGAAGCCCCGTATCTCCAGAACGGTTGAAAATAGATATCAACAATTATACATTTTTGATATCGGACCGCGGAATGCCATCTACTGGTGTAGTTATTAATTATGGTTGCCATTTAAAAAAAAAATGGCGCCTTGTCTGTCATTTCTTGATATCTGACATATTTGACGATAGCATAGTTAGCTCGGCCACAACCAATAATGTAACTGTAAAAAAACTTAAATTTCTAATCTCAAGCGATCTATTTTTTAAAGGGGTGAGACACTTAAAACGCATAATCGAACGATGCATGTTTAGGAAGCCCCGTATCTCCGGAACGGTTGAAAATATATACCAACAATTATACATTTTTGATATCGGACCGCGGAATGCCATCTACTGGTGCAGTTATTAATTATGGTTGCCATTTAAAAAAAACAAAATGGCGTCTTGTCTGTCATTTCTTGATATCTGACATATTTGACGATAGCATCGTTAGCTCGGCCACAACCAATAATGTAACTGTAAAAAAACTTAAATTTCTAATCTCAAGCGATCTATTTTTTAAAGGGGTGAGACACTTAAAACGCATAATCGAACGATGCATGTTTAGGAAGCCCCGTATCTCCGGAACGGTTGAAAATATATACCAACAATTATACATTTTTGATATCGGACCGCGGAATGCCATCTACTAGTGTAGTTAATAATTATGGTTGCCATTTAAAAAAAACAAAATGGCGTCTTGTCTGTCATTTCTTGATATCTGACATATGTGACGATAGCATAGTTAGCTCGGCCACTACCAATAATGTAACTGTAAAAAAACTTAAATTTCTAATCTCAAGCGATCTATTTTTTAAAGGGGTGAGACACTTAAAACGCATAATCGAACGATGCATGTTTAGGAAGCCCCGTATCTCCGGAACGGTTGAAAATATATACCAACAATTATACATTTTTGATATCGGACCGCGGAATGCCATCTACTGGTGCACTTATTAATTATGGTTGCCATTTAAAAAAAACAAAATGGCGTTTTGTCTGTCATTTCTTGATATCTGACATATTTGACGATAGCATAGTTAGCTCGGCCACTACCAATAATGTAACTGTAAAAAAACTTAAATTTCTAATCTCAAGCGATCTATTTTTTAAAGGGGTGACACACTTAAAACGCATAATCGAACGATGCATGTTTAGGAAGCCCTGTATCTCCGGAACGGTTGAAAATATATACCAACAATTATACATTTTTGATATCGGACCGCGGAATGCTATCTACTGGTGTAGATATTAATTATGGTTGCCATTTAAAAAAAACAAAATGGCGTCTTGTCTGTCATTTCTTGATATCTGACATATGTGACGATAGCATAGTTAGCTCGGCCCCAACAGATAATGTAACTGTAAAAAAACTTAACTTTCTAATCTCAAGCGATCTATTTCTTAAAGGGATGAGACACTTAAAACGCATAATCGAACGATGCATGTTTAGGAAGCCCCGTATCTCCGGAACGGTTGAAAATAGATATCAACAATTATACATTTTTGATATCGGACCGCGGAATGTCATCTACTGGTGTAGTTATTAATTATGGTCGCCATTTAAAAAAAACAAAATGGTGTCTTGTCTGTCATTTCTTGATATCTGACATATTTGACGATAGCATAGTTAGCTCGGCCACAACCAATAATGTAACTGTAAAAAAACTTAAATTTCTAATCACAAGCGATCTATTTTTTAAAGGAGTTAGACTTTCCAAACAAAATCGAAAACTTCGAAGCCTTGTATCTCCGGAACGACTGAAAATAAATATTTACAACTATATATTTCTGAACTGTAAATAAAAAATGGAATGCACTGGGCATATAATAAAGTAGGGTTGCCATTTAAAAAAATCCAATATGGCGTCTTATCTGTCAAATTTGTGAATCTATATAATTTTTGACATTAAATTTGGCTTCTTCGCAAAAAACCATTGGGGAGTACGTAATTGTTTTTTTATTTTAACCAGTAGGAAAATCGCTAATCGGGTGAGACACTTAAAAAAATGTCCCTGTACAGGGTACAGTTTTCGATGGTTTTACGGGGTATCTCGGTTATTAGTAAAGATATAAGGCACTGTGCTACTTTTTTATGAAACAAAAGATGCCCTAATCAGAATTTTTCTAGTCCTCCTTGTTTTTGATATACGGGATGTTTTTGATAATTTTACATTTTGGGACACCCCCCCATATTTAGGTTACCCTGTAGCTTATCAAAGAGAAAACAAATGTTATTTGTGTAGTTTTTTACGTAGAATCCAGTGACGTACTCAGATTTTTTCTACGTTCAATTGTTTTTGAGAAAAATACCAAACTTTTTTTTTTAAATGGGACACCCTATATATTTTTAAATAATGTAATTCAGTTCATAACAAGCTTCTCAAACATATATAATACCCTATTTTTATTTTTAATATTAAGCACGAAATTTACGTTTTATTAAAAAATATATAATTTTAGTTAGTAGGCCATGACGGGTATTGAAAAAAAACTATTACTGGTATGATAATAACTGCAGGAAAAATATATTTTGGACTCCTTAATGTAATTAGCAGTAATATTTCAGTAAAGATAATAACAATGCACAAATCGAGTTGTATTTTACTACGCTAAACATTACAAAGAGAAACTGAATATTAATAGAACTTTCTCATAAATATTGCTCAAATTGTTCTCCATTATGCCTTAGACATGTTTCACACATAGTTCTTATCCGCCTTAATGAATTTAAAATAATAAGAGGTCGTGTCCGTAACTCCCTGAATGCTCTTTTAGTAGCATTTCTTAATTCTGCAATTGTTTGGTATTGAATAGAATAAATTTATTTTTAAGGTATCCCCACAAGAAGAAATCCAAAACCGACAAGTCTGGTGACCTTGGTGGCCATCTTACAGGTCCATTAGTTCCAATCCAGCCCTGATAATTAGCGCATTGTGAGCGGGTGCTCCATCTTGTTGCAGATATAAGTTATTGATACCCGCTAAGGGCACGTCTTCTATTATTTCCGGCACAACGTTTTCCAGAATTTCCAAATATTTATTGGCATTAAGGCTGTCTTCAAATATATTATAAATTATTTTGCTTCCTAGTACAAAACATGAAACGTTAAAGCCAAACCTCCCTTGCCGTTCGAGTGGAAATATTAGATGCTGATTTTCCTGAGACCAAACCTCGTATTGTGTCGATTAAATATACCAGCACTGGTAAAATGAGCTTCATCGGACCATACAACGGTTTTTTCAAAATTATTTCCCCTGTTGATATTTTGTAAATACCAATTACAGAATTCTATACGGCCTTGTGCATCACCAGGATGTAAGTTTTGTACTAGGTGAAATTTATATGGCTTGAAATTGTGTTTTTTTAGGACTGTTTGAACTCTTGATTTAACTACTCCGACCGAACCTTCAACCGTTCTGCAAGAACTAGTTGGATTTGTTTCAATCGAAGCTAAAACATTTATTTCATCAGTCTCGCGGTTTTCCTTGTTGTAGATTTTAGGACGAGGTTTAATAAATGAACCATGTTCAATTAAATTTGATTTCATCCTTTAAAAAATTCTTTTATTCGGCTGTCGTCATTCGGGATATCTACAAGTAATTTAAAAAAATTACTAAATCTTCATAGAGATACTACACAAAGGCGTATATTTACCTATTGAAATACACTTCTAATGCTACATCTGCATTTTCATTACAATGAACATAACAAACGAGCATATCGTATTTTTCATTATTTTCAAATTTCATATATTCTGCCATAATTAGGACAAACTGATCCTTTACTATTAATTAGATAGGTATTTTAAAACAACTTAGAGAACCTGAATATTCTGACAGAAACTAAAGAAGTTATTAATATGACATAAACGACTGTGTTCTTTTCTTTTTTTCAATACCCGTCATGGCCTACTAACTAAAATTATATATTTTTTAATAAAACGTAAATTTCGTGCTTAATATTAAAAACAAAAATAGGGTATTATATATTTTTGAGAAGCTTGTTATGAACTGAATTATATTATTTAAAAATATATAGGGTGTGCCATTTAAAAAAAAAAGTTGGGTATTTTTTTCGGAAACTATTGAACGTAGAAAAAATCTAAGTACGTCACTGGATTCTACGTAAAAAACTACACAAATAATATTTGTTTCCTCTTTGATAAGCTACAGGGTAACCTAAATATGGGGAGTGTCTCAAAATGTAAAATTATCAAAAACATCCCGTATATCAAAAACAAGGAGGACTAGAAAAATTCTGATTAGGGCATCTTTTGTTTCATAAAAAAGTAGCACAGTGCCGTGAAAACCGTATCCTTCTATCTTTACTAATAACCGAGATACCCCGTAAAACCATCGAAAACTGGACACCCTGTATACTCTTCAACTGTAAATACTTCTGATCAACTAAAATGTATGGATATACCTTAAGTTTTATTCTCAAGACATAATACCGTTTAAATATAGAATTTCACCATGTAAGTAGGCCTATCGAAATTAAAATTTAATTTTTAAGTCAAAAATATTTTATTTACTATTAAAATGTATTAGATCTTTTGTCAACGTTTGTTGCATTAAAATTTAAAACTCAGCTTTTATTTAATTTCAAACTGGTGCTATATCCACTTTTATTTATGCATCTTCTGCAACATGAATTAAATCTTCGAACACGAGATTTGTATTTTTAAAAATATTTATTTTCAACTTATAAATTAATTTTACAAAAATTATGTTTGTATTAATAGCGTGACAATAAAAACCCGACTGAATATTAATTCCCATGAAGATCTTGGCTTCGGTAAAGTCTGTTGATGCTTATTCAGCAACTCAGCATTTTCTTGGGAAATGCAATATTATCCTATGGTTAAGGGTGATATAATTCCTCCCCCCTAAAATCCAACTTTGAGGGCTAGCGAGGAAGTTGGACGTCGGCGAAGTCGATAGTTTCTTTTTCCTTCTGGGCGGTTCTATTAAGGGTGCATAATTTGGGGTATATCTTCTTATAGGCAAGGTATATGATTCCCAAAATTAAAAGTACATAGATCGCCAAGGTCCAAATACTTGGGGTATTAGAGATAGTATCGTAGACTAGCTTAGGCTGGTTTTCGATTATATTGCTTCTTATTGATTTCAGATCATCGAGTTTGATTTCTTCCAATCAAAGTGTCACATTACTGATAGCTTGTTGGGCTAAATTTGTATCCAGGTCAGGAAATAATATGGGCTGGTTTAAATTCGTGGATTGTTTTTCGTTAATGATTATTTCATTTTGGGTGGATATACGGCATCCGATGGGCAGGTTAATTAGATATGTGCCGTCCATTGGTTTTTGTATTTCTTCTTGTTTCTCGCATTTTAGTTGAAGAGTTTCTTGTTTTGGCAACATCGCAATCCATTGGCTAGAGTCGCTTAACCGTTTGATGACCGATTTCGATACCTTAATTAGTGTTTTTTCGCAGGCGGAGGTGTTTTTGACGTCAAGAAGCTGAACTTCGCAAGGGTTGTCTTCTTTGATGTCCTTGATGTCCATTTTAAGGCAGATGAATCGGTGTGGGGATATTTCATCGCAGGGGTTGCTTGCAAATGCATAGTGCAATTCATTTTTTACTAAGAATTTGTTTCGCGGTATTATCGCCTTAAACTGACTCTCAAAAAATATAGGTGTCGAAAATAAATGAAAATAATTAAAGGTCTCAGGATACGTAATTGGAACATGTAAAATGTAATGTATTTTATTGGTTAAAATAAAACTATTAACTTTTATAAATTTTGAAAACAGGGGTATATTTTCTAAAGTTAATTCGACTGGAAATTGTTCCTTATTTAAGTATTGTTTAAGAGTTTTTAATTCGTTTAATAAATCAGCAGTTTTAATTATGCTAGGATGCATAATTTGCAGCTGTGAGAAAGAAATAGAATTTTCAATGTCTTGCAGTACAGAGTTTAAAATTTCATACATGTTGATAAACATAGCGTTCTCACGGTGTGTTTGATTCTTTATAATTAAAGAAATTTGGTATATGCGTGATTCCAATAATTTTTCATTATGTCTAATTTGTTGAATGGTATTATTGAATTTATCAATTAGGGCAACTGATAGAGTATTTTGCCTTTTAATATTATTAGCTAAATTCATTTGGTTATTTTGCAACTCTTGAATTAATTTATCATATTTTTCTCCGTCCGCATAATCTAAGTTTCCTGAAATTGATTTGAAGATTGAACTTAAGCCGTTTATAAGACCACGTTTTGATCGAAAAGGTTTCGGTAATATTTCGCGTATTTTTATGTCTACTTTATCTCTAATGAAACTTAATATCTTCCTGTAATTAGAAGTGTCATAGAAGTAGTCTTCGTTCTTGTGAAATAGATTAAATAGGGTATTTGATTGATTATTTAATTTATTGATTTCTATCAATATCGGGTTTAAGTCATAGAAATGTATAAGCTTGTGTGAATAATGTTCTACTTTCGTAGTTCCTATGTTTATTTCATAAAATTATAAATCTTAAACGCCCCTCATATTTATATAAACGAGTTATTTTCCGAACACATATACATAACCTTAATATTAGAGCTAGAAATAAAATAACACCACCATATTATCGAACTGCCATTTTTGAGCGCAGTTTTTCGTATAATATAGCCAAATTCTACAACTCTGTGCCAGAGAATTTTAAGGACCTTTCCCAATCTGCGTTTAAAAAAAAGTACGCTAAATATATAATGGATAGGAGATAGTAAGATAGGGACCTTATATCCTATATTGCCGATCCTGCTCTGCCTAATAATTACTCATAATTGTTCTTTTCCTCTTAAATATGACCTAAATCCCCTTTACATCACAAAATTTGTTTATTTTTTTTTTCTACAAAGGTTAAGTTTGATCAGGGAGGTATCCTGGGATACCTCATCTGAACTTCGCCTTTTTCTGAGGACCATTATTTTTAGTCTAACAATATGTATACGACATATAATATGTACTGTGGAAGTCAGAAATAAAGACATTTATTATTATTATTTTCAGGTTCCACAGATTTTGTATCTGGATATGGCTTCTATCCTGTTTCGGCATTAGTTGCAAGAAAGCAGGTAGATTGGTAGGTTTGGAAAAGTTCAAGTTTCAGTTGTCGGCGTCATTTAGTACACGTCTGACAATTCCGCTGGTTTCTATAAGAACAACTTTTTGTAGCTGGTAGTATATTTGTTCTTTAATGTTTAGTTTTTTTAGGTTTTCGAAGAGTGTGTGTGGTATTTCTCCAGTTGCACCTATGATGATTGGTACTACCATCACTTTTTCTTGGTTCCACATTTCTTTTATTTCGTTGGCAAGAGGTAAGTATTTACTAATTTTTTCTCTATGTTTTTTTTGTAGGTTTGCGGCAAGCGGGATAGAGAAGTCGATCAGGTAAGTATGTTTGTTTATTTTGTCAGTGAACACCATGTCTGGTCTATTGTGTTGTAAGGGAAGATCCGTTATTATTTCTCTGTTCCAGTATATCTTATAGTTTTCTGTTTCATGGATGCTTTCTGGGTTATATTTGTAGTATGGGATTGTTTCGGTGATTGTCGGTTCGTGGATTTTTAAGAGCTCTTGGTGAATTACTTTGCCAACATTGTCGTGTCTTTTGGTATATTCTTTTGGGGCTAGTGTTTGGCATCCGCTTATGATGTGATCGATGGATTCGGTTTGTTCTTTGCACATTCTGCATCTATCTGTTGGGATACGTTCTTTCATTTTAAATTTTTTATAATTGCGTGTCGCAATGACTTGGTCTTGTATTGCAATAATGAATGCTTCGGTTTCGGGAAATAGATATCCAAGTTTTAACCACATGAGGGATGCTTCCTTGTTGATGTGTGGTTGTGCCAGCAATGCTGGATATCTGCCATGTAATTCCTTTCTTTTCCACTTATCCTCGAGGTTATCTTCCTCTGGTTCGCCGTTATTTTCTTGTGCTAGATTTAGCGGTGTTGATTTTTTGTCTAGTTTTTTTATGATTTTATATAGCTGGTTATTAGTGGCTTCATCATTAAAGTATTTTCTGAGCGTCATTATTTGTTTTTGGTTATGTCTTGGTATGTGGATAATTCCTTGTCCTCCTTTTTTTCCGTGGGATGTTTACTCTTTCTATTGAGCTGCGTGGGTGGTGTTTGCGGAATTTGGTGCTCATTGTACGGATGTCACCATTGAGCTCTTCGAGTTCTGTGTCTGTCCAGGAGATTACGCGAAAGCTGTAGGTTAGAATAGATATAGCGTATGTGTTTATTGCTTTTGTCATGTTTTTGGAATTTAGTTTTGTTTTTAATATTTTCCTTATTCTTTCCTTGAATTTGTTTTTTAGTGTTTCTTTGCTGTGTTTTTGATCTATTCCTCTCGCTTGTTGGTATCCTAGATATTTGTACAATTCTTCATTTTCCATGCCTTCTATTTGTCCTTTATCTGCTCCCATGTCATACCCTTCATATTGTCTCCACTTGCCCCCTTCCATTGCATTGATTCGACATTTGTCCAGTCCAAATTCCATGTGTATGTCGTCGCTGAATGTTTTTGTGATTTGTATTAGTTTTTCGATGTTTTCTTTGTTGTCTGCATATAATTTTAGATCATCCATATAGAGGAGGTGGCTTATTGTGTTGTTTTCTATGGTTGTACCTTTGTTTGTTTTGTTTAGCATGTGTGAGAGAGGGTTCACTGCCATGCACTGCCACGCACTAAGCGCGTCGCCCTGGAAAATTCCGCGTTTTATTTCTATGTTGTCTATTGTGAATTTGTTTTTGTTGTTGTTTACGCTTAGTGTTGTTTTCCATTTAGTCATTGTTTGTTTCAGGACGCTCTGAATAAACGGATCAATTTTATAAATTTTTAGCACTTCTAGTAGCCACGAGTGTGGGACACTGTCGAAGGCCTTTTTGTAGTCGACGTATGCAGTGTACAGTGGTTTCCTTTCTTTCTTTTTGTGTTGTGTTATAATGGTGTCAACAATCAGTTGTTCCTTGCAGCCCTTGGTTTTTCTTCTGCATCCTTTTTGCTCTATTGCTAATAGGTTGTTTTCGGTTAGATGTGTATATATTTTGTCTGTGATAATTGATGTTAATATCTTATAAATGGTTGGGAGACATGTAATCGGTCTGTATTTATCTGGGTAACTGCTGGTCGGTGTTGTTTTTGGGAGTAAGTATGTTAGTCCTTCAGTCATGAAATCGGGCATTTCTGCTTGTCCTTTTACAATCTTAGAGAATAGTTGTGCTATTTTATCGTGTGTGCTTGTAAATCGTTTCCACCAAAAGTTATGCAGCCCGTCTTTTCCTGGTGATTTCCAACTGTGTGTTTTCTTTATGGCTTTTTGTACATCGTCTATTCAGTGGCGTAGCGTGGGCCATTGTCGCCCGGGGCGGAATCATAAGTTGCCGCCCCTTTGACGTCATAAAAATAATGCTGTTGGTTTGGTGGGAAAAAATGTAATCATATGAAAGAACTGAGTGGAAAATATTTATTTCAAAACCATGTAATATTAGGGTGGTCCTTGTTTATAACAAAAAAAATATTTTTGCAAAATTCCTAAGTCTCACCCCTTAAAGCTTTTCCAAATGGACCAAAAAATAAATGTGGAAAATTTCAGCTCAATCGGATAATTGTAAGTCGTGCCTCAATGACCTCCTTTTACGGGATTTTTTATCAAAATTTTAAAATAAATAATTATTTATAAACAGGTATCATTTAATAAATATGTATATAACATTAAAATATATTATAATAAATAAACCAGAAGATTCATAAAAAATTAGAAAATTTCAAAAATTTACTTTATGAAGTATCTACTTTTGGCAAAAGAGACTGTTTGCTACAGCTAGGAAAATTCTTACGATAATCTTTTACTACTTGCAAAAGAAACTGCTTCTGGTCTTCTTTTTTTGTAAGAACACTGTTAAACTCTTCCATGAGTTTAACTCCCCTTTCTGCGGTATCATTGACTACTTGAAGATTTTGTACAAGCAACGATCCCTCTTTGAAATCTTGTAGGAATTCCCATGAGGCTGGATTTTCTTGTAGAAACTGACAGGAAATCTTAAAACGTTTGAAAAAATTTAATGTATGTTTAGAAGCAAAATATTGTAGCGGATGATTTACTAAGGTAGGGATATCCTTCTCTGAAATAATTAGACGCTTAACAGGAAAGGAACAATCATCATCTTTATTCAACTGCGTCGCTTTTACTAGCTCGATTTTAGTTTCCAAAGGGATGCTTTTGTCGAAAAATGCCAAGGCCATTAGCTCATCGGAAAGATACCATAGATGACCACAAAATTTTGATATGGCTCTTCTGGATAAAACCTCATGCGTGTCTTTATAAAGATATAAACCTTTCAGAAACTTCAAGTCCTGAAGTGGTGCCATAGCAGCTACTGGGCAACAAAACCATGCATTTATGTACAAACGAATGATGAAGATGCAAACATCTTTAATGCCGTTTTTTTCATATGATGTCATTTGGAACTGACTTCTAAACAAAAAGATCTTCAAACAATAAATAGCTTTAGCCATCCATCTCGCATGGTGGAATGCACCTGGAATTCTAAATAATATTTTTTTTTTCAGTTGACCACCCAAAAAAATAATTGCCAGCTCTAATAATTCCTTGTAGTCTTCCCTGGGATGATGTAATTCTAGCTGATCAAGGCAAAATTTTAAAATGCTTTCTTGGTCGTCGCTGATAATGTCGGATACATTTTTGTCTTGAACGCCGGCCTCATACAGTTGAAGATCCAATTGTGACCATGCTTGTTGAAAGCGTCTAAAAATAGCTACATCAGGACCAGATGATGTACTAACACACACCTCAAATGCACATTTTAATACCAACTCATATATATGATGACGGCAAGGTAGATATAGTAGATCCTTTTCTAATTTTTGTTCCAAAAGAACACAAGCTCCATTGAGTCGACCGGTGTTTGAAGCTGTAGTATCGCAGCAAACGGCCTGAACGTTGTCTGATATTTGGTACTCCTCAAGTAGGCGATATACCGCAGACGCCATCTCATCACCTTTACCCGATAAAAGTTTGGGAACACCAAGCAAATGCTCCGAGCCGTTACATGTCACAATAACTGGTAGACGATCAACTTTTTGTTTTCCAGTCAAAGCAGGAAGTAGCTTACCATCCCAGTGAACTGTAAGTGCCTTTGCTTGTTTTAATGTAAATAATTCCCCTTTTAATTCTAAAGCACGTTCTGATCGTAGACGTTCTCTACAACGGTGAATGGAGGACCTATTAATTACTAAGTCATCAACAGAGTGACCAAGTGCTTCTGCGACTGCCATTAAGATGTGGACGGAATCCCTGTCACTTATTTTGCACCTATCTAATGTAGCTACGAGTCTTGTGGTAATAAAAGTTTGTCTAGCACGTTTACGGGATT
Organism: Polydrusus pterygomalis; assembly: GCA_963969555.1. Taxonomy (NCBI): domain Eukaryota; kingdom Metazoa; phylum Arthropoda; class Insecta; order Coleoptera; family Curculionidae; genus Polydrusus; species Polydrusus pterygomalis. The sequence continues at coordinate 118,909,709 of OZ018378.1, read as the reverse complement.
TCGAAGGTCCTGGTTGGTCTTGCTCCGTCTCTGAAGTCTCAAATGTTTCAAGCGTATCTTCATCTGAATCAGTTAGTATTACTAAAAAGAATTAATTAATTTAAAATCATAATAAGTTCGCAATAAAATATACAAGACTTACCTCCAATCTGACTACTTTGATTTACTTTCGCTCTTTCGTGTCTCTCCTGTTCTTTCTCCAATCTATCCAACCGTCTTTTTTCTGCATCTGCAAATTTTTTATCTACTGGTCCTATGCACCCTATCCTTCCTTTCCGTCTTTGAGCTATAAGGAACTCTCTATTTTCTTTTAATTTCATTGTTTCAAGGGCATTGGCATGTGCTATGTCAAACAGGTCATCCAGTTTTTCAGTAAACTCAGCCTCTTTAGACTTCTGCGTTTCACTCTTTCTCCTACAATTTTTTTGCAAATTTCTCCACAAATTATATAACGCTTCTAACTTTGCAATACAATGGTGAGGTTGTCTCACGGGAATTGAAGCCTTTTGCCAAAAAATTACCGTTTCATCTATAGTTAACTTGGCGCTTTCACGAATTGGTAAGTTCACACAACGCATGTTGAAAAAGAACACTTGCAGCACTTGTCTGTTGGATGGTAACTTACTACCAGTAATTTGCGATATATCACTGCCTATTAAGAATATATTTGTTCGTAATTTTCGCTTGCACGCCATTTTCATGCGTTAATGCGATCCGGTGACCATAAGAACACTACTAACACGTAACGAAAAACAACAACAAATTAAGGCAAAGCGCAGACGGTGACGCAACTGTTTCTCCAACTACTTCTCGACAAGTACCGACTTGTAAGCGTCCTGCGTCTAATAATTATAATATTAATTTTCTATTTTTAGAAGTAGGGGAACGTAGTTGCATTTTATGCCTTTATGTAGAAATATGAAATTGGCCATAGTTTTTTAAATTTTGGCGTTCGTGAGGCACGGTTTGCGGTTGTCCAATTCAATTCCAATTTCGCTGACTTTTATTTTGCCATGAAAGGAAACAATTTATGGGGTGAGACCATTAAATTTCAAAACTTCGTAAATAAGGACCACCCTAATGTAATATAGTACGTCTGCGTTCAAAACAATCAAAACGTATTACACTATAAAAATAACGTCTAGTATAATTCTAAAATTCAACTTTCCGGGCCTTACACGCAGCAAAATCATTTATAACTTCGTCAAAGTTAATTTCGTCCGTCACACTTTGTTCTATTGACAAAATGGCCAAATCACTCAATCTTATGGAGCTCATGGTCGACCTCAAGTAATTTTTTATTAATTTCAGCTTTGAGAAGCTACGTTCACATGAAGCCACACTGATAGCTATAGTTAAAAAAATTCGAAGCATAATTACGATATTAGGTACGCAAATACCATAGTTGCATTGCTGAATAAACTCTAAAAGCTCGAGCGATCCTTTTATGGCGTTGTCTTGAGCTTTAGCATCAGCCAAAGCAACGAAATTGCGTAACCTCTCCCTCTCGATTTTAATCTCATCCACATTGATATCACAGTGCTCTTCTCCGAACTTACACTTGTATTCTGGGTTCAGTAAGTTAGTTGGTGCGAGAAAAGAGTACTTGACATCCAGCTCGTGTAGTTGCTGAAATCTGGTCTTGATTTCTTTTATAATTCTATCCACCGATTCGAACATTTCTTGCCTTAACCGATTGTCATAACTTAAACCCGCATCAGCAGCGTTCTCGCCAGCCATTCTTTTTATCTTTCTTGTTCGTCGAGGAGTTATTACGATACCGAGATCTTCACATATATTTTTAGCATAATTAAGTCCATCATTGACCAGAACATCTCGATTGTCCACTAGAAACGATTCCAAAGCATGAATTTTCATAGCACAATGGTGCAAATTAAGTCCTTTCGTCTGGAGATATAATTGTGCATCATTTATTTCACGGAGAACTCGACTCCACAGTCCAAGGAAGGCTAAAAATGATAGCGACTGGAGAGCAGTGAGCAATAAACCAGCGTCTGATCTTGTCGCTGCATTTTCCGCTGTGTTTCCTGAAAGTGATTCCAACACTTCAAGGATCTCACTGTAATGGGTCTTCATGACAGCTACGGCTTCATATCTAGAACTCCATCGTGTTTCAATTAGGCGCTTGACTCCTTGACCTGTAACGTCGGTAAGAGCTTTCCAGCGGTGAGTAGAAGATGAAAAGTAATTGAAAACCCTCTCCATAGTACCAAAGAACGTCAGTGAGTCAACTGCGATTGATGCTGCGTGTACACCCTCCAGATTTAATGAATGATTAGTGCATGCAACAAACTGGGCATTTTGATTAACTGCCTTGATACGCATTTGTACACCAGAATGTCTTCCCGACATCACAGCTGCATTATCATATGCCTGGCCACGGCAATTTTGGATATCCAGTCCGTCGCTTTCAATTTTGTCCAAAATCATTTTAGTCATATCCTCAGCGTTTTTTCCTTCAGTTTCAAGAAAGTCAATGAATGATTCAATCACTTGCACCTTGGTGCCGTCGATTTTCACATAACGCAGTATTTGGCTCGTCTGGTCCTTGTGTGAGAAATCTGGCGTACTGTCGAACACAATAGTGAAATACTTGGCTTGCTTCACTTCAGCAAGTATTTTTGTTCGAACATGATTCCCCAAACAATGAATGAATTCATTTTGAATTTCAGGTGATAGGTAAGAGACACTTATTTTCTTCTGCAGCTTCAGCTTTGTAAGGTGTTCACAAAGAACCGGGTCGTACTTGCCAAGAAGATGCACGAGTCCTAGAAAGTTGCCTATATTTTCAGTGTCATTTTCTTTCACGATTTCTCTATGACCACGCAAAGCCAGATTTTGTTTAGCAAGAAATCTGATGATGTCCAGTATCCTGACCAGTACAAGTCTCCACTTTTGCTCTTCTTTGACAATCACATTTTGTGCTTCCTTGTCGATCGTTGTACAAAGTTGAAGTCTTATCTCCAAAGATTTCCATTTATTGAAGTTATCATTATGTACTGGGCTAGATTCATGTTCTGAAACTTTGGGATTTAGTTTCCACCACTTTTTGAAACCATTAATACTGTTGAATCCAGGTTTATCACTGGCGACCCCAAACAAACGGCAGCAAAAACAGAACAATGATTCCTTAGAAGAGGAATAGGCCATCCATGTTCTCAGAATCTTTTCGCCATTTGGTAAAGTTCGGAAAAACCAATCGCGGCTTAATTTCCTTGTTACTCCTTTGGGCCCCTTGGTAGAATCTACAGGCCCTGGCCGAATCACATCAGCAAACTTACAGTCAAGGTTCTGTACTGCTTTGTAGCCTCGAGTCACAAGTAGCGTTCGAAGATTATCGGAAATCGAAATAGGCCAAGTTCCAATATCTTTGTAATCGCTGATGGATTCATCCTGACCATCAGGAGTATCTATCCCTTCGGAGCTTCCGTCTTCCACCAGCAACTCCGATTGCTCACCTGCTACAATTGGTTCATTAGGTAAATCTTCATATTCGACAAGTCCGCCACTAGAAGACGAAACAGCTTTTTGACTTGGAGTGGCACAAGTACTAGCTTCTGTAGTATTATGTTCACTTTCAGATTCAGCTCTTTGGGCAGTCGAGTCAAAATACTTGAGTAAAGCTCCCTTATTCTTCTTATTTTCTTCCTCTCGCGCTTTTTTTTGCTTCCTGTAAAAATCACCGCTTTGCTTATGCCTCTTCATGATCTGAAAGAAGTTAATATTGATTTGTTAGGAATTTAATGCATTTTTCAGTACCAAAACATTATGAAAGCGACAAGCGTTTGAAAAAAATCTGAATAAGATTAAGCTGGAAACATGCTTTAAAGAGAGTATTTTATCGATCCCTCCAAAAATCCCCATCCCCTCAAATAACTTGCTTGACCATGTTTCCCAAAAAATACTTGTAGTGTTAAAATAATAAACTAGCATATTCATTCAGTGATTCATTTTGGGTTTTAGGGCAGCCGCGTTCGTTTTGTTCATATTTTCCCTGAGACTTATAATGAAAAAAAAAACTAAAACTTACCTACTATTAAAATGCAGCGCGGCGGGTACCAAAACTGCAAAATACTGTCACAAAATTCTCATTAATAAGTCACTAAACTGGCACTGTCGAGTCACTTTGTTAACTGTATGAACTGAACTGAACGAAACGATTGAAACGAAAAACGAAGTCGAGCGAAGGAGGCGAGGCGTCGCGATTCGCGTGCGCGTGGTTGTTTCTAGAACTCGCGCGAGACAGAGACGGATAGGCGGCGGTTCCTTTTCAAACGCGGCCTGCAGCAGGCCTCGTGTTTTGTGTCTTTGTCGCGGGCTGCTGCAGCAGGCCCTGTGCCACTTGAAGGGTACAAGAAAGAAGGGGAAAAGGGGAAAGTTTGCCGCCCTCCTAATGGTAGCGCCCGGGGCGGTCCGCCCCTCCGCCCTCCCCCACGCTACGCCACTGCGTCTATTGTTATGTTATGATTGTTCATTTGTTTTTTGTTGTGCATTCTTGTTTTCTCATCTCTGATCCATCTTGATGTTTGTTTGTGTTTCTTCTCATGTGACCATATACTGCTCCAATAGGTTTTAGTTTTTTCTTTATCTGGGTTTTCATTTTTTTTATCGTTGTTTGTTTTTTGGTTTAGTTCTCTGTAAAATTGTCTTTCATCTTCTTTAAATTGTTTGTTGTGTTTTCTACGTTGGTCACTTTCTTTAAGTCTCCTTAATCTTTTGGATTTGGCAGCAAGTTTCTGTTTGAGTAGGTCTGTTATTTCATTTATGATGTTATTTTCTGCGTTTTTATGTATTGCTATTATTTGTTGAGCTTTGTTCTTTAGCTTTTGACTTGCGTTTGGTTCTTTTGCCTTTGTTAGTATTCCTGTATTTGTTTCTTGGATTTGTTTGTTTTGGGGTTTTTTTGGTGCAATGATTTTTGAGACTGTTGCCGCTCCTATGTGGGCCAGGTTGTGTATGTTGGTGAGATTGTCTTCGTTTTTTATTCTGTTCTTTATTATGTTGTTTATTTGTATGATGATTTTATTCCTATTTGCTCTAATTTTTGCTTTCAGTTTGGGTAGTTTTGGTCTTAGGTTTGGCATAGTTCCGTAATATTGCATGTATGTCTCTTCGAAGCAGTTTTGTATTTGTATTTCCTCTTTGGTTATTTCTCCCCTTTGCTCGTTTATGGTTTGGTTTTCATTTCTTGGTGGTGTTGTTGGATTATTCCTAATTCCTGTTCGGCTTCTCTTTTTTATTATTATTATTATTATTATTATTATTATTATTATTATTATTATTATTCATTCACTAAAATCACACTAAAATATTAGCGGTATCACCATAGGTTTCATCGGTCGATGTCCGACAAGATGATCCTATTTCAGGCCAATAACCCTTCTCACAATGCTGCATGTGTCCAGTAACACTGATTTTTGGATTGGTTTGTATAAATCCCATTCAATATCAAGTACTGATAGGCTGTCTTTTAGCTTTTTGGGTATTTCACCTAAGGTTCCTATTACAATGGGTACGATAGTGACGGAATCCATATGCCACATCTCCGTTATTTCGTCACGAAGCGGTAAGTACTTGTTGATTTTCTCTGTGTATGTTTTCGTGATATTTGTAGCAGGGGTACGGCAAAATCCACAATGAACGTCTTTTTTTCCTTTTTAAATGTGAGCACCAGGTCAGGGATGTTATTAGGGATTGTTCTATCTGTTTGTATTTTCCTGTTCCAGTAGATGCGCACGTCGTCGTTTTCACAGACGGCTGGAGGCTCATATGCATAATATGGGGCAGCTTCTGTGATTCCCATATGTTTTTCACACAGCTTCTTGTGAATTATTTTGCCTACTCTGTTGTGGCGATCCAAGTAGGCTTTCGGGGCAAGCATTGTACAACCAGCAGTAACGTGATCCAGATTTTCTTCTGCTGAATTGCAAATTCGGCATTTGGCATTCTCCAGGTTTTCCTTAAGAATGCGTTTTTTGTAAGATTTTGTGGATATCACCTGATCTTGGATCGCGTTAATGAATCCCTCCATTTCGTTGAAGATGTTGCCTTGTGAAAGGTATGATAGTGATGCAGCTGTGTCTATTGCCTCATCTTCGATTTTTGCCAGATACTTGCCATGTAGAGCTTTACTTCTCCATTGTTCAAGCAGCTGTTCATTTGGGACATTTTCAAGGTCGAGCTTTTTCTCCGAGAGACGTAGTGGGGTTGCTTTTTTGTCTGTTTTCACCACCGCTTTGTGCAATGTACTTTGCTCGGATTTTTTGTAAAAGTACTGTCTTATTATTATTATTATTATTATTATTATTATTATTATTATTTTTGGACGATGGAAAACCTTTTATAGGCACCAAGTACTTGTTCAACCTTTCCCCGATAGTGTGAGACTCCTTATACTCACTAAAAACCACCGTTTGTGTGTCACTCAATTGCACTTCACGGAACCATCATCTTTGATATGTCCTTCGTGAAGGCAACGTGTGAGCCCTTTCTCTTACTATATCTCTATGCCATTGTGCTTTTGTATACCATATTTGCTTAGTTTTCGGCTTGGTTTTGCATTAATACTTCTCTGTTTTGTTTGTGTCGTTCTTCGAGTTCTTTAGTTTCTAGTATCTTTTTAATCATTTTTTGTATTTCGTACCAGTTTTCTCTAGATTTAACCATAGTGTCTATTATATTGTCAGGTGTTAATTCAATGTTTACCCTGGTGTCTGTCTCCTCTCTTAGCTCTCTTCATCTTCTGCAGTTGAAGATTGTGTGTTCTGGGGTATCGACCCCATTGCAAAGTATACAGTTATTATCTGTGTCTTTTCCAAATTTTTTTGCGTATGTTCTATACATCCCGTGTCCTGAAATCGCCTCAGTAGTATAATAGTCTACGTTTCTATGTTCACATTCAATCCATTTGTTGATATCAGGAATGAGTCTTTTGGTCCATTGGCCCTTGCTTGTGTTGTTGTTCCATCTTTCCTGCCATTTTTCTACCGTCCTGTTTCTTACCTCTGTGTATGTCTCCCCTTCTGCCCGTTTATACATTTCCTTTCTTTCTTCTGCCATGAGATCTATAGGAGGTATGCCTGCGATAACCTGCAGAGCTGCTGCTGAGACCGTTTTGTATGCAGCCACCACCCTTATCAAAGCTTTGCGTTGACTTCTTTCCAGTAGTATATAATTCCTTCTTATCTTTAGCGCTTCTATCCATATAGGTGCCCCGTACAGTAGTACAGAATGCACTACCCCACATAGCACCGCTCTCTTACAGCTGCTCGGGCCTCCGATATTTGGCATTAGTCGTGCCAGTTTGCCTATTCTGTCTTCCGCCTTCTGTGTCACTTTTTTTTATGTGTTCTCCAAATTTGCCGCGTGTATCAAAGAAAACTCCAAAGGTATTTAATACTATTTTTTGGTGTTATCTCTACGTTCTCTATTTTAAATCTTATTCCGTCCCCTTTTCTTTTCTGGGTCACAACCAGCGCTTCAGTTTTTTCTGGTGCTAGCATAAGTTCGTTTTCATTCATCCACATATTTATTTTCTGCAAGTTTTCATTGGCGATGCGTATTAAGTCGCATTTTTGGTTCGCCGATACTACCAGTGCTATATCGTCCGCAAAACCTATGATCTTAGCTCGCCCCAGCAGTTTAATTTGAAATACGTCATTATAAAGGATATTCCATAGCGTGGGTCCTAGTACAGAACCTTGCGGTACCCCGGCTTTAACTTCAAGTGTTTCATGTTTTGCTATCTGTATATGTCTCTCTTTGAGATAGTCCGTGATAATGTTTAAGATGTATTTCGATATATCTCTCTTTTTTAGTTTTTGTATTATTAGATTCCAGTTAGCTGTGTTGAACACATTTCGGACATCTAGTGTTATTAGTGCATTCCAGATTTTCTTATTCTTATCTGTTATGTCTTTGATAGCTTGCATCGCCTGTATTGTTGATCGCCCTTTCATAAAACCATATTGGTGTTTTGCCATTCCACCTTTTTCCGTTATTTCCAGTTCCAGCCTTCGACGTATCATTTCCTCATACAGTTTACTTAGCGTACCAAGAAGGCAAAGTGGTCTAAATGAGCTCGGTTGGCCGGGCTTGCTTTGTTTTGGTATGAGTATCACCTTTGCAATTTTCCATTCCTTCGGAAAACTTTGGGTTTTAAGGAGCTCGTTTAGTACCCCCAACAGCCATTTCTCTTGTGTTTTTCCCGTTTGTATAATGGCTTCTGATGGGATTCCATCTAGCCTTGGGGCTTTTTCTATCTTCATCCGTGCTAAGGCATCCTTCATCTCTCGCAGAGTGAAGACTGGCGCCCTAACAATCTCTTTTCTGTTATATTCTGTCTCGCGTCTGGGAAGCGGGAACAGCTCCTTAATTATTTCTTTCTTTTTAGTAATGGGCAGTTCGTAGGGACCCAGCCCTTTTAGTCCTTTGATTGCGATTTTGTAGCCATCACCCCAAATGTCCCTATCTAGGTCCTTGCATAGGTTGTCCCATTGATCTTTCTTATCAACCTCCGCAGTTCCTTTTTATTCCTTTGGTATACTTGTTTTGCATTTTCTTTATTTTCTTCTGTTACTCTATCGTCTTTTAGCATCCTTGTGAGGGATCGTCTGGTCGCTGTACACTGTATTATCTTTTCTAATATGCCCTCATTCCACCAGTATGGCACAGTTTTTTCTCCTGTTGGTACATCTATAGTACTATTTTCGTATGCTTCCTTCAGTATTTCTGTGCACAGCTTATGCGAGGTTATCTTCTCGTTCCTTCTATTTGCCAATCTTAGCCCCAGATTTGCGTTAAACGTTTTCCAGTCAGTCAGTTGTTTTTTCTTTTGTTTCTCTCTTGCTAGTACTTTTTCCATTTCAATTTCATAGTAGATAAACCTGTGCTCTGTCAGGTTCTCTTCCTCTAATACTTCCCAGTTGAGAATCTTCCTCGCTATTTTTTGCGTTGAGAGTGTTACGTCGATATAAGATTCTGTGGTTCCTCTTACAAAAGTTGGAGTTCCCTCTGTATTATGCGCGACCAGGTTCATAGCTGCCATCCATTCGGCCCAGTATTCTCCCCTTCTATCAGTGGTTGGGGATCCCCATTGGTGTGATTTGGCGTTAATGTCGCCTACAATAACCGTTTCTCTCTTTCCCATTCTTATTTTATTACCAATTTCGTCCACCTTTTCCACATATTCATCTATACTTATATTTGGTGAAATGTAACAGCAGTATAGATCCCACTTTTCAAAATTAATACACACATATCCTTTCCCTGCTTTCACACTTGTCACAGTTATCTTTTTATTAGTAAATAATATTTCCACGTCTGCCCTTTCATCTTTTATCCACTCGCTTCCGTTGGTTATTCTCCTATTTGGCTCGCTAACGATAATTAAATCTACTTTCTTTTGTCTGGCTGTTGCATATGCCAGGTCGTGAGCTTGCCTTCCCCTTCCCAAATTTGTTTGTAGGATTCTAAGGGCCATGAAAGCTTGCTTTCCTGTCCCTCCCTGTTCCAGCGGCCTGTATTCTCTGCCTTCTCATTTTTTCTACTAGTCCTTTAAAGTTGGGGCACCTAATTTGGTCTGCCCTATGTCCTTTCGCCTCACATTTCGTACATCGTTCGGTGTTTTCACAGTCCCTACTTTTGTGTCCTGTTTGTCCACATTTCAGGCATTCTCCACTACGATCTGTAAGTCCCTTGCATTCATAAGTTTTATGCCCGTACTCCAGACATTTAAAGCACCTTGTAATATAGATTTTCTCTTTTACCCCACAGGTTATCCATCCTATCTTTATATTTCGCTCTCTTATTAACTTTTCCGCTTGCCTATTTGAAAGCTCTACTAGAGCTGTTTGTTCTTCAAACTTTGCTTTTCTAATCCCTTTTATTTTGATTTCTGAGTTCGTTAATTTTGTTTCCCTTGTATCTACTACTTCTTCTGCTAGGGTGGTTGGATCCATACCCATTATATACACCGTGGTTGTTCCAGTTGTTCTTGTCACAACCTGGCATCCATTCGCTTTTGTTATTTCATATCGTAGGGCTTGCACCGTCTGCTCTCCTCCTTCTACGGCTAGCAAAACATCTCCTTTTTCAGTTTTCCTAATCTTATTTATTTTGACGCCTATTTTTCCAATATCGACTTCCTGTTTTAGTGTCTTTATGACATCTGTATAGCTCCTTCCTTCAGTTTTTACTGTCAGTGTGCTTACTTCCTTTCTCATTTTTTGCTTTTTTGGTTCGGACCCTGATTCTTGGCTTATCAGCTTTATTTTAATTCTTTGTCCTGCAAATATATGCTCGCACATCTTTCTGACGTATGTTGCTTTAAGACCTTCGCCAATTACTATAGTAATAGTATTGGTGGGGTGTAGGATGGTCATTTCTTTTAATTTTTGTAGTCTCCTATAGACTTGTTCTACCTCATTTATTCCCGTAAGATCTATCTGGATGGGGAGTAGGTATACTGCACTACTTTTCTCTTCCTTGTTAAAACTTTTAAATCGAATCAAAAAATCAAATCTAAAATAAAAAATATGTATTCATACGCTGTTGGAATCGTCAGATGATTCGGAACTGGATGCATTCGCATTTTGAATCACTAGTGGTGCTACTGGCGGTAAAATAAAATATTCCCCCTCTCTTTTTATAACGTGGGCCACACAGTTTTTCCAAATATCGCGGCTTAGTTTACTTACTACTTGCCGAATATTATCGAGTACTATTGCGCTTAGTGTTGGTGACTGATTACATTTACGAATACGTTTTTTATAGTGCCCCAAATCATTTCTATAGGATTAAATATGCAATAATAAGGAGATAAACGCAATACAGTATGGCCGTGTCTAGTGCAAAGATTATCAATTATGTATTCATTTTTAAAATTTCGACTCCTTATCATTTTTAGTAATTCTTTTTTTACCGGGACCTTCTCAGGAATTTTCATGTTTTTACTCCTTATAAAATTTAAAATATCCTCCTTTTTAGTATTATTATTCGGGATTTTGTTTAATATACGCGAATGGTATGATGCATTGTCCATGACTATTACCGAGTTTGGTGGAATGTTTGGTAAGAGCTGATCGACAAACCATTTTTCAAATAAATCCCCAGTCATGTCCTCATGATAATCGGCAGAAGATGTTGATATATTTTTGGCGGACAAAAGCAATGCATTGGGCACGAAACCGTTTTCACCTCCGGCATAAAGTATTATTATGCGCTTTCCTCTTGAACACAGTGTATTTAAGCTAGAATTTTGAGTTTCACCTACCCAACCGTACTGAACAACATCATGAGTATCAAACCATGTCTCGTCTAGATATACTATATACCTTTTTGTTTCGCGATATTCTTTTATTTTACGCAAATATTTTTGACGATGTTCATTGAGACGGCGTGACTCCATTATTACCATTCGATTATTAATTTTTTTATGTTTAAATCCGCAATTTAATAAAATACCCCGAAGCGTTTCCAATAACTGATACTTATAATCAGGGTAATCGCGTAACTTATCCCAGATAATTTGTAATGTCGGTACCGTATTTTCTTTGTATGAATTGTAAACAATACGTCGAATAACATCTTTTGCTGCATCGTCAACTTTCCGAAACTGTTGGTTATTTTTTTTCGCTTTGCCGAATGATCTGTAACATCTCCTGCCTTAATTACGCGATAAATTGTAGATATCGAAAGTAGTGTTAATTCGTTAATTATTTTTATTATGAATGTATCTAACTGTTCCGGATTTTCTTTCTTTAAACACCCGTAAATATTTAAAATTATTCGTTGATTTTGAACATGTAAATCTTTATTAAACTCCGAACATTTTTCGGCTAGCGATGCGGTCGTTAGCGAAGGTAATTCAACATGTAATAATTCACGTTCATCTACATCAAACGGGCGCCAAAAAGACATTATTATAATAAAAATATACTTATCTTAACAAAAACTCGGAATCAATCGAAACACGTCTACACACGACACTGCTCTTCTAAAAACTAACCTTTTTAAAATAACAAATCAATTAAATAGCATGCGATGATACTATAATATTATAAGTGGAAAAGAGACAAAGCGTTAGAAACAGCATCGAGTCAGACGGAATGCCGACCGCGACCGTTCAACCTTTTTTAACTGAAGAGTAAGCCTAAAATCTGACCGCCTAGCGCGTAGTATTTAATAGTAGTGAGCAATCCTGGTATATAGTGGGTTGGCGGCTTTTATTTGCATTTTTTATTGCCATTTTAAGAACACGTTTATTTCGATTGAAACATCGTCTTTAAAAATTCTATTAGGTTTGGATAGACTTTATTTATTTATTTATTTCAGCACTTAACAGGAATTAAAATTAGAAAAGTAAATGACCCAATTACTCCACCATTAGTGTGTCTCCCCTCTGCTCCTATATCTACCATAATAAATACATATTGGTGATTTACACCTGGTTTTAGAATCCTTGAATGGCTTCCTTTGTAATAATTGTAACTTGAGCTGCCTGCATTAGGGGGTGCCTTAAAGAAATTATAATTGAGAATAATTATTGTTGCCTAGTGTAAGTGAGAAATTACAAAGTACCTGAATCAAGACATGTTTCCGATCAATGGCACCTATACAATTTGGATAATTCCAGGATTTTTTAAACCCATCGGCAAATTGACGAAAGTAGCGTTCGTCAGGAGTCTTAAGTACCTACCTGTGGCTGAAGTATTTTCCAAATGGTAGCTAAAGTTTCTGATATTATGCCAGATACTGTTGATTTGCCCACTCTGAAAATATAATGTAGGCTTATCATGCTGTCGCCAGATGCAAGATATCTCAAAATTTGGTAATTTTAATAACTTAATCTATGCCTTGGCTTCTGAACGTCTTCAAAATTTAATAAGTTATTTTACATTTTTATACCATACCGTCTTGATTTACATATATTAGCAATTCTCAGGCCACAAAGTGTGAGGTTTTTTTAGTTGAAATTGGGAACAATACATATGAGGATTTTCACAAAGTCTACAAAATATTAACCTTTATTTATAGTTTTTTACCTACCTTAAAGTTATTGGCAACCTTGTTTGAGGACTTATTGGCTCTCTTCTTAAATCAGATTTGGTTATGTGGGGACCAATTAGTGATAGTGGTCTATCGTAAACATCTGCATTCATGCGAAAAAAGTTGTAATGCAAGTTTTCAGGGTAGTACCTCATTTCTTGTACTAGTGTATATCCAGCACCTAGTTCGCTTCTTCTTTGTAAAATCGGACGAACCCAAAACCTGTAAATATTATGGAAATTAGCATAAATATAGCCTAAATCGAGGGGTCAACACCTTCTTGAAAATGTGTACACCTACTGCAGAATCTGTATAAAAGCAAATACTGCAAGTACTGCACAAGTATTGCAAGTACTGCACAAATATTGCAAGTACTGCAGATAGTGCGCTAGTACTGCAGATACTGCACTTGTACTGCAGACTCTTCAAGTAGTCCTGCAGCTTTTTCGAGAGGTACTGCAGCTATTTCAAAAGGTACTGCAGGTATTGCAAAGTACTGCAGACTGATATTTTGGTCCTGCAATAGTACTGCAAAGTGGATTTCGCGGACTTAAGCATCATTGAAAAAAAAAATGCAGGCCTTATTACATCGAAAATCCAAATTTGTATTTATTCGAGTATTTATTATAATTTAATTTTTAAGCAGAGATACACATGTTCTCGAGCATGTTCTATTTCTATTGCTTTGTCACTTTCGATTCAATATAGAAAAGATTCTCTCTGTAAAAGCAGAAGTTGCAGGAATGGAAAGAAAGTACAAGTTAAATAAATAGGGTAGCAGATTATCTGCATTTTTAATTTTTTTTTGCCATTTTTGACTGGTTTTTTTATATTATATATAGGTAGGGTGCGATTGGATTTCTACTCGCCAATAACGATTTACAAATGTGAGACATTGTAAAAATGTAATATACTTCATAATATACTTGCGTACTATATTTATTTGTTATTAACAGAATATAGAAACCTAAATTATACTACATACGGCTGGCAACTTTACTTTGTTATATTTTAAAAAATATAATATTATGTAGGTATAATATATATCGTTTTCTGTAAATGGGTCAATTTCAAATTTTAGGTCTTTTAGCTGCAGGCTCGGCTGCAGGCAACTTTGTAAGAGTTTTAAATTTATAATTATTAATTTATCAATATTTTAAAATTATTAGTAGATTCAGCACTAAGTAATTACCTTCATAACTCGCTTGATATAATTACTTTAAAAAATACGGTTTTAGAAAAAGTTCGGCTCGAAGTTCACTATTGCAGATTGCAAGTTAGAACCTACTTTTAAAGGACTATAGATTGGTTATGTACAAAATTTTAAAAAATGCAGAAAATACTTTTACTTTGACAATTTTCAAATAAGTAGCTTCTATTTTGAAAATGACCCAAAAACATAAAAAATCGTTTTTAATATTACGTTGCTGTCGAGGTTGCTGTATTTTTTAGCTTTTTATCGAGCTTTTTATCAAACTCTTTATATTTTTTATTTATACCCAGTAAATCAGATCTCGTTAATTGGAAAGGATATGATTTAAAGTGTATAGGTCCATAAAAAATATAAGTTGATTTGACCAATGCAATGTCTTCAGTTTTGGGCCATGAAAAGTTGCCCATAAAATCTTCAAGAAATTTGACTTGAAACTGGTTGTTTTCTATTTCAGAAATAACTCGACCAATATACCATTTCTGGTCATAGAAGACGGCATAATATTTTTCCTTTTCAATAATTATAACTTCATGTTGCATTTCATCAGTACTAGAAAAATCTTCCGTCAGAGTTTCACTTTCGGAGATGTAACTTTCAGCCGTGCTAGAGCTTATACTCGAGCTTATACTACTTTGTGTTCCTGTATCACTTAAAGCACATTTTTTGGTAGCATTTTTTTTGCGTTTTCTAGCCGACTTTAAGGCTTTTGATCCTGATGTCTGAATTTTCTTTTTTTTTCTTCCTTTTTGCTTATTTGCTGGCGTATTTGAAGCGCCATTACTTCCTCGTACTCTTAAAAGCCGATCGGTAGATAATCTTCCTTGTTTTTCAGAAAACAACCAACATATAGATGACTTTCTAACTGTGACAATTTTACGATTTTTTAATGCAACTTCTAGATATGGACTGTTTTTATCTCGGTTTTTATTTAATCTGGACTTTAAATTTCGTTTTAAATGCTTTTCTGAATTATCGCGAAAAGACAGGTCATCAAGTGATGAAAATATTGATAAATCTTGTTTAATTCCTTCCATTTCACTATCCGAAATGTAAACATTTTGATGAATGTCAATGATTTCATTTTCTGAGTCATTTTCACTTAAATTTTCATCTTCCACGTCATAAACTTCATGTAAATCTGTCGGCAAGGTACCTTCAACGCGAGATTGCTTCAATGAAATACACGTAACCGCTTGCTCAAAATCTACTCCTTCCATTTCTAGCGCCTTTGCATTACTTATTGCATCGTCTTTTGCCCTTTCCAATATAATTTTAATTTCTGTTTCAAGTGGTAGGACATTTTCTTGTGTATAGTCCATTGTTCCCAACCTTCCCTCTTCTTCCCGTGGGAATACAATGACTCCATCTAAAAAAATATTTGGTTAGTGCTATAAGCGTTAAGTTAACCTAAAGATAAACTTTCGCTAAATGATATACGACGGTTATGTTTTAGTACTTAAAATAAAAACTTTAAAAATTCTTGGTTTTACAAACCTAACTTTATTATATAACTACCGAGATAACCAAGTACTTATAAATAATTTTTTTCTACCTAGATCTGTGCTGATTTCATTTAGAGCTTGTATTCTGTTTAATCTTTTTATCATGTCATAAAGAGAATAGTTGACCATGGTGCAGTAGGTAGTTGTCATAGATCGTGTTTGCCGAAATATTTTTTCACAAGCCTGACTTGAAAACAACCATGGTAGGAAAATATCTATCCTATTTTTTTCTCGACATTTCTCCAACATTAAAAGTAGACCATGGGCATTTAATTCTATACAAGTGTAGGTATTGGAGGTAATGCAGTTTTTTTCGATGCTGTATTTATTCTTTTTCAGCCATTGTCGCCATATGCGAATAAAAAATAATGAGTGCCAAACATAATAAATTCTGTCCGAGATTGAGGTAGATTTTGTTAAAAATGCCTCTATCATATGATTTGTAAGTATTAAGAATTGTTTTGTGGCATCTGCGTTGGGAATTTCATTGCACAAATTAATAACATTTTTTGAACTTATTTTTCGTATGGCTTCATAGTTCATTTTGTCGGCATCTAAAAATAAAAAAAATCACATCAGTGCATTGACAGAGAGAAAATAGTAGTAGGTACCTAACGTGGTAATATTTCACTCATTCGATATTTTTTTTAAAATATAAGTATTTAAACTCGTATTTAAAAAACAACTTTTTGTCCATATATCAGAATTGGGACGGTAGTCTTGACCGACTAGTTGGACAAGGATTAATTTTTTGGTGTATCGGTCACGTAGGCTTGAAGAAAAGTAAAGTAAACTCTTTTTTACTATGAAAAGCTTTCATCCTTGTTATATATAAATATACATATATATACTTACTATTTAAGTCACTGAGAGTAAGTAAGTGTTTATCTTTGGTAAATGTTTTAATAATCTCTTCTATATGTTTAACTGATACAAATGATTTCCCCATAGGAAGAACTATTTCAGGTTTAGTCAACCTTGTTTTAAGCTTCGTACATATATGTACTGTGTCCTGTATATAGACAGGAGCTTCCAAATCAACAGTAATCTGAAAGTTATTCATTTTTAACGAAAACAGAAAACTTTAAGGTAAAATTGATTTATTTACAAAGACATCTACCAATTCGGTATCTTAAAACAATTTTTTAGCATTTGAAAAGTATTCAGTACTTCCTGAACAAGATTACGGGAAAGCTATACTTGCTTTGTCTTCCGCAGACAAAAAGAACTAAACAATAGACTTTTATAACGTAATTGCAGAAGTAGCTTGGGTAGTATCCTTTTTTAAAGCAATCAATTTTTTTTAATTATTAAGATAATAAACTGGTTAATTTATAAATTATGTATTAAAAATGTAAGTGGTTAAATAGTAAATTTGCGTTGAAAGAATCGATTGTCTGATGTTTGTGCTAGATCAGACCTCAGGCTGGTTTATTTATTATTTTGATATTTACTTTAGTTTGATGTCTGCCCACCATTCAGTAAACTTTTTTAGTTTACATGTCGGTTTAAATATTATTATCAATTAGGGTAATAATCACTGCAACACTTAGTAAGTTATTACTGAGGGGTGTTACAGTAAAGGCTAGTATTAACTCTCTTAATAACATACCTGAAAGTATGGTGCATACATCGAATTGCTACTGGTAAAAGGTAAACAGGTATTAACTTTCATGGCTTTAAGGCATCTTGTGTCTCCATCCGTACTAAAACCATCAATGTCTATGCCTATTTCTTTTGCATTATTCGTAATATATTTCCATCTTCTAACAACATCTTCCGTTTTAAATTTATTATCGCTACCAAAAAGCATTAGGCAAAAAGCTGGAGAACGGTCTTTAAGTGGTTGTGCCATTATAGCATAAACGTTTCCGCAGAAATTTTCAGTTTTAAAAGCATTTTCTATGTCTCTTACAGAATTTACATAATTCTTATTGGTCTGTGGTAGTCCAGTTACAGCAGAAAGTGAAGAAGTAAATCCAACCAATTTGTTTATCTATGGATCATATTGAACTCGTTTCACAATAGCAGTTTGATCTTCGCTAATAAATACATTAAGGGCAAATTTCTTTTTATTAAATATGCTTTTAATTCGGGTAGTCTGAGATGAGCTTCCATAATTGATGATTGTTGTTCAAGCATTTTGTGAAGAGTTGAGAGCGATGGGAATGTATCTGGCATATTTCTATGCATTATTTCATAAAGTAGTCTTCCTCCAACCAGATAAACATATAAAGAAAACCTCTTTACGTCTTGTGAAAATCTGTTTCGATATTTACTTCCTTGCTCTGTGTTTTTCACTGCTGTCTCAACCAATAGTTTAAGTATGCCCTGCATTTTGTCATATTTGGTGATATCTTCGCTTACATTTTTTAGTTCCAGTGATACCAGTTGAGTAATAACTTCTTTGTTTGTTTCAAGGTTAGCTATAATCACTTTTTCCATCTTATTAACAAGTTCGTAAAAATCAGTTATTAGTGACTGATTATTTAAAGATAAGTGATTAATTTTTCTAATTTTCCTTGCTTGACGTGAGTATTTTACATCTCTCCATTTACCATATTTTCCAGGAAAAATTTGAGACATTTTAGTTCTATTAATAGCGGAGATGTTTGTCTCGAGAGCACCCCCGCTACTTACAAAAAAAGATTTGGCATTTTCCGAGGTGTTTTCAGTCGCCAAGTGGTTATTCGAATAGGTCGTAAAATTTTCTACGGTGCTTACTGGTATTTTTTGTAAAACAGGCGGAATTATAGGTGGCTGAACCATAGGTGGCTGAACCATAGGTGGCCGAACCATAGGTGGCTGAATCATAGTTGGCGGTTGCTGAATTACATGTTGCTGAAAATCGAGCTGAAGTGGAATTGCTTGCCGAGACAGCGATTGTTGTACCAAAGGTGTAAAAAATTGAGAATCTGGGGCCCTACATATATTTATATTTTCATCCTCGTTTTGATCAGCTGCGGGATCAGTTCCATAGGATTTACCGAGGGATTTACAATTATTATTGTTTTGACTTGTTGATGTCTGCAAGGGCCAGATGTTGTTACTTAAATCGCAATTTGAACCTTCTAGAGAAGAATGCACTAAAGCTCGCACTAAAGAAAATTAAGGATCTGGGGCCCTACATATATTTATATTTTCATCCTCGTTTTGATCAGCTGCGGGATCAGTTCCATAGGATTTACCGAGGGATTTACAATTATTATTGTTTTGACTTGTTGATGTCTGCAAGGGCCAGATGTTGTTACTTAAATCCGAGCTTAAATCACAATTTGAATCTTCTAGAGAAGAATGCACTGAAATGTGACCTTCACTTAGATTATCATCTGATGCAGAGGGTACTGGACTGCAATCTGCATCGATACAATTTTTTTTGCTGAATTGTCCTTGCTTTTGTATGGAGTTTGATGACATTGAACTTCTATTTATGTAATGAAACATAGTTTTATTTGCTGGCTTTTGTTCAGTCGTTATAGACAAATGAGACCTTTCCAGATGTTTATTAAAATTTGAAAGTACCCAATTTTTTCCTGATTTACAGGGTCTTTCTGTTGCTGTAACACTACAAACTGTGGGACAATCTCTTATGGGACATTTAATTTTTAACAAATAGGGCCCTATATATTGAATAGAAAGTTCCCCCCATCTCTGCATTTAACACCAGCCTCTTATTTATATATTGCTGTGCCAATCTTTTTACATGTTCAATTGCATTATGTTTGTTTTCGTCCGAGTTTTCGTCATAATTTTTGAGTTCTGTCGCCGTACTGGAATTATTATCAGAGTCATTGTTTGAATTTTCCCCATTGCATGCAACTGTGTCTACAAAATTATCAGTTATCGATGTTACTTTAGTTCTTTTGACGTTTTTTGTTATAGTTTTATTGGAAGAAGATCTTTTCTGAATATTTGTAAATACTGAAGGTGGATCTAATATTTTTTCTTGATTTTGTTTACACTTTGTAATAAAGTATATCAGTAGTTTCTTGTGTCCAATTAAAATTTTAAAATCTTTGTTATCTATTCTGGTTTGTGCCATTTTTTGATAAACCGCATTATAAACAGCTTTAATTTCATTTTCCTCAACCATGAGTAAGAAGTCACTTTTCGCAAAATTTTCGAGTTCCTGAATATCTACGTCTGGATTGAACTGTGCCAAAGATATTAGATTATCATACCCACTGTATATTAAAAGAGTTCTTAAGTATTCGGGTAATGAAACGTTTAAACGTTGTTCCAAACTTAATAAATCCTTAATTTTTGACTCCATTTTCCCCGCGGGTGGTTTCTAAAGAGAAAAAAAATGTATAAATGAGTAACCAAAGTTAGAATAAGTAATGGCTTGTAAAAAGTAAAAAAAAAAGTCTAACTTTTTGAATTAAATCCGAGAAATCCTCGGAGAAATCCGAGGATTTCTCCGAGGAGAAATCATATTTTTTAAAAAATTAATTCAAACTTTTTTCATTTAAAAAAAATTTACTATGCCAAAAACCAATAATAAAATAATAAAAAGCCCAGTAAAAAGCACAATTTAAATATAGATATTTTTATTTACTTATAGATTTAATTTTTGTTTTCTTTCAAGTCCTAAATCAGACAGTGAGCATAAAATAAATACACTTGATTCTAATAACACGCGAAAGATAAAATAATAACAATAAATTAGTTAGCGCGAAGAAAACATATTGTCGATATTTTTAATTAAAAAATACGTTAAACCCTCGGTTAAACCCGATTTTTACAGCTTTAAAAAAAAATCATATGGATCATTGTTTTTGTAATAACTAAAATTTAAATAAAAAGCCGTTATCGGGACCGTTTCAATATTCTTTAGATGAAAATAATTGGAGGTTAACGAGGAGGTTAATAAAAATTGTACATTTAGTTATAGGGAAAAATCCTCTGAAAAATCTAACGAAATAAACAAATCGTTCTCATCGTTATCTTCTAAATTTTACACAATATACTAACAAATTCGAGGCCAATACATAATTTGTAATTTTTTGTACCTTACAATCCACGAAGAATCGGCCACTAACAATTTGTGTAAGATGTTTTTGTGAACTTAGATCGACCGGAAATGTACAGAATACAGAAAACTTACGATTGTGAACACTTCGGCAATACTGAATACTGCAATTTAGACAAGCTGACAAGCAATAAGCAATGCCTTAAACGTAAACACTGCGGTGTTGCCAAACCGACATATTGTTGTAAAACTTTCAAGCAGTGTTGCCTCTCCTACCGATTTTTCCGTAGATCTACCGATTTTCACCTGAATTTACCGATCAACCGAAAGCACATTGAATTACCTATACCGAATTTTACGATTTAAGTTGTCAACTTAGTTGAGTATACTAGAGTCTACTAGAGAACGCCTAGCCCTCGGCCTAGCCCTATAAGAACACACAAGGTGGCTAAACATTACAGTTTTTAAGTTAAACTTGTTTGTATTATAGGTTGCCTACCAGTGGTAGGCAACATTTATACTATAGAACGTCTAGTCTTATAAGAACACACGAGATGGCGAGACATTGATTTGAACTCTCGGGGATTACCGCTTTTATTTGAAATCCCGCTGTAAACTCCCGACACGCTTTCATGTGAAATCCTGCGGTGAATCCCCGGCGTAAACTTATAAACGGGACAAAATTACAATTTTTACACTTCATTAAACTTCTCGTTAAACATTTATAATTTGTTTCTTTTGTTCCAAAATAAAATCGTGTACCTAACCCGAGACCTAACCTAACAGTTAACCCAAATTTGTTTTATATAAGCTGGTTATAGTCGAGGTTATAGTTAAACTATTTAAAGGTAGGTGTAATTTTTTAGTTAAACATATATTTTTCTTGATTTTTTGTAAATAATACACTATTTTAAAAAATCTTCCGAAAAATGCCGATTTGCTGCGAAGCATCTACCAAATTCGTTACAAGCGAGGGTGGCAACACTGCTTTCAAGCCGCATTCACATTTACTATATAGGATTCAAATTTACGCTATATGTGGAATGTCTGTATAATTTGACCCAAATATAAGCACTACACCCCAAATTCAAAGTTGTAATATCGTGCCTCTGTTATGAAACGGCTGTGAGGAAAGCCACTAAACCGAGGTTTTAACGAGGTTTAACCTCGGTTTTAACTTGTTTGTCAACACAGTTTTGTTTGAAGAAAATTATAAACATCTCGAAATACACCTACCCGAGCACCTACCTAACTAGTAAAAGCGTTGTACTTACCTTAAAATAATAAAGGCAAATTTATTACAATCACTGTGTTTATCACATTTACTTTTTAAAACTACACCGAGAACTACCACTTTCTACAAACGCTAGTCTCAAAATAATGAAAAAACTGGCCGTCCTACAGATACTGCAACATGTACTGCAGGTATTGCAGGTACTGCAAGTAGCCCTGTAGGTACTGCAACTAGTCCTGCAGGTATTGCAAAGTACTGCAAGAGGTATTATGGGTACTGCAGGTATTGCAAAGTACTGCAAGAGGTATTGTAGACACTGCAGGTATTGCAAAGTACTGCAGACTAATATAATGGTACTGCAAAGTACTGCAGCAAATGTGTACACCTACTGCAGGGAGGTGTTGACCCCTCGGCCTAAATTAATTTTGGGAAATACCTTACCTCCTCTATTTCCTCTTGTCTGGTTTTCCTTAGTATTGGAGCGTTTGGCTTTTCGCCAAAGATAATACGCTATTAATAAGTTACGCCTTTCCATAATAACTTATTCAAAACAAGTTTACAAATAAACAAATCAATTTAGGAAAAAGAAATGCCCAAAGTCTTTCTTTACAATTTTTAAATCAATAACTAGGCGAACCTAGGGTAGAATCGACAATTTTCGAGTGTAGAAACACTCATCATCAGGAAAATGAAACAAATAGTGAATAGCTGATGTTAGCAGTAGAGAAAATAAAAAGTGGGACTAATACATAATGGAGCTTTCAATGGCACGCATGAGGAGTGAAAAAACTTTTTATAGTCAAACGACAGAAAACATATCAGCACGCTGAAAGGTCAACCAGTGAAAAGCCACTGTGGGTGGGAAATGAAGAGAAAAAAATTAGGAAGTATCAAATAAAGGACTTTGTAGAAATCATTTTAAGTGTACGTGATAAAAAAACATTTTAGTTTGATTCAACTATGTCCAAGAAGTGTGAAAGACGTCAAGTAAGAGGGAGAGAGAAAGAAAAAATATGTTTTTTTATAAAAGTCGTGTAGATGCTTTCTGTAAAAGATAAAAAAAGAGGGATGTAATAAATGAAATGTAATAAAATAAGTTAGATTAGCTTACCATTTAGCTTGAAATAAAATGCCGTTGGGGTACCAAGCTTGTTACGGCCCAGTTACCCCAGCAGGAGTCAAAACTAACACATTTAGTTTAAAAATAGGTTTAAGACATTTTTCAAAGAAAAATTTTATAAAAAAGTTTTGTTTTTCTAGAACATCTTTATAAGAAGTTCGCTGCAACCAGCACGTGTCTGACTCAGACGGGAAATGAACTTGAACTTGACATTGAAGGGGGGTATGCTAAAAAGTTTCCTCTGAATTAATAAAATGGTATCAAGGGAAAGCTCAATTAAGGTTCAAAATTACTCAAATAATCAAAAACAATATTTACAAAATAGAAAAAATTACATTTAAAAAAAAATGTTGTTCAAAGGGTTACAGAATATGTGTCCTGAATATTAGTTTAGCGACCTCTGTTGGTAGGTTAACAATTGATAAAATGTAGCTCAGTATTTCGACAAAATAGAAAATAACTATCTCAGAGCCATCTATGAGTAAGAAGCAGTAAATAATAGACAGCTTGTTATGTCGGTAAAATAGTAATAATAATGTAGAAATGTTAGGTTAGGAAAAACGCTGAAAAGTAATTAGTCACAGATGGCCCCAAAAATAGATTAATCACTGAAAAACAATTAAAATAAGTTAGAATGAAAAATAAAAAGCCGAAACAGGGTAAATGGAATTAGAGAAGGGTCAGTTAAGTTGTGAAAAATTGAGTGAATTGAAAAAGCTTGTAGAACTATGTTAAATTTGGTCATTTAGATTATTTAAGGTTTTATTAATTTCAAGAATCTCAAGGAGGTCCGGTTTGTTAAACATTTAGGTTATTTAAGGTTTTATTAATTTCAAGAATCTCAAGAAGGTCCAGTTTGTTACCCTGATTGCAAGATATTTAGTGTGAGAGTCTGGTACAAAGTTGTGTTTATTCGAGTGGATGTGTCTGGAAAAGTTAGATTTAATTTTGGAGGGTGAGAGATTCTGATTATAGGCCTTCTCTAATTCCCTACAATGTTATTTGACCCTGGTAGAGAACCTACGACCTGTCTGACCGATATAAACAGCCGAGCAACCCTCGGTAGAACAGGATATGCTGTAAACCCCGGACCTATTAGAAATAGGAATACGGTCTTTCAAATTACCTAGGAACTTTTTAAAGAATGTTGTGTTTGGAACGCAATGTCAATATTAAACGATTTGAAGATTTTCTTAAGTTTGTACGAAATAGGACCCCAGAATGGTAATGAGAAATATTTTTTTGGGGTTATGTCTTTATACAAAACATTTTTGTTTAGGGAT
Organism: Polydrusus pterygomalis; assembly: GCA_963969555.1. Taxonomy (NCBI): domain Eukaryota; kingdom Metazoa; phylum Arthropoda; class Insecta; order Coleoptera; family Curculionidae; genus Polydrusus; species Polydrusus pterygomalis. Next base: position 118,885,317 of record OZ018378.1, on the reverse strand, counting down.
TTATTTTAGTGTTTATAATATATTTTGTTGATTAGGTTTAGAGGGTAGCCGTTATTGGTACCTATTTGTCTAGTTAGACTTAGTTCCGTTTTAAATTCTTTATCTTCAAGAGGGATAGCAAAAAGTCTAGAAAAGAATGAGTGAAAGGAAGCAAATTTTTGATTATGTGGGTGATTAGAATGATATGGAATAATAGAATCTGTACTAGTTGGTTTGTGGTAGATAGAAAATGAAATTATATTGTTCTTTTTGGTTAATTTTAGATCTAAGAAAGGGATAGTGTTGTCCACTTCCATTTAATAATAATAATAATAATAATAAATAGCCTTTATTTTTGCATACAAAGATAAATTTACAAAAAGCAATCTCATGTGGGTGGCGAGATCTAGCATAGCTACTCATCTAACCACCCTAAGTAATAAATTATTTAAGTAAATAAGTACCTAAGCATATAGAATTGAACAACAAAACATTCAAAAACTAAGAAAAAATTTCTTAACAAAAAGCTTTGCAGAATTACAAAAATAGTAAAGCAACAAAGCATTGAATATACCTACATATAGACTATACGCAAATAGAATTATAACTTAACTGAATAAAAAGCAAACGTGCGATCGTTTATGCTCCAGAACCAATGGAAGTAGAGACAAAAACCGAATGGAAAATAATCAAATTTAAAGATTAATTTATCGGTGGCACGTGAAGATAAGCCTTCAACTTATTTTTGAACGTTTCCACAGAGACGCAGGTCTTGATATTTACTGGCAAGGGATTGTAATATTTAACCGCATTAAAACTGAAAGACCTTTGAAATAATGCCGTTTTGTGTAAAGGCACAGAAAAGAGACTGCTATGTCGCGTAAGCCTGTCATGCACATCAGTGCCTTTAGTAAGCTTGTCAAAGAGATATTTCGGTTGCTGAAATTTAATAAGTTTAAAAACTAAGGTGCATAAATGAAGATGAAACTTTTGATCTAATCTTAACCAGCCAGAGTCCGTGAAGCATTGAGTAATATGGTCATACTTCCTCAACCCGTAGGAATACCTCAAACAACCATTCTGGAGACGTTGTAAACTTTCTCTGTCCTCATGCAGCAAGGCCGGCCAATACAGTACACTACAATAAGAAATTAATGACAAGACGATTGAGTCGCACAGCCTCAGCTTAATCTGTGGCGAAAGAAAATTTTTAAATAAGTACAGAGTTCTTAATTTACCATAGCTTTTTTGAAGTAAGTAAGAAACATGCCTATTAAATCTAAGCCTAGGATCAAAATAAACGCCCAAATTCTTACAAGAGTCAGAAATATTTACTTTAACGTTATTAAGTTTAATGTTAAGATTTTCAGAAACTAGAGTAGATTTTTTACCGAATATAATAAGTTGAGTTTTATTTTGATTTAAAATCAAATTATGTGCGACAGATAAATTGTGAATAGTGCTGAGATCCTGATTAATATTAGTTTCAGCGGTATCAATATTTTCATAGTTGAAACTGCAATATAACTGAAAATCATCAGCGTATTGATGAGAACTTGAGTAGTTTAGAAACGAGTTAAAGTCTGCCGTATATATTGAAAACAGTAAAGGGCCCAAAATACTACCCTGAGGTACACCGCGTTTTAAGCATAAAGTATCAGAGGGAATATCATTAAGATACACTCTTTGCCTACGGTCCGCCAGGTAATCTTTCAAGAAATTAACAGCTGCATCACTCAACCCATAATATTTCAGTTTCACGCTAAATAGATTATGATCAAGGGTATCGAAAGCCTTACTGTAGTCAAGTAACAACAAACAAGTACACTTACGCTCATCAGTGGCACGCATTATATCATCGGTGACCTTGAGGAGGGCAGTTGTTGTACTGTGCTGCTTGCGAAAGCCCGATTGCGTAGCTGGAATAATTTGCTGTTGCAATGTAAAATTACTAAGTTGTTCACATATAACTTTTTCCAAGATTTTCGAAAAGACTGGCAATAAGCTTATAGGTCTAAAGTGGGCTAATTCAGTAGGATTATTATTTTTAGGAATAGGCAGAACATTCGCCATTTTCCACTGACTAGGAAATTTACTACAAGATATGCAAGAATTAATGATAAAAGTTATGTGATGTATTAAATGAGGGAGTAAAAGAGATATATTTTTGCGGTCTAAGCCGTCCGCACCCCGGGCATCAGAACGTAGTCCAGATATAATTGTTTCAACTTTATCAGCACTTACCTCGGAAAATTTAAAATTGTTGGTATTATTGCTAAAAGAACGATTTCCGTAATTGTTAAAGAATAGGTCATCATTATTAGATTTGTCATTAAGAGGCGGAATACTATCTAAAAAATATTTATTAAAATCATTTGGTGTACCAACACAACTGGGGTCGCTATTAGGAATGGAGTTAATATTAAGCCATTTAAGGGTGCGCCAAAAACCTTTAGGATCAATCCTAAATTGATGGTTCAAATAAGCCTTCTTTTCATTCCGTATTGATGTAGTGACAAAATTTCGGATTTGCTTATAATCGTTCCACGATTCTTCAGTTTTTAATTTTTTGTATTTAGAATGGGCTTTGGCCCTTAAACGCATCATATACTTAATATTAGGAGTAATCCAAGGGGCGGGAGTTTTCGTTAAACGCGAGGTCTTATATGGAGCATGTCTATCAAATAGGTCATTGACCGCCTTAGTAAAAAAGTTTACCATTTCATTAACGTCAGTTAGTGAATACAGAAAATTCCAATCAAAGCTGTACATATCGGTTATGAAGTTATCATAATCAAAATTTGAGTAATCCCGATACGTCCTGAATTTAACTGATTTTTGAATTTTGGTACAACGAATATTGCATTTAACCATACAGTGATCAGATATACCGTCCATTCTAACCACATCTGGATCTTGTACAAAATCCAGCTGAGACGTAACAATAATATCCAAAAGTGTGCTGGTATTCCTTGTGATGCGCGTCGGCTCTGTAACAATCTGATGTAATCCATATTTATTTAAAAAATTATTTAAAGATAAAAGGGCAGGGCTATTAACGAGACAGTCAACATTAAAATCACTACCAAACATAACAACATCATGACTAGGTAGCAAAAAAATTAAAGTACTTTCCAGCACACTCAGACAATTAATTAGGTTTTCACTAGGGGGACGATATATTGATCCTAGGCAGATGTTTTTTCCCGCCAGTTTAAAACTTATCCAGATTTGTTCCAGGTTACCTCCATGAGTGGTCACATCGACAATTCTAAAGTTAAAAATATTATTTATGTAAAATCCCACACCACCACCTCTGTGATCCCGGTCTTTTCTTACTAATTTATAACCTTCAATTTCAAGCGACTCTGTGGCAACCCCCTCGTTAAGCCACGTCTCCGACAAACCAACAATATCCAACCGTTCAGTGATTACATAATCTGAAAACTCATCGAAACTAGAGCACAATGACCGCACATTAATATGACAAAAATTAACAAAAACATTATTTGCATCATTCATGAACTTAATACAGCAACATGCAGTTTTGTTCCACAATATAAACAAACCAGAAAAAAAGAGAAAAATAACGTATTATGAAAGGTGTGATTAGGGAAAGTTAAATAATGTACATAATTTATAAATAAAAAAGCAGCTAACAATAAAAACTAGGCCATATCCAGAAGTTTAAATTATTAATATAAGTAGTGCACATATTCATACTTAAAAAGAAAACAAAATGTTTAATAGTTTAATGAATCAATATACCGGGCTCAGCAATTGGGATAATTACTTATTAAATCCCATATACATATAACAATTGTATCATATTAGTAAACATTATTGCACCACTACAAAACAATTATGCAAATCTAGTCTATAAGAAATCAAATCCATTTAGTAAAAAGATAGCTATTTAAAGTGGTACTTGGCAAGTTAATGATTGAATTTTCCAAATAACAACATTGTAAAATTCATGTTTACTTTAACATGTTTATATAGAATTTAACAAACATTGTTACAGATAAAATGTTTTATTACCATCCATTAGTTCGACCCAAAATAAAAATAAACAAAAAAAAATACAAAAAAAAACTAGAGATAAATGTTTATATTAGAGAGTCCAATATAGCACTACCTAGTTGATAAACTCGCATCGACCAACAGATTTATTTTTGCTTATCACCTTTATATGACAACGACACTTTCTTATTATTTACTGGGTCCCAATAGAAGATGTTTCCACCCGACGACCACGCTTTATTATTACCGTACCTTTTTTTGGCTTGCAGTAATAGTTTAAAACGAGAGGATGTTAAGTCCTCAAAGACAGCATAGGGTGTGCATTTTAAAGCCTTTTTTGCCCCGAGAGCCCTGTTTTTCATCCAATTACAGATAAAACGAACGACAATGGTGCGAGACTTGTCAGCTTCGGCAGATGTTAAACCGATTCGAAAGCAATAATCGATGTCTTTTTCGGTGCAAACGGTTTTTAAGTCATTGTTAATAAAATTCACAACAGACACCAAGAGGTCTTCACCAACGTTTTCGGGGAGACCGCATATACGCATGCAGTTCTTTTTGCGGTCTTGGTCGGAGTTTTCAAGGTTTTCCTCAAGTATAGTGAGTTTAGCAGTGTTCTTTTTGACACCAGCATTAAGGATTTTAATCGAATCACATACCTGCGTAAGTTTGTTTTCAAGCTTTTGCAATCGAGAATCGAGCTTATTTTCAAACTGTGATAGAAAGTTATTACACACTTTTGTCATTAATCTCTCCAAATTTTCCTCATCTGGACTAGTTGAAGTTGAGCCTTTAGTAGCACGGGTTTCGGCACGAGTAGATCCACCCATACTGCTGCACACGACTTTATCACCACTAAAGACACTTATTGCGAGAAGCAGCACGTGTAAATATTAATTATTGATTCTTGTCGTAATTAAGAGACATATACAACAAAATAGCCTGATGGAAGACCACACAAGCCCATTCAACACTTATGGACAAATAATTAGCCAATTAATCTCAAGTTAAACCACACTTTTCATCATTTATCGTGGACCAACACAACACACACGTCTACTCGGTCAACATCACGGTGATGCGGCGATGTGAATTTTATGGCAGGATGTATAGAATTCAGAAAAATGGTAAAAGACTGAAGGTCTTCCTTAGTACCGGTAAATATTGCAAAAATATCATACACGTATCTTCTTATGAAAAGAATATGTTTAAAAAGAGGGTGGGTTTTTATTTTGGATTCAATGAAAAACATAAAAATTTCTGCGAGCAGGGGAGATAACGCTGAGCCCATAGCAAGGCCTGATATTTGTTTATAAAATCGATTGTTAAATTGAAAGAAGTTTTATTTGAGAACTAACTCTACCAAAGTACAAATATTATTGACATGTTCGTGTTCCCAATTTGTGTTATATCAGTAAGAAGTGTTTTAATTAGGTTTAAACATTCATTTGGGGTCTACTAGGAAATAAGTTAGCAACATCGAAAGATGCCAGTAAAGAAGAATCAGGAATATGTATGTTTGTAAGTTCTCTAGCAAGGTCTGAAGAATTTTTGACTGAGAAAGAACTTTTAAATTTAGTTAGGTTAGGTAGAATCTGATTAAGCCAGATACTGAGTTTATAACAGGGAGAGCTACAGTAAGAAACTACAGGGCTCCGATGCGACATATAACCGAAGGATTCTACTCGCCGTTGTCACCCATCTTGAATGTACGACTGGTCCTGGTTTAATCCTCGCAAGGTCTTCGCTGCATTCTCCAGATGATACTGCATGCAACATATCGTACAAATATTGCTGATCAGTACTCAAAATATTTCTATCTAAATCAGGAATGGTGTTACTCCCAATTTTCGAGAATCTGACTAGAGGGAGGGTTTCACAAGCTTGTATTGCTTTTCCAATGGCACCAGAGAAAGCTCTCGGACCTTAAGTAACACCATCAAGTTGAATTAAAAGGTGGCGTAAGGGAAGTTCGTTTAGATGCAACATGCAAATGAACCATTGAAGAGGACGATTTAGGGCAATTTCTAGGAGTCTTATTATTCCTGCGTTTGTTCCTGTATTAACGTTAGTGCCATCACATCCAACTGCTACTAACGATTCAATCGATACTTCTTTTCTATTAAAGAAATCCAATATGGCATCTTTGATGACGACAGCTGATCCAGACGATACGGCTAAATGGCCGAGGTAAATGGAACCTGGCTCTATTACCAAGGATATATGCTCCTCTGTGATCGTATTATAGTAATACTTATCGCCGTTCTTAGTTTGTGTCAGGGATTTATCCTTCCGTCCATCAAAATATAACGTTTTTACTGCCTCCATGTTCTTATATTGCAATTCTTTCCTGTGCTTTTCCCTTTCCCGACGAACTTTATTTCGATCTATTATTTTAGAAGTGTCCTGTTCATTAATGATGCCCAAATCTTGTAACAGAGCGGAAGAAAGTGATGCAGCGCTTCTGTCTGAAACACCGTAACGATCGCACTCCCTAGCAAAGGTTGTGAGATTTACCCTCATTTGCAATTTTGAAACGTCTTCAGTTGTGAAAGAACAAGAGGGCTGGGGATCAGAGTCAGGTAACTTTCCAGGATCATTCCTAGTCTCATTTTCAGAGTCTCCTGGCCCAGAGGCAGTATTTTTAGAATTTAAATTTGGGCGTTTTTCAAATTGTTCTTCGGGTTCTTGGGATCGTTCCATCTGTCTTTGGTTTCTTTTTGCTATTTTCCTGGAGGATGCTACATCAATTGATCCTATGACTAGGTTTCTGGTAGTTCGCTGATCTATTACAAATTCCCTTTCTTGTGCTGGAATTTTCTTCTCTTTGGAACAATGGCAATCGTTGAGGTCTTTACATTTACAACTAGCAATATCAAAGAGAGTTTCCTCCCAGCTAAGTTTTAAATCTCTGAGCTTCTTTGTGTAGCTTTCAGATTGCTGTCTGCCCTTATATGGTTTAAGTAGAGTCCTATAGTCAGTATTCAATTTTTTTATTTTCTCAGTAACTTTTTTAAATGTAATTGTTGGAACCGATGACTTCTTCCAGATGTCCACTATGGTGTTTGCAGTTTCTGTTGCCATTATTAAAGCTGGTGGATCTTTGCCTGCCATAATGCCTTTTTTCTTATTCCTGACAAACAAGTAGTGTCGCATTATATCCGCATTTGTGGGAAGTCTTAGCTGGGACATCTCGGCAGGGGTTTCAAAGATGGGACAAAGGGTGGTTTTCCTGGTAGGAGTTTTTGCACTCATTTTACTTTGTTTGGTATCTGAAACAAAAGAAACAATAGTTATTATAACATTTTTAGCTACAGAGATTTAATTAACTTGAATAAAACGAAATAACGTGAAAAGTAACCAAAATATATTTGAGAGTCAGAATTAATGAAAACACATATTTTTTACTTACCTGGGGCACCTCCAAAAATGTTCCGAGAACCTCCAATTTTTAAACACACACTTTTTAAACATTCAAGAAGAGTTTTTTTTGAGGGTGTTGGGGCACCTGAAGGGGTTAATTTAAAAAAAAAAATTTGTCAAAAAACTTACTTTTATGAATGGCAACTTTTGCCACCCGGGCCATTATCAAATTCGAAAAAAAGTTTTTTTCGAACCACCCTATTAAACATCCCATTTGCTGACTTATCACAATTTTCATAAAAGTCTAACAATATTGTTTGTATTCCACTCTCTATATCAAAATATTATACAACTAAGGGGAATAGTTTTATGTTTTTCCTATTACTAGCATCAGTTTGCAAGCAGAAATATAAGTCAGGAGAATATAGCTTATTCAGTACAGTTTGTAAGGCGTAAGGTCCAAACACCTCATTAACCAGTGCCTCCATTTTAGTGCACCCTAATTGCATGTTTAATGCAATTTTAGAATCAGCATATATGATTTTGTTCAGTTTCACCGAGCAGTTCATGCTATTATAAGAAAGATTGTGCTTTACAGTGTGGTATGTTAATGCTAGTTCACCAGCTGTTGTCTTTTTATCACAGGTATTTGCAAAAGAGGTAGACTGGACCAAGGAACCCAAAAAGCGATCTAACGTAGAGGTTTTTTTGGAAAGTTCTACTTTAAGTTTATGTTGCTTTGTCTCACCATGTTGTTTAACCTACAATGAGTATAATACCAAACACCAAAAACCAAAACACCATTCCAATTCCACCATTCCAGAATTCGAATTTCTCAATTACCCAAATAGAATGCAAAAAAAATTTAAACATTTTAACAAAAAAAAACTCACCTGGCCAATGCCACTTTTTCCTATAGAAAATGTAATGTTACATGGTTTACATTTTGCACTATAAACATCTTGGGGACCTTTATTAATCCAGTCATACACCTTTTTCCATTCAGGTTTATATTTTTGGAGTCTCTTACGTAGAACCTTGCGCTTTTTAGTGGGTGTTACTGATGTACTTGAACCTGGTAAACTTTCATTATTACTATCACTACCACTACTACTAGTAGTGGTAGTGGAAACTAGTAGTCTACTAGTTTCCATAACTGATTGATAAAATAACTTCACCTTTTCGAAACAAAATTAGGAATCGTCGAAACTGGCCAAACAACGAAAGAAGGTAACCTAAAAGTAAAACTTATCAGGTGATTGACGGATGACGATTATCGATTTGATAATATTTGACAGTCAAGCACAGGTAAGTAGTACGTTCGGATTTGTATCAGTAAAGTGTAAAAGGTGCGTTCCTAAATTTATTGTGTTGCGAAATACCAAAAAAATCTTTTGACGGAAATATAGTATTTTTGAGTACTATATATTTCTTCAACAGTATATAGTATGCCTACTTAAAATATGGTAAAATACTATACAGGGTGTCCGGTAACTTATGGGCCATAGAGCAACTGGAGATAGTAGATATAATAATATGTTTTTTGAGGGTGTTGAAAGTGAAAATTAATTTTCGAAAAATGATGATAATTTTGAAACGGTTTAAGATATCGAATTCAAAATCGGTATAACTAGGTTTTGTGCTTGTGTCTTATGTTCAGAGGTATATCATCCAGAAGGTAAAGTAAATCGTTAGTAGTGGAAGATGATATGTTCTACGCCAATTTCCGGAGGTCCAAACTGCGCATGCCCGGGCAGCTCGCAGACGTGGGCGGTACTAATTATGACGTCACCTGTCATCTGTCACCTGTCATACGTCATCTGTCAATGTCAAAGTCAATGTCAAAGTCAATGTCAATGTTAAATGACATCTGTCATACGTCATCTGTCAACTATCAAACGTCACATTGTTGGGCTTTAGCAACTTTGGGCCTTAGCTACTTGGGCGCTAGCTACATTGGGCAATAATATTCTATAGATGGAATGTGTTCAGGATGACGTCATATTACGAATAGGAAAAAGATGGCGGATGCCACCTGTCAATTAAGACAGTTCAAGGTCACCGATCATTTATCAATTGTTTAATGAAAAATTTGATATATGGGTAATATTTAGGATGCCCTAGTAAGTTATTATGAAAAAATCCCGAGACCCTCAGGTCGAGGGGTACTAAAGATATATGCTCGTCTACGGTTCGTTAAGGTGTGATATCTATAAAAAATAAAACACTCAAGTAATAAAATAATTATTTATTCAACCATATTATACATTGACTTTTAGCAATCTTATATACATGAAATGCTAACAATAAGAAACAGGTTATAGCTATGAATACAATTAAACCGTAATTGCTGCTTGAATCATCAGAATAATCCATCGATGTCGAATTATTACATTGGGGGAGAGTGGTGTTCTTGTAGCCGCTGATTAAAGTCTTCCAGTCTGTTTCACCCACGGTATTATCTCGGAACAGGAACCTAACCTTGTAACGAAGCAGCTCGGCAGCCGAAGATGGAACCTTCATGTAAGAAGCAGGCGTAATTTTTTTATCAATCATCTCAAAATGCGTCTGCAACCATGTATTATTAGATGAAAAGTCGCTAGTCTCAATCATTACTGACACATTCCGAACGTTAAAGGGAGTGTAGACGTAAAACACATTTTGAACCAACGCTACAAAGAGCACGTATGATGAACTTAACACGGCCATGACTGGGATATTAATGATCTAAATCCTCTTCTTCAAGGCACTTATAGCTTCATGGCTATTAAATAGGGCTCCTATAAATACCATCAGAAGAACTATTAGGTACAAACCGCGCCATCTGTCGCCGACGGGTTCTGGTTTTTGAGTCTTCTCTTTAACGGGGCGAGGCGTCTTGGCTGCTTTAAACTGCCTACATTTTCATAAAATTTTAGCTAATTCACAATGTTTAGCGTACTTGTAATGATCTGCAAGAGGATCGTCTCCTTCCTTCCAACCATCAAATTCGCAGTAGCAAAAAGCACATTTGACTACGTCAGAATGTTGTGTAAAATAGAAGCCTGCATATGCTAAGTCTTCAGGACTAACTTTATTGCGCCAGCCTACAAATGTAACTAATCGGTCTTCAAAATTTCGAATCAAGCCAAGGCCATCATCGCTGCAATCTATACAATCTACACTATTCATCCTATACATCTTCCTAGCTAACGGGTTGCAACTATACTAAGAAATAAAACATAGAATTGTTTATTTATACATTTATTAACCATCAGTATACATATATATCTTATCAAAATCATCCACCACCTTCTGAGGATTATCATGCAATAGCTCTAACATATAATAATTCTGTTCAGACATGCTTGAATTACAAATACTTTTAAGAACATCAATAATGGGATTATTTACAGTAACATAAAAACAAGCATATCTCAATAAATCGTCATAAACGGCTCTAAAACCTAAATTTTTAACTAATTCTAACCTATAATTAATTAAATGCTTAATACCTAAGATAGCATGAATATCATTACAACAAAAACATAATGTAACATTATAATAATAATAATAATAATAATAATAAAACGTCTTTTATTACAATATAACATAAAATTTACAATTATTAAATTAGGAAATGAGTGTCAAATCCTGGCGCAGTCTAGCTGTAGTAGCTACTCTACTGAACCAGTCAAAGACCAAAAAGTAAAGTTTATTTGTCATAATTAAATGAATATTTTTAAGTTCAATGAAATTTAACATTGGCAATGAAATAGGCAATAATTATATAATTATTAAGAAATATAAACAACTTAAAGCAATTTAAATAAGTAAAATACATTAGTATAATTTACAATAGAATTTTAAGTATTCTGCACATTTAAAAGATATTTTCTGTATTTAATCTTAAACGAATTTACATTAAGAGGCAACATCTCAGTGGGAATCGAATTATAATATTTTACTGCATTGTAAGAAAATGATCGTTGAAACATGGCGCTCCGATGATGAGGCATGGTTAATTTACTTCTGTCTCTCTGACCCGTCTATCATGAATATCATGACGAAAAATCAGACGCTCTCGAATCGAAATAGGGGAGTCAGGATTATTAATAATTTTTATTAAGAAAGTGCAAAAGTGAAGCATTCTTCGTTCATCCATCCTCAGCCAGTCAATTGTCCTATACAAGTGGGAAATATGATCGTACTTTCTTATACCATACACAAAACGAAGACAAGCATTCTGCACCCTCTGTATCCGAGATCTACTTTCAACATCCAAGCAAAAACCATAGACAAAATCACAGTAATTAAAATTGGACAAAACGAGAGATTCACACAAATCTTTCCTTAATTTAAAATTTAGAATATGTCTATTACTGTATAGTATTTTTTAAGAAAGATAAGTTTTTTGAAATATTTTTTTTAAATGCTCGTTAAACCTTAGCTCCGTGTCAAGCAATAAACCCAAATTTTTAGCACTATCCACAATATTTAATTTTGTTCCATTAACGGATACATTTAAAATATTTTTTAAACCATTGACTTTATTCTTATTACCAAAAATTAGCATGCATGATTTAGTAGGATTTAAATTTAAATTGTGCTTTAGAGAAAGCTCACACAATATTTGCAAATCCTGGTTTATACAGTTCTCAATTTCGGCGTAATCCTCAGCATCAAAACAGCAATATATTTGTGTATCGTCAGCAAATGCTTGCACTTTACAGTGCTTTAAAGATCTAAGAATATCAGAGGTATACATAAGAAAAAGTAGGGGGCCCAAAACTGAACCTTGTGGCACTCCAGAGCGTATGTCGGCTTGTTCAGAATAATTATTATCAGAAAACACTTTTTGAAATCTATTGAACAAGTATGATTGAATGAGAGAAAAAGAGTTATTAACAAAACCATAATATTTTAATTTGGATACAAGAAGTTTATGATTAATGGTGTCAAAAGCCTTTGAAAAGTCAAGGAGAATTAGTATACTGTTCATCTTTTTATCACACGCACGAAGAATGTCATCTGTTACATTTGTTAAAGCCACAGCAGTCCCAAAGTGTTTTCTAAATCCACATTGTGTGGAAGGAATAATATTATTATCAGTAAAATATCTGTACATCTGATCATACAAGACCCTTTCAAAAATTTTTGAAATAGCCGGAAGAATGCTTATTACCCGAAGGTCGTTAAAACTAGTTGGGCTACTGACCTTGGATAATGGTTTACCAATTGATATTTTCCATTGATCGTGGAAGTAACCAACCTCTATACAGCAATTTATTATGTGTGTAATATATTTATCGATATATGAACCACAATACTTGAGCATCAAAGGCGAAATTTCATCTACCCCTGTCGCATTTGTTGAAATACCGTTTAAAATTTTATTGACTTCAGATATTTTAGCTGGCCTAAATGAAAATTGTAGTGTATCACTGAAAACATTGTCTTCATAAAATTTAACTCTATCGTTACAATTAGAGACATTTTGAAGAAAAGCCGCAAAAAAATTATTAATATCATTAGGATCAGATAACACCTTAGGTATTGAACTATTTTTATCAGCGCAAATGTTAAAGGTTTTTAAAGCAGACCAAATTTTTTTAGAATTTTTCTCGGCACACAAAGAGTTCAAACAATTTTTCTTTTCTCGTCTTATCGAAGCCAAAGTAAGATTTCTTAAATACTTATAGTTAATCCAATCATCATTTAATTTAGTTCTTTTAAATTTTTGCAAAGCCCTGTCTCTTTGTTTCATAAATACTTTAATGTTAGCAGTCAACCACGGAGCCTTAGTTTTTGTTATTCTCGATTCTTTTATAGGGGCATGTATATCAAACAAAGTTAAGATATGAGAATTAAGTAGTTTAATTTTTTCGTCAATATTGTTGTCGTAAAGTATATTATCCCATGGTAAGCTGTACATATTCTCTAAAAAATTATTTACATTAAAGTTTTTGAAAGACCGATATCGAATAATTTTAGGAACAGTTGGTGCCTTCTCCAAATTACATTCACAATAAATCATTTTATGATCCGTAATATTATCTGCAGGAATAACTCCAGATTTAGTTATTAGAGACTGATTTGTTACAAATATTGTGAACAATCGGGGTTTGGAACTGATGATTTAATACGAAGGACCAGTTAAACACGGTTTCTTATGTTTAACAAATCGTTTAATTTAAATTTTGTGTTGATCTGGCAGTGGTCATTAAGAGTAAGTCACCCAATTCATGCAATATTCCCTGTACATTACCTGGAGATGTAGCGTCCCTGAGGCATTGGGCTATTTCGGTTTTCATAGGTAACATAGCTAACGAATGTTCCACTGCGTCCATTAACTTTTGAGGGAATTTGTCTTCGTTTGCTAAAATTATACATTGTGCCAATGGACCTATGGACTTGAGCAAACCTGTTCTTCTTTCTGGTGGGAGCGTAATTCCTTGTAAGAGTGGAACATGATGATTATTTAGGCCGTAAGACGTTATATTAAGTCTTTTGTCTATGTCTTGTGTTCGTGGTATCCCAATCTGAGTTCCAGCAGCTGTCCTCTTAATCCCTTTTCTCATTACCGTACTTTTAACTTTGAATTTGGTGACACCAGTTCTTACTTCGTCAAAAAAGCATTTGAAGGCAGTGAAGATGTTCATAATTGGAGTTGCCACTGTAAAGTTTAGGTCGATCCCTTTTGCTAATATTTCCGTAACAATGTCTGAAACTTTGATGGTGGTCCCTCTAATTACTACCTCAAACTCCATGTAATTTAAGGCGTTAGCATCACTAATAGCTTTCTTCCGGAGAGTGGTATATATAGTGCTTAGAAATCCCGCAACTTCATTTGATAGATCTAAGTCTAATAATAGTATCCCATCTTTATTCACACCCGTGTATGCCCTAGCTTCAGGAGTTAGTTTGCCCATAATCATTTTGGTAATGTCCACAAGATAACCTATTTGCGTGTCCCTTTCTTTCTTTCGGGCTTCCACCTCCTGATCTTGATCTGTATCCATCTTACTAGTACTAGCCATGTTTGAAATTGTATTATTTAATTCGTCTATATTTTAAGTTAGCGTAATATTATCTGTTTTTGCTATCGAGAAACGTAATATTAAGGGTATTAACAATGCATCCCAATAATTTACGGGGAGTTTTAATTTTTCTAAAGCTGATAAATGCTGGTTTAATAAATCTAATAGTTTCCTTAAATGTACAGGGGATTCTCTGTGCACGCTTGGTAAATTAAACAAAATAGCATTAATATGCGAGTTAATTATTGCTCTGCGATTTTCATAACGTTTTTTTAACAAGTCTATTGCGATTGTGTAGTTATTTTCGACTAAATCCAAATTTTCTATGAGTTTTAAAGCATCATCTTGACAACACGATTTTAAATACATTAATTTTCTTACTTCGCTAATGTCAGACCTAAATAAGTTTTTATTAATCTACTACGACGTGATGTACCTTCTTTTATAAAAATTGGGCCCGCATAGTCGACTCCACAATTATTAAAAGCTCGACTAGGGCTCACTCTGGTATGAGGTAAATCACCCATTAGAAATTTACATGGTTTGGGCTTTACTCTGTAACATCTAACACACGAGTTTATTATTCGTTTTACTGCGTTTTTTCCGTTGACAGGCCAAAAATGTAGTCTTATAATTGACAATAAATTTTGAGTTCCCGCATGTAAATTTTTTAGATGCTGATCTAAAATTATTAAGTCTGTTAATTTGTGTTTGTCGGATAATATAATAGGGTGCTGTTGATTAAAGGTTAACTCAGATTTTGACAGTCTACCTCCTACTCTTAGAATATTTTGTTGATCCAAGAACGGATTTAAATTAAGAATTTTGCTTTGTTTATTTACGGAATTAAACCTTTTTAATTCAGCAATTTCCTGTTTAAACGTTTGAGATTGAGCTAGGAATATTATTTTTTGTTGAGCATAATTTAATTCTTCTACAGTTAATTGTTCTGAACAAGCTTTAGTTTTATTTAAACAAGCTGTTTTAAATCGAAAAATGTACGCCACAATTCTTAATAATTTTGAGTACGTGGAATACCTTTCAAAAATGTTTAAATCATTTTCTAATTCTAATTCTTCTTCTCGAATAAGTAAAGAAAATTGTTGGTTTTTTATTTCAGGTAAGTTATCAATGTCTATTCCAAGAATTTCTGTTGGATTAGTGTAAGAAGTGTTTTTCAGAAACTTAGGACCGTTAAACCACATTTGGTTAGCAACCAATTCCTTTGGGTTTAACCCGCGTGAAATAATGTCCGCTGCGTTGTCTTTTGTTTTTACATGTCTCCATTCATTTATTTCTGAAAGTTCTGTAATTCTAGCTATTCGATTAGCTACAAACGTCTTAAGGTTGCAAGGTTCTATTTTTAGCCATGAAAGTACGATAGTTGAATCGGTAAAATAAGTAGTTTTTAAAATATTTATATCGAGTGTGTTTTTTATTTTAAAGATTAATTCTGCAAGTAAGGTTGCTGCTAACAACTCAAGGCGAGGTAATGACTGACTTTTTAATGGAGCCACACGAGACTTGGCTGTTAAAAGTTTAACTGTTTTTTCGTTTTTTTCTACTGATAATATATAAACGCATGCTCCGTACGCTTTTTCAGAGCTGTCGCAAAAACCTATAAGTTCGATATCTTGAGCCGATTCTGATAAAACATGTCGTTCAATTTTTATTTGATTTAAACAAGGAATTTGAGATAAAAAATGTAACCAACTATTTTTTATTTCAGGGGAAACCTCTGTATCCCAATCTAATTTTAATTGCCAAAGTTCTTGCATAAGTATCTTAGCTTTAATTAGTGCGGGTCCGATTAGTCCAAGAGGATCAAAAATTTGCGATATAACCGAAAGTATCGTGCGCTTCGTGATTTTATTTTCGTTAACGTTGATGTCAATGCTATATTTTAAGTTATCTCTATTTGCGTCCCATATTATTCCTAACGTTTTTAGTTCTTTTTCCTTTTGAAATAATACTAAATTTTCATCCTTACTGTTGCTTGTTTTTAAAATGTACTTTAGAATATCTGTATCGTTTGAAGACCATTTACGAATTTCAAAATTAGCGCTTAAAAGGATTTCCGATAATTCGTGGTATATTTCTTTTGCTTCTTTTTTAGAATTGACACTAGTAAGCAAATCGTCCATATAAAAACAATTTTCTATGATTTTCGATGTACGTGGATATTTATGTTTATTTAAATTTGCTAATTCTTTCAAACAACGCGTTGCTTGAAAGGGAGCACTCGAGGTACCATAGGTTACGGTATTTAGAACATATACTTTTAGTTCATCATCAGGATTTTCTCGCCATATAATTTTTTGAAACGAGCGTTCGTTTGGATCAATTTCTATACATCGATACATCATTTTAATGTCTGCGCTTAAAACATATGTCCGAAGTCGTAAACGAAGTAAAATTGAAAATAAATCTGGTTGTATCGTAGGCCCTGCTAATATTAAATCATTTAAAGATACGTTCGTGCTTGTTTTTGCGCTTGCGTCGAATACAACTCTACACTTCGTGGTTATCGCTGAATCTCTAAGAACCGCTGTATGAGGCAAGAAAAACGATTCGCTTTCTTTCGATTTGTCTTTATCCAATGTAGTGCTAAATGACATATGACCTAACAATTCATAATCTCTCATAAATTCTATATACTGAGTTTTTAAACTTTCATTTTTTAAGAATCGATTTTCTAGACTTTTAAACCGCTTAACCGCTGTAGTCTTGGAGTCACCTAAAAGTTCGTTACAATCCTGTTTAAATGGATATTTTACCACAAAGGTCCCGTTATCTTTTCGCGTAGTAGTCGATTTAAAATAATCTTCGCAAAACTGATCATTTTTTGACAATGGAATTTTTACGTCAAGTTCCTCTATCTGCCAAAATTTTGTTAAATTGTCATTTAATTGTTTGTTAGTAATTTTCGCATTAAAGTTACATACTTGTCGCTTATTTTTATCTACATATTTGTTTAACGATAAATTTCCTGTGACAACCCATCCTAAAGTTGTCTCCTGTAACACCGGTAGATTCTTTCCTAATTTTATTTTATCATGTTTAAGCAAATCAAAGAATATGCCTGCGCCGATTAAAAGATCAATTGATTTCGGAATGTTAAATTGTTCATCAGCTAATTTTAGTTCGTGCGGTATACATATATAATTTTTGTCAAATTTCATTGAAGGAAGCTTTTCTGTTATCTGCGGTAAAACTAAAAGATGTAATTCTGTTTCAAATTGTTCATATTGCGATTTTATTTTTGTAACCGTTTTATAATTTATTTTCGTTTCAATTTGATTTATGCCGCTTAAAGGTATATTTATTTTCTCACAATTCAAATTTAATTTTTCACAAAGTGAATTGCTTATTAAATTCGATTGACTACCCGAGTCAAGTAAAGCCGTGCATTTTAACCAATTTTTGTCTTTATCTTGTATTAAAACTGTAGCCGTAGACAATAACACTTGATTTGAATCAACCAAGGTAAACGTATGCGTATTTGTCTGATTTAAAATAGTTTTATTTACATCCTGACTTTCGTTTAAATTTGTTTCGCGATTTATTTCGAAATCCGAATTATTTTGACCGATTATGGACATCGTAGGCCTTGAGTAAACCTTATTTTCATCTGATTCTGTCGTCACTACGTTTATGTTTTGCCGCCCGCCATGCGCATCACGGGATAGTTGGAAGTTGGTATGTCGAGGATAATTCGAGTTGCTTGGTTTGGAATTCGATACAGTATTGCCACTAGAATAATTTTGTCTGGATGAATTTTGAGTAAATTTATTTTGATTCTTGTTTTCGTTTTGCCTATAATTATCTATATGTAAGGCCGTGTTATGTTTGAGATGGCATTTTTTACATCCGCTGGATAAGCATTCTTGTTTTATATGACCGGTTCTTAAGCAATTCGCACAAAGTTTATTTTTGTTAATTTCGTGATATTTTTCCGATATAGTTAAATTGGCAAACCGTGGACAATGGAAAATAAAATGCTGTTCGTTACAAATTATACACGAATGGGCATTTTGCGAGTGTTGTGTAAATGTTTGTGTTTGTTGTTGTCTATGTATATCAGCTGATGTGTGAGCATAACCTACCACTCGTTTAAATTTGTTCGATTGTTGGTTCGAATGTTGATAGTTTTGAATGATATTTATCTTTTGATTGTTAACTAACACCGCTTCCAAAGTAAAACATTTCTTTGATAAAAAGTCAGTAAATTCTTTTATTGTCGGTAAAGATTGATCGTTTAGTTTATTTTCCCAATCTCTTTTTGTTTTTTCGTCGAGTTTTTGTAATATTAAGGGTATTAACAATGCATCCCAATAATTTACGGGGAGTTTTAATTTTTCTAAAGCTGATAAATGCTGGTTTAATAAATCTAATAGTCTCCTTAAATGTACAGGGGATTCTCTGTGCACGCTTGGTAAATTAAACAAAATAGCATTAATATGCGAGTTAATTATTGCTCTGCGATTTTCATAACGTTTTTTTAACAAGTCTATTGCGATTGTGTAGTTATTTTCGACTAAATCCAAATTTTCTATGAGTTTTAAAGCATCATCTTGACAACACGATTTTAAATACATTAATTTTCTTACTTCGCTAATGTCAGACCTATTTTCAATAATCGCTTTAAACTGATCCCAAAAACTATACCAATTTTCGCAGTTTCCATGAAATTTAGGTAAGCCTAATTCTGGCAACGTTGCAAACGCACTTACGCCTTGCGCAGGTAAATTCGAGAACACATACTTTTTCTCCTGATTTTGACATTCAGCAATAAACCTCTTTGCTTGGGAAATTTTGGAATAAAATAGCGATTCCGTATCTAATCTATTTTCTTTTTCATCTGAGTTTAAATACTCTAAACGCGTTTGGATTTTGTCAAACTCTGAAAAGTCTTCTTCAATACTTTTTAAACGGGATTCGATTTCAAACCGATCAACGTACTCCGGCGATAACTGCTTTAAAAAATTTGAAAATCTGCTTAATCTTTCACAGATTACCGATCGAGCGTGTAAACATTTTTTTATTTCGTTTGATTGTTCCATCTCCGTGGAGCTAACAATCAATTTGTCCGTGTCTTTCTTATTTTTTCTAGGCATAATAAAATAGCATTTGTGTTTTAATTACTACGATAAGCTTTCCCTATATATTAAGAATACGATTTAAACAACCTTTAGTTTAGAAATAAACGATATTCGAGCTTTTACGTTAGGTTAACTTTATCTGTTCGATTTATTTTTCGAGAATATCCGTGCAATTTATATAAAATAATCGAGATAACTAGTTATAAATACGAGATTTCAAATGATATTTGTACATACGAGTAGTACAACATACGAGTTTACGAATCAAAATCGTAAATACGAGAATAACATACGAGATTACGAGATAGAACGATATCTTGGATACTTTACAACACTTCGAGTATAAAATTCATTTTTACGTGTTAATTTTTTAATTACGAGACCGACCTGCTCCTTGAATTTCGATTTACTTGTAATATCTTTTTTGTTTAAACGAGATTTTAAATTTAAATTGCTAAATATTTCTAATATTAAGCTCTAAAGGCAAAAAACATGCTTGCACTCTACTAGGACATAGGTATGGGTATGAAGGAAATATTTAAGAAAGGATCGCATATAATGAAACGAGCTCACCGCTTTCGACTTCTTTTTCTTTCTTCGATACTTCGATAGGCTGCTGAAGTTCCTATCCGGCTCGAAGGACCATGAACAATCGGGGTTTGGAACTGATGATTTAATACGAAGGACCAGTTAAACACGGTTTCTTATGTTTAACAAATCGTTTAATTGAAAAACTTAACTTTATAACATTTAAAAAATTTAAATTAAAAAATAACTACAAGTAGCGGTCTGGTCTCTTCGATTAATGTTGTCAACTATCTCTCAATGTCATTTCTTTACAGGTCCTTTCTCACGCCACCTGTCTCAGATAATGTTGTCACCTTAACATAGTGTTGTCACCTTAACATATTGCATCAATCAATGTGCTTACAGTGCCAGATACACGGGTAGGTTCCTCAATAATCTGTACAAAGTTATAATTTTCAAATAGCGGCGTCAACGGGTTATGTAAACTAAGCAAATTTATGTTGAAGTCGCCCAGACAAAAAATATCATCAACTGTGGGATAAAGAAATGAAAATATGCCATCAAAATCCGGTATCAAGCTATTAAAGTTCAATAAGGGTGGTCTATAGAAAACGGAAAAGGCGTATGTTTTGTTAGCAAGTCTCATTTTAAATATTAAAAACTCCAATTGTATATTAATGTTAAAATCAAATGTAACCACTTCAATAGCATAATCAGTCCTCGCATATACAGCCACTCCCCCTCCCCTACCTATCCGATCCTTTCTGAAAAATTGATAATTAGGAATTTCAAAAGGTACAGAGGAATCATCAACAGAGAGCCATGTCTCAGATAAAAAGAATATATCAAAATTATTTTGCTCAATTAATGTTTTTAATTCATTAAAACCTGTAAATAAAGACCGCACGTTTAGATGACCGACTTTTAAGTTGCCCATAACAATAAAAAACCAAAAAAAAAAAAATACAATAAAGTGCAGAACAGAAAATATCGCCTATGTACGTATAACAATAATTGTTATTCAAGAAATAGACAGAGTAAAAATATCTTTCTTACTCCGTCTAGAGAAGCCTATTGGTTTGCAAAAATAACACAAGCGCAGTATATAAGTAAAACAAATCATGTATCATATATCGCTCATATGCAATAATAATATTTTATAAATATAACCCAGAAAAAAAAACAACAATGTCAATAATACAACAGAGAAACCCGGAAGCCGTCAAAAATACTCTCAAAAATATAGACCTGTAGCAATATATTTGCTCAGGCATAATAAAGATTAAAAAAAAAAAAAGGTATTCACAACTTTTAACAATTTACTTTACTTAATTATATAAATACCTGAAAATTTATTTTAAATTATCAAGAGTTGTCTCATCAGAAATGCGATGCACTCTATTATTACACTTCACATAAATGTTTCCATTGAGAACCCACGCGTTTTTATGGGAAAACTTTCGAATGGCCCGTTCGAGGAGAGAAAGCCGCTGCTTAGTCAAATCCTCCTTGATCTGAAACCCGGAATTTTTTAAATTTTTACGGTTTTTTAAGACCGACACCTTAGCCGCATCACTACCAAACCGGACAAGTACTGACGGAGGCTTATCTCCTGCTGTTTTGGATGCGACTCGATGGCACTTTTTTAGATCGCCATTTAGATCACATTTAAGGTTAATTATTTTTTCACCCAAAAGTACTACAGCAGACATGGAAAAATTTTCAGCTTCGGACATCATGGTTGTTACTGCTTTATCAGCTCCGCTGTCGGCAGCCATCTTAGAAACCATTTCCAAAAACTCGAGCCAGTCAAAGTTGACTAGGGAGATTGAAACTTGCTCTTCGGGTAGATTCAAGAGTGTATTTGTTAATTTTACACTTGGCAGCATTCCTCTGGCGACGCTAAGTCCCACCACTATCTTGAAATGTCCAGCAGAATAGCAAACTTCATTTAAAAACTTTTTTTCACTTCTAATCTCTGCATTGCTTCTTAAAATCATACTGTCGAGATACTCCCAGTATGGTGTTGAACTTCGGGAAGCCTCATCATCTACTTCACTAAAGTCTGCAGTGGAGTCGGGAGTAGCGATATAACTAGCGTCGTCAAACATGGTTGAAATTAAACTGAGAGTGTTAAATATGCGGATGCTTATATTACATTTACCCCCACTCCTCGATTAAATTTATTTATGTTGAGTTCTAGAAACAAAAGCTTGGATAAAGCCCAAACGCTCCCCACCTCTCTAAATTCTGAAGCCTTGCAGAGGAAAATATTTTAGTATTCGGCATAAAAATCGTCTAAATTGATATGTTGATCAATTACACCATACCTAGAGTTGAATGATTTAGTTTCTTGTTCTTTTGTAGAACTTAGTAGATATCGGCCATATAGCTCCATGTTAACTTTTATTTTTTGATCCGTAATTAAAGCCTTTGATAGCAAGCAAATAACTTTATTTTTTATCGCTTCTAAATACAGCTTAACATCAGTCAAGTATGAGTCACTAGATATATGATAAGTAACAATCCGGTTCTTGAAAGCCGTATGGACAAGTATAACATTAGAGTCAAATACCACACTACAATTATGCTTGTGTTTGGTGGTTCTATTATGACTGCTAAGAGATACAACTTCAACAGCACACTCTTTACAAGAATGCATGATGGCATCTGACAATAGTTTAAGAAACAGCTGGTTTTATACAAAATTAAAGACAGAGACATGAATAAATTTAAACCACATCCTTGGCCATATCAACCCAACTGTTGTGGGCCTTATCAAGGCCAAGCCATTTAACGTATATTTTCCGTCCTTTCTTACGCAACACCTGCTCGATAAGAAACACATCAGGCTGTTTAGTTTTTTGCAATTCTTCTTCATAAAACCCACCACTAATTGGGTGGCCTTGCATATCTTCCAACAAATAAGTCGTAGGATTGGTAATTTGTACTTTAGAAACCTTAAATAACTCAGTGGTCCAATTAGGTACATATCCTTTCTCAAACACATGTTTAGCTTTGCTTATACGAACAACATCACCAACTTTGAATTTCTGCCTTCCTACAACCTTGAGATTATTATAAACAGAATTTAACAACCTGGTCACGTCCTTTTTGTTAACATCCTTAGGCTTCATGCCAATTGTGCGATGCTTGGTGTTGTTGTAACTTGTCGTAACTTGTTCCAACAAGTCTACCCATTTATGATTACCGTTCAAGGTGAACAGCTTAAACAACTTTTCCTTTATTGTGCGAATAACACGTTCTGCAATAGAAGCCTTCAAAATGCTAAAGGTGCTGTAATGATGAATATTATGTTTTTTCATAAGATTCTGAAAGCTAGAGTTGTAATATTCCTTCCCATTATCGGTAACCAACTTTTTCGGCATTCTTTTAGACTGTTTAAAAATCTGCTCCATGGCATTGGTTACATCTTGAGCATTTTTGGACTTGAGAGGCATTGTCCACAGAAATTTCGAAAAACAATCAATTACAACCAATATGTATTTAAATCCTTTGTTCTCACGCGCATACTGATCGAGCTGCGCAAGATCCGAAGCAAACGTATCATCCAAACCATACTGAAGGAATCTACGACGCTTAAATTTGTTTCTAGCCGACTTATGCAGCTCGTTAACAACTTGCTCTCTAGCCTTGGTAATGTTCTTAGTCATATTTCAAACATAATAAACATATTTGAACCGAGCAGCTATTTTTATACTAGTTGAATTATTTAGGCAAACCACCAGATTGCTTTGATTTAGACATATTATTATCAATAGCTTCCAACCCTTTAATAATGGGCTTAAGAGCATTTTTAACAGAAGTATCTACATATCCCTTTAAAGTATTTTCAAGAGTGCCAAATCGAGATGATAACCGTGTCACAGATTGCTGGTGAGAAGACTTAACCTCGTTTAGCTGTTTTTTAACTCGGGTATCTAATTTTGTAACCTTCTCCGACAGCTTGCTATCAACAAGCTTAAGCGAATCATTATGAAGCAGCAGGTCTTTCTTCAACTTATCTATTTGCTCTCTCAACGCAACACCCATAGACTCGGCATAGGCTTTGCTAGAATTTGCAGCAGTGTCCGCTTGTTTCAAACTATTAAGAATAGTGTCACCCATTTTCTTCTCAAGGCCATCTAGGTTCTTCTGTGCTTGCAAGACGCAATCAGCTGACGAACTATCAATTTTAGCTGAAAGTGTAACCGCAATAGCATCTACAAATTTTTTATTTACACCATCAGCACCATCTGTTGGAGAACTAACGTTAACAAGTCTATGATCCCTAAGATTATAATCACCATCTTTAGTAACAGCAATTGAAGTAGGTGCTTGCAGCACTCTAGCGCCTTTTTGGTGAGAGGCTGAGGGTAAAGACTGTCCGAACTTATTCATGGCTAATGTGATAATGAGAAAGAAAGCTTGAGCAGTTTTATTTATAGAATTCAATTATACCAAGTTTCGCCAATTGGTGTAATATACTCATTATTTCATTATGATTATTATTGTTACCACCCTGTTGAGAGGATTCCAACTTTTTGAATCGTTCAACCAATTCGTTAATGCTGTCGTAATAAACATATTCCTTAGGCTTGTTGGTGTATTCCATAAGAGCAGATCCGGATTTTGTTTGCGATCTAGTTCTGGGAACTGCGATAGATGGAGATGGAATCTTACTCGTTGACGTTCTAGAAAGTAGAGGTCTAACGATTGTAGCGTATTTTTGTGTTTTATTCGAAATTAGCTGTCCTCTCTCCCCCTTGTATATGCCAGACTTCCTAAGTATGTCTCCATACTGTGCTGTATCGTCTTTAGTGTGATACTTTGGCTCCTTTAAAAACAGCAAGTCGTACAAACCCAGAGTACCCTTGTAAGTTATAGGACCTACTTGGATATCCCCATTCTGCAAAAAATTTACGGGTTCGCTGCCTATTCGCCAAGAGTCAATCGCAGAATCATAGCTCACTCCTCTAGCGTCTATTTGAGAAGAGTGAGACCAATATTTTCTCACGTATTCTCTAGCCATCTCAGGATATTGAGCGATAAACTCATCCATCATCACCGGGTTATTTTTAATAAGAGCTTCAAACTCTGCTCTAATATCTTCCACCGATCGTTCTGGAGGGTCTTGACGTGTTTCTTGAAACACATCATCATCCACAGCATCACCATACTGAGCTTCATCGGCTAGAAATTGCACCGGCTGGTTCTTATTTCGAGACGTTGAAGGTTGTTCGAGTTTTAGTTGGGGTTTCACGTCTTTACCCTCTTCGGTCTTAATTTTGCGTTTCTTAGACTCTGTCTTGACTGAAACTTCTACCAGCTTGTTTAATGGGGTGGTTATAGGTGTTAAGAACTTATTTAGCGATACATCTTCCAACCCTCGATCTAACTTGAATGCCAGATACTTCTTTCTTATAGTTCTAGATGCTTGTAAAATTCGGCGCTTCACGTCTTTATCTAGCTTGCTAAATTGGGTAGCCATAGCAGCTCTGAAACACCGTATCCCTGCTTCCGGACACGTCTAACTACTATGATGATGGTTGTCATACTGAGTGTTGGATACTTAGGGGGTGATATAAGTATCAAAATTACTACGATATCTCCCCTTGGTTATATCATTATCTTTAACAATTACCAAAAACCCATATCTATCTTTCCAGCATTCTGAACAAACACGTTTAAACGCATCAAAAGACATATCGGTGTTGACATGATCATCATAGACATGTTTCAAGTTTAAGTCATCTTGTTTGAATAATATCAGCACATTAGCATTATCACGAACCAGCTGTTTGGGTATTTTTAAATAAGTTTGCGACAAATAGAACGAATCAATATCATTGTGGCGACCCATACAGAAATAATTACGTATTTTATCCTGCTTCTCGCATGCCACATCATCAAATATGAATATGGAATGGGGTCTAGCGCTGGATGGGTCTAAAACATCCTCATTATCACTATAGCCAAAATATCCTAATCCTGAATGCCGTAAGGCATGGCTTAAAAAATTATACTTGTCTTGCTGTAGAGATTTCGAATATACGTATACATTCTCAAATGTTAGCCCGTTTTCATCAATCAGTAGACTCATCATAACAGCAGTCTTACCACAATTACTGGGACCGCATATTAAGGCCCTTATGTTGGATGGTAATAAGTGACCATGTTTGTTGTTGGTTAACTTGTCTTTCTTCATATCGAAATTATATACTTTAATACCAAGTTTCTGTTTTTCTTGACGCATCGTTTCTATAAGTATCACTCTGCACTCACCGACGGCTTCATTAGTAATGCAGACGTCGCAAGGTACAGGTGTGTTAAATAGCGTTATCAACAAGCTACCAGTCGAACTTCATCTGCCTGGGTATTCTTATTGCGGCCCTGGTACTAAACTTCAAGAACGACTAGCTCGAGGAGATCCTCCAAAGAATAAATTAGACAGTTATTGCCGTACTCACGATATCGAATATTCAAAGAATCAAGACTTGGCGCACAGACATAAGGCTGATAAAGTATTGGAAAACAGAGCTTGGGAGCGTGTAAAGGCCAAGGATTCAAGTTTTGGTGAAAAGGCAGCAGTTTGGCTAGTAACCAACGCCATGAAGATTAAACGCAAGATAGGTGCTGGTACTAAGAAGACAAAAAGACCTGTCTGTCTGTCTTCGGTGGTGAGAAAGATTAGGAAGCAAGTCAAACATACTGGTGCGGGGGATGTTGGTAAAAAGAAGACGTTAAGTACATTGCTAAAGGCAGCCAGAGTAACAGTGAAAAAGGTAGGCGGAGCCAAAAGAATCAAAGTGCCTCGAGTTATCCCTCTGCCAAAACAAGGTGGTATTTTACCGCTTATCCCTATATTCGCAGGACTGTCTGCCTTAGGGGACTGGCAGGGGGTACGGCCGGGGTGGTTAAGGCAATCAACGATGCCAAGAGTGCCAAGGATAAGTTGAAAGAGTCCAAACGACACAACGAAACAATGGAGGCTATAGCATTGGGTAAAAAAGGCAGTGGTTTATACTTGAAGAAACACAAGACAGGATATGGCTTATTTATACGTAAAATGCCAAAAACCTACCAATAAAGCTACCCAACCGTCCCCTATCCGACCAAGATATCAAGAAATATGTTGCTCGATTAAAAATACCTAATTTTCGAGGTGTATTTATGCGAGACACATTACCGAACACACCCCGAAACATAGAAAGTGGTGTTGTAAATTTAGATCGCAACACAGGGAACGGGACACATTGGGTAGCTTATAAGAAAAATGGGAGTAAAGTTGTATATTTCGATAGTTTTGGTGACTTGAACCCACCAAAGGAGTTTATCAAGTATATGAAAAAATCTAAAATTTGCTTCAACTATGATCAATATCAGGATTATGGTACAACAAATTGTGGCCACCTGGCATTATCATTTCTCTACAATAGAACCCTATAAAATACAATTATGTCTTTTACTATCATCAGTCATGTCTCAAACATTCACGTTAAAGGGTCGTTCGCACCTGCTTGAAGCCTACTTTGTACCTCCAATAGTGCTTGATTCCAGATACGATTACTCTCTAGCATTAATTTCGCTAAATACTTGGAACACGATTCCAAATATTGAAGAGGGCCGTAACAAGTTTTATTACACAGACAAAAACAAAAACGAGGTAGTTTTGGAGATTCCCACAGGATCCTACGAGTTGGAAGACATTGAACAGTTTTTGCAAAACAAGCTTGCTAAGACGGGGGCTACTCCAGAAGAACGGAAGAACATTTTATCGCTTAAACCGAATAACAACACCTTAAAGTGCGAGCTAAAGAGTGCTTATAGTATAAATTTCACCCCCAAGGATAGCATTGCTCAGTTGTTGGGATTCTCTCCACAAGTGCTAAAGTCTAACCAGCAACACGAATCAGATATACCAGTCGAAATTATACAAGTCGTTACCATCAGGGTAGAGTGTAATATTATTTCCGGATCGTATTATACCAATAATCCATCACATACTCTATACGAATTTTCGCCAACTGTTGATCCTGGATACAGCATCAACATTGAGCCAAGGAATTTAATCTACCTGCCAGTTCAACTAAAACATATCTACAATATTACTCTAACGCTGTTGGATCAAGATTCGAGGCCGGTTAATTTTCGAGGTGAGGAAGTGGTAGTCAGATTAGAACTTAGACGAAATGGCTCTCGTGTTTAAAAGCTATTTAAACACCCTCCAACCCTCTGCTGATTCATTAAGTGTTCAGAAGTTGAAGGAGACACTCACGTTTGCAAATATAGTTTTTTTACAGTCTCAAAGTAAGAAATATTATTACCATGTCAGACAAACTTCAATTATTTAATGAAATTAAGAGTGATGACTCAATCATTCGTGAAGAATGGCATACTTATCACCCATTCACCAACTCCTTTAATAACAACGACGAAATTGAGATTGTTATTAATCAGCAAGATGTGTTTTTGGATATGGGGGAAGCTCAGCTTTACATTGAAGGAGCGTTTAGGGAAGAGGTCCGAGCTAACGCAATCGGCGATTGTACATTAACCAATAATGCCGGCGCCTTTCTATTTGACAACATATCATATGAAGTGAATGGTAAGGAGATTGAAAAAATTCGTGATCCAGGCATAGTTGGCACCGTTAAGAACATATTGTGCCTAAACGAGCCAGAAAGCCGAGCTTTGGACATTGCTGGTTGGAACTGGCCTACTGGTATTGTCAAGACCTTGGATGAAACTTCTAAAGAATTTAATTTCCGTATACCGCTCTCCTCTTTGTTTGGTGTATTGGCCGACTACAAGAATGTTTTAATGGGTAAACAAAAAATTAAACTGGTTCGAGCTCGCCATGACGACAACTGCTACAAGTCGAGTGGTGATAAGAAGGCAACGATTACATTAAAGACTGTTGAATTAAAGGTTAGACACATCTATCCTAGCGACGCAGTCAAATTGTGTATTTTAGACGAAGTTGCAAAGAACAGATCGATATTTATTTCGTTTAGAAATTGGGAGATACACGAATTACCTGCTCTGCGAACAACCAAGAGGGATATTTGGACCGTCAAGACCATGTCTGAGAGAGCAAGATATGTTATTGTATTTTTTATGAAGAATCGTAAAGATAATTATAAGGCCGATTGTACTTATTTTGATAATTTAAACATCACCGACGTCAAGCTGCACCTTAATTCAGAGGTTTACCCCTACGAAGCACTAAATTTAAACTTTGAGAACCGCCAATTCACCGAGGCTTATAAGATGTATACGGATTTCCAGAAAACTTATTTGGACAAGCAGTACAGCGAACCGCTGATGGATTTTACAGCTTTTGCCAATAGAGCACTTTTTGTTATTGATTGCACCAAGCAAAATGAAGCTCTCAAAAGCAACACCATTGATGTCAAGTTGGAATTTCAAAGCTCCGAAAACTTTTCTGTTGAGTCACGTGCTTTTTGTATCATCGTGCATGATCGTGTTCTCGAATACCATGCTTTAACTGGACAAGTGCGGGATCTTTTGTAATCAGTCATACTTTGGTCCTTGCAAGATGAAGTTTGTGGTAGTAGACATACAAGGGTTCAAAATTCCAGACTTTTGCGCCAAGGAATTGGCTATTTATGATGGAAAAAACATGAAGAGCTATCTGTTTAAACCAGCCGTCCCCTTTTACGAGCTATCTTATGATTGCCAACAGCAAGCACTATTTCTGTATGGAAACCGCCATGGACTCTTCTATAATTATGGTGAGACCGAATACAACCAGCTTTATTCAATTATCCTCCAGGACCTGCTAGATGTTGACGTAATTTACGTAAAAGGACATGTGAAAAAGGACTTTTTAGTTAAGATTTATTCTGATGTATTAGTTAGACATAAAGCTGATATTATTAACTTGGAATTTATTACCGATTATGTTAATGTACCCAAACTGCCTAGAGATGTAGTTACTTGTTCTTATCATAGTATAGAAGTTTGTACTTGTAGTGTTAGGAATGCTTATATCTTGTATGATTATATTTATAGTTTTATACCCAAATAAAGATTAAAAAATATCTGTTGTGTGTCATTTCGTTCTATATTAATTACAACCCCTAGCAGAATTTAGTCATTTAGTCTCGAGCTCATGTCGAAGACAGTCGATTTTAGAGTTAAACTCCGAGAGCATCTGCGCCAAATACGTAAACTAAAAAAAGACATCCAGTGTTACGAAGATAGAAAGTATTTAGTTAAGCTATTTTCAAAACTGATTCTTTAAACCTACCAATGGCGTCCTCTGCCTGGGATAAGGTGTTTGAATCTCCTTCGCAATGTCTGAAGGATAATGCAGTGCAGTGCAAGATTAAGCCTAACATGGTATATGAGATCGATGATTACGTCACCGTTATATTTAGCACTACAGAAGAAGAACGCAAACAAGTTACAGTGGATACTATTGGCTATGGCAAGATTTATTTCTCTAGTAAGGAATTTGAAGAATTTCTAAGTAATTTTGATTGTTTCAACACACACTGGGTAGACATCTTTCTGATTATCGGCAAGTATACTTTAGTGTTTCATCGAAATGGCGAGAAGCGAAGCCTCAAGTTTGAAGATGCCATGACAGACAAGTACCTGTTTCGATGGACTGACATGCTGATACGATTATTTGCAAGACATACACTTTAATTGTATAAACTAAACACTGAATATTATAAAATTACCAAATAAAAGTTATTATTGATATGTGTTGGTTTTCTTTATTGTTAGGGAACGGATGGGTAAAATAAGACATAGATTTAAATACAAACAATCTACTGTTTATTAAACAGCTATTACAGCAATAATTATACTAATACAATAAGTCATACAATAATACAATAATTATAATAAATAACTAATACAATAATAATATAATAATAAATAAGACAATAATAAATACCTAACCTAATATCACAACCCTCTAAAGACAGCAGCTATCAAAAGAAATTGGCGCAAAATAGCTGCTCTAGTCAGTCTTGTCTCATGAAATTTCCAATGATTTCTTATATTTTGCGATATCTTTGTGACCCCAAGCAAGCGTGTTCTCTAAATCACCGGGTATAAGGTAACGCTTGTCGTCCGCGTATGACAGCGCTACCTTATTTTTAAGTTCGACAAACATCTCATGTTGATGGGAGCGGAATGTATTCATCTGTCGATGAATCAAGGTCCCCTCTACGTCAACCGCTTTTCGATAATCTTCGATAGTCAGTTCTTTTTTGGTGACGTAGTCAGGGACCCCCTTTGCCTTTTTCGTGCATTCTCCTTCAACATCAACACAATACGCCTTCGCCCCGGTGCCAACAAATTCCCAAATAATCTTTCCTGCATACTCATCTTTCATTTTGCCTAATATCGATTGGTTTACAGGAACATTATGTGGGTTATCGTCGGAGTAATTGGATGTATCGAATCTATCTAAATTAGCCGTCATGTCATCATAGAAATTTGGTGTAGTTACTTTTAAAATAAGGGAGTCAGTATCGGTGTATAGCAAAACCGCGTTGTTGCCATATTTTGGCTTAATATATCCGTACAAGAAGTCATACATAATGGTCTTGGATACCTCCAAGATCGAAAAGCCTACGTAAATAGGCTTATTATATAACACTTTTTGTTTCTTCATCTGGATTGCTACCAGATTCTCGTTAAAAATGACGCGATCTTTAAAATGGGGCTTCGTGATTAACGCTCCGGCTCCCAGCCTCCTACCAATATTTTCCCAGTGGGAAACAAGTTTCACATCTACCCGTTTCTCCACATTCTCCATCGTTTTCCCGAATACAGCGTTGTTCATCAATTTAAAAAAGTCCCTTTCGAACTTATTTTTAGCCTGATTTCGCAACGCTGTATTCAGATCGATATACTTTTTAAGCCACGGAGATTGATCGAAAGATACAACGCGGTGAATTTTAGTAAGCTGAAGGCCATAATTTAATGCTTGCTGCAAATTTTGAATATGAATAATGTACTTTTCTTTTTTGATAAGATTTGGTATCAATTTTGTAATTTTTGGAAATTTAGACCCCTGGTGGTGCGATGGATTGTGGGCAAAAGGGTAGTTCATTGTGTGAATAATGCAAGTTTTCCGGGTATTCCAAATCAACTTCTAATATATAGCCTGTTGGTGATTCAGACGATATATTCATATAATCTAAATTTTGAATTTCGGTTTCGTTTAACCACTTGAAATTTCCCGTTGGTAGATATTGAGACATGGCTGCACCATACAGATTGGTCGCATCCAGGTACATGATGTAGGAGGTGGGTTTAGAAGCGTCATAATTAGGTGTAAATTTATTGTTCGCTAAAGCTTTTCTAACACTACACTGACTGACTCCTCCGCGAATCCCATGCTTAAAGAAGTGTACCATGTCTAAATCAGTTAATAATTCTAATTGGATGGACGTGGCCTTAAGGGCCGCGTCCATTGAGAGACCCGGCGCAGTAAAATACTGCGCAGGATCGAGCCCGTAAGTAGCCAGGCACACGTCTCTAAAACTTTTGAATACATCTGTCAAAATTAATACGTCGGATTTTAAATAAATGTCTGAATATTCGCCTAATGTTTTACATTTAAATAGATTCCATACCTTCCAAGCACGCTTGTAATCATCTGCGCTGATGTCTTCTTTTTTAAGTTGGTTATAGAAGTCTTTATGCGATGGGAGCTTGTTTTCGTTTAATTTTGCAAATGAATCTACGTAGTTATAGGGGAAGACACCCTTCTGTCGAATAAGTTCAAATTCAGCATCAGCAGCAAAATATTTTCGAACTGTTCTGCATTGTTCTGGTTTTAAATTTTGACTAAGTTTATCCAGCCCAGTGGCCATGAAACGAAAACTATCGAGAAACGGTAATTTTAAAAATACCTGGCGTTGTTTCCCTTCCTTGATTTCGACGTTATCCACCAAGACATGTTTGGTGAAGGAAATATACTTTTCTTTATTTTGGGGGATAACGTCCAGCTTTTCCTCGTCACAAGCTAACTCCTTGACAAAAAGATGGGAATCAAAATTGGACATGTTGTGGAAAAAGGTGGGTATAAATTGGGGAATTTTATAATTTAGATTGCACACAGAGTGGGCGGGGCCTCGATAGAACCCAGTCAAATGGTCATGATCATGTACCCTATCGTTTGCTTCTACCTCAAATGGCTTTTCGCAAATGTGGCAGGTTGGTGCTTGTCGATGCGCATTCTCCTGTTCCGCTGTCATAGGTAACATTGGCACCACTTCCTTCATAAAATGATCATAGATTGACTTGCAGTCAGTCTCTAATCGTTTTATAAATTCTTTGTGTGCGTCCTGCCCTCTATAACTTTGATACTTTGAATAGGCATCGTCAAAGTCACATTTAATGTAGTATGCAAATGAGTAGGGTATATGTTTATGTGTCCTAACAGTATAGGATGTATCGGGGTCCTGCTCATTTTGCTCTGTATCCAAGGGTTCAAGGATTGTCTCGAAGTCGGCGTAAACAACGAAAGGCACCTTTAATTTCTTTTCAAAGTTTGTGAATTTGAAAATATTCTCAGGAATCTCTTCTCCGTATTTGTTCTTTTTTAAGTCAGTTGTCGGTACTTTGGCCGAAACGTGCCCGCAATCGTGTTCTTGATGAGCTTTTAATTTTTGCTCTGAATAAAAATAAGACAGACAGCCATCGCATAAATACTTTGTACCACAGTGTGATGATAATTGACTTGAGACCAGTCGAGACATGTTTCTTATTAAACAGTAATAACTATTTTCATAATCATCGCTGATTAATAACAAATTTACATGTCTTGTCTTGCGAGATGTCGTAAAAAATAAGGGACCAACGACTTCAATACTATTTTTACCATTGTCAAAGACTTTTTCTAGGCCGTAAACATTAATAGAAATATTATTAAGCCGTTCAAATTTAGTTATATCGCCGAGTTTGATTGGAAATTCCATACCTGTAAAGTCCAGCTCATTCTCAAAAGGCAGATAGTTCGCGACTCTATTCGCATGTTAATCCCAATGAACTGGATGTAAGGCTGCCAAGACTGACCACTTGAAACACTGCAAATCCGTGTTTTGAATGTTTAGAACGTTTAGAACAGCTTTCTTTGCATCAATCTCCTTTGGTAGCGGAATATAAGACGATGCCTTTAGAGGGTTGATTTTATTAATTCCTAATTCTAAATGTAGGAGCTGCTGAAGAGTCCACCCTGTAACAATAGAAACATTGTTAAGTATTATGATTTAAAAATATGTTAGACTTTTTAAGCGCTTGCAATAGTACTTACCACTATCCTTTTCTGAAAACTCTGAATATTTCCGGTCCAGGATGGCAGCAAACTGCTGGAACAGCTCCTCCAGGTCCGTCGCTCCATTCACCATTATATATTTGGTATTGAAGGACTTGTCCTCTGACGACTCGTTCGTTTGCAGAAGGAAGCGGCCAAAAAGCTCTACTCCGACTTTCAGTTGTTCATATTTTGCAACAATTCCTCCCACCAGCCTTACGAATTTTTCCCTTAGATGATCCAGGAACCTGGGGACGCTAGTGGGATCTTGACTTGAAGAAAGTCGGTAGGTAGCAATTCGGCTTCGGAATGATGTTTTGACCAGTTGTACACCTTCCTCCTGCTCCACGCAGCAGCAGTTCTCCCGATGTTTTTGGGTCCTTAGATGGCTGGACCACCGGGAGGCAGGCATATCCACTTGACAATCATCACAATGCTTCTGCTGCGCAGATGAAGTTGATGGTTCTGAAATAATTTAACAATTATTAGCACTTATGTAATTTTAATATTTCACAATATGATGCAATCTTTCACAATATGATGCAATATGATGCAATATATAATCTTTCGCAGTATGATGCAATAACTCGCCATCTGACGACACAAGCCTTGCTCTCTTGGCCAGGGATACTTGCGCCGGAGTAGCTTGTCTTTTAGGAGCCCTATGCTGCTTTTCGCTTTGATGTTTTTTGAGGGCCCACCTTGATTTAAAACTATCCCCGCAAGTATTGCAAACTTGCTCTGTAAGTCGGCAATCTCCGTGGCTCTTGAGGGTGTCTTTCCTGGTGAAGGAGCGGGAACAATGTTCACAAGTAAACATTTTCTGAAAAAGTAATACAGTATTAAGGTCTTTATAACGCTAATTTTAATGCAATATCGATTATTATACAAATAAACATCTACAGCGAAGCATAAGCATCCTGTATTGGCTTACACAACACGTTAGAACCTGTATTTAAATCAATTTAACAAACTTTCATAGTAAAACAGTATTATGTCCCTTATAACCCCCAATTTTAATGCAATATATCGATTATTATAGATTTTCCCAATTAAACACCTACGGCGATGCATAAACACCCTGTATTGGACTACGTAACACGTCAGAACCTGTATTTAAATTACTTTTAATCAAATAAAATAATTTTTATTATCCACTTGCATGCTGTATCAACTTAACACTGTAATATATTAAAAGCTACTTACATTTTATTAATTTTTTGATCGTTCACTACACTTTAGTACTTTAGTCTTCAACTTCTCGATGATAACTGATGTGGCTTGCCCTGGTTCCACTGTATTTATAGCAGAGCCTTTCACTCCGACTACACCAGTCATCATTGAATATTAATTGCTTGCTCACTGCAAATAGTCGTTTGCATATTAATTACCACTTGTCCTTACCTCCTGTTGAATAAAATTAGAATGTTGTATATTTCCAAGATGATGTAATTGTCCACGACTTTTAATATTGTTACTGTGATATAACACTCATTGAATATTAATTGCCTCATTAACCTCGCCTCGTGCTGCAATCATTGTTAGTTGGAAATAGTTTGTATTATTGAAAAATGTATTCTATAACAGGTTATATTTTATATTAATCTAAACGTATAATACTAAGGAATCAATGTTTCATATACAGGTTGTATTACGGGATCTGTCCCACTATGTTTTTGGTTAATTTTTCCCAAAAAAGGATGTTTGGGGCGTTTTTCAAATATAAATTTAAAAGGTGCCCTTTGGCATCCGGAGTACCGAAGGTACTTTTTCCGGGGTTTGCGCATAATTTTCTCTTTTATTTAACCCCGAAACATCAGTTTTGGTCTACTGCGCATGTTGCCAAAAAGGCGTTAATTTTTTTATTGCGGGGTTGTATAGGTATGGCCTAATAGTGTAGATATTAGATAAAATTATAAAAATCCGAGATGCCCTTTTGGCAGCTTTGCCCGTTTTACTAATAATTTGAAGACTTGGAAATATTCTGAGTTTGGGATTACATAGGTATACCTTAGTAATGCAAATATAGAAAAAATTAGAATTTTCGGATGTGCCCTTTTGGTAACTTTGAGGATTTTACTGATATAATGCGGATATCTCGCCTTGGAATTATATTAATAATGATAAACATTACCAATGGTGGATACATATTACGAATTTTGTATTGATTGTGCTAAGGCCCAAATGGTTTTATACGTATAGCTTTGTTATTAATAGAGATTTTTGAGATATTCTTTCACTGTTCGATAGGTGCTCTCATCTTATATCCGTTTGCCAAATTTCGCCTCTTCATCTTTAGGCATAAGGGCGCTAATCGCAAAAAACTATATCTCCCGAGCCAGTCAGCCGATCAACTTCGGGTTTCTTTTAAACGTCTTGTTAGATCGCTACGAACCTATATCACGTGTCAGATTTTAATTTTAACATTTGACAAGTGACAGGTGACCTTGAGCTGTCTTAATTGACAGATGGCATCCGCCATCTTTTCCTATTCGTAATATGACGTCATCCTAAACACATTCCATATATAGAATATTATTGCTCAAAGTGGCTAACGCCCAAGTAGCTAAGGCCCAAAGTTGCTAACGCCCAACAATGTGACGTTTGACAGTTGACAGATGACGTATGACAGATGTCATTTAACATTGACATTGACTTTGACATTGACATTGACTTTGACATTGACATTGACAGATGACGTATGACAGGTGACAGATGACAGGTGACGTAATAATTAGTACCGCATGCGCAGTTTGGACCTCCGGAAATTGGCGTAGAACATATCATCTTCCACTACTATCGTTTTCTAAAAACTGCAAATATTGTTCTCCATTAAGTCTCTGCGGAAGCTGATATGGGCCGATCAAGAAATTGTCGATAATGCCGCACCAAATAATTATCGAAAACTCGTGCTGAAAATGTCTTTCTTTGGGTAGTCGTGGATTTTCCAAAGCATAGTGATGATTATTTTTCCAGTTAAAAATTCCGCGTCTTGTAAAAGTTGCCTCGTCAGTAAATAATATTTTTCTCAGGAACATGGGATCTTCGTTATTCTTATTTAGTAGATTTTGACAGAATTCTGATCTGACTGGCAAATCTCCTGGCAGTAAATTTTGAACGGGCGTGAAATGGTAAGAAAATAAATTTTCTGCATTGATGACTTCTGACACGGTCGATTTACCTATTCCTGTAGAAGCTTCCAAAAGCCTAGTGCTTAATTCAGGATTTTCCGCGATACGAACCAAGATCTCTTCTTCTTGTTCGACCGTTATAGTTTTCGGTCCTCCACCAGGATTTTTGACATAAAACGAACCTGTTTCAACTAACTGATTGAATATTCTTTGAAATATTTTTCGGTCTGGAATGATTCTGGTTGGGTAGAGTTCTACATACCTTCTAAGTGCAGCACGACTATTATAATTCTCTTGTGCATAAACGCAGACCATATCACGTAAATCACGGTTAGAAAACTTATTAAGCCTGGGCATTTTTATTTGATAAGATTACAGTACTTGGATATTGCAAAAACTTTTTATTTACGTACCTTTGACGGGAAAAAGTAGAAAATAATGACAGTTTTCACCGCAACAAATTTTGTCAAAATGCAAGGCACACTTTGTGAATTAGATATTTCTCAGCAATCAACAGAATGTGCAATGGAACATTCAGACGCTAAAATCTGGGTAACGGCTTGAGATATCGAGATCGACCAAGAGTACCTTTTTTACGTAAAAAGGTAGGTTCTTTTATAGTTTAAAGTATAAATACTAATAACTGCACGGTTAAAAAAATTTGAATGAATTAGTTCAACATGAAGCACGTAGCAAGCGCCCTGTAGGGAGTATCTTGAAATTAACACCAAATTCGAATTTCTCACTCTCGAAAACCTAGTTATACCGATTTTAAATTCGATATCTTAAACCGTTTCAAAATTATCATCATTTTTCGAAAATTAATTTTCACTTTCAACACCCTGTATCTCTTTAACCTCTAACATTTTACTTGGGCTAATTTGCCTCAAAAGACATATTTTTATATCTACTATCTCCAGTTGCTCTATGGCCCATAAGTTACCGGACACCCTGTATATTATAGTACGGTTGGCAACCCTAGTGTCCTTCCCTCATCCAGTGTGGATTTGCATCGGACCAATATCGATAATTTTGGGTATTTACGTCACCATTTAAGCAAAAAGTGGACTCATCGGAAAAAGTTATATTTTTTACAAAATTTCTGTTTTCGAAACACATATCCTGTAACCGCTCACAAAATTAAAGGCGCCTCTCAAAGTCCCCTTCCAAAAGTTCTTTGCATTTTATAAGGATGGTATTTATTTCTATGCAGTATTTTAAGAACTGTTGTTTTTCCAATATCCACGTCACTTGCTACCTGCCTAGACACCACATGCTGGTTATGTTGAACTGCCAGTAAGACTTCTAATTGTTGATTTTTATCAACTTGAGGACGACCAATTCTAGGGACATCTCTTACATGACCGAATTGCCTAAACTTGTACTCAATTTTGCTTACTGTTGATTGTGATATTGGCGGACGATTGGGGTATTTTTGATTAAATAACTCACAAACTTCTTGCTGCTTTTTAACTCTATCACCGTAGCCCATCATCATCAAAACCTCTATGCGCTGTTTCTCAGTGAG
Source organism: Polydrusus pterygomalis (assembly GCA_963969555.1). Lineage (NCBI taxonomy): Eukaryota > Metazoa > Arthropoda > Insecta > Coleoptera > Curculionidae > Polydrusus > Polydrusus pterygomalis. The sequence continues at coordinate 118,846,336 of OZ018378.1, read as the reverse complement.
CCGCATTTTAATGTACTTTAGTTATGAAAAAACGAAATTAGTCTTTTGAAAACTAATAAAACGTTAGGAAAATACACATAAAACTGACAATAACAATAACTATTGACATTAATTCTTTTAATTCTTACGTCATAAATCCAAAGCCTACTTGACTTTTTTTGCGCTTCACGCATGCTGACTACAAGTTTTGAATGAGAATAACTTCAAAACGCTTGGGCTAAGGCAGGGGTCGGCAAGTAATTTCAAGTGGGGTCCGGATACTGTTAAAATTTTTTATCGCGGTCCAGAAAAAACTCATAATATTTAATACTTTTAAATATTTATTTTGTTTCGTTTAAATATATAATTTCTAATTATTCTAATTATTATATAAAACACATTATTTATGTGTGTTTTCTTAAAAATTAATAGGAGAAATTACACCTGCGATCTTGAGCCAGTTTTCTATAGTTTGGTTCACGTGGGGAACAGGCAATGCGAAGAGCGTCTTCAAGGTGGGCGTCTGTTAACCTCGAACGATATTTGCTCTTTAAAAAATTCATTTTTGAAAAATGTGATTCACATACATATGTGGAACCAAACATAGTAGGTTGACAGCTAGTGTTTTGCAATTTGCATACTTTTCTGAAACATGTTTACCCCAAAATTCTTCAGTGAATGCAGTTTTATACATTTGCAAGGAAATGTCTTCTTGCAAGTCAATTATCTCCATTTGAAGTACAGGCTTTGAAAGACTGAACATCCTCGCAGCCACGTTAGTCAATTCTGCCGTTGCAGCAACTTCATAAGGCGATTTAAGGAAATGAGACAACTTCCCTATCTCTGCAAAGTCTTGGAATCTTGCAGCAAATTCCTTCCCAAGATCTGTTATAAACCTTAAAAACACTGCAATGTCTTCTTCAGAGTTCTCCTTTTTATATTCCAGAATTGCTGGGAAATGAATAAATTCTTGACTTGCAATATCTTATCCAAAGATATCCAACTTGCGACGGAAAGCAGACACACTTTGTATCAGATCACATATCAGTTTCCCATTTCCTTGTAACTCGGTGTTGAGCGCATTTAAATATTTCAGAATATCTTTCAGGAAAGCCATAGCTAACATATTGCGCTCTTTTGTTATGAACTCCAAGTGCTTTGTTGCTTCATGCGTATCCAAGTTTTGCAAGAAGGAGGTTACTTGATCTTTTATTTGCCAGAAACGTTGAACAACTTGACCTTTACTTAGCCAACGAATATTGTTGTGTTGCAGTAAGTCAGAATACGCCGAATCACATTCAGAAAGAAACTCCTTGAACTGTCGGTGCTGAAGAGCAGAACGAGATATCATAAAATTTATCAATTTAACCAAGCTGTCCATTACGTCTTGCAGAGTAGTACTAAGTTTTCCACAAAGGGCTGTCTGGTGAATAATGCACTGATAAGATAATAGGCCTGCGTTTTTATCCCTGATTATCTTTACTAATCCTTTTTCTTTGCCAATCATCGCTGGGGCCCCATCAGTTGAAAGAGACACCATTTTATCATAACTAATATTTGATTTTGTAATGAATTCATCAAAAGTCTAAAATAAATCTTCTCCCCGAGTCTTACCTTTAAACGGCAATATTGCTAGCAATTCTTCCCTGAATACTCTACTTTCAACGTCAAAAAATCTCACGAGAATAGACATTTGTTCATTATCAACAATGTCACATGATTCATCAAGTGCTATGGCGTAGCAAGGTGTCTTCTGCAGAAGTTCGAACAAACTGCTTTTGTTGTCAGCAGCTAAAATTTCGGTTCTTCTTGTATTACTTCTTGCCGACAATGGAATACCTTGAATTGCGGCGACAACATCCTTTTTCTCTTCAAAAAGTGCCGTGGCCACTTCCAACATACAGTCTTTTACCATCTCAGAGTCTGAAAATGGTTTCTGGTGTTTATTAAGTGTCCAGCACACACGCAAAGCTGCTTCTGCGGATTTTTCTTGCTCGCTCATGCAGCGAACTAGTAAGGCCGTGCTTTTTTTTTGTATGAAGTGAGATATGCCTGGAGTTTTTCTTTACGAGCTTCACTGCCAAGAGGAAAGTTTTTGTGGAACTGCTGATACACTGTTTCGTAGTGTCGCTTTAAATTGGCACTTTTAACAATAGCGACAGTTTTGTTGCATATGAGGCAGACCGAACCGCTTTAGGCCTATCAGGCAGCGTAAAACAATATTGTTCAACCCACTCAGTCAGAAACTTCCTGTTTTCACTGTTAACTTTTCGCTTTTTAGGATCCATATTGATGTAGGTAGGTATCAACGAAACGTTTTAGCAGACGGTAAATTATATACATATAACACAAATGAACAAATGCTCCACACAAGATAGCAACGCAATACCTATGACTGCCTACGCGCGTGTTAAAACAAAACATTACGGGCGGCGCGACCGGCCAATCCGCTCCTTCTCGCTCGCACCCCTGCACTCCAACGCACTCTAGTATCTGGCGATACACAGCACAAATAATTTGTCGCTGGAAAAAGCGACGAGCGAACGCGTGACCTTAAGCCTTAAGCTTGACTTAAGCCCTTTATAAGCAATCATTAAATTGCATCGGTAGATAAGTTGGCGGTCCAAGATTAGACCATATGCGGTCCGCCTGTTGCCGACCCCTGGGCTAAGGTATAGCATATGCTACATAAAAAATGTTTAGAATTCTCCGAAGAATCCGAACATGCAATAATATACCTAAATATTACATTTAATGTTCTGTAAGTCTAGGAACAAGAACTTAAATTTGCAAGCTTGTTGTAAAGATAGATTTGAAGCATGATGGATTCTTTTTTAAATAAACGTTGAACAAGTTTACAAAAATAAGTTTAAATTTGTAAAGTTATGGACAAGATGCACATACATAAAGTAGGCGGGATAATTTTGGAAAAAAATGTTCTGCAAGCTAGTTAAACAAAACTTAATTGCTAATACGTACCGGAAACTTATATAAACAATGTATTTAAAAGAAAATATCGTCGCCCTCTTTTCCTCTACACAAAGTGTCGCAAGTAGCATTTTATAAGTTTAACAGTAGAGCGAAAAAATGAAATTTAGTCTATTATAATTAGACCAACCGACGAAACTATTTTTAGTATCTTTTTGAGTTAAATATATAAAAATAAATAATAGCGGATCTATCATTTCCTGCATTAAAATTGTCAAAAAAGTTTTTAGTTTTTCAAATTTTCACGAAAATTGTCAGTTACGTCACTTTGTGTGATTTTTTTATTTAACTATAGAGTGGATTGGGCACTTTAAAATCGAACACTTACGTTTTATTTATTTATTTAAATTAAATACAGTAATGTAAAAAAAATGTTAACAATTTATTTCATCTCATTTTCGTGAGGTAAGTTATAGTAAATTTTTAAACTCCGTAAGCCGGATTACCGGAGTATCACCGTTACATAAAGAAGTAAGATCATCAAATTTTTTTTTAGTAATTTTTGGTGGAGTAATATTTAAAGGGTCTACTTTAATATTGGAAATTTCTCCTTCTATTCGTTTTGTTTAAATGAAATCATATTTTGTTTCCAAATGGCTGGTTTTGAAAAATATTTTTGTGGGTTTCCTTTTATCCACCATTAGTTTCATTATATCGGTCCAATTGACATTCTTTCCCTCATTACTGGTACAAACAGTCAAAATTCTTAAAGTTTTCGAGGCATTTTTAAAATCCAGAAAGTTTGTGTAATTCATTGGCATTATTTTGTATGTTTTTTTCCGCCAGGCTAATTCAAAAAGGGGAAAAAGTTGGCTGGGAACGGAAATATCACCAGCTTGTGATAAAGCTGTACCTGTGGCACTATGCGCCGAGGAGCCGCCTTCGTTCTGGCCATGATTCGTCTCAAAATACCGTAAGGATATTGTTTCGATCTCTTTAAATTTCTGTACTAAATATAGCAACATTGCAGCCATTAGAGAATTTTTATTGAGCCCAAGACATCCGTCTAAATAAAGTAAAACAGAATTTATACCTTGTGCAGAGTAATACTTTAGTCTTTTATACACACAAGTAGATATTTCTGATGCTTCCCGTTTATTTCAATTTAAATAAAAAGTTAAAAATAAACATATTTTTCTAATCCTAGTTTTGTGGTACCTTTTTAAATAACAAAATTAAAAACATTTTGACACGACGGGTTTAATTCTACCCCCTTGCTCACGTAACCCCTAACTTATGTAGCCCTACTTTGTTTTAATTTCAAAAATTATTGTTCAAACTTTTTTGTTTATTGATTACTATCTTTACAACATATTATTATTATTATGTTAATTACCTTTATGTTCGCTATCATCGAGGTCATTAATTGTATCGATATCGGGCAAATCTAAGTTTAGTTTGCTTTTTCGTAATATACGAATTTTGTTCCTACATTTATCATACAATTTACCCATTGCCCCTTTATTATGCTTGGAGTTATTTTTTGTTATGGGTGAAATCCAGTAGATGGAGACATTTTCTTTCGGGAACAGTCTGATAATTTTTGTAGATAAAACCATAATTTCAATGTTTTTTAATGGAAACAAGTCATTATTTAAACAATGAGAAACAAGAATATCGCATATCATAGTACGATCTTTTAATTCTAAAACGCGATGGGTAAAGGTCGTTCTATGGTCTTAGACTATAATAAATTAATAAGGATCTTCTTGAACAGCTATACAATCGTTGCTAGATCTAAGAAAAACAATTTCAAATCGTCAGCATACAAAATAAATCTGCATTTTTAAATTGACCTACAACACTATCAATAAAAATTAAATATTTTTCTTCATTCTTCAATGGTTTAAATTTGTATTTGTGTATATGTAGGGGAAGTCTATCTAAAATGGGATACTTAAGCTTTGGATTTAATTTAAAAAAAAAGTTGAAGTACAAAGTCATGGACAACACTCATGATGGATATACCAAACCTAACTTTATTCAAAAAATTAACGTAACATATAAAAGTATTAAACATAAAACCAAAAAAAAAAAATTCTTGCGCAATACAAATTGCCCATTTTAGGAACATATATATCTAAAACGGGATCAGTAGTGTTTCTAAAATGGGATTATATTTCCAAGCACAGATCACATATAAAATAACTGGCTTCGTTTTTTGATACACCGCAAGCTTCGTGGACCCATCTCTGGCAGGAAGTACACCGAATCCACGGGTCACCAGGTTTGCTACTTAGAAAATCTACTTCACAATAAAAGCACACAGGATTTTCTTCATCGTCACTGTTTTCTTTGGTTATGCATATTTTTTTGGTATTTTTGTCCTTGGTCTTGTTTTTCCCATTCACATCTTCTTGGTCCCTAGTTTTATTTGTTGCTTCACCGGGCTTTTCTTCGGTCGAACTATTTTTCTGTGGTTTGGAGGTTTTCTTTACCGATTTTCCCGTTAAAAGTCCCTTTCCTTTCAAAGATGGCAATTTACTGGTTGGCACGGTACGTCGTTTCGCCTCTAAACTGGCATTCAGTTCATTCTTATAAGGTGTGCTCGTTAAGATAGCAGCTTTACCTCTCCTTGCAGTTTTCACAGGCCTTCTTAATGCTGCTTTTGGGTATGGTTGAATCATTTCTGGTGAAACATAATCTTTAAGAATTTTGCTCAGAGGTTTATCATCATCACTGGAGAAGCTGTCATCTGACTCATGAGGACGAGTTGATTTTGATTTTGGCAGTGTGTGGGCAGAATATGAAGTTAATGGAGGTGGTGTTTGGTGCCTGATTGCAAATGGTGGTTCGCTTTCTGGTGAAACATAATCTTTAAGAATATTGCTCAGAGGTTTATCATCATCACTGCAGAAGCTGTCATCTGACTCATGAGGACAAGTTGATTTTGATTTTGGCAGTGTGTGGGCAGAATATGAAGTTGATGGAGGTGGTGTTTGGTGCCTGATTGCAAATGATGGTTCTCTTTCTGGTGAACCCTCTTCTGTTGAAGTTAATTCATTTTCTGGCTGATCAGTGGGATCAGCAGCTATAAACATGTCATCAGTGAAAACGTGGCGATTAACGGGAAATAAGCCAGTTTTTTCAAAACCATGAATTGCATTATTGGGTGTTGCTGCCCTTAAGAAGGCCTTTCCAAATAATTTGCCTATGTGGTAAATTGTGACGACTTTACCTGGATTATTCCTTAGAAATGTTTCTACCTCTTGGCTGTAGAATGTCGATAGAGGAGCCATAAAAGAAACGTCTAGCGGTTGCATGCGGTGACTACAATGTGGCGGTAAGCACAACATTGTAACACCGTGATCCCTGGCTTTCTCTATTACAGCTATGTTTTGAGTATGAGTTTTATGACCGTCCATTATAAGTAACGAAGGATTTTCTTTTGAGGCATTGGTAGATTGTAAAAAATGGTTAAACCACTTTTCGAAGAGATTCAATTGCATCCAACCAGTAGGATGGTAGGCAACTATGGATTCAGGGGGTAGCCCAGTCGAAAATTCTTCCTTGGCGCGAACTCTGGGAAAAATGACCATGGGTGGAACATATGTCCCTGCAGCACTCATGCATATTACCGCAGTGCATAGTGTCCCCCGTTCTGCTGAGGTTAACGTTCCTACTTGCTTCCTACCTTTCATAGCAATCACCTTAGATGGACGCCCCTGTACAGTTGTTAAGCCCGTCTCATCGACGTTGAATATTCTAGATGGTGCATACGCGTATCTATCTTGCAGGGGCTCCAGCAAATCAAAGAATTTTCCCACGGCAGTTCTATTGAAGCCCCTAGCGCGAGCTGCCGATGTTGCTTCAGGTTTCCTTAGGGAAAGGTGATTTCTTTTTATAAATGATCGGAGCCAAACCCAACCAGCCATTTTTTTATTTTCATTAAAATAATGTTTTAAATTGTTCCTTTCCGCGAACTGAAACGCCAGCCTACGCACATCTGTACACGTTAACCCAAAAAGCATGCTCTCCATAGTTTTTACGTAGTCAACTAGTTGTTCTTCCATTTGGCGCGAAAAAGTTCGTTGTCGACTTCCCAAGCCTTTTTCATGCCCGGTAATGTTTTTGTTTAAGTTTTTCACTCTCCGCTCAAGGGTGGTCTTTGGTACAGAAAAAACTGTTGCCGCTTTTAAATAACCATATTTGCCACTCGAAACCGATCCAATTGCTTCCGCCATTCTTTCCTCGGACCAAGACTGACGAGTTGTTTTCCGAGGTGCCATATTTGCTAATAGTAACTTGAATCTGCAATTAAAAAAAAAACAGCAATGTCCACCGCAATCGTATTCAAATTAAAACAGAAAACGAGCACTGTGTTTCTAAAATGGGATATCCCGTTTTAGAAGCCCTCGTCGCGTCCCATTTTACAACACATCGACATGTAAACAAACAATGCCTGCAAGTTTTCAATATAAAAATATAACCTTAAAATTTTATACGTTAAGTGGTCGCTTATGTCCTAGAAACTGGTAAAAAAATTATCGCCGTCATCTGATTCGCCATGAAGACAAAAAGCTTATGTTTGTATATTTAAATTATTACAAAAAATATGTTAAAAACCTAAAAACTCACCTAGTGACGCTGCACCAGTCACGATTTTGGTTAAACTGCTGAGGATTACTTATACACTAACAGGAAGTATTATGTCAATTGCACAACAGATGGCGCTGCATGTAATACAAAATAATTAGAGTATCCCGTTTTACCACAGTATCCCGTTTTAGGTAAACTTCCCCTATAAGTATTTATTTTCTGTCCAAACATAATCCATATGTTTCAAGAAATGAAAGATGTTTAATAGTGTTACATTATTTCTTTAAACAAATACAGTCAAACGTTTAAAAATTCAGAAGTGTAAATTTCCACTCCAAAGTCATTGTGAAAACAGTTAAAAAGTGCTATACTACTTACCATTACTTCATTTTGATTATCAAATGTATTAAATATATAGCCTATATCTTTCCAATAACACACTTGTTCGGACACTGCAACTTGGAAAAATTTAACATTTGGGAGCTGAAGGGTTGGGTCCAGTGTAGGGCACATCAGGAGTAGGACTACTCCTACCTTGCTTTGTCTCGTCTCCAAGTATAGGGCTTCCATGAAGTGTAGAAGGGGAAAACTTTATAAAATAAAAAGTGTTTGTTTGAAGGTGGTAGACAATGAAGTAATATCAAAAAAATTACTTTGTCGGAATTCCATTTTCTTTATTTTGTTACTTATTACCCATATATTTCGTAAACCAAGTATAGATATCCCCAATATCTGGAAGCCTCTTCTTGTCCAAAACCAACAGCTCAAACTTCACACTCCAATAAGTACGTAGGCGGAGTCATCAAGCTTCATTGCACATAGATAGTATTTAAGACAGTAGACTTGGAATTATGATTTAGTTTACACTTGAAACGGTTAGAGATACTAACTATCCGAAACGTTGTGTTAAGTAACAAAATAAAGACAATAGAAGTCCAACAAGGTGATTTTTTTAAAAATAAAATGTGTTATACAGTGTGTACCTACCTAACTGTTAAATGTTCTAGAACACGTTCCATTTAATAGTTTGCTTAAGATCGGCATTCTCTGTCGATTACTAGTACCTTGTTGAGTTCCAGTGTTCGCCTATTTTTGTTTTACGACTAAGTAGGTATTTTTTTTTACAATAAAATGCCACCAAAATTCAAGGAGGAACCAATGTGTTTAGCCCTAAAGGCAGTAAAACAAATCATGCCAGTTGCAACTTGCAACTACTGCAAAAACCTTTAGGGTGCTTAGAACCACCCTCCTTGAATATGTATTTTCAAATCGTATAGATATTCTTGAATGAAGAAAATCGTGTTTCATTACTTTTGTTCAGATCATTTATGATGAGTTTTAAAAAAGTGACCAAAAATGTTTTTCCCAATAATATAAACTTTTACTTTTCACCCCTTTACAGGTCGATTTCCAAAAAATAAGAAGTACTTACGTTTTTCATGATTTTCAAGAAAATAAGACAATAGGTATTTTTCCAATAGAAACTTTTATAGGACCCCTTGTTTTTCATGATTTTCAAGAAAATAAGACAATAGGTATTTTTCCAATAGAAACTTTTATAGGACCCCTTTTCCACCCCCTGGGGACAAAATTGTCATAAATGCATAAATATCATCAATTTTTATTATCGGATCATAAATCGTTAAAATGGAAGCAGAAAAAGTCCCAGCATCACTAATACTGGTGGAAGGTACGGAAGCTTTAGGTGTGCTTGATACAGTGGGAGAAAAAGCAATCACTTTTGGGATTTTTGAGTTCGCAAAATATACTTTCTTCAACAAATATTTTCTCTATCCGTTTTTGTCGTTTTGGTGAGGGTTCATTTTCTTTAATTGTGCTTATTGTGTCAAAATTATTGGTATGTTTTCAATATTTGGGTCAATGCATGATGGTACAATGATTTTCTAGAAGGATAAAATTTGGACCCTGATCTTTAAATTTCAATTATTTTAACTTATAAGTTTCGTTTTGAAGAAGTAGTTCATACTCAAAGTGGAGTTGAATTATATAGGGAAAAGAGAAGAATAAAGTCTTTCTCCGCAATTTTTAATTCAACAACTAGGCGAACCTAGGGTAGAATCGACATGTTTCGAGTGTAAAAACAAGCATCATCAGGAAAATGAAGTAAATATAGTGAACAGCTGATGCTGTTAGCATTAGAGAAAATAAAAAGTGGGGCTAATCCATAATGGAGCCTTCAATGGCACGCATGGGGAGTGAAAAAACTTTTTGTAGTCAAACGACAGAAAACATATCAGCACGTTGAAAGGTCAAGGACCAGTGAAAAGCCACTGCGGGTGGGAAATGAATAGAAAATTAGGAAGTATCAAATAAAGGACTTTGTAGAAATCATTTTAAGTGTACGTGATAAAAAAACATTTTAGTTTGATTCGACTATGTAGAAGTGTGAAGACGTCAAGTATGAGGGAGAGAGAAAGAAAAAATATGTTTTTTGTTAAAGTCGTGCAGCTGCTTTCATTTAGCTTGAAATAAAATGCCGTTGGGGTACCAAGCTTGTTACGGCCCAGGATTCAAAACTGACACATTTAGTTTAAAAATAGGTTTAAGACATTTTTCAAAGAAAATTTTTTTAAAAAAGGTTTATTCTTCAAGAACATCTTAAGAAGAAGTTCGCTATAACCAGCACGTGTCTAACCCAGACGGGAAATGTTTCAACAAGTCTTTTTTCCATCCGCTTTTTTAAGTTTATTTTGAATTTTAATCTCCAATAAGAGAAACCAACTCTTTTAATAAGTCATATGTCATTTCTTCAAGAACTTCAACAGTGATATTCTGCTCTGTAAAACGTAATATAAAGGTCATTTAATTATATATATTATACAACCTATGCCCACTGACAAAAATACGAATTGACCAAATCTTTAATTTTTATCTTTTTGAGCACCCTGTACAAAAAAAATCCATAATGAACAGCAAATTTTAACAAGTGAATACATTCAAATAGAGTACCTCAACTTTTTTCCAAAAATTAAATGTGTGGTCAATGTGTCCTGTGAGCTTTTCTCTTATCACCTCTATCTGTGGACATACTATACTATATTAGTATATAGACCAATTTTATTATCAAATTCTACTTAATAGATATTTTTATTTGTAAATATAGGAATACAGTTTTAATGCCTAATGTACAGGTACCGTCGGAAAAATAAAAATTAATTGTTAATAGTATTTCTAACTTAGCCCATTGGCTATTCAAAAATTAACGATAAAATCGCGTTTGACAGTTCTTTCGATTTACAGATAAATATTTCGAAAATATTTATTAGTTTAAAAAAAATTAATTATTAAATGCTCTCATAAAGTTAAGCGCTGAGTGGGGTTACTTTGATCATATTATCATAAATTTATGAAGTGTTTGCAAAGAAACCCCAATAAATGCCTAAATTAATTTTTAAAAAACCTAATTTTTGAGTAAAAATTATTTAGTTAGAAAAAAACAACAAAATATCTAATAATATTGCTTTATTTCTTTAAAAATACAATTTTAAAATAAAATCTGACCAAACTCATGGCTACCCCTATTAGTTACTGGTTAACATCGTCCACCACAGGAAATATAGAAACACTTCTCTTTAGCATATGAGGTCTCATACATTTAACAATAAAAGTATCATCTATTATTTCTTGAATTTGTGCGACAAACTGCTTATTTTTTTCTTTTTTGTAATTTTCATGATATTTTAATTTAACCAGGATAAAACAATTTTTCTCCAGATTAATAATGGTGGGTGGTGTAAACGTCGGGACATTATTTTTAATAACGACGTTAGAGGGGCCTGGAACTTCGTTGTCCTGGCTAGAGCCACTCGTTGGGAGGTTTTCGATGGCGTTGTGATCGCTGTCAAAGTTGTCAATGTCGGAATGTTCACTATCAGGCTGGATATTTAAATGTTTATTTAAAGTGCCAATGCTTTTTCCTGCCTCAATATTTAGCCTTTTCATACAAATTTGTTTTTTCACACCCACATATCCAATTGTTTTTTTTGTAAATGTCTTTTGAAAACCGACACGTAAAAGATTGGTTTTCGGCCCGTCGTTCACAAGTTTGTGATAACTTTATATCTGGCAACGGCCTCCCCAGTTCTTTAATTTTAAGTTTATCCGCTAATAGCAGCCTACAAAAATTTATTTGAATTATATTATTGACGAAATTAATTTTTATTAGTTCGAACTCGACGCGCGCTTACACCACAATAAAGTCCGAAATGTAACTAAAGCAATGCAGGCGCTAAAATACCGAGGCGGTAGAGTCCTTAAATAAATCGGATATAACCAGGTGACGTTCGGGTTCGTTCCGCGAAATTTATATACGCCAGGCGAAATTCACCGGCCGTCACCGCGTTTTAAAGACGGAATTCAATTATCTAAAATTCACACGAGGAGGCGTGCTTATCGTTGGTCAACGAAAACGAACAATTAGAGATGAGTTCAGAATTGGTGAGTTGCTATGGTTTTTTAAAATTTAGAAATTTTAACTACCTATATGAATAATAATAAAATATTAGTATTAAAATGAATAGTAATAATAAATATTTAAATAAACATTTAATTTGTGTGTTATGGTAAAATTCCTTGGAGGGGCGCGCGGCCTTATAGAGCAACCGCCACTGTGTTGCAGGTATGCGCCACTGGCGCTCGACTTAAACCCGTACTAGAATTAAAATCTACATTTATTTCACCATTCGAACCCGTGCAAAACCGAAGAAATGCGGATCTGCATTTGCCATCGCTTTCCTTGATTTATTTTTTTAGAAACGACACGACCCTCTTGTCTTCTTCGGTTAAACTCTCTGGAATTTTTAAAATGGACAACATATTTTTATCCGTCGGAGCATGTTTTGAATATATCTTGCCAAAATCTAAGTGTTTTAATTCTTTTTTGAAAGCATTTTGCCAACAGGCTTGCAAATAGTTAGGTTTTTGTACTAACTCTTCTATATCTATTTGCGTTATTAATTGTTTGAAGTTATCTTTATTTGGGGCCCACTGTCCGTCATAGCTAGAAAAAAATTCTAAGATGTCATCGAACTCTACCGCATCGGAGTCATTTAACCCTCTCACTGCGCGGTGCTCAAATAAAGTCGCACGCCAAATTGCCTATTTTTTACCGCTGGCGAATATACTCGTTAAGAGCACTGTAAACTAATTGAGTATGACATTAGACACTATATTATAACCTCCCAGGCACAAGTGAAATTAAAAAAAGGTTATATAGTGTCTAATGTTGTAAATATAATGGTACGGAACCCTTCGTAAGCGAGTCTGACTTACACTTGGCTGGTTTCTCCGATTCCGGAACTCACGTTTTGTTCCTCATATTCGCTATCACTTCTGGCTAATATCTCTTCAAGTTGTTTATCTGTAAGATATTTCCCAGCCATATTAGGTTATTCTAACACAAAACTTGTCGAAACTACCAAAAACGCGAACTCTAAATATGTAAACGTACAAAATCAGTTAAATTTCGCAGGAAACATTTACGGCCCCACCCTACCTCGGTCCAACCGCCCGCCCGCCACCGCGCCAATTTGAAACGAGCGGCCTGCAAACAACACGTGGAAACTCCGTCAATGAGATTATTTGTCTAGAGCAGCCTGATCCTATTTTTATAAGCAAAACGACTATACTCGTCCAGAGCGGTATACGGCTTGGCGAATATATTCGTCCGGAACAGCGAAATGGTTAAAGCATTTTTAAGTGGTAAGGAATCTGACCTAGAAACATATTGCAAAAAATTTTCCAAAATGTCATCATCTTGGTATGTTTGCCCCAAACAACTTTTCACAACAGAAAACAGGTGCAATTTTTATAGAAAAATAATTTTGCCATAAGCAACTTTCGACAATGATTTTTCCGATAACTGTCCATTCCTTATCTTGAAAATCGTGACGTAATGCGGGTATTTTCATTTCGGTTCCCATAGTGCACACTTCATAGAAAGTAATGAAGAATTCGGAAGAACCATTTCCACTTCAATAGTTTGAAATTAAATATTGCGTTGTTTCATGGCATCCAGTATTTCATAGAACACATGTCCTCTGTGAATAATTAATGTATCCTTTCCTTCCTGGACATCGGAAATATTATTGTTGCTTACGTATTCTGTAGTCTCTGGTAAATTGTAAAAATTGTCTTCGTCCAAATCAAACATTGATGAATCCGAATTCTAAAATATAAATACTATAGAAGTGATTCTTTTTGGTGTTCTTTTGGTACGGAGGACAAGGGTCATATAGAGACCCAACCTTACAAAAAACCAAACTTGGTACACATAATTAGTGGACGCCTAGGTTATTATTGAGATATGTGGCCACCATGACATCCCCTGCTATATATACAAAAATCGTAAAAAAATTATAAAATATGATAGAGCGATTAAATTTGGTACAGAAGTCCATTTGAGTCCTAACAAATTTTTGACATATGTCACTCAAAGTGTCTCGCGGAGGTCCCTAACGTAGAACAAAAAAAATATCCATAGGAAATAGCAATCCTGCAAAAACTTCTATAGCGAACAGAGTTGGCGCAAATATTTGCTGCCACATCAGCTAAGGTAATTTTTATAGGGTTGTACCAATGATTATGACATAAATTTGTTGGGACGTAATTGAACATCTTTGCAAAATTTAATTTTTTACGATTTTTAAGTTTTACTATTAGGAATAGGGGTTCGTTCTTTGTTTAGGTATAGAGTTTTACTCACCATTGAAAAGGGCCGATTCGTAATGAAATCTTCATAATATGATCTTACATCTACTTTGTCTGATCTCTGATCTGATGTCGAGGTAGAAGGTCGAGATATGGAAGTATTCTAAAAAAAAATGAAATAATAATTATTTTTTAGGCACCCAAGTTAAATAATGTAATAAACAAAAACAATTGTGCCAACATTGACAGTGACTATATCGTAGGATCACTGTATGTCCGTTTTGTCTGGGATGCAACGACCCTACACGAGTGGTATCATCCATTGAATGCTCACAGGTTAGAAGGTTGTTAGGTGATTTCTAACCTTGAACTATTTTGATCATGTGACCGATATGTAGCCTTAACTCACCGGATTGTTGATAGGTGAAGATAGGTCATCTAACAGTTTATCTAAACTTTTCCTCCTTAACCTCATTGCCAATTTTGGTGGAGTTTTTATATCTGCTGCATAATCGTTATCATCACTCGGATTTTTCAGCGATGTCTTCCTTTTGGTTGATAAATAAAAACGAACGTTTGACAAACCGGTTACTTTGTATATTTCGTTGACATCAATGTCATTAATTATTTTATGACACTTATAGTCTTGCAGCTCAAAATCAAATTCGTTAGTTTTTCCGTATGGGCACGATCCATCTGAAAAAAATAATTGGATTGCTTTTTCAGTGATGTCATCGGCCTTTGCGATTTTTGGTACAGAGATCCTTCGATTCCCCCCTATCGGCCCCCTCACATGTTTATAGCATTGTTTATGGTCACAGTAGTGCCTCCACCCAATTTCTACCATTCTTGTTGCTTTTTGAGAGTTACCCTTCTTTTTTATTGTTAACGGTGCATTTTCTTTATTGTTGTCACCAAAAGTATTAAATGATTTTTTGAATTTCTCAATAAGGGATTTTCTGCGTGTTTTTAGAGCAAAAGATTTTAAGGCTAATCTATCTCCGTGTGCAGGCAAATATGTTGAAAGCTCTTCGTCTGTCATGAATAACAGCAGCAAGATCAATCTAAAAAAAACATAACGGCGAAAAAGATATAAATTTTTTT
Organism: Polydrusus pterygomalis; assembly: GCA_963969555.1. Taxonomy (NCBI): domain Eukaryota; kingdom Metazoa; phylum Arthropoda; class Insecta; order Coleoptera; family Curculionidae; genus Polydrusus; species Polydrusus pterygomalis. The sequence continues at coordinate 118,831,057 of OZ018378.1, read as the reverse complement.
CCATTTTTAACTTAGAAAAGCTACAAACTGACGACAAACAGCTGCACTTAGCGCCGAAGGCGGCATTTTTTTAAAGTAAATTAAAGTATTACAATTTAGGTGGACGTATCATTTTGATATTAAACAAAATTGACACAATTTGCTATTTATCATTTTTATTGGGTTAGGTAAGAGGGGGGAAGGTAGCTCCTACTCGTTCCATTTTGTAAAAATATACCCACCTTTTCATCTATGAATCTCTATATGGTTTTGTCTTCAACGTTGCGACTTTTCAGAAATTCATCCAACGAATAATTATGTGCTTCCTTAAAAAAATATATTAAGAAGATCAGTTTTATTTTTAATTGATGTAAAAACTACAATTAGCAAAGTAAAACTCTACTGTACGTTTACTTATACCATAGATAGCTACTATAATAAATTTAAAAAAATATTTTTTAATTTTTAAAAAAGGTATCAGTTAGTTGTTTCCAAGGCAAGGGTGCCATCAATGGGATTCTTAAAATGGAACCCCTTATCAACCAAAATCAGTATGTATTACCATTTTCAGTCAGCTTTTACACAGATGAACAAAATCCAGTCTCAAAAATACACACATAGTCTAAGTATATACAGTGAGGACCTAAAGTCCGTCCCCCCCCCCCCCCTCTAACTTCTAAACCGTTCGAAAAGTGACATTTTTGAACTTTGACAGCTTATAACTTTCTAACAGTACGTCTTAGAGCAAAACGGCTTACAAGTCCCTATCTTCCATTTTTATTATCTTCCCAAAAAAATCAACTTCCAGTTAAACCGGAACAACTATATTTCCTGCTTTCGAGTTACATCCGGTTTAACCGGAAGTTGATTTTTTTGGGAAGATAATAAAAATTTAAGATAGGGACATGTAAGCCGTTTTGCTCTAAGACGTACTATTAGAAGGTTATAAGCTGTCAAAGTTCAAAAATGTCACTTTTCGAGAGTCAATATCTCGGAAACTATGAAGTATAGACTAATAATGCATTTAATAAAAAATAATTATAATTTTATGTGGAATTTAAAAATGTAAAAATATACAGGGTGTTCCATTTAAAAAATATTCCAAAAGCGGACCCAGCTGTCATCTTGACATTTAAAGCTGTCATTGGCATGTCAAAAAGTGCAAGAGTTGCTCAAAAATTATCGTTCAAAATTTCATTAAAATATACCGAACGGTTTAGAAGTTAGAGGGGGGGGGACGGTCTTTAGGTCCTCACTGTATATAGGAATAGATAAACAAATAGGTATGCGCTGAAAGCCGCCACTGTGAAGTACTCATACACACTAATACTAATAGGTACCTATCTTAAATGTTTTTCGTACAATAAATAGCCTAGAAACAGGAACCAAAAATTGCAGCGACGCAGCATTTCACGCTGTTTTAATGGGGGATTCCTCTAGTTTATAAATCAATATTTTAAGATAGATGGAGTTTGGCTAAGATTTGCATGGCATTTTAGCCACCTTGTTTTGACAAATGAACATTATTGGAATGAATTATACTTATATAAAGACTCGTTTTAGCACGTGTACCTGATAGATCTTGCATTTGTGTCAATAAGTATCTAATAACTAATTTTATTTCAGTTATGACAAATCAGCTACAGACTACTTTTAAAAATGTGAGAAATTATTTATTACTATATTAGAATAAATATATAGAGAATTTTATTTACTTATCTCCTCCATTGTATCCTTTGTTCAAAAAAACTACACTAAGATGCACTAAAAATAACATGCGATGCACGTTTAGGTATAGCTACTCTGACAAAGAATGGAGAATGGTAACGGCCATTTGCAATTTACAATATTTTTTACGAAATTCACACTTTTTTTACGAAAAACCTACGATTTACACTTTTTTTACGAAATTTCGTATAAAAAGTGTGAATTCACAAACTTTTTACGAAATTCACACTTTTCTTACGAAATTTTGTAAATACAGTGTGAATTTCGTAAAAATTTTGTAATTTCACACTTTTTATACAAAAAAGCTAAAATTTACACTTTTTTTACGAAATTCTGTAAAAAAAAGTGTGAAGTGCAAAAAAAAGTAGGATGTGGCCCTTCCACGCTTTCGTAAGTTTCTAACAGTAGACAATGAAAATATACTTCCGAAGAGCAACTTTTATTTATAAATATATCTTTTAATTGACAAAAAACGGGAATATCATTTTCCAATTCATATAAAATAACTGAGTTAATATATTGTACCATTGATTGCATAAAACGGCGTACAAAAAAATGACTATATACTTAATTGTTTTACTCAAACAGAAGCTGCTGATCAGGATAAGTATCGGTAATTTTTCCCAAGTTTATTCTATCATTAAGGCCTTGAGATGAAATTAACCTGTAAGAATATTTTAGCAGATTTCTTGAAGCTAATGAAAGTGGCAAGTTTTTTCTGCAATTAATACTTTGGGAGACACAAGTTTCTTAAAATTATCATTTACAATGTACCTATTTAGTTTTGCTGCCCTTGCAGCATTCATGTGTTTTGCTTTGCGTCTTGCCACATCCGCATGTCGCTTTAGAAAAAGTCGGAACCATTTCCTTTCTGCAGTTATGTTACCATCAGAAAATGGGTTGATAATTCCAATTAACTGGCAGTAGTTATAAACATAACTTCTTAGGAGCTTTGAAGTTAAGGGCATTCCAATGTCGCATAATCTAAATATTCGTTGACAAAGATCAATCTCTTGAGCAGCTGTTAAAACTGTTGGGCGACCTAATTTTTTTTCGCTCACACCAGAACTCATATGATTTCGCAAAGTTCTTCGGGGTATGCCATAATTTACGCTAGCACTTCTAATAGATGATCCCCCTCTTACTGACTCCATAGCACGCTGCAGCTATTCTTGCGACCACTTTGCACGTTTTTTGGAAGGTTCCATTATACCTGTAAATTCAAAAAGATTCCCTTACTTATCACTTGCTTATAAGTAGTTAAGAGGATTTCGAACCCTACAAAAACCATTTCCCTCCTAGAGACTAAGTATATTTATGTTGTGAGTTGGAAATTTTTAGGAAAAAAGTTTTTCGAAATTTGATGACGATTTGGATCATATCGTATATTTCTTATCAAATTATTTTGGGATTATCAATGATGGTTGAACTACGATTTTATAACATTTTTAAAAATTGAAATCGTAAGTGGTTCACAATAATTGAGTTTTCAAAAAAAAAATAAGGTGAAATGGGCTTATAATTATTGAGAAAATTGCGGAAGGAAAATCATTTTTAACAAATCTACCTAAAGTATAAAAAATTGAAATTTATTTCCCACAAATGTTTTTCTCATACAATAAATAATCCCCTCAATATGGTCGGAGTCTTTGTGATAAATTAATGATTAAATATTTCAAATTTATATTAGGGTCCAATTAATGCCCATGGCTTTATTTAGGCCAAAATGATGGGCCTTATAAGGGCCCCAACAATTTTTCATGGTTTGAAGGAGTTAACAGGTCATAAAGCAGCAAAGAGTAATAATACCTAAGAAAGAAACTGTACCAGTAGGTAGCTAAAACTACAGGCTTTGCTATGGTACCAAAACAAAAAAATATTTACTTACTTTTAAACACAATTTGAGCAATTAAAAGGAAACGCTATTTTAAAATCATGGAGCTGCGACATGCACCATTGACTGTTATGTTTCGAGTGACGAACGCGCGCAGTAAGCAACACAGGTTTTGACCTTGACTAATTCTTGGGAGACAATTTGCAAGTTTAGGGGTCTTATGTGCTTCGTTTTTATTACTCACTGTTGCCACATTTAGTAGCGGGCCTTATAAGGACCTCTGGCCTTGTTTGGCTTAAGTACCTTATTTCTTTAGACACTGCTGTAAAGATTTCTTGGGGTACCTCACTAAAAATATTAAATATCTATTAACAGCTCATTTAATTGTAAATTTTACAATATTCAATTTTTAGACAAATGATTTTTTTTATTCGAAAAATCTAGAAATTATATTTACCGTCGACGTGGATGAAACATATCTATTAATGCATCTATTATATTACTGCACAACTTTTTTCTGAAAGACCTCGTAATTTTTTTTTAATAATATAGTGGAACCTAAGCTAGTGCCTTTTAAAAAATTCTGAAGTCCCTGAAATATAAAGTTAATTAGTTACATAGGTCTATCAATAACGCATTAAAATAGAGTCGATTTTCAACTTACATTTGGAAAAACACTGTTTTGTGGAATCTGACAATAATTAACACTCAAATAATTATCCACTTCAGAAAGCACCTGCGACGTTGTATTTTCAAGCGAGAGTTTATCTAATAAATAAAAAATAAGCCTAAGTTAGTTAAGTGCTATTAAAATATGATAAAAGTTGGATCCAGTACCAGAACCTTTAAATATAACGCCACGCAACTCATGCAGTTGTATTTAATATTGCGGAAACCTCAAATCGAAAATTAAGTATTTGGGACAATTTTGAAATTTTGGAAATAATTACAAATTACCTTTTTCTCCTGGAGGAGGCATAAGATCGTAATCATTTTTAGGCGTAACCTTAGGTATAAAAACTAATGCTTTATTAATGTCAATAACTTCTAAGGGGTTATTTTCAGAATTTATTATATTATGATCTCCAATTTAATTATTCTGTCATTAGTCTGAAAATGTAATACGTTAACCATATTCTTTTCCAATGTATTATAATATAGTAATTTTGACGCATACCACTGGTTGTCTCAATTTTATTAAATCCTGTATTTGATTATTTTAAGAGATAAGTTAAGTAATAACAAAAATATGAGTTTGTTCGCTTCATGAGTGAGACACCCTGTATATGAAAAGAACTCTATTATATGCCCGTTCGCAACTATACTTTTCCTACAAATGAGTTACTTACATTTTCATAAAGAAACTGGTCATATTCGGCCCAAAATTTTAGTCGTCTTCCAACGCTTCCTATGAAATCCTTGACAGCATCTTTGTCTTTATACAAGAGAAGGAATGCCTCTTTATCTATATCGTTTTCTGATAATGAAATAAAAAATTATAGAGGGAAAAAAATATAATATAGGTCCTGGCTCTGTTGCAATCAGGGGGCAGCCCCCCCCGAATAAAAAATTAAAAAGGGAAAAAAATATAATACAGGTCCTAGCTCTGTTGCCACTAGGGGGCAGCCACCCCCCGCCCCCCTTCCTAAGTGCAATGAAAAATGACTTTTTTTGTACTTTTTATATATTGTTAGATTAAGCTACTAGAAATACAACTTTTAAGTTTCTTGTATTCTCTTTATATCTAGCTTCTTTTCGAGAAAAAAAAATTAAATCACTTAAACTCATTCTAAAAACAATCCATGGACAACATAAAATAAAAACTAAAAATTAAAAAACAAACAATTTTGACCTTAAAGTGAATATTTGTGCCTTAGTCATTGCTCTTTTCTCGTTTCTACTATTTCTTCTTTTTTATTTAGCTTACTATCGTCGCTGTCTGATGTAAGAAAAATGCGTTTTTTAAAAATAGATTTACCATCATCCAAGGGCTTGTAGGTGGGATCTAGATCGGTATCGTCTACTGGACTTCCCTCACGATATTCTGCAAAATAATATCTCAATTAATAAATAAATACATTCTTGCTTTTAAAAGTACCTGAAGGATGATGTGAAATTGGTTGCAGCTTCGTAAAATGATTTACAGAAGTAGGTTCTTCCTCACTTGTATAGTGGTGGAGTTCGTCATCTATATTATCATATTGATCATTATTTTGATGTAGTATTTTATCAGATTCATTACCAACATTTCTGAAAAGTATAAAAATATACATATAATGGACCTCAGAGCTAGATTGCTTTTTTTACATTTATCTTGAACAAAAAAGGTATTTAATTGAATGAAACCCTAGCTTATTAATTATTTTATGAAATTAATAATTTTTAAATAAATAAAGGACTTGACATATTTTGGCTCTATAAAAGTACTTGATTTTGTAGGACATAATATCACATTTAGGGACTTAACATTATTTAGTTCCAGAAATAGTGAAAAACGATAGGTCATAATATTTTTGTTATAAAAAATAAGCCACATTTGAAGACTTGAAATAAATAAGGGGGCTAAGTGCCAAAAAAAATATTTTGAGTGAGGGCTTTATCGAAAATAGTGAAAAACACTTCAAATTATAATACTTTTAATATCATTATCAAGGCTTAAAATGTATTTCAAAAGACATAAACTCATTTCATTTCCTCCACGTCCTGCTTGAGATTCGTCCCAGATAAAGCAAGATGCCGATTTATTGTTGGCGTCATAAACTGTATAGTTGAAAGTCCAAAGTTTTAATGAATAAAAATTTTGTGCATTTGTTAGTACTGGCGTCGGTAGGCATTTCTGCAAGTCGACCATCAAAACTTTTGTACATGCTTAAGAGTTCTCTTTATCTTGCTTTTTGAGCTTGTATCTATTGTCTGCATCAAGAAGGTGGGCATCATATAAATTTTGGGTTTCGTTCCGTTTTTCTTGGGAAGTGACTGCCTTAAGTTTAATTTTATACTCGTCACTAGTGTCATTTCCAGGCTCTTTAAATGACAAATTGAACTCAGAATAAAAAATATCTCTGTATAACCATTCTTTTGGAATTTCCTCTTCGGGCATACTTAATAAGCATTCTTCATAGAAAAGCCGGTACATACGTGTAATGTTGAGATGACTCCCTAAATATTTTCTTGAAGATTTATTTCGAGAGTAATGAGATTGTATACAAAGAATTTTTTGAATGTGCTCCCTAATTTGATTTCTAATTTCTGGTTTAATTTTATTAGACGGTTCATGTTTACCTCTTTGATCAGAAATTACGATACTGCTAATTTGTCTTTTTGCTAATGCAAATCCGATAGAAGTCTGCGATATGCTTAACGTGTTTAAAAAGTATGTTCGACACACAGGGATTTTTCGACTATGTACTGTGAAAAATTATTTTAGCGATGTTTGTCGTTTGCCAGTACGCTTTCCAGTTCTAACTCTTACTCTTTCTACCGGAATCTCTTCGATACAACTCGAAATATACTGCCTTTTCTGATCAATTTTCATTTCTCTATTCCAAAATTGTAAGTGTATTAATTCACGATCATCATTTAGTATTTTTTGTGTACACTTCATTCTGCATCCATCGCACGCAGCTTTTATTTCTTTTTTCTTCATTATCTTATTTTTAGCGGAACGGTACGCTTTACTTGCAGACCTCTTTTCCATCCTTACATTAGTCTTCCAGGTTGCCGGATTTCTTTTCCTCTTTTTTCCTTTTTACTTTGTACTTCTATTTCTTGTTCTAATTCTTCTTGGTTAGCACTTTCTCCTTGATCTGACATATTATGGTTAGTGTCATTTTCGTCTGCACTTTCCTCAGACTGATTATCCATAGTAGTGTCTTCGTCTATATCAGAAATTTTGGTATTTATCTTCTCCTTGCTATCTTGTACATTTTCATCTTCTATTTTTTCCTCACTACTGAATTCTTCTATCTCTCCGTCATTATTCTTCGCGGACTGATAATTCAGAACAATTTTGTCATCTAGGTCATTTATAGGAATTATAGTATCTGCGTGTGAGCAGGTTGCAAGAACTTAAATATTTTCGTTAATAACTTCAAAATGTTCAATCGGTTGCAGTTCCATCACCAGCTCAGAGTCAGGAATTATTGTATCAAGCTTATATTCCTCCTTGCTTTCTTGTATAGTCTCCTCTTCAATTTCTTCTTCGCTGTATTTTCCTTTCTCTTCGCTATTTTTGCCAGGATTCTCGTTAACAACTTCTTGATTTTTAGATAGCTGAAGTTGTATTAACTGCTCAGATTGTGGCATGTTATCTACAACAAACATCAATCTTTAATTATTTTCTTAGGTTAAAGAGTAATAGCGAAGTTATTCGCCGTGGCTAAAGTAGAGGTGTTATTATAAATATTTTCTTAAAATACCATCAATTACTGATGACATCATAGTAAAATTTGTTTGTTTGTTGTAAAAACGAGTTTTTTTATTCACATTGCTACATCTGGCATATAGTCTGCGGACCTCGTTACGCTCGGCCCAGCAGGGCCTTTTTAAAAACTTCCATGAAGTAAGGACGCCGAGAGCGGGGATTCGCAAGCGTAGATTTAATTATATTTCTAACCACTTTTTGCTTACAAGTAAAAAAATGTAAAATCAGAAAAAAAAACAGAAAAAAGATTTTGCCCACCATGTGTTCAATCCCGGGCCACCAGCATGAAAGCCAGAGGCCTTAACATCTATAGACTAACACAGCTATTGAAATTTTTGTTGTATTACAAGAGCCCAGTACCGCCGGTCTAGTACTAATGATGTTAATTGATGTTACTTTTGGAAAATATTTATAGTAACACCTCTGTTACTTCAACCACATCGTATAATATTTAGATTTAATATCATCAAACACTATTAAAAAAAAAACTTACCTGCAAAATTTGAGGTTAAAGTTTCTGTATTCGGAAAATTGTCATTGTTTCTTGCTTCTAGTATTTTAAGTGCTCTGGATGCCATTATTTGTAACAAATTAATTCGCAGTCACAATTATTACACAAACTATACAATTATTATCAACAATAAGAGTTCTTTTGTAGAGCAAAAATTTCGTGACTTAATACAAAAATGACAAATGTTAAAAGGTTAACTGGTATTAAGTCCATCACAGTAACCTAACTTCTGGACTAAATACTTTAATATAAATCACCGTTTTATAGCCATAGAGTATTAAAAACATTTGATACCATTTGGCTCTATCGGCTCTCGGAGTTAATATTGTTTCTACAAAAATATTTGGCTGTTGAGCGGAAATTGGACTTAATACCCATACGCATCAGAAAGGGCGGGATAATATTATTAAGAATAACACATAACCCTAATATGCAACGAATTGGACTTAATACCCTCTGGCTCTGAGGTCCAAATGTTCCATGCTTTTTCATTAGAAATGGATTATAAGCTTGTAATCACTTACTAGTTTCACATAGTTCAAATTGCATCAACGTTGATTTTTCTTCTTACAAAAATAATGGGCATTTGCATAATAGACATCTGCATATTTTCGCATTTATTAGTATCCTGTTTACCCAAATCGGGATCGTGTACAGGAATATTATCCATTAGACAATCTAACTAAAACATATTTAATATTTTATATTGTACAACTTATGAGTTTAACAAATTTACCATCACAAAGTAGATGCAGCTGCTCTGGATAAATTTTCACCAAATCCGATTTTTCCTTAACCATTGGATCGACTTTAATAATATTATTATATTGTTGAGTCTTTAAATTTTCTTTACCACCTTCACCAGCATTGTATCTAAAAAAAATTATTTAAAAATTTTATTAAAAAAGCAGGTAAGTAGCAGCAGTAAATAGCAGTATATTTTTTTGTCCTCAATCTTAAACCTTACTGTTTTTGTAGAAGAGGGCCCTACAATAATAGTTTACATGAGGACTTCGGACTGCTAAATATATAGGGTATTCCTGGAACAAAGCGTGTTTACTGGGTAACTTACGTGTGTTCTACATAGGTTTCTCCTGGCAAAGAAACAGGTATTTTCACATTTTCGCAGTTAGTTTTAGGTTCTTTATTTTTATTATGCAGATTTTCTTGAAAAGTTCTGGTCTCGTTTGGCCTTTTGTATTTAACTGGTTACTAAAAAAGTTCTGGTCTCGTTTGGCCTTTTGTATTTAACTGGTTACTAAAAAAGTTCTGGTCTCGGTTGGCCTTTTGTATTTAACTGGTTACTAAAAAAATAGATATATAATTTATTTTAAGAGATTAACTAAAAAAATATTAGGCTTGAAATATTGCTGTTACAGCGGCAAATTAAACTTACCTGTTTTTTATTTTAGAAACACTTGAACTATTTAGTAAATCTGCACTTTTTGTTGCTAATGTAACTAAAAGCTTTCATGTTTGTGACATAATTTGTTCTTTGTTAAACACTGTGTATATTAAGTTATTTTTTAAATATCTTCACAAACACTATACTTTACTTGCAAGCTTCCGCAGAAAAGAGCGACTCTTACTACTGAACACTAACATAATATAAATTTAGTACAATGGATAAATCTAGTATGTGAGTTGTCAATTTTCCCGCCAAAACAATATTAACAATATTTACATTGGCAGAACATAGTAAAGTTAGTTACTTATATGTACGTTGTTGCCAAAATTACTATTAAATCGTGGAAACAACTAGTAAGTAGTTTTACTATATTTTTCCAATAGAAATAACTTTAAAATTAATCTCAGTGAGAGGATGGTAAAGTCATATGCTAGGTTCCTTCTTTAAAAAAACTAAATAGATACAGATGATAAACAAAGGAAAAATATAGTAAATGAAAATGTAAAGGCCAAATTATATTAAGATAAATTCAATAGAATTACAAATGTGCTAGGTTTACCCTTTGTAATTCACAGTTGCTATGTTTTACCCTTGTAAATTGAATTTTTTTTACACTTACTAGGAATTTCCATCGATCATATTTTAACTATTTTTGCATACATTGTCATTTTTTTAACAGAAATTCATAGGAAATACCCAGTAAATTCATATGCTATATAAAACTCATTTTCATAAAAAAAGTGAATTACTATGTTTTTCCTTTGTACGGGAGACCTATTAGTACACCTATTATAATGAAAACACCAATGAACCCTAAGTTTATATCTGCCTGCAAAGGGACTTTATTAATAATTTGTATCCTTACCTTCAAACTCTTGGGATAAATCACCCATTCCCCAAGAGGTTAGAGGTTCTTTCACAAAATTCACACTCATATTAAAAAAATTATGCAAGTTAGGACTCGCCGACCGGCACCTCTCGTCCGTCGTCCGACCCGGTCGACTGCTGCTAGTTAAATGAGGGTTGTAGGTTGTAGGTTTCCAGGTCGTTTGACATTGTTTTAACATACAGTATATTAAAATTTTAATATACAGTATTTTATAAAGCCTGTTTTCTGTATTCTGTATTTTTAATATAAAAATAAACGTTTTTATGATAATTCAGTATTTTAGATATTAACATATAGGTGTGATGTTCTGTTTGAAATATATTTAATTAGCGTTATTTAAAATATCGTATACTTAATAAACACAGATTGGATCTTAGTATTAACTATATCAATAGGAAATCGGCCTAATATATATTTTTTTTACTTGTAAGCATACAGGATCATATATTTAGGTATAAATTATACGTAACTTAAATGTAATTTTTAAATATATATAATACTGTAGTGCTGCCCTACCACTAACTAAGTTTACTTACTTATGTTTCGGCCTAAACACTCAGCAGCAGCTACAAGGATTTCTGGCAACTCACAGCTTACTTGGCTACACTACTACACTAATAAAACTAGCACATCTCCTAACATCTAACTATTACTTATATTAACTCGCTACCTGTTTTATACGACTATTTCCAAAGATAAGGAAAGAAAGGACTCGCTATAATATTTATACTTGTGCTGAAAAATCATGTAAACCCCTGTTGTATAAATATATAAATGTATAAATACGGCGCCTCCACCAAATGTAATGTAGGGGTTGTAGCTAGGTTTTGCGAGAGGTTAATAAAGGTAGGCAGGCTTCTGATCCTAGGGACAGCTTTTACTGGCTAGAGCGGTGAATGGCAGGTGCCGTAACGGGCAGTCGGAATGCGTCTCTATCGAACTGGTCGGTCACCCTCAGAGTGACACTTAATTGACCCAAGAGCGGATTCTGTGACCCAAGAGTGAGTGTGCGTGACCCCTGACTCGGAGTATGTCGGAGTCTGGCCCAAGAGTGGATCTGTGACCCAAGAGTGAGTGTGCGTGACCCCTGACTCGGAGTATGTCGGAGTCTGACCCAAGAGTGGATCTGTGACCCAAGAGTGAGTGTGCGTGACCCCTGACTTGGAGTATGTCGGAGTCTGACCCAAGAGTGGATCTGTGACCCAAGAGTGAGTGTCGTCCAAGCCTGTCGACTTGCTATTTATACTGATCGTCCTCTTGTTTAATTAGATCAGTATAAATAAAACAAGCCGATGTTTATGTGTAGTTTGCAAAAATAAGCTTGGATTAGAAATAAATAATAAATTTGGAAAATGCCCTATTTTCATGACAATATTATTCATAATATATTAAATAGAATTTTTAAAAATAATCAAATTTTTAAAAATAATCAAAATCCTAATTCTGGAAAGACCAAAAAATTTATAATTTATTTGCAAACAATCTTATTCTTAATTCAAAAAAGGTTTGTCTGTTATGTTATTCTTCTATAAATAAAATAAATTTATTTCGGTTTAAAATATGAAAATTAGTATTAAGCCTTTTTAAAAATGATTGGAAAACCTTTAGCATAGTTGTTTACATTGATTATTTACTTTAGTCAGTCACAAGAGTACCCTATTACTTTGCGCAAGAAAATGTTCTCAAAAACTTTTTAACACCATTTATTAGAAAGAAATGTCATAATTAAAATTCTTTAAACCCACACATAGTTCACAAAGTTCCCAAGTTTTTTATACTAAATGGTGCGACCTTTCAATGTTTATAAAATATTAAATGTCATGAAATCATTTAAACACTCAGTATATGGTTCACAATAGTACAGGCACTTACTTCTCATCGTAGCGGATCGTATCTTTCTTGTTGGCCCCCAACCAATGAAACTGCTCACTAACACTTTGACTTTTTCTTCTAAGTATCAAAACTTTTATTCTTTTAAAAATTTAAAGAAAATTAAAACTTGAAATTTCAAACGGACAGAGTTTCTAGTAGCAACTACTATTTTTGCTAATTAAGTGATATTTTGTCAGACCAGAGCTTCTTATTTATAGTAGAAAGACCCCTGGATGGACGTCATTGCAAAATGATATTATTTTGTCTTAAATAGTGAAGAATATGACGTACTACCTCATGATTTGGGTTCAATGGTAATTGCGCAACTTTAACTTTTACATGTTAGATATATTTATCCAAATGTAGGAAAATCAGTGTGTCCAACTTGGATTAGTAATTCAATTGACGTCATTTATTCTAGACAAAGGAAATTAGAAAACTGGGAAGTTATCGCTATAAACACCAGAAGTTGTTTTTATTAGATTTTAAGAATATTGTTCTTTTTACACAAGACAAAATTTTGTTATTAGTTAATGATTTTCAGAGTAATTTTCACCCTACTTAGCGGGGCACTACATTACATCCACCTTATTCTGTCAAAATAACTCAAGTTATTTTGACAAGACTTCAACTCTGAAAATCATTAATCTTTCTACTTGTATTACAAGTCAAGTATATCAGTTGAGGGTGCTGACCCTTAAAGTGAACAGATGTTGGTGGCACGAGCTGACTTCCGTCTCGAATAAGTAGGTACCTGACTTGTTAGGATGAACCCAAAGGTTGATAAATGAAATGTAAATGTAATGATCAAATTTTATTAAAATATATATATAGTTTTACCATAATTACACTTAATACTAATAATGTTTAAAATTGTTAGTAGGTATATCAAAACAATAAAAATTCAAAATATCGAAATAATAAAAAAAATACGAATATTTTTAAAGTAGGTAAAACTTACCACTAAGAAAAATGATTAAAAAAATACAAATATTTTAAAAGTAGGTAAACTTACCACTAAGAAAAAAAATTGATTAAAAAAAAATACGAATATTTTTAAAATAGGTAAAACTTACCACTAAGAGAAAAAATTGATTAGAGTTACAACGTAATACTGCACTTAATAATAATACCCACTTATTACACACTAGGTAGTATGTTTTTTAGTCTTTTTTAAAAAGAAAACGAAATTCACTTAATTGTTCTATCTCGTACCCTGGGTTTGGTGGATTTGATCTTGGATTGGGGGTTCTTCTACCATGCCCTCCACGGCCTCTCATTCCATTTCGGTGATGTCTTGGTTGCTCAGCTGTGCCCGGCGAACGGATGTCCCTTCTCCTTATAGGGCGCCCGTGGCCGACCAGGATGGATACGGTTCGGCGCGGTTCGACGGGCACCGAACTTAGGGGTATGAACCGGGAAATATCCTCCTGAGGGCTCATTGGAGGATCGCCAGAACAGCCTTCCGGGTCCGGCGTAGGTTCCGTTGGGGGCTGGGTATAAGTTGCTTGATCAGGAACAAACTGTGCCGGCCGGACATACTGACGGGCTGTTCCCGGGGCACACCAGATGGTCCAGGTTGGGAGGAGCTGTTCATGAAATCACCAGGGAGATTTCTGGCTCTCGTGCATAGAGGACAGGGACACGGTGGTACCCCTTGTGATTGGAGGATATTCCAGTATTGAGCCGGAGTACTAGGCCCTGCAGCTCCACCACTACAGAGGACACAATCACAATATTGGAGTGGTATCTCCCGGCCCTCTCGTACTCCCCACATCACAGGGCGATTAAAGCTTTCAACGGAAACAACGCTGGCACGCATGGCCCGTCACCCCCCAATTGGATGTATAGATCCTGTAGATGGGCGAGAGCCGTCCTTAGTAGCTGGTACTTTATCTCACTATCGGATATTAGACGTAGATGTACTAGAAACATCACTATCCAGGTGGTCATCTTTTCACTTTTTAATTATATAAGAAAAATAAGGCACCTCTGAACTGTACTAATAATCAGCAACAACTAAAGGTTCTAGCTAATTCATTTTCTTTGCTTGGAATCCCTATACGTTAATAAGTTGCCAAAGTGGGGGAAGATAAGATTGTCTGTTTTAGTTAAAACTCTATATTCTCATATAGCCCATCTCTATTTCAAACATATAAACTAAGGTTCCTATCTTTTTCGCACAGTTTTTATTTCTTTACCTCTGGTATAAGTGGAATATTATTTTTAAACCCTTATTCCCACGGGACCCAATATTTTCCGTAACATAAATTTATTGAAAATTACTTTTTAACTGTCTTACTTAAACCTAACTTAACACTTAATAAAATTCCTATTAACTAAATACACCTGGTAAATTTCAACTCTGGCCATTTTTCAGCTGGCTCTTTAAAGTTATCATGCTATTTATGGGTTATAACTCTGTTAGGGATTTATGTCGTGGTTTTTAATTCCTTTCCTTCGTTATTGGTGGAGCGGCCGAACACACTCCACTCTGCAGGCGGGAGTTTTGCTAACTCTTTTCGCAAATTGCCAAATGCCTATGGTTATGCCTATGGTTAACAATTATTGATGCCTTTTCTGAGGTTCCTTCATTTTCATTTGTAAACTGTACTTGTTTTATTCGTATTTCGTCCTCAGTAGAGCTACTTATCCCGCTTGTGGTGACTATTTCGTCCACCACCTGGTTTTTCCAATAATTTCCTTCTTCCCTGTTAAGTTTTTTTTTCAATGGCTTATTTTGAACATTATGCAACACAGCAACCGTCAAAGTATCCCAACATGCCGCTACCATATGGCATGTACACCCAGTTATGTTATGTATCGATATGGCATTCATAATGGTTTCGATAATAAATTTTATTAACCTATAGATTACATAGAGACCTATGATTCCACTTGTATGGTAAAATATCCATATAACTTTCTAATAGCTGAATTCGCTAAACTTTCCATTTCCTCCTTATTAAATAGGCTTAAGGTAGAGAATCCCTGCGGTGCTACTTCATGTCCAGCTATTTTTCGTATTAGAATATTATGAAGTGCATTCCTTTCTAAATTAAATACTTTAATACTAATTAAATAATTTTGGGCATTTCGTATTTCCTGGTACGTGTACAGGGTTATCCAACCAAGACTAGACAAGGCGATTTTTTGACTTTTCCTGTACTTTTATAAAAAAAAACTGAAATAGCCATCTTAAGTCATTTTCTCCCGCGAATTCGAATATCTTCAGCAAAAAACAATTGAACATCAAACAAAAGTACTAGGGGTCACTTTGATATTTTTTTAAAAGGGATGCCGTATTTTTAATGAGCATTTCCGATTTCTCATATAAATTTTGATCTAAAATGTTGGATTTTTAATTCAAAAACGCCTTTTTTCTTCAGTTTTAAATTCGGAAAATGTTCGTCTACCGTACGATTAATACCTGATAGATGGATACCCGTTTCACCTGTTCACCCTTTAACCTGCTTTAAAGCGTCCGTCAGTTAGACAAAATAATCAAGTGTCAAATTTCTATCGTATCGTATATATATACGAATTAATTACAAATTTATTTTGTTTGATTAAAGTTATTCACTTTAGTTTATAGTTTTTTCTAATATGTCATACTTTTTTTATACGTAAGCAATAATAGATTTGCAAAAACTACTAAATTTGTAATTAATTCGTGAAAAGCATCCCCATTCTTTCAACACATCCTCAACGCCTATATTGGAACGTAAACAAATACGAAGACGAGACCGCACAAGCACGTCGAAGCGTGTCGAATACATGAAATGGAATGGCCAAATAACGAAAAAACATACCCCTATACAGTGTTGCCAATGTAAAAATGTCAAATTACACGAGAAGCATGTTCAAATTATACGATATTACACGATAGCGGCAGCTTAATGTTCGATATCGAACTGAAATGTTCGAAGCAGGAACCTAAGTTTAAAGAAAAATAAATTGGACTGAGCATCAATTTAAATTATATTGCACATTATTTTATTTATTTAAGGCCGTTTTATAAATTATAAAATTAATTACATCCCACACCGAAAACGCCACGAAAAGAGGGAATTTACTTTGCAAAAACAAAAAATTCTACTGCATTATTTGAATTGAATATCAGGGGAATATATCACACATTAAGAACAAAAATTTCTGGAAATACACTTTATTCACAATACATTTTTTAGCCAAATTTTGCTATTTATCATTGCCTTTTCAGGCAAAAATTTAACACAACCGCCCTTTTCTTTTATTCCTTGCTTTGCACCTATAAGGTTTTTTATGGTGTTTGTAGACAACTTGTTTCTATGGTCAGTTTTAATGTTTTTTAAATCGCTAAAAATGTTTCGCCAATAATCTTCAGCATCAAGAGGAAAATTTAAACTTTCATGGTCCATTAGAACATGATTTTTCCATTCATTATCTAAATCTTGCAAAATAATGTGTTCTCTCAAAATTGGAGATCTATCCACGATTACTTTCAGAGATTTAAGTTCAAAAGATTGTGCTGTTTTGGGGTCCGCTATTGCGATAAAATCAAATAGCGGGTCGTGCAATTTAAACCTGTTTTTAATTTCAGTAACAAGTGTAATATAGAAGGCTAAGCAACTGTATAAAAATAAATCGGTATAATTTTTACTGACATTAGGATTAATGATAAGTGAATGAAAACTCTCGAATGCAGCTATGCCTAGATATATTTTATCTAATTAAACAAATTTTGTTGTATTTGTATGGTCTAATTCCAAAGTGTCTCCTTGCTTAACGTAACCTACTTATAAATAATTACTACACAACGATTTTAAAAGCCTGCTAACGTCAGGTTTGAACTGATGACGTAATGGCTTATTTGACTGGAAGAGTTTATTAAAGTCTGTCAACAATCCTAAGGTATACGACATAAATTCTAGATATAATTTTGAAAAGTCATTTTCAATGGTTAAGAACATTTTTTCAGTTGTTTTAGAAGGATCTTCAAAATTTAATAATCGTAAATATGCTTTTAAAGGTTCATACTGCTCCAAGATACGATTAACACAATCTTTTAAAAACAACCAGCGAGTATTTGAAGGTAGTAAAATTTTGTGTATATCGACTTTAAAATTTTTTTGAAAATCCCGAACTTTTTTTTGTCTATATGAGCTACGGCTAAAATGAGAGCCTATATTTCGAAGAAGATCTTCTACAGAGCGTGGTAGCTTTATGCATGCCTTTGAAGCTGCCAAATGAATCATATGACATGAACGTCTGATCAGGCTAATACCAGGGATATTTTCTTTTAGTAATGAGAAAACAGAATTATGTTCGCCCACCATAACATTAGTTGTGTCTGATGCAAACCCTAGTAAGTTTGTTATAGGAATATTTTTTGATTTAATGACATTTTCCAGGCATTCGAAAAGATCACTGGCTACCTGAAGTAAGCTCGGTTAAATCGAAACACTTTGTTACAACTTTATTGAAGTCATTATCAAAATGTATTATTGCAAAGGCACATTGCTTTTTAGCCGATACATCAGTTGTTTCGTCCATGATTAATAAAAAAAATAACCCATTTTTCTGTAAGGTATGGCACAGATTTCGTAAAAAAAATTTACCAATGCTTTCATTACCTAAACCTGTAGCTGTAGCAATTTGTGAACCAGGAAAGATCTGGCCACATAAATCACCTAGTGTGTCCATAAGTGCAAATGGCCAGTTATTACAAGCTAAGAGGCCACATAATTTAATTTCTGCTATCCGAATGTTTTCATCTAAAGCAGTGGTCTTGTAAATATCAGTTATTTTAGTATTTTCTGACACTTGTTGCCAGTTCGACACAT
The DNA here is from genome assembly GCA_963969555.1 of Polydrusus pterygomalis. Lineage (NCBI taxonomy): Eukaryota > Metazoa > Arthropoda > Insecta > Coleoptera > Curculionidae > Polydrusus > Polydrusus pterygomalis. Next base: position 118,812,588 of record OZ018378.1, on the reverse strand, counting down.
GTTTTATAGTAGTACAGTGCCTTTTTAGACAAGATTTTTGAGCCAAAATATTAATTTTACATGCTTTACAGTATGCAAAATCGTCTCCTTTTTTATTTTTTATTTGTGACTTTGCTAACCAGCCTTCAAATTCTATAATATCCAACCAACTATCAGAAAATAAATATCGAGAATGGATTTTTCTCTTGAGTGTTGCTCGAGGTGCTGCTACAAACGTCTTTTTTTTTTTTTTTTTGATTGGTGAATCCGAATGAGAGTCTTCGTCTTCATATTCTTGGCTCTCATCCTGATCAGATATGTCACTACTGGTACTATTGTTGTTATTATGACTAGTTAAGGATTCTTTCTTAGGCCCAGTTTTTTTTTGATGGATCTTAAATAAAAACATATCTTTTAAAATTTGGACCTTAAAGTTTTATGAAAATTATAAAATTTAGTAAAAAATGATAAATGGCCAAATTACTTACGGTCCTTTTGGGTTTGGAACTTGTACTTGGGGCTGGAACTGCTGATGCTAGAGGAGGTATTTCTACCTGAATTTCATCATCTGATTGTTGCTGTGGAGCATTATAATTTAAAAAAAAACTATTAAAAATTGTGGCCTATATAAACATTTTTGATGTTTATTTTACTTCGATTTTATTTTTATATTTTGCCTACAAGCAACGCACGTAATTTTCTTTAACGTTCTTTTAACCAGCTAACCGAAAATATAATTAATTGTACACCTGGCAATTTTTGTACGTCCAGAAGCCACGTTAACAGAGGGTATGTCCATTTCAGGTGAATCAAGGGAGTTAATCCCTACTGAAGCCGCCTCTCCAGATACAAACTCTTTCAAATTGTTTAGGGGTCCTTCACTATCATCTTCCTGACAATTAGCACTAGGAGAATATTTAGACATAAAATTGTTTGTAATAAGAGCCTTAAATGATGTTATAAAATGAGAAGCGTTTGGGGAATTTTCTCTAGCACCATAGCCTCGTATACAGCTAAAGAAATTTTCCAGTGCATCCTGCTGAATCACCCTTGTTAATATATATTTGTTGGGATACAATTGAAATATTTTTTGTGAAAGATAGATAAGTCCTTTTATAAAATAAATAAATATTTATTAATGAACTTGCCATTTTAGAATACAAAACATCTACTGATACAATATATATAGATACATAGTAAAGAGCTGCAACAGTAAATTTTAATATAAATAACACTATACCCAACTAAAGAAGTGTTTTGTCAAATTAGATTTTAAGCCCTGCAGTGTCAAAGCTGTGAAAAGTATAATTAACCCTATATATATATATATATCAATACTAAACAGACTAACTTGTCTGGTCACTCTAACTGGTGCATGAAAATGTATTACTTGCAGTAAAGCAGACGAATCAATTAAACAATTAAGTATTTTATACAGAGTACAAAGATCGATATATGATCGATATGGCGGTTCTCCAGCTTTGAAAGACCCAACAATAAATATAAATCATTATAATTAATCTGTTCAGCTGTTATTTGTAATTTTTAAGTGTACTTGGTAGTAAGAAGCCCAAACCTGGAACGCATATTCAATTGTGCTACGCACTACCGCACAGTAGACATCCTAGCATTAATATTATTAATGTCTTTAAGTGATCTGATGACAAAACCCAACAACTTAATGGCTTTGTTTGTAATAAATTCAATGTGTTTAACAAAAGAAAGTTCATGGTCCATTATAACCCCTAAATCTTGAATGGTAGAGGCTCTATTAATTAATTTATTATTCAAGGAGTAGTTGTATGTGAGGGGATTTTTTATTCTATAAAAACTTATCACATTACATTTAGAAAGGTTCAACTGCAGATCATTCAAGTTACACCAAATAATGAATCTATTAAGATCGTCCTGTAGTTCAATACAATCAGCAAGAGATAATATAATTTTGTAAATTTTCAATTCATCAGCATTTAATATAATATAACTATTTTTAATACATCTTTTTAAGTCATTGTTAAACAGAAAGGGGGATAAATGTGCACCCTGCGGAACACCCGACAACACAAGAATTTCAGAAGAAAGAAAATTTTTAATTTTAACTATTTGTTTCCTGTCAGTGAGGTAGCTTTTAAGCCATTTTAAGAGAGTTCCCTGAATCCCCAAGCCAGCAAGTTTTTTTTATCAGAATATCATGATTTACTCTGTCGAAAGCTTTCGTAAAATCTGTGTAGGCAACATCTACCTGGTGTGGTGTATGGTGTGAATTAAGTTTTTGACAGAGGGTACTATTACAAATTTTAGTTTTTTTGGACAATAAAATTTCATGGTTTTTAAAACAATAATTGCTTCATACCAATAGGATATATGGTTTGACTGGGAGGTCACACCAATCTTTAGCGGCTTTCCAGGGGGGCTGTATTTGTTATTTGAGTTAAGGTTGTCAAATAGCTTGTCCAAAAAAAGAATCAAATCAGCAGTGTCGATCGCATGTTTGTCAAGGTCAACTTGAGATTCTGTAAAAAAAATCATAAAATATAGATAGCAATAACACAACATAATATATAAGGTAAGGGAAGGACCATGAATTTTAAAATTCAAAGTGGCGACAAAATGACTATGTCAAAACATTAGATATTATACTTACCCCAGCTAATGATTTTTTCATCAAAGCTTCTACTTGATGACTAAACACTTGTGTGCAACAGCTTACTTTCATTTTCTTGATTCGCTCTGGGATAATATGTTGGTCAGTCAATTTGGGACATATTCTGACATCCTGATCTTTAATAATAATAATAATAATAATAATAATAATATCTTTATTGTCATAATAAATCATTCACGAGTGAACATTGACAACGTCAGTGGAAAAAATTACTAAGATAACTAACAATCTCACAGTACATAGTGTCCAAAAAGTAAAATTGAACTATATGATTCCATTTGGCTATGTATGTATATTGTATATGTATGTTGTATCTCTACCATTCATGTGAAAATGAAGATCTTTTGTTAGTAAATTGTTGCGTAGCCTTTGAATAGGTGAGGAGTATCAAAGAGTGGGATCACTTCTTCATCATCAACTAAAAACCCAAAATACCTATTTTCTGTTTCATTTCGTAAGCAGCGCTTATTGGTTTCTATTAACAGCTGAATAATCGCTGATTAGTTTGGACCTTCTTGATCACACACTGTTACCAAAATTTTCAAGCCAATTTTGTGACATTCGCTATAATGTCTTTAATCCAAGACTTTACATTTTGGCTTTTTGTAGGTCCTCCACTAAATGTATAGCAGATGGGTTGCTTCCATTGACGAAATAGGCCCTTCACCATAAAAACATTTACATGGTCTGCTAATTCACCCATTCTTTTGGCCTTTCCAAAGTCTTCAATACCCTTTATCTTGTCTTCTCTACTATCATAGTTCGCCAAGCTTTCAATAGATATCTTATCAAATAGTAAGATACCATGCCGATCTAAGGGCTTCATTTGTTGAACAGTTTTCTCCATGCTCTCAAATAAATGTTAGTTGATACCAGGCTTAAAGCTGTTTAACAAATTTGTGAGTGTCTGGCGGGATGGCAAAGTAAACATTTTTGATAGCAGTCTGTAGCCTTTACCACTGGCCTTTAAGATAGTTAAGGCCAATAGTTTTTCCTGCAGCAAGAATCTTCGTGCCTTGGGCTTTTGCTGCTGGGTTCGAACTTGTGATAAAATGAACTGATATGTCAAAGAGTTAATATGATTTATCAGTCCTTCAAATTTTTCAGAACGTGCAAGATGTTCTGCGGCGGCTGTTCTGTTCTTGAATAATGACACTTTTTTACTTAATCGTGCCAGCCTGTTATTACATTCTATCACCTTTCTATATAAATGTTTCGCCTTAGTTGTAAGTACCTTTTGCCTAGTAACCTGTACCTCTCTTAGGACGTCGTGTCTTTTCTTGTGACCTGAAAAGAATTAATAAATATAAATAAAGTTTATTATTATTATTACCTATCACCTATCTGCTGTAGGTATAGTCTTAATTAACAAATCTTATTTACTCAAGGTACAAAATATAGATATTTAGGCTTAAAATTAATATTTCTGGATGATTGTTAAAGGGTACCGCAAAACCGGACAACTTTGCCCACGTTTTTTCAATATTTTTAAAATATGTCTTTGGAGAGCGATAAATCACAATTATAAAAAATAGGATGAGACATGACAGAACATCAGCTATCTAATATTATACAGGTCATCTTTAAAATTTTAAAGATGACCGAAAAAAATATATATTAGGGAGTGGGCAAAGTTGTCTGGCAACTTTTCCCAGCAATAAAATTATACACTCGGGCAGCTTTGCAAAGCTTTTAAGACAACATTGCCCAGTTCCCAAGTTTTTAAAAGTAATAATTGGGTTTTAAAGTGGATGGGAATTAAAAAAAAATTCTGATAAATGTAATAAGTACTGTATTAACAAAATCTTTTAATATGCGGACAAATAAACAACACTACGAAATACACTAACACCAAACTACACAAAAGGGTAGGTTCCTTGAAACAAACATTAAACAAAAGTAATCTTAATTTTAAAAACATTTTAAACCATAATAAAATATGTGTTTAGATAGGAACAAATATACATTTTTGATTAAAATCAGATAATAAACAGTAAAAATGGTAAAATAAATTACAAATTAATTAGGAAAAGTAAAAACCCCTCTTCTGTCTGTCGCAGGAAATGGCAGTATTTTTTTTATGTCAAAAATATTGACAAGTGATAATATGTCATCGATATCTGGAAAAATAATGCCATTTTTTATTTTTTTTTAAGAATTTGATTGTAATATTTTCGTTAATGTCTTCATTTTCAATTACAATGCCAATAAGATATTTACAGTTTTTTTTGGTGGAGAATTTAACCACCAGAGTATCAGGACCCACGATTTTGTCTTCTGTTTCATTTTCTTCGGTTATATTTTCAGCATCAGTGTCGAAAATAGGTTCGTCGAGAATAGATTCTAAGTCAGATTCAGTTGCAATTACTTTGCTTGATATAGAAGGTGATGAGGTCTTTGATGATGGCATATCTTCAAAACTTATAGACGATCCTGGTTGGATATTTAGCATCTTCTTTTTTCCTCTTTTAACCAATTTTTTTGTTGTTTTTGATCTTTTAGAAAGCTTAGCAGTGCGTTATCAATTTCACCTGTTACTTTGACTTTAAACCTTTTATCGGGCATTTTTTTCAACACCTCATAAGGATTGTATGTATGAATAGGCCAGTCGCTCTAAATGCGCTCTTTATAATCTTCGAAGAGTTTACTTCTAGTTTTCTTACTAAATCTTTTAATAAGTGAGGAAAAATTACTTTTTCGACACAATTTATTCTGTGATTTTCCTACTTAAGTTTAGTTCAAATAGAACGCCAGGCTTGTTTTAGTGGGCGAAAATAGCTTACATCTAAAGGTTGTGTTAATTGTGTAGTATTTGGCGGAAGTAACACATCTAATGTTGTGTTTTTGACACTCCATAATACTATTATTATATAAGATATTAACCACTTAAGTAGGTAAAGTTTCAGAAAAACCAAAACACTCCAGTTTATTTTGAATACGTCTTGCCCAGGGTACTATTATTTTTATTAACCAATCTTCGAATGTTGCAGCATCAAACCATCCTGAATCACTTCTATTATATACCGTTCCAGGAGGTCCCCCACTTACCCACCTATCATATAGTCTTCCACTCTTATATACAATATAAAGTGGTAAAGTTTTACCACTAGCAGTTGCAGCAAACATAATTGAGATAACTGACTTCGTGCAGTTCATGTACCTTTCCGGATACTTGGTGCCTCTGGAGAAAATACATTTTGTTGTCCCTGGATTATCGCTTAAATTGGTCTCATTATAGTTAATTATTGACTTCGGCTCTACACCTTTCAAACTTATTTTTAAGTTTGCAAAATAGCTTCTCATATCTTCTTCGGAAGTTTCTGCTCGAATTCTTTTTAAGTTCTGACATTGTCTTTTTGTTAAACGATCTTTGTATCGTAAAACGAAGTTTTCAGCCCAAGACTTACCAGGTAAATTATCTTGAAAAATCGGATGGTTTACTCCTTTTTTATTAAAATAGTCCCTTAAGGTCGATTCACACATAGCAGTGACGTGACAGTGCCGTGAACCGGCACGTGATTTCACCGGCCGTAAACTCACAGTGATTTCTATTCATATTAATCAGTGTTTCATCAGTGCTGTGTCAGTGTAGTTTATAGCCAAATGGAAATATTTTCAGATGAAGAATTTTTGCAGATCGCACTGTTTTTTTTTCTTAATTTTTATTTATAACTGACCCCTAAACAGTAATGTGTTTACTGGTACCAGGGCCTTAAATTTACAATTTATTGTATTTACAATCAAATATTATAAAATATACATATTATAAATTATTCAAATAGGAACTATTTTAGGTTGAAGTCTTTGATTGTAGGTACTTTTTGAGATCACGCATGCTTTCCTTGGTTGGTAATGCTGTTATTATTTCTGGGCTGGAGTTAAACGCTTGAATGCTTCGGAAAATTGGCGAGTCCTGTGCAGTTTTAGTTCTTACATATTCATTTCTCAGTTGATTTTTTGTTCTTATGTTATGGCTGTGTGTTAATTTGACTTGCTTCAATTCTGTATTTGTTTTTTGAATTTTTTTTTTAATTGAATAAATTAGTTTCACCTGTTCACCTGTTTTGATTGTATTTAATTTCCAAATTTTATTATTGTACAGATCTGCACTGGGTGTGTATCGGTTTAATGAGTATATTGATTTAATGGCTTTGTTCTGAGTCCGTTGAAGTTTGTTTAGGTCACATTTCGCAGCGTTTCCCCAACATGGAATCAAATATAGTAGCTGTTTTAGACGAAGAAATGGAAGAACAAGTAGAGGAACAGGTAGAAAACGACACAGGATCCATCCAGCATGGAAAAAGAGAGGGACAGAAGGCGGATTAATAACATTATACAAGGAACTGGTAGACGATGCAGCAAAATTTTATGAATACTTTAGAATGTCAGAAAATTCGTTCAACCTATTGTTGTATAAGCTAGAAGTTCATTTGAAAAAGCATGACACACACTGGAGAAAATCCATCACAGCAAGAGAAAGGATCGCTGTTTGTTTAAGGTAAGTACCTATTAGTTTTCAATCTGATGTAGACACCTTGACATTTATTGAAAACACTCAAAAAATAAAAACTATTTTATTTGAAAAATGTTGTACAAACAAATCGAAAAAAAAGTGAATCTTAAACTCATTTTTTCTTGAATATTTCTATTGTAGGGTTTGGAAATACTCCCTCAATGTTTGGTTGGGTACTGCATTCTCCTCAGTTTGACTAGTAGCAGTAGATAAGTGTGATTGCTGGCCATCCCATGAAGACTGGTAGCTTCCTGCAGGAGAAGGTTCTCCAGTCGAACACATTTCATTAGGACCCGTTAAGGCAGCAAACTGTTGTTGTCGGTTCAGCATGTTAAATTCGAATCTTTGGACAGTAGCAAATATTTCAGCTTTGGCGTAATGTCACTCTTGTAGGGATAATTTTTTTAAAGCTGGAGCTATTCCTGCTAAAAAAGCGTCAACAGGAAGCTATGTTGGTGGTGGGCAGTTCATTATATATATTACACAAGAAATGGTTTGACCAAGTATGACTGGTTTCTTAATGTGGTTTCATTCTTAAAATCAATAAAAATGTAAATTACAGCAGTGTTGAGTTATGACAGAAATCAAAAGAAAGACAAGGGTGAGTTTTCCCAAACGTTAATTAACGTGTAAAATAATAATAATAGAAAACTCACCCGTCTTGCCCAAGATTCACTCCAAGCTGCATTTCTGTCATTCCTCAACTCTGTTCGAGCCTGGTTCTGTCAGTCTCCTCGTGGATGGAACAGTTCGGTTTACCCTATATTTGGATTTCCCAAGGTTCACAAAGAACTTCAAATAAACAATCAACTGCCCAACAACATATGCTAAGACATAAAAAAAAACGACAGAGATCCGAATACTTTAAGTGAAATTTAAGATAAAATTGAGAAACATGACCTGAGTTATTTACTAGAGGATGAGATTTTATGGCAAATTATTATTGAATAAGATGTACGAGATACCTAACCTGAAAGATTTTTAATCATCGTGACTGGATTTTATTTAAATTGAGAGAAATGACATCAGTTATTTAGGAGAAAATAGAATTTTATAGCAAATCAATTATTACCAAAAAAATGTAAGAAAAAACATAACCTGAAAGATTTTTAATCATCATGACTGGGTTCTATTTATTTTTACGAAATATAGTTGTAATTAATCATTGAACATTATTGTCACCTTGTTTAAATATTAAAAACCCCAAAATCCAGAGAGATGGCCAAAATAAATCAAGATTATTGATTGTTAGATATCTTTTTTTTTTAGATGTTTATGACCCACAACAAATTAACATTATTTTCTTCATTTCTCCAAAATATATCAATAATTAGTTACTAAATGCCATTGCGATGTTATTAAGATATTAAAAACCCAAAAGTCATCGAAGATGATGAAAATAAATTAAGATGTAAAATATTTTTTAAAGGTCATGTCATGGCTGACATCAAATTCACATTATTTTATTTAAAAGTCTGAAAATTGAATAGAAACTGATAATTTAAAAATAAAAGGTCATGTTGAAAAATCTTGCAAAAGAAATTAGAATTCAGTTAATTATTAAACATTATAAGAAGGTAATTTTACTAAAGGCTAGGAGCCACAAAAATTTAACGAACCATCACTCCCGGTTGTCAGTCGCCGAAGGGGTTGAGCTTTTTCGTTCGACTCCAAAAGTCACTTCTGTTCACGGGAAAAATATAAACTAAATTAACTGTACAGATTTCTGACTTTTATAGAATATCGCTATTCTTTATTATAGAAATCCTATAAATTTATAGTGGAAATCTAGTTTACACAAGGTCTGAAAAATCGATAATGACTACTGTACGTAGCAATAAACATAGATGGCGCACTACTAGCATTCAGCTTACATAGGCAACCTTAAAACTAAATCAAATACTTATATTAAATTTATTTAGGAGAAATATATTTTAATATTGATGCTCCTAATAAAACCCTGTAACGGGATAACTTTTATTCCGTTACATATCCCATCTTCCCGGTAAGAAAAGTTTGGAAACTTGTTGACAAACTTTTCACAAAAAGAAAAACTAAGACCCTGAAATTATCCCTGAAACTTTAATTCAACAAAATATATTTTACATAAGAAAATAAACAAAAATTGTGAAATTCTGACTTTAAAGACGAGACATCAGTACTGATTTTTACTTAAAATTTTATTTACAACAAAAAATTTAGAACGAAAAAGATAGGTCTTACTCCAGTAGGTCACAATAAATGTGCGGTTCAAAGCCCACTACCAATAAGATTTCACCAAACTAGATTTAATGTCTTATTCCAGAAGGTCATAATAAATGCGCGGTTCCAAGCCCACTACCAATAAGATTTCACCAAACAAGGTTTAATGAATTTTTTTTTTTTATAAATTTTATTTACAAAAAATATCGGAAGAAAGATATAGTCTTATTTCAATAAGTCAGAATAAATGTGCGGATCAAAGCCTATTACAAATAAGTGTTTTTCTTATTAGAAAGAAAAAGGTAATTATTGCTTCTATCAAAACTAGGTAAGTAAAGACAATTACTCAGGTCTGGCTAGAAAGCAACATAATAAACTCTGCAAAAATTAGGAAAGATAAAGTCAAATACCTAATTTTGCAATAAAAGACACCGATGTTATGTGCTAGTTATTCCGGACTAAAAGTTACACGGAATGTTCTTAAAAATCTTTTATCTCTCTGAAATTTTTTTGTTTCTATGGTGACAAGTTTTTTAAAGAATTAAAAACAAGGTAATTCGAAAATAATACCAAAATAGGGATGATATGTGAGATATGTATATATAAAAAATTTGAGAAATAGAGAGAGTGTAGATAAAGAGAAAAAGAGACAGAAAATAAGAGAAAAGAGTGATTGTGCCCTCCGCTAACCCATAGCATCGTTAACTACTAAAAGATTTTGGGTGTAGATAACGATACCACCAATATGACTTATTTAAGAAAAATAAGCAAAAGTACAGAATTATATAAAACTGTAGAGAGAAAAATAAAATTTTCGAGAAAAAAGGAAGAAATTTTGTTTTCATAAGAAAATTGCTTGGTAATGCAACCGAAAATATAGTAACTAAACTAATATATAATAATTATTAGTTTCCACCATCATCAATGCTTTCCTCATCGTCACTATTCATGAAGTTATCCTTCAAATCGCTTACATGCCAGTTTCCCAGGTCAGTACCATCCATATCTCTCAGATTATACGAAACATTCGATAAAACTTTATGTACAACACACGGTATATACCTCGGTGCAAATTTTGCAGTGAAATCGTTGGGTGCACTTGACAAAACGTAGTTCTTTTTCCAAAGTTTATCACCTACGTGATAACGAACTTCTCGTTTCCTTAAATTATAGTGTTTTGCATTTTTGGTGTGATAATTCAAATTTTTTTTTCTTATATCTTCAAAAAGTTTAGGTATTTCTTGTAAATCATTAATATATTGGTTTTTATCCGTAATTAAAGGTAAATTATTATTATTTTCTGAAATTTTGCCATATTAGGCACCTGAAATTGGTACATTTCTACCGAAAGTTAAAAAAGCAGGAGAATAACCTGTGACTTCATATTTTGCTGTTCTTATAGCTTGGGCAACTTTATGTATACATAGATCCCAATCTTTATGATTATCATGGATATAAGATCTTATGCAACGAACTATGTCACGATTAACTCTTTCAGTATGATTAGCTTGTGGATGATATTTTAAATTATAAAAAATTTTTTGAACACCATAACTTTCTAAGAAACTTTTAAAATCTTTACTGTATTAATTAACAAATCTAATTTACTCAAGGTACAAAATATAGATATTTAAGCTTAAAATTAATATTTCTGGATGATTGTTAAGGGTACCGTAAAACCCGACCACTTTGCCCACATTTTTTCAATATTTTTAAAGTATGCCTTTGGAGAGCGATAAATCAGAATTATGAAAAATAGGATGAGACATAACAGAACATCAGCTATCTAATATTATTCAGGTCATCTTTAAAATTTTAAAGATGACCGACAAAAAATATAATAGGGCCTTTATGGCCGGATGTAGTAACATCAATTGCTTTTCTCACGATGTTGCTTACGCAGATAGTGTGTGCTTCTAATCTTCCAATACCAGCCTGAACCTCCTCCATGATACCAACGCTGTAATTTAATGGTCTTTTTCGCAATGCAGGGTGTTTTTTGTATTTATCTGTTAGGTTTTCACCATGAGGGCATTGGGGAGGTTGGGATTTTACCTCATACCTTTGCATCTAAAAAATTTCAAAAAGTAAAGCAAAATATATACTTACTTCTAAATTTTCAACTTTTACTTACTATGTTGAAGTTGATTGGAATCTGTTTTCCAAAGATTTTTAATAAATAGTTAATTCCAAATAGGTATCACGAAAATTTTGAAGTACAAAAATAATTTTTAAGAAAATAATTAGTTTTTTTTCTTCGTTTCCACGGTCCTTAGCCAGGTCGTTTGTTTTCAAATGTTTCGAAAACCATTGTTGAGTAACATATTTCAAGTATTCTAATTTTATTATATATTTACCTGATTACCAGTTGCCTTTCTTTGCCATCATAAGCGTGACTCTTTTTCATTACAACTTCCCCATCTTAATTGTTTCCATTTATAATTTTCCGAAAATATTTGACGGAATATTTAATATCATTATACGTACCTTTTTCGTCCTTCCCTGTAGTACAATTTACCTTTCCACAGAAAATTTACCACAAGTATTTACTAAATTAAGATATTTTTTAATTCAAAAGTGCCAATTTATTTTTTCACAAAAATATTATTGTTGCGTCGAACAAGAACATTTATTATTTTTTACAACTTGTGGCAACAGGATAAGGCAAGCTGTCCTGGAGATGAAAATAATAATACCAGTAGCTTATCGACAATTATTGGTAAGTGAAAGTCCGGATCGCCTTTTTTGTAGGAATTTACTCGACGAAGTATAATTCGCGAAAAGGGGATTCGTTGTATACGGAAATACAGTTCACTATTAATCAGTATACATTTATGGTCCTTCGAGCCGTATTTTACCGCGAAAAAATTTAGACTTTTTAGTGACAGCTAAAAAGGCGTCACTTGTTAAATCAGTTACTAATTCAATATGGATAGCCTTTGTTGATACGCAGATGAAAATACAAACCCAAGTTTTCGTAATTTTAGGATTTTGAGTTTTCCAATCTTTTAAATGAAATGGACCTGCATAGTATTGCGTAGGTAGGTTTTCCTGTTTTTCCTGATTTTTGTTTAAAGTCACTTGTAAATCGGTGACGTCATCTAAATTGATTAAGTCTTCAGAAAAACCTTCCGACTCAATGTTTTCGTCAAAATTAAGTGGTTTACTAGGTAAATTTTGGAATTCAACGCTATGTGAATTTTCTGACATGTTATCATAATTTATCAAAGTATGATTTTTATTACGAAATTGATGCATGTTATCCCACTGCATTGCTGGGGTGTCTATGTCCAATATCAAGGTTTTTTGTAAAGACAAAACTGTGTTTGTCTGGGGCAGTCCCACCTCCTCTACCGTCTGACTGGAAAAGTCAAACGCTGCACTGAAGTTATTAAATGACATTTTGTTTGAGATGGGAGTTTTAAACATCAATGTGTTTAAAATGTTTTTGGTTCAAAATATCGAACTCTGAATTATTTTTGTGCACGGGGTATTTTACTCTGGGTAAAATATTATGCAAGAAAACTTATTTACACGGAGGGCTTGGGCAAAAATTGTCTGTCAATTTAACAGGGTTAAGAAAAAGTCCGTTGTCTAGAGCTCTTTTAACCTTTTTACCTTTCTTAAAATTTAGTTATAATAAACTAAAAATGAACTAGTACGTTATACTATTTAATGGGTGTTTAGTGAACAGAACCTTTAGTTATCAGTCATTTTTTAATGTCCAAAAAATTTAATACTGATTTTTGAAAAGATTATATTTTTCGACAGTGAATGTCGCACCGTAACGACTTTTAAAAATTAAAATTTTTAACTTTTTTTTGCTCTTGCTAGTGAAAAAGTTACGAACTTTAACGTTTGTGTGTAAAACACTTAGAAAAAATATTAATTGACTTTATAATGAATATAATTCGGCTTGAGAATTTTTGACATAGAAAGTATTATTTTTAAAGTTAAAATTCGTTGTTCAAATCCAACAGCATTACAAGCGTTAAGTTTGTTTAAAATTAACAAGGCTTAAATGTTTTTGTGATAAACCGTATAGCTATCACTTTGTTTAAAGTTGCACTTTAAAAATTGTCTTTTTAAAATTAACTCTTCAGAAGCACTTCGAAAAATGTCTTTCCTACTTTATAAGTTAATGTTTTTGAAAAATGTCACTTTTGAGAAAAATCGAAAAGTTAAATGTTTTTATGAACAGAACGTCGTTGAGAACAATTTTAAATGTCTTTTTGAAAATAAAAGTTTTAGAGCAATCACGGGCGTTTTAGAAAGCAAACTTTCGATGAATGTTTTTCAAAAGCAAACAGTGTTACTTGATTTCAAAGAAATTAATGTTTTTAAGGCAGAGATTCTATACCTTACTCAGTGTACCAGCAATACCATAATTGACTGAATATCACCTTTCAGATCTGCGATTTTTGCGTAATCTCGAAACTTATATGTGTGGCCTGACGATCGAATTTCTTTAAACGAGTAATTTTTTATAGTGTGTACTCAATGCACACTGTACTAGCTGCTCCAACCTTTTTGGCTCACACATAAAGCTTATACTTTTATTAAAACTTCCCTAGCCCGTGACGACTGTAGATTTATTTTTTATAAACAGATACTTGTTCACTGAGCCATACCTTCAGGATTTCGAGGTGAGAATCCCACGTGAGTAATGCTCAGACTAGCAATCCCTTCAAATTTCATATACTTTGTGCAAGTGTATATTACTTTTTAAAGCGATTCGCGGATGATATGATGCAACGACTGAAGAGGTTCTGTTGACATTATACTGCCCGCAGCAGATTTATAGGCCGCGAGTCTAACGTCAGTCGCCGCGGCTTCGCTCGTTTTTTCCGCGGGCCCCTGCACACGGAAATGCAGCTTGCAATTTTAATTTTATTTTTGGGATTAAAAGTTTATTCTTAATCTTAAAAATATTCTGTTAACGGAATATTGTGTGTTTCGTAAATACGCATCGATGTACGTATTTACTTTTTCGCTAACTAGCTTACTTAATTAGTAATCCTTAATTAAGTGTGAAAAATAGGTAAAATTCTCATTTTACAAGAGTAAAGTTGCTTCGACGCTCGTGATTCGCCCAAACGCTGTTTTAAGGCGGAGCCTCACTTTTGGTGAACAAAACCGCGCGCGAATTTTCGCGGAGCTCAGTTAATGCAAGGCATCGAAGCGTCTTCCTGCCGAAAATTTGAATTTTCGAAATAAAAATTATTTTCCTAAAAAATTTTTTGAAAAAATTAAAAATTATAAAAATACATTTTATACAACACCCCCCTCTTTAGACGGGCTAACGGACAAATTAACATTTTGTAATGAACTTAAAATTAATTCTTTAACTAAAAAATTAATTCTTTAATAAATAGTATCGGTCAAAATGCCGATTATAAAAATATAAATTAGAATCGATATTTTCGATGCCTATAGTATCGACAATATCTTCTTGCTCTAAAGTAATAACGCGAACACTTTGTTCGAAATCTCTTAATAACTGGGCATGGTCATCTTGAATATGCGCATGCTCGTCAAGTTCAATTAAATTATCTGGTACATTTTCAGAATCATTTTCAAGCTCATCCCTCAATCCGCTTACCTCGCGAGTTAATTCAATATCAGAATCTTCTGAATCAGAGGCCGCTCTACTTTGATTGTCCGAAAATTCGTAATCAGAAATATCGTAGTCTGAAGATGAGTCCTCAGTATCATCGAAACGTACTAAGTTGCCTTCAGGCGCGCGTCTTATATCATTATAATGTATGGGGGCTAATTTGCCATCAACTTGTACTTCAAAAACAGTATCGCTAAGCTTTTTTACAATTTCATGCGGACCTGTCCATGCAGGAACGAATGGCCCTTTTTGCCGAAATCGCATTCGCGTATTAACCCTGTCTCCTACTTTGAAATCTATTTTAGGTTCCGCTTCATTAGCGTATTCTTTTTGCTGATATAATTTTTGTTTTCGGGCGATCAATTTGTTCTCTTGTTTGCGCTCGTTTTTAGATTTATTTTCCCGCGCTTTTGCGAATAGATCATCCCATTCGCCCGCTCGAGGTAGTTCGTACCCTAATATTATAGAAGCCGGTGACTTTCCAGTAGCACGACATTTTCGACTTCTCAGTATTTGTAAAACTTTATTGAGATATATTTCCCAATTGTTTTGATTTTTATTAAAAAGAAAAATTTTCATAACTTTTTTGAATTCCTGTACGCGCCTTTTAACAGGATTGGCCTGCTGATGATAAATAGCGCTCATTTTATGTTCTATATTATTTTCTTGACATAGTACTCTGAGTTTTTCACTGCAAAATACCGAGCCTTGATCGGAAATGATCATTTGTGGGCAGCCATATCGCGATATGATGTAATTTTTAAAAAAGTTTACTAAGTCTGTTGGTGTGATTTTGACGTAAGGCTTGGCCTCAACCCATTTTGAGAAAAGATCGGTACATAATAATACATACTGAGAGCCGGTTTTCGTAGCTACCGGATTGTACGGCCCTAAAACGTCTATCGAAATTGTTTGAAATGGATAATTTGGACAGTTAGCCCGTAATGGCGCTTGTTCTTGTTTTTGTTGCGTTTTTAAAAGTGCGCAAGTTGTGCATTTATTTACGTAAGTTACGATGCGTTCTCGCTGGTAACCCCAATAATATTTTTGTTTTATTTTTTCCCAAGTTTCATCGATGCCCGGATGTGCGCTTTCTTCGACATCGTGAAACAAATAAATAACTTTGTCAATTAATCGATATGGTACGACTACTTTATTTTGTGTTGCGCCTTTTTTATATAAAATGCCGTTTACGACAGTTAGACTTTTTTCCAAACGTTTAGCCGCAGCATTTTGCGGTTCACGCCCGTTTCTACGTTCATTTTCCAAGTACGCCAAGGTCTGAATTGCGCGGCGGGTGTAGCGCGTTTTTTGCTGCACTGCCACGATCAGCGTACTAAGATCTTTCATTGTAATATTATTGACTTTTATGTTACTATCTAAATCTGGCACTAATAAGCGGTCATCATTAAGTTGTTCATCATAGGACATGTTAGCCGGATTTCGACTTAAATAGTCGCAAAGTTCGTTGTCTTTGCCCGGTATGTGTTCAACTGTAAAATTAAACTCCTGTAATAACAATGCCCATCTCATTAGTTTTGATCTAGAATCTTTGAATTTACTTAACCAGGTGAGTGCTTTACTATCCGTACGAACAATAAACGGTTTGTCCTCTAGGTAACCACGGAACATTTTTATCGCCCATACTACAGCCAAACACTCCTGTTCATTGATGTGATATTTTTTTGTCGTGTTAGAAAATTTAGCGCTAGCGTGTGCTATTATGTGCTTTTTATTATTTATTTCTTGTAGCAGATTGGCTGACATGCCTATCCCGCTAGAATCGGTTTAAACTATAAAAGGATGTGAAAAATTCGGTCTGTGCACGCGTAAACTGCTTTTTTGGTTTTTTCAAAAGATTCATGTTGAGCCTCGGAAAATTTAAATTTAATGTTTTTCTTTAATAAATCGGTAAGAGGGGCTGTAATCTCTGCGAGATTAGGTATTGGGCTCTTCAAAATTTTTAATTTGAATTCTATGTTTATTTAAAGGCACGGTGTGTTCACCTTGAATGTGATGTCCTAAATATTCAATATTGTCAGTTAAAAATTGGCACTTTTCACCAGCAATTTTTAAGTTATGAATTTTGAGTCTTTCAAACACAAGGCGGAGGTGCTCAAAATGTTCCTCCTGTGAGTCGCTAAATATAATTATATCGTCAAGATATACTATTACAAATTTTTGAATAAAGCCTACGAGTACCTCGTTGACCATTAATTTTTGGAAAGAACTTGGGCCATTGCGTACCCCGAAAGGCATTACATTGTACTGATAACTAGCCCCATCAGGTGTAGAAAAAGCCGTGTATTTTTTTGAATTGGCCTCCATGGGAATTTGCCAATAGCCGCTTTTTAAATCGAGCGCTGAGAAAATTTTTGCTTGTGAAAGATCTTTGAGCGCGTCCTGTATTCGTGGCAGAACCGCGGATTCGCTTTCGGTAATTGAATTTAATTTTTGATAATTCATACAAAGTCTAGGTTTTTTGTCAGATCGCTCTACGATGATTGGCGACACGGAATATGGAGAATTTGAAGGCTCTATGACACCCGCCGCAAGCATTTCATCTATCATGTCATACAGAATCTGCTTTTTTCGCGGAGCCATAGGAAAACAGCGCTCGTTTATTATTTTATCTTGATTTAAAATGATTTTATGTTCCGTTGCCCTTGTAGTAGGCTGAATCGGACCAACTATAATTAATTGTTTAAACTCATTAACTAATTGTTTGAGAGTTTCTGGAATGGCGTCAGTAAATTTTGGTAACACGACCTCGCCTGCGGCGACAGACCGCGACCTATCCCAATAAAGGGTGTGTCTTGTTTGTTGACCTACATAAATGCATGATCTTGGAAAATCGATAATTACGTTTTCGCTTGTTAAGAACGGGGTTCCTAAAATTATATCGGATTCTAAATTTTTTATAACCCAGCACTCTGGGCTGTAGTTACGTTCTCCTAGAGTTAAATTAATAAGGCAAGTGCCTAAAACGGTGGCATTATTATTGGTACAAGCCATTTGCAAATTACTTATACTTGTTGGTTCAATGTTAGCTGGTGCTATTTTATCTGATATTAAATTCAAATCAGCCCCTGTGTCAAACAAAACTTTATAAGAAAAGGAAAGAAAAACACAAAGTCTTCCTCCACAAAATTTAATAGAATAAAATTCTAGTTCGAAAGGTCTCTACATGTTTCGAACGTAGAAACGTTCATCATCAGGAGACAGAAATCTATTTTATGCTGATGTTGTTAGCAAAAGAGAAAATTAGAACCTTAATGGAGCTTTTATGGACGTAAAATTTTTAAATGTAGAAGAAACATGGCTTGAAAAATTGACAATGGATGAATACTGAGCATTCAAAAACGTTGTTAAAGTAGGCTTAAACCAACCAAACTAAATGGAGAAGAAGAGAAAAGAAAAAAACCCGGGAGAAAAAAAAAACTTTCTAAAAAGGTGTAGGAAATTATTTAGATTTCATTCTTAAAATTTATATCCAGCATAAGTGACACATTATGAGGATAGAAGTGCAGTAGCACAATCTGTAAAAAATAGAAATTGTAATTAAAATTAAAGAGTGAATGAGTACAGAATTTTTTTATTATATGATTTTTTAAAAAATTAAAAAAAAAAAGGGTAAGTACTTACAATGTTGTTATGTAAATGTAAAGTTTTTTGGGGTACTGAGGATTAAACCTCAGTAACCCCGCGAACGGTTAATTTGAAACCAAAAATTAAAAAATTGAACATTTTTTAAATTCAAAAGTCAAAAGGTTCTTCACCTCCACGTGCTGGAGAAACGTGACGTGAATGAAAGATGAATCGATTGACAGGTGTACTGACAGGTAGAATGGCGGTAAAATTAAATTAAGTAAAAGAAAATTGTTCATGGAGAAAAAGCTCAATTAAGGTTAGGCAGATATAATCCTACTAACCAAATACCTAAATTAAACAATATAGCTTAAAAACTAAGGAGTGAAAAGGATAATGCTTTAATGTGGGAGAAAAAAATTTTGGTGGATGAAAGGTTGGTGTCCCAAAATTCCTTTGTGTGTGGTGTCGTTTGTAAGTGAAAAGATTTAAATGGTTTTATTTTATGTGTGTCACAGAGAAAAAAACGGTATACTTTAGTGTGTGTTCTGTTCTGTGTGAATGGGAAACGAGTGTAAAGGATATTACATTTTGTCAGAAGTAAGATTAGAATTGTGATGTATAATATAAGAGTAATGTTGATGGTGATTGTTAAATGTATTTTTATCAGACAAAGGAGAGGAAAAAGTTAATTAAAAGTTATTTGAAAGTTGTGGCTGACACAGAACGCAGAAAATGAGAAAGGAGAAGCAAAATTATATCTGATCAGTGAAGTCGAGAGCATTGAAAAAATTTGTGCAACTGTGTTGAATTTGATCATTCAGACAAAGGACATTCAAATTATTCAACGTTTTATTAATTTCAAGAATTTCTAAAAGGTCCAATTTGTTGCCTTTGTTGCAAAAATGTAAAATTTTGTTTGAGAATCAGAATTAAAATTATGATTATTTGAAAAAATATGTCTAGAAAAGTTGGATTTAATCTTTGAAGGGGAAAGGTTTTGGTTGTTCGCTTTCTCAATTTCTTTACAATGTTCTTTTAGGCGTACTGAAAATGTGCGTCCCGTTTGTCCAACATAAGTCGCAGTACAACCCTCAGTCGAACAGTTGATACGATACACGCCAGATCTCTCAGAAGCTGGAATAAGGTCTTTAGAGTTTACTAAAAATTTTCTTAGAGAATGTTGTGTTTTGAATACAATATTGATGTTAAAAGGTTTAAAAACGTTTTTAAGTGTGTATGAAATGGGGCCCCAAAAAGGTAATGAGTAATTTTTTTTTGGAGAATTGTCGTTAGATACAAGGTTTTTGTTAAGAGATTTATTTAAGTGTTTGTTATAAATTTTGTTGATTAAGTTTAGAGGGAAGCCATTGTTAATACCTATTTGTTTTATTAAATTAAGTTCAGATTTGAATTCATTATCTTCTAGGGGGATAGTAAAAAGTCTAGAGAAAAATGAGTGGAAGGAAGCAAACTTTTGACTATGAGGATGGTTTGAGTTAAACGGTATGATGTTGTCAGTGCTTGTAGGTTTATGGTAGATAGAGAATTTAATTTTGTTGTTTACTCTAGTTAATTTCAGGTCCAGAAAAGGTATGGAACCCTCAGTATCCAGTTCAAAAGTAAACTTAACAGAAGGGTGGATGGAATTTAAAAATTGAATAAAAGCCATAAGGTCAGCCTGACCACCATCAAACACAGCAAAAATATCATCTACGTATCTTCATATGAAAAGGATATGTTTAAATAAGGGGTGGTTTTTGATTTTAGATTCAATAAAAGCCATAAAAATCTCTGCAAGGAGAGGGGATAAAGCGGAACCCATAGCAAGGCCTAGATTCTGCTTGTAAAATTTACCATTGAACTGAAAGAAATTTTGTTTGAGGACTAGATCGACTAAAATACAGAGATTCTCTACATGTTCACGTTCAAGATTTGTTTTGTTAGTCAGAAGTTCCCTTACCAAGTCTATGCATTCATTTGAGGGTATACTAGGAAATAAGTTTGTAACATCGAAGGAGACCAAAAAAGAGGAGCCCGGAATGTGTACATTTAACAAATCTTTGGCCAAAATTGCTGAATTTTTTACTGAGAATGAGCTTTTAAAATTAGTAAGGTTAATAAGTATATGGTTAAGCCATGAACTTAGTTTGTGGCAAGGTGAACCTCGGTATGACACCACAGGGCGAATAGGCATATTCTGTTTATGAATTTTGGGCAGACCGTAAAGTAGCGGTGTTGAAGGGTTTATTGGGGTGAGTTTGAATTTATTAGTGTTGAAAAAAGTAAGGGTGTTATTTACCTTTTTTAGAATATTTTTAAAAAATTGAGAAAATTTTTCAGTAGGGTTAAGTAGTATTGAAGTAAAATCATCCGTTGAGAGAAAATCAATTACCTTTTCCACATATTGGGGTCTATCCAGAATTACTAAACAGTTGCCTTTATCCGCCTTGGACACTACTAAATCATTATCCACTATCTTAGATTTAAGAGATTTAAGGGTTTTTAACTCATTGTCGTTATTCAACTGAGGAATGTTTTTATAAAGTTGATTAAGGTTGTTAATACATACAGATCTCAATGTGTCTTTCTTTTGTGTTTCATGTGAATTTGATATAATATTCTCACATTCTACTGCGATAACTTCAAAGTCTTTACTTACAGGTTTGAAATGAAAATTATATTTAAGCCCCTTATTGAGTAAACACATCTCGTGCTCTTCGAAATGAGTATTACTCAAGTTGAGCGTTCTTTCATGGAAATTGAAATTGTCAGAGTTTGAAATATCAAGAGTCTCTTCATTGAATTCTGATTTAAAAATGGAGTTATCAAAACTAAAATTGTTTGAGGAAGAATTATTTAAGTTGTTGGTAACAGTAGAATTAAAAATGTTAGTGTGAGATTTATTATTTAAAGTAAGATTGAATTTATGTCCTTGTTGAGTCTTAAGATTATGTAATTTATTGTTTAGACGTTGAAATTTCAGATTTTTTTGGTCATAAACATAATTATGTAAAGAAAAACACAAAGAGTCCCATTGAGCTGAGTGTAGGATATTATTTAGCTCGTAAAAGAGAGATTTAAGTTTTAAATTGATCAGATTAAGTTTAAAAAAATGTTTCTTAATTTCTTCCTTTAACCAAACCTTAGTAGCTGCTTGGATGGCTTTCCTCGACGATGAAGTCTTGACATGAGTGCGGAGGGAGATAAAATTTGGTTGTAGATTTCTTCTTAAGCATTCATTGTTAAACCATATGTCCAATTCTACCAGTTTTCTCTTGAGAAGGTTCTGCTTATATTCACGGACTAGGAAGGTCTGACCGGCACTTTTTAATTTGAAGAAATAGTCCATACTTAAAGTGGAGTTGAAAGTATGAAAAGGAAAGAAAAACACAAAGTCTTCCTCCACAAAATTTAATAGAATAAAATTCTAGTTCGAAAGGTCTCTACATGTTTCGAACGTAGAAACGTTCATCATCAGGAGACAGAAATCTATTTTATGCTGATGTTGTTAGCAAAAGAGAAAATTAGAACCTTAATGGAGCTTTTATGGACGTAAAATTTTTAAATGTAGAAGAAACATGGCTTGAAAAATTGACAATGGATGAATACTGAGCATTCAAAAACGTTGTTAAAGTAGGCTTAAACCAACCAAACTAAATGGAGAAGAAGAGAAAAGAA
Source organism: Polydrusus pterygomalis (assembly GCA_963969555.1). Lineage (NCBI taxonomy): Eukaryota > Metazoa > Arthropoda > Insecta > Coleoptera > Curculionidae > Polydrusus > Polydrusus pterygomalis. Next base: position 118,790,343 of record OZ018378.1, on the reverse strand, counting down.
AAAAACCCGGGAGAAAAAAAAAACTTTCTAAAAAGGTGTAGGAAATTATTTAGATTTAATTCTTAAAATTTATATCCAGCATAAGTGACACATTATGAGGATAGAAGTGCAGTAGCACAATCTGTAAAAAATAGAAATTGTAATTAAAATTAAAGAGTGAATGAGTACAGAATTTTTTTATTATATGATTTTTTAAAAAATTAAAAAAAAAAAAGAGTAAGTACTTACAATGTTGTTATGTAAATGTAAAGTTATTTGGGGTACTGAGGATTAAACCTCAGTAACCCCGCGAACGGTTAATTTGAAACCAAAAATTAAAAAATTGAACATTTTTTAAATTCAAAAGTCAAAAGGTTCTTCACCTCCACGTGCTGGAGAAACGTGACGTGAATGAAAGATGAATCGATTGACAGGTGTACTGACAGGTAGAATGGCGGTAAAATTAAATTAAGTAAAAGAAAATTGTTCATGGAGAAAAAGCTCAATTAAGGTTAGGCAGATATAATCCTACTAACCAAATACCTAAATTAAACAATATAGCTTAAAAACTAAGGAGTGAAAAGGATAATGCTTTAATGTGGGAGAAAAAAATTTTGGTGGATGAAAGGTTGGTGTCCCAAAATTTCTTTGTGTGTGGTGTCGTTTGTAAGTGAAAAGATTTAAATGGTTTTATTTTATGTGTGTCACAGAGAAAAAAAACGGTAAACTTTAGTGTGTGTTCTGTTCTGTGTGAATGGGAAACGAGTGTAAAGGATATTACATTTTGTCAGAAGTAAGATTAGAATTGTGATGTATAATATAAGAGTAATGTTGATGGTGATTGTTAAATGTATTTTTATCAGACAAAGGAGAGGAAAAAGTTAATTAAAAGTTATTTGAAAGTTGTGGCTGACACAGAACGCAGAAAATGAGAAAGGAGAAGCAAAATTATATCTGATCAGTGAAGTCGAGAGCATTGAAAAAATTTGTGCAACTGTGTTGAATTTGATCATTCAGACAAAGGACATTCAGATTATTCAACGTTTTATTAATTTCAAGAATTTCTAAAAGGTCCAATTTGTTGCCTTTGTTGCAAAAATGTAAAAATTTTGTATGAGAATCAGAATTAAAATTATGATTATTTGAAAAAATATGTCTAGAAAAGTTGGATTTAATCTTTGAAGGGGAAAGGTTTTGGTTGTTCGCTTTCTCAATTTCTTTACAATGTTCTTTTAGGCGTACTGAATAAGGGGCTTAAATATAATTTTCATTTCAAACCTGTAAGTAAAGACTTTGAAGTTATCGCAGTAGAATGTGAGAATATTATATCAAATTCACATGAAACACAAAAGAAAGACACATTGAGATCTGTATGTATTAACAACCTTAATCAACTTTATAAAAACATTCCTCAGTTGAATAACGACAATGAGTTAAAAACCCTTAAATCTCTTAAATCTAAGATAGTGGATAATGATTTAGTAGTGTCCAAAGCGGATAAAGGCAACTGTTTAGTAATTCTGGATAGACCCAATATGTGGAAAAGGTAATTGATTTTCTCTCAACGGATGATTTTACTTCAATACTACTTAACCCTACTGAAAAATTTGACTTGAATTTAAATTTACAGGCAAAGTTTGCTGACTGTTACCCGGTTTACAATTTATATTATTATACATATCGTTATTTTTTCGTGATTGAAAATCACTTAACACGGTTTTTAAATTTGTTTCCCCATTGCATGGGGTGTATACATTGGTAGTATTTTTATAACCAAGTTCCCCACCAGGGATGCCATATTGCGTCGGCATGGTATTATCTGGTGGGCCAATATTTTTATTAGCGTTTCTATAATCAAGTTCCCCACCAGGGATGCCATATTGCGTAGGTAGGTTTTCCTGTTTTTCCTGATTTTTGTTTAAAGTCACTTGTAAATCGGTGACGTCATCTAAATTGATTAAGTCTTCAGAAAAACCTTCCGACTCAATGAATTATAATTTTGAGCCCGAAATGCGCTTTTTAAAAAAACAACTAATTACTAGAAGTTGACAAAAGCGAGTTTATTTCAAGACTGTCTGTTACAATGCATTTAACCTATACTTATAGCCTAAAGCTTATCTAGAAAGAATACATTAAGAAAGTGAAAGGAATGGGCCATTTAGCGTCTTAATTGCTTATCGTCTAGTTTCAAGGGATTCTTCTATATTACTTAATTCCTCCCTCCTTAAGTTTGAAGCTCCTGATTCAAACAAGGATAGATTCGTACGCTTGAGATTTGTTGAAGTGGTACAGTATGTTCTTCATTTGTTGTTTTTTCTTTAGGTTTTAGGAATATTCTGCGTATGACAATCCTATACCTAAACATAGTGTAAAACATAAGTAATACAATAACACAAGATATCATTGAAAACCAAGAAGTGTGATGCTTCCTCTCAAGATTTTGTATTTGTGCTGAAATCTTGTTGTCCTTAATTAACTGTTTGATATCATCAAATGGTTTTATCGAATCTATTTGCATAATTGCATTCCTTTCAAAAGATATTTTAAAATTTGGTATCTTAATATTAGTACTACTATTAAATGAATTATAATGTTCATTTTCTATTTCTAAGTTACAAGCTTCTAAAACTAATGTTGGGTTCTTAATAACAATTTCTTGTTTAATACAATTATCAAATAATTTTACCTTTTTATTGGTATTTATTAATAATGAACTGTTTCTTAATTGTTTAATATACAATTGATTATTTACCTGAACAATCGTACAATTTTCAAGAGTTTTAAGATTACATTCGGTTTTTAATATTTTGTTACACAATGCAAAATTTCGTAACTCTATACATGGTTCTGACAAAAAGTCAATATATCTATTCTCTATTACATTTTCTGTTGGTAAGATTAGTACATGATTTTTCTTAAAAATTAAGGAATATATTCTCTGGTAATTATAGGTAGGAATGTGGAGAATGGGAATTTTTAATACAAAGATTATTTCAGTATTCGAGATAATCGCATTAAGTTTACAAATGTTTAATATTTCGAAATAGTGTAGTTCAGAAAAAGGTAGTAATTCTTCTTTGGCAAAGAGTGTATTTAGCAACTCATATAAATGTGACATATCTTGATAATTAATTATTGCAAGGTTTACCTTTTCTTGCGAACTAAGTGTTATTGTGGTTAACAGAGAAGAAATGAATTGTTCAAATGCTTCGACATATAAAAGTTCGGTGAGAACAGCTTGTTGTATTGTTATTTCTGTGTTTAGTTGGTTTAATTTCGAGTTAAGCTTTTTAAGATTTTTAGAAATGACTAGTGAATTATTAGCAAACCTTTCTTCTAATTTAGATAAGATTGACAAGGAGCGGGTATTTTGCAAGGTTATTATTTCTTCATTATTTCTAAGTTTATTCATATTAGTCATAATGTTATTTAAATCACTTTGATCTAGGTTTCCAGTCACATATCTAACGACAGTTCCTAGGCCATTAAATAGTGCTCTTTTACTTTTACTGTGTGTAATTAATTTTAATTTGTCTTGAATGGTTTGAACCCGGTCTTCTAATTGTTTTAAAATGTTAAAGTTATTATTAGTTTCATTTATTTTTAATGTTAGAAAGTAAGTATTACTAAGTATATTTTGAAAGCTTGTCCTAAGATTAGTTATATTAATATGAAAGTAACTTTTATGATAAAAATTAATTAATTTAGCTAAACCTAAATTTTCTTGTACATACGGCGTGTCGTCATCAAACCTTTGTACTTGAAGGGCCTGGTTGTTGACCGTCAACAGGGTCAGGTGCATTATCAAAATCCTGCAAAGAAATTTCTTTACGTATCTTTTTTACATGCCTAACGTTATAAGATTTGGGTAAAGTCTTTTCCTTTGTTTTTAATTTGGGTCCTTTTTGCGAGATAATTTTTATAGGTCTATATTTTGGTCTTAGCTTAGAACTTCTACCGTTATTAGGAATGTATACATCTTTACCTGTTAATTGGGGATTGTCGCGGTCTTTAGTTTTATTTTGTTTGTCTAATACTTGGTTTTCTTTATTTAAAGTTTTTTGGTAAATTAAATCGAAAAATGGTATTAATTCTCTTTTTCTATGTAAATTGTATTGTTGATAAATGTCTAGATTTAAATCTATTTCGTGAGTATTTAAATTATCATAGGGGCCATATAGTAGTGAAAACGGTGTAAAGCCAGTGGCGGAGTGCACACTTTGATTATAAATTAATATTGCTGTTATCATCATGTCTTTAATTGAATCATTTTTATGTATTAATCGTAACACACTTAATCTTTCTTTAAGAGTACTATGCAACCGGTTTATAGGCGATAATGAATTAGGGCTTTTTATTGTAGTACAGTGTAATTAAATTTTAAAAAGTTGACAAAATTCTTTGAGCGTTTCATTATTAAATTCGTTTCCAGAATCGCAATCAATAATTTTTGAAGGAATATTGTGGTGTGTAAAGTAATGACGTAATTTATTAATTATAATAATTGCATTTTTTGACTCGATAGCATAAGCCTGAGCATATTTACTGAATAAATCAATAATCGTTAGAAATGTTTGTTTTTCGACTGAATATAAGTCTAAGAAAATATGTTCAAAGGGTCTTTTTGCAATTAGCGGACCTAGAAATGGTGGGTCGTATGGGTGTCTTTCGTATTTTATTCTAAGGCAAATGTCGCATTTATTAATATAATTAGTAATAATGGGCAATATTTTATCTGTCCAAAAGATATTTTTAAAATGTTCGTATGTTTCTTTAATTCCCGTGTGAGTTTTGTCATGGTAGTCTTTTAATTTTTCCTTAAATTGAATGTTAGATATTTTAGGTGGAGCGTAGTTTGATTTAACAAATTTCAGAGTATTATTAAAATTGGTTTGTATAATTTTAATAAGTTGGGATTCGATTTCCTCATTGTAGAAATAAACACCGTAGGTAAGATCAGGCCTAACATATTCTTTTATAAAACTTATTATCTGAGAGAGTTCTTGTCCATTTCTTAGGGTAACGTTAAATTTATTATTTTCTAATTTTTTTTACTTCGAATTGATCTCCTAATTTAAATATGATAGATGATTTGAAACAATGTATATTTTTATTCGAAATAGGTAATCCACATATTGGGTTTTCTTGTGACGTATGTACGGTTTCGTTGTCATCGTTTTCATAAGAATTTTTCTTTTTTTGAGATTTATTAGTAATTGTAAGTCTGTCTGTTAGAGGCATAGTGTCTAAAATTTCGTCGGCATCCTCGGGGGATAGATCTTCGTCTAAGTCAATTTCAGGTAGTATAGAAAGTAAGTCTAATTCCTCATTATTTACTGTTGATTTAGCAGTACTACGTGTAAGCGCATTTAGTTCTATTCGACTAAGAGCATCGGCAACCAAATTTTCTTTACCTTTTTTGTGTTTAATGTCAAAGTTATATTCTTCGAGTTTTAATTTCCATCTGATAAGGCGTTGATTAGGTTCTTTAAGTGAAAATAACCAAATAAGGGGTTTGTGATCGGTTTCTATTATAAACTTTTGTCCAAAGATATAAGGTCTAAAATGTTTACAAGAATCTACAATAGATAGCAATTCTTTTTCGATAGTGGAATAATTTCTTTCAGCTGTGTTAAGTGTTCGCGAATAAAATGATATGGGGTGTCCTTCCTGTGATAAAACTGAACCAATAGCTACATTACTAGCATCAGTGGTTAAATGAAATATTTTATTAAAATCAGGATATGCTAATATGGGGGCATTGCAAATAATTTGTTTGCATAATTGGAAAGCTTCTAAATATTCAGGGTTGTCAACTTGGATTTTTTCTCCTTTTTTTAAACATTTAGTGAATGGTTTTGTTATGTGTGCAAAATTTTTTATAAATTTTCTGTAGTAGCCTATGAGACCTAAGAAAGATTTGATTTCCTTTTGAGTTTTTGGTAGAGGGAAATTTGAAATACATTTTATTTTATTTTCGTTAGGTTTTATACCATCGCGTGTTATAACATGTCCTAAGAATGGGACTTCTTTTCTAAGAAATTCGGACTTATCTAATTGAATTTTAAGATTATATTGCAATAGTTTTTTAAATATTAGTTTAAGGTGTAAAATGTGTTCGTCTAAAGATTTGGAATGAATAACTACGTCATCCATATACACAAAACAGAATTTATGTAAATATTCTCTAAGTACATGATCCATCATACGTTGAAATGTCGCGGGGGCGTTTTTTAATCCAAAGGGCATGCGTATATATTCCCAGTGGCCATTTTCAACAGTAAAGGCAGTTTTTTCGATGGATTTTTCATCCATGGGTATTTGGTGAAAACCTTGCGCAAGGTCAAGGGTAGAGAAGTATTGACTTTTGCCAAAATTTTCTAGGATTTCCTCGGTCCTAGGTAGTGGATATTTGTCCTCGATTGTTTTTTCGTTTAATTTTCTAAAGTCAATGACCATACGCCATTTTTTTTGGCCGGATGCGTCGATTTTTTTGGGGACTATCCAGACAGGGCTGGAATAAGGCGAAATTGATGGTCTAATAATTTTATTATCTAAGAGTTTTTGGACTTGGTTTTGAATTTCCTTTTTTAGGTGATGAGGGTATCTAAAGTTTTTTAAATAAATAGGGTCGTCGTCTTTTGTCCTAATTGAATGTGAGGTTACGTTACTCGCGGTTAATGGTTCGTCAGGGTTATGAAAAACTTTGTGATTTTCTTTACATAATTTTAATATTTCGCGTTTTTCTTCCTCGTTCATGTGTTCTGTTCTAATAACTTGATCTATTTTTAAACGAGGTGCGTCTAATTTTTCGATCTGTTTGGTTTCTAGGTATTCCGAAAAGGGTGTTACTGTTAAAGGGGTTTTTATATTTAAATTATTTATTTGATAAGGCAATTGCACTTCGTAATTTTTTGCAACGCAAATAGTTTCAGGAATAATTTCATTATTAATATAAAGATTAGGTACTAAGACTTCTCCTTCTTTAATATTTACTTTTATCGTTAAATTGTTTAAGTCTTCTTGATATTTTATAAATGAAGTGTTTGTTTTAAGACATTTATTTTGCAAATCAATTGTGCAACCTAGGCTAGTTAAATCATTAAAGCCAATTAAACAGTCATATTTATTATGCCAAGGTAATATAAGAAATTCGATTGGTGTATTATTGTTAAATTCAGATAGTATAGGTAGTTTTAAAGCATAATGACCTTTAATTTGATTATTACAGGTAGTGATTTCAAATTCATAGGGATAAATTAAATCTGAAAAATATTTAAAAGCAACGTCAGGGTTAATTACACTAGCGGATGCGCCAGTATCTATAAGAATTTTCATATTAAAATGTTTACTGAAAATAAAAGGTAAACGGGGTATTTTATTTGAATTATTTAAATCTAAGTCATATTTTCTTGGGAGGCTTGTTCCAGAAAATTTTCGGAATCAGGCGGAGAACTTTCAGAATGTTCGTAGGATGGTTCTCTGGTTCTGCGTAGGGAAGTTTATAGGTACAGGTCTGGGCACTGGCATTTGTACGGGGCCACGTGGAAATTGTGAATTTTCTTGAAAATTAAAGGAGGTTGTTTGTCTGTTAGGTGTTCTTATTCCCGAATTAAATGTATTTTGGGGCCTATTTAAATTAATATTAATTTTTTTATGTGAGTTATTTCTCATAAAATTTAAATAATTATTATGTTGTTGTAGATTATCATAAATTCGACATTGATTAATGCAATCATCTAAACTAGAAGGGTTTAAATGTAAAATATAACTATAATAAGGTTCTTTTAAACCAGCAATAAAAGTACAACGAGCTTGTTCGTCAAACATTTCATTTTTAATTTTTATTGTATTTTCGTCCGCGCTATTTAATTGAACATTCTCTTTTAATCTCTGTAGCCTAAGTTTTAATTCATTAGCATAATATTCAAAGGTTTGATTTGGCAATTGATAGCATGTTGTAAGAGAAGTTATTAAAAGTTGTTCACTTCGCGGGTCTTTGTATTTAGAGAGAAGTAATTTTTTTAATTCGCTCCAACTGGATGGATTATTTAAAATAATTAAATCTTTAGCTTCTCCTTTAACCTGTGACAGAACGTATTGAAAGAAATATTCGTTTAGAGCTGTGTCAGTAAAAGTAAAATTTTCAATAAATTTTTCAGCGTTTTTAAGAAAAAAGCATAGATCTTTTGAGCCACCTGAATATTCAGGAACCATACATTTTGCAAAATTAAATCTTAATTGAATGTCACTATATGATAGAGTTGTTGGGGTAGTCATTTTATTAAGAGTATTCTTATTATCTTTAGAAAAACTTTCTTCGTCTGAACTATAACTATTAGATTTGTTATCCCTTAAAGGCGACCTATCTCGATACATAAAATAAAATTTTCACAAGAATATAGGGAAAGGAAAAATAGGACTTACAGCAATAACCTTTCTTGGATACTTCCTGGAGACGTCTTTTGACCAATACCAAGGGTAGTTTCCGCAATGTCTGCCAAAGATGGTGGAAATTTCTTCCGGGACTGCAATGGTTCTCGATGAATCACTAGGGAGCCGTCGGAGTATTTTTTCTTTGCTTCTTAATGGTAGATACCAATTTGATCACAACTTGTTCGCGGTGAACTAGATAAAGGATCAACGAAGCAATCCTGTTCGCAGCGCCAATTATAATTTTGAGCCCGAAATGCGCTTTTTAAAAAAACAACTAATTACTAGAAGTTGACAAAAGCGAGTTTATTTCAAGACTGTCTGTTACAATGCATTTAACCTATACTTATAGCCTAAAGCTTATCTAGAAAGAATACATTAAGAAAGTGAAAGGAATGGGCCATTTAGCGTCTTAATTGCTTATCGTCTAGTTTCAAGGGATTCTTCTATATTACTTAATTTGACGTCATCTAAATTGATTAAGTCTTCAGAAAAACCTTCCGACTCAATGTTTTCGTCAAAATTAAGTGGCTTACTAGGTAAATTTTGGAATTCAACGCTATGTGAATTTTCTGACATGTTATCATAATTTATCAAAGTATGATTTTTATTACGAAATTGATGCATGTTATCCCACTGCATTACTGGGGTGTCTATGTCCAATATCAAGGTTTTTTGTAAAGACAAAACTGTGTTTGTCTGGGGCAGTCCCACCTCCTCTACCGCCTGACTGGAAATGTCAAACGCTGCACTGAAGTTATTAAATGACATTTTGTTTGAGATGGGAGTTTTAAACATCAATGTGTTTAAAATGTTTTTGGTTCAAAATATCGAACTCTGAATTATTTTTGTGCACGGGGTATTTTACTCTGGGTAAAATATTATGCAAGAAAACTTATTTACACGGAGGGCTTGGGCAAAAATTGTCTGTCAATTTAACAGGGTTAAGAAAAAGTCCGTTGTCTAGAGCTCTTTTAACCTTTTTACCTTTCTTAAAATTTAGTTATAATAAACTAAAAATGAACTAGTACGTTATACTATTTAATGGGTGTTTAGTGAACAGAACCTTTAGTTATCAGTCATTTTTTAATGTCCAAAAAATTTAATACTGATTTTTAAAAAGATTATATTTTTCGACAGTGAATGTCGCACCCAGTATAACGACTTTTAAAAATTAAAATTTTTAACTTTTTTTGCTCTTGCTAGTGGAAAAGTTACGAACTTTAACGTTTGTGTGTAAAACACTTAGAAAAAATATTAATTGACTTTATAATGAATATAATTCGGCTTGAGAATTTTTGACATAGAAAGTATTATTTTTAAAGTTAAAATTCGTTGTTCAAATCCAACAGCATTACAAGCGTTAAGTTTGTTTAAAATTAACAAGGCTTAAATGTTTTTGTGATAAAACGTATAGCTATCACTTTGTTTAAAGTTGCACTTTAAAAATTGTCTTTTTAAAATTAACTCTTCAGAAGCACTTCGAAAAATGTCTTTCCTACTTTATAAGTTAATGTTTTTGAAAAATGTCACTTTTGAGAAAAATCGAAAAGTTAAATGTTTTTATGAACAGAACGTCGTTGAGAACAATTTTAAATGTCTTTTTGAAAATAAAAGTTGTAGAGCAATCACGGGCGTTTTAGAAAGCAAACTTTCGATGAATGTTTTTCAAAAGCAAACAGTGTTACTTGATTTCAAAGAAATTAATGTTTTTAAGGCAGAGATTATATACCTTACTCAGTGTACCAGCAATACCATAATTGACTGAATATCACCTTTCAGATCTGCGATTTTTGCGTAAACTCGAAACTTATATGTGTGGCCTGACGATCGAATTTCTTTAAACGAGTAATTTTTTATAGTGTGTACTCAATGCACACTGTACTAGCTGCTCCAACCTTTTTGGCTCACACATAAAGCTTATACTTTTATTAAAACTTCCCTAGCCCGTGACGACTGTAGATTTATTTTTTATAAACAGATACTTGTTCACTGAGCCATACCTTCGGGATTTCGAGGTGAGAATCCCACGTGAGTAATGCTCAGACTAGCAATCCCTTCAAATTTCATATACTTTGTGCAAGTGTATATTACTTTTTAAAGCGATTCGCGGATGATATGATGCAACGACTGAAGAGGTTCTGTTGACATTATACTGCCCGCAGCAGATTTATAGGCCGCGAGTCTGACGTCAGTCGCCGCGGCTTCGCTCGTTTTCTCCGCGGGCCCCTGCACACGGAAATGCAGCTTGCAATTTTAATTTTATTTTTGGGATTAAAAGTTTATTCTTAATCTTAAAAATATTCTGTTAAAGGAATATTGTGTGTTTCGTAAATACGCATCGATGTACGTATTCACTTTTTCGCTAACTAGCTTACTTAATTAGTAATCCTTAATTAAGTGTGAAAAATAGGTAAAATTCTCATTTTACAAGAGTAAAGTTGCTTCGACGCTCGTGATTCGCCCAAACGCCGTTTTAGGGCGGAGCCTCACTTTTGGTGAACAAAACCGCGCGCGAATTTTCGCGGAGCTCAGTTAATGCAAGGCATCGAAGCGTCTTCCTGCCGAAAATTTGAATTTTCGAAATAAAAATTATTTTCTTAAAAAATTTTTTGAAAAAATTAAAAATTATAAAAATACATTTTATACAACAATAGTCGCACCCTGTATTAACAAACGGATATTTATTTACTCTTTCATCGGGTAAGTTACCCATTAAATATTGACATATTTTAGGTTTTGCTTTAAAGCAGCTGATACATTTATAGACAATTTGTTTTGCTAAACGTAAAATATTCTCCTTAAATGGAATCCTTAAAATAAATCGCCCGTCATTATCACGTTCGTGATATGTTTTAAAATGTGCCTCACAAATCTCGTCCGATTTTTGCGCTTTGTCAAAGCCTCTATCTACTTCTTCGATATTCAAAAATTTAGTTAAACTGTCATTTAATAATGTATCGATCGAATGACAAGAAACAATGGAGTGATTGGTTAATACAGATATACTAATTTCTCCTCCCCGAGGATCCAACCGAATTTTGTAATTTGTAAAATAAGACCTTTGTCTAATTTCATTTGAGTCATTAATAAGATATCATAAAAAACTGTAATACCGCATAACATGTCAATATTCTTTTGGATATCAAACTCGGGATCAGCTAATTGTATGCCACTGGGTATATTAAGAACAGTATCGTCAAAATCACACATTGGTAAAGGTGCTGTTATTATTGGTAAAACTAAACAACTTATTTCTGTTTCAAAGTTGTTAATTTGCGATGAAAGTTTGACATTACTTTTATATTTAGCTGACAAAGGATTATTATTGCCTACCCCACTAATTTGATAGTTAACTGCTTGTTTTTCTAAGCCGATTTTGTTACTAAGTTCTTCTGTGCTAAAATTACTTTGAGAACCCGGATCTAATAAAACACGGGCCCTAAAAATAATGCCAATTTTATCTTTTATGTTAGCTTGTAGCGTTGAAAGCAATGCATATTTTTTGTTTGAAATAGCTGACTGCGAATTATACACTCCATTCTGCATTGAAACAGTATAATTCGGAATTTCCATTTTGTCGATAACTCTATAAAATTGAATATCTTTATTATCAACTGTTTTTTGAACATGCATTGCCGATGTTGACTCTTCAGATTCAGTTTTTTCAATCTCAACCTCGGTAATGCCTTTATGCAAAAGAGTATTGTATTTTTTATTGCACTTCTTGCAAGGTATCTTTCACATTTTGCTGTGACATGATTCGGATTAAAACAATTTTTAGAAAGATTCAATCTTGTTGATTCACGAATTCTTTCGCCAACATTTAATTTATTTAAAATTTGCCACATTTAAAAATGGAATGATCACCTTTGCAAAAATAACAAGTAAATTTAAATTTGCCCTGAGCTACGAGTGCTTTACTTTGATAATACTGATTTTGAGGTCGCCTAAATTGTCTAGGCATATCAACCTTGGAAATTTCTAGTTTTTCTAACAACTCGCATTTATTTTTCAAAAATATACTTCTATTTTCCATTTTTGGAAGATCAGATTTTGTTTTAAAACTTTCCCAGTCCCGTCTGGTTCGGTAATCAAATTTGCTTGTCAACAAATAAAGAAGTAATGTGTCCCACTGGTCTGTAGGTTGTCCCAATAAATTTAAAGAACGTACATTTCTATTAAAGCAATCATATAGTTTACGCAAATCACTATATAATTCCTTTGTTAAGACAGGTGCATCAAAAAGAGCCTTCACGTAATTATAAGTAATTAATTTATTGTTTTCATATCTTTCTGTCAAAAGAGACCATGCCAACTTATAGTTTGAATCAGCGACTTTAATGGAATCGATCAATTCAGATACTTCACCTTCCAACGAGCCACGCAAATAATATAGTTTTTGCACATTGTCAAGAGAACCATTTTTCTCTACCAAAGAAATAAATGCATCCCGAAATTCAAGCCATTTGTCAAATGAGCCAGAAAGGGTTGGTAACTTTAACATTGGTAGGCGAATAGAAGCATTTCCCGAATATTGGGGTTGGTGATCGTTTTCATTAAATATCCTTGTATTGTTCTTACTTTTATAACTCGAATTATTATTGTCAGAAATATGCCCTGTTACTAAAGAAACAATTTCTTTCAAGATATTCTTTCTCGAGAGAATCTTTGTTGCTTTTAACTATATTTTCAATGTGAAACTGAATATCTTCAAACTCATTTAAATTTGGTTCTATTTTAATTAATCGCACTTTTAATTTAAAAGCTGTATCGTCAGCGAGATCCTGAAAATCAATTTTTTCTACAAATTTTTTAAACGTGTGAGTGCGCTTTTTAAAATCCCTGGTTTAAACTTAAATGCAGAAAGCTCGGTTGCTGTCTCTGTCATGTTATTGTCAAACTGTCACTGTTAAATTGTCAAATTATTAATTACTACCCGTAAACAATTACTACAGGTGTTATGATTTGCAAAAAATTAAAATTTGTCAAGTCAGATATTGTTGTGTCTATATTATAGCCATAAGCAATAAAATGGAATGAACTCACAGGATTTCAGTCCTCGGGATTGTAGTCGTCGCTACAAATAGTCTAATAATTTTCTTCCAGCCTGGAATACTTTTCTTGAAGGCCTTTTCAAAGTAGCTGTCACTAAAAAAGTCTAAATTTTTCGCGGTAAAATCCGAAACGATAGGATCATAAATTTAAACTGATTAATAGTGGACTGTATTTCCGTATACAACGAATTCCCTTTTCGCGAATTATATACTTCGACGAGTAAATTTCTACAAAAAAGGCGATCCGGACTTTCACTTACCAATTGTCGATAAGCTACCGGTATTATTATTTTCAATTATATTAATTTGAATGTTCCATAATATTTCAATTTTCTTGTAAAATTCTGTACGTACACAATTTCAGAAAACCTAAACTTATAAGTACCTATTCGATTCCTAAATAAATTTATTCGTATTTAGATTGTTTTCACTTGTTTAATTTTTTACATTCAATTACCTAATTGTATTTTCTTTATTAAATAATAATACTTTAACACAAATAAGGCAATAATTCATTACTTAAAATTTAATTTATTTTAAAATCTCTTTGTACCGGGTGGTCAACTAAGAATGGCCGCCGGCTATATCTCAGAAACTAGTCATCATAGAGCATCCGGGTAAATTTTTTTTCAGTAAAAGTGCCCAAAAGAAAATGCTGGAAATAATTTTCGAGTTTGTAAAATGCCCACAAGGGGGCGCAACTGCCATGACCCAGGTTAAAATTAAGATTTTCTCTGTGTTTTGACTGATTAAGAGATACCAAAAACATACGTATTTTAATCCTTGCATATTTCCTTATATTTTTTGTTTTACACAAATTTTCCGATCTAGTCAAATAAAGTGGTGGGGGGAATTTAAATGTTTTTTTTAAGGAAACAACGATTACTCCTTTTTGCCATAACCGATTTTAAAAAACTTAGTCTTTTTTAAGAGAGCTTTATTTCACCTACAAATCAAGCTTTTGTTTTTGTATTTTCGAATTTGGCCGTCGCCGCTAGATGGCGCTAACTGAAATTTAAGCAAATATTAGACTTTTTATCAAAAAACTTAAATACAGTGATAGGTTTATTTTTGCCCTATATAATGAACAATTAAATCCTCAACATGTTGGCAAAAAAAGCAACTTTATATCTTTTTTAGGACCGGAGTTATTGACCAAAATAAATTACATATCCGAGTTTTTCATTTTTAATTTTGTTTATGGGATAACTTTACCAAATATTTGAAATAAATTAACAAAAAGTAACAAGAAATAGATATAACGATGACAATCTTCAAATTACATATTACAAAAAGGCTTACATTTTTAATTTTCTTAAATTACTAACTTATATAGGTAGGTATTACGATTTTTATACCTATTACCGCAAAGAAGACTTTGTATTAAACACTAAATTAATTACGACTGAGATTTGGAAGCAAACTTATTAATGCGACTGAGATTTGGAAGCAAACTTATTATTGTTTATACAGGCTTGCAACCTCTGCCGCGTTGATAAAACAGCAGTTTCAATTTCCGCCACCGATATATTTCATGTTGCTGTGGTAATTCTGTCCATCACATTTTCCCTCGTTGTTGGCCGGTTTGCAAAAACAACGTCTTTAATACTCCCCCAAAAATAAAAATCTAACACGGTAAGGTCCGGTGACCTAGCTGGCCATGGAAATATACTTCCCCGTCCTATCTACCTGCCTGGATATGTTAACTCTAAAAATTAGCGAACGTTTCTTGCGAAATGCGCCGGGCATCCATCATGCTGGAAAATTATATTTATATTTTTAAATCATCTTGTAATAGAAGGGGCAACTCATTTATTAAAAAATGTAAGTAAACCGCTCCAGTGAGAGTTTGGTTGAAGAAGACCGGTCCAATAATTTAACCCCCAAGAATGCCGCACCACACGTTTACCGACCAGCGACCTTGATGTTGCACTTCCTGCATCCAACGCGGATTTGTCCTAGACCAATAATGCATATTGTGCATGTTCACACCCCCATCGCTTTTAACCCTTTGAGTCCGAAATTACCGCTTTTTGAATTTTTTTATATGAAAATCATGTTTTATAGCTTAAAAGTAAGCAATTAACTGTAATATGAGTAAAAAAAAATTTAGGGGTGGGAGATTTTTCTAAAAAATGGTGGTCCCGTCAGGTGACCAGTAGTAATTAGGGTAAATCTTTTTAATGATAAAGCAAGTAGGTATTTTACATGATAATGAAAGTATGAATAATAAAATAATTAATTGGCTTATTCACCACTATGGTAAATAAAAAAACAGTTTCTTTTGTCGTTCAGACAAAGTCCAACGCCACAAACAGTACAACTCCACATACTTCTATGCGCTACATCCTTCGTACTGCATACCGCACAACGCCTAGATGTACTATGTATAGGCATATGGGCTGCCTTGTCAGTTCTTCTCTCGATTGGCACTGTTTTTTTGTAGTGATTTATGGTTCCCACAGTCTTTCGTCCTTTTTTTTTGGCTAAATATCCACTGCCAATCAATCCTGAGGCAACATTAATTCTAAATTGCTTTAGGGTAAGAGAAGCACCATCAAATCTTTTTTGAAATAAAATATATGCGTTTACCACTGTAGTGTCCAGAAAATGCCAAACTATTCGGTGATACCACTTTTTGCTTTTCCGATCAATGGCGTAACATTTTTTCAGCATGTCAGCCTTATCGACGGAACCCATATGTTTATTATAGTCGACTACTAGTTTTGGACAATTTACTTCTTCCAACGTGCCATCTTTGTTTCTTCGATTAGTTGTAACGGCATCTTCGGGATCATGGAAGTTTGATAAAAAGTAAACAGGTTTTTTGTCCTTCCATTTTAGGCACAACAGCTTGTCTTCCGTCATTCGCCAATCCCACTGACCTCTAGCAAGTCCCTTGTCATCTATAAAATCATCTGGTAAATATTTTTTTCCCTTCCTTAGAGTTCCGCAGCCATATATTTTATCCTGCTTCAAACCCCAAAGCAGAGGAACACCGGAAAAATAATTATCAAAGAATACCCTATAATTTTGATTTTTCAAATCTTGAGTCAGGTCCCTCACTACTCTTGCTCCTAAATCTTTTTCGGGCAAATCTCCTATTTTTCCGGTATATATTTGGAATTCACAAACGTAACCCGAATCATCCGCACGAACCCAAACCTTATATCCGCGCTTGGTAGGTTTTGCAGGCATGTATTGCTTCATACATGATCTGCCTTTGTATTTGATCATACTTTCGTCAATTGCTTGAAATTCTCCGGGAGAGTAGTACTTCTTGTATGTTTGTGAAAGTGTTGACAAAAGCGGCCCCAATTTATAAAGTTTATTGTAATCTGGTTCTCCTTTTTTTGGTTGTAGGTTATTATCTGCAAAATGTAGATTACTAAGCAGCCAATAAAATCTGTCACGAGAAATAACTTTGCTGATGTACGCATCTCTGACTTCTTCTTGTGAAGACCAATAGTCCTTCAAGCTAGGAAGCTTCTTTACACCCATAAGTAGGTTTACCCCCAAGAACAGTTTGATTTCTTCACACGTAGTTGGCTGAAACAATGTATTTCCTTTTTTAGTATTGTTTTGGGTAGCGTAAAAATTTGTATTGAATGCAATTGAAGCTAACAAATCCTCTGGGAATAAGCACATAAAAATATCTACGGGAAGTTCAATTGCCTCGTTCACATTTACGCTCTCAGATAAGTCAAATATTGGTGGTTCCTGATAATAATTTTGTTTAGACCAATTTGCACCTGCGAATTTGGGCACAGACGTAGGTAATCTCTCAGCTACCCGTGCAAGTGGCTCGTCGTCATCACTCTCAATTTCAATATTCTGAGGTAAGATCTCTGCGCTTAGGTCTTCCTGCCCAATTATCATATTTTCGTCAATATTTTGCAGTACATCGTCAACTTCATCCTCATCCCCTGATAAATAGTCCTCTGCCAACGATTCTGTGTCTGACGGAATTTCAGCCAGTATGTTATCTATTTGTCTCTCATCCATTGCTTCAAGATCCACAAAAGACCATTTTTTTCGTTCATCTGTAACCGCAGAAAAAAAAAATTATATATCAAAATATTCTTATTCTGTTCCTAGTGGTTATTTCACGCAACCACCACTTATCAGCTGATGTAACCTGCAGTAAGATTTAAAAAATAGGCAATCATGCAGTACAATATAAAACTATACAGTATTTTGTGCAATTACTTACGTGCCATTTCAAACTGCCTGTATTTTTTCCCAAATTACAACAAAAACCAAATAATCTGTCACTAACCGCTCACCAGTAGCCGATACACTAAAGTTCATACAGCGGAAAACGTGCAAATAAACTGTAAAACCAAATATTTCCAATAGATGGCACCCTTAGCATTATATTGTAAGCGGCGGTTAAGCCATAGAACCGGTAGGACTCGGGCAACAAATTATTAGATTGGTGGTTACATGGAGCGACCAGTGGGACACAAAGGGTTAAATGATTGGAAAGTGTTTGAGGGATTTCCGTTACCATATTTAGTAGCCAGTGACAATGGTCGAGCCGGTGATCAAAATCTTCAGCTGTTAAAGCTTGACGGAGAACAATGTGATAAGGATGCATTCTGGAAAATAATTTAAGTGTGAGTAAAACTCGCGGTAAAGTTCTTTCAAGTAACTTGGACTAATCTTTTTGTTTCAAAATTTTAAACATTCTTTAGTCTAGCAGACAAGCAGACATAATTTTGAATATTTTCGGCAATATCTCGAGAACCATCTTACATAGATTTTCTTTAAAAGTGACCACTAATTTATTCTCTCCAAATACATTTCAACTCTGATATTATATGCAAATCAATTTCGGATAACGGCTGCAATAGACAGACAATAGATAGGTGGACGAATGTGTAAATTTAACTTTAGTTATGAACCCAGTACCGAACATTAAAAACAATCCTTAAAGGCTTGAAAAATTTAAATCTAGTAGGAAACGCATTATTTTTTACTTAAAATATCTATAACTTACTTCAGATCTTTCAAAATATTTATGAACGTAGTCCTGCATATTCCTAACTCTCTATATAGCATTCTGGTCCCTACATGTGGATCAAATTCAATATAGGCCAAAATATTTATGATGTTTTCGTCTGTTCTGCCCCTTGGTTGTCTTCTATATACCGGAAGATGAATGCTTTCCTGCCTGAATAATGCCTTCTTTCAGGAAACTGGATGGCATAAACTCTGGAAACAACTGTTGCATTTTGCAAGCATTCGAAATAAAATCTTATCATATCAAATGCATGTTCATTTGGTAGAAACATTGTATTAAAATTATATTCTTTAAAACACAAAAATGCCAGCGACTTAAATAAAAAACTGACACTAATTATTTAGGTAACGCGTCCTTTTATACAATGCGTTCGTTTTCGATTTGTTTTCAAAGCCTACTCTTTATTTTTAATAGTATGTTTAGATTTAAAAACATTTAAAAGTTTCCTTAAACATGAACTAACAAAAACGAAAAGAAAACTGCTGTTTAACCATTCGGCAGAGTTTGCAAGTTTGAATAAACAATGATGGACGGCATTTTGAACACTTAGGCCGTCAATAATATGTTTGTTTCCAAATCTCAGTAGTAATTAATTTAGTGTATATTACAAAGTCTTCTTTGCGGTAATATGTATAAAAATCGTAATACCTATAAGTAAGTAATTTAGGAAAATTAAAAATGTAAGCCTTTTTGTAATATGTAATTTGAAGATTGTCATCGTTATATCCATTTCTTGTTACTTTTTATTAATTTATTTCCAATATGTGGTAAAGTTATCCCATAAACAAAATTAAAACGTCCTTAAAAATGAAAAACTCGGATATGTAATTTATTTTGGTCAATAACTCCGGTTCTAAAAAAGATATAAAGTTGCTTTTTTTACCAAAATGTTGAGGATTTAATTGTTCATTATACAGGGCAAAAATAAACTTATCAATATATTTAACTTTTTTGAGAAAAAGTCTAATATTTGCTTAAATTTCAGTTAGCGCCATCTAGCGGCGACGGCAAAATTCGAAAATACAAAAACAAAGGCTTAATTTGTAGGTTTAATTAAGCTCTCTTAAACGAGGCTAAGTTTTTTAAAATCGGTTATGGCAAACCGGAGTAATCGTAGTTTCTTCAAAAAAACATTTGAATTCCCCCCACCACTTTATTTGACTAGATCGGAAAGTTTGTGTAAAGCAAAAAATATAAGGAAAAATGCAAGGAATAAAATATGTATGTATTCGATATCTCTTAATCAGTCAAAACACAGAAAAAATCTTAATTTTAACCTGGGTCATGACTGTTGCGCCTCCTTGTGGGCATTTTACAAACTCGAAAATAATTTCCAGCATTTTCTTTTGGGCACTTTTACTGAAAAAAAATTTACCCGGATGCTCTATGATGACTAGTTTCTGAGATATAGCCGGCGGCCATTCTTAGTTGACCACCCGGTTGTGACGGAACTAATCTAGTATATTACTGATTACTAATTAATTACAAAAAACAAATGGTAGCGTTCTGATTATAATGAGCCTGATTCATTATCACTGGTAGCGTTTCTGACCAAGAATACTAGATCTGTCCCTTCACATAAGGGTAGATTTGGGAGAATAGAATGACTAAAGCGATATTATAGCAAGAGCACTCTTGAAGACAATGGAGAGTAGTTCTGGAAGGTCTCGGCGTCATTATGGATCGTTAGTTGAGTTTGTGTTAGGTTTCAACGACTTACCAATGTATACCAATCAGCCAAAATGATGTAGATAATATCCTAACAGCAAGGTCTAGCTAGGCGCTGAGTTTACACACCAAAGCACGACGAGAAGACTACGCCGCGGTGCGCGTACGGGAATCTCCCTTATTAATTATCAACAATGAAACACCAGATTCTCAAAACACTTAAATCTATTATAATAATTAGGAATAAGAGATATGAATTTACAATAGAAAAATAAATCTTAAGATAATACAATAAAAATGTAAATAGAGAGCAAAGAGAGGTGTTTAACCCAATGTTAGTCAGAAAATCAACATAATGACAACATTTAATTGATTGAAACCCTTTTTAATACAGAAATAAAAATTTACAGAAAACCCTGAAATTTAACGCCCTGAGATGGATACTCCCCAAGACTAGGAAGTCTTTAAGAATAAAAAAAACACTAAACCCTGAAATTAATTCGTTATTAAATCTTAAATCTGACCCAAATCACTTGTATATTAAAAGAAAAAAAAATAGGAGAATTCACTAGACAAGACAATTAATTTAGACCGAACCGAAAAAGAGTATCTTTGGAACTGAATTCTAATTTTCCCTGGGTTCACCATCTAAACTGTGCAACCCCCCTTAATTTGTGTGACTTTAAATATTTATCTTTTCAAGCCTATGGAATGTCAGAACATTAGTTTTCAGCCCCCAGTACTACCCCTTTAAGTATACAATAAAACCCACGCCGCCAATCAGGGTGATTCTCGACTAAGACCCTGCCTTAAGTCATAAAACTGCGTAGTCCCAAAGTATGCTTGAGAAGTCAGCCACTAGGTGCCGATACTAATCCATGGACTGAATTTAAATTATTAACTTCCATCTCTTTAGGTTTACTTAAGACTATTATGTATATAATTATACGTATTACAACCGTAATTAATAATAATAATAAAAAAACTAGCCTACAGCACAAAATCAGATATGTTTAAAAAAACCTTCTACCTGTTGTTCTTTCTTCGAAGGAAAATAAAGGACAAATCTGACTCGGCTTTTCCAAATATTTGAATGGTCAAGATACAAAGTCCATTTTCATTCTTAACCATATTTTCCATTTTTTTACCAATATAGGATTCATATTTTCTGATAAGAGAACACCCACGAAGGTTCTCTTGTTTATTATTGCATCTGTGGGGTATTCTAGGTTTTAGTATATTTATATTAACTTGACAAAACGTGCTCTTTTACAGATGGTAATATTTGTTATTATACTTAGTTGGGTTTTTGCTATCAATTCTACTTTTAAGATATAGAAAAATAAACTTTATGGCTTAACAAATCTTTAGGATAACTTGGGCAATTTAATTATTTGCTTAAGAAAACGGTTGGTTTAAAATAGTTTAGTATTATTATATTTATTTTGTGAACAAAAGCTTTTAGAGCCCTTCTTTGAATTTAAGGAAACATCTGTTTTGACTCGTGAGAACGCATTTTAAAAATAATTTGAAATAAAAAGATAGATTTTTGCGTTCTATTACACGGTACATTATATAAAATTTAATTAATTTGGATCTCGGCGTTGTTTCTTTCCTTATAACTTCATGGTTTTCTTTTAGAGGTTTTCGTATGGTACATAGGTGAGTGATTGCCAAATCTCACCGCCTTGTTATTGCTGTTTTCCATTTTCGGTCTTACTTGCTGCATTGATGCCAATTCCGCTTGAACCACCAATGTTTGGTCCGCGTTCATGCGTTTTTCTTTTTGGTAACAAGGACTTGAACATCTTTGCCTTCGGAGGGGTTTGTTTGCGTTTGCCTAGTGGAGACTTATTTTTGGTACTTTTGCCTTTTGCAGCCACCAGTCCATGGGCGGTTGGTGGTTGCTATATTACTCCACTCACGTCTATCGCCGTATCTCTTTTTTTTTCTCTTTGGGAACTGAAACAATAAAAGCAAACACTTTTTTAATTTATTGCTAATTACATTAAGATTAAAAAAAAATTCGGGAAATAATCAATTTAAGGATAAATTTATTTATTTTACTCACCATGGGTTTTGTACCGGGTGTCCCACTAAGAATGGACACCGGCCATAATTCGCTAACCGTTAATCATATAACTTAGGGGGAAAAATTTTATTAGCTAAATGCACTAAGAGAAATCGCTGGAAAATATTTTGAAGTTTCTAAATCCACCGCTAGAGGGCGTAAATCCAAAATTTTCCATTTTTTGAAGGGTATACCCTGTATATTTTTAAATTTTCAAATTCCACATAAAATTGTAATTATTTTTTATTAAAGGCATTATTAGTCTATACTTCATAGTTTCCGAGATATTGACTCTCGAAAAGTGACATTTTTGAACTTTGACAGCTTCTAACTTTCTAACAGTACGTCTTAGAACAAAACGGCTTACATGTCCCTATCTTCAATTTTTATTATCTTCCCAAAAAAATCAAGTTTCAGTTAAACCGGAACAACTATATTGCCTGCTTTCGAGTTACATCCGGTTTAACCGGAAGTTGATTTTTTTGGGAAGATAATAAAAATTGAAGATAGTGATATGTAAGCCGTTTTGCTCTAAGACGTACTGTTAGAAAGTTAGAAGCTATCAAAGTTCCAAAATGTCACTTTTCGAGAGTTAATATCTCTGAAACTATCAAGTATAGACTAATAATGCATTTAATAAAAAATAATTATAATTTTATGTAGAATTTGAAAATTTAAAAATATATAGGGGGTACCCTTCAAAAAATGAAAAATTTTGGATTTACGCCCTCTAGCGGTGAATTTAGAAACTTCAAAATATTTTCCAGCGATTTCTCTTATCTCTTATCAGCATATTCTTATTTTCACGATTAATATTTCTACAAAACGTATAGTAATATTTATTATACTTTATATGATAATTAAATAATTACAGAAACTTTCACTTCGGACGGTCAATGTATTACCTGCATTGATGCCAATTCCGCTTGAACAACCAACGTTTGGTCCGCATTCATGCGTTTTTCTTTTTGGTAACGAGGACTTGAACATCTTTGCCTTCGGAGGGGTTTGTTTGCGTTTGCCTAGTGGAGACTTATTTTTGGTACTTTTGCCATTTGCAGCCACCAGTCCATGGGCGGTTGGTGGTTGCTATATTACTCCGCTCACGTCTATCGCCGTATCTCTTTTCTTTTTTCTGTTTGGCAACTGAAACAATAAAAGCAAACACTTTTTTAATTTATTGCTAATTAAATTAAGATTAAAAACTTATTAAACCTTATTTAGACTTCTGTTTATACTTACCATCGTAAAAAATACGACTCTAAAAATAAATACCCTGTAGATGATGAAAAATGTAAATTTTATTAATATTATTACAGGATTTGAATAACAGGATATATTTAGAAAATAAACTTAACACAATAACTAAAATAACTACATTTTTGAAATGCAGGATACGCAACTAACGGCGCGATGTGCGCCACAAATTGGTCGGCGGCAGTGCTCACAATAGTTGGTTGTCATTCGCCTTTTTTTGCAGGACAAAAGTGACATATGGTGCTTTGTGCTTCAGTAGATGTTGCCCTTTCTTGCTGTGGATCAACATTTAAAATATCTTCTATAAGTACCCTTACCGAACGGTTTAAAGTTGGCCAGGTTACTCTATACTCCAACCATGGTTTTATAAGCTGCTCGGATAAAATGTTCAAAAATGTCTTTCTGGTAATGCTCTTTTCGCATTTCCGTCTTAGGTTATGATTGTGGATAATCCAAGAGTTGATGCACGTTATATTAACCAATCCGTAAAAGAGACACAGAGGCCATCTTCTTGTTTTTCTTGATTCGTTTCTACTACCGCACATTTGGTCAAATTAATGTATCCACACCAAATTTAGTTTCGTTATAAAACAATATGATATTTGATTTTCCACTCTTCTCACATACCTCTGGTGTATCATGCATTGTGGATAGCAAGAGCACGGATTTGTTGGACATGGTTTTCTGCGATACGAAGGTTTTGTTGTTGTCAAAACAAAATAGTGAACTGCCAATTTTCCGATTTTGCAAATTGAGCATTTCTGGAGGTATTTCTTTTTTGTTATGCCTTAAAGTACCAACTACTGTTAAATTGTATGGGGGAATCAAAAGCTCTGTAGCTAGTGGTATCGAGGTGAACCAGTTGTCCATCGTAATATTTCTGTTGGTGCCATGTACTGCTGCTGTTAATTTTCTTACGTAAAATTGTCCCAACGGAATGCCATTGGTATTCATGCTCTTTCCCAGATATAGATCAGCGTCAAGCTTATATTTAGTACCTACACCATTACAATTTTAATGCCGTATTTTTTTGTTTATTATGTATGTCTGGCCTATTAAACGCCGTTTTTTAACAATATTTTTCTTTCATTCAAAAGGATTTGACTTACTCCATCTATTCTTCTTTCGTACTCTCTTCCATACTGTTTATTATACATCATTAAGAAATAATATTATTACAGTTTCTACTGCATTATCAGAATTATTATTGACAGGATGAGGGTAAGCACCATGTATGTCTAACATGTTATTAGGATCCACAAAATTAACGTTATCTGAATCGTTAAATTCATTGGATGTTCAATGGGAAATTCATCGTCAATTTAATAATAGAATAATCTTTCGTTTTCGGGGGTACGTATGTGGGATCTTCATCAGAGTAATCACTTTCGAATAAATGACTACGTTTCTCTATGCAGCAATCAACGTCGTACTTACCGTAGTGAAAATCAGAATCTTCCAGAACAATAATTTTTTCCATTTGATTAGCAATTTTAATTTGAGTTTTATTCAGTTCCGATGAGGCATTAGAATTATCATCTTGATCTATAATGTCTTGTTCTAGATTAAAAAATAATAAATTTGAGTGTTATTTATAATTTCCTCAAACTGATGCATCATTATTATAAAAAAAAACGTCTCAGTCGTACCATAAACTTAGAGCGAGGTTTGTTTTTATTACTAAAATTTTCAAAAATGGTAGATTTGACCATTTATCAAAAATAAAGCCAAATTCAATTGCCAATTTCAGTAGTAATAAAAACTAAACATAGTTTGTTCGTTAGAGGCTCAGTGTTAAAATTTTTATTTTCCAAAATTTTAATTATAAAAAATCCTTTAAAAAATATTTTTTAACCCTTTAAGACGCAAAAGATCTTTTTTTTTTAATTTTGCTTCTTTTTGGATATGTGAAAGTTGGCGTGATTATAAGTCTATACCTCGGCGTAACGATGAAAACTATACCTGGATAGCTGAGTTTTTAGGCAAAAAGCTCTGGGAAAATATTATCCCAAAGAAACGTTTTGACAAAACACAAAAATGTTAAAGGCTTGGGATAATAATTTCCCACGTTACAGAAGCAACTGTAATTTGTACACATTTACTTCCATCAACAAACTCCGTGTACTAAAACATATGTGTTTCTAAAACATCATTAAACATTAAAAAATACATAAACAACAATAAAACATTATTCAGTATCCAAGCCTAACAAAGTGTCTCCAAAAAACCTAAACAATCGATTCTAAAACATAAGCAACATGATTCAAAAAGTATGTTATACATTAGTATTGTGAAACACAGCAAAACAACCTTTGCAAAGTGCAACGTAACAGGGGGGACATAATAAGTTGCTACGTTTTTACTTGCGTTTAGTGCTACACGGAGCACATCTTCTGTAACTTTTTATAAGTTTAGGCAGACGCATGCCAACATTTGAAAGCCTTACAGTATTTTCAACAGACAACACTCCTCCAGTTCGCGTTTTTTGCATAACCCCTCATTGATTGATAACCCCTTTTGCGCTTTGACGTATATGTGCTTATTAATTCATTTACTAAAACTGTATATAAAGAAATAAAGTAATAGAAAATTTTCATCCACCAACTCTCGTACCACCGAATAGGTTTCCAACATCTGGTCCATCCTGTCAACGCCACCCATATATTCATTATAGTCATGTACTGCTTGAGGGCAAGGAACTGTATCCTTTTCACCTTTCTTGTTTGTCCTTCGTACTGTTGTTTTCGATGAAGGATCGTGCATTGCGCTGAGAATTGAAACAGTTTTTTTTCCTCTATCAATCCAACGAACAAATGAAATGTCACCTGATGTTGCAAAATCACTTTCGTGCTGTTTAAAATTTTTGCCATCAATTCCCTTGGGTAGATGTTTTCGATTCATACGAACTGTTCCGAAAGAAAAAAAAATTTTACATAACAGTTTGTATACCAGCGGAACGGACGTAAAAAAGTTATCAAAAAATACACAGAAATATAACCCCCTTAAAATTTTCTTTAATTTTAATACCACTTTTTCTCCCAAGCCTACATTTACGTCGGAATTATTATGTTTCCCAGAATAAATCTCAAATGATATCATATAGCCAGAAACTGCGCAGCACATAACACATACTTTAAACACTCGTTTAATTGGTTTTAAGGGCATGTATTGCTTTAGGGATGAACGACCCTTAAAACCAATCATACTCTCATCTATTGATATAAAACGAGATGGTAAAAAGTTGCATTTGAATTTTTCACCCAAATAATCTACTAAAGACCTAACTTTATACAGCCGATCAAAACCTGGACTGCCTCTCGCTGGCACGATACTATTATCTGCAAGATGCAAATATCTTAACATTTTCGAAAACCGTTTCAAAGTCATGACGCGGGTAATTCTTTCGCAGTTGGAATTCTCGTCTGTAGACCAATACAGTTTGTATCCAGGAAGGCATGAAATCCCATGTAAATAAGTATTCCAAAGATTGCACGTACTTCATCCAGTTGTAGTGTTAGATCGCATCCAAGCTGTGTTGCATATAGATTTGACTGAAAGACAATTTTGCACATGAAAAAGTCGGTAAAAAATACAGAGAAATAATCAAATGGTCGGTTACCCGGAACATCAGTATTAGAGTCAAAAGGCTGGTTAAACGTTTCTGAAGAATACACAATGGGTTCAACTGGCGTGTTTCGAATCTTGGGAGAGGAAAATCATCTTGAGCTTTTTTTCTTCATCACTTAGAGGAGGAGTTCCATACCTCTTGTATAGCTCAAAACTGTTGACGCTGCGGGGACTGCTAGGTGGTTCTTGGTCGGTCTCGCTTACATCTGATTCCTCGCTTTCTTCTTTTCTCGAAGCAGCAGAAGTTGAAAGTGCATCATTACGTAAATACCTGTCTGCTGATGACCTATCGCTCGCTCTGCATCGGCACATCATCCTCGGCGTCTGAATCACCTCCAACGTCACATCATCTATTTCGGCAAATTAGTTCACTAACTTTTCTAGCTCTGGACGTGTTACCATAAATTAAAATGAAATTTAAATAGAATTTTTATTTTTTAAGGCTAACAAACTAAATAATATAACTTGTATTGTTTTCTTAACAGTCTTTTAAGAGTGACAAACTAAACAATATACCTTTTATTGTTTTATTATCTTCTTAACAGTTTTTTAAGACTAACAAACTAAATAATATAACTTTTATTGTTTTCTTAACAGTATTCTAAGACTAACAAACTAAACAATATACCTTTTATTGTTTTCTTAACAGTCTTTTAAGAGTAACAGAGTAAATAATATAACTTGTATTGTTTTCTTAACAGTCTTCTAAGACTAACAAACTAAACAATATTCCTTTTGTTGTTTTCTTAACAGCCTTTTAAGAGTAACAGAGTAAATAATATAACTTGTATTGTTTTCTTAACAGTCTTCTAAGACTTACAAACTAAACAATATTCCTTTTATTGTTTTCTTAACAGTCTTTTAAGAGTAACAAACTAAACAATATACCTTTTATTATTTTAATATTTTCTTAACAGTCTTCTAAGACTAACAAGCTAATATATGAGCTCTTTAAATATGGAAGTATACTTACCCAACACAAGTGAGTGTGTTGGGTAAGTATACCTACCTAAAAATAAGAATAATTGAGTAAAGAACACATATTATATAAGTATGTAATTTCTAAATATTTTAAGACCAAGAGATAAGAAAGTACTAGTGGTTTTAGCAAATTTAAATTCATAGTGCGAAAAAGCTCCTATGCGTTAAATGGGTAATTTTGGCACACATATTAGGAGAGTAATATAATATTGGGTTATTGTAGATACATTTTTAAGTCAAAAATTAAAATAAAATTACCTTTACTCCCTTCATCATCAGTATTAAGGGATACTTCAATTAATTTGGCATGCTATTCGTTATTAGTAGTACATGGCAAATTTTCATCCGGAGTGGACATGAAATCCAAGAATGGAATAGACGGTGCATTTAAACTTGAAGTATCTAAAAAATGTTGGAATAAAAAAAAATTTGTTTCAGGAATAAAACAGCAAATATAAATATATTATCATTCTTTACGTGTTTAAAGCTTTACATAAAACAGCTGCTTTTTTCTAAGGTTGTATTATAATTTACTTAAATCAATTTATATTTATATTTACTACGTCAAGCACATGTTTTATTCTATTGTAAAAACAGATTTGCTTTCCTAAAAGGTAACTCATAGGAAACATACCTTTTTTAAAACATTTTTTCGTCCTATCGGTTTCTCCCTCTCCTCCTCCTCTGCCGGAGAAAAATAGTTAGTGGGTTTCGCTAATCTGCAGCCCCTGCCGACTTTTCCATCTTGGTCATTGCCTTTTGCCGACTTTTCTTTAACTTCAGCTAGCGTTTCTTAAAAAAAATAACATGCAATATTGCAATTTAACATAATCGATTATTTATTTAAAACTATAATATGCAATATTATCATAGGGTTTACGCTTTATAAATAAGTATATATAATTATTAACTTATATATGTTGGTATTATAAGTAAATAAATATTTTGGTAAAATATTTTATTGAATTTTCAGGAAAGCTTATTCTTAAAAGTCTATCATTAAGAATAATATTTGTAGAAAAATCGGTAGTCAAAAAGTTTCCAATATGTTGTATTATTTTTTAGACATCTTGTATAAACCAATTTAATTTAAAGAAATAGCCAATATAATATAAACCAATTTGTTCAGTACACTATACCACATAAATCCTTAAAGTACCCATTCACGTTCAGTCGGCCGGCCGTATTTTGCCGGAGAGATAATGGCCGGGCGGCATGTACTCACTACACACACGCAGTTAAATGACGAGTCGCGTTCTGCCGGCGGCCTGTCGACTGTTAAAACTTAACGTGTGTAGTAGTTTACCGGCCGGCATTGGCCTGCAGGCCATGTCATGTCATGTAGACATCCATTTAACCTTGTCTTTTTAGAACTGTCAGCTCCAGTTCACATTTAAAACTTTTAAAACTTTAATTTCTAATTAAGTAATGTCGAGAGCCAAGATTTACAAATGTAGAATGAGAAACATGTAGATAATTTACCATTCATTAAAACTTTATTTTAATATACCAGTAGAGGAAGACATCAAGTGTCTTATTTCTCTCCTTTCTAAAATTTTATAGTTTTTATTCAGTAACGCCGAACAAAATCGCAAACCATCCTAACTTCATCAAGAATTTTATTGAGTTGTACCGCAAACATAAATATTTGTGGAAAATAAAAGACTCTTCATATGCTAATAGGACTTTGCGAATTAAAGCATAATATGAAGAATTACTTTTACTATATAAAACAGTAGATGTCGAAGCTACTTAAAGACTCGGTGAAACATAAGATAAATAATATGAAAAGTGCGTTCAGAAAAGAACTGAAAAAGGCATTACGGTGTCCTTTGTTGTAATATACGGTTTTAATAAATACTCGAAACAATGATCATTCATCCTAATAAAGTTTTTTAAATCACTTGCACTCGATTGCCTCAGTTCTCGTACAATCTTCATGTGGGAGAAAGTGCAACGTCTTTTTAGCCAGTCTTTCATCCAAATTGTTTTTCTTTGTTGGTGTGAAATAACAACAGTTGCCGCTGCGCACTGTTCTTGCGACATGTTTGACCTGTCGAAATAACTGCGCGTGTATAGTGAAATAACAAAAACTGAAGGCCACTATCGAATCCGGCAGAAATCCTCCGGCCGTAATCGGTGAATAAAACTGTACGTGTAGTTTGACTTTCGATAATGGCCGGCCGGCCAGGACGGACAGTCCACGGACTGACGGCCGACTGAACGTGAATAGGTACCTTTACAGGATATTCCACCCAGTCCTCTTGTGGTGGAAATTTCTTTAAAATGTAAATGGCTGCATATTTTTCTGGGGGCCATTTAGGTTAGGTTAGGTTAGAGTGGCAGTCCTCTGGCATTGACCAAACAGTCACACGTAGTCCTGTAGGACCGTTGTGGTACCACACGTGTTCCGCGGTACCTATCCGCATCAGCCTAATGATGGTTTACGCGACGTGACGTAGATCGTAGAAGAATCTTGACAGCTTATTCAAACCAGCCACTGCTGTTAATAAACTTCGTGAGTCGACCCAGTTGCAGGCTGCTCACTTCCTCCAGATCATTAAAGAATGGTTCGCCCAGGGCATTGAACCTTCCTCTAGCGAGGCCGGGGCATTCACACGAGAAATGCTGAATACTTTCCTCCTCTTCTTCATCTATGCAACGTCTACAGAAAACGTTAGTTGGTATTTGCATACGTTCAGCGTGTCTACCGAACAGGCAATGTCCGGTGACTACGGCAGCTGGGGGCCATTTACGAAATGTATTGTTTTTACATAGCCATGACGATGGCACGTCAGAAACCGTCTCATCGTCATTATCTTCCGATTCTGAAATGAACTTTACAACTGCAAAATCCATTGCTAAAACAGAACAAGAACAAAGAAATAATTTTGGAATAAAACTAAAAAGTTATTGATAGTTAGTAACACTAACATCTACTTTTAAAACCACTTCGCAAAACTTACTAGAACCATTCAAATTTTGAGTTCTGGGAAGCGGGTCTGTTCTAAAAATTGTTGAGGGCGTCGGCGTCGCAGGACTCGGAATAGTGCTATTGCTTTTCGGTGGTTGTAAAACGTCTGTAACAGAATATGAGCATTTTTATTTTAACAAACATTGAATTTCTTGTTATATTAGAGAGATTTTGGAACGCTTAAAATAACAACAGTAAAACTCAGTGTTATGGTTAATTTTATTAACGATAACGATTACGGTGACAATTACAAGAATAGGTTTTGAACGCCTTAAAAATAAATAATTTGACTGGTGCAAACATAACCTTATTTTATTTCTTTAATTGTTTTTTTATGTTTTGAATTCAAAATAAATGATCAAATAGAAAATACAGGTTTAATAAAAGGTCTAAGTGATCTTTTAAAGTTTTAATAATGAAGTTCTTCCCAATTAAAATGAAAATGTATGCTTTTCCATAAATCTGGATTTTCAAATGGGTTTTGACCTGCCACTTCCCGTAATAAAGACAAGTCATCCTCATCCCGAAATCTCAGTCGTTTTTTTAACTATATTCTGGACCTCCATTTCTAAATTAAACAAATTACGCTATTTTTACACCACTTTCATTTATTTATGGAACAATCAACAGTGGAAATGGTACAAAAATGTAAGGTTATGTTGGATTCCTGAGTTATGTTGCCAAGTCGTTTACAAAAAATATAATTATATTTCTTACCGCAGCGTAATTTTATGATTTAAGTACTTACTGTAATTTTGAATTATGTATAAAAAAAACCTTTTCTGTTCGGTTTTATCTGAACTACAGTTATACAGTTTTTTCAATTTCAATTTTTTTAAGTGTTTTTGGAAAAATTATCGCGTCCGAAATATATTCTTAATAAATTATATAGGTAGGTATTGGTAACATGGCAAATTAAGCAAAATAAGAATAACCATAACGATAGCCTTCCTTATATCTCCGTAATTAACGAAGCTCGTTATCGTTAATAAAGGAATCGTTGCCTCATTTTACTACTGCTCATGCTCAGAATAACGATAACGACAGGCTAAAATAAGAGTTTCAAAATACAATACAATACAATACAATACAATACAATACAATACAATACAATACAATACAATACAATACAATACAATACAATACAATACAATACAATACAATACAATACAATACAATACAATACAATACAATACAATACAATACAATACAATACAATACAATACAATACAATACAATACAATACAATACAATACAATACAATACAATACAATACAATACAATACAATACAATACAATACAATACAATACAATACAATACAATACAATACAATACAATACAATACAATACAATACAATACAATACAATACAATACAATACAATACAATACAATACAATACAATACAATACAATACAATACAATACAATACAATACAATACAATACAATACAATACAAAATGTCTTTATTTAATATCAAAGAAATTTATAAAAGAAAATCTAAATGATAAGTGATGGCGACGTTCAAATAAATGCTCTTTCATGCAACCATCAGGTATAAAATAAAATAATAATTCAATAACTGCTAACCTAAGATATATAGGTACTAAGTAATAAAGTAAACAAATAGAAAATCAGAAATAAATGAATCGCCATATCAAGTTACACAATGACATAGTTACAAAATCCCACACGCTCTCCCAGAACAAACTTACCCACCTTACTGAATTAGCAATTTAAAAAAAAATGGTATTTTTGTCGTATATTATATATTAAGTAATGTGCCGACGATGCTGATTTTATTTAAATGTTAGTCAATAGAATAATAACGCGAAATAGGTTATAGGTTGGCATGAATGACGTTGAGAATTTCACCTTAAGTATTATATAACTGAAAAAAAAATATTCTTAGAAGAAAATGTACCTTCTTTTATTCAATTAAAGTCTCATAAAACAGCATACAAAAAGTAATTATGTACAAGACTGACAAAAAAGAAAATATTTGTATTGTATTAAAATTGTGGGCTCCCAAAAGTAATAATTTTTCATTGAACTGTGTTTGCATAAACTAGGTACCTGCCAAATTATTTGTTTCATTTTCAGTTTTATCTGTCCAAGTTGGCGGGAGACGTAAGTTCCTAATTTTTGCTGGGCGATTTTTGGGTATCCCAAGGGACTCATCAGAATCCTCAGATGAATATAAAAATACTTTTTTCCGAACCCTTTTTCCATAGTTCTCATCGCCGTCGTCAGTGTTAAGGTCACTGGTAATTTCAGCCTTATTTGTCGTTTTTCGTGCCAGTGTACAGGGTGTCCGAAATTCGAGCCTCATCATGGGGATCTCGGAAACTATAAGAGATACAGCATCGGTCAAATTGTGGCAAAGTTGCGCAATTTCGTACTGAGCAATATCGCAAAAAAATATCTCGGCTATCTTTTTTAGTTTTTGAAATTTTTGCAAAAAACTAAAATTTTGAGTTTTTGTTTTTTTAAATTGCTCGACTTATTTTATCCGCTACAGAAAAACAAGCACAACATTGTTAAGGCAACTTTTTACGCTCCATATTGTGACGTTTTTAGAATTTCGTTACAACGTTTCGTTTTTGTGGAACTATTATCAACTTTAATTTTTTAAATACGGACCTGCATTTTTTATTTTATTTTTTGATAGCCCTTTAAGCCCTGAATTCAACCATGTACCACACTTAATTATATTTAGACGTTTTGATGTCATTATTACATCTTCAGGAATGTGATAATTATTTTTAAATACGGCCCTGGTGTTAGTTACTTAATCTTTTTACCTACAACATGTAAATGGATCCGGAATTTTATACAAGTAATTTACTATATTTAAGTTTTTATATAAATTGTAACAAAGTAAAAATAAAACCAAACAAAACAAAAGGTGTCTATGACAAGAACTTTTACTTGATTTTTTGGCTTAATTATCTTGACAACTGCAGTCACCATTTATACTGAATATTTCAGCAAAATTATGTTATCTGCGTTAGAAAAGCGCGACATGTTACGAGTTTATTATTCTTCCAATAGGAATTCACGAATTTCTTGTGACCGTTATTTACAGGACTATCCTGAACGCTTGCAGCCTCATTATAGTTATTTTGTTACGCTTGATACTAATTTAGCCCAGTATGGTAGTTTTAATAAACCAAGAGTCAAATATGGTACACGAATGGAGCCGAAAGAACAACAAAATATTTTAGATTCTGTAAGTTTTAATTTATGTTTTTAAATGTTCAAATTTACCTATTTAGAAAATTTTATTTAAGGTTAATAATGCCCCTCGCGCCTCAACTAGGCATTTCTCCAGCGAACTTAAAAAACCGAGGATGAGGATCTGGAGAACATTAAATTCTCATGGATACAAACCCTACAAAATGCATATAAGTCAAACGCTGAGACCTGGTGATTCAGAAAGAAGACTAGAATTTTGTAATTGGTTTAACTTGAAACTTACCGAAGATGGTATTTTTTTAAACAAAGTCATTTGGACTGATGAATGTAATTTTACAACAAATGGATTATTTAATAGCCATAATGAGCATTATTGGTCTGTGGAAAATCTCAGACAAAATCAGGAAGTAAGACCTCAAGGACGACTTTCTTTTAATGTATGGGTTGGAATGTGGAACAATAAAATTATTGGACCTTTTATTTATGAAGGCAACCTCACATCTCAAAGCTATGTGGAATTATTAAATAATAATATTTTGGACGCATTAGATAACGAGCCTTTGGAGCTATTAAGACACTTATCGTGGCAACAAGATGGCGCTCCCCACATAATGGTAGAGTGGTTACGGAGTTACTAAACCAAGTGTTTCCCAATAAATGGATTGGAAATCGTGGATTTATACGATGGCCAGCAAAAAGTCCTGACTTAAATCCGCTGGATTATTTTCTTTGGGGGTACCTACAAAATCGTCTGTACTGTAATACACCACGCAACACATTAATATGTTACGACGGAACTTAATCCGAGAAGTCAGGGAAATCCTTGCGAGAGTTATTCAGCGGGCGATATTTAAATTGCGGAAGCTTACTCAGAAATGCATTCAAGAGCGCGGACACTTGTTTGAATACCTAATATAAATAAGGTTTTTACTTTTTGTTTCTGTTGTTGTTCTTTTCTTTTCTAATTTATTTCCTACATAATTTATTACTCTAAACAAAATAAACAACAGTAACATGTAAGGTGTCTAAATTAGCCAGTTTTTGCCACCTACCAAAATCCCGCTAAACGATATTTCAATCTAACAACTAACACCAGGGCCGTATTTAAAAATAATTATCACTTTCCTGAAGATGTAATAATGACATCAAAACGTCTCACTATAATTAAGTGTGGCACATGGTTGAATTCAGGGCTTAAAGGGCTATCAAAGAATAAAATAAAAAATGCAGGTCCGTATTTAAAAAACTAAAGTTGATAATAGTTCCACAAAAATGAAACGTTGTAACGAAATTCTAAAAACGTCACAATATGGAGCGTAAAAAGTTGCCTTAACAATGTTGTGCTTGTTTTTCTGTAGCGGATAAAATAGGTCGAGCAATTTAAAAAAACAAAAACTCAAAATTTTAGTTTTTTGCAAAAATTTCAAAAACTAAAAAATATAGCTCAGATATTTTTTTGCGATATTGCTCAGTACGAAATTGCGCAACTTTGCCACAATTTGACCGATGCTGTATCTCTTATACTTTCCGAGATCCCCATGATGAGGCTCGAATTTGGGACACCCTGTATAATCGTCTAAAAATAAAATGCTTATTTTATAGAGCTTGATAACGGTATTATTAAACGATCTTTTTATAATTTTTAGTGTAGAAATTGATCAAAAATTTTTAAAAAATTTTCAGGTCTGGTTTTTTATCTAAGGAAATTGCCCATAGAAAATTAATTTTTGTTAATTCAATTGTGGGTTGGTGGAGAAAAAGTCGAAAAATAGTATTTTACTTAGTTTATATTAGCCAAAATTTATTTGTTATCCCTAACTTGAAACTCCTTAATGGAATTGTTTTAGACACGCCCTTAGGTATATTTAAAAACAGAAATGTTTTTAAATATTTGTTTTTAGGGCCTCCTTCATTACAATTTAAAATATATTGTAGAACAGAAAATACAAAAAAGGATGGTTTACCATGCGTCGCATTTCTGAAGGGCCTCACTTTATGTGTGGGCCAACACGAATTGAATCCTCATTTTTTAATAAGGGCGTATAGTTTTCCCTTTTAACCACTGGCCACAAGCAATCGTCTCCATTAATCCACCTGGTGGGAACTGCTTCGACACTTTCATCTGCTAAAAAGCACACAACCGTCCACGTTTTATTTGGCGATGACATGATTTCCTTTTTATGAACTTGTGATTGGTTTGTTTTCGTTATTTAAGGAATATTATTGTTTTAAAACATGAATAAAAAAATTATTTATTTTTTTATTGATGCTGATGACAGTACCTATTCAAGAAAAAAAGTTCTAGACGGCGGATTAGATGGTACGGAGTAAGACCAATTAATAGATTCAGAACAGAATGTGGAATGTTCAACAATTTGATTAAGGCTATGATAGATCACGATAGAGAATACTTATTTAAATACACCAGAATGGCCGTATATATACTTTATCACCCACTAAGGTTGGTCAAAAGTAAATTAAGAAAGTTACCTACAACCAGAAATCCAATCACAGCTGCGCAACGTCTGATTGTTACTTTGCAGTAAGTTTTATAAAAAGTGTGAGTGAACATGTTTTTTTGCTATCTTTCACAAGGCTGTTCCATGCAGGAACTTGCTTTTGGCTATTACATTGGAATCACAATCATGAAATGTTCCAATTTGTGTAGGTGCGGTAGATGGAAAGCATGTTGCAATCAAAGCACCAGACCATTCAGGCTCAGAATATTTCAATTACAAAAAACATTTCAGCCTAGTTTTAATGGCATCATCTGATGCATCTTATAATTTTACTTTGATTGATGTAGGAGCCTGTAGAAGTAATACAGATAGTACAATTTTTCAATATTCTTCTTATGGACAAGCACTGCTTACAAACAAATTGGATATTCCAGGACCTAAAGCCTTACCAAAAACAACTACGGTATTACCTCATTTTATTAAAGCGGATGCAGCCTTCCCTTTACATACTAATATTATGCGTCCATATCCTGGTGCATACTTGGGGGTGGAAAAAACCATATTCAATTACAGACTTTCCATAGGACGAAGAGTAATTGAGAATGGTTTTTTCATTCTCAGTCAAAGGTGGAGAATATTTCAACGGACTATAAATGCTAAAATTGATACTTGTGAAAACATCGTGCGGGCTGCTGTCGTCCTACATAATTACATACAACAGAGTGATGAGGACATTCTAGTAAATAGAAGAAAATACTGCCCCACAGGGTATATTGATAATGAGTCGGCCAGTGGAGATATTACAATAGGGCAATGGAGAAATGGGGGCAGAAACATAAGATCTGTCGGAAAAATAAGAACCAATAATGCTAATAAAATAGCAAAGGACAACAGAGACTCATTACGTGACTATTTTTTATCCCCCAAAGGTCTGCTTCAGTGGCAGTGAGATTATGTTCTAGAAGGTTTTCATATGGATATTTAAGTTGTTTATTTTAAAATAATAAGGATCTTTATTATTATATAACTTTTTGATATCAGTTTTCTAATAGGCGTCCTTGAATTGATGATTCTGTAATATTTTTAGTCTATTTATTTTATTAAAAAATATAATGTATAAACAACAACTTTAATGATGGGTTGCATAATGAATTTTAAATATTAATTAACTAACCAGCACCTTTGACGGTGACATACATGGCATTGGCAAAAATAATTTTCTCACAATCAAAGGTTAGCGTTTTATTTTAATAATTTATATTTATGAACAGATACCTACCTAAAACTACCGAAAATATTATACCCTATGTATATGAAAAATACCCCTTTACACAATGATTATTCTGCTTATTCAAACATAATTTGCATGATTTTTGCCTTCATTTCAAACTTAACCTTTTTCGAGGGTTTTTTTTTTAATTCTTTTGCAATAGACTTAGCAAAAAGATCGTCTCCGTCTTCTTCTGTTTGTAAACAAGTTTTGGATACGTTCTCTATTGTGTAACACAGCTTTTCAAAAGCTTCATCATTATTATTTTTTTTGGCGTTTACTCTGGGATGCAGATGCCAACCCTGACCGCAGTGTCCCTAAATTTCCTTTTGTTCCTGCCGGATATATGGTAGTTTGCCCTTCGTCGCAGACGTTGACTCTTGATTATCTGGTTTTTCTATATTTACTATATTACTTAGATTTTCTGCAACAAAAATTATATAAACAACATTGAGTGAAAAAGAGATCAATCCAAATCACTTTTATATTCCATACAAATAAGCTGTGACAATTGTTGTCCAATGACATACCATGTCTAATAATTTTGAATGTGCACACCGAGTGCACACCTTGTGTCATTGATCAAAAGTTCCCAGGTTGGAGTGGTATGGAGTATAATCTGGGCACTATCTAGTCCTATTATACCATGCGACCAATAACTATTATGATAAATAGTGCTTTGGATTTGTGATTGTATTGCTTAGCGGTAGAGCCCATCTGTATATTACGTAAATAAACATATCCAGGGCAGTCTAAAAAGTTTGCATAACTAGACTTGCTTAGAATTCTTATATTTGTCAAAAGCTGATTAAAAAATCTTTTTCAAACAACTTACAAAAAGTATAAATAAGTGACTTAATGGACTGAAGAGGTTTTTTTGCATAACTTTATATTTTATAATGTATGCATTCATCAAATAAAATTTAGCTAAACATAATATGTATATTACGTTATATTTATGTTCCATGAATCTATCTTTATTTAAAGCACCTACCTTGACTACCAGTTCTCTCTGTGGGTAAATCTGCCTCATTCTCAGATGAATAAATCAATTGTGTCCTGGCATCCCATGGAGAACTGGGAGGTGAACTGTGGGGAGGTGATGATAAAGCACCTGTGCTTTGACCCTCAGAGCTGGAAATGTGGGTTCCCTATGTTCTAAAATCAATTTTACAGCAGGTTAGTTTATGTAAAAAGTAAGTGAATTACCTTCTGGGATGAACAAATTTGAGTAAAAATTCCATCGCACGAAACAGATGCCAGGGTGGGGGTGCTGCCGGAACCCGATAGGGTGCATTTTTTTGCCCTCAAATAAGTAGCAAATCGGTTCTCCGCAATCGGTTCCGGAGAACCGACCACCTATTTTCCTTTTCTTCAGCTAAAATATTTCTAGATTAGTTTTATTAACAACATATAAAAATAATTTTTCACTAAGCATCCACTTTATTTTCCTCATCGGACAATATGCTGGCAATTATAAGACAATTATTTTGCCGAATTATTTTATTTGTATAATTACCCCCCCCCCCCCTGGATCCCGAACCTAACCAAACTTGAGTGCCCTCTTATACTTATAAATATTTTATAATAAAATCCCTGCGTACCTGCTGACAATTCTGAAGATTATTACAGAATTTCGACATATACAGTGTGTCCGAAATTCAAGTCTCTATGTGGGTATCTCGCTTAATAGATGAGATAGAAAGTTGGTTAAATGGGGAATATTTTAGAGAATTTAATGCCGATCTCGAATCCTTTTTTAAAATTATTAAAAGTTTTGTAGTTTTTCACTTATGAAACAAAAACTAAAAATGGCGCATTTCGTTTTTTTTAAATAGGGGCTTAATGGTTAATTTGACATATCCCAAAGTGTTACATTTTTAAGACACTTTTTAGGGAAGAACATTTCTGTACAAAAAGAAAATGCAGATTGTATTTTGTTTGTGAGTTACCCACAGTAACTTTGTTATTTCTTATGGCGGTCATCTTGGATTTGTACATAAAATTATTTCTCTTTGAATTACCTTTTAACCGATGTGCCACGTGCTACCAAAATTTTGGAGAAATACTCTTAAATTAAATTATTGAATAAACCAGTTTTATCGTTAACTTGGCAACAGCGCATGGATCTAACATAGCATGTGGGTACATCCAAAGGTAGTAGTTTAATAACAAAAACATATTTTTTGTCTACGGTCTTAAATAGGTTTGGCAACGCCGCGATAAAAAAAATCTTAATCGTAATGAAACGAAAAATAGGGCTTTCAAATAAAAATCGGGTCTTTTTTTGTTTGCAATTAAATTTAGTTAAAATATTAGAAAAAATAGATCAGAAAAACTTTACAAACAAAAAAAAAATGCAAACCTTTTTTAATTTTGCCAAACCTTCGTAATTATTTGGTATAATCATATAATAACGGAAGGATTATTGTTACATGGTAGACCGTGATATTTTTGCATGATAAAAAGGCCATGATATTTTTACATGGTAGGCCATGGTATGCAATATTAGAAAAAATGAAGTGCCTATTTATTTGCAATCACACCGAAATGCTGAACTAGCTTCTGCTAGATATTTGGTATTGAAAAACAAAATTTTAAATTCTTAGATCGTTTATGAATGTGTCTTATCTTGCCATTTTTTAATAACTAAATTAGTTGCAGGCTATTGATAAATGTTTTTTGTTTTAAGTTATCCTACTTGGTTTTGGTTAGGTTAGGTCAGGTTCAGAATTTAAGTATCTTGTAAGAAACTGTATTTAAAAAAAAATAAAGGTTTAAGAGGTGCTTTAAATGGTTTAATTACTATCTGCTATGTTAGATGCATGCGCTGTTGCCAAGTTAAGGATAAAACTGTTTTTTTAATAATTTAAGAGTATTTTTCCAAAATTTTGGTAGCATGTGGCACATCGTTTAAAAGGTAATTCAAAGAGAAATAATTTATGTACAAATCCAAGATGGCCGCCATAAGAAATAACAAAGTTACTGGTAACTGTGGGTAACTCAGAAACAAAAGACAATCTGCATTTTCTTTTTGTACAGAAATGTTCTTCCCTAAAAAGTGTCTTAAGAATGTAACACTTTGGGATATGTCAAATTAACCGTTAAGCCCCTATTTAAAAAAAAAACGAAATGCGCCATTTTTAGTTTTTGTTTAATAAGTGAAAAATTACAAAACTTTTGATAATTTTGAAAAAGGATTCGAGATGGGCATTAAATTCTCTAAAATATTCCCCATTTAACCAACTTTCTGTCTCATCTATTAAGCGAGGTACCCATATAGAGACTTGAATTTCGGATACACTGTATACCGATTATAGATCATATATTATATCATAGAAGACACACAGTTTAGATTTGATGAGGATTTTTTTTTCAACTTTTGACCTCAAATTTCTGGCAAATCTACATACTGTAAGACCCAACGACGACGACGCGTCGATCAATAATTTTTGCTCTCTTCTTGAGCCATTTATGGATCCAGAGATGTTGTTTCAACGTTTAAGAGTAGAAACTGACCTGTGGAGATTATCAAATGCAGAGATAAATCAAGATTCTTCCATCCAATTTTTGTTTAGGAAATGTGACGAAAGTAAAGGGTTTTTTCCTCTTCTGCTAAATTATTTATTCTGTTACTTACTCTTCCAGCAAATGTTGCATCTTGCGAAAGGTCATTTTCTGCTCTTAAGCGGTTGAAATCTTGGACCAGAAGCAATATGGCTCAAGAAAGACTGTCTGGATTTAATTTTATAAATGTGTTTTTACTAAGTATTTGATTAATATTATGTTTCTTTTATTCTCTTTATAAGTTCCTGTAAATTTTGTTGTAGGTTGTAGGTTGGTACCTATAGTACCTAATATAATAAAATAATGTTTCGTTAATGTAATGGTTTGTTTATTTTTCAATAATTACACTGGCCGACAATTTTTTTTTTGTTATAACACAAAGCTAAATACCATCCTGTGGTAGAATGGACCTATCTAAATACGAAAATGAGAAAAAAAAGTTGTAACACGTAACGTTTTCTTGTTACATTTATAGTACCACATTTAATGTTACAATATTTAATATCTATTGAAAAAATAATTTAAGAATTTTCTAACTGTGTATATTGACTATATTTAAATGTTTACACCTACTAAACATACCTTACATCTAAGAAAAACACAATCATTACAAATGTTAACTGAACACACTAGTTAAATTTTATTTTTTCCTTTTATGAGGGGTCATATCTACTCTTTTCAAAAACCAACAGTAATCACCCATCATGGTTGGATCCCATCGTCCTTGATAGCAAATTTCCATTGTCCTGATATCCTGGTGGAACCTTTCACCCTGCTCGTCACTGACAGCTCCCAAATTTTCAGGAAAAAATGACAGATGGGAATGGAGGAAGTGAATTTTTAATGACATTCGGGCACCAAGCGATTTGTATAGGAATCTAAAAGTTCATCAACTAACTGTTGATAGTTTGCATCGATATTGGTGCCCAAAAATCCCCTTACTATACTAACAAATGAGTTCCACGCTCTGAGTTCCTGCCTGGTAAGCTTCTCTGTAAAGTTGACATCGTCCAGCAATTTTCTGATTTGTGGCCCAATAAAAATGCCTTCCTTTAATTTAGCATCACTTAACTGGGGAAAGACTTGTCTTAGGTATTTGAATCCATCGCCGTCTTTATTCATAGCTTTCACAAAGTTTTTCATCAGCCCAAGTTTAATGTGAAGAGGAGGCAGAAGGACTTTTTTGGGGTCTACAAGAGGTGCAAACTTAACATTTTGAGATCCCTGCTGAAATTCACTTCTTTGTGGCCAATCTTTTATTACCTAATGCTGATCTACTGCACGACTGTCCCACAAACAAAGAAAACAGCAATATTTTGTAAATCCTCCCTAAAGTCCTACTAAAATTCCTACAGTTCAGGTAATTTTTCTGTTATAAAATGCATCCATTTTAACCGTCCCCTAATTAAATTGACTACCTGTTAATGTAAAACGATTCTTATTAAGCTATTGAAAAATGGTATGTATTGGGGCTTTCCGAATATTTTTTCTATTATTAGAAGGGTATTTCCATTTTAAAAATAAGGAGCTGACCTGTGTTAGAAAAATCTTGTCGGCCAGTGTTATTAGACAAGTGAGTCCAAACAACGGAGTAGTGGCGCAGGGGCTGAAGACGTGTTTAAGCCAAAATGGTACCTTTACCAGGAATTACAGTTTTTAACTAAATCTGTAGCCCAGGCACCAAGTATTTCGAATATTACTGCCCAATATGTCACTTCAAGCGAGTAAGAAGGAGTGCATTGGAAATGTCCCTGCTGCATTATGAGAATGTAGACTATGAAATATTTGACGGGGAATCGGGGCAAATGGTAAATTATTCGTTACATTTGAGAGATTAGTTTCTTTTTACATAATATAACTAAAGGTGATGTATTTTTAAAGATATTTTCGCCGGATTATGACGACAATAGGTCCATTGCGACCAGCATGGACCCTTCGCCACGTACGAGTTTGGCAGCAACAACTTCCGAAACTCGACCAGCCTCTGCGCCGGCAAATGTTACTCCACAAAATAAATATTTGTTTAAAAAAAGAGGAGCGAAAAGAAAGAAGTCATCGTTTGCCGAAGACGCATTGGAGATCCTTCAAGATGTCGCAAAACAGCCTGTGACATTTCCTCAAGGCGATTCCATAGATTGCTTTGGAGCTTGGGTGGCCGCGACACTTCGAGAAATGAATCCCGACCAAAGAAAGGGTGCGAAGAGCGAAATTAGCTCAATCTTACTTTAGTAATTTATTGATCATTGTAGTAGTAGCAATAATCTTTGTAATATTTTATTTAATAAATGAATACTACCCACGATGAATGCTAAAGAATTTTTGTATTTCAATATTAGGGATACATGTAAGTCTATAAACGACAATTTGTACCAATTACAAAATGTATTACAGAAAAAATATGCTTGTAAATCGCATTGCACATTAATAACATTATATTTTATAGTAAATTATACAGGTTAAAATACAGTTTTAAAAATACCATTATTTTATTTTATAATTTGTT
Source organism: Polydrusus pterygomalis (assembly GCA_963969555.1). Taxonomy (NCBI): domain Eukaryota; kingdom Metazoa; phylum Arthropoda; class Insecta; order Coleoptera; family Curculionidae; genus Polydrusus; species Polydrusus pterygomalis. The sequence continues at coordinate 118,746,274 of OZ018378.1, read as the reverse complement.
TTTAACAATTTTGGCACATTTCTTTCCCTATCTCTACCGCAATTATTTATAGTTAGCAAAACTTTCTTAAATTCATCAGCACATGTAAACTTCGTACAAAAAAGTTTAACAGCGATTGCACAATTCATTATGTACAAATTTTACATTTTTTACATGGTCCAATAAGTACATGTTAACGTAACATTTAAAAAAGTGGTTATTCGAGTCGAAAAAGGTAACTATGAAATATAAACGGAAAAAACAACAATTTACGATGATATCGAACAAGATTTTACATTATTTAACAATTGTCCAGTTCCTTATTAGCAGGAAGCGTAAACTTCAACGAACCATTCGCTCTTGCCAAGGCACGGAACCAACGCCGTTAAAGTATTGGTTCCATTGGTCTCTTAATTCAATAGCGTCTCTTGCGTGATGATTTCCTTCTTGCTGGGCGACATTTGCCATTCCTCCAGCTTGCTGTGCTCTCCATACGCCATATCGCAGCTGTCTCGTCGCGACGTCTTCTTCATCGAGAAATGTTGGGGGTGAATACATGGCGCGTCCGACAACTTGACTTCTCGGCCAGTTGTGCAGGCAGATCGTTGTATCGATAATGAACTCTGCGATGTTGGGATCGACTCGAGCACCACGCTCGGTAAATTTGGAATCTTGCCCCAAGAATTCCACATGCATTTTCTGAACATCTTCGTGCCCTTGAGAGCCTAAAAAAATTTACAACTTTATTGAAATGTGATGGTAACTTGATTGAGATTGTAAACTGCTGTCATGTTTTCATTGCAAAATGAACATCGAAGCTAACTATTTCAATGCACCAAAAAGTATCACAAATAATGTACCTGTAATTGTATATTCTCCGGTCTTTCCACTTTTGTTGTCAGTGGAAATCCCTCGTCGCCGATAATGACATATGGAAAATTCTCGCCTGTTCTTGGGAGTGTTTCTGGTGCAGGAATGTTGAGCGAGTCACTTTCCAGTCTTTGTTTCAGAGGCGATTTGTTCCATACGCCACAATCGCTGATTATTCCGTTGGTTCCAATATCCGGGTAAATAAATCGCAGCTGTGCATCAACCATAGCCAAAAGTACGATGCTAAATTCGCCTTTGTTGCTACATTGAGTGCAAAATAATTGAACCAATTAAATGTAGCCATTGATTACTTTTATTTTAATAGTTGCAGACCAGACTTGACAAGTATGATAAAAGCAAACTGTCACGCTTAAAGCCGGGTCCAGACTATGTAACAAAACACGTTATATAACAAAGTTTTATAACAAATTTGTTTTATTAACTTGTTAGAAAACTTAACATTTTTAAGGAGCATCCAAACTATATAACAAAACAAATACATCATAATCTTTCATTAGTTAAGCAGTATGTAAAATGGCACCAAACGTAGAGGATGTAGTTATGGCTGCGGCAGCTTGTGTTATATTGTCTAGACGGCGCCGGCGCGTTAAACGAAGATTTTGGGTACGGCCATCGCTAAAAGCTCGAGAGAAATATGGTGGCACAGCTCTCTTATCCGATCTTACGAGGGATGATATAGACCCATTGACGGGAGACATTCGATGTAATGGTAGTTTTAAAAACTTTTTACGAATGACAAGTGCTGATTTTGATTACCGTATAAATGAAATTGGCCATAAAATAGGCAGGAAGGACACGACGTTTAGAGATGCAATCCCAGTAAGAGAAAGGTTAGCAGTTACCTTACGATTTTTGGCCAGTGGAGATTCTTATCAAAGTTTAAGCTATTTATTCAAATTTTCTAAGCAGAGTATTTCGAATATTGTGCCAGAAGTTTGCAATGCTCTCGTAAAGAGTTTGAGTGATAGAATCCAAGTAAGTATACTATTTAAACTATTTATTTATTCATATACACGACGCTTACAAATTCATTAGAACTTGTGAAAAGTCTAAATCATCTTCAGTGTGGTCGTCTTTATATTCGCATGATGAAGGGTCTGTTTGAAGTGGCGTAGCAGGTAATGAAAGTGTACTGCATGAAGTGTTGGATGGCCCAAGTGCAGGTGTAGTGGACAGACTGGTCGATGTCCTAGATAGTGGTGTAGCGACCGGAGTGGTGGATGGTCCAGTTGTATTTGGTGATATGTCTGAGGCCTCTGCTCGGTAAAGAACGCCATTAATCTCATATTTTGCGTAGCTTAAAACCGAGTTGCATTTGATATTTCTCAAGGTATTGGATATTTATTTATTCATATACACGACGCTTACAAATTCATTAGAACTTGTGAAAAGTCTAAATCATCTTCAGTGTGGTCGTCTTTATATTCGCATGATGAAGGGTCTGTTTGAAGTGGCGTAGCAGGTAATGAAAGTGTACTGCATGAAGTGTTGGATGGCCCAAGTGCAGGTGTAGTGGACAGACTGGTCGATGTCCCAGATAGTGGTGTAGCGACCGGAGTGGTGGATGGTCCAGTTGTATTTGGTGATATGTCTGAGGCCTCTGCTCGGTAAAGAACGCCATTAATCTCATATTTTGCGTAGCTTAAAACCGAGTTGCATTTGATATTTCTCAAGGTATTGGCTACATATTCACCAAATACAGCAAACTCATCTCGTGTTTTTAGGTTACTTGAAAGCTGTTTCATAACAGTGTACGCTTCTTCAGATTTTGCGTCTTCTGCCCTTTTCTTAAAACCTTTGGTTGAAGGTGCACGTGAAATATTTTTTCTATCAATTTTTTTTTCGCATGTTTCGGTGAGACTTGCAGCGTCTCGATGTGGTTGATCTTCTTCCTTAAAACGCAACAAAAAAACTGTATTATGGTTTTATGTGTGTATAAGTGTCCGCCAAAAAGTATGAAACATTTATAATCATTTGCTTGTCACTGTTTAAGACGCCATGAGACTAAAGTTATATTCAAATGTATAATTTTTTAGGTACCTAAAAATCAAGAGGAATGGCTACAAATTGCAAACGAATATGAGCAGATATGGAATTACCCCCACTGTTGTGGCAGTATTGACGGGAAACACATTTGTTTACAAGCTCCAATAAATACCGGGAGTGACTATTTCAACTACAAGGGATTTTTTAGCATAGTGCTTTTAGCTATAGTTGACGCTAACTACTGCTTTACGTTTGTAAATATAGGCTGCCAAGAACGTTTGTCAGACGGCGGAGTATTTGCTAATACAACATTTAAACAGTTACTTGGAACGTCTTCTTTAAACCTGCCGCCAATGAAAGTTTTGCCAGGAAGAACATCACCTTCGCCTTTTGTATTTCTAGCTGATGAGGCATTTGCTTTGCAACAGCATATTATGACACCCATTCCAGGCACTCTACAAAAAGGTTCACCAGAAAGAGTATACAAACAGACACAGCAGAGCTAGACGTGTAGTCGAAAATGTATTTGGAATTTTACCTGTTGTATTCAGGGTGCTACGAAAACCAATGCTTTTAGAGCCAGAAAGGGCAGAAAATGTAGTTTTAGCATGCTGCTATCTACACAATTTTTTGCGGAAAGGCCAGTCATCTTCATCCTATTCTCCACCAGGCAGTGTTGATTCGGAAGTCACACTCACGGGAGAATTAATACCTGGAACATAAAGAGTCGTAGGTAAGCCAACTGGTACTTTGCTAAGACTTAAAAAGATTCCTAGGAAACCTAGTGTTCTAGGCAATTGTTCTTTTCCAGTGAGGAGGGGAAAGTGCTTTGGCAGAATAATTACTAACTTCAAATTGGTTATTAATATAAAGTGTACTTACCTGAGCAATACTGTTAGTATCCTGTGTCTGAATGTTGTCAGGGCTGGATATACCGCCTTCTGTAGAATGACGTGGTTCATTTTTATCTTTGAGAAATAAAAGCATTTTAAAAAATATCCATTTTGTTTTATATTGAGCATCAGCTCCATCGCCACTCCTCCCTTTTTTCAATTCTCGTTAAAATTGGCCAATAAGTATGCGCATTTTTTTTCTACTTCACTTGCATCAGTTTTTAACTCTGTATCAAGTTCAGTCCATGCGTCGTGCTTTTTATTCCTATTTTTAAATTCCTGCAAGGTAGGGTCCCATAATACTCGTTGCTCACGAAACAGTTCAATTAAATGAGTGGTAAGTTCTTTCGACCAATCCATAACTACACTTTTCACTAAATCCCGACGCAACGATGCACCCGGCGCAATGGTTCTGGTAATACTAGACGAAGTATCACTCGGTTGCCGGCGCACGACTAGTTGTTTCAGCAACGTGTTTTCAAGTGTAGACACGTCGGGGCGTGTTTTACAACAAAGTTTTACAACTTCCTTTGATCTTTACCGACATCTGATGGATAACATAAAACATGTTATAAAACAAGAAAAAGTTGTACAACACTGTGTTTTATAACTTTTTTCCTTTCTTTTCTGTAACAAGTTATAAAACTTTGTTATATAACGTGTTTTGTTACATAGTCTGGACCCGGCTTAAGAATTTTAGCTGACGAGAACTATGAAGAGAATGCCACCAACAAAATCTTAAATTGTATAAATTAAGGGAAACACAACAATTTTTTTTAAAACTCAACCTCATACATTTATAGGTGATCAATCATATTTACATTCCAGGATTTAAGCTCAGGTTCTACACTTGCTAATTTTTTTTTAGTTTTGATGACTCACATGGTAAGGTATAAAAGTTCTCTAAGCTTGAAGATCTCTGAACAATTACTTTAGTATAGTTATTATGGAATATAATGTTTTTTATAATAACTATACTCCCATCCTCAACCGCACAACAATTGTCAGCTTCATCTAAAGATAATAAAAAGTTATTGAAGTAGACTTTTTCAAATTGATTTATACATAAAAGATTGAGAGAGAGATGGACCTCTAGAATGTTCTGTTTTACGTTTATGATAAATATTAACTTTATTGTCATTTGAAACTCTGCTTGTTTGTTCAGAAATTCTATTGACAATTTGCTGAAGCGGTTTGTCAACTTTACGGACAAGTTTTTTGATAAATGTCATGTGGTTTTCAAAAGGGTAGGCACTGAAATTTTCAATACTTCCAAATGTTTTTGGGTCGTCAGTAAGATGTAGTAAATTGTGTATGTTATGAGAAACATTTTCCTTTCCATAAAGTAAAGAGAATGTTTCCACAAAATGTTCTAATAATTCTAGTAATGTTAACCATTATAGGCCAAACTTGGTTTCTAGAACTTTTAGAGAGAGACAGGCCATCAATATTGACACTAATTTTCAAAACATGACTCAAAATATTGTATTTTAAAAACTCCGTTATTAAATTCTTAAGACATTGTTCTAATATAAAATGATAATAAAAGCCTGGTTCTATAACTTTTACTTGTGAACCAGTGTCCCTTGGTGTTTTTAAAAGCGTCCTTGGACAATGACGGACATTAAAGTTATTACCTGTTGACTGTACAGGGTGGCCCGTTTATTATAGGTGCATTATGTCAGTGCCTGTAAGAGATAACAGAATGAGTTAAATACAAAAGTGGCTAGGTCTGATTTATATTTTTTATTTATTATGTTTTTATATATACAGGGTGAGTTATATGGCCGTAAACACTATGAACTTTTTTATTTTAAATAAAATACCCTGTATATTATTAGCTTTTTGAATTCTCCTTAAAAATACAATTTATTTTTTTTAACACTTTCCCTGTCCATTTTCAAATGTTTTCCAGATATGGACAGTTCCAATAAAGTTGTCATTCTCCAAATTGGAGGGGCAATGCAATTTTAACGTTTTTTCTCAGAGAAAGACGGTTTAAACAAACCTATTTTAATTTTTTTAAGAGCGTAGTCAATTTTAACAGGAGCTGACAAAGTCTATTAATAACTTTATAAAATTCATTTTTTAGTTTTTTGCCAATGTCCTTACCAGAGGCCAAAGTATTGAAAGATTTTACAAAAATATTTTCTAATTTTAATACATAATCAACAATATCTTAAGATGACACTTTCAAACCACCAAATAGAGATTTCTCATTGTCGTATGCCTTAAGTTTACAAAATAAAGTTTCTTCAATAATTAGGTCAGTCTTGTTTAAATAAAGAACACATACTTCACACGAGTGCTGCAACAAAGATTTTTTTAAAAGGTAGCCGATTACATAAACCAACGCATTTCCTTCCGGACTTTTGATGTTGACATTATCGTTGGTAAAACTTTCAACGGAGTATATGTGTTATCAGTCTAGTTAAATTAAACACGCGCGCACATTTAAAACATCCCTTTATTCCTTAAATGCATTTTTAAATATAAAATACAGAAAATATAGTTCTTATACAAAAGCTACGTGCCAACTAAACTTAGAAAATACATTCGTCATTCGTCTCAACTCCAATCAATTAGTTTTTATAGCCATTGATAATTTTACAATTCAAAGAACAAAATCAAATCAGCTGAAAATGTTTACATTAACAAAAGTATCCTGTTACACTTTATCCAAACCTCTCATGCCGGTGACATTACCCACAGGAAAGCAAACAAATATGATTTAATATTATTCTAACATATGTGGGTGTAGGCATAGATATAACGTCACTGCAACATTTGGTGAATTCGGTAGTCAAATTCAGTAAGACTTCATTGAGGTCATCTACACAATTGGCGCCATCGGCAGTATCAAAATATCTTAGTGCAAATCGTTTCTTAAATGATCTGCTAAATTGTACAGGGGTGGGATTCCGAGCATTACCAGAACAATTTCTGATTTGCCCAAAAAAGTTCTCAACGCAATCCTGATTGAGGTTACGGGTAAATAAGTACTTGTATCCATTGGCTTTTAGTGTCTCCCATAACAGTAAAACTGACGTGATTGTCATTCTCCATTCATATAAAAATTCCATCTGTTTTGTCACATTTTTTCCGTTCCATGTTACAACACTCAAATTTTGAAAAAGGATATACATTTCTTCTAATAATTTTTGCTGCTGTTCAGTTCCCATAAAAGCTTGAAAATTGCTTAAATTATTGGAATTCAATAGATTAAAAAAATTGTTCATTTTTAAAATAAAATTTGCTGTGGTATATGCTTCTGTGGGTAGTACATTAACAGGCACCATTGATATTTTACTGGGTGCTGAGTTAATGAAATTTATCTTTGGCCCTGGAAAGGTCGTCGGCCAGCTTGGCCAACCTACAGCTGTTGAAACAGTTTTTGGTTGGACCTTTATGGGAAAGGTTAAGTCTTCATTTACATCTCCATGTGTTAACTTCCCTGTTTCCATGGAACCGCACCTGGACTTTTTAGTGGAAAAATTCTGGGATCTAGAACAGTTCTCTTCAGAACTACCCAAATCACAAGAAGATATTCAATGTGAAACACATTTAAAAAATTCGGCATATCGGGATTCTTCCGGTCGCTTTGTAGTTTCGATGCCATTTCGACACGAAAAACCGGACTTAGGAAATTCTTATGCGCAAGCCTATCGGCGATTTACCTTGCTAGAATCTAGATAACTAAAAACCCAGAACTTAAATTAAATTATCATGAATTTATTCCAGACTATATTGAAAATAGTGACATGTCTGTTATGTTGAAATCAGATCATAGATCCTTATCAGCGTACTATATACCACATCATTGTATACAAAAGCCTGACAGTATTTTTACCAAGCTTCGCGTGGTATTCGATGCTTCAGCAAAAACTTCAAAAGGCATTTCATTGAATGAAGCCTTACTTACCGGTCCAAAACTTCAAAAAGATATTTGTTCTATGCTTTTTAATTATTTCTTGATTAAATTTATTTGAGATACTTAAATATTTGCCGCCGAACCAATTTCGGTGTGAGGGGTAATCCTATCTAACAATAACGTTTAATTCTTTGAACAAAATATCTTTCTTGCTGAAGACTTATAATGCTAGGACGGCCCAATCGTTTCACAGTTAACCCTTAATCTAAATACCTTTTAAGAGTGCGCCTGGGTATTCTAAATTGCCTACATACACTTCTTTGCCCTTCTCCATTCCTGACAGCTCTGATAGCATTGTCAAGTTGTTCTTGTGTCCATTGCTTGCGTAAGTTTTTGCAAGTTTTCCCCATTGCTGATCCTTAAAAAGAAACAACAAATTTAGTTCCTGTTCTCGGTACCTACTTATCGTTTATTATTGGCCACTGTCGGGTTTTATGAGCCACTGTCGGGTTTTATGGGCCACCAATATAACCCGCCAAAATGTTGGCCCATATTACGCCAAAGTGCATTCCTACAAGTTAGCCCTTATGCAATGACAATAAAAATATATTGCTATAACATTTTGGGTAACTTACACTTTTTGATATTGAATTTACTTCCAATTTTGTATGTTTTTTAACTGTTTCTCCTCTTGCCTCACTCTCTGTGTCACTTGTACTCTCAAAAAGGTCTTTATTGGCAATTTTTAATCTCTTCTTTGCCTGATAATCCTCAAGTTTTTCTATGGTGTCTATAAAAATACAATTACAGTAAACTTCAAGACCCCAGTACAAAAAGGGGACTGGTGCATATATGATATTTGAAAGTTATTTAATTCTAACACTATGTTTTAGAGGTGCTGGTTAAAAAGTCCCCTCAATATATAGTAGGTCATACAGTCTTCCCCAATGCAACCATCCCTCGCATATACATATAGGTTTCCTGATCAATATATTGCCAATTATTATGAGATTGTGGTTTCTCCAATTATTATTTTTTTTTAGACGTGGAAATATGGTACCAGTTCATTGTCTCATCAAGCCAGAATACCCAAAGATAATTAAATTATTTTTCCCTTACCTTTTACTATTTGGGCTGAGCAGTATCCCTCGTTTTTAAATTTTACCAAATACTTCTTGGGATTAAAAGGTATCGAAGAATTAGAATGTTTAATATCCTCAATTGGGACAATCCTCGATTTGTCTTCGTCAGTAAATATTATAATAACATACATGTTGTGAATCAGAAGCTAAGAATTGAAAATTAAAAACTTTACTAAAGCTGATGGTGGTAGCACCTGAGAAAAGCGTAGTACCTTGTAAGTGGAATGGAAATAAGAGTCTTTCCCGATGTGAAGTTGAAAGATTTACTGGCGTGAGTTGAGCATCAGTTAACGAAGTGTTAGAGGGCCATACTTTTAGAAACCGTATGTTTAGTTGTGTCTTCATGGCGTGTAATTTCTGTGATTCCTCCTAGATAGTCGTGCGGCAATATTTACAATAAAAATATGTTTTACCCTTGGAACTGTTCTTAATCCACATAATTTTCTTTTCCCAATCTGGGTTGTAACTTTGAGTATACCTCTTGTTTTTTGTCTTTCGTTTTTCCTCTTCACTGTCATATTCCGAATCTATTGTGTCTGAAAATAAAAAAATTGTGCTCCTAAACTCACTAATTGCATGAAGAGAAAATCGCAATACGGACAAGATAAGCTGATTATACGACCAAACTAAAGCATATACCTGATCGTGATGATGGGCCTGCTTCCATTTACAAGTTTTATTTCAAATTATTTCTTTTAAATCGGTAAAAATACACAAAAACACTTTTTCCTGCAGCGACACGTCACGACAAAAACGCAGAACAAAATAAATGACAAATGACACACGTGCTCGTTTGTACTGTGTATGTACGACTTTAATGACTTAAACTCAAAGAATCCCCGGTTTCGCAGAAAATCCCCAGCAATCCAACACCGCCTATACGTCGTCTTGAGCGATCGGCGATTCAACTTACCTGACGTTTAAAAGCCCGCCGCTAGATGGCCACAGTCGTCAGCAAATTCGAATTGTTGTGTGAAATACTATTTATTAAATAATTTCAAATACCTTTTATTAATGAAAATATGTTTTTTTTTTTTAATTTTTACTGAGCATGTTGTTGTTTATTTGTAAAAATCCGTATATTTGGGTCCTATATCCGTATATCCGAGAACAGAGTACAAATTCCGTAGATCTACGGAAAAATCCGTAGGGTTGGCAACACTGGCCTGCCTAGCCACTAAAGATTTAAAATTATTTTTCTCTATAAGATAAAATATTGACGAATTCGGACGACGGTGCAAAATCACCATCGCCATCTGACAGCGCACCGTCAACTAACGATTCCGTAACAGGACAGCCTTATATAAACTTAAACGACCAGAAGAAACCTCCCTCACAGCGGATTCAAGATCCTCTGCAGAGTAACTGTTGCATTTGGCATTAATCTTTTTCTTGTATATATCTCACTATGATTCTGAAAATTAAAAGAAAAAATTGTTTTAGAGGCTGAGTAAATGCAGTATACATAGTGTTAATTAAATACGTAGACAAACTTTAAGGGATAATTCCTTGTATAATTTTAAGATAAAAAGTTCATATAGTCAGATCTGGTCTTAACGTGCGGGTCCAAAGGTCACTGATCATATGCGTCAAATTAGACAACACAAAGGCTATCAAAATGTTGTGAGATTATTTACAAATATACCGAAGGAAGGAAAAATAGTTTCATTATTTTCATTTATATAGCCACATATACCTAATATTATTAGTTTTGTAAAAATTATGTACAGGGGAGTTGAAAAAGTTACAAAAAAATTATATAATCGTTAATTATATACCTACTGTACCCTTTAATTAAAAACGACAATAATAAACAGTGCAATTTATTTTAACAATTTTACTACTAAAACCTAAAAATACAATGGCATTTAGTCTGATAAACTATTTCGATAATGAAAGTAAAAGTGGAAATTCGCAAACCAATATGCAGAAAACCGTAATGAAAACACTGGGAATTAGTTTAAGGACTATGCAGAATAATGTGCATGAAAAAAAAGCATAATATAATACCCAATAATACTAAAAAATGTAAACGGAAAACACCGTTTATAATTATAGCCTAAAAACTCTTATCGTCACTTATAAAATCTGAAAAGTCCTCGTCGTCTGAGTCGTCTTCGAATGGAGCAATTATCATTGGCGCTACTTCGACATCTAGTACTTGTTCTCGATCCCACCAATCCCTTATTAATATTTCTGTATGTTCCACCGATTTCTTCCAGTACTCTTGTGTAATATGATCTAACGCATCTTGCCAAACTATTTGTACTTGGTCGGATTTAAGACCATCACCTACATGTTTTTCATAAGAACACTTTGCACCAGCCCATATTAATTATATTGCGTTAAACTGGCAATGATATGGCGGCAGTCCTAGAACCTCATGACCATATTTACGCAGTATTTCATCTATCGCGTATATTTTGGGTTTTTTAAGAGACTTTGCTATTGATAGGAGTTCCGATTTAAGCATATTTGGTAAAGGATTTTGGTTGTGTTTTTCCAGCCACTCATAAATATCACTTTTCCTCCAAGATGAAGTAGACTGTTTATTTAAAATTCTTGAATGATATGATGCATTATCTAATACAATTTCCAAATTTGGTATCAATTGAACTTTTAACCATTTTTCAAACATTTCGCAATTCATATTATCATGATAGTCAGCACTTTTTGATGTTGAAGAAAAAATTAAACTCGCACCTGCAACATATCCTGTTGCAGAACCGGCATGCAAAATAATAAAACGCTTTCCCGTACCGCACCCATTTTTCCTTTTAACACTTTTTACAGACTCATCTTGCCAAGATTTTGAACCACTTCCATTCGAAAATATCCACGTTTCGTCTAAAAATACCACTTTTCTAAATTTCGATTTGTAATTGTCCGTATATTTTTTTAAAAACTGAACACGCTTACTCACTATCTGTGGCTGCTCACATAAAAATCTTCGGTTACAGTCTTTTTTATAGCGAAAACCTAAATTTTTTATTAATTTTGAATTTTTAATGTTTTTTTGTAAAACTGGAAGACTTACATTGGTTTTTGATTTGTATAAATCGTAAATCACATTTCGAACTTCCATTTTAATATTTTCGCTTAAATCCTCAGTCTTTGGCTTTCTTCGTTTACACTTTTTAGTATTCTCGGGTATTATGTTATGTTTTGTTTCATGCACAATTTTCTACACAGTCCTTAAACTAATTCCCAGTGCTTTGGCTACTGTTTTCTGAATATTGGTTGGCAAATTTCCACTTTTTCTTTCATTTTCGAAATAGTTTATCAGATTAAGTACCATTTTTTTTTATTGGGGATGCAAAAACCCAGAAAATTGTTTCATTTTGTCACAAACTGTCAAAGTCACAAAACTGGCATATTTAAAATAAAACGTAGCTGGTGCTATTATAAGCTTTTTTAGAATCGCTGGAAAGTAAATACATATCCTTTTTTTTCATGTCAAAATGGAATAAGTCTGTCTCATTTATCTTACGTATTTTATTTAGAGGGTAAAATTAAACGCAAGTAAAGAAAACAAAAATTGAGAGTATGTCTTTCTTGAATCGCATGACCCGCACTATAAGACCAGATCCGACTATATCGTATATCCTTAAATGCTTGGTGTTCGATATACAGAGTGTTAAAGTTTTAATTTTTTTTTGGTTTTCTTAATATTCCTTTGGAATCGTTAGGAATAAAAAATTCAAATTTTGCACAAATAATAGATTTACCAGTATCTACGAACTAACATTATTAATATTTTAATTAATCTACAGGGTCCTCGTTTTTTTGTGGTCATGACCCCTTTACGCCCGTCCAATTTACTTAATACGACGTCACTGCCTAATTTTAAGAACAAAATCTAATTTGTCATTTTAATCTCTAACATTTACCTATCTTGAAGTTTTTTACTATCTCTTACGGCTTAGAAGATATCTTGAAAAAACTAAACTAATGCATTGTTAATATTGGATAATTTAATAAGTATTGTTTCGTCCATGAGACAACGTTATTTGATACATTTTAAAACCAAAATTATGGTAAACTGAATTAAAACTTAAGCTAAGAAATAAACTGAAGCTAAGAAATAAACTCAACCTAAAGCAATTGCTGGAAATGGCCCCCTCCGACTTCAACACATGCATTGGTACGCATCGCCATCTCGCCATCTCCTTCATTCGGAACTGGAGTTATGTATACTAGCGTTGATCGATAATCTTGGCAAAAATAAACTATTTTAGAGATCTCAGTATATATAAATGTACTAAAATGTACATAACCATGGTTTATTTTTTTTATATATATTAAAAGTAATTCGGTCTATAAGTCTTAATTTAATACTGTTTATAGGTTGCCTTATAATTCCACGAGTCCAGGGTGATCAAGCCTTTTCTCCGTAGAGTTTATTAAGTTCCCTTGTTTAGACGCATTCTTATTTTTTAATTGTGCTCTCGTCATCACATTTATACGTTCATTTATACCTTTATTTATTTCTTTTAATTCGTGCAGGTCTAATTTTATTCTAGATAGTGCGTCAGCTATTACGTTATGTGAGCCTCTGATGTAATGTATACTGAAATCATACTCTTTTAAAATTAGTCTAAACTTTGTTAGTCTACTTCATGGATTTGTCATGCTAAATAAAGAAACTAAAGGTCTATGGTCAGTGAATATTTGAAATTTTTTACCGTAGAGATAAGGCCTAAAATGCTTAACACTCCAAACTATGGCTAATAATTCCTTTTCTACAGTGCAATAGTTTTTTTTTTCGGTTTTATTTAAAACACGTGAAGCGTATGCGATAGGCATATCGTTATTATTACATAAAACAGACCCCAAAGTATATCCACTAGCATCAGTCTTTAAAATAAAAGTGTTATCTACAGAAAAATCTGGGTATTGTAATACTGGTGGATTTATAAGTGCATGTTTCAGGGTATCGAATGATTGTTGACATTTTTCGGTCCAGCTAAAAATATTCCCTTTTCGTGATAACTCATTTAGTGGTTGAGCTATTTGCGCAAAATTTTTTATAAACTTTCGGTAGTAGTTTGCGAATGCTACAAAACGTTTTTATTCGTCAGCGTTTTGTGGTATAGGATAACGAGAAATTGTCTCGGATTTTTGCGGGTCAGTTGAAATACCCTGTGACGATATTAAGTGACCTAAATATAAAATTTGTTTTTTTAGAATATCACATTTGCTGGGATTTAGCTTTAAGTTTACGTTTCTACGTCTTTGAAATACTTTGACAAGGTTTCAGTTATGTTGTAAGAAATTTCCGAATATTATTAAATCGTCTAAATAAATAAAGCATGATTCGTAATTTAACCCTGAAAATGTCATTAACCTAGAAAATGCACTTTGATTAATTTTCAACCCAATTGGTAATCTTGTCATCTGAAATTGACCTTCATTGGTAGTAAACGCTGTATATGGTCTACTATCTTTATGTAATTCTAACTGATAATACCCCTGAGATAGATCGAGATGCGAAAAGTAAATAGCCCCGGATAGAGAGTCTAGAATGTCAGCAATGCAAGGTAGGGGCATTTTTTCATCCCTAATTTTCTTATTGACTAATCTGTAATCAATAAAAACTCTAAATTTTTTTTCTCCGTTAATAGACTTTTTTTGGTACTACTAAAAGAGAACTTGCTACGCTGAAAATATAAGAAATGTTTACTGCGCATGCGTGACGCGCATGTGCACAAAATTGTTTAATAATAATTTACAAATCAAAAAATAAAACTAAGTATTAATGAACATAATCAATTAAACACTTAAGTCTCAAATTAGCAGAAAGCAATAATTAACAAAATGAAATTATCGAACAAGTTAATTAATGACAAGTATGTAAAAATCATTAATTAAAATTAGAGGAATGACAACAGTTGACTACTTGATTACAAACGAAAAAGAATATGAGTTTATCTTATGGAAAAGAAAGCACATCCCTATAAACCAGCTCTATAATTAGTCATTAATTAACGGAAAAATAGTAATTAATTAAGTCACAATTTTTAAAATAAATCAATGCAATTAAATACTAAAAATTAATGTAGAAAGACCAGTGACTCCAAATGGAACTTTTAGAATAGTGACGTATTAATTTCGACTAAAACAGCTGTGTTTTAAAATAAGTATTTTATTTTAATTCTTTATTGCATAGCATGTTGTATCGGCTTTACACAGAAAACAAAAGCTAATGAGACCAGTACTGTGTGGACCAATCAAACATAAAAGTTAGATAACGTCAATAAGCTATTAAAATAAGTATAGAAAATAAGTTGTTAATTAGTTTATTAAATAATGTTAATTTAGTACCAATTAAAGAAAAGAAAAAGAAAATTACGTCACTATTCCTGTGGTTAAAAACCAATCCCACTCTAGTGTTAATGATGTTTTTCCTTTTTTCTCTTTAAAAGGTAGCATAAGGAAAGCGACTGTGAACTGTCAAAATAATTAATACAAAGCTGATACGTACAGAGATGCGCGCCGAAAACAAGAAAAGAGGAGAAATGCAGCAAAAGGCCATTAGAGTCTCGCTAACCGAAACAGATTACACAAGACATGCAACTTAATTAATGTTAAGTTTTTGATCATGATATAAATAAACCAGCTTAATAAAAATACAGTATCAATTAATCAGGTAACATTGTATCGGACAACTTTATTTCAAACATAGCTGGTGTCTAGAGACGGTTTGTTCAGTTGCATAAAAGTTGCCCCCGCTTAGATAATCGATCTACAGCAGTATTAAAGCAAAATATGAATAATACTCTCGCGAAATAATAAGTCATGAATAATCTGTTCGGTACACGAGATATGAAAATTGAACACTGATTTCCTACATATACGGTGGGCTGGTGGGCATAGCGCTAGCATATAAAATTAAACACTAAAACAGACTACTAAGGCAAAACTATTAATCTGACTGTGACTAATTATAGTGATAGAAATTTGCACGTGTAAAAAAAAAAGAAGTTAGGTTAGGTTAAAGAATTTCGAAATTTTGATAAAAATTTTGCTCAAATTTAATGAAAAGCTATAAAAACGTTTATAATTTTGTCGATGCATAGGCAAGATTCAAGTTAACAATAAAAAAAACTTACCCAAAGTTGATCAGGGGTCAAACGGCACGTGGTGTAGCGAAAGCACCATAAAAACGGCCTAGGCCTTAAAAGAAAGTCTCCAAAATCACAACGGCTGCATAGCCAATTAAATAAAACGAAAACTGAGACTTTCTAGACTACATTTGGATCCAAAAATCCCATTAGGAAAAAAAATATTTCGTACTTCCAAAGTTTAGTGCGTATTCACTACCGCGCCATGTGAGAAAGTGCCGTCTCGAATTTTCCCGAATTCTCTCCAAGACGATCCAGAGCGGGTAGGAAATGACGTGGGTGACAGTCCTGCCAACTACACAACGATAGCGCGCGGGCTTCAAATTTCCGGAAGTGCCAAATAACATTGATAGAAATACAAAAGAAAAGTGATACTTCAGCAGCAGTGAGACACCATCGAGTAAACCATTACACGTAATTACTTTTAAACAATTTAAAATAAAATAAATTAATTAAATTAGATTTTGGATGTCGGTAAAACCAGGACATCCCTATAACTTAACAAAATATCTGACAGTCGAACGAGACCTGGGTATGTAACGTCAAGTTGTCCGACAGATGTGCGTATAAAAATGACAGAATGACATCAACAACCGATAGAAAGGTAAATAATTCAATACTGGAATAATCCTCTTTAAATATTAAAAATAGGGGTTTCTACTGAGAAAATCAACTAGAACTGCCTTTCAAGTAAGTAAAGAATCCTGTCGAATCGATTTAACCTGGCTTCATATGTTAATAAAGCCGATTTTAAGGGTTAGGTTACAAGATAGACCCTCAACACTTTTTAGCTAGAAAATTACCCTTCTGGAGGCATCACCAGGGTTGGATAGTGAAAACTGGAAGATAATTAGAGTCTAGGCTTTATACCCTAGGTAGCATACAAGCATACAAGTAAATAAACCCCCAAATATGTCAATATCAGGCTAGAGAGACAAAGCTGTTATTAAGAAAATAAATCAGGTTTTTGGCCCCTTTTTGGACAAGAGAGTGGCCGTAGGCAAGGATTAAGGTAGGCTAAAAATTTATTTAAGAAATATACCATTGACAAAATTTATACAAAGCTTCAAAGAGGTCAGGATTGAATGTTCGGGCACTCTTCAGAAAGTTAACCCCAAAACCTAGTTTAAACGGGTAGCAAACAGCTTAAGAGTTTTATTTTAGGTGGTACAGCAGTATCCACTTCTACTACTACTCAAAATCGACCCTACAGGGTTCCAGGAAAGCTATAATATACAGGATGTATGGTAAAAGGTAAACAAATGAGATATCGTGTTACAAACTGACAGTAAGAAGGAAATTTTAAGGTAAGAAAGCTAAAAACAAGTCGTAAGGCGGTATTACACATTTTCTTAACAGAGAACTAAAGTTATTTACTAATAAAAGGTAATGTTTTAATAAACAACTCTTTTTAAATGATGTCGGAATTACGAATTTCAAAATTTATCCCATAAAAACTAATAACAATATTGATATGAAAACTAGAACAATAATATAGTAGAGGTAAAATTTAAATAGAATCTAACGGCCAATTTTGGTCGTTACAAGCCCCCTCTACTTTGGAAGGAGGAAAACTTTCCGACGATAAGCTAGTAAATCTGACTAATAAACAAAAAGAAAAGAGAATTATTGCGCAAAAAGATATATGTGGGTTACTCAATGGGTCAAAACACTGCTGAATCAAACACGGTAAGGTAATTATAATCACAGTCAATTTAAAGTCAGCCAAAACAAAAGAAAAAGAAAATAAATTTGCTACCAATGTAGCCGCCACATAAAGTAATAGTACTAAAAGGAATAAACCAAAAGGAAGGTAATCAAACAAAAAATATTCTAGTGACTGCTGTGCAGACGGAAACCCCTGGAAACTAGAAAAGGTTGTTCCGAAAAGTGTCACTGTCTCCGGCCCGCCGTATCGTACTAACCTGTGAGCGAGGTCATGCGCAGTAGCTTCGCACTCCTTTGCGCCGTAACGCAATGCACGGACTGTCCCAATTCAGGGTGCAAAGGTCAGGCAGCCGCCCCCCCACGACACAACTCTTCCCACCAGGTTTGCCTTCCAAGAAGGCGACGAAGCGACGTCCGGAGACACCCAACACACCTCAGCCTATAAACATCAATTAAAAGACTGCAAGACGTCCCGTAGGACTGGGTAGAGGTCAAAAATCGGTAATAAGAAAACGTCCTGTAGGACTAAGTAGAAGTCGAAATCGGTAACGGTAAAACGTCCCATAGGACTAAATAAGAGACACAATCGGTATAGAAAACAAAACGTCTAAAAAGACAAAGTCGAAATCAATTAATCGGAATCAATCAAAATCAAAAACAACACTACCTCGTTCTTACATTTTGGATCCAACAGTGGCTTAAATCACCATTAAGGTTTATCTGACTCTAAAATCAAAACGCAAATCAAACCACAACAAAATCCAAAAAGCAACACTGCCAATCAACCAAAAATATAGAGAAAGATATAACGTTCTCGTTGCAAACATCCCGTCATGCGGAGTATAAAAATTTACAACAAAAACTTTACCACTAAATCCAAAAGAAGAACGAAGATAGGTAAATACGCAAAACGATAAACGTCTAAAAAGACAATCAAAAGCAAAGATTAGACTAGCCGAAACCAATCTACCTAGGCTTACCAAAATAATCAAAGTCATAAATCGATATAGAAGTAAAAATACTTCTTGTCACAAATCAAGGTAATAGTAAGATACTAGAAGATACGAAATCAAGATACAAGTAAAATACTAAATCAAAATCTGGGAAAATCAATAATAAAACTTGGCATTGCCAAAATTTCACCAAATCATGTCATAATCGGGATATAAACCAATTCACTATAATAAAGAAAAGTTACTGAGAAAAAGAAATGAAAACCAAAGAAAGAAACCAAAAGTCAACTCATAGCAAAGACAGAGTTGTAGATGTACGTGTCTCGTTTCGCGCCAAGACAACAGCACACACAAAGAAAACTGAGTGACTTTCAGATAAAGAAACGTAATGAAGCTATAACTCAATAAGAAAGAAAAAGCGAAAATGAGGGTTCTATGAAATAAACTACTAAATGAAACTGTAATTATGCTGAAGGCTGAAGTGGCAAACTAAAGAGAAAAATCAAAAAGCAAGAAAAATTTTACTAATTATTGATCAGAAACATTAAATAAAAATATCACAATGCAGAAGGCTTGAATTGTAATTATTCTAAGCTAAATTCAAACAAAATAGTTGCCACACTAACTGAAAGTAACATGATAAGTCCACTGAAGGTGAAACATACCAAACTCACAATGTAGTAGACTGCTGAAGGCCTGTCTACTACAAACGACACAGAACAGCTGAAGGCAATTGATCTGTGACCTGACACCTTAGAGGGGATTCCCCTCCTTTAAAATCCCTCTGGGCGTCAACTCTGTCTCTCAGGGCCGGTCGCACTATATTCTTAGCCGACAGTGCCTTTCTCGGAGGGTCGATTTTGTACTTATACAAAGAACATGTTGGCACGGGATCATACTCGTGGTTCTGAGATTCTGTATTTAATTTGACAAAATTTTCAGGTTTTAATATGTTTACAATCCGGGCTTTACGTGCCCTTGCCCTATCATCCAAAGTTAATAATACCGGGGCGGCTTGCATTTGCGCGCCGTCGCGCCATAAATTCAAAAATTCCCCATTCGTCTGCGGCTCTTTCACCAACGGAATTTCGGGATGAGGAACCTTCTCCAGGCCCTCCCCTAACGTTACAGCCTTGGTAGAGTCCAAAAGAGGGTTGGTGAAAGAAGTTACAGACGAATTCCCCTTAATAAAATTTTCGTCGGGAAAATCACCCTGAGCCACCCTTAATGCCCTTTCGAGGCCCTCCTTCGTATAATAACCTGTATTCAACGGCACACTTGCCAACTTTTTCCGTTCGTCATTTAGCTTACGTTGATGACGCCTGACCTGACTTTTCGTGGTTTAACACCCCTAACATTGTTGTTAACCTTGTCGCTTTCTACCTCATTGTCAGAGCGGCACGGCCGGTTAAGGCCGGTGCCAGCCCCAGGCAATGTTGTCGCCTCCCCTAGTGCTGTTTCGGCTCTACTGCCGAGCTCCATTGCTCGCAAATAAAAGTTAGTTTAAAAAAACAAAACAATTTATTTTCAAAATCTTGGATTAAAGCAATTTACAAACAGTTCAAAAACTTACAGTTAAGTTATAAACTAACACCTCTTGCACATAAAAAATCTAAAAAATCTTTACTGAAAATGACAAAACTTTTAATGACTCGCGCTGAAAATAGGCTGCCTTTCTTATTTTATTTTTCTATACAGAAAAATAAAATCCCAAAAAATTCCCGGAATTCCCGCTTCTTCCTGGTCCCTGATTCCCGATTCCTATTACAAACCCTGAAACCCGTTACTGAACCCAGACGCCGTGTACCCAACCATGGTCAAACTTGCTTGGCGATTTTACCAAAAAACCCCACAACAACGACTTCTGACGTCCCAGTCCCTGAATTCCCGTGACGCGATTCCCTCTTTGCAACAAGCAATCCCTTGACCCCTTAAGCCTTAAAACCGATCTATCAAAAAATAAAAATTAAAAAATATTCCCCGAATATTTTTGATCAAAATGATCCAAAACCCCTGACAAATAAATCCAAAATTTGGCCCGACAGCCGAGATTCAAAAAATCTTTAAGAATTATTCGAAGTTGAATCAAAAATAGAAAGTAATGGTAACTGACATGAGTTTACATTTGAAATTCGTGAGCGTTGGCAGTGGAATCGTCCCGGCACGGCTTTTCCGAAAAGCCTGTGTACCCTGGGAGCGCTTGATCTGCCAACGATTTGTGCTTCAGTTTTAAGAAATATTTTCGCAATAAAACGATAAGATACATCCTGCTCCGCCATCTGACAAAATTCA
Source organism: Polydrusus pterygomalis (assembly GCA_963969555.1). NCBI lineage: Eukaryota > Metazoa > Arthropoda > Insecta > Coleoptera > Curculionidae > Polydrusus > Polydrusus pterygomalis. Next base: position 118,725,475 of record OZ018378.1, on the reverse strand, counting down.
TCTGTACTAGATTCCGTAACACTCCCCCACTTAGATTGAGACTCCAGAAAAATGAAATTTTTCAGGAGTTGAAAATCGATAACAAAAAATCGGAATCTAGTTCATATTAATTTTTCACCTTCCTACAACTTATTCTTAATATTACATCTTAATACTAAACTTGCATGTTACGCCACTGTCTTTACAGCCCTTTTTTAAACTTTTGTACTATACAAAATACTGAAAAAACACTTATTATTTCTTATTATACAAACATTGTTTTATAATAACCATGACACCTTATCATCATAATAAATATAACATCTTACTTTATAATCTAACGTAATGGAAAAGTCACAGATACAGATTGGACTAATCAGTTCTTTATAAAATTTACCCCGTCTGGGTATTTTATACTAAAAATCAACAACCTTTTGGTACTTAGGTACTTGGTTACAACATAAAAGTAATACAAACTTGGGAAAACACCACGCTATTTTCCAAAACACAAACATAAAATTGGTACGATAATAGGAGAAAAAATGCGTCACACGCACGCATTTTTTAAACATAAAGACATAACGCCTTATATGGTTTTACCATAAAAGCTAACAAAACGTAAAAATATAAACAACAACTGGAAAAACCAATTTTCCAGTTAACGAAAATAATTGCTCTTAGCAATATAACATAAAATAAACGTTACGACTTGTGTTGCGTTCTGAACGCTTAAAACGATACAAAATAAAAGCGGTTTTCCCGCAAAACATAAACAGTAAAATCCCCCTAACGTTATACGAAGGAAAAACCACGATTTCCCGCGCTGAAAATTAGGTCAAAACTCAGACTTCCTTATGCTCGTTAAATAATCGGGGATAGCCTGTCAATAACTTGAAGGGTGCTTCTTGCACACTAGTCTTCTTATTTCTCGTCTCCATTAACCAAACGCTGAGCGCTTCTGGCCACTCTTGGTTATAGTTTCTCAGTTTTTCTCCTAAACTCTGCATAATGTCCCAGATACCTATTCGTAAGCAGTTGCTTTGCTTATGAAATTTGGTAAATGGCATTATTGTTTCAAAATCGGGTAAAAATTCCTGTAACTCAGCAGAAATTATTAAAATTCTAGGTTTTCCCCAGCGGCTAAGCATATTCCTCTTTAGAAAATGCAAAATCTTCCTGGCATTGATGCTAATATTTTCCTCGCATTCGGGCCAATTCGAGTAGACATCCACAAACCATAACATCGCTGCAAACTTCTCATGCCGTGTTTTGGGCAGGTTTTGTGTCGTCCCCATTACAATAATTTCCATTGGTGCTAGAGCAGGTATAGCTAATTGATTACTAGCCTGCTCAAGCTGACGTCGCGTTCGGCATACTGCACATTGATCTACAATGAACTTCGCCTCTTGGCCTATATTTCTCCAATAAAATAAATGTTGAAGTATGGTGATGATAGCACTGAGCTCCAAATGGGCGCTCCCATGTATGTCGAAAATGAGTTTTACTCGCGCCGGTTCTGGTACCATCATCCTCCATGATCCAAATTCTTCTTCCGCTTGTCTGAACAAGACACCATCAAAAATCTGCCAATTCTCCTTCTTAATACGAGGTTCGTCTTGGTATCGGTCATACATTTCTGCAAAATTATTCTTTTGCTGTTGCAAAATAACAGTCTGTGCTATTTTGATCATTGTCAACTTGTCTGGCCCTTGGCCTCGTATCCTCTCTGGTTGTTCGTCCATTTTGTTTTCTAACCATGCGGATATCCCTACTCCGAGTATGCCCATCCAATCCGTTCTTGTTTGAATTTCTCTATCGAAACACACTGGTGTGTCCGTGCTAGTTGCGGCACTAGTTTTCTCCATCATTCTTTGGCAATCTTCCTGGAAGACTTGCCCCGTTAGTTGGGCGCCATGACACCTTAGAGGGGATTCCCCTCCTTTAAAATCCCTCTGGGCGTCAACTCTGTCTCTCAGGGCCGGTCGCACTATATTCTTAGCCGACAGTGCCTTTCTCGGAGGGTCGATTTTGTACTTATACAAAGAACATGTTGGCACGGGATCATACTCGTGGTTCTGAGATTCTGTATTTAATTTGACAAAATTTTCAGGTTTTAATATATTTACAATCCGGGCTTTACGTGCCCTTGCCCTATCATCCAAAGTTAATAATACCGGGGCGGCTTGCATTTGCGCGCCGTCGCGCCATAAATTCAAAAATTCCCCATTCGCCTGCGGCTCTTTCACCAACGGAATTTCGGGATGAGGAACCTTCTCCAGGCCCTCCCCTAACGTTACAGCCTTGGTAGAGTCCAAAAGAGGGTTAGTGAAAGAAGTTACAGACGAATTCCCCTTAATAAAATTTTCGTCGGGAAAATCACCCTGAGCCACCCTTAATGCTCTTTCGAGGCCCTCCTTCGTATAATAACCTGTATTCAACGGCACACTTACCAACTTTTTCCGTTCGTCATTTAGCTTACGTTGATGACGCCTGACCTGACTTTTACTAAACTTTCGTGGTTTAACACCCCTAACATTGTTGTTAACCTTGTCGCTTTCTACCTCATTGTCAGAGCGGCACGGCCGGTTAAGACCGGTGCCAGCCCCAGGCAATGTTGTCGCCCCCCCTAGTGCTGTTTCGGCTCTACTGCCGAGCTCCATTGCTATAACGTGCACCTGTGCCGACAATTCAAACCGAACTGTGGCTATAAAATCTTCCACGCGGCAAGTAGGGCCAACCGGTTAGTGTTTTCGGGGTGTAATACTAATTCTTTAACAATCCTAGCGCCTTCTATTGATTAATCGAAGAACTAGTATAACTACTCGCGCCTGGCCATATTGCTATACGTGGCCATATTACCTGCAGTTGCCTTATATATAATATGGGTACTATATACTTCTTATACATTAGCTACAAATAGAGATCAATCGTTTAAACACATGATTTGGTAACAATACTTTTAATTATGTACGTTAATTTTCAATTGAAATAAAATCATCGAACTCAATATTAATTTATTTGTTTTGATTTTTATTTTTGTGGTCATATATTGCCTGATTTAACCCCATGCGCATATTTTTTGATGGCTCAAATTGGAAACAAGATCCAGAATCTTTGACTAGCTGTGATGTCATTAGTGCGCCGTTTAAAGTGGATATTATCATTTTGTTTCTTAATTTTGTCTTAATCAGATTAACCGAAGAAAATTTTCTTTCGCATTCCGCATTAGAGTAAGGTATCGAAAGAAGTGATAAGACATATTTGGAAAGATCATGAAAAAGTTCCACCCCCAAATGTGTTTTATAGGTCAACAAAGCCGCCCAAAATGTATCACTCTTTTCCATATCTAATTTCAGAGTTGTAGACTGAATAAAATTTGGCAAGCTACGCCATTGGTCATCTATAGTCTTACCGTCTTGTGTTAGTTCAAATCGTTTTAATATTTCTAGAATAGGAAGGAGAGAAGGCTGGTCATCCCTAAAATTTGTAGATTTTTTGAGGCGAGAAATAATATAATTTGTTTAAAAATTCGTCGTCAAAATTATATCTTTTTTTTTATTTCCAAACACGCTGTTGCAAGAAATTGCTGAACTCTCTCATAAAAATCATTAAGTAAGTCCTTATTACCTTTTATTTGCGGTTTTGCAATTTCCTGCATGACATTTATACCTAGATACATATTTGACTTTTGGTAGAAAATGGCTTTCATCTAAAGGGTTTATGTTACTAACAGTGTTGGCGTTTCTATCAACATACCTATGCTCCACATAACATTTTAATAAATCTGTATAAAGTAGCCTTACTTTTGTATGTAGTTCGGTTATAACACAGTTCTCTGTTTAAAAATACCTCGCAAAATTTGGGCAAAACCCATTTTAAAAATTAAAAATACAGTTTCATGAATGGATCAGTGAGACCGTTAAACATATATTTACTTGCTACTGTTCTGTCTCCTAACCAAGAGTTAGTAAAATAAAGTTTTAGTGCATCCCATTGCTCAACAACCCTATCAACTACTTGCAATATTTTGTGTATCTCTAGCTTTAAAAACACCTGAAATTCTTTCAATGAATGTTGTCTTTTTTCGCTAGATTGGAAGTGGTTATAAATATTTCGTGCCAAGTCTTCACAGCATCTTGGCAATTTTTTGCACGCTTCACTTGCACAGAGATGTGCAGAGTGACAAACACACTTCATAATAACAATACCTGGATGACTATTTTTTAATCTAGAAGAGATACTATTATTGCACCCCATCATAACATTGCAGCCGTCACTACCAAATCCTATAATATTTTCCATAGGTATAATATAGTCACTAAAACTTTTAATTATCAAATTGTACAAATGTTTAGCAGTTGCACTTGCATCGCTACCAAAACTGTTACTAGAAAAGACTTGCACGAGCTCCCACAATTTATTTGTTATTTTTTGCGATTCAACATCAAAAAATCTAGCTACAATGCCAAAAGGTTTTTTTACTCGAAACATCAGTCGACTCGTCCGTCAAAATGCTAAATTTAGTGGTTTTTAGTTTTTGTGCAAGGAGCTTCTTTGCCTTCGAACCAATGACATTTGTTATTATCGATGTTACTTTGGTTCTGCCCAAATTAATATCCTTTAATATATTTGAGTCGGGAATACATGATTGTAGCACTTTAATTATATGATCCACTGTTGAAAATGACAGATTATGTTCTGCAATAAAACCGCTAATTTTTAATTCTGCCATAGCAACAGCCACACTATGCACATTAGACGTGCTAGACTGCGAAACAAACGTATTGAGTTTTGACTGAGTATTACTTGTTTGTGTTTTTACCTTAAATATATGGTTTTTACTATTGTCGTGTATTGTAAGTTCCCATATTTCAGACTTTAGGACAATATTACAGCTTTTACAAACTGCCTTTCTATTGTCTTGGTGGTGAGGTGCGACCCAGGAACACTGTTTTTGCCATTCCACACGGTAGCGTTGTACTCTTTTAATTTTTTTTTTGATTTACTAGAAGCGTTGGGAACATCATTTTCACTTTCACTTGATGACATATTTTTGACACTTTTAAATAGAGTAAAATACAAATAATAACATTTATTATAATTCAAAAAACTTTGAACAGCAAAAGTGCGCGCACATAAACATATACGAATCAATCTAAGCCTTTCCACGAAAACGTGTCTTTGTTTAACTCGTACAGTTTGTGATAGAACGAAGACGAAAGTCGATGGCTTGATTGCGCATTACGATTCCGGCTCGGCGCAGTAAAGACCTTGGGCAGAGAACTATTATATAGAGGCCGGAGCAGATTAATCGATATCGACAGTTCGATAGATTGTTTTTTAATCGATAAAAACATAAGCTGATAATAGTATTTTATGCGTACAATTGGGCCTATGAATAGTACATAGTACTTCACCCCTAAATAATAGTACACATACTATTTAAATAGTACGGTTGGCAACACTGCGCCGGGATTTGTTCTAGCTGTCGTTACCGGTTTGTATATTTTAGAAGTTAAAGGTCCGTTAAAGGTGCAAAAGCACCGCCCATGGTGCTGGTAGAATTCACCAAAAAGTTGCTCATCAAACAGAGAAGTTTCCGATGGGGGGATATTCTCTAGTAATGAGGCCACATATTTATTTTTTGGTCTGGATGAGATCATCTGAGGTCTGTCTAAAATTTCCCTCTTTTACCAAATTGGTGAGAATATCAGACTTTGCGGCTGGATGCTTTTTAATTATTTCGCTTATTGCATAAGAGAACGCCTCCCTTTGGAGTGAAGGATAGTACCCAAGCAAGAATCCATCTTTGTAAGTTGGTCTTGATTCGAATTTGAGTAAAGCTTTGATGGAAGTTGAGGATTAACTTTTAATGCACTGAATACCGGGGATGCATGTAATTGTTTATGGACCTCTGAATATCTGATTTTGTTAAAGGAGGTGGTACCTAGCCTTTGACATTCCCTACCAAGTTGCAGAATAGTAGATTTTGGAGCAGGAACCGACGGTTCTTGTTCCTCCGTAATGTGACGAAAATCTATTTCCATGTTTTCTTCCTCCATTTCTGTTAAGAGATTGGGGGGAACCCAATACCCTTCTTCTTCTTCTAACTGGTCTTCCCAGGGTCCTTCGGCTTCTTCGTCCTCGGTGTGATATTCTGAATGACTATTCACATTTTCTCGGTCATTCAGGTTTTCCAGGATGGTTGGATATCATACTCTCTACCCGATCTAAGCGATTTTCTGTTTCCTTTGAATTATTTCTGGTTTCTCTTTCTGCTGAGTTGTTCATGGAACTGCTTCTATTACCTTCACTTTCTGATGCTCCGTTACCCAATGTTTTGTTGGCTTCTTTTCTAGATAGCAATAACGGTTTTAGCTTGCGGATGGATGCAAGGATAAGCTCGTTTTGGGCCGCTGTTCCCCTTATTTTAGTGGCTACAGCAGAGGGTCCAACAATTAACCCTACACAGAAGGGCCAGTCGAGCATCTTAAGTGTCGTCTCCTTAAAGGATTTCATTGATATATAAGTAGATTTAGGATTGAAGGCTAATTGTGGGTATGGCAAATCTAATCCTATTTAAAATCTGTGGGTCATGATCTTCCCCCAAAATTTCGATTTTTTTTAACGGGCACGCCTTCCATTCTTCCCAACCTATTGGCAAGTGTTTAATGCTCTCCTCTTTTATTCTGATAAGAATGGCCTCATCTCTAAGATTATCTGCTTCAATTCATGACAACTCTAACAGATTTGTTAGGTTTCTACTTGTCGCCATCTGCAACAAAAAAATGTTACCTCAAAATCTTAAGAAATTAGGATGAATGTTAATATAATTATATAATAATATTCGGCCGAAAAGTTTGGGACGTCGTCCGTAGTCCAAAAATAATTTGGGACGTTGTTCGTCCGCGAAATTGGGTCGTCGTCCGTGAAAATTGGGCCCTCGTCCAAGAAAGCTGGGCCGCCGTCCGAAATATTCGGGCCGACGTTCCGGTAGACGTCCGAGCAATTCGGGCCGTCGTCCGAGAAGTTTCGGCTATCCTCGTAAAGTTAGGACCGTGTCGGAAATACGGGAAATTCGCCCTCGTCCGAAGTATTGGGGCATGTGACGCAACATAAACTCAAAATTAAAAATATTTCTTACAATAAGGAAGTTATTGCTTCCAAAAACAACTCTTAAAATCGTTGCAGTTTCCCCACTGTATTTAAGATAAATAATTACAATCTTGTACTTACTATTTCGAATCTCTTATGCCCGGTTTCTGAAGCACCAGATCTCTGTTAAATAAAGTTATTGATCCGATAACCTGCTTCTAATCACAATATTGGATTTATCAATCACTCGACAAGGCTTATTTATTACAAGAGTTATCTAATGGATATCTTATGAAAAATGGGCAGATATCTGGCCCATAAAATTAACGCAAGCGTCGTAGATTATGGTTTCCTATCAAACTTTTTTGTGTTGATGAAAATGTGCTGCTTTCTTTTAATTTTACAACAATACAGAATACAGATAGTTTTTCACAGAAATAAAATGGAATATTCCAGTTCGTCAGAGTCATCAGATAAAGAATATTCCAATGTACAATGTTTAATGGTTCTTTTCTTTGTGCACGTTTACAAGCTGGTGAATATCAAGGAGGTTATTTACTTGGTGATAGTGCTTACAGCTGTAAGCCAAATGGTAGATGCTGGCCCACCCGGCATCGCCCGGTGAGATACCATTGCATCGGCTTAGGCGGCGTGAAGTTGCTCTTGAGTTATTCTTTGAGTCAACGTTTCGTCGCTGTGCCGATGTTCCCGGTTTCCAGGGTGGGAAGAAAAAGCATGATGGAAGCTCCAGGACCAAAATACTCCGGAGGTAAACTCGCCCCCCGATCGGATCTCCGGGTGGGGGCTGATCCTGTGGCCTCATCAAGCGATATTAACCGAACATCCACTGTCTCCGACAATATATTGGGTTCCCCTAACAACACTCAACGGAGAAATAGTGTGGCACCTACAGTTGCTGACACACCCAAAAACAGCAGCTTCAAAATTGATTTCTGCAATATCAGAGGGCTTAATACCAACATCAATTCAGTCCACCAGCACTTACAATCATCCAAGCCCCATGTGCTCGCACTGACCGAGACAAAGGTCAGATCGTCAACGAACACCGTCAGCTATTTATATCCTGGATACGATTTTCATTTCCGATTTAGACGCAACTTTGGGGTCTGTCTCTTTATCCGAGATGATCTTTGCTGCCAACGAGAGGACACACTTGAACCAGCAGAGTTTGATGTAATGTGGTTTAAAATATCAACGCAGAAAATTACCAAGTTTATCTGCTGCCTTTACCGTCCTCCAAGTGACACCCATTACAGAGCACTTTTCTCGTCACTAGCAAACACAATTGACTTCTTGCAAACCAACCATCCTAATGCCGAAGTCGCTATCTTTGGTGACTTTAACGTCCACAATATCAACTGGCTCAAATACTCAAATACCAACGATGAACAGGGTCGTGAGGCGGAATCTTTTGCTATCAGTTCTGGTCTAACTCAACTGGTGGAAGAACCAACGCGAATTCCAGACCGAGATGGAGATTTTGCTAGTCTTTTAGATCTCTTTTTGACATCCAACCCTGACCTATACACAGTCACCGTTCATCCTCCATTAGGATCTTCCGATCACAAACTTATTTCAACTCTAAGCGAGCTGCCAATTTGTTCTGAACAACCTCCTAAACCTCGTAAAATTTGGCACTACACATCAGCTAGTTGGGAAGACCTAAGGGACCATTTTCGCACTTTTCCTTGGCTGGAAGTGTGCTTCTCTTCAGATGATCCATCCGCTTGTGCTCAAGAGGTCTCCGATGTCATTCTTACTGGCATGGAAGCATTTATTCCTTTCTCCAAGAAGCGCCCTTCTAATGGCAAGCCTTGGTTTAGCAAGAACTGCGAGCGTGCTGTCAGAGCTAAAAATCTAGCTTACCGACAATGGCGTAAAAATCCTACCGATGTGAATCGCACCATCTTTGTTACCGCTCGAAACCAGTGCAAGCAAACGATAGATCAAAACAAAGAGGCTCACAACATGAGGATCAAAAATAAACTTCTCGCCAGTCCTAACGGATCTAGGTCCTTTTGGTCAGTCGCTAAGGCCGTCAGTCAAAATTTTACCAAATCAAATATTCCACCGCTAACACGTTCTGACGGCACAATAGCAACCACGGCTGAAGATAAAGCGAACGTACTCGCAGAACTCTTTGCTTCACACTCCACGGTAGACTTTCAGGGAAAAACACCCCCGAACATTCCAGCAGTTCGATCGGAAATGACTGATATCGTATTCCGTCAGCGTCCTGTCAAACGAATTCTGAAGGGGCTCGATGCCAAAAAAGCTTCTGGTCCAGATGAAATTCCTATTATAGTGCTCAAGAAATGCGCCGATGAACTCACACCAGTATTTTGTAGACTTTTTAACTTATCCTACAAAAAAGGAATATTTCCATCTTGCTGGAAAAAGGCGCGAGTCCAGCCTATACCAAAGAAAGGCAAGAAAACCCTGCCAAACAACTATCGACCAGTCGCATTGCTTTCAGTTATATCAAAGGTAATGGAGAAAGCTATTAACCAACAACTTATAAAATACCTGGAAGGCCTTAAAATTATCAGCGACCATCAGTATGGTTTTCGTAAGTCCAGATCAACAGGAGACCTGCTAGCCTATGTCACTCATCTTTGGAGCAACGCAATCGAACATCATGGGGAGTCCCGGGCTATTGCACTGGACATCTCTAAAGCCTTTGACCGTGTCTGGCACGAGGGGCTCCTAAGCAAACTGCGTTCTTATGGTATGCCCGGTCGATTTTGTTCATGGTTGTCTAGCTTCCTCAAGGACCGCTCTCTGCAAGTGGCGATTGACGGGTTTCTCTCAGACACCTTCACCATCAATGCTGGTGTTCCTCAAGGGTCCATATTATCTCCCACTCTCTTCTTACTGTACATTAACGACCTTCTAGCGAAAACAGAAAATCCATTATATTGCTTTGCTGACGACAGCACACTTATCTCATCTTTTACTTTGAAACCTCAAACATCGGCTACTGACGCACATCTTCGCAGACAACATGAGATATCACGCCTCAATAAAGACCTGGAAGAAATTTTGTCTTGGGGTGACAGTAACCAAGTCGAATTTAACGCTCAAAAAACCCAGGCTGCAGTTTTCTCTAAGAAGGTCAACATTGCAGAACCCGATATCGTTATGGCAGGACACGCAATTCCACTGACTTCGTCTATTAATTTGCTGGGTGTCAACCTGGGAGGAAATATGTCTTGGCATAATCACGTAGTGGCAATCGCCAGGGCAGCTTCTCAGAAGCTCGGTATACTTTTCCGTACCAAAAAGTTGTATACACCTCAACAACTTTTGACACTCTATAAAGCCCAGATTCGACCATCACTGGAATACTGCTCTCATATCTGGAGTTCTGCACCGAAGCATACCCTTCGGTTGTTGGATTCCATCCAAAGGAGAGCCGTTCGTCTAATCGGCGACCACGAGCTGACTAAGAACCTCGACAGCTTAGAACATCGAAGACAGGTTGGTGATTTGACTCTCTTCTACAGATATTTTCATGGCAAGTGTTCGACAGATATTGCCCGCTCGATTCCACCTAGAGTAATGCATAGCAGAAACACACGACGAACCACTGCCGCCCATCCCTATGTGGTTCAACTTAGTACACCCCGAACATCATTGTTTCAGAACTCTTTTATTTGGAGGACGTCATCTTTGTGGAACGGCCTTTCTGAGACCGTGTTTCCAACCGAATATAACCTCCAACGATTCAAGAAAAACGTGAATCGCTTTCTTCGCACACGCACCGCTCCCAGAGCGCCTTAAAGGATTTTTCCTATAGTGCTTGTGCTCGATCATAAAAAAAAAAAAAAAAAAAAAAAAAAAGAATTATTTACTGACACCACTATTAAATCCCATTACCGAAGCAGAGAATAATTACAATGCAGCTCATATTCAAACAAGGAATACTATAGAACGAACATTTGGGGTTATTAAAAGAATATTTGCTTACCTCTCATTAGGACTTAGAACTAAACTAGATACTACGTCAGCAGTGATAGTTGCGACAGCAGTTTTGCATAATATCGCGATAATAAAGAATGATAACCTTGAAAATGATAATAATATGGAAGAACTGCTTGCTGAAGACAGGTTATTCCCTAATGATGTTAATGCAAGATAATGTAGAAGGTAATGCATTAAGAAGAAGTTTAATTCACAATTATTTCAGGTATGTCGCATATTTTACATGTTGAAAATATTTTATCAAAATAGTTTTTTATATATATATATATATACAGTGTGTACAAAACATATCAAAAACCTTTTATAGATTTCTAAAATTTTTTTATTATTTATAAAAGCTGGGTTTTACTTTTACGTGCGGCTTAGGTAGAGGAAAGCAGTAAATAAAGTACCATACATTTTAAGATATAATAAGAATTTTTTATTTTTTATTTAATTGTTTCACTGGCCTCTAACAACAAAATAGTGGACATCAACTGAATAGGGAAAACTTGATAAATCATTAGTTCTTTCACTTATTATGATTATAGTTGGGTTTTGCCATGATTTGAATTTAATTAAGCACATTTTCAAAGAATACTATTTAAATATGCATGTAACACGTTTGCTTTTATGAAATCATTAGGTAATTAAAGACTTTTCCATATGTTCCATGCTTTGTTAAACACACTATAACAATAAGTAAAAGTTACATTTTATATTTAAAATTGTACTTTTATTTCTCTTAACAATTTTTAGTTTTTCTTTCTAAATCTTTTTGTAATATCTGCAATTCCAATGCTTGTTTTGATTTTATATGTTGTAGTTCCATTTCATGTTTTGATTGAATATGTTGCAGCTCTAAAATTTTAATTTCCAGTTCTTTATTTTTAATTATTTCCTCTATATCCAAAATTTTAAACTTTTTATTCTTAATTTCATTATCTGCTTCTTCTTTAAAGTTTTTCCTGTCAACTAATCTTCTTGCAATTGTAGTTATATTTTTATTTTTTTATTTCAGATAAGGTTGTCGAGGAAATTTTGTTCCTTTTCTTCATTGGTGTGGAAGCAGTTACGCCTGAACTGCTCGTTGGTCCTAATTCCACTATAGGAATAGGCACAACGTCTAGCGCAGATTTGTTTTCTAAAAATTTAATAAAATGTTTTTACGATTACAGTAGGTACTTTTATTTTATATTTTTAACTTTACCTTTAATATACTCAGAGTTTTTCTTATTTACTGGTGGACACTCTGTTGAACTTTCAGTTCTTTATTTTCTTTGTTTGGTTCGGTTTCATCTCGGAACTCATACACTATAACATCTAAAATATTATTGTATAAGCCATTTTACAATAATAGGTATTAGTAATGCTACCTTCTCCTAAATATTCCGAGGATTAATCATAAAAATTTGCAAGCGGCTTGAATTGTACCCCTAGGCTGTCAATTATTTTTGTGTCTATGGTGTCACTTTTAGGTGTAAATTAATACACCACCACCTGTTTTGTAAATTTCTTTCTGAAACAAATTAAACTTATCATAAACTACCTAACGATCTAAAGAGTACGGATTCTGTTTAAAAGTTCAGCTTTACTAACCTTGTCCATGCGCATGTTTTTTCTTGCTTTTTTTTTCATGCCATCAAACAAAGCACTCAGTTGCTTTGCAGTTCGACCTCCACTTTGGCAACTAGCATTAAATTGTCTTGCAATTAGTTCCCAAACTTCATTCTTGGTTTTAACATTAGCTGCATCCGTTTTTTTTATTTTCAACAATATGCACATAACTTCGAACGATTTCGAACAACATGTTTTTATCAAGATCTGTAAAATTGCGTGCACGTTTTTCCTTATTTTCCATCTCGACTTTAATAGTCACAAATGTCACAATAACACACGAAAAAGTAGGCAAATTATAATTCCACCAAAAACCACACAATACAAATACAAACATCAATGTAATGTAAGTCTGCCGTAGTTAAGAAATTATTGTAATTCTAAATCGTATATTATTCCTAGAAAAATAAAAAAATGGTAACTGCCAATAATTATAAAGTAATTAAGCAATAGATTAGCCAATCTGATAGTAAAAGCACATATTTTAAATTTTAAAACTTAACCCAGAATGAAAACGACAATGATTCAATGAACAAGTAACCAGCTTTACGACCTATGTGGAATGCCGATTTACCCAAGCTCCATCTATGTATTTTTTTCTGAATTAACCCTATTTCGAATAAAGAAACCGTTTTTACAGTTTCTGTTTATAGTTTGTCGAAAGAACTGAGATATCTATTTCATTATTATCTACAGTTATTTCGACATGGGATTTATGTTTGGAAACCCGTATAAAGTTGTTGGTCCGATAACTTTAACGTCTAAATTTTTATCGATTCAATACCGTAAAATATTAAGAAACCGGTCATTAGTCCTTATCACATTCACAGAAAACCTTTATCAATCTTGTTTTAGAAATACGCACTAAATTATTCAGCCGTTTAACATGTTCACACCACGGAAAAACAAAGCGTACGCTCCCTGGCACCGCATAACGGCCTGGCGATCGGCCACCTCCGAGAGGCCATGCCAATGTGAGCGACAAGGACGTGGAACGGGGCTAATTCTCAAGAAATTGAATGTTTGCACCCACGAAAAAAGTAGTGTAATCTCATTAGGGGGTCCAGCCGACGGCACTGAACCGAAATATATATATTATTATTATGTCACCAAAAAAAAAAGAACTTTTCGAAACATGATAATAAAAATAATAAGTTACGTATTTATAATAATGGGCGGTTTATAATGCCGCGAACGTAAACACGTTAAAATAGAAAAGTTGCTCTTGAAAATAACAAAAAGTTATGCTTATTCGCTTAATGTAAATTTAAATTTACCGGTTGTCTGAGATGCAGTTTTTTGTAGAACCAAATATAATATATTCAGTATAGGTAAAAATTTGTGGAATAATGTTGGAAATAGTAAAGAGGAACAAAACAATTAATTCTTTAAATGTTTATATATAAATTATTGACCTTTAAATAATACAAGTTTGTTGCTTTGATGTCTTATTTAATTTATTTTTACTGAGATAAATCATTCTAATATTTAAATATCGTTCTATAACACTTTTAATTAATAACATTCTGTGACTGTCTACCACAGAGTGATTAAAACTGTAAACAACTAATCTGGAAAACACATCTGAAGCAACAAATTCTTTTAAAATCGAATGTTTCAAACCATTAATAGAGATATCATTTAAGCCACAAATGACAAGGTGCTTCTTCAAATGTTTCTCAAATTTCATACATATTTTTATCACGTCTTCAGAAGGATATTGCAGACCTTTTTTGTTTTTTGAATCGATAAAGGAATAAAAAAATAAGTCTCCGGTGTCGCTACTTAAAGATTCAACATATTGTTCACAGACAATCTTCTTCTTTAAGTAGTATACAATATACCCAATATAAGAAATAATATATTTTGAATATGGCGACAATGGGTCATCGTGCTAATTTTCAATTATACTACAATCAGAAGAATCTAGATCTGCACAACTGAATATGCTTTTGAGGTAACATTTATTTGGTGTACAGTATTACACTTTAATATGCTGAGTTCCTCTAACGGAATACAGTTTCCTCGGAAACTTTGACGTACTTCAACATGCACAAGCATTTTTTTATAGGCAGACTGAAACTGTCTTGCGGTGGGATTATTGTTGTATCCTCCATGGGATTGAATAGGACAAAAAAATAATAAAAAGTTATCTTGAGAAAAGTTAATCATGGGTAAAAATTTTAGCCATAAACTTTGAAACAATGATTTAGTACTGGATATGCACACTTTAAGCCCGAGGTAACCTGTATGCCTATTGCTATCAAATATCAGAGGACCGTTAACATGTGTTCTCATGCTACTTATATAATATGCATCCGTATTATCCAAAAACTCACTGACAGTGTTAAAATTTATTTTTGACAAAGGCTTTTTGAAATTAAATTGTAAAATATTCCGTGAGATTAAAATATCAAACAAACTGTTCATTATTTTAGTAAATTCCACTGTTGCAGCAATATCTTTAAACTCTTTTACAAACAATGCACAGAATTGTAAAGCAGTGGCAACATTATCACTAAATACCTGAGTGGCTAAGCGTACCTTCATTTTTTTTTATGGAAGTAGTCCATCTCACAGTGGAGTGAATATTTATTAATCGATCAAAAGAACTTACTCGAAGTTCGATCGTAATTATATGAGGCATCCAATTAGAATATATCACTTTAACTACTGTAGTACGTGCCATCGTACTTTCGCGCACAAGGTTTAAAGACAAGTTTCCTTCGCCCCGCTACTCCCTTCAATCCCGGTCACCCGCATACCTACAATCAGTGAATTTAAAAAACATTTTTGACAACAGGGTTCGGGCAATTCAAAGAAAGGGATGGTAGTGATATATTCGGATTGGACGCCTCATATAATTACGATCGAACTTCAGGTAAGTTCTTTTGATCGATTAATTATATTTCGGCATCCAATCCTCTATATCACTTTAACTACTGTAGATGTTTAAAGATTCCTGTTGTCAAAAGGAAAATAATTTTGGTACAAAACAGAAAGAAACATATATTATACAAACAACACCTAAATAAACATTTAGTAGATTCTAATAACAAATAAAGTACTACAAATATTGACAAATATTATGAATCTATTGAAAAAACGGTTTCAAGAAAATTTTCAGGTTCAACTAGCGGCCTGTTATAGAATTTGCCAAAAGTACCTGAACGTTCAGTCCAACCAGCACTTTTTTTAATTGATTCTACTGACATTCCTTTTCTTACCGCTGCTGAAGTAGACGCGTGTCTAGTTGAATGGGTATTAAATACATCTACGTCTACTCCAGATGCCCTAAGCGTATCTTTAACCCAACGGCTTAGCGTTTGTCTTGAAGCTGATCCGTAAGGTTTTTTATAAGTTAAGAAAAATTTTACGCAGTCTGGTAGTTAAACTGCTAGTTTTACTTGTATCCTGAGAACTGTGACAATTTTCATTAAAGTCTACATCGCTGCTAATGTAAACTTTGCACGTCTCGTTATCCCACAACCTGTAATTAGTGGAATCACCATGATAACCAATAAAAATGACCTTTTTGCTCTTAGGGTCAATTTTATGGCGCTTCTGTTTTGGTATATTTAAAAAAGCTTCGGAACCAAACACTTTAAAATTATTTATTTGGAGCTTACGGTCGAACCATTTTTCGTAGGGGGTTACTTTTTTAGAGTGATTTAACGCTATTCTGTTTAAAATATAACCCGCTATGTTAATTGCTTCAGGTTAAAGTTTACTGGACACGTTTTTTTCCAAAAGGATGGCTCTTGCACTTTCTACAATTGTCCTAGTTTCACGCTCGGCTCGGCCGCTTTGTTCGTCAATATGTCGTAGGTTGATAGTGAAATCCGTCATTTCATGAAAAGCCTAGTCATATCATGCTGCACGCTAAAAGGTATATTGGCAACTGGTTTGTTCGTTGTTCCCCAGAGCATTTTTTTTTTAAATTTAATTTAAATTTTATTTTTATAAAATAATATTAGTTGAAAAAATTTAAATAATGCTCTGGAGAACAACGAACAAACCAGTTGCAATATACCTTTTAGCCGCGCTGCTGATGGATTTCACTATCAGCCTACGACATATACAGGGTGTTAATTAATGTCATGCAGATATTTCAGGGGATGATAGTACTCGTCAAAATAAAAAAAAAATGCAAATATATGCATGGTCCAAAACGCCTTATTTTCGTTATACAGGGTGGCAAAGTTTCAATTTTTTTTCTCGTATTTTGCGTTTTCTCTCTTATATTCTGCGATAATTGTTTCAAATTTGGGACATTAACCCTTTTTTAAAATATCTACAATAAAGTATCAAAATTGCCGGCCGCAGTATACAGGGTGTTACATTTTCTTAAATCGGCTTTATCTTTCAGAACTTTTTTTTTTTGCTCCTTGTATGAATTCCGGTATGAAATTTGAACTCTCTGTTCCTTTGTTTAGCGTTCTGGTCTCTTGCACTATTCTCGTATCTGTGACCGTTTTCAATTTATTTGCAAAAATATCCATGGATGAAAATTAAGTGTAGGCGAAATAACGCAATAATGAATATAAGAAAAAAATAGAGTGTCTGTCAGTCCATGAGGCGAAGACTTGATTCGTGCATTTTAGCAAGAGGCGACCATTTTCAACAGTTTTTATAATTTTGTTTTATTTTTATTTGATTAACTAATAAATTGTTTTGATACACAGCTTTTTACTCTGCGTTATTTCGCCGACACTTAATTTCCATCGATGGCTATTTTTGCAAATAAATCGAAAACGGTCATAGATACGAGAACAGTGCAAGAGACCAGAACGCTAAACAAAGGAACAGAGAGTTCAAATTTCATACCGGAATTCATACAAGGAGCCAAAAAAAAAAATTCTGAAAGATAAAATTGTAGCCGATTCAAGAAAATGTAACACCCTGTATACTGCGACCGGCAATTTTGATACTTTATTGTAGATATTTAAAAAAAGGGTTAATGTTCCAAATTTGAAACAATTATCGCAGAATATAAGAGAGAAAACGCAAAATACGAGAAAAAAAATTGAAAATTTGCCACCCTGTATAACGAAAATAAGGCGTTTTGGACCATGCATATATTTGCATTTTTTTCTTATTTTGATGAGTACTATCATCCCCTGAAATATATGCATGACATTAATTAACACCCTGTATATGGTGAAGACCTTCTATGCACAATACCTTTGTCTTTTAAATAGTTTGTAAATTCAATTCACGTATATTCTGTCCCATTATAACTTCGCAACACTTTAATCCTTTTCCCGACCTGCGTCATCACAAATGCTTAAAATTCGCGGAATTTGCTGAATACTTCCGATTTGTGTCGTAAAAAATATATTTTACGAAAACTGCTGTACTCATCTTTAAACAATAAAAAGTACCTGGAACCACGCAGCGATTCTGCGTTTACCGGCCCACAAACATCTGTTTGTATTTTTTCACCTGGTCCGTAATTGCTTGTTTTTTCTTTGACGCTTGCATGTGATTTCCGGGACTGCTTACCGATTACACACGCATCATAAAATAACTTAAGTTTCATCGGTGTTTATATCACATATGTCGAGCTGCTTGCACGTATTTGTGACCGCGCGAATATTTGCGTGTACCATTCGCTCTTGCCAGAGTTTTGCTTTATTCATCTCCGAAGTGGCTGTGCTTGCTTGGGCAACATTACACTCACCAGGCATTATAACTTTAAAATGCATACGGTATAATAATTTGTAACGAACACCAAGGGATGATACATTTCCGGAACTATCGCTTATTTCACATTTTTCTTTGAATGCATGAAAAGAATAATTTTGGTTGCTTATCACTCCGATTAAAAATAGGTTGCGTTTTTAAACCGGGAACAAGCAAAACATTTCTAAGTTCCCGTTGCTGTAATCGACCGTGTATTGCTTCTTGAATGACAATAGTACCTATGCCTGACGCTTCTGATACTTCGTCATCTGCTATTTTAACGAAGTGCTCATTTGACACGTTTTCAATTTTCGTGAAGTAGTCTCTTCTGTACGTCATATGCATGCTAGCACCTGAGTCAGCAATCCACACATCATCTGAGGTGTTTTAATAAAGAGCAGCAACGCCACACACACACGCTGATTATGTGCTTGCTGGCGAGTCACCGCTCTAATTCTTTTTTTCTTGACGGGACATTCTCGCACCCAATGGCCTTTCTTTTTACAAATAGCGCATTTTGTGCGTTTCTTCAACTCTTGGATATTTTGCCTCTTTTTATCCCTTTTCAGATGCCCATTTATTGATGCTCTTTGTACTTGAAGTGCAAGTGCAGTTACATTTTCCTGATCCTCGAAAACCCGCTTGTCTTCTTGAATGAGGCGTGCTGTTAAATTTGCCTGTTTCTTTTCAGCTTCTGGAGTGCAATCCCAAGCCATCCTGAACAAAGAGAAAATATCTTGGATATTATTGCTCTCTCTAAAGGTTTTTCGCCTGCATCTTCAAGTTTCTTGCAAATACTTTCAAAGTTTTTAATTTGGTTAGTAACGGACTCATCTTCGTTCATGCGGAAGGCATAAAATCGCTCCTAAGCGCATTGTTTTGCATCTATGCCAGTGTCACCGTACAATATTTGCAATTTTTCCCAAATGTTCTGTGGCGTTCTGCAGTTAATCAAACTTGGGTGTAAATTTTGTCTCTACTGAACTTAATAAAATCACCGAATTAGGTTAAACGTAATAATATGTAAAAAATTGAGGCTACAGTTTTCAAGATACCTACGTAAGTTTAAAATTTAGAAATCAGAATTTTTACGTTTTTGTAAATAATTTTTCTTATCAAAGTCTTGTCTCAGCCGAGATTCCTTATCAGTCGGTATTTTAACAGCTTTCTCCAATATAATTTTTTTTTGATTACTACAATTTGTGTATCTTTCCTTGCTTTTTAGTGCGATAATATTCCTGAAATTCCATAATTAAATATTAATAAAAGCCTTTATAAAACTTTTAAATATTATTTGCAGATATATGAATGCATGATACCAATAGTGATTTAGGCTCGGATTTAGCTATAAATAAATTTTAAAAAAATGTAGTTTACGGTACTTTGTTCGATGTATTGCTTATACCTAGGTACTAGCGAACCATATTATGCATGGGATTAATTGCAGGTCATTGTCAATCTAGGAATAATGTCACATTTTGCTCGATTTGGTTAATTTTTTTTTTCAGATTGCACAAAGAAAATAAAACATTTGAATTGGTTTAAATTTAGATAATTATGTAATTTAAACATATTTTTTACCAAGCAGTAATCGTGATACATTTTAAAAATTATAAATAGGGGAGAAGTGCCATGAATGGGACACTTTTCTTTAACCCCCCACCAAAACATTATTTTTGTACTTTTGAAGGATTTTTTTTTACAGGATTATTTGGTATATATTTAAAAACAAGGTAAAAGGTAAGAAAACCCAACATTTTTATTTATTTATAACCAAAAATTAAAAAAAAAAAAAGTGTAATTTGTCCCATTCAATACACCAGGGTGTTGAATGGGACGCTTAAAAAAAAAACTTACACAAAATATTTTCAAATATAGAGAACAAAAAGTTAACTTTACAAACTAAGGATATAAAAGTTGACCTTAAATAAAGCTTTAATTAAAGGATTCGTCCAAAGTGTTTCTCATAATTCTCAAAAGAAATGGAAAAATAGATTATTTCTTGCGATCTTTTGGTTCCGCAATTGTGGTTCGGAGGTTGAAGCTTTTTCTTTACACGATTTCTTTCAACGTCACTAATATCGTCTTTTAGTGGATAATAAAATCTTTTCGAATTACCAAATCTTCTTAGAACTTTAATTTGCAATTCTTCTAATTTTGATTGAATGCGTCCTATATAGCATAGTTTATTTTTCTTTGTGGAACAGTCAACAAGAACAAAGTCATTCTTTTCCAAAACTGATGTTTCTTCAATACTGAAATCTGAGGTGCAATCCTCATCAGTATTAAAATTTTCCGATATGTCATCGTCTGTATCAATAAACTCCATGTTCTCATCCTCGGATTCGCTGCTGCTAGTTTCGTTGAAAATTTTCCTCACTGTTTTGTTGCTCTTTTTTGTTATATTCATCTTTCGTAACTTTTCGTTATGTGCTTCTTCAAGTATTCTCTTTTCACCAGTGTCAGTTAAAATTCTTGTACTTCCTTTTTTACGTCCTCTATTGTTTGTGTTTTTTCTCTCTGGAGCTTTTGGAAAAGGCCTTATAGCTTCGGGTGTAACTGCTGTTTTAATGCCACTTGTACTTGGAACTGCTTCAGGTTGTGCGGAATTAGATGGCAATTTTTTTGTTGGGTCATCGTGATCTGTGACAGAAGAGCATAAGAAATCGGAACTGTCAAAAACATTACGATCTAGGGGATAAATCCCCGTTGAGGAAAAACCCGAAATAATATTTTTTTGATTAAAAGCATTTATGTAAGCTTTATTTGAAAGAGATGCGATGTTATATATATTAAGTGTTTTACCAGCATTTGACAACATCCACTCATTTTGGGCACTCTTAAAATATGTTTTAAATGGCCCATAAAGGGCCACATCCAGTGGCTGCAGTCTGTGACTGGTGTGTGGCGGAAAGGTTAGTAAGACCACATTATTACTTTTGGCGTAGGTTACGACATTCAAGCTAATATGAGACTCGTGATTATCGAGTAGCAGTAATACAGGAGACTCTGGTGATGGCTTTGAATGTTTAACAAAATGTTTGAGAGCTTCTAAAAAGTTTATTTCCGTCATCCAACCTGATTTATTTGTAACGCCCAGACTTCCTGTCGGACCTCCATGTAACATAAACTCCTTAAAATGGACTCTAGGAAAAACGAAAACAGGAGGTATTGTATTTCCGGTTGCACTTATAAAAGTCAACATGGTTACCAACGAGCCTCGTTCCGCCGATGTTGCTTGACCGACCTGTTTGAGTCCTTTTTGTGAAAAAACCTTTGGTGGATCTGTAACAGTGGTAAGACCGGTCTCATCACAGTTGTATATATTGTCAGGTGTGAAGTGAAATTTGTTCATCACGCTTTCTAAGTTATTAAAAAAACTATTAACGGTTGTTGGATTAAAAGCAGTTGCCCGGGATAAGCTAGTTTTTTCAGGTTTTCTTAATGACAGAGATTTTTTGTGACGCTTTTTAAAGCCTTTAAGCCAGTCGATGCTTGCTTTTAAATCCGTATCCCACTTTTCTGGATAAGTTATGTTCAGACCTTTAGCGTATTTATAAGCCAGTTTCCTTAACGCTGCATGCCCCAACCCATAACACATTTTCGAGGCCGTTATAAGATATTCGACTAGGGAGGCTTCTTGTTGAGTTGTAAAAACACGTCTATTTCCAATATTGGGAATATGCTCGAAATTTTTTGGCTCAGTCAAGTGAAGCGCACTCTTAACTGCTCTATGTAGGGCTGATTTAGAGATATTATATGTTTGGCTTGCTTCACGAATTGAAAATTTATCTTGAATAACACTATTGACTGCTGTTTCCATTCGCTGGCGGTCTACTCGTACAAGTTTTTTCCCTCGAGGAACCATTTTAATTCTGAAATTAAAAAAATATACTTACCTAAATAGTAAGTTTTATATTTTTATTCCCACTTTTTTTTATTCATTAATGGGTTGAAAGAAAGGTAAGAGAGTAACCATTATTAATTATATTCGGGGAAATAAATACCTACAAGAAACGCTGCCAACTGATAACTAAAAGAAAAAACACCAAATATTTGTCTTAGCTTACTATTATAATTTTTTTAAAGCCGCCATTTTGTTTCGCCGTTTTAAATTTGTCTGGAAAATTACATAGATCTTCCATTCGGTACAGGTATCACGCCTGCTAAATTTTAGCAAAGTGGGATCAATATTTTTTACTAGAAATAACCCCTCAACAGTCAGTGCCATGAATGGGACAGTATCCCATTCATGGCCTAACTAAATGTCCCATTCATAACCTATTACAATTTTTTAAGTAAATAATTGTAAAAAAAACACCTTACCTTTGTATCTTCCAAAAATGGTATAAATTGTTCACTTGTTCCTTAGGAACATTCACTTTTAAGTTTTTCTTTTTTTCTTAATGTAATACTTGTTAAAACACGGCTAATGCGCACAGAAAATTTTTACATTATACCTCCGTAAAGAAATATTTTAACTGACTCGTTGCACGTGTGTATTCTCAAGGCAAAACTATTTTTAAAATTGAGTGGGCATACAGCTCCATCTATACCTAACAATAAAAAGCTATAAAAGTGATTTTAATAGAAGATATCTTCAGTGTCCCATTCAAAGCTTGTCCCATTCATGGCACTTCTCCCCTACCTACACAGAAAAAATTATACTGTCATAGTAAATATATACATTAAATATATAGTTAAATTAGCAATATCGCCTGATTAGTATAGGCACATCCATACGTATTGTTAGTAGATCTATATACGTATTGTTAAATTAATCTTGTTACTGTGACAACATTTTTTTGTTAGTTTTTACAGGAAGCAATACTATTTTGCCAAACTAACTAAACTGTATAGTAAACTAAACTGTGGCATATTGTTAATTACCGATATAGTACGATAAGAGTAATTGTTTAGTATTTTTATCATAACTGTAATAAATTCTTAGAGTTATTATAGATATTGTGACCATAGCTATATTTTAATAAAGTATTGACTAATAAGTATTGTTAAAATAGTCATACATTATGATACCAGTAACTTATATTTTAATAAAGTGTTACTTAAGTGGTATAGTTAAAATAGCTATGCAGTATGGTATAAATATCAGTATTATATGGTAAATCTATGTTTGTAGTAATATTAATATAACTACAGGGTGTAATTTTAATGGATGCTGGAAAAAAAATTGACGGTAGTAATTTATCGGAGGGACACTAAAAGATTAACATTTTCAAATTATTTTATTATTTAATAAGTATAATAAACCCAAACAAACAACATAAAAACGAATGTGCTTTGTTTAAAATATGTAAAAACAAACAAAAGAAAATCATAAATGTCATATAGCAATGTTGGGTTGCAGAAAGATTTTAGACAATAATTAACTAACCAGGTAACTTGTGAGATTAATTATATTTATTATTTATACTTACCATTAAAGTTTCCTGATTCGTAAAGCTAATCGGTCCAATATGATTGTGAGAAAATAATTCCTTCCTATCTTATTTGTCACAGAGTGGATGGATTCTTAATTATTGTTTAAAATCTTTGAGCGACTCAATTTTAACAGTAACATGCAGTCGATTCAGAAGTCGTTCCACTTATTTTGTCAGATTATATTTTCAATAGGTATAGTGTAAAAAACCATATTTTATTTTGTTTAAAAATCCAGATGATGTGATTAGCCTAAAATTGAAAGAGTAATTGTAGTACGGGATTAGTATACCTTTTTATCATTATTATACATATAGGTAAGTATATCTGTTGCAAATTGTGGAGTCACCCATTCCTTACTCTTTTTTTAGTACGATTACATGTATTGGCATTGATTTAAAAATGGGTAGGTATTCCACAAAATATTAGCTATTAAGATATTGTTGCAGTATTTCGGTTTAAATCCATATAAACCTAACCTTAAAAGAATAAAAATTGGTACAAAAAAGGATTAACATTCTCATATGTATTATTCCTTGTGTAATCACAATGTCCTCGGTAATGTCTGTACTGTTCTAGTTTGTGGTCAAAAAATATACTTAGTTGGGTATTTATATACGGGTCTGGATGAGCACAAAAGAAATATTGGCACAAACTGTGGGACTAGGTACCTAATTGATAATGTAACAACGAATACTAAAATGATAAATTGTAATAGTCCATTTCTTACCTTTTTAATTGAAATTTATCTAAAAATGCACGCACAATGGCCACCCACAAATAACGAACATAAACAAACAATCCACAATAAAAGCAAATTAAGCGGATCATCCCGAAATACTGATATACGAGTTATACGACTAACTCTACAAACGACGCGGACTTTTTTATCTCTGTCATATCACTGGTTTTAAAAAATAATATCCGATGTTACGCAGGGGACTACTGAAGAAGTCGCCGACAGGGTGGTGGTGTTTGGTGCACCGAAACTCATAAGTTAAACGTTTCTTATCGTCACGAATACTATTCAAGTTAGTTGGTTTTTAATTTAACAATATTTCTTTAGTTAATTTAATAAATGTTTAGTTAAAAAATTGTAACTAACTATGCGAGCTATTATTTCCTTCTCCATTCTATAGCTTGTCCCTAAAAACACTGGGGCCTGGTTTTCATCAAAATATTGGCACATTAAATTAATTAATGAGTGTCTTTGTTCTTCTTCAAATTTCTGTTTACATTCGTAAAAAGAACAAAGCGGTCGACCTTTTACTGTGTTTAAAATATCGGCCAAATTAATTTTTGCTCCACCATCTGGCCGTAAATATGGGTGTGATGAAGAAGATGTTGTGGATGGGGTTGGTGAGCATAGTTGCTGGACAAAGTTAATAATATTAAATTCGTTCTGTAGAGTGTTGTCGACTGGATTTCCTGTGGCCTTTCTCCAGTTTCCAAATATTGCTTAAACATTATTTGAGTTCCTATGGGGCCTTCTCGAAATAATTTTTTAATATCGTGACCTTTATTGATCCTTAGTACCTCTACGGTTATTTTTTGCTTTAAAAAGAAAATATCGTTTATTCATATTAAAATAACAAACGTAAATAATTATAATATGTATTTACAACTTACTATACAGGGTTATTCACTTCGAGCGTTCATTGCCACTTTTTGGGAGAAGTAGGTTCCTAGCTACTTTAAACATGTTCTTGAAGCTTTGGGAGTTTATATTTTTTCATGGGCTCTTTTTCACTAAAATATTTGCCTTTTCTTATCACTTGCGGTTATGCCGGAAGTAGCTGTAAAATTGAACTGCCAGACTCATCTAAATTTATACTACCATCTCGAGTTAGAGCTTCATAAAGTTTCTTTTCTGTTGGTCCTGGACTCTGTCCCAGACTATATTCCGGGTTACTGCAAGACGGCAGTTTCTCTTGATGTGGTTGTTCTTGATAGCGATATACTCTAGAAATATCCGTTAAGTGGAGGAGCTTGATCAAAAATGTGCACAAATTGATAGTCTTCCATCTACACAGTATATACATAAGTATTACATTAACTTATAAATGTTTCTAAATCCTATAATTATCATGTTTACAGTTTAGGTTAAATGATATTGTCGGACTACGATTTGTAGACGACTGGGTTGTGTAGCTTAGATAGTTTAAAATAGAGCTTTATAAAAATAATTATTTAATTTGTCTTAACGGGTTTAAGGATGCTCTCTAGTTCTTCACTGAAACACCAAGGGATTTTTAACAATTTTATTAAATGGCAAGAAAAGCAAAAGCAATGATAATAATTGTGATAAATAAAAAATACAATCTTAAAACTAGTAAAATAACCAAAATAACAGATGTTTACAAAATGGTAATTTAGAAAGTTATTTTAAAGTTGAGTCGCCCTCTTAAGACTCACTTCAGGAACGATAGATTAATCCAAGTAAGTCAGAAGAAACAACTATAACTTTATAATAACTCAAATCAAAAGGAAATTAAACAATTAAAACAGTTACATGTTATAAACCAAGAGATAAAGAACACTTACGCAATGGGAGCAAAGTAGGTCGTCTCCGGAGCAGTGGGTTCCATAACTTGAATTTAACTTTTAGACAATTATTATTTCAACTGACAAACGGGCAGAGTTTTCCCTTACATTTAAATAGATTAATTACTTTGAACCGGCAAACGGGCAGAGGTTCCCCTTACACTCTTTCGTGTTTTTATATTGTTTTGCAACCCCTACCAATTGGAAGAAGGGATTCCTTTTTTCGTCTGTCTTCCCACACTCTAAAAAGAGGGGATTGGAATCCTTTATCCCAACCAATTACAAAATAGTTATTTTCTATAAACATTTCAATTCTGACCCCTACTACTAAACTCAAATGTCACCGTCTCTCTTCACTATTTACTGCAAATGTCACTGTCTCTCTTCTACACACTAGTTTTTCTTTATCACACCTTTTTTGCGATAAGCTACGCCACCTTAAGAGTCTTTACACCGCTGTTACGTTACAACTATTTCTCTAGCCTTAAGGGTGCCAATTCCATATCCGACAATATTAAAACATACAAAACAGAATGCTTAAAATACAAATGCTAAGTATTTTGCTAATAATACCTAAATAAAGCATGTCTACCTATATTTAATTTTGTTTAATAGAAGTTATTTTGCATGCATGCATAAACGATAAATATTTCTTAAGAGTGCAACATCGCTTGTAAAAGAAACCCAAATTTTACCCTCCGCTGTCACCGAATTTCTCTGAAACTGCACCTACGATTTACTTCAAATAAAAATGTATTGAAAGACCTATCCCAAAACTATGTCTCTCATGTAGCAGATTTTTCGATTATCCTTTCGTTTTTATAATATACTATAATT
Organism: Polydrusus pterygomalis; assembly: GCA_963969555.1. Lineage (NCBI taxonomy): Eukaryota > Metazoa > Arthropoda > Insecta > Coleoptera > Curculionidae > Polydrusus > Polydrusus pterygomalis. The sequence goes on along the minus strand of OZ018378.1, from coordinate 118,698,295 downwards.
TATAATAGTATAAATAGGCCAACTTTAAAAATTATTTTCTCCGAAAGAAAGGCCTCCATTAAAAATCTATTACAAGACAGACGACTATTGAATCTTTAGCTGTCCAGTGATACCAAATTTGTTTCCGTTTAATAAGATTGACTGGTGATATCTAATGACAGCCGAACACCTGCAACGATTTTAAAAATATTTATCTTGGCTATCGTTAATAGTATAGAAGTCAAATGTACAAAAATTACTTTATTATTTCAAAATAAACAAATATATCTTGAAATAAGTTCAATAGGTGTAGAGGGTTTGCCATACATAAAATGCATATCAGCTAACTCAGCAAATGAATAACCTGCCATTTTTTAAAATTTGCACCTTAATTAATCAAAAACACTTTGCACTTGATCAATGATCACTACAATAAATCACAAAAACGTCATTGTCAATTAATTTTAATGCTAACCATGGGCTTCTTGATTTTTTTTACTTCAAATTTGTATTTGTCATAAGACTACTTTGATGTTTTAGTTTAAACACAATTCGATAATAGTTTATGCAATGATTTAAATAAATCGATTTTTCTCCTAAATCATTGGTCCAATAATTTTTTTTAAGAATACCTTTTTTGTGTAGAAAAATCACTGGAATAATTATAACTTTGGGTCAAATTTTTTAAATGTGTCGTGTAAAAAAATTGGGAATAAATAAATTAAGCCACCCCCGTAAGAACGTCCCTGACTAAATTTCATAATGACTCTCAATATCATAAATTAGCAATGGTTAATATTAGTTTGTGTGCCAAAAAGCACACCGGTACCTTAGCGGTTGCATAGATATAAAATAGAAACTAATCTTTAGAGGTTACCTTTGGACGGCCATAGCTTTCTTATAAGTCATTTAAAGACCTACATTCATATGAACTTTTTTTCATGTGTAGAATATCCCCTTAAAGTATACGAACAAAGTTTCCGGACACCCTGTTTATAGATTTTAAAACCGCTGCCAAAAAACATGTTTTAATTTTGATTCTGGTTCTGGCATACAAGGAAATTAATATTAAATATAGCATGTTTTCTACTTTTAGATCCTAAAGGATTATTAATTTCATCATCATCTATGAGCAGAAAGAAAGGTATCACTTTTTTTTTCATTAAATAGCTCCGTTTTCTTTTTCCATAATTTACCCTGGACAAAGTTACTTATGGTAGAATCATCAATTTCAAGGTTATTAATATGAAGCAGCATAGAACTTAGTAAGTTATTCTTTTCAAAAAATTTTCGAAATTTAAACTTTAGGGGCATAAGAGTTCCCTTAATGTCATTCTTGTCGACATTATGGCAACCTTCCTTGTGTTGTGCAGAAATTTCACTATTTACTACAAACTCTTGAAGATTGCCTTTTAAGTTATTTTCATGTAATCATACTAAATGATCAGTCTCGAAAGGTTTTAAAAGATTTTTGCAAGTCACAAAACAACTGGAGAATTTATTATAAACCATAACATCATATTTAAAAAAAAACTTCCATAAATATCTGAAACGCGCTTAATAATGGGTTTTAAATATTTTTTTCTAAAAGAGCTTGTATATCAAAAACATCTTTTCTTGTAAAATTGTCATTATTATATAGTTATAAAACAATAAATAAATAAATTTCATAAAATTAGTACATACGATTTACCTCGGTTTAACAATATTGAATAATATTTAAAGTTGCAAATCTAAGTTTAAAAAAAAATACGGGAATTTAAGTATGCAAGTATAGATTGCATATATATGCATTTTTAAATCAACGTGCTCATTTTTTATATAATTATTTTTATACTTTAACGTTTCATTTAGTCTATGTAAAATGTTGTTATTGTTATCGTATAAATATTTTAATCTCTTCGTATCTTTGTAGACTAAGAGCGTCCATTTATCTTTGGAAACTTTTAGTTTGGTTTCTCTTTGAAAATATAATCCCATGTTATTCTCGATTCTAACTTAGACATAATCATAAGGTCAGTCCAAGAACCCTCGGCGGTCCTGTCGGTCCTGAATCCCATTCATTGGCATCTCCTTCCATTCGGACACCCGCATGCTGGGCATGGGGCGTGGAGGGCTCCTCGGGCCGAAGAGGCCGAGGATCGGATGGATCGGGAACATCGGCATTCCCAGGAGAGCGTCCCAACTTTCCCGCATCGGGAGCAGAAAAGCACGGGGCGGTTTGGGCACCGCTCCCGCCTATGTCCGGCTTGCCCGCAGTTCCAACACTGGTTGTGGACACGTGGGAGGTATATTTGGGTCCGCACGCGTGAGCGTCGGGACGCTTCAGTGTGTTCATCGCGGTGTGTCAGAGTTCAAGGTGTGACCCACCCCGGCGGAGTTGGTGGTCCTTCCGGTTGCTCGAACGGATCCCAGTCCTCATTGTCCGATGTGGCGGGAGGAAAGGGTACGGTCGGTATGGGTGACCCAAGGGTCAACTCCACTTCGTCCTTAGTCTCCAGAGGCTGTATAACGGCAGCGGCGGGTGACTTCATCACTTCGATTAATTCTGCGGCTAGCTCGTCAGCGGTCCCGGGCGTGAATTTGAGCTCTAGTGTCGGTAAGGACATCTCCAGCTGTAAGCAAACATAATTTGTAGGCGGGAGGGATATTGGGTCAATTTTTCCGTCGTGATGGCGACGTAAAAGAAAACAATATATTGGCCATTATTTCTTGTGTTTTTATTTCAAAATTACACCGGAAAAATTAATCTTTTGTTAGTTGTACCCGGAAGGTGTTTCCGTCTTTGGTCCTCATTCGAAAACGGCACGTCCTTTCTTTAGAGAGGCCCGGAGGCCGGAGTCGAGCTAGCCTGGCTCTTAGGGCTGGACTCCAATCTGTCGCCCTTGGTTGTTGGACGACCCGCTCGGCCAGATCTTCCAGCGACGGGGAAGTAAAGGGGGGGGGGGGGCTTGATCGGACTGGTAGGCGTGGTGGACGGGAGCATGAGTAGCGATAATTATTGTTTCTTTGCCTTGATAGTGTGATTGTTTAAGGATCATACGTAATAACCTGAAACGAAAATATCTAAACAATATCTTCTTCTGTAGCGGTTTCATCATTTGGTTTAATTAATATGTCTTCATAATAGGGTTTTATTCGATTGTAATTTACTTTAGTCGTTTGTAAGTTTTCTAAAGTTGCCGAATATAAATGTATTTCTTCAATTATGAAAGGACCATTATATTTATTGGCAAGTTTTCCTTTGATTTGTGATTCTTTTACATATACTTTGTCGCCAACTTTATAGTCTGAGTTATCTCGCTTTACATGTTCATCGAATCTTATTTTAGCCTTTTCTTTTGATAATATTGTCCTTTTTCTAGCAAGATTATAGTAATGTTTAATTCTACCATTACGGTCTCTCATATATGTCGAAACAAGTTCCTTCTCATTATAGAGGGTTTCTGGAGGTCTTGTAGACGTATGTCCAAATATTAATTCGTATGGTGTAAATCCAGTCGTTTTGTTAACACTATTATTATAACATATACAAGCATACGGTAATAATTGTACTGGATGTTCGTTTGGGTCTTCGGTGGTCATCACCCTTATCATTTTTAAAAGGGTAGCATGGAATCTTTCCAGTGAGCCATTCGATTGGGGGTGATTTACGCTGGAAAATGTTAACTTTATATTATAGAGGTTACACAAATCTTTCATTAATTGGTTATTAAATTCTCTTCCAAAATCGCAATGTGTTTAAAGGTGTTCCATAGTGCTGGAAATAGAGTAGTAAAGTATTTTCCACGGATTTTGAAGTCTTATCCATAGGTGGGTAGGCTTGGATGAATTTTGTAAGTTCATCTCTTATGGTTCTTTCGGGAATTTTTAGAATATGGATGTTTATTCTCTCAAATGCAGTTTTTGGTTTTTCTGTAACAACTAGTGGATCGTCCATGTTTTTTCTCATAACTTTGTTTTTCTCACAATTTTCACATTTCTGTATAAAATTTTCAACATCCTTGCTATCCAATTGTATTTTTCTTTAATTCTTCTTATTGTTTCGTTAACTCCTCTGTGAAAGTAAATCGCTACCAAAAATACAATAATGATCACTCACTATAGCAAATTATAAATCATTAATCATAATAACCAAAATTCATTGACCACAACAAATTGAAAAAAAATCATAAACCGCAATACATTGATTTACTTGAGTCACCAAGCAACACCCTTTTTTAAACCAAACAACCAAAAATCATGCCCCACACGTTGCACACAGGCGAATTTTCTAGATATCCTGGCCAAAACTAAGTGTTTGTTTTTTTTGATATTAAAAATGGGTAAAATTATAATAGATACCAGTAATGACAAAAAAAAGTGTTAAAAAGTTGTAAATTCTGCACACCAGAAAATAATAAATTTAAAAAAACAGCATAGATATTTACAATTAAAAAAACTATTTATTTATTTATTTATGTATTACAGTCCTTTATCCACTCAACAAGTTTTGTTCTGGTCACAGAAACGTACTTTGCTCCAGATCCTGTAACAAAACAAAAATTGTCGTTTATCGGGTGATCGATATTTATCATAATATCGAGGAATTAACAGACAAATTTACGACAAGATCGCAACATATCGCAAAATTTTTTTATAAAATCTAAAAAGGACTCTTTAGGGCATAAAAAAAATTTAATATCAATGTTAAACTATGTAAAACAATTTACCTTTTGTCTAAGCAAACTTCATGAAATTCAATATTTGTCCTATATTATGTAATAAAATATAAAAAATTTAATTAAAAAAAAATATATTACAAAGGTCCTGATTATTTATTTCTTTTAGGCTTTTACTTACCACCAGCAATAGGCTTCATAACAGTTTTTAAAAATATTCAAAAGAAGTAAGCAGAAAAACGCAACAGAAAACAGTAAATTTTAAAAGCACTTCTCTCCGACTTTTCACCACTCATTAAAACTCTCTACTTTCAACTAAAATATATTGGTATCCGATGATACCAAACTTTTAAAGGAGGTAGTTTATAACACGCTGGGGTTAAGATAATCGATTAGTAATGTGTTTTTCCCAGAATTTTAATGTTGACTTTTTAGGGTTTCGACCACGTTTTTGGGAAAAATCGCCTCTGTGCGTTGGCGCCAATTTTGCTACGCTGATAATCGCCTTTAAGAGAATTTAAATTTTTTAAATAAATTTAAGTATTTTTTAAAAGTTAAAAATTATTTAAAAATCATTATGAAATAGAAAAGAAGTTCAAGCAAAACAGACCATGACGAAACTGAGAAGCTCATCAACAAGGTTTGTGCAACTTTTATTTCTCAAATGGAAGCTAAGATAGATTCTAAGTTGAGTAAGCTCGACAATAAGCTCTCTTCAGTGTGTGATTCGTTCAAGAAACTGGATAGTCTCGTCACAAAAAATAGTGAGTCTGTCAATTTACTCCATACCCAATTTGATGTTTTGGAACAAAATAATAAACGCAATTGCTTGCGCTTTTCTGGTCTAAATATCCAGGAGAGTAATGATGAGCTGCCTAATGCTGTCGCGAGCTTTATAACAAAAAATTTAAAAACTTAGTGCAGCATTCGCGATTTAGACTCTGCATTTATTGTTCGAAATAAAAATAACAACAACAGTGATGGCAGTCGTTCTACAATTTCAGTACGATTTTTATCAAATATAAAAAAGTGCGAAGTCTTTGCAGCTAAGAAAATGCTAAAAGGTACCGGAGTTTCAGTATACGAGGATCTTACGCGTGTTAGATATGATTTGTTAAGTGCTGTTAAACATAAATACGGCCAGACCAATGCTTGGTCGGCCGGCGGAAGAATCTATTATTGGGATGCAGTTAAAAAATCCAAAGTATTAGTATCGAGCAAGAACGACTTGTAAACAAACAATGGATCTGTTGGGTACTGCTGGTTTGTTGAGGACTTTGTTCACGGTCGAATACATATCTTTCCTTATCTCGTTAAAAAAATAAAAATAAAAAAAATTGTTATTTTTTATCATTTACATACCATTTGCCTTCTTTATAAGGATTATAATTTGACTAGGTTTTTCGTTAAAGATAATCAAGATTGAATATTTTTTTTCCCTTTTTGTATTCTTGATAGAAAATATACATTAAGTTTATGATTATAAATTGATATTAATTATTTATTAAAAATATCAAATACTGGTCTCGTTACATAGTGTAAGTTAAGCATAAGATAAGCTAGCAATAAGGTTACAATGTCATGAAAATTATGCTTATGGCTGGTGAGATAGAAAGAATAATTTTCCTGATTATTTTCGATATAGTTTATTTGGTTAAAAAATCTATAAAAACTGTATCTACTTATATAATATGTATATTTTTTTTTTCTGTTTCCTTTTTTCTCTTCTTTCTTACAAATGGGATATTCTGCGATGTAGTGTCATGGTTAGCGTAGTTAATGACAATGAGCTCAGCTTTTTACACTTTAATGTTCGCTCATTGTATCCTAGTGTGGATTTATTCTCAAATGTTCTAAACGATGAGCAGCTTGATGTCGTCGGGTTGTCGGAAACCTGGCTTAGTCCCGGAGTCGCGGACAATGATTTAAAAATTTCAGGGTATCGGTTGTTTCGTGAAGATCGGAAGGGGGGTCGTGGTGGAGGCGTGGCGTTCTACGTCAAGGATTACATTAAGGTAAAGCAGCTGGATTTACCACAGGGCAGTAGCAGTTTGGAGAGTATGTGGTTGCAAATTAGGGTAAAGGGTAAGAATATATGTTTCGGTAGTGTTTATCGGCCACCTAATTCTAATCTTAATTTATGTTTGGAAGATGTAGAAAATATTTTAACAATAACAGTTCCACAATTTGACTATGTATTCTTTGGTGGCGATTTCAATGTAAATTTTTTAGACGTCCAAAGTTATGCGTACAAATTATTTAACACGTTTCTTGGTAAGTACAGTTTACATCAGTTAATTAAAGAACCGACACGTATAACAAATACATCGAGTACATTAATTGACTTAGTTATCAGTACATCTTTCGATATATTTATAAGTTCTGAGGTAATTGATATGTCCGATGTATCAGATCATTCTATGGTTACATGCCATTTTAGGGTCAAAAAAGAAAAACCTGCCTTAAAATTACTTATAAGTACTTATAGGGATTACAGCAATTTTGATTATGATCACTTTCTCGCTGACCTGGGTAGGCTAAATTGGGGTGACTTTTTTATTTGAATAACGTTGACACAATCTTAGAAATATTTAATAAGCACGTTGAGGACACACTGGATATTCATGCGCCGATGAAAACTAATAAATTTACTAAAGCACCTGCACCATCGCTTACTCCTAATCTAAAGTACATGATTGAATTGCGTAAAAAAGCCTTAAGCAAATACAAAAAATGCAAGACCAATGCTTCCAAAAATGAGTATAAATCACTTTGAAACCTTGTTACTTCTGCCGTACGCAACGAAAAAAGGGCATTTTTGAACTATAAATTTAGGACGGATCCAAAAAGTTTTTGGCAAACTTTAAAATATATGAATATTTCTAATAATAAGGACGATAACTTAAATCAAGTTGAAAATTCTGAAACTCTAAATAAGTTTTTCATTGAGAGTGTACCAAGGCATAACTTCTTAAATGGTAACTTTGTAAATAACCACTATTCAAACCAATTGCACACCGGTATAACAAATAAATTTAGTTTTAGCGTGGTTGATGAGAAAAAGATCATTGAGATTATCTCTACTATAAAATCAACTGCTAAAGGTGTCGACGGCATCGATATTAAGATTACATCACTTATTACTCCGCTTCTTATTCCTCAAATAACATTCCTCATAAATAAATGCATTGAAACTAATACATTTCCTTCACTGTGGAAACAAGCTAATATAATACCTATTCCGAAAGTCAATAATCCTAATAGTTTATCAGAGTTTCGACCAATCAGTATTCTTTGTACAATGTCCAAAATCCTAGAAAAAGTTTTGCATGAGCAAATTGATCTACATGTTAAAATTAATCATATATTACCATTAACTAAATCTGTTTTTCGCGCTGCACATAGCACAACTACTGCTCTACTCAGTGTTTCTGATGACATCCTAAAAGCGCTCGACGCAAATCAAACTACTTGTCTTATAGGGGAAAGTCGCCGGGATTGGACCACTTTTTGGTTTTTAATTAGTTACGGGCCAGAAGAAAGGGATTTGCCAAAAGTAAATTATTATATCGCATTAGTGAACATTTAGCACCTTTATAGTTTAAGTAAAAAATCTTAGGAAGTAACCATGTAAAAGAAAAATATGTTTTTCTAAACCCTTGTAAGTGGTCCATTTGCGGAAACGGGTTGCCTTGATTGGACTACCCGGTTCCTCAAATGGACCAGCTACTTAAACCACAGTAAATACCAACAATTTAATTAAAAAATATTATATTTAACATTATGATTTTAAGCCGAATGCATACCACAAAATACAGAACTTAGATTTAGATTAGATTTCTTTACTCATATCCATCTAATTTTAGACAATATGGACAAAAATAAAATTTTCTGAGGAGGCTTACATTGCCACAGACAGCGTGAATCCACTTGGCGCATTCTTGACATTGAATCATATCTGCACTTAAATTTTTCTTACACAAAATACAATACCAATTTTCTTTAGTTTTTTTGTTAACGGTGCCGTGAGTGCTTATTCCAGCTGAGGTAGATGGCATATCAATATTGGTACTTCCCAAGGATATCTTTTTTTTCCCCTTTGTATCTTGCTTTTGATGTTTTTTAGTTTCCAATTCCTTTTTATAAAGACTTTCGGTTAACTTTTGCATTTCTTGAATTTAAAATGTCTCAAGGGGTTTAAAAAACGAGACGTCAAGTGGTTGCAATTTGTGCGTTGTGTGACCAGGTAACTGCAGCAAAATTACTCCATGCTCACGCGCAAGCTCCAAAGCACGTAAATTTTTGCTATGAGTCGTATGCCCATCCAAACATAGCAAAACTTTTCTCTCCTTTGTGGGATGTACTGTTTCTATAAAAAAACCGTAACCATTTCACAAATAAGTCGGAATCAATATAACCACTTTCTGAAATTTCGACTAAACTACCTTCTGGAGCCCCTATTTTTAATTCGGGAGCCATTCTCTTTCTTTTGAAAATTACCATCGGGGGAATGTACTGCCCTGCTGCACTGACACAACAAACGAACGTAGTATTAACCCCGCGCTCTCCGCTTGCTATACCTACAACGGAAGAGTAGGTATAATTGGTTAACTAAAAAAAATTGTTTAAACATTTAAACATACCCATAATAATATAATAACTTTAATTTATGAGAAACAAATTAGAAAATAATAAACTACCTTAACTTTACTTTCAACACACATACCTAAAACTTGTTTTTTTCCTTTAGCAGCAATAACTTTTTAACACCGCTTTTGAACGGTGGAAAATCCACTTTCATCGACGTTAAATATTCGTGTGCCATCAAATTTATTTTCATCGCAAAGTTTTTCTAATAAGTCAAAAAATTGTTGAACATTTTCTCTGTTGAAGCCCTTTGCCCTTGCAATGGATGTATTTTCCGGTTGTCGTAGAGATAAGTCTGGGTTTCTCTTCATAAAAGAGTAATACCACTTTTTTCCAGCACATCGTTTTTCTTTAATAAAGCTGTGCGATAAATTATTTTTTTCAGCGATTTCGAAAGCAAGTTTTCGTACGGCCATCGTAGTTAAACCAAACATCATTTCTTCTAATTTTAATAAATGATTTTTTATTTCCAATTCTATATGGCTTAAAAACGTGGGAACACCTCCATGAAATTTAACATTTTATTTGGCAATTTTATTTTTTGACTCTACATGTCTTTTTAAAGTGGCCTTTGGTATGTTATAAGTTTTAGCAGAAGCATTTAAACCTAGCTCACCATTTCGATATGCATTTATTGCCAAATTTAACTCATCAAGTGTCCATTTACAATATTTAGTTTTTGGCATTCTGAAAAAATAAATAAAAATTATGGTGTTTCCTCGATTGGACCGGTCCAATTGTGGAATCAAAAGGCGGTCCAATCAAAGAAACAAGTGCTTTTTCTAACCTTAAATTTAAAATGATCACAAAAAGTATAAAAAACATATCTAAACTTACGTTAAAATATACCTAAAACATCATTCTACTAATAAATATTGATATATTTAAATTTTACTTACTTTAAACTTTAATATCTTCTTCGCTAAGGTGTGAGAAAACGATAACAAAAGCACGTAAACAGGGTATTTACCAAAAAATATCTAACCGTTCACTAAAAGAACGAACCCGTTGGTAGTTCGACATTACCGATGACAACAGAGCCACCTATTGCGGTTTTGCCCAACCGTGACCTAATTGCTAGCTGTAATCGGTGTGGTCCAATCGAGGAGCAGGTTCAATCGCGGGAACTTTCCCCTACTCCTTGATTACAGTAAGGCCTTTGATGTTATTTCTCACCCTATTCTTTTACAGAAATTAAAATATTTTGGTTTTGGAGATGGCGCTTTGAGTTTAGTTGAAAGCTATATTACTGGTAGGAGTCAACGCGTTATTTCTCGGTTAAAAGGGCCATCCACCTTTTTGTCAACTGATAAGGGCGTTCCACAGGGTAGTGTACTGGGACCTCTTTTTTTTCTCTATATACGGCCGATTTTTCACGTCACCTTTTGCCTTGTTCATCGCATCAATACGCTGATGATAAACAACTTTATTTGTCGTTTTCACCAAGTGACTCAGTACAATCGATACAAAAGATAAACAATGATTTGAACATTATATCTACAATTTCTAAGGCTCATGGATTGATGCTCAATTGTGCTAAGACAAAAATGCTAGTATTTGGAGGAAACAAAGACCAGTTTTTGAATAATAATGATTTTAAAGTATCATTAGATGAAGCCTAGCCTTAAGGGTGCCAATTCCATATCCGACAATATTAAAACATACAAAACAGAATGCTTAAAATACAAATGCTAAGTATTTTGCTAATAATACCTAAATAAAGCATGTCTACCTATATTTAATTTTGTTTAATAGAAGTTATTTTGCATGCATGCATAAACGATAAATATTTCTTAAGAGTGCAACATCGCTTGTAAAAGAAACCCAAATTTTACCCTCCGCTGTCACCGAATTTCTCTGAAACTGCACCTACGATTTACTTCAAATAAAAATGTATTGAAAGACCTATCCCAAAACTATGTCTCTCATGTAGCAGATTTTTCGATTATCCTTTCGTTTTTATAATATACTATAATTTATAATAGTATAAATAGGCCAACTTTAAAAATTATTTTCTCCGAAAGAAAGGCCTCCATTAAAAATCTATTACAAGACAGACGACTATTGAATCTTTAGCTGTCCAGTGATACCAAATTTGTTTCCGTTTAATAAGATTGACTGGTGATATCTAATGACAGCCGAACACCTGCAACGATTTTAAAAATATTTATCTTGGCTATCGTTAATAGTATAGAAGTCAAATGTACAAAAATTACTTTATTATTTCAAAATAAACAAATATATCTTGAAATAAGTTCAATAGGTGTAGAGGGTTTGCCATACATAAAATGCATATCAGCTAACTCAGCAAATGAATAACCTGCCATTTTTTAAAATTTGCACCTTAATTAATCAAAAACACTTTGCACTTGATCAATGATCACTACAATAAATCACAAAAACGTCATTGTCAATTAATTTTAATGCTAACCATGGGCTTCTTGATTTTTTTTACTTCAAATTTGTATTTGTCATAAGACTACTTTGATGTTTTAGTTTAAACACAATTCGATAATAGTTTATGCAATGATTTAAATAAATCGATTTTTCTCCTAAATCATTGGTCCAATAATTTTTTTTAAGAATACCTTTTTTGTGTAGAAAAATCACTGGAATAATTATAACTTTGGGTCAAATTTTTTAAATGTGTCGTGTAAAAAAATTGGGAATAAATAAATTAAGCCACCCCCGTAAGAACGTCCCTGACTAAATTTCATAATGACTCTCAATATCATAAATTAGCAATGGTTAATATTAGTTTGTGTGCCAAAAAGCACACCGGTACCTTAGCGGTTGCATAGATATAAAATAGAAACTAATCTTTAGAGGTTACCTTTGGACGGCCATAGCTTTCTTATAAGTCATTTAAAGACCTACATTCATATGAACTTTTTTTCATGTGTAGAATATCCCCTTAAAGTATACGAACAAAGTTTCCGGACACCCTGTTTATAGATTTTAAAACCGCTGCCAAAAAACATGTTTTAATTTTGATTCTGGTTCTGGCATACAAGGAAATTAATATTAAATATAGCATGTTTTCTACTTTTAGATCCTAAAGGATTATTAATTTCATCATCATCTATGAGCAGAAAGAAAGGTATCACTTTTTTTTTCATTAAATAGCTCCGTTTTCTTTTTCCATAATTTACCCTGGACAAAGTTACTTATGGTAGAATCATCAATTTCAAGGTTATTAATATGAAGCAGCATAGAACTTAGTAAGTTATTCTTTTCAAAAAATTTTCGAAATTTAAACTTTAGGGGCATAAGAGTTCCCTTAATGTCATTCTTGTCGACATTATGGCAACCTTCCTTGTGTTGTGCAGAAATTTCACTATTTACTACAAACTCTTGAAGATTGCCTTTTAAGTTATTTTCATGTAATCATACTAAATGATCAGTCTCGAAAGGTTTTAAAAGATTTTTGCAAGTCACAAAACAACTGGAGAATTTATTATAAACCATAACATCATATTTAAAAAAAAACTTCCATAAATATCTGAAACGCGCTTAATAATGGGTTTTAAATATTTTTTTCTAAAAGAGCTTGTATATCAAAAACATCTTTTCTTGTAAAATTGTCATTATTATATAGTTATAAAACAATAAATAAATAAATTTCATAAAATTAGTACATACGATTTACCTCGGTTTAACAATATTGAATAATATTTAAAGTTGCAAATCTAAGTTTAAAAAAAAATACGGGAATTTAAGTATGCAAGTATAGATTGTAAAATTTTTGACTGATTTTGTCCCAATAAAAGGCCTGAATTTAATATTTATTACATGACAAAAACACGTTTGAACTTTTAGCTATCCAATGGTACCAAATGTATATTTGTTTAATTAAATTTTACTATTGATACTTTATGACAGCCGAATGCCTGCTACTATTTTTAAAACATTTTTCTTGGTCTTGGTTCCTTTTGAAATGTGTCCAAGTAAGCCAATATGCATTTTTAAATCAACGTGCTCATTTTTTATATAATTATTTTTATACTTTAACGTTTCATTTAGTCTATGTAAAATGTTGTTATTGTTATCGTATAAATATTTTAATCTCTTCGTATCTTTGTAGACTAAGAGCGTCCATTTATCTTTGGAAACTTTTAGTTTGGTTTCTCTTTGAAAATATAATCCCATGTTATTCTCGATTCTAACTTAGACATAATCATAAGGTCAGTCCAAGAACCCTCGGCGGTCCTGTCGGTCCTGAATCCCATTCATTGGCATCTCCTTCCATTCGGACACCCGCATGCTGGGCATGGGGCGTGGAGGGCTCCTCGGGCCGAAGAGGCCGAGGATCGGATGGATCGGGAACATCGGCATTCCCAGGAGAGCGTCCCAACTTTCCCGCATCGGGAGCAGAAAAGCACGGGGCGGTTTGGGCACCGCTCCCGCCTATGTCCGGCTTGCCCGCAGTTCCAACACTGGTTGTGGACACGTGGGAGGTATATTTGGGTCCGCACGCGTGAGCGTCGGGACGCTTCAGTGTGTTCATCGCGGTGTGTCAGAGTTCAAGGTGTGACCCACCCCGGCGGAGTTGGTGGTCCTTCCGGTTGCTCGAACGGATCCCAGTCCTCATTGTCCGATGTGGCGGGAGGAAAGGGTACGGTCGGTATGGGTGACCCAAGGGTCAACTCCACTTCGTCCTTAGTCTCCAGAGGCTGTATAACGGCAGCGGCGGGTGACTTCATCACTTCGATTAATTCTGCGGCTAGCTCGTCAGCGGTCCCGGGCGTGAATTTGAGCTCTAGTGTCGGTAAGGACATCTCCAGCTGTAAGCAAACATAATTTGTAGGCGGGAGGGATATTGGGTCAATTTTTCCGTCGTGATGGCGACGTAAAAGAAAACAATATATTGGCCATTATTTCTTGTGTTTTTATTTCAAAATTACACCGGAAAAATTAATCTTTTGTTAGTTGTACCCGGAAGGTGTTTCCGTCTTTGGTCCTCATTCGAAAACGGCACGTCCTTTCTTTAGAGAGGCCCGGAGGCCGGAGTCGAGCTAGCCTGGCTCTTAGGGCTGGACTCCAATCTGTCGCCCTTGGTTGTTGGACGACCCGCTCGGCCAGATCTTCCAGCGACGGGGAAGTAAAGGGGGGGGGGGGGGCTTGATCGGACTGGTAGGCGTGGTGGACGGGAGCATGAGTAGCGATAATTATTGTTTCTTTGCCTTGATAGTGTGATTGTTTAAGGATCATACGTAATAACCTGAAACGAAAATATCTAAACAATATCTTCTTCTGTAGCGGTTTCATCATTTGGTTTAATTAATATGTCTTCATAATAGGGTTTTATTCGATTGTAATTTACTTTAGTCGTTTGTAAGTTTTCTAAAGTTGCCGAATATAAATGTATTTCTTCAATTATGAAAGGACCATTATATTTATTGGCAAGTTTTCCTTTGATTTGTGATTCTTTTACATATACTTTGTCGCCAACTTTATAGTCTGAGTTATCTCGCTTTACATGTTCATCGAATCTTATTTTAGCCTTTTCTTTTGATAATATTGTCCTTTTTCTAGCAAGATTATAGTAATGTTTAATTCTACCATTACGGTCTCTCATATATGTCGAAACAAGTTCCTTCTCATTATAGAGGGTTTCTGGAGGTCTTGTAGACGTATGTCCAAATATTAATTCGTATGGTGTAAATCCAGTCGTTTTGTTAACACTATTATTATAACATATACAAGCATACGGTAATAATTGTACTGGATGTTCGTTTGGGTCTTCGGTGGTCATCACCCTTATCATTTTTAAAAGGGTAGCATGGAATCTTTCCAGTGAGCCATTCGATTGGGGGTGATTTACGCTGGAAAATGTTAACTTTATATTATAGAGGTTACACAAATCTTTCATTAATTGGTTATTAAATTCTCTTCCAAAATCGCAATGTGTTTAAAGGTGTTCCATAGTGCTGGAAATAGAGTAGTAAAGTATTTTCCACGGATTTTGAAGTCTTATCCATAGGTGGGTAGGCTTGGATGAATTTTGTAAGTTCATCTCTTATGGTTCTTTCGGGAATTTTTAGAATATGGATGTTTATTCTCTCAAATGCAGTTTTTGGTTTTTCTGTAACAACTAGTGGATCGTCCATGTTTTTTCTCATAACTTTGTTTTTCTCACAATTTTCACATTTCTGTATAAAATTTTCAACATCCTTGCTATCCAATTGTATTTTTCTTTAATTCTTCTTATTGTTTCGTTAACTCCTCTGTGAAAGTAAATCGCTACCAAAAATACAATAATGATCACTCACTATAGCAAATTATAAATCATTAATCATAATAACCAAAATTCATTGACCACAACAAATTGAAAAAAAATCATAAACCGCAATACATTGATTTACTTGAGTCACCAAGCAACACCCTTTTTTAAACCAAACAACCAAAAATCATGCCCCACACGTTGCACACAGGCGAATTTTCTAGATATCCTGGCCAAAACTAAGTGTTTGTTTTTTTTGATATTAAAAATGGGTAAAATTATAATAGATACCAGTAATGACAAAAAAAAGTGTTAAAAAGTTGTAAATTCTGCACACCAGAAAATAATAAATTTAAAAAAACAGCATAGATATTTACAATTAAAAAAACTATTTATTTATTTATTTATGTATTACAGTCCTTTATCCACTCAACAAGTTTTGTTCTGGTCACAGAAACGTACTTTGCTCCAGATCCTGTAACAAAACAAAAATTGTCGTTTATCGGGTGATCGATATTTATCATAATATCGAGGAATTAACAGACAAATTTACGACAAGATCGCAACATATCGCAAAATTTTTTTATAAAATCTAAAAAGGACTCTTTAGGGCATAAAAAAAATTTAATATCAATGTTAAACTATGTAAAACAATTTACCTTTTGTCTAAGCAAACTTCATGAAATTCAATATTTGTCCTATATTATGTAATAAAATATAAAAAATTTAATTAAAAAAAAATATATTACAAAGGTCCTGATTATTTATTTCTTTTAGGCTTTTACTTACCACCAGCAATAGGCTTCATAACAGTTTTTAAAAATATTCAAAAGAAGTAAGCAGAAAAACGCAACAGAAAACAGTAAATTTTAAAAGCACTTCTCTCCGACTTTTCACTCATTAAAACTCTCTACTTTCAACTAAAATATATTGGTATCCGATGATACCAAACTTTTAAAGGAGGTAGTTTATAACACGCTGGGGTTAAGATAATCGATTAGTAATGTGTTTTTCCCAGAATTTTAATGTTGACTTTTTAGGGTTTCGACCACGTTTTTGGGAAAAATCGCCTCTGTGCGTTGGCGCCAATTTTGCTACGCTGATAATCGCCTTTAAGAGAATTTAAATTTTTTAAATAAATTTAAGTATTTTTTAAAAGTTAAAAATTATTTAAAAATCATTATGAAATAGAAAAGAAGTTCAAGCAAAACAGACCATGACGAAACTGAGAAGCTCATCAACAAGGTTTGTGCAACTTTTATTTCTCAAATGGAAGCTAAGATAGATTCTAAGTTGAGTAAGCTCGACAATAAGCTCTCTTCAGTGTGTGATTCGTTCAAGAAACTGGATAGTCTCGTCACAAAAAATAGTGAGTCTGTCAATTTACTCCATACCCAATTTGATGTTTTGGAACAAAATAATAAACGCAATTGCTTGCGCTTTTCTGGTCTAAATATCCAGGAGAGTAATGATGAGCTGCCTAATGCTGTCGCGAGCTTTATAACAAAAAATTTAAAAACTTAGTGCAGCATTCGCGATTTAGACTCTGCATTTATTGTTCGAAATAAAAATAACAACAACAGTGATGGCAGTCGTTCTACAATTTCAGTACGATTTTTATCAAATATAAAAAAGTGCGAAGTCTTTGCAGCTAAGAAAATGCTAAAAGGTACCGGAGTTTCAGTATACGAGGATCTTACGCGTGTTAGATATGATTTGTTAAGTGCTGTTAAACATAAATACGGCCAGACCAATGCTTGGTCGGCCGGCGGAAGAATCTATTATTGGGATGCAGTTAAAAAATCCAAAGTATTAGTATCGAGCAAGAACGACTTGTAAACAAACAATGGATCTGTTGGGTACTGCTGGTTTGTTGAGGACTTTGTTCACGGTCGAATACATATCTTTCCTTATCTCGTTAAAAAAATAAAAATAAAAAAAATTGTTATTTTTTATCATTTACATACCATTTGCCTTCTTTATAAGGATTATAATTTGACTAGGTTTTTCGTTAAAGATAATCAAGATTGAATATTTTTTTTCCCTTTTTGTATTCTTGATAGAAAATATACATTAAGTTTATGATTATAAATTGATATTAATTATTTATTAAAAATATCAAATACTGGTCTCGTTACATAGTGTAAGTTAAGCATAAGATAAGCTAGCAATAAGGTTACAATGTCATGAAAATTATGCTTATGGCTGGTGAGATAGAAAGAATAATTTTCCTGATTATTTTCGATATAGTTTATTTGGTTAAAAAATCTATAAAAACTGTATCTACTTATATAATATGTATATTTTTTTTTTCTGTTTCCTTTTTTCTCTTCTTTCTTACAAATGGGATATTCTGCGATGTAGTGTCATGGTTAGCGTAGTTAATGACAATGAGCTCAGCTTTTTACACTTTAATGTTCGCTCATTGTATCCTAGTGTGGATTTATTCTCAAATGTTCTAAACGATGAGCAGCTTGATGTCGTCGGGTTGTCGGAAACCTGGCTTAGTCCCGGAGTCGCGGACAATGATTTAAAAATTTCAGGGTATCGGTTGTTTCGTGAAGATCGGAAGGGGGGTCGTGGTGGAGGCGTGGCGTTCTACGTCAAGGATTACATTAAGGTAAAGCAGCTGGATTTACCACAGGGCAGTAGCAGTTTGGAGAGTATGTGGTTGCAAATTAGGGTAAAGGGTAAGAATATATGTTTCGGTAGTGTTTATCGGCCACCTAATTCTAATCTTAATTTATGTTTGGAAGATGTAGAAAATATTTTAACAATAACAGTTCCACAATTTGACTATGTATTCTTTGGTGGCGATTTCAATGTAAATTTTTTAGACGTCCAAAGTTATGCGTACAAATTATTTAACACGTTTCTTGGTAAGTACAGTTTACATCAGTTAATTAAAGAACCGACACGTATAACAAATACATCGAGTACATTAATTGACTTAGTTATCAGTACATCTTTCGATATATTTATAAGTTCTGAGGTAATTGATATGTCCGATGTATCAGATCATTCTATGGTTACATGCCATTTTAGGGTCAAAAAAGAAAAACCTGCCTTAAAATTACTTATAAGTACTTATAGGGATTACAGCAATTTTGATTATGATCACTTTCTCGCTGACCTGGGTAGGCTAAATTGGGGTGACTTTTTTATTTGAATAACGTTGACACAATCTTAGAAATATTTAATAAGCACGTTGAGGACACACTGGATATTCATGCGCCGATGAAAACTAATAAATTTACTAAAGCACCTGCACCATCGCTTACTCCTAATCTAAAGTACATGATTGAATTGCGTAAAAAAGCCTTAAGCAAATACAAAAAATGCAAGACCAATGCTTCCAAAAATGAGTATAAATCACTTTGAAACCTTGTTACTTCTGCCGTACGCAACGAAAAAAGGGCATTTTTGAACTATAAATTTAGGACGGATCCAAAAAGTTTTTGGCAAACTTTAAAATATATGAATATTTCTAATAATAAGGACGATAACTTAAATCAAGTTGAAAATTCTGAAACTCTAAATAAGTTTTTCATTGAGAGTGTACCAAGGCATAACTTCTTAAATGGTAACTTTGTAAATAACCACTATTCAAACCAATTGCACACCGGTATAACAAATAAATTTAGTTTTAGCGTGGTTGATGAGAAAAAGATCATTGAGATTATCTCTACTATAAAATCAACTGCTAAAGGTGTCGACGGCATCGATATTAAGATTACATCACTTATTACTCCGCTTCTTATTCCTCAAATAACATTCCTCATAAATAAATGCATTGAAACTAATACATTTCCTTCACTGTGGAAACAAGCTAATATAATACCTATTCCGAAAGTCAATAATCCTAATAGTTTATCAGAGTTTCGACCAATCAGTATTCTTTGTACAATGTCCAAAATCCTAGAAAAAGTTTTGCATGAGCAAATTGATCTACATGTTAAAATTAATCATATATTACCATTAACTAAATCTGTTTTTCGCGCTGCACATAGCACAACTACTGCTCTACTCAGTGTTTCTGATGACATCCTAAAAGCGCTCGACGCAAATCAAACTACTTGTCTTATAGGGGAAAGTCGCCGGGATTGGACCACTTTTTGGTTTTTAATTAGTTACGGGCCAGAAGAAAGGGATTTGCCAAAAGTAAATTATTATATCGCATTAGTGAACATTTAGCACCTTTATAGTTTAAGTAAAAAATCTTAGGAAGTAACCATGTAAAAGAAAAATATGTTTTTCTAAACCCTTGTAAGTGGTCCATTTGCGGAAACGGGTTGCCTTGATTGGACTACCCGGTTCCTCAAATGGACCAGCTACTTAAACCACAGTAAATACCAACAATTTAATTAAAAAATATTATATTTAACATTATGATTTTAAGCCGAATGCATACCACAAAATACAGAACTTAGATTTAGATTAGATTTCTTTACTCATATCCATCTAATTTTAGACAATATGGACAAAAATAAAATTTTCTGAGGAGGCTTACATTGCCACAGACAGCGTGAATCCACTTGGCGCATTCTTGACATTGAATCATATCTGCACTTAAATTTTTCTTACACAAAATACAATACCAATTTTCTTTAGTTTTTTTGTTAACGGTGCCGTGAGTGCTTATTCCAGCTGAGGTAGATGGCATATCAATATTGGTACTTCCCAAGGATATCTTTTTTTTCCCCTTTGTATCTTGCTTTTGATGTTTTTTAGTTTCCAATTCCTTTTTATAAAGACTTTCGGTTAACTTTTGCATTTCTTGAATTTAAAATGTCTCAAGGGGTTTAAAAAACGAGACGTCAAGTGGTTGCAATTTGTGCGTTGTGTGACCAGGTAACTGCAGCAAAATTACTCCATGCTCACGCGCAAGCTCCAAAGCACGTAAATTTTTGCTATGAGTCGTATGCCCATCCAAACATAGCAAAACTTTTCTCTCCTTTGTGGGATGTACTGTTTCTATAAAAAAACCGTAACCATTTCACAAATAAGTCGGAATCAATATAACCACTTTCTGAAATTTCGACTAAACTACCTTCTGGAGCCCCTATTTTTAATTCGGGAGCCATTCTCTTTCTTTTGAAAATTACCATCGGGGGAATGTACTGCCCTGCTGCACTGACACAACAAACGAACGTAGTATTAACCCCGCGCTCTCCGCTTGCTATACCTACAACGGAAGAGTAGGTATAATTGGTTAACTAAAAAAAATTGTTTAAACATTTAAACATACCCATAATAATATAATAACTTTAATTTATGAGAAACAAATTAGAAAATAATAAACTACCTTAACTTTACTTTCAACACACATACCTAAAACTTGTTTTTTTCCTTTAGCAGCAATAACTTTTTAACACCGCTTTTGAACGGTGGAAAATCCACTTTCATCGACGTTAAATATTCGTGTGCCATCAAATTTATTTTCATCGCAAAGTTTTTCTAATAAGTCAAAAAATTGTTGAACATTTTCTCTGTTGAAGCCCTTTGCCCTTGCAATGGATGTATTTTCCGGTTGTCGTAGAGATAAGTCTGGGTTTCTCTTCATAAAAGAGTAATACCACTTTTTTCCAGCACATCGTTTTTCTTTAATAAAGCTGTGCGATAAATTATTTTTTTCAGCGATTTCGAAAGCAAGTTTTCGTACGGCCATCGTAGTTAAACCAAACATCATTTCTTCTAATTTTAATAAATGATTTTTTATTTCCAATTCTATATGGCTTAAAAACGTGGGAACACCTCCATGAAATTTAACATTTTATTTGGCAATTTTATTTTTTGACTCTACATGTCTTTTTAAAGTGGCCTTTGGTATGTTATAAGTTTTAGCAGAAGCATTTAAACCTAGCTCACCATTTCGATATGCATTTATTGCCAAATTTAACTCATCAAGTGTCCATTTACAATATTTAGTTTTTGGCATTCTGAAAAAATAAATAAAAATTATGGTGTTTCCTCGATTGGACCGGTCCAATTGTGGAATCAAAAGGCGGTCCAATCAAAGAAACAAGTGCTTTTTCTAACCTTAAATTTAAAATGATCACAAAAAGTATAAAAAACATATCTAAACTTACGTTAAAATATACCTAAAACATCATTCTACTAATAAATATTGATATATTTAAATTTTACTTACTTTAAACTTTAATATCTTCTTCGCTAAGGTGTGAGAAAACGATAACAAAAGCACGTAAACAGGGTATTTACCAAAAAATATCTAACCGTTCACTAAAAGAACGAACCCGTTGGTAGTTCGACATTACCGATGACAACAGAGCCACCTATTGCGGTTTTGCCCAACCGTGACCTAATTGCTAGCTGTAATCGGTGTGGTCCAATCGAGGAGCAGGTTCAATCGCGGGAACTTTCCCCTACTCCTTGATTACAGTAAGGCCTTTGATGTTATTTCTCACCCTATTCTTTTACAGAAATTAAAATATTTTGGTTTTGGAGATGGCGCTTTGAGTTTAGTTGAAAGCTATATTACTGGTAGGAGTCAACGCGTTATTTCTCGGTTAAAAGGGCCATCCACCTTTTTGTCAACTGATAAGGGCGTTCCACAGGGTAGTGTACTGGGACCTCTTTTTTTTCTCTATATACGGCCGATTTTTCACGTCACCTTTTGCCTTGTTCATCGCATCAATACGCTGATGATAAACAACTTTATTTGTCGTTTTCACCAAGTGACTCAGTACAATCGATACAAAAGATAAACAATGATTTGAACATTATATCTACAATTTCTAAGGCTCATGGATTGATGCTCAATTGTGCTAAGACAAAAATGCTAGTATTTGGAGGAAACAAAGACCAGTTTTTGAATAATAATGATTTTAAAGTATCATTAGATGAAGTGCAATTAGCGTCTTCTGAGGTAAGTAGAAACTTGGGCATTGAAATGGATGTCAACTTGCGCTTTGAGAAACACATTTCGCTGCTATTAAAAAAATGTTATTTTAAGCTTAAACTATTGTACAGATATAAAGATATTTTTAACACTGATGTCAAATTAAGATTAACTGATTCTCTGGTGCTCCCTACGTTAACCTATGGTTTTACAGTGTATTGGCCCATGCTCACTGCCAAAAATCAAAATTGTCTGCAAAAGATTCAAAACAGTTGTCTTCGGTATTGTTATGGTCTGCGTAAATTTGACCACATCACCCCTGCTCTGCTGGATTCTGGGTGGCTTACCCTTGATGAACGTTACATTCTGAATCTAACGAACCTAGTTTATAAAGTGTCAAAAAGTGGTTCGCCTAAATATTTAAACGAAAAGCTTATTAAAAATAGTGATGTACACGGACGTATAACTAGAAACCGCGAACAATATGCAACCCCAAAACATTCAACTGCTATTTTCCAACGCTCCTTCTCGTTCAATGCTGTCAAGTATTATAATTCGTTGCCAGGCGATGTTAAACTCTGCTCATCTATTCCTGTTTTTAAATCAAAAGCGAAAAATTACATTAAGTCATTGAGA
This sequence comes from Polydrusus pterygomalis, assembly GCA_963969555.1. Lineage (NCBI taxonomy): Eukaryota > Metazoa > Arthropoda > Insecta > Coleoptera > Curculionidae > Polydrusus > Polydrusus pterygomalis. The sequence continues at coordinate 118,675,287 of OZ018378.1, read as the reverse complement.
AGCTGACGCTATACAGTGTAATTAACACTAAATAATATATGCTCGACAAATTAATTTCTTGTTTTCTTTTTTTTTACTTTTTCTGTTCACCTATCCATTCTTCTCATACTATAATTATTTACTAAGTAAGTAAGTAATAGTTAAGCTAAAACATTGTTTATAGATCGTTTTTGTCTTCCTTGGTGGTTAGGTAAAATATCGATGGCTAGACCTCGCCACCAAAATACAATAGTATACTGTATAAATTTTGTTCATATAAAAAATAAAAGACCTGTTTATTTATTTATTTAAATATTAAATACTATAAAAAGTCAACAATTTAAATAACTGAGGTTAAATGAACAAACCAATCGTACTTATCCGAGTTAGAGGGGCCTACCGCCAGCGAGCAAAGTGCCCTAGCTCATAAGCCGGAGATTAGGGAGGGGTAAAAAAAAAATCAAATTTAAGGCGCCACTCTTTTTGGGCCAGGCAAAAACAGAAAACCTACCAAGGTAGTTTTGGGTCCTCTAGCTCGGAAAAATAGATACCAAGTTACTGAAAACTGAAAATGAAATAAAGAGGGTGTGTTGCCTAATAGGGTGACTCAAATAAAACACTGAATTTTAAAATACATACATCAGTTAAACAGCGGTCGAAAGAATTCGCCATTACAATGAGAAAAAAAAAATAAAGATCTTACAAATTTAATATTACATAAAAAAAACCTTTGTAAGTTATACTCAAAATTACAATATTGACTTTTGATTGCTAATCAAAATAAATATCAATGGAAAATGTACCAACATTGTAAATGTAACAATAGATTTGATCCATTTGTCATAAATAAAATAAAAGGGTGAAATGTATTTTAACACTTTTGGGCGCAAACTAACGATACATATCGACTGGGTCGATTGGAACCTTCATGCGGTTGAGAACTTAACGTTACATAAAAGAAACCCCAAATTGCCAAATTATCCCTAAGTAAACTGGTATCAACAAATGGCAGTCATCAATCATAAAGAACAATGAAAATGGTAAGGTATACCCAACGCCTTCAGGCGTACGTTTAATTACAGGAGGTATGTCCTGCCTTAAGATGTCCAGCATTCCTTTTGAGGGACTGGTGCTATTAGCTGGTACGGAGTCTTACGTACTGTTGGTAGAACCCGTGACTGGGTGGAGGACCCCTAGATGAAAAGATGGGCTGAACGGGAACGTGGTATGACGGACGCTTTAAAAACGGCCTAGGCCATAAAAAGAAAGTAGGAAAACCACAACGGCTGCATAGCCAAATAAACGAAACCAAATTTAGACTTTCTCAATAAATATTAGGTCCCAAAATCCACATTTTGTGATTAAAAGGCGGGAACCTAAGACGGCGCGTACCGCTACCTCGTCTCCACGAGCAAAAGTGCCCGTTCAATCTCCTTGGAGAAGGCACGGAACCAGTAGGATGTGACGTCAACATTGACCATCCTGCCAACCTAACGGGAAAAATTCGAGCGAGATTCAAACTCTCCACACATGAAAAACTGACATCGACAAAACACAAAAAGAAAAGTGATACATCAGTCAGTAGTGAGACCACATTGAGCAAACCTTACGCACACTAGTAATAATCATAATAAAAACTAATTAAATAAAAGAAATTAATGAAATTAGATTTTGGATATCGGTAAAACAGGACATCTCTATGACTGGCCAGTACGTCAGACTGGACGCATGAACTACGATCGATAATCTAAATGACAGGCAAGGGTGCGCATGAAATTGACAGACTAGATCGTGCAAACAGCTGTTTGGAAGGTAAACAATTCAACACTGGAATCATCCTCTTTAAATATTAAACATAGGGGTTTCCACTGAGAAAATCAACTAGAACTGCCTTTCAAGTAAGTAAAGAATCCTGTCAAATCAATTTAACCTGGCTTCATATGTAAATAAAGCCGATTTCAAGGGTTATAAGATAGACTCTCAACACTTTTTAGCTAGAAAACTACCCTTCTGGAGGCATCACCAGGGTTTTATAGCGGAAACTGGAAGATAATTAGAGTCTAGGCTTTATGCCGTAGGTAGTCTACCCAGCATCCATGTAAATAAGCCCCCAAATATGTCAATATCAGGCTAGAGAGACAAAGCTTTTATTAAGAAAGGAACCAGGTTTAGGCCCCATAAAATCGAGGAAGATGGAAGACTGTCAAGGTATAATGTAAACTAAAAATTTATTTAAGAAATATACCATAGATAAAATTTATACATAGCCCCAAAGAGGCCTGGATTGTGTGTTCCGAGCACTTTTCAGAAAGTTACAACCAAAACCTAGTTAAAACGGGTAGCAAACAGCTTAGAACTTTTATTTTAGGTGATACAGCAGTATCTAACCCTTCTTCTGGTCAAAGACAACTCTACAGGGTTCCAGGAAAGCTACAACATACAGAGTGTATGATAAAAGGTAAACAAAAGAGGTCTCGTGCCTCAAATTGACAGAAGACTGAAATTCTGCAACAAGAAAGCTCAAACTGGCAGGTAAGAATGTATTACCCCTTTTATTACAAGAAAACGAAATACTAAACCTCAATAAAAATCAGAAACTAACACCTATGGAAATTTCTATGTAAATTATGTTATGAAAAACAATAAAAATATTAGTAGACTAGCTAGAACAAAATTATAGTAAAGGTAAAATTTAAATAGAACCTAACGACCAATTTTGGTCGTTACAATCTTCGTCATTTACTGGCTCTACAAATAAGGGTTTTTGTATGGATTTAAAAAAAAAATAACCACTAAAATGGTTATTTACTATTTTAGACATTTTATTCCATATCTCTTGGGCATTTCTTTCATCACATTCTCGTAATTTTCTTCGTTTTGTTAAATTGGACTTTGGAATATTCAGCTTCAGCGCTTTAAAAACGCTTAAAACATGTTCCCGACATTTTCTTAAAAATCTAGACGCTTTTAAATTCTTTTCGCCCTCTAAAATATTTAATTTTAAATGAAGAAAATAGTTTTCGACATAGGCATTGTTGAATCGGTCATTTTTATAACAACTTTTTATCATTATCCCTGTCCACAGCGGTGTATAGGACATATAATTATTTAAAAGAAATTTATGAAAATCGTAATTGTTAAATGAGTTCGGAGGTCCAGTACTGGCCGGAACAATATTGCTTATTGACTCCCTAAAATAATTATAAAAAGGGCTCTTTTGGTATAAGGCTCGATGAGTTTCCAATATGTTGCTTTTTGGTTCAAAAGAAATTTCAACCATTTGCTGAAATAATTGATTTATTTGATGAATTTTAGATCTTTGGCTCATTTGTAATAAACTATAGTAGGCCACTTGAACAGTTGCATCATAATAGGGAGTCATCAGTAAAACAGATATATTAAAGAACCACTCTGCAATATCTTCTATAGATCTAAGAGTAATGCATAGCGCAATAAAATCCTTAACGACCATAGCATTAGTGTAATTGTTAAAGCGTTCGTCTATATGTTTAGATAGGATTTTAATGAAATGGGTACAGCATAAATGTATTGTTATAAGGCTTTCAGAATGTTCAGCTTTCCCCCGAGCAATATCAAATGTGTGTTGTAAATATGTTAACAAGTACATTTGATTACAAGCCTTAAGAATAGCATGAATATTGGCAAATCTGAAGTCAATAACCACTCCTCCAAAAATTGGCCATTGGCCATGGCACTTTCTTCGCAAAAAACTCGAAAGTCATAAAATATTTTAAATATACATTTTGCATAATGAGATGCTGACACCATTTCAGAAACGGGAACAATTCTCTGCGTTGTAATTGTGGGTACTACCGTGGGGTATAAATAAATTCGCTTCATTTGATTTTCGAATGGTTTTCGTACCACGGTACCCGTTGCATCAAAGTGTATAATTAGCAAACATCCACAGTTTTGTTTTTGAAGAATTAAAACTTGTTCACGGCTAAACATTTTTACGGTAAATGGAATAGTTACCTCTTGGATATACTCATCATGCTCCCGTTGCATTTTTATTAAGTCCATAATATCATCTTTATCGCGATCCAAAGAACGTATACATTCCGATTTTATTTTTTTAATGATGGCGTCCGATTTTATATCCTGAAGATTTACAGATGCAGCCAAATTCCTTTTTGCATTTAAAATACACTGCCTCTTAAATGCAGAAGGTTTAGTTTTCATAACGTGTTGTTTCATTAAATCTATCTCTACTCCTCTTACCTGGAATGTAATTGGCTATTGATGCAAAAAGTTTAAAGATGTACTGAACACTTTTAAGTCTAAATTTTGCAGTACAATTTTAAACTTTTTACATTGCTCGTGTTTGCAGGGAGCATAAAATGTATACGCTTGTTTTTTTTTATTATCTTTTTTATATTTTATTACAATAACGCAGGTGTTGTTATTATATTTTTGAACTCTGTTTTTTATTAAATAAGAGCAATAAAAATTATCCACCTTATTATTTGGCATCATTAAGTCAAGCGTTGTTTCTTCCTCTAAAACAGATCCTTCAAAATAAGTACAATTTTTAAACTCCGATGGTAGAAGTAATTGTTCATTTATAGATCCGACTGGAATAATTTCCGAATAATTGTTTAATGATAAATTTTAAAATGCCGCAGGAATATTAATTTTTTCAGGTGTTATTGATGGAATATTTTAGGTAGGGATTTTAATTTTATTCTGATCAATTGAGTGTTGCTTAGAGTTATTGTTTGCTGATAAATTATTATCTGGTTTGGAAAAGTTTTCATCGGAATTATTGTTGTTCTCTGTTCGCATCCTCAGCATTTTCCCAATACATTGAACGCCTTTGAAATTGGTTATATCCAGAGAGTAGTAAAATTCTGATAAAACATTTAATTTCACTTATTGAAATGTCTGCAACACGGTTATGTTGTGAAGCGTATAAATTGGTGTAATTTGTGATCAAATCAATTATTTCTTTGTCAATAAATAAACAAAATATTTTTAAAGGGGTTAACCGATTCTGTACTTCAGACATTTTGCTCCAATCATGAAAATTGTTGACTATGTCTGCCTTTTTCCACGTAAAATTAGTCTTTAATTTTTTTGACTTTACCGTCAGTTTTTGCAGTTTAGTGGGTAAAAATGCCAATAACGGAAGATCGTCATCGCTGTCCCAATGCTCAGAATCCACCTCATTATAGTCTTTTGTCCCTTGTCCAGATGAAGTGCTAGCCAACTCGTCACGTGGATCGTCGTCAAATCTTGCCTCTGTTTCAGTGCGAAGTTGATTTCCAGGAATGTTGTTCATGAGAGCCATCGTATCGTCTCCAGAATCTTATATGTCATAACCATCTGGTGGAGGAAAAATTGTTATTTGATCTGGAATGAGGCTAACATTTATTTTATTTTTTATTTATTTATTTATTCAATGACAATACACTACAGAAAATTTTTCTAAATGGTGTGTATAAAGCCAATATAAAAGTTAAAAATTAACAATAGGACAGTAGGGGAAAAGGGGGAACAGAGGACCACTTAAGACCAAAAGTCATCATATTTCTCCATTATTATTGATTTAAATTTCATTACGTAAGATATTCGGGATACACCTATGCGGCATCAACTAATTCATATATCTATACAAAATCTTACTTAGTATTGTTTCTATTTGCAAAAGTTTGACTCTATGTATTCAGTCCTCTCTACCCCATACCTCGGGGCACATAGGCCCGCTATGTCAATTGTATGTGAAAAAATAATTCCAAATTTAATGATGATAAAAAACAGGTTTTATTAAAGAACATACCAAAAAACATAATACATAATAACTGTAGATTTAAAATAAAACATTAATGTTCATTTTGGATGGATATAAAAGCTAGGTATCTACTTTAATGACACTTTGCGCATAGAAACTGATCGTCATCTTCTGATGCACCCGCACACATTTGGTGGCCCCAATTTCGGCACAATTGGCATTGAATCCACCCTTCGTCAAATTTTGACTTCAAAAACGTTCCAACACAATATATGCATTTAGGATTAATTTCATCATCTGATTCACTCGAATCCTCATCCAGTCTTCGTTGTGTTTGCACTTTCTTTCCCTTTTTTTGTAAACACTGGCTATTTTTGACACGTTTTCCTTTTTCTGGCGGCGAGAAGCATTTTCTAATAACATGATTACCTTTTCCAGAATTCTTATTCAGTGATGTCTTTCTCTTTTTTTCGAGAAATCGACAAAAAAAGTTAGCGGGCAAAATAGAGTGGACTATGAAACGGCTTGCAAGGACACACCACTGGGCGCAAACTGTAGTACTAGTTGTCCCTTAAGTACCCTGTTAATGTGTACCTGTTATCGCTTCTAGTTTTCGAGATATCGGCAAAAATTACTTAGCGGCCAAAATAAAATGGTATTTAAAAAGGCTTGCAAGAAGACGTCACTGGGCGCAAACTGTTCGAAAAAATGGCAAAAATTATTTAAGACGGTCACTGTAGGTCAGAGAACCTTATACGAAGCTTGTATATATTTAAATTTTTTCTTTGAAAAAATATACCGACGCCACTGTCTATTCGGCAATTTTCGGGATTTCGGCCACTAAGTTTAGGCCGCTAACTTCACTTCAGTTTGGTTTGGTCGGTTCCGTGATCTCTTTACCGCCATGAGAAAATATTTTGTTAATAAAAAAACTTTAAATGATTTTACTGCTGTTTGAATGTTAAAAATGTCTGAATGATTATTAACTGGAAAAGTAATCAAAAACCCAGCTTAATTTAAACAGCACAGACCGAAGGTAGCTTTGTCATTTTGGCTTGAGGGTTTTTGTGGGTGGAGCTTTAAAATTTCTATGTAAAATGAAACGAAAAGTATACTTTGTTCGGCCGTTTCGTAGTACAACTACATCTTCAAGACGCTAATCTAAACTTAACAAACTAAGGCCAAAATTTTTAAATAAAAATTAGTGACAAATAGCAAAGTATACTTTTCGTTTCATTTTATATATTTAGTTAAAATGTATTGTCATTCTTTAAAATTTCTATTTCAATTTTATATAAGATGATTGCCCTTTTATAATATTATATTTATTGAAAGTTACATGGAAGTCTGGAATATAAGGGGATTTCCTTGAAGCCAAGGCCGTAAGTATCTAAAGCAAACTTACCTGGTGATTTCAGTAGTTTACCTTTTGATTCTAAATTTTCAAAATATATTTTTATCGTGCTTTTTTTCGCTTCTGTCTTCCCAAGCCTTATAACCGTGAATTTTTGATCTGCTAAATTTACCTTGAGTTCATTTCCCATTTTATTCACCACTTTGACCAAATCTTCATTTTCTTTAAAGGGGATTCCATGCACTATGACATTGTTGTTAAGTTGTTTTTGTTCCTTCTTGTTTAGTTGGTTTTTTATTTGTTGAAGTTCTTCTTTCAGCTCTTCGTTTACTTTAATCTGCTCTTGGTATTTTTGAAACAAGGCATTATATTTTCTGTCCATGTCGTCTAGTTTCGCCATAATATCATTAATTGTGTAATTCCTTGGTTTTTGGGCTTTACGTTGACAGTTACCACAAAACCACTTATCAGTTGATTTACTTATCTTTTGGTACGTCTTGCTTGCCATGGACAGACAAGTTCTGTGTTTCCACACCAAGCATTTGTCGCAAAGTAGTCCTTCATTATTATCAGACACAATCTTGCTGCATAAATCGCACAAGTCTCATTTTCGGACATCTTGGCAACAGTGGAGAACGATTGGTGCACTACTTGTAAACAAAGCCTCGTGTTCAGCAACAAAAATTACAAAATTAACTTAACTTTTCTAATCGGCTATTTCGCTTTAGCTTTACAGAAGAAAACTATGTATTACATTTTACATTTTACCATACCCTTGCTTTGTTTCAAGGCTATGACCAGTCGAAAAAGGGGTGTTTATGTCCGCGTACAACAGTTTTATTGACTCGGTTTATCAAAAATTACAGCTAGTATAAACTAATTTTACACTTTTCGATGGAGGTAAATTCAAACACTTTCCAGACCGGAAACCATCAATATCACAATTTTAGGAAAATAATTTCATCGCTCCGAAAACCCAGAGGTTATCACAAATGACATAAACCCACATAATTACGATTGTAAAATGACGAAGAGTAGTTAAAATAAATTATTTTCAAGAAATAATCTACTGTATAACTGATTGTCTATGTTAGGTATAACTCCATTTCATTAAAATCATGATTTAAACTTGGGGTCTGAAAGCTGAGATCATTGACGTAGGTAACGCGGTAAAATTCCAATGGCGTAGTTAATTATTGAAAATGTTTTTTAACATAAAAAGGAAAGTAATTTAGAAATGTGCAAATAAAAAGGTGATATTTAAGACCTTGGAACGAGCGTATCAAAATGCAACGTATATCAAGGTATAAGGGTACACTGTGTGGGTGGTAGTATGTTGGTATTGGTGGTAGTCATTGTCGTTGAAATGTACGTTAGGGGGTGCATAGCAGCTAGTGATTACCGTTCCGTTTTTTAATTGTATAGAAATATGTTCGATATTTAAGTTTGTGTTATTCAATTTTATGTGTAGTATTAAATTTTTAATCACTAGTGCTACGCCTCCTCCCCTAGCATTTCTGTCGTTCCTATAAATTTAGTAATTTCGTACTTTTAAATTTGTCAAAGGGGTTAGTTTGGTTTCACTTATTGAGATAATACTGATTTTATGTTTAGTTAGAAAATATTTAAGTTCCTCTATAGGGTGGTAAGTTGCCGTTACGCTCATTTCTTTCATTCTGTTCTTCGCAATCACTTTCCTCTGCCAAATCACCAACGGGCGCATCGTCAGCGTCGGATGGTGAGAGTGATATATCCTCTTCCTCTGTGTCGGATTCACTTTCCAAGGTTTTTTTTCTTCATCTTTGGTTTGTTTGTTATTACACCTGTAGTTGGAGTTTTGAAATCGGCAGAACTTACACTCTGCCCTGGTTCTACTTGTAGACGCTTACGCCTTTTGGTGTCTTTTTGCTGCTCTCGGATTTCTGTTAAAATATCTACAACTGCCTCCGAAACGTGTTTTCTAATGTTGCCGATACTTTCCGCAGTTCCAAAAAGTCTTTACTTAGGTTTTCTGGGTTTAAGGGAAAGAGTCCCGTTTTTATAAATACTCTTGACAAAATTTTGTGCCCAGTCTTTTCCAGGCAGGTTGTTACTGTTTTTAAGCATGTCAACTTTCTTCCACATTTATTTAGATATCGCTAAGCCCGAAATCTAAGATCTGAAAGATCGCAAGGAAACCCCCATTCAGAAAGCGCCAACACATGCTGAATAAAGGCATTTTGTTCTTCCGTTGAAAACAGAGTAGGGTGTCCAGCAGATGGCTGTGTAGTATTTTCACATCGCTTCTTCATAGCTCAAGCCCAGTTCTTTGACGGCCTGGACAGCATTTTTTAAATCAGCCTCAGTGTAGGATTTATATGGATTAAATTGACGACCATTGCGTGCATTTGTGTAACGTCTTTTATAGGTACGAACCATCTGAAAATGGAAATATATATTTCAACTAAAATGAAACAAAAAAAAAAGACGTAAACATGCATAAAAACTTGTAAACCAAATAGCCCCCAATGAAACTTAAATAGCCTCTCTTTATAAAGATGACTGCCCCTAAATAAAAACTAACATTAATTATCACACGAACAAGTCGAAGCCATTGCAAGACATCATATTTTTGAACAGCCATCATAATATTTCCATAGTACTCACCGTTTATCCTGTACCCATGGAAGTTTTAAACCTACACAATTTGTTTAAAAAGACGGCAAAGAAAACACGCACCAAAACGTTTGAGATTAGGATTCATACTGATGCTCCTAAAACATGTTGGGTATAACGGCCACGATGACAACTAAAACGCGGAGATCGTACGACATATAGGGTAAGTCCGGGAGAGTTCGACCACATTTTGAAAAAAAAATTGTAACTTTTTTGGTTTCTGAGATATATTATTTTTAATCTGTTGAAGCATTGCCCAGAGGATTGGGATAGTATATAAATTATAAGTCATGATGTAATACGAACATACATTTTTATTTCGAATTAAAAGTACAAACATTGCAACTGGTCGATCTCACCCGCATGTCCGGGTTAGTCCGACCATCAACTGGGGGTGAGACCGACTTCGGAAAATATCAAAACATAAGATAAAAAAAACATATTAGAACAGCATAATAATAAAAGTATAATAAATACGTATTAATAAATTTAATTTTCACGACGTTTCTTTCTCAGTTTTCCGCATAAATCGCAAAAGTTATCGAATTTTGAGCACCCATTGTGAAGCCAACGACTGCAGTCCACACATTTGAACCACTCGTCTTTCTTAGTGGTTTCAAAATAATTTTCCCCACACCCTGCGCATTCATTTTCGTCCCACTCTTCTGCTGATGTATCACTTTCCTGCAATACTGGGCTTTCGCTGTCCGAATCTGAAGATTCTAATCGTTTTCTTTGTTTAACCACAGTTTTTTTCTGAATTGTACATCCGGTCTTTTTCTTTTTATTCTTTTTTTCTTTCTGAATCTGAATACGTTCTGAACTGTTTAGAATTGTTGCAAGCTGCCTACCTCGTGTTTTAACTACTGCTTTTGCACTAGTTTTTGGAATTGGCGAAATCACATTATCCAACAATTTTCCTGGTGTGGGGTCAAGTGTTGGGTCAATCTCAACTGTTGCAGGATCGGGGTCACGCGAGCAGCCAGGCAGAGCTGAAAAAATGCGAGTGTTAGGTGCCGGAACGGTAGGGAACCGAGGCGGAGTCGAAGGAGGGGATAGATTTTCAGCCGTACTATTTGGACCAGGCGTGGCTTCTGCATCTTGTTCCATTTGAATATTAATATACGCATAATCTGGAATTACTTCTGGATTAAAGGGTGCAATGCCCGTAGCTCTAAATCCAGACATCCCATTTTCCACAGTTGCCGATTTTCCCCAGGCTTGTCCCAAAAGGTTTCCAAAAATCAACCTTGTTATTTTCCTACTTGGATTTGCTTTTAGGAAATTGTTACATGCCGAGTAGTAATGGTTTTTCAATGATTTAAAAAAGGACCTATCCAATGGTTGTAGGTAATGAGTCATGTGACTCGGTAAACAAAGTAGAATTATGTCATTAGCTTCGCAAAACTCCAGTATTTCCACAGAATTTGTGTGGGAAGTATGCCCATCGACGATTAACAATACTTTTCCAGCTGGTTTTCGTGGCAAAAAATGCATCTCTAACCAATCCTTGAAGATAGTAGCGTTGACATACGCCGATTTCTCTGACATAGCCATTTGGGAGCCAGGTGGCATTCCATCTAAAAATTCCCCTTTTCTATTTTTTCCTTTAAATATTGAGTAAGGTGGGAAAAACATCCCCTCAGCATTGCAGTACGCTATAACCGAAATTGTTTCGCCCTTCTCGCCGGATGTTAACGAAGATACATTTTTTGACCCTTTTGCGGCTAACACTTGGGTTGGTCTATTGTTTAATTGCAAACCGCTTTCATCCATGTTAAATACATTTGCAGGTTTGTGATGTAGTTGGTTATTAGTGAGAATATTGTCCAAAAGGGAAAAATAGTGTTTCACAGTCACACGGTTCATTCCAGTCGCTCGATTAATAGAAATTCCTTCTGCTTTTCTAATCGATATATCAGGATGCCGTCGCAAAAATGAGTTAAGCCAATCGTAGCCGGCTTGGTCCTTTTCTTTATTAAACGTATGCTTTAATTTCAGTTCTTCGGCAAGTTGAAAAGCCCATGTTCTAACAGACTCGCGATCTGGTGCAAATCCAAATGTTTGCAGTTTTTTTATATGTCGCACCAATTTTTGTTCTGCATTGTCTCCCAACGCTGATGACGGACCTAATCTGTTTTGTTTTATTGCATCCCCCTTCTTAATCCTATCTTTAAGGGTTGTTTTAGGAATTCCAAATTGTTTAGCGGCTTCGTTTACACCCATTGTACGATTTTGTACACATTCCATTGCACTCCTTAAAGAATCGGCACTCCATTTAGCTCTTCCCTCATTTTTACGTTTGTAAGTGGTGGGCATTTTTATTAATCTGTAACAATATTAGGTATTTAATAATATATTTATCTGTTTGAATTGGGCTTCATTATACCTATCACTAATGTCCTTCAAACCGCATAATATTTCATTATTATTATTTCTATATTCGTGGTCGGTCTCTCCCGGATTGAAGTGGTCGTACTCTACCAAAATTACGGGAGAGATCGACCACCTTGCTAACCGCGCAAAAAACGAGAAATGCCTACATTTTTGAGGTTATGTGATAGTTACATGCGTATTTTATCATCCAGTATTGAAACAGTTTAAATAAACTTACCGGTCTTTAAAATATCACCAACACAGTAAATCGGTAAAAAAACTTTCAAATTAGTACAAATTTTCAAACTTAATTTATAAATTTAAATTGCTGTCTCGGGTCATGTGCACTTGTTGGTGGCAATAACCTAAACTGAATTTATCATATATGTGACACACAGAGCACTCTATTGCTTTGTCTTTAAGTAATCGGCACTGGTCGAACTCTCCCGGTGGTCGATCTCTCCCGGACTTACCCTAAATTTTTGCGACAAATTTGAATATTTTGCCACACAAAAACCAAAAAGTCCCTTAGGAACCAAATATCCCTCCTCTACGGTACTAATTTGTATTTCAATATTCTCTGTTCTTTTGTTTTTTTTTTTGTTTAAACAACATTTATATTTAGTCTTTTCACATTTAATTTTTAGTTTATTTGACAGCAGCCAGTTCTCATAGCGTTTAGCAAATGTGAAGTAACGTGCTTTGAGTCCGACATATTTTAAATATAATACATAGAGTGAGTGCATCAACGGACCAAGGACTGATCCCTGCGGCACTCCAAACTCACAAGTACATACTTCACTACACTTATTCTGAAGTTTTACATATTGCTTCCTCTCATTTGGATATGATTTAATTAGTTTATTTATGTTTTCTCTGAAACCCATCTTCTTTAACTTTTTTAATAGTACGTCTTGGCTGACAACATCAAGCGCTTTGCGTAGGTCCAAGAAAACGACTGCCACTAGTTTGCCTCTATCTAACGCACTTGAAATATAGTTTAGGAAGTCAAACGTTGCACTCAAGGTGCTACAAAGCCATATTGGAAATTGGAACTCGTCAGTTGGTATGATGTTGTAGCGTGTAGTGGACTGTAAAAATAACTTTGAACTGGTGATAGTTTGTATTTATTTTATTTTAAAACACAGATTATTGAGTGTATTAAGACCAACAATTGTAATGCTTGCTTCTCAAAAGGCGGTCTGTTCGAGAGTGAGTGGGCTCCCGTTTCGTCGACTGGCTGGCGGTGATGGCTAGGAGACCATGAAGGTTGATGGATTCACAACGGCTGCGATAGTTGTCGTTTATGAAGGACATCATTCTCTTTATGATAATTTTTTCAATAATCTTTGAAAATACACTGATGACTGATATAAGTCTATAGTTTCATTTTTCAACGCATAATTATCAAAATAATTTTTGTTTGCCGCTGTACTTTTTGAATGTAATATATAAATTATGCGTTTTATTTCTTCGTCTTGACTTCGCTCAGCTTCGCTTAAATATATGATACAATTTACATTAAAATTTTCTTCACCAATATCTCTACTTAAACAGTCCACGTGTTTCATTTCCAGGACGATAATTAACTTCGAAAGTATACTCGTGTAATTCTAACCACCATCTAGCTATACGAGAAATGATATCTCGCTTTGTGCAACATGCTCTTATAGCAGAGCGATCAGTATAGAGTTTAATATTTTTCCCCAATACGTAAATTCGAAAATGTCTAAGGCAAAAACAACGGCCATCGTTTCCAGTTCGTAGGAATGGTAGCGGCTTTGTTCAAATAAACATTGTTTACTATAATAGGGAATGGGGTGCGGAGCGTCTGCATGAATAAGAATTAAAATTGCGGCCATAGCTGGCGTGTACTTCTATTTCTAAATCGGGATCATAAATTTTTAAAACTGGTCTGGTTACTAATATTTATTTTATCGGACTTGTTGCTTTTGTTTATTCTGTACTCCAATTCCAAGTTACATTTTTTGGTAACAGTTTCGGTACTGTCTGTCTAGTTATTTTGGCGGTATATTTTATAAAATTTCTGTTTTTTAATTTAATTTTCATTTCCGTGCAGTTTATCTTGCCCATTTCCGAAAGCTTTATGGCGATACAATTTCGAAGTTGACGAAGGACTTCCAATAAGGATTCTTTTTGTCCACCGCAATATACAATTTCAGTTTCAATTTTAGCGCCTCGACTTATTTGATTAACATACATTTTCATTGATGTTGAATAAAATTTTATCTCCGAACCATCTTTTATAAAGCCGACATTATTACGCCGTATTAATGTGTTACCAATTAACATTTCCGAAGGGCAACACGTATCTGGCACATCAAAAGCTCTTTATCATTGTCTACTTCATCTAAAATTACTTTACCAAAAACACTTTCGTTAATTTTAATCGTCTGTCCCGACAGTGTCATAATAAAATGAGCTTACCGCGTTGTCTTAAAACCGAATTTATTAACAATCGATTGCTGAATTAAAGAACACTCGCTACCAGTGTCAATTAATGCGCACAGTTTAATATTTTTAAAAACCACATTTTTGTAAAATTAATTTGTAGAATGCTTTTCTACATGTTGGACATTCTTTTTGGACCAACAATTTTTCTCACGGTGTCCCCTCTTTTGGCAAATATTACATACATTACTGGTGTTTGAGTTATTATTACTGTTATTTTTCGATTGAGTATTGTTAAAATTCTTGTTCTTATTTAACTTAAAGTCTCGAAACCGCGATTTAGGGCAACTTATTTTTGTGTGTCCCGGTTCATTGCAGGTAGAACATAAAATTTTGGGCTTATTATATTTTGCACTATGTCTATCATATTTATTCTCTCGATGGGTAAAATCAGTGCTACGCAAAAATGTTGACAGATTGTAGTGCACAAACCCTAACTAAGTTTACTTACTTATGTTTTGGCCTTAACACTCAGCAGCAGCTACAAGGATTTCTGGCAACTCACAGCTTACTTGGCTACACTACTACACTAATAAAAAGAGCACTTCTCCTATCATTTAACTATTACTTATATTAACTCGCTACCTGTTTTATACGATTATTTCCAAAGATAAGGAAAGAAAGGACTCGCTATAATCTTTAAACTTGTGCTGAAAAATCATGTAAACCCCTGTTATATTATTCATAATATATTGAATAGAATTTTTTAAAATAATCAAAATCCTAATTCTGGAAAAACCCAAAAATTTTATAATTTATTTGCAAACAATCTTATTCTTCTTTTTGAAAATAAAATAAATTTATTTCTGTTTAAAATATGAAAGTTAGTATTAAGCCTTTTTAAAAATGATTAGAAAACCTTTAGCATATTGATTATTTACTTTAGTCAGCCACAAGAGTATCCTATTACTTTGCGCAAGAAAATGTTCTCAAAAACTTTTTAACACCATTTATTAGAAAGAAATGTCATAGTTAAAATCCCTTAAAACAGTAAGTGGCAGTAAATGAAAATTTAAAGCGGTTTTTTAAAAACAATTTATCTATTATAAAAGCATTTTGACCATATACAATTTATGCACAATTTAGTCAGATATCCCTTAAATAAAATACAGAATAAAAACCCTAATTATTACATGTCATAAAACTTAGTGTAAGATGGTTTGTCTCCCATAATTTAGCCCATTTGTACCAACATCTGTCTGCAACAGAATGGTGGTACCTCTCAGATATTACCTATTAATATGTCTGCGACAATAATAAGTAATGTTTTACCTTTTGTTAACAATTACGTCTGCAACTATAATGGTGACACTTTACTTCCCAAAATTACCCATTTTTTTATGATTACCTTCGGTCTGCGACCACACTTTGGTTTTAATTCGTTCCCCGTTAATCTGCAATTTATTTTGTTACATATCGCCCCATTTTCGTGTACGTATTATTTTTAACATGATTTATTTTGTCATTTCAGTTACCTAGTATTGTAGATTGGCGTACACGTTTGGTATAAAGGTACTATGTAGTTTAGTGAAAAGCCGACCGACTGAAGGCCTTCAGTAGGGGACATACAAGTCATTCCTACTGGCGGACATTTCAAACATATAATTTATAAAAGTGTAATAAAAGTTAGGAGCCCACCCACTTTTCGCATGTGTCACTTTTCTTCTCAAGTGGGCGTTGTTTTTCATATTGTCACCTTAAGAACACCAATTCTGACTGACAATATTACCAGAAAGCCGAACGCCTGAAGGACTACAACATTGGCCACACAAGACTCTCATGCTGCCGGACATTATTTTTTAGGAAAAACCCATCGCACCGTTTTATGTACACAAATTATAAATTAACGTTCTACAGGCAGCGTCATACCAAATAATTATAACCCTTCTGATCACTTCACTTTTATATTGTCAATTAAATATTTCCCTTAATCCTCCCCCATTTCCTTACCTATTATTGCAGATTATTATTTACTTTTATACGATGGCATTATTACTGCATAATAACGTCCACCACGTTCTTAAAACCACAAAAATAAAAACACCCGGGAGACAACATCTGTTACAAACAAGGTACCTAAACAAAAAGGTCGGTTTCAACGACTTGGCCATATTTTACTACCCTTAGAAAGCAAAAGGGTATTGATTTTTGTTACAGTTATAAATAATACCGTTATGCTTTGGCCCCCTTTTTATTTTAAAACAATTAATGCCAATGTTGTCTGCGACAGTTTGGCAGCTCATCACCCTTTTATTTTAAAACAATTAAAAAAACAACTTTTTCCTGCAGACATTTTAGATGGTTTGATTTGCAATTTAAAACACCCATTTATTTATGTCTTGAATATTTTCTAATTAGAACTTTGAGGTAAGAATAATATTGAAGTTATAAAATATTTAAAGATTTTTTTATATGTGCCGCGAATACACCCGCACCAAACCGAACAATTCGAACCCGAACTACGCGAACAAAACCTGGCAGCGAAATCACCTTAACTTGTGCTTGGGAAAATACCGAATCTTCTTTGCGCGTTCCTTTTTCTCCCTTTTATAACCTCGCCTCCCGCTTTCAGTACTGGGGGCGCGTAGCTTGGCCACCTGTTTTGTCTAGACTTAAAGAATTCTACCTCTCCTGAACCGTTTTTCGATGAGCGGGTAATATTTTACAGTTTTTGTGGCTTTAAAGCTCTTTTAAAACGAGGGTTCCTTTGCACATATTATTGGGCCCAAAAATATTAGTTATTTTATTTTACCCTTAAGAAACTTTATGGAAATTTTTACGTGAAAAACAGCCCGGGGTCTGGGGCGTTTCACTTCTCATCGTAGCGGATCGTATCTTTCTTGTTGGCCCCCTACCTATGAAACTGCTCACTAACACTTTGACTTTTTTCTTCTAAGTCTCAAAATTTGTATTCTTTTAAAAATTTAAAGAAAATTAAACTTGAAATTTCAAACTTACAGAGTTTCTAGTAGCAACTACTATTTTTGCTAATTAAGTGATATTTTGTCAGACCAGAGCTTCTTATTTATAGTAGAAAGACCCCTGGATGGACGTCATTGCAAAATGATATTTCTTTGTCTTTAATAGTGAAGAATATGACGTACTGTAGTATAAATACTTATGATTATTCTTGTATAAACTTTACCTGTTCTATGTGTGTTACTGGTGACAACTCAGTCAATGTCATGTTTTAACTTTTCATGCCAAGTTCTGCAAAATAAAGCCTACATTCGTAAAGGTTTAGTTTATTACAATTTATTTTGCAGTATACTTATTTTATAAAACACATGGAGAAGTATCTAAGACCTGACAGATTCGAAACAGATCCAAATTCCGCAACAGCCTCTAAGGAATACAAACATTGGTATGAAACATTCAAAAATTTTTTGGATAATAATTCAAAAGAAAAGTCAATCGAAGACGCAGACAAACTGAAACTTTTAATCAATTTTATTTCCCCTTCTGTATACGAACATATTAGTGAAACTAAATCATTCAAAGACGCAATTAAAGTTTTAGAAAACGTATATATAAAACCAACCAATGAAGTGTTTGCTAGACATTTATTGGCCACAAGAAAACAGCAATTAAATGAATCAATTGATCAATATGTTCAGGAATTAAGACTTTTGAGTAAAAATTGTAATTTTAAATCTGTTTCTGCTGAACAAAACAAGAACGATTTCATACGAGACGCTTTTATCAACGGACTTCTTCAACCAATTTTTCGTCAACGATTACTAGAATCCAACAATCTAACTTTAGATGACGCTGTATCAAAATCAAGAGCTTTGGAAGATTCTCAAAAACAATCTGAAACATATATGTTACCTCAAAACGTAATCAATGCTACCTATTCCAACGACACTAATTTGACTTCTCAGCATTCAACATCCGCAAGTATTGGGCATGTTCAAATATGTTACTTTTGTGGTAATCCAAGACACCCACGTTCTATATGCCCAGCAAAGGATAAAATCTGTACTTATTGCCAAAAGGTTGGACACTTCTCAAAGGTATGCTTAAAATCTAAAACAACAAAAAGCAAACCAACTTCAGCATCTGTTCATCTAATCGCCACTGCATCTCCAAGATTTCCATACTGCCTTTCAAAAGCTTTAATTAAAGTTATGATAAATGATACATCTGCAAATGCTTTAATTGACACTGGAAGTTCAGACAGCTTTTTAGACATAAATTTTGCAATTAAAGAAAAATTATCAATTTTTCCATGTCATGGTCAAGTATCCATGGCGTCTACTTCATATTCGACTCAACTTCAAGGATATTGCTTTATAGATCTAAAAATGCTTAACGAAATTTACAAAAAAATTAAAATTTTGGTTCTTTCAAATCTATGTACAGATTTAATAGTTGGCCATGATATTATGCAGCATCATGATCGAGTCGATATCAAATTTGGAGGACCCAAGCCGCCCTTATCTATTTGTTGCTTAGCTGAAGCCCAAGTAGATCCACCATCATTATTTGCCAATATTACTGACAATTGCAGACCCATAGCAACCAAATCACGCCGCTATTCAGAAGATGACATGCTGTTTATAAAGGATGAAGTGAAAAAGTTATTAGAGGAAGAAATAATAGAAGAAAGTATATCGCCATGGAGAGCTCAGGTACTTATTACTAAAACTGAAAATCACAAACGTCGAATGGTTATAGACTATTCTCAAACTATAAATAAATTTACCTTACTTGATGCTTACCCTCTACCTAATATAGAAGCCCTTGTTTCAAAAGTAGCAGAGTATGAAATATTTAGCACTATCGACTTAAAATCAGCATATCATCAAATTCCTATAAACGAGAATGACAAGCCTTTTACAGCTTTTGAAGCAGGAGGTCGACTTTATCAATTTCGAAGAATCCCATTCGGAGTTACAAACGGAGTATCTTGTTTTCAAAGAGTTATAGATTCTATTATACTTAAAGAAAGTCTGCAAGGTGTTTTTGCTTATCTTGACGATGTTACTGTATGCGGCAAGGATCAAATGAGCCATGACTTAAATCTTAAAATGTTCTTGGCTGCTACACAAAAATATGGACTTACACTAAATGAGAACAAATGTTATTATAGTAAGGGATCAATAAATCTGTTAGGATATACAATTGAAAACAAATCATTAAAACCAGATTCTGACAGATTAAAACCTCTCTTAAATTTGCCTCATCCTCAAAATACACCTAGTCTACGAAGAGTTATAGGAATGTTCTCGCATTATTCAAGATGGATTAAAAACTTTTCAGATAAAATAAGAAGTTTAATCGACTGTAAAACGTTTCCTTTACCGCCAAATGTAATTTCAGATTTTGAAAAGCTAAAAAGTGACATAGCAAATTCACTTTTATGGACAGTAGATAAAAATGAAATTCTAACTGTTGAAACGGATGCCTCAGATGTGGCAATTGCTGCAACTTTAAGCCAATCAGGAAGACCTATTGCCTTTTTCTCTAGAACATTATCGGACTCTGAGAAAAGACATTCATCTGTAGAAAAAGAAGCATATGCCTGCGTTGAAGCAATTCGTAAGTGGAGACATTTTTTAATTGGGCGACATTTCAAAATAATCACGGATCAAAAATCAGTTTCATTTATGTTTCATGCAAACCACAATAAAATAAAAAATGAGAAGATTATGCGTTGGCGTTTAGAACTTTCATGCTACAGTTATGATATTGTTTACCGACCTGGAACATTAAATGCAGTAGCAGATGCGTTTTCAAGAATTTGTAGTTCAACTTTAAGCAACAAACTATTTGAATTACACACATCTTTGTGCCATCCTGGTGTTACAAGAATGCATCATTTTGTAAAAATTAGAAACTTGCCATATTCCACTGAAGAAATAAAACGAATGACATCCGCTTGTCCTATCTGCGCTGAAATAAAACCTAAATTCCAAAGAAATTCAAGCATTCATTTAATTAAAGCTACATCGCCATTCGAAAGACTCAACATCGATTTTAAAGGACCATTACCTACTTCCAGTAAAAATGCATACATGCTGACTATAGTCGATGAATACTCCAGATTTCCATTTGCATTTCCATGTAAAGACACTTCATCGGCAACTGTTATAGAATGTTTAGATGGTTTATTTTGTTTATTTGGAATGCCAGCTTACATTCATTCAGACCGTGGAACATCCTTTACTTCCAATGAATTTAAAAACTATTTACAATCTCGAGGAATAGCTTCTAGTCGAACTACACCTTATAATCCAGAAGGAAATGGTCAAGTAGAACGATATAATGGTATAATTTGGAAAAATGTTACTCTTGCACTGAAATCACGAAACCTAAAATCCATACAATGGGAAATTGTGTTACCAGATGCATTACATTCTATTAGAAGTCTACTCTGTACAGCAATTAACTGCACTCCTCATGAGCGATTATTTAATTATCAACGACGATCAACTAGTGGAACCTCTATCCCCTCGTGGTTAAAAGAATCGGACACTGTTTTATTAAAAAAGTTTGTACGCCATAGTAAATTTGATCCTTTGGTGGAGGAAGTTGAATTACTGGAGGCCAATCCAAATTACGCACTCGTTCGTCATAATAATGGCAGAGAAAGTACAGTTTCCATTAAACATTTGGCCCCTAGAGGAGATATTGAGTTATTAAATGCAGAAACTGAACTTGATAAACAATCTCATGTTGCAGAGAACGGCAACAGAGATTTTAATAATCAGAATAAACCACCAGACAGCTTAGCTAAAAATAGCGAAGAAAATATAGCAACTCAACATACCGAGGAAAACACTACAGAGACACCACAACTGCGTAGATCCTCAAGAATCCGAAATAAACCTAAATATTTCTCATGATAAAAGAAAAGTAAACTGGGGGTGAATGTAGTATAAATACTTATGATTATTCTTGTATAAACTTTACCTGTTCTATGTGTGTTACTGGTGACAACTCAGTCAATGTCATGTTTTAACTTTTCATGCCAAGTTCTGCAAAATAAAGCCTACATTCGTAAAGGTTTAGTTTATTACACGTACTACCTCGTGATTTGGGTTCAATGATAATTGCACAACTTTAACTTTTACATGTTAGATATATTTATCCAAATGTAGGAAAATCAGTGTGTCCAACTTGGATTAGTAATTCAATCGATGTCATTTATTCTAGACAAGGGAAATTAGAAAACTGCGAAGTTATCGCTATAAACACCAGAAGTTGTTTTTATTAGATTTTAAGATTATTGATCTTTTACACAAGACAAAATTTTGTTATTAGTTAATGATTTTCAGAGTAATTTTCACCCTACTTAGCGGGGCACTACATTACATCCCCCTTATTCTGTCAAAATAACTCAAGTTATTTTGACAAGACTTCAACTCTGAAAATCATTAATATTTCTACTTGTATTACAAGTCAAGTATATCAGTTAAGGGTGCTGACCCTTAAAGTGAACAGATGCTGGTGACACGAGCCGACTTCCGTCTCGAATAAGTAGGTACCTGACTTGTTAGGATGAACCCAAAGGATGATAAATAAATGATTTATGAACTGTAAATGTTATGATCAAATTTTATTAAAATATATATATAGTTTTACCATAATTACACTTAATACTAATAATGTTTAAAATTGTTAGTAGGTATATCAAAACAGTAAAAATTAAAAATTTTGAAATAATAAAAAAAATACGAATATTTTTACAGTAGGTAAAACTTACCACTAAGAAAAATGATAAAAAAAAATACAAATATTTTAAAAGTAGGTGAACTTACCACTAAGAAAAAAATTGGTTAAAAAAATACGAATATTTTTAAAGTAGGTAAAACTTACCACTAAGAGAAAATGATTAAAAAAAATACGAATATTTTTAAAGTAGGTAAAACTTACCACTAAGAAAAATGATTAAAAAAATCCAAATATTTTAAAAGTAGGTTAACTTACCACTAAGAAAAAAAATTGATTAGAGTTACAACGTAATACTACACTTAATAATAATACCCACTTATTACACACTAGGTAGTCTGTTTTTTAGTCTTTTTTAAAAATAAAACGAAATTCACTTAATTGTTCTATCTCGTACCCTGGGTTTGGTGGATTTGATCTTGGATTGAAGGGTCTTCTACCATGCCCTCCACGGCCTCTCATTCCATTTCGGTGATGTCTTGGTTGCTCGGCTGTGCCCGGCGAATGGATGTCCCTTCTCCTTATAGGACGCCCGTGGCCCACCAGGATGGATTCGGGTCAGCGCGTTCGACGGGCACCGGACTTAGGGGTATGAACCGGGGAATATCCTCCTGAGGGCTCATTGGAGGATCGCCAGAACGGCCTTCCGGGTCCGGCGTAGGTTCCGTTGGGGGTTGGGTATAAGTTGCTTGATCAGGAACAAACTGTGCCGGCCGGACATACTGACGGGCTGTTTCCCGGGGCACACCAGATGGTCCAGGTTGGGGGGAGCTGTTCATGAAATCACCAGGGAGATTTCTGGCTCTCGTGCATAGAGGGCAGCGACACGGTGGTACCCCTTGTGATTGGAGGATATTCCAGTATTGGGCCGGAGTACTAGGCCCTGCAGCTCCACCACTACAGAGGGCACAATCACAATATTGGAGTGGCATCTCCCGGCCCTCTCGTACCTCCCACATCACCACGAATATTCGATACTCCGCGTGGAGCAACTCGCTCCACAGGGCGATTAAAGATTTCAACGGAAACAACGCTGGCACGCATGGCCCGTCACCCCCCAATTGGCTGTTCAGATCCCGTAGATGGGCGAGAGCCGTCCTTAGTAGCTGGTACTTTATCTCATTATCGGATATTAGGCGTAGATGTACTAGAAACATCACTATCCAGGTGGTAATCTTTTCACTTTTTAATTATATAAGAAAAATAAGGCACCTCTGAACTGTACTAATAATCAGCAACAACTAAAGGTTCTAGCTAATTCATTTTCTTTGCTTGGAATCAGTATTGGCCCTATACGTTAGTTGCCAAAGTGGGGGAAGATAAGATTGTCTGTTTTAGTTAAAACTGTATATTCTCATATAGCCCATCTCTATTTCAAACATATAAACTAAGGTTCCTATCTTTTTCGCACAGTTTTTATTTTCTCTTTCTTTCTTTATCTCTGGTATAAGTGAAATATTATTTTTAAACCCTTATTCCCACGGGACCCAATATTTTCCGTAACATTAATTTATTCAAAATTACTTTTTAACTGTCTTACTTAAACCTAACTTAACACCTAATAAAATTCCTATTAACTAAATACACCTGGTAAATTTGAACTCTGGTGATTTGTCAGCTGGATCTTTAAAGTTATCATGTTATTTATGGGTTATAACTTTGTTAGAGATTTATGTCGTGGTTTTTAATTCCTTGCCTTCGTTATTAGTGGAGCGGCCGAACACACTCCACTCTACAGGCGGAAGTTTTGCTAACTCTTTTCGCAAATTGCCAAATGCCTTTTTATGGTTAACAATTATTGATGCCTTTTCTGAGGTTCCTTCATTTTTACCTGTAAACTTTACTTGTTTTATTCGTATTTCGTCCTCAGTAGAGCTGCGTATCCCGCTTGTGGTGACTATTTCGTCCACCACCTCCTGGTTGTTCCAATAATTTCCTTCTTCCCTGTTAAGTTTTTCTCTTATTTGCTTATTTTAAAGAATAGCAGGACACACAGCTTCACTCCTGCTAAGTAATAATAATTCCTGGTTCAAAGTAACGTTACCTTGTATAAATTTATTTTCTTCGTAATTGATTTTATGTAAAATATTTTCCTTGCTCACTGGGTCATTCATAACCCCTTTGTTTTTAACTTTATCTTGTTGTAAGTTCTTCGTTTCTATAACTTGATTTTCTTTGACAAAAATATCTTCATGATTTTCCTGCAGAACAGAAAAATCCTTGCTTAAATGCGACCATTTCCTTTTCATGGCCGGACAATCTCCTTGTCTCTCCTGCAGAGCCGACAACACATAGCTTTCCTGCGAACCTTGCCCTCTTCTGGCAAAAACATCTGTCTGACTCTCCTGCAGAGCAGATAAACCATCGCTTTACTATGAACCTTGCCCGTTACTGGCAAAAACATCTCTCTGACTCTCCTGCAGAGCAGAAAAACCATCGCTTTCCTGCGAACCGTTCCCTTTACTGGCAAAAACATCTCTTTGACTCTCCTGAAGAGCAGATAAACCATCGCTTTCCTGCGAACCGTGCCCTTTACTGGCAAAAACATCTCTTTGACTCTCCTGCACAGCAGATAAAACTTCTTGCTCCGTATCCGGAGCCAACACACAGTTTTCTTTGTCAAAGTCCAAGTTAAGATTAATTTTTGTTATAAAATTTTCTTTGCTCACAGCGAAGTTTTCCGTTAACAACGGTATTACAGAACCAAAGGCGTACATACAATTATTTTTCCAATCTATCTTAATCCCGTATTTCTATAAAAATCAATGCCCAATACTGGTACGAAAACTATCAGTATCTACAACAACAAAATCATTATCCACTACGGGGACCCCTGAAAATTCTAGAGAAATATTTGTCACCCCGGAGGTGGGTATATTATTTCCTTGAATATCAACTAATGATGTTCCGTTATCCTTTGTTATAAACCCCTCAGCAACACAAGGTTTTATTAGAAATACGCATGCACCTGAGTCAATTAAAGCATAACAATTATTTTCATTTATGCTAACTTTAATTACATTTCCTGTATTTTGGGTTCCTTTACTTGAGCATGCGTATATCTCTACCCTCTTCTGTGTTTCTATTCCCAATTTGCCTCCTGAGCAGCCGAACTTCGGGGTTAAAAAGCGGCTGCTTGGTTGTTTAAAGCCGAATGGTTTGGCCTAGTAGTTTGCTGATTTCTAGAACAGTTTCGAGCAATATCTCCTGGTTGCCTGCACGTATAACACACCCGTTGGGAAGTTTCAGGTTTCTATTGCCGCCATACATTATTCTGCGAGCAAGCCGCTTGGAAATGACCTGGTTTATTACACTTAAAGCAAACCGTTGGAGAAGTTACCCTCCAAAATTTTTCAGTATGCCCATTTCTGTGGCATTTTCGGCATTTAACATTATTTTGATGTCTTTGCGGTTTTCCTGCTGTATTCCAACTCACGCCTCGACATTCTCGGCCACTTGAGGGATGAATAAGATTTTCTATAGATTCCTCTCTTTCTGCCACTGTAAGAGCGCCATCTAGTATTTGGGGTTTGGGGATTTCTTGATAACACTCGTTGTTTAAGAGGCATGACAAGACCCAAAATAAATTGCGAAGTTATGTCTTGCTCTAATTTTCTTTGTATGGGAGCGTCTTCGACAGGATCTCCTGTTAAAGTAATGGTTCGATTTCCTAGTAGTTTTAGGCGTTTGAGAAACTGTCTACAGGTTTCTCCGGTCTTCTGTGGGCAATCCATAAAATTCTTCATAGCCGACCCCTTTACACATTGTCGAGTAAACTGTTTTGGAAGGCTTTCTTTTAAGGTAGTAACAAAGCTGGTTCCGAGTCAATGAACTGTTTGGCTTTTTGACGCAGCTTTAGCCGAGCAATGGATACCATTTGCTGACTAGTCCAATTAGCCAAAACACTCGTCTCTTCGATGACAGCCAGGAATTCAGTGATTCCTGTAGTCCCATCATAAGTTGGCAGTGAATCTATTCCTATAACCAGGTTTCCTGGAGCTATATTCGGAAAAGGAGGAACAGGAACACTAGCGCTTGGCTGAATTGTCGGAGAAGGAAGTATATTTGTAGCAGTTGTAGTGGTAGTCGCAGGGGTGGTAGTTACAGTAGCTATATTTTTATTTTAAATAACCTAACCCTCAACCTAAACCTTACTATGCTCAATGAGTTGCCAAAAATTTTAAAAAATTACAATAAAATGATCTTAGGCCTCTTGCGTAGGGGTAAAACGCTTTAAAATACCCGGCACCTCCACCAACTGTAGTGCTGCCCTACCTCTAACTAAGTTTACTTACTTATGTTTCGGCCTAAACACTTAGCAGCAGTTACAAGGATTTCTGGCAACTCACAGCTTACTTGGCTACACTACTACACTAATAAAAAAAGCACTTCTCCTATCATTTAACTATTACTTATATTAACTCGCTACTGTTTTATACGATTATTTCCAAAGATAAGGAAAGAAAGGACTCGCTATAATCTTTAAACTTGTGCTGAAAAATCATGTAAACCCCTGTTATATTATTCATAATATATAGAATAGAATTTTTAAAAATAATTAAATTTTTAAAAATAATCAAAATCCTAATTCTGGAAAAAACCAAAAATTTTATAATTTATTTGCAAACAATCTTATTCTTCTTTTTGAAAATAAAATAAATGTATTTCTGTTTAAAATATGAAAGTTAGTAAAAAAAAATTACCTTGTCTGACTTCCATTGTCTTTATTTTGTTACTTAACACAACGTTTCGGTTAGTTAGTATCTCTAACCGTTTTCAAGTGTAAACTAAATTATAAATCTAAGGCTACTGTCTTAAATACTATCCATGTGCAATGAAGCTTGATGACTCCGCATACGTGCTTATTGGAGTGTGAAGTTTAAGCTGCTGGTTTTGGACAAGAAGAGGCTTCCAGATATTGGGGATATCTATACGTGGTTACTTAATATATGTGTATTTTGATTCATGAAAGCTGCTTCCTTGAATTTTCGTTTTTTCCAGTGCTGTTCCGTGTCCAAAACCTTGGCTTCTAACCACTGTATATTATGTTGGTTAGTCCATACATGTTCCGCTATACCTGATCTCGAAGTTTCACCTCTTTGAGTATGTTTCAGATGTCCTTTAACTCGTACGGGAAGAGGTCTTTTAGTTTCTCCAATGTACGATTCGCCACACTCGCAAGGGATTTGATAGATACAATTTTTTGTGTTTTCATTACTGGGGGGTTTTACTTTTGTAAAAAAGCTTCTAAGCGTATTTCCAGATTTAAAGGCTGTTTTGATATTATAGTTTTTGGTTATCCTTCTAATCTTTTCAGAAATCCCCTTGACATAAGGTATTGTAAGAAATGCTTGCTCCTCTCTAGCTTCTGTATTAGTTTTTACTTCGCGATTTTTAAGTTTTGAAATGGTATTAGTTACAAAAGTTTCAGGGTAACCATTTTGTTTTAAATCTCTTTTGATGTTTGAAATTTCAATTTTTAAGTCTTTCGGATTGTTGCAAATGTTAGATGCTCTGTGATAAAGAGTTTGAATTATGCCCTGTTTTATGGAGTTTGAATGATTCGATCCATGATTAAGGTATTGCCCGGTGTGAGTGGGTTTCCTGTATACTGAAGTTTTTATGTTATCAGCACTTCGTTTGACGAGAACATCGAGAAAAGGTAGAGGACACGGAACAGCACTGGAAAAAACGAAAATTCAAGGAAGCAGCTTTCATGAATCAAAATACACACATATTCAGTAAACCAAGTATAGATATCCCCAATATCTGGAAGCCTCTTCTTGTCCAAAACCAGCAGCTTAAACTTCACACTCCAATAAGCACGTAGGCGGAGTCATCATGCTTTATTGCACATGGATAGTATTTAAGACAGTAGCCTTAGAATTATAATTTAGTTTACACTTGAAAACGGTTAGAGATAGTAACTAACCGAAACGTTGTGTTAAGTAACAAAATAAAGACAATGGAAGTCCGACAAGGTAATTTTTTTGATATTACTTCATTGTCTACCACCTTCAAACAAACAATGAAAGTAAGTATTAAGCCTTTTTAAAAATGATTAGAAAACCTTTAGCATAGTTTGGTGTTTACATTGATTATTTACTTTAGTCAGCCACAAGAGTACCCTATTACTTTGCGCAAGAAAATGTTCTCAAAAACTTTTTAACACCATTTATTAGAAAGAAATGTCATAGTTAAAATCCCTTAAAACTCACACATAGTTCACAAAGTTCCCAAGTTTTTATATTAAATGGTGCGACCTTTCAATGTTTATAAAATATTAAATGTCATGAAATCGTTTAAACACTCAGTATATGGTTCACAATAGTACAGGCACTTACTTCTCATCGTAGCGGATCGTATCTTTCATGTTGGCCCCCTACCTATGAAACTGCTCACTAACACTTTGACTTTTTTCTTCTTAATTCTTTTAAAACTTTAAAGAAAATTAAACTTTTTAAACGGACAGAGTTTCTAGTAGCAACTACTATTTTTACTAATTAAGTGATATTTTGTCAGACCAGAGCTTCTTATTTATAGTAGAAAGACCCCTGGATGGACGTAATTGCAAAATGATATTTCTTTGTCTTTAATGGTGAAGAATATGACGTACTACCTCGTGACTTGGGTTCAATGATAATTGCGCAACTTTAACATTTACATGTTAGATATATTTATCCAAATGTAGGAAACTCAGTGTGTCCACCTTGGATTAGTAATTCAATTAACGTCATTTATTCTAGACAAAGGAAAGTAGAAAACTGCGAAGTTGTATATATATATATATATATATATTATATAAGACAAAAATTTGTTATTATTTAATGATTTTCAGAGTAATTTTCACCCTACTTAGCGGGGCACTACAAGATCATCTAACGTCTTATAATTATTTGCAAACGCCAGCTGGCGTTTGACATCACTTATGCTAGAAATAATTATGTTTATTTTGTCATACTCGGGAATGATAATTTGTTAATTAAAGTTAGTTTTTTGTGAAAATAAGCAACCATCGGTTTGTCCTCTCCACTTGAAAACATTGACGCACTTTTAAAATTTATACCAATCAACTCCTGGTCCATGTCAAAAATTTCACGGAAGTATTTTTTAAAGTCATGCCAGTTTATTCCAGAAAATCCGGAAGTTAAATACCACTCGCGGTCTCGTCCAGTTAATTTGTCCATTGTGTTGCGTAACAGCGTAACATTGTCCCATCGTAAGAAATAAGCTTTTTGTTCCAATAATTTTAGAAACTTATTTGCGGTTGTAATTTTTGTTCCAGGATTAAAGTATGGAGTATTTTCCCAATGTTGGGATTTTAGATGGTTCTTGCAAAATAACGGACAAGTCGCGCTTTTGGTTTTAAGTATTTATTAACTGATTACATTTAAAAGGTTAAAAGTAAAAATTAGAGAAATGAAAAGTTGAAAATAGTGAGCTGCACGAATGTATTCAAAATAATGATTCTTCTTGCTTTGAATCAAACAGTTTTATAGAGACGCAAGAACGTGACAATTAGTCGTTGGTACGTGTCCGTATGTTAGAACAAAACGTCGGTAAGACAAAATTTTAGAAAGGTGATATTAAGGAAAAATGTGTATTTGAATTAATAAAAAGGTTTTAAGCTTATTTAATATTTGAAACTGAAATTAAGAGAAATTAAGGAAACCAAAAGCAATATAGACAAAACGTGAGACGTTTACTACCTTCATTGATATTTATTACTTTTAATATTAATAATAAAGTGAAACATATTTGGTGGGTATAACACCAAGTATAAATTTGTTCGACGCTTACCTTTGGTTGAGCAGTTTTAATGGTTTTTAATTCTGTCAATAAAAATTTAGCCTGTTCCTCAATGGGCAACTTGGCAGCCTCATCGGTAGCATTTAGTTGTTCCATTTGGTGTTCGATTAGTGGTTCGTCTAGACAGTCTAGAGGTAAGCTAGCGGCCTCCTCTGCAGTGTTGTGTTGACCCCTAGGTAAAATCGGTGAAGTTTAGCTTCTTTGTGATTGTGACATTATCCACAGTGGAAACACAAAAATAACACACTCTAAATAAACATTCTCACAACACGAATTGGTTTTAACGCGGTACGCTTGTCCCGAACTTTTTAATTATTTTTTTTTATTATCCCACACTTCTGGCTTTTTCAGGATAATCCAAAATAAAAATATAATTAATTTAAACTTGAGTATATTCAAAATCTATATAGGCGTTAGCGCGCTTGCTAAGAACTAACTAAAAACTATTTAAAAGGGAAAGAAATAAGACACTTTAAGTCTTCCTCCACTCGTATATTAAGATAAGTTTTAAGTTTTACTTAAGGGTAAATTCTCTACATGTTTCGACTGTATAAACACTCATCATCAGGAGAAGAGAATAAGGAAAATGAGAAATAACAGGTGCAAACAGTCCAAACGGAGCTAAAAGATGATGGAAAGGACAAATAAAGTAATTTGAAAAACGTCCACCGTAATGGTATACCTAGCAAGAGGTCATTCGTGGAGAATTGGCAAAAACCAAAATATTAGGCTAATATAGCAGTAAGCTAAGTGTCAAATTAGTGACATCGCACTATAAGAGTGAGGAGAGAAGAAAACATTTAAAATTGGAGTGGTAAATGTGGTAAAAAGTTTTATAATCAGGATAAGTTGAAGTCGTAGTTTTTTCATTAAAAATTGAGGAGTAGCTGAATAGTAACATAATAGTGAATTAGCAACTTAAGATTGAGGAGGGAAGAGTATTTAAGTATAGAAGATTATAAAAGTTTTTTCTGTTTTTATTTTTTTTCTTCAAGTTAAAAACTATTTTCTTATCCCCTCGTCATCATATAACATAAACAATTGTTATCTGATACTCTCTCTTCTGTTAAGCATTTGAATATATATTATGGCACCAGTAGTGCCTTGATATTACAGAGTTCATTTAGTTAACTAGACGATACTCTAACATAATCGTATACCAAATAAAGCATACCAACTTTTGGTAATTAATTGGGTAATGCCAGGAAAACGATTACTAACGATACGACCGCAGGCGAAAAAACAGAAAAAATTTGGACATTTTCTAAGAAAGGAAAGTCAAATTTATCCTAAATGTAGAAAATGCCAAGTCTGTATCTACATATAAGCTGAATAAGCTTCTTTTAAATAGGAAAAGCAAAGCCAACGGCTAAGTTGAGCGTTCGTTTTAAAAATTCTACTTAACAGCAAAGAGTTTTTCCTCCCCCCTTGCCGTGGTTAAATATGCTCCTCTCTATTTTCTATACTAACTATACGAGGTTGTTCGTGAAGCGTTTCTTCAACAACTTGACTATGCAAATATTTTTACTTTGCTTTGCTGTATAAAAAACAAAAAGAGAAAAAATGGAAAGTACCTAATATCTGTCTCGCCCAAACTGGATAGATGTGATATAAAAGGCGATTTCTGGATTAAGGAAACCAGAACCGAACTCAAAATTTTTTTTATTTAGCAAAAATATTCTTTGCCGAATCGTTTGCTAAACCATTTTAATACTAAATAGGGCCATCTTTTAACTTGGGATGAGTCATGCAAGTGCCTAAGCTATAAATATAGTGCTAAGTTTTATAACTATTATCGTGAATTGCCAGATCATCATCAATCCTCCAAACATTTAATCTGGGGGGGGGGCAAGTTCTTGCCGCACCTCTAGGGCAGTCAGGTGATGACTTTGTCGACCCTTTAAGGGTACGATCTACATCCCTATATTTAATGTGAGGGTCTGTTTGCCTATGAAAATGGTCGTTTTAAAAGTCATTACTAGCATATACATATAGTCCCGGTCGGTTGAGTGGGCATGGGCTGTTCAGAAATAGCCATGACGATCCTGGACCCTTTGCTCCTCCTGCACATTATGCAAACGGGCGATCGAATTTGATAGCGACTCTCTGCTTAACAGCCAGAGGGTGCCCGATCTGCTAGTCTTTTCAATTTTTTGCTATATTCTTCATTACTCTACATTTAGAGCGATGCACTTTAATCAATAGGAAAAAAAAAACAATTAAGTATACTTACAAAGCCAAACAAGAAATTAATCCCTGACTAACGAAAACTCTGCTGTATCCAACACGATGAATCATAAAAAATAATCACTGCACAATTCGGTTATACGCGGGAAGCGCAAGATAATGGGTGAGGTTCGAGGAACGTGGATGGGACCAGGCAGGGGACTGGAGGAGTTGTTTGGTCTTTAAACTTTGCGGGGAAGATCGAGTTATTTATTTATTAATTTATTTCAGCACAGTACATTACAGATATAAATCCAAATAGTACATTTAAGCATTTCTTACAATCTAATAGGCATCTAGCTAATTTATGGGAACATAAAAGACAAAAACTGACAATAAACAATAAGTAAAACCAATGTGTAACTCAAACAGCAAATATAAAATAACATGGCATTTGACTTGCAATTGTTTCGCGATCTTCAGGTAATGGTGGATGAAGTCACCTTTAAGTTATTTTTAAATATTATAACGGAACTATCAAATTTGATGGTGGAGGGAAGATATTTATTGAAATACTGCATTATTCGATTAAATGCACTATCCCTGCGAATGTCGGTGCGACTTCTGTTGATTGAGTACATTTTAGTAGAGACGTATTACGTACAGGAACACGATAGTTGAGTTCTAGAAGTTCGGAGCAATCTATGTTATTAGTTATAATCTTGAAGCCAAATAAAATTGTGAGAAAGAGTCTTTGCTTCTTCAGGCTGTCCAAGTTCAACATTAACAATCGCTGGGGGTGTGATAAAGTGCTTTTGTCTATACCTAATTTATGCAATAGGAAATTCGCAAACTTAATCTGAACGCGCTCAATCCGATTAATATGAGTTTTATAGTAAGGTGCCCATGCTATACAACAGTATTCTAGATGACTTCGTACCAGATAATACTATAGTGACTTTAAAACTTCAATATTTGTTAACTCCCAGCAACGTCTCATTATAAATCCTGCCATCTTAAAAGATTTAGATAAAATGTAGTTTATATGATCATTAAATCGCAATTCGGTGTCGAAAAGAACTCCCAGGTCATTAATTACATTAACTCGAGGTAAAGGAGTATTGGAAATGGAGTAATGATACAGTATATTTTGCCATGCAATCTAGTCCGGATATTGGTCGGTAATTGCACACATTACTTCTGTCCCCGCCCTTATGGATTGGGGTGATTTAAGCCGATTGACCAGAATTAAGAGAAAGTTGGGAAAGGTAACACAGCGGAAATGCCAAAGTTGGGCTACAATTTTTCATGAACAAAGGAGGAATTTTATCTGGCCCTGCTCCCTTTAATTCATTCAGGTCGGCTAGCTTCTGGAAAACAATGGCAATATCAATGTTGGAAATGTTTATATCGTTGGTGGATAAACAACGCGTGTCCTTGGGAGATGTTGGATTAGATCTTATGAATACAGAACGAAAAAAATCCGCAAATAAATCGGCTATAAGATTTGAGTCATCAGTCACTGAATCATTAAACTTCATTTTTGAGGGATATCCTGCTGCGTTTCACTGAGACTTTTAGTAGGACCAGAATGCTTGCCTGGTATTATTAAGAATATTATTCCGAGTTGATTAAATGAAAGAGTTATAATCTTGTTTTATTGCAAGTTTAGACTGTGATCTTAACTCTTTATAGTTAGTATTATCATAGGGTAATCGTGTGCGTCGATACTTTAGGAAAGCCTTATTTTTATTTTTTAAGAGTCTAATTGTTTTAGTTAAAAACATACTGGATATTTTGGAGTAAGAATCCTGTACCTTGGAACGAACATATCTATTGCGATATTTAGAATTGTATAGTTCTTTTACTTCTAAATATTCATTTATTTTTTGAATGTCTTCTCCAAACTTTACAGGGCAGTGAAAATCATTAAAAAATGATGATCGTATTGTTTCTTCTTTGTTTAAATTGGACTGTTTTATGTCCTCCCTAATTTGTAAAATCTGTGCCCTAAGACTTTTTTGACCTTCGGCGATGCTGATTAGGGGCTGCTCTAAAATAGAATATTAGTAAAGAATAACTTCTTGGTTTTAATACTAGTAAGTATAGTATTAACTATTTTACATTAAATATTTTTATAAATTTTCGAGGATATTTTATAAAACAAGTGCATGAACTAAAAATAGACCCTGCAACATTTGATACATACCTAATTTTGTTTGGTGTATCATACAGCAGTTACACTGATCGTCTCTGTCTCTGTCATTTCCTTTGCCAATTTCGATTCTTCACTAATTGAACCTAAAAATATTCATAAAGTATCTCAAAATACCGAATAATAATGAAATGAATGAAGAAATTTAATCAGGTTTTATTTGTGACATGCTATTCAAGTCTATACTACGTAGTACATAGAGACAACATATTTACCATTACCAAAAGTTGTAGGTGTATCATTGAGTTCTGCATGATCTAAAATAAAGGTTAAATGTGATTTATAAAGATATTATAATATTAAAAAAGGTTATAAAGAATAACAAAAGTAAAGGTGATTTTCATTTATATAGATAATATAAAAAAATAAAATGGACATGTCTCCCACTTACAACGCCTTTTTGATGCAGAACGCGGTGAGTTAATACAATTTATTCATTTTCATTTATTTATTTATTTATTTAAATACAAGGTAAATATCGTTATATAATTTAAGCCGCTCTAAACTCCAGTGTCCGCTTCAGAGCACCCAAGGAAATTTGGAAGACATCGATTGTAGAAAAATGTCTGTTGTAGTTATATAGTAGGCGGTCGGTAAAGACGCTTAGTCCGTAGTGAGTTCTATGTCGCCTCTCATAAAATAGCCGATAATGCCTCGTTCTTCATCCAGGAACAGCTATTAGCACCTCGGCCTGCAGATTGCTGCAATTGATATCTCCGTAAACCAGTTTAAAGAGAAACAGCAGCTGTGCATCCCTTCTTCGATGATCCAAGAATTTTAGGCCACAAAGTCTGGTCTCTTGTAGAATATCTTTGTAGGGAAAGTTAAGCTTTAGCAACATGTACTTAGCGAATTTGCTCTGAACTCGCTCGATACGCATGCTATAGCAGGCGTAGTAAGGTAACCATACAACTGAGCAGTACTCAAGTATGGACCTCACAAAACAGTTGTACAAAACCATGAGCGTTCTTGATGTGATTGATGTGTTTAGTATTTCTCTTAATAAATCTCAGCATTCTAAAGCCACGTTGTACTATTTTCTCAATATGTAGAGTAAAATATAGGTTATCGTCGAAGGTGATGCCAAGATCATTATAGGAAGTAACTGTCTCTTGGTTTTTGTTTGTATTGGCGGAGTTAGGAGTATATTATTTTTGACAGCATGCTTTCTTCTCAGATGTTGAATAACTTCCATCCTATTTCTGTCGCGTTATATCTTGTTTTTGCATTTCTTATACAAGTCCGTATAGGTGCCACAGTATGACTTGTGCGTTTAGAGATATTTGATGAGTGTCTTTCCCTCTCTTTTTGGCGCGGTACTTATGCTGGCGTTACTTGGGCAGCTGCTAGCTATGCTTATATTATCAATGTCGATGTCATTATTTTCATTTTCTTCTGGTTTTTGTTGGTTTTGGGTGCCTAGGGCACCCCCTTCATTGTCCATTCTTTAGTTGGGGATTCTTTTTTCTGTGGGTGTGGCTTTTTTGTGCGATTTTTTGCTTCCACCGCACGCCACTGTTCGTGTTTGTATATAAGTACTATGTGCTACTATATAGCACTTATATTTAGGTTACACACGTTATATTTTGTGTTTTTAATTGGTAGTACAGGGTACTGATGTAGACTTATTTCAGTTTTTCGCATAAGAACGTATTCAGCTGGGTCAGCGGAATAAACTAGAATAACAGACTTTATTTTTGACATCATATCGTTCAGGAACTTTCATCTAGTTTGCTATATTAAAAATGCAGTTTTAATATCAAATTTCTTTAAGATATAGTTATTCTTTACTGCTAATGCAAACAGTATTCCTAACGAATTCATACTTACAACTGGACTGAATGTCTCGTTGTAGTCAATTCCATATTTTTGTTCACATCCACGAATGACTAATCGAGCTTTGTATTTACCATCTTCTTTTATTCGAAAAACCCATTTACTACTCAGTATTTTATTTTCTAGAACTTGACTTTGATCTACATAGATCCATGTATTATTTTTCTCCAACGATTCTTTTTCTATCCAGTTTTTTTTTCTGTACTATTTATAGCTTCTTGGTAAGTAATCATTACATAGTCTTGGAAAATTGTTGATTCTCTTATTTTTCTACCACTTCTCGTTTCAATCTTTAAAAACATCTAGTTCTGTGTCAATCAATGTATTATTTTGATTGAAGACACACTTCACAAACATCGTCCATTTTATCAAAATCTATGCTTTTAAAATTTAACCCTGTAGATATATTTATTAGTTTCTTTATGTTTGATGCACTTAAGTGACCAAGTTTTTTATGCCATATTGTTGCATTATCGTGATTTTTGGTCAACAATATTGTTGTCTCTTCTTCTTTAAGACTTACAGTGTAAAGACCATTTTCTTCTTTTTTCTTTCTAATATTATTTTGATGTCTCCACTTTACCATATCAGTACCATATATGGCGCGCGAGAAATGGCCGCAATATAATCGTAAGTTTTTACACACAACGATTATTAGCTACCATAAAATATTGTTAACTTTAACTAAAAATCAGTGTTGCCGCTAGTATAGACCAGTATGTTCTGAAGTGTCATGTAGCAAAGACGTAGAAGGCTACTATTGGCACTGATACTTAATCGACGCAGGAAAGTTAAACAAAGGGTGGTTCGACGCAAAAACCGCCGTTTCTAGGTTCATCCCTTGTTACTAACAAGATGCGTAGATGGTGCCTTTTATACGCTTTTCGCAAAATTACTTCAACATGAACACAATTTTTTCAGAAGAAACGTGTATATATTTCTATTTTACGCAGCTGTATAGCTATTAAGCTATATATATTTACGATAAACTATAGTAGGCAATTATATTTCAATTGAAAAGAGTTTTGTCTGTTTTATCTGTATTATATTTCATGTAGAGTTGAATCCGGCAGGAAATGACTAACCTGCTTTCAGTTTCATCTCTTCCTGCAAGTTTTCGAAATCTTCTATCAAAAACTGATATATCTCTCCATGCTTTTGTTCTTTTAACTCTATCTTTGTAATCATCTATTGTTTTGTCCCATAAGCAACTTCTTTCTTCGATTAATTCAATCAAGCTTAAAGGATCGTAAGAATATTTTATTTGTTTCGCCATCTTGGACACATGCACGCAACGCTGCTTCCAATAAACTGAACAATTTGCGACAATATATGGTTAGACGTCTGGAAACCTGCATAAGCTTCCACTGTCGATAGAAATGGTAACGACAAAAAATGGTGCGATTTCAGTAGAACAAATCGCATGTTTACGCGATATAGCATCGCCGGTACCATAGATTTTATGGTATCGCCTATGTGTGAAAACGGTTGATTAAAATACACAAACAATTGTTGTAAAGCGATATCGCGACCATTTCTCGCGCGCTATATATGATACTGATATGGCTCCGTGTGAAAACGGCCTTGGTTAACAGCACCTGTCCATTGGTCTCTGTGATTTGTATGAACAGATATTAAATTTTTGATCAAGTCTGGCACATATAGTACATTCTCAAGCACACACTCACTACCTTCAATACTGCTTTTTCCTTCTGCCTTCTGCTGACATTGAAAACTTTTTGTTTGTTACTGTTATGTTGAATTGTACTTCTTCTATATTTGTAAACAGGTTTTGACAATTTGACATGTGAGATGTTGCTCCTGAGTCAACTATACAAGTCTGGTTTTTATTATTTTTATGTTCCACATGATTTTCGGTTAGAAAAGCCTCCTTTTTATTGCTTTACTTGATTTTTATCTCGGAAGAAAAACAATTTTTCTCTAAATGGTTGATCTTTTTACAAAAACTGCATACTTTACTTGATGATGAACCGTTAGTGTCTTTTTTAATACAGGTACAAGCAAAATGACCTTGCTTACCACCCCTATAACATACTTTTATCAGTCATTTTATTTTCACTTCTTTTCTGAAAATCACTTCTTCTTACTTTTACGTTGAATGATACATTTTCTGCCGCTGTTTGCTTGTTTATTCTGGCTTCTTCACATATCAATCTATTTGTCAGGTTTATTAATGTTTTATCAGATTGAGCAGTTGACTCCCATGCTGTTGTAAAATGCCTATATGAGTCAGGCAATCCAAAATAGTGTCTACTATCATATTATCTGTAATGTCTTGGTTCAATGTTTTTAGTTTGCATGCCAAATTTTCAAGCCTACCTATATGTAATGACACATATGTCCGATCCTCTATAATTGAAGAATTGTTGCAATAAATTGCGCTTTTCATCTTCCGTCTGTTTTTCATGGATTGATTTATTGATTTTGCATTTTCACAATTCATTATGTTTGTGTCAGTATTTTGTGTCTATGGACGTCACAGTTAACTTTTGAGCACGAGCATCTTTTCTTATGAAGTCAGCTATATCCTTATCGTCAGTCAATGATGAGAGGATTTTGTCACCATTTACTATTTCCCAGGGTCCATGAGCTTTGAAAAATATTTTTATCTCAAATTTTCATACTTGATAGGTTTCATTTGTTGGTTTTTCAATGTGGCCCAATTCTTCAGCTTTATCCGCCATTTTTAACACGCTTATATTAGCTTCACCTGAATGTTTGTATGTTTGTAACCGTGTAACCGACTTCTTTGAACCCGATTTTGACCCACTTTAAAGGGTCAGATTTAATTTAAATTTTGTAAACTTATCAAGAACCGCTGACAATACAACAGGAGGCGATAACTAGAGGAACAAATCTAAATCTAAAAGGTATATTGGCAACTGGTTTGTTCGTTGTTACCCAGAGCGTTTTTTAAATTTAATTTCAATTTTATTTTTATAAAACAATATTAGTTGAAAAAATTTAATAAAAAAAAAATGCTCTGGGTAACAACGAACAAACCCGTTGCCAATATACCTTTTAGACGGAATTTGCCCGTCTATGGCTGAAAGTACATATATATTTTTTCAGCAATTTTTGGGATCGATGCCATAAACCGAACTGTACTTCGACTGGGTTTGTTCGGTTTTTCGTATGTTATAAAAAAAAATTGTCTTAACAATAACTCAAACTAAAAAATGTAAAATAAATATAGTTTAAAAAAACTAAAAAACACGCTTTAATAATTAATCAAACTAAAAAGCAGAAAATAAATATAGTTTAAAATAATTCTTGAAATTCTTAATATAGGCAGAAAATAATAATGAACGATAAAGATTAGTATTATGGTGTAAAAGCGTGGGGCGCTTTTTTTACCATCTTCTCTTTCTTACTAACTAGTAGCTATGTCTTTCTTTTATTCTTCTTTATCGGCTAAGAACAACTATGGCCATTTACCGAAATACATTACAAACATATTATGCAAAACTGTAATTTAGGGTAACTATCAGTTACAGGAAACTGTAATATAAAACTTATTCTATATTCTAATAATGAATAAAACTGTTTAGGGATGGCGCTACCTAACTTAAAAAATACTTTATTTCTTTTTTAACACATTATACCCCGGTGTCCCCAACGTCTACAGTTGTTTCAAGCGTCACAATTTACTGATGTCTGATATGTGGATATGATTGAGGGAAATTCAGACGGCAGGAAAGCCTGCGGACTCGAAAGTTGTTCACACCGAGAAAGACCAAGTTGAGGGTGTGGGCATGTTCTATCTGGGTGGCAGTAGGTACTGAACGGACCTGCGCCTGCTGTTTTGAAGGATACAGGATTTACAAATAAAGAGTTCTGCATATCCATTCGAAATTTTAATTTATCTCCATGCGCCAATTTTTTTACACAAGGAAGAAGAAAATTGAAAAACCCTATATCATCAGCATTGGGGTACTGGGGCATTTTATTTTCCCTTAAGGCCAGTTTTTATTTTTCAATGTCAACTAGCTGTCTCCCAATTTCTATTTGTGGCGTTATTTGCCGTTTATAACCCGTTTGAGAAACAGAGTATTTTGAAACCGACGTAGCACGACTTGAAGGAGTTGTTGCAACTACAACACCTTGTGATTCGGAATTAGGACTCATCACATTTGTTATTGAGGGGGAGGTGGATTGTTCAGTGTCACTAGCAGATTCCTTTAGATTTGAATCCGCTGAATTACTGTCCACGGTGTTCTGTGTTTTATCCATTAAATTTGTGGAAGAGTGAAACTGATGGCGTAGAAAATGTAATTTTTCAAAATAAGGCCGCTGGCAAACTATTTCATCTTCTGCTCCATCTACTGACCGACCCTGAATTTTCTTTATTTGTTTTCCATGTTCTTGCCTTACATTTTTTCAACATTTTTGTGCTTCTACTTCTGTAACAAAAAATAAAATTAAAACTCGGTCTTTTCCCGACAACAATAGTTGAATCGGTGCATTCAAGAAGGGTCCTTAGTGCATTTGGATAGTTTTGAGAAAATCGAAAAAAACCTCATAACAAAATTGCATAAGAATTATTGTTGAACCGGCTAGCCATGAGTTATCCACCTATTATCTAGCTTCTAAAACCAAATTGCAGTGGAGAATTAGACCTATGGTAACCTTGGTAGGCAGAAAAATCATCGGACTTAGGTACTTTCTTGCATGAATGATGGAGCAAAATAAGACAACCAAATTTATTCTAAGATTTTATCACATAAAAAAAGTAAATAGATACAGCAGAAGAGTTTTTAATTCATTCGTATTGGGTTATTCCGCTCTATCTTCTGTCGTAGTCGGCCAGGTGATTAATTCTTGAAAGAAATCCTGAAAATTTTCTGGAATGTAGGGTTGTAATTTTTTAACATCATCTATTTTGGCCTGCTTCAAGGGGATTTTTTCTAAAGCGTAAGCTTTTTGTATAGGAAAATGCAGCATGGTTGCCTTTCGCATAGAAAATGTATGTATCATAAAGGAATCAATTAATGGACGAGCATGAATTACGCCTGGAGATGTCGAATCGATGGTGAATTGGTGAAATGAAGATATTCCAAACTGCAATTTGTCTTTCTGTGGTGCTTTTTCCCCATGGTTTCTATGGAAATCGAATTCTTTTTGAAATGCCAACGTTCCTTAAAATTCAAAATATCCATGGCTTTCACCTCCTTTACGCAAAATTTGTTTCTCTTCACAGAGCTATGTACGATAATCTCCGTTGCCTCATGGTATAAAGTCGATCAAACTTCTTACACTTTCGTGACATTTGAGCGAAATCGCGGTCACAGGGTAGGAAGCTGTGCCCTCTTATTGGATAAAATTGCTCAATTTTATCAAAGCTTTTTAGCTCAACCAGAGCAAGTAACATGCTAGCGAGAGCGTGATTCTTATTCTGCCCTGAACAATTATCGCTGAACAGGTGCAGAATTTTGACGGTTTTAGGAATTTCATTGTCTAAGTAGTCCAAAAGAAATGTACAGACCTCGTTTGGCCTCTTTTTTCCTTCGCCTTCATGATACGTGTAAAATTTGGCGACATTAGTCTTAACGTTGTGAACGCAGTAAACGCTAACATTGATTTGTCGAAGGTAAAAGGTGTCTTAAACTGGAATCTTGGGAATCGAAAGGTTTTGCATGTAATCAAAACAAAGAGAAGCGACAGTATCGTCTGAGTTTTGCTTGGACTCTTTCAGTTTTGAATAAAATTTGTTGGCTCGACGCTTATGTATCATCAAATCCGCCAATACCAAAGCATTTCTTTTGGCACCCTCACTGATGTGCGAATTTTTTATTTTAGTTTCAAGCGCTTTACACTCACAACAACAATCCACTTTTGGTTGTCCAAACTTCAGATTAAAGTTTTCCTTGAAGTAGTGAAAAAATGATGTGAAACCAACTTTACTCTCCGGATGTTTTTCATTGTACATCTTCCATATTTTCTTGGTGTCGAGTCTCTCATCCAGGTAGTTGATGACTTTCCCAGAGTAGTGACTAGACTTAGTGGGAAAACTATTGATGTGGTCTTGAATTTTAACCCAGACATCAGCAGGTTTAGCGTTCACACTCCTTGCTTTGCCTCTCATATATTTCGGTGAAACTCCCAATGACGCCAGTTTATTAATTCTTTTTAGGCGCTTAAGAGAAATGGAATATAGAGATAAGAATGCTTTACGACATACATCTTTAGTGTCTACAC
This sequence comes from Polydrusus pterygomalis, assembly GCA_963969555.1. Taxonomy (NCBI): domain Eukaryota; kingdom Metazoa; phylum Arthropoda; class Insecta; order Coleoptera; family Curculionidae; genus Polydrusus; species Polydrusus pterygomalis. Next base: position 118,632,777 of record OZ018378.1, on the reverse strand, counting down.
CAATCAGAATATGGTACGCGATTGTCAATCTGGAACAGGGCCGATCACGTCTTGGCCTTTTCCTTTTGGGACTTGTTCGCTTTATTAGATTTTGTAAGAACACATCTTGCTAGTTTTTCGATGACAAACCCAAGAAGTGGCCAAGTACTTCGTCTGCTTCTTCTGCTGATAACGACTCCATGCGTTTCCGAGAACACCTGAGGACAAACATTGACATAAGAAAACTGCATAAAGCCTCCTATTTCAGTGACAAAATTAAATAAAAATGTATTCAAAAATAAAAAAAAAGTTTTAAACATAGATTTAGACATAGATTCATAAAAACATTGAAAGTAGTGCCGAGCATTAAGTATTAGAATTTGCCAGAATAACTTACCCGCAATTCGCCCCAACACGTTTATCAGGAATAGCATTGTCAGCTGTGTTTACATAGGGTTTACCACTTTTTCTTGCTTCCTTGTTAATATTCCGCTTCCACATTGACGGATCACCCTTTTTCCCATGGTTTGTTTCCACCAACGCCATGACTCCCAGACTAAACCACTAAGAAATGGAGAAAACTTTCGCACACGACAGAAACAAAACGGCAAGTTAAACGGCGGCCGTGACAATAACAGAAAACAATTAAAATGGCCGACTGAAACAGAGTTGCGAGACGATGCTGCGCGGTTGCCGTCTCGATTTTCAGTTACGTGTAAGAAGGAACCTAAGTCCCGGACTTGGGTTCGTTCTTGTAGAACCGTCAAAATTCTTTATTTTATAACTACATAGAAGAAACCCGCATAAGGTCCGTTCTTGCACATATAGTTGAGTTTACCTTTCTAAATGTCAAATATCACCATATCTCATTTTCGGCAAAAATGCACTAAGGACCCTTCTTGCATGCGCCGATTCAGTTATCATAATTAATTGAAAAATTAATTTATACGGGCGTGAAAAAATATAAATAAATAAATAAATAAATAAATAAATAAAGAGGTCTTTTATTTTTTATATGAACAAAATTTATACAGTATACTATTGTATTTTGGTGGCGAGGTCTAGCCATCGCTATTCTACCTAACCACCAAGGAAGACAAAAACTATCTATACACAGTGTTTTAGCTTAACTATTACTTACTTACTTAGTAAATAATTATAGCATGTGTAACGTTAAAAGTTATCGTTATATTTTTTTTTTTTTTTTTTTTTGAGAATTCACGTTACTTTGGTGCTCCAGGAACTCAGTTTTGATTCGTTTGAGAGCCAAGGGTCGTGAGGTTCTTATCTTTTAATTTATTTTCCAGATTTTTATCTTGGGCGCCAATCGAGCGAAGATCTCGATAAAGAAAAAGTAAATAGAAAGAGAAAGAATGCAGAATTAGGAGAGACCAATATTCACTGTAGCCGTAGTACCTAAACAAAACACAATAAAATACGTGTGATAAATAAATTCTATTAACCAATAGGCAATGTTTTTTTTTTTTGATTTTTTTTATAAAACAGTAAATATAAATTTATAAATATGGGCACTTAAAAAAGCATCACTAACACAAGGGGCAACTACCCTACATAGGTTAAATACAAATAAGCATATAAAATAACTTAAAGCTTAAAGCTATTAGGTACTCTACAAGGGGTAAATGCTAATATAATCTCCAAAGCTCAGTCAAAAAATATATGGGACTAAACCCTACGCAAATTAGATAGTACAAGACATACCATAAATTAAAATAAATCAACACTAAAAGCTATTAAATAAGATTTGTGCTCAAAAGCTTCCTGAGAGGTGGGAAAATTTTCATAAGAATTGAATGGATTGGCGTGTACCATGAATCGAAATACTCAAGAGCTCAAAGCTCCTAGGCATGGTTTCAGTAAACAGTATATTTTAATTCATGATCACAAAGTTAATAGGAAGGAGGGAAAATTATTTTGGAAATGGTCCCTGAATATCGATAGAGAGCAATTTAAAGGGTACAGACACATTCTTAGGGGCTCCCATAAGACCTGCGCGCGCAAATTGGGATACTTTTTGCTCATTACAAATTCGACAGCGTGAAATATATTTTTTAACATCTGATCTCATTCCAGGCCACCAAAACTGTTCAAATATTTTATCAAGGCACTTTCTAACACCAAAGTGACTTCCTAAGGGACTATCATGATATGTTTTTAGGATTTCTTTTCGATTATTTTTTGGAACTACGGTCTTCCAATTTTTCTGATTAATTTCAATATTATGGCTAGAATGTCCATTTTTCTCTCTCAATTTAAGTTTGATATAAAACACAGATCCGGAATAACCAATGTAGTCGCTGACGCACTAAGTCGCAGTTTTCCTGAAATCTCTTCCCTGTCAAACACTATTCCAGACAAGTGGTATTCTGACTTAATTGCTAAAGTGCAAAAACAACCCCATAAATATCCCTTATTTCGAGTAGAAAATAACACGTTATATAAGCATTTCCATTCTAACCATAATATTGAAATTAATCAGAAAAATTGGAAGACCGTAGTTCCAAAAAATAATCGAAAAGAAATCCTAAAAACATATCATGATAGTCCCTTAGGAAGTCACTTTGGTGTTAGAAAGTGCCTTGATAAAATATTTGAACAGTTTTGGTGGCCTGGAATGAGATCAGATGTTAAAAAATATATTTCACGCTGTCGAATTTGTAATGAGCAAAAAGTGTCCCAATTTGCGCGCGCAGGTCTTATGGGAGCCCCTAAGAATGTGTCTGTACCCTTTAAATTGCTCTCTATCGATATTCAGGGACCATTTCCAAAATCAAAATCAGGTCATTGTTATCTTTTAGTCATTATTGATTGGTTTACAAAGTATACTTTTGTTCACAAGATGAGAAGAGCTCTAGCAAAAGAAGTTTGCACTTTTCTTGACGAAATTGTTTTTATGTAGTGTTCCCCAAACCATCATAGTGGATAATGGTAGCCAATTTAAGTCCCAAGAATTTTCTAATCTCTTAAAGTCCTATAAAGTGGAAAATATTTGGTATAATGCAAGATATCATCCCCAAACGAACAACGTAGAACGTGCTAATAGAGTCATAGGCACTGCCATTAGATCTTTCATTAAATAAAACAATCATCGTGCATGGGATCAGCATATCCACCATATCTGTAATGCTATAAATACCACCACCCACCTATCTACTTCTTTTTCACCAGCTTTTCTGACATTTGGGCGTAACTTACCTACTAGTGGTGATTATTACGGTCATATCGAAAATAAAAATCTTTCCCCGTACCATTTTGACGATAGAAACAACCTGGCTAAAGAACTTTCAAAATTACCTGAAATTTATGAACAAGTGGCTAAGAATATAAACCACTCCTATGAAAGGAATAAAAAATATTATAACCTAAGAAAAAGACATCTTGAATTTAACGAAGGCGACATTGTTTACAAAAGAAATTTTATTTTATCTGATGCTGGCAATTATTTTTCAAAAAAGTTAGCAAAAAAATTTCTTAAATGTAAAATCTTTAAAAAAATCTCCCCCTTAATTTATGAATTATTGGATGAGAATGACAGAAATATCGGTCGTTACCACATTAAAGATTTAAAACCTTCTAACGATATCTCTCTCGATTCTGACGATTCTGAGTGAGCTATTATTCTTCCAGGGATAGTTAGATGTTAAGTAGACATAAGTTTGTACCTAAAAACTGTAGTATAGGCAGATGTTGCCATAAGTATTTATGTTATATGTAGTTATGTATATTTGTAAATTTTTAAAATTTATTTATTTCAAGAAAGAGGGTATTTGTAACAATCACGTCGTGATTCTTACAACGGATTTTGGTAATTTCCTAAAAATTTAATTACTTTAAAAATTTCAAGAATTTATATTAGGTATCATGGTTAAATTTCCTACTACACCCCTGTCAAATCACTTTGGTTGTAAAATCTTGAACATTACCTAGGCCCTTGGCATAATGGTAGGCAACTTTCGATGCACATCAGCTGGAAAAACAATTTATTCACCTTTTCTGATTTAGTAGGTTAATAGGTTCGAGTCTGCACATTTATGTTGTCAGAATGATCGTGAAAATATGTTGATTTTGTGATTTTTCCGGATTAAATTTGAATTTTCATCTATTCATCATGTCGTTTTGCTTCCCATACGTCAAAGTTCATCGGAGGTCATGTGATTTGAGTTTAATTGTGTATTGGAGACAATCCGTCATTTTTTGTGGGTTGCCAGCCCAGCAGTGAAGGCGAAAGTGAAAGAATGAATTAATGGCAAACTAAGAGGCATTTCATGCCGCAGGAGTTCCTGGATCAATAGTTTTTGTCAAGTAAATTCCATTCGAGTCTTCAATGGCGTTTAACTTCACCTTCGAGGGCTGAAAAGAAACCGACCAACAGGTAAATTGTAATACCAAAGATGTAGCTTTGATCAAGGCACGCTAAGGCCACCATTTTATTTTAGGTTTCAAATCACGTTTCAAGTCACGTTCAAATCAAGTTCAAGATCAACTTTACTTAGGAGTTCGATTCACAATCGTGATGCTTTGAGTTCAAGTTTCCAATTTTATCCATATTTCTATGAATTTCACCTTCAATTATCAATCTCCAGTTTAATTGCTGATGTCAATATAATTTTTTACATTTAACCTTTAGTCTGAAGCATGGTTTTAGAATTTCACTATCGAACTGAGGTTCATATGTAAATTTGAGTGCCATGTGGCCTCTTTAACCTCAAAATCAATGTCTCAAATCCCAACGTGAAATTCTTTTACAAGATATGCTGATGCAACGGTAACTTTTAATCATGTATACAGATTTCCAGATATATCAAAATCTAAATTTCATCCTCAAGCTTCAAAATTACATCTCCGCTTAAAACTTTACTTTAAAAATTAGTCTCCACTTCAGCATTAGGGCTTTAGCTTACTTTCTACATTTGTTACCTGGGAGCCCAGTGTTGTCCGGGAGGAGTTAGCGTTATATGGTCTTCCTGCGCTGCTGATCGAAGTCTAGTCCAGAAGCCATTAGTGGTATAGCCACTGTCCTGCTCCTGCCTGACGTTTTGTGGAATTCCAGTTGCTTGCCGTGTGGTGTGACCGTGGAACTGCCACAGAGGGCCCCTACTGTGGAATGTCAAGCACCCTGACGTTGGATTTTATAAAAGATGAGTATTTTCCCTCAATATTAGCTTGTTGCTTTTTTGGTGATTTTTCGGAACATTTTTTTTGATTAACTATTTTAATTTTTACATAACCTTGGCTAATTTTTGCTTATTTCCCTTTATAATACTAACCCCGTTTTAAATGCCATTTAGCTAGAGTATTGCCCAGAGGTGATTAACCCTGAGTAAAAACTCATGTTTTTATTTTCCGTTATAGATAATGTTACAAAGTTAACCAAAACTCGAGCGAGTAGGTAACTTTAATTTAATACTTTCACTGTGATCACTCGATCGTGCTGGCAGTTTTAATGTGTTGTGCCTAGTTTTTGGCGTAAATATTAACTTCAGTTTGTCCTACTGTAGTAAACGTCACTTGTGGAAATTGCAATATCCCTCTTTCTTCCTTATTTTTTAAATTAAGGTACTGTATCACTCGTGCATGAAGGGCTCTACGCTTTAGTGTCCTTAATTTGATAATATACTTTTTGGTATTTAATTTGCTACACCTATCTCTATTCCTGCTTTCTAAAACTTTGTATTATTTGTGCACAAAGGCTCTAAGCTTTAATGTAATTCAATTTCTAATATACCCAATAGTATTTCCCTTGTAATACTTCTCTTTCTAACTCACTGTGCTATTTATGCATTAAATACTTTGCTTTCAAGGGTGATATAATTTTTAATATACTTCACAGTATTAACATTAACTTTGAATTTTTACAACAAATTTCACCTTAGAGAATTGAGCTTAGATAGATTTTAATTTTTTTGTACACTTGATCATATTGAAAATTTTATAGGGTGTTTTCCCTCCCTCCTATTAACTTTGTGATCATGAATTAAAATATACTGTTTACTGAAACCATGCCTAGGAGCTTTGAGCTCTTGAGTATTTCGATTCATGGTACACGCCAATCCATTCAATTCTTATGAAAATTTTCAACATGATCAAGTGTACAAAAAAATTAAAATCTATCTAAGCTCAATTCTCTAAGGTGAAATTTGTTGTAAAAATTCAAAGTTAATACTGTGAAGTATATTAAAAATTATATCACCCTTGAAAGCAAAGTCTTTAATGCATAAATAGCACAGTGAGTTAGAAAGAGAAGTATTACAAGGGTATATTAGAAATTGAATTACATTAAAGCTTAGAGCCTTTGTGCACAAATAATACAAAGTTTTAGAAAGCAGGAATAGAGATAGTTGTAGCAAATTAAATACCAAAAAGTATATTATCAAATTAAGGACACTAAAGCGTAGAGCCCTTCATGCACGAGTGATACAGTACCTTAATTTAAAAAATAAGGAAGAAAGAGGGATATTGCAATTTCCACAAGTGACGTTTACTACAGTAGGACAAACTGAAGTTAATATTTACGCCAAAAACTAGGCACAACACATTAAAACTGCCAGCACGATCGAGTGATCACAGTGAAAGTATTAAATTAAAGTTACCTACTCGCTCGAGTTTTGGTTAACTTTGTAACATTATCTATAACGGAAAATAAAAACATGAGTTTTTACTCAGGGTTAATCACCTCTGGGCAATACTCTAGCTAAATGGCATTTAAAACGGGGTTAGTATTATAAAGGGAAATAAGCAAAAATTAGCCAAGGTTATGTAAAAATTAAAATAGTTAATCAAAAAAAATGTTCCGAAAAATCACCAAAAAAGCAACAAGCTAATATTGAGGGAAAATACTCATCTTTTATAAAATCCAACGTCAGGGTGCTTGACATTCCACAGTAGGGGCCCTCTGTGGCAGTTCCACGGTCACACCACACGGCAAGCAACTGGAATTCCACAAAGCGTCAGGCAGGAGCAGGACAGTGGCTATACCACTAATGGCTTCTGGACTAGACTTCGATCAGCAGCGCAGGAAGACCATATAACGCTAACTCCTCCCGGACAACACTGGGCTCCCAGGTAACAAATGTAGAAAGTAAGCTAAAGCCCTGATGCTGAAGTGGAGACTAATTTTTGAAGTAAAGTTTTAAGTGGAGATGTAATTTTGAAGCTTGAGGATGAAATTTAGATTTTGATATATCTGGAAATCTGTGTACATGATTAAAAGTTACCGTTGCATCAGCATATCTTGTAAAAGAATTTCACGTTGGGATTTGAGACATTGATTTTGAGGTTAAAGAGGCCACATGGCACTCAAATTTACATATGAACCTCAGTTCGATAGTGAAATTCTAAAACCATGCTTCAGACTGAAGGTTAAATGTAAAAAATTATATTGGCATCAGCAATTAAACTGGAGATTGATAATTGAAGGTGAAATTCATAGAAATATGGATAAAATTGGAAACTTGAACTCAAAGCATCACGATTGTGAATCGAACTCCTAAGTAAAGTTGATCTTGAACTTGATTTGAACGTGACTTGAAACGTGATTTGAAACCTAAAATACAATGGTGGCCTTAGCATGCCTTGATCAAAGCTACATCTTTGGTATTACAATTTACCTGTTGGTCGGTTTCTTTTCAGCCCTCGAAGGTGAAGTTAAACGCCATTGAAGACTCGAATTGAATTTACTTGACAAAAACTATTGATCCAGGAACTCCTGCGGCATGAAATGCCTCTTAGTTTGCCATTAATTCATTCTTTCACTTTCGCCTTCACTGCTGGGCTGGCAACAGAAATGATAAAAGGCCGATTTGACCTTCCGCACTCACTTTTATTGACCCGAACCCACAAAAAATGACGGATTGTCTCCAATACACAATCAAACTCAAATCACATGACCTCCGATGAACTTTGACGTATGGGAAGCAAAACGACATGATGAATAGATGAAAATTCAAATTTAATCCGGAAAAATCACAAAATCAACATATTTTCACGATCATTCTGACAACATAAACGTGCAGACTCGAACCTATTAACCTACTAAATCAGAAAAGGTGAATAAATTGTTTTTCCAGCTGATGTGCATCGAAAGTTGCCTACCATTATGCCAAGGGCCTAGGTAATGTTCAAGGTTTTACAACCAAAGTGATTTGACAGGGGTGTAGTAGGAAATTTAACCATGATACCTAATATAAATTCTTGAAATTTTTAAAGTAATTAAATTTTTAGGAAATTACCAAAATCCGTTGTAAGAATCACGACGTGATTGTTACACATGTGAAGAATGGATAGGTGAACAGAAAAAGTAAAAAAGAAGGAAACAAGAAATTAATATGTCGAGCATATATTATTTAGTGCTAATTACACTGTATAGCGTCAGCTTCTCAATGACTTTATGTAATTTTTCGCTTTTGATTTAAAAACAGGAATAGATGAGCAGAGTTTAACATCGCCTGGCAACGCATTATAATACTTGACAGCATTGAACGAGAAGGAGCGTTGGAAAATAGCAGTTGAATGTCTTGGGGTTGCATATTGTTCGCGGTTTCTAGTTATACGTCCGTGTACATCACTATTTTTAATAAGCTTGTCGTTTAAATATTTAGGCGAACCACTTTTTGACACTTTATAAACCAGGTTCGTTAGATTCAGAATGTAACGTTCATCAAGGGTAAGCCACCCAGAATTCAGCAGAGCAGGGGTGATGTGGTCAAATTTACGCAGACCATAACAATACCGAAGACAACTGTTTTGAATCTTTTGCAAACAATTTTGATTTTTGGTAGTGAGCATGGGCCAATACACTGTAAAACCATAGGTTAACGTAGAGAGCACCAGAGAATCAGTTAATCTTAATTTGACATCAGTGTTAAAAATATCTTTATATCTGTACAATAGTTTAAGCTTAAAATAACATTTTTTTAATAGCAGCGAAATGTGTTTCTCAAAGCGCAAGTTGACATCCATTTCAATGCCCAAGTTTCTACTTACCTCAGAAGACGCTAATTGCACTCCATCTAATGATACTTTAAAATCATTATTATTCAAAAACTGGTCTTTGTTTGCTCCAAATACTAGCATTTTTGTCTTAGCACAATTGAGCATCAATCCATGAGCCTTAGAAATTGTAGATATAATGTTCAAATCATTGTTTATCTTTTGTATCGATTGTACTGAGTCACTTGGTGAAAACGACAAATAAAGTTGTTTATCATCAGCGTATTGATGCGATGAACAATGCAAAAGGTGACGTGAAAAATCGGCCGTATATAGAGAAAAAAAAAGTCCTAGTACACTACCCTGTGGAACGCCCTTATCAGTTGATAAAAAGGTGGATGGCCCTTTTGACCGAGAAATAACGCGTTGACTCCTACCAGTAATATAGCTTTCAACTAAACTCAAAGCGCCATCTCCAAAACCAAAATATTTTAATTTCTGTAAAAGAATTGGGTGAGAAATAACATCAAAGGCCTTACTGTAATCAAGGAGTATAAGACAAGTAGTTTGATTTGCGTCGAGCGCTTTTAGGATGTCATCAGAAACACTGAGTAGAGCAGTAGTTGTGCTATGTGCAGCGCGAAAACCAGATTGAGTTGATGGTAATATATGATTAATTTTAACATGTAGATCAATTTGCTCATGCAAAACTTTTTCTAGGATTTTGGACATTGTACAAAGAATACTGATCGGTCGAAACTCTGATAAACTATTAGGATTATTGACTTTCGGAATAGGTATTATATTAGCTTGTTTCCACAGTGAAGGAAATGTATTAGTTTCAATGCATTTATTTATGAGAAATGTTATTTGAGGAATAAGAAGTGGAGTAATAATTTTAATATCGATGCCGTCGATACCTTTACCAGTTGATTTTATAGTAGAGATAATAGCAATGATCTTTTTCTCATCAACCACGCTAAAACTAAATTTATTTGTTATACCGGTGTGCAATTGGTTTGATTAGTGGTTATTTATAAAGTTACCATTTAAGAAGTTATGCCTTGGTACACTCTCAATGAAAAACTTATTTAGGGTTTCAGAATTTTCAACTTGATTTAAGTTATCGCCCTTATTATTAGAAATATTTATATATTTTAAAGTTTGCCAAAAACTTTTTGGATCCGTCCTAAATTTATAGTTCAAAAATGCACTTTTTTCGTTGCGTACGGCAGAAGTAACGAGGTTTCGAAGTTGTTTATACTCATTTTTGGCAGCATCGGTCTTGCATTTTTTGTATTTACTTAAGGCTTTTTTACGCAATTTAATCATGTACTTTAGATTAGGAGTAAGCCATGGTGCAGGTGCTTTAGTACATTTACTAGTTTTCATCGGCGCATGAATATCCAGTATGTTCTCAACGTGCTTATTAAATATTTCTAAGATTGTGTCAACGTTATTTAAATAAAAAAAGTCATCCCAATTTAGCCTACCCAGATCCGCGAGAAAGTGAGCATAATCAAAATTGCTGTAATCCCTATAAGTACTAAATTTTAAGGCAGGTTTTTCTTTTTTGACCCTAAAATGGCATGTAACCATAGAATGATCTGATACATCGGACATATCAATTACCTCAGAACTTATAAATATATCGAGAGATGTACTGATAACTAAGTCAATTAATGTACTCGATGTATTTGTTATACGTGTCGGTTCTTTTATTAACTGATGTAAACTGTACTTACCAAGAAACGTGTTAAATAATTTGTACGCATTACTTTGGACGTCTAAAAAATTTACATTGAAATCGCCACCAAAGAATACATAGTCAAATTGTGGAATTGTTGTTGTTAAAATATTTTCTACATCTTCCAAACATAAATTAAGATATTAATTAGGTGGCCGATAAACACTACCGAAACATATATTCTTACCCTTTACCCTAATTTGCAACCACATACTCTCCAAACTGCTACTGCCCTGTGGTAAATCCAGCTGCTTTACCTTAATGTAATCCTTGACGTAGAACGCCACGCCTCCACCACGACCCCCCTTCCGATCTTCACGAAACAATCGATACCCTGAAATTTTTAAATCATTGTCCGCGACTCCGGGACTAAGCCAGGTTTCCGACAACCCGACGACATCAATCTGCTCATCGTTTAGAACATTTGAGAATAAATCCACACTAGGATACAGTGAGCGAACATTAAAGTGTGAAAAGCTGAGCTCATTGCCATTAACTACGCTAACCATGACACTGCATCGCAGAATATCCCATTTGTAAGAAAATTTTCACAAGTCAGTTTTTATAGATTTTTTAACCAAATAAACTATATCGAAAATCATCCGGAAAATTATTTTTTCTATCTCACCAGCCATAAGCATAATTTCCATGACATTGTAACCTTATTGCTAGCTTATCTTATGCTTAACTTACACTATGTAGCGAAACCAGTATTTGATATTTTTAATAAATAATTAATATCAATTTATAATCATAAACTTAATGTATATTTTCTATCAAGAATACAAAAAGGAAAAAAAAAAATTCAATCTTGATTATTTTTAATGTAAAACCTAGTCAAATTATAATCCTTAAGAAGGCAAATGGTAAATAAATGATAAAAAAATAACAATTTTTTATTTTTATTTTTTTAACGAGATAAGGAAAGATATGTATCCGACCATTAACAAAGTCCTCAACAAACCAGCAGTACCCAACAGATCCATTGTTTGTTTACAAGTCGTTCTTGCTCGATACTAATACTTTGGATTTTTTAACTGCATCCCAATAATAGATTCTTCCGCCGGCCGACCAAGCATTGGTCTGGCCGTATTTATGTTTAACAGCACTTAACAAATCATATCTAACACGCGTAAGATCCTCGTATACTGAAACTCCGGTACCTTTTAGCATTTTCTTAGCTGCAAAGACTTCGCACTTTTTTATATTTGATAAAAATCGTACTAAAATTGTAGAACGACTGCCATCACTGTTGTTTTTATCTTTATTTCGAACAATAAATGCAGAGTCTAAATCGCGAATACTGCACTGAGTTTTTAAATTTTTTGTTATAAAGCTCGCGACAGCATTAGGCAGCTCATCATTACTCTCCTGGATATTCAGACCAGAAAAGCGCAAGCAATTACGTTTATCATTTTGTTCCAAAACATCAAATTGGGTATGGAGTAAATTGACAGACTCACTATTTTTTGTGACGAGACTATCCAGTTTCTTGAACGAATCACACACTGAAGAGAGCTTATTGTCGAGCTTACTTAACTTAGAATCTATCTTAGCTTCCATTTGAGAAATAAAAGTTGCACAAACCTTGTTATAATGTGTATTAATATATGTAATTATATATGTGTATTAATTCTATTATCCTTGCTTCGTAAAGTTTTTCATTATTTTTTTCTACTGACGTTTTATAATAACCTCTTTTCGATTGTCATTATGGTTTTTTAATAACCTCCTTTTAAGCGCAGCGTACTTAAAAAACTTTTAAGCACGTTACCAGGAGCAACGTGCTTAAAAGTAACGCAGGTAATTATTTACAATTAAAACGTAACCATAGACTAGGTATAATTTAATAATTTTTGGCAAGTGTCAATTTTTGAAATGAAACATAGGTAATAAAATGTTAGTAAAATTAAGTTTTTTATTATAAAACCTCAGTAGGAAAAATATTGTATACAATTCGTTACGAAACAATGTCTTTTAGTCACTTTGACGTGTTGTCCAACTCGGCTTTGCCTCGTTGGACAATTTCACGTCGCGTGCCTAAAAGACACTCATTTCGCAACTTATTGTATAAATAGCTATAATATACTGTTTATTACAGATATCTTGCGACACGAGGCAGCTTCCAATCATTGGCCTTGTCGTTTCGGATGGGATCCTCGATAGTTGGAACAATTATCAAGAAAGTATACGCAGCTCTATGGGAAGTGTTCCAGCCACTTCACATGAAACGGCCCACAACGGCCGACTTTTTACTGATATCTCAAGAATATAAACGACTTTGGGATTTTCCAAACTGCATTGGATCATTAGATGTCAAACACGTTCAAGTGTCCTTCTTACTCAGGTTCCATGTTTTTTAACTACAAACATTTCTTCTCCATAGTTTTACAAGGGCTAGTTGATGACCACTATAGATTTATTTCTATTGACGTCGGTGGCTACGGAAAGCAGAATGAGGGAGGAACATTCCAGGCTTCAAAACTTTCCAAATTGCTGGAAAAAAATAAATTAGGAATCCCAGAGAAAAAAAAAATTACCTGATTCTAACCATAAATTACCTCATGTTTTTATTGCCGATGAAGGTTATCCCCTAAAGGAAAATTTAATGAAACCTTATTTCCGACAAATGTTAAACCCCTGACAAGAAAATTTTAATAAGTTATTATCTCGCGCTCGAAAATGTGTAGAGTGTGCATTTGGAATGTTATTTGCGAAATGGAGAATTTTTAGTTGTGTAATTGAAACACACGAAAAAAGCAATCTGTATACTACACAACATCGTCATTGATAAAGAGTAATATCTTTTGAATATTTTAGACCTTCCTCCAAGCCCAGAAAGATGTAATTTACAACGGTCTAGATCGCATAATGCTTCAATTAACAGAGCAAAACTAAGTGTATTTTGCCGTCAATCCTTTGAATTTCCAATAATAATTTGTTAGCATGATTATAATACATGCCACTATAATACAGGGTTGAACAATAACTTTAATAATTATTATAAAAAATGTTTACGTTATACTTAAATGGAACACTGTATATGATTTAATATACATACCTGTCACTTTGCCACAATTTTTGCTGCTATTTTCTTCCACTCCCTTGCAAGAACAATTAAAAAGTGAGCAGGGGTTAATTCTTGGATATCACTAGGATCTTCGGTTAACGGAATTAAAGGACGGGAGTTTACAACGCTACCAGCTGATAACGCTGATTAGGGGTGATACAGTCATCTGAGAGTTACAGTCAGCTAAGGTAGTTGAACCAATAAAATAGGAACAATAAGTTCCCATTATTTGGGAGATTCCTCCGAACCAAGTATTGTTGGTTTGTAAATAACAAAATTGATCAAAGGACCTAATCTGGTCGTTAGCTTGGGGTATGGGTAAGCGTAAGCGTGAACCATACTTATTAAAGCTAGTGTCTATGTCACGATTCGTTTCCAGAGAATAAAGAAGTCCAGGCTGCAATAAAGTAGCTCATTCTCGTTCATTCCAGTGGTTGGCAATGAAGATGTGGCCGTTAAGGGTACGGTCAGCGGTGTCATTAAATGTTCCGGGTTGCGTGAAGTCAGGGATCGCGTTAGGGTCGGCGGCTAATAGGAGCCGGATGAATCCGAGGAGTCCAGGGATGTAGGGCAGTGAGAAATGGAACGCATGTGCTTGATTATAGATAATAAGATCAGAGGCTACGCAGTTAACCTGTGTACGCTAGATTACGGGGGTTACTGTTCCGTAAAGCGTATTTGATGGCTTTGAGGGGTTCAAAGACTCAAATATTGCAACGAGGGGGCCAGGCCCGCAAAGTGTTTCTGGGGGATAATCCTTTAAAAATTGGATTAAAAAGCGTTTATGTGAAGGGTGAATAGTACCCGCTTTCAGTTCTGATGTCAGGGTCTGTATATAAAATAAGATACCAAAGTATAGTCTTGAAATTAGTGGATACCATGCATCTTCTTGTCTTTTGAAGTAGAAACTCTTTCTCATATTGTCATCCATGAGGTGAATGATATAATACATGTGATAGGCACATGGAGTGTAGGTACTGGTCTGGGGCTCAGTTTTGCCAGTGAGGGGAGTTCGCAGGTAGGGAGTGAGGATCATGAAAAGTGAAGGTTTCGGTGTTGAAGTTGAGGCTACAGTCTTTTTGACGGTTTTCTCGGCTTTACTAGAGTTGAGTCTAGGTTTAGTAGTATCGAGATCTAGATCTCTAACCTTTTTGATGTGTTTAGTAATAATGGTCTTCTCATCCTTATCTTGGGACATTGTGAATGTGATAATTTAAGTTAAAGTTTTTTATATTTATAAAACCAATGTAGTTGTAAGATGAATTACAGAGCTTTGGAAAAACTATTCTTATGTTATTTAAATTTTAGTACCTAATTATAACTACTACAAAACTTATAAAATGGCCAAAGGTTTTACCTTACCAACTAAATTTTAAACAAATGTGTATAGCGTCTTGATTACTAAGAAATAGCAACAAAAAAAATACTGTTTCAAACAGGTTAAATCGGCAAATCGACGAGGAAAAGGAATAGATAGGATTACTCACTCTTTTTATGCTTAATTTGACGGGCAAAACAGAGTGAAATCTTGATTTTTCTTGCTTATTTTTTCGTGTTTTGTTCACCATCCTCCTCGATGGACCATAGCTTGGGTTGATGTTGATAATAATACACTTTGATTTTAGCGGACTGTATTTTTTCATGATTACTTTAGAATATTGACAGACATAATAGGTATAAGAAACTTATTAATCGTCTTAAATTATTGTTTTACGGTGTGTTGCCCTTGAATGTCTCTCAGCCACTCCCTGCACAGCTGTTTTCGACGTGTCGTCACCGTGCGCCGCGTGGTCTTCCTAAGTTGGTGTGTATATGGTGGCGGGAATCAGTTTGCGCGTCTTTTAGATGCTACGCGCGGTCGTAACAAAACT
Organism: Polydrusus pterygomalis; assembly: GCA_963969555.1. Lineage (NCBI taxonomy): Eukaryota > Metazoa > Arthropoda > Insecta > Coleoptera > Curculionidae > Polydrusus > Polydrusus pterygomalis. Next base: position 118,617,161 of record OZ018378.1, on the reverse strand, counting down.
AAAGAATAAATACGTTCCGCGTTCCGTACTCACCATGATAAACCAACTTGGCGATCCAATTTCGTACGACGTTGCGCATGACGTCACTGCGAGACCTCGATACTGCTTGACGCTATGAATGACAAAGCATTGTTTCAGAGCGGTTTTTAATAATGTTTAGTTTATTTTCTTATTATTTTTATAAAATGATTGTTATATTAAATTACCTATCTCATTATTATGATAATAGTATATATTATGATATTTTTATTTTATTATTTAATGTAGAATTTAGAATCCACAATAGGTTTGTAAGCTTTTAAATAAAATATTTTTTGCTAGATAAACTCAATTTTTATTTGAAAGTCCATCGCAGTTTTAAATTTTAAAAATTATTATCATATAAATGTAAAAGTGAAATACTAAATTATGCAGAGTCGTCATTTAAAACCCTTATTTTAAAGTATATTCTACATCTAAAAAAGAGTCGCTTTGCATCTTCGCTTAAACTAACATTTACTGCCGAACGAAGTATATTTTTATGTAATTTTTAGTTAGTCTTAGTGATTCTGCATTAAAATTATTAAAAATTTATCAATCTCATTGCACTTGGCCAAAAATTCTTCCGAAGGCTTTCCCAGGAATATGATTTGTCACTAGAATCTGGAATGTAGCCAAGTTGTTCCTTATCTCTTAATTTAAAAGCAAAGAATCCTGCTAGAATTTCCAAACCATCCCATCCTAGAATCTCGTCACCACTGTTTGTCACTTCTTTATTACAATCATCATTAAGCTGCACTTCTAAGACATTGAACATGTGACCACTAACTAATTCTGAATCATCTAAATCATTGTAATATTTAGTATCAGCATTCCTGGTATTTGAAATAGTATTTATGTTTTCCGCTGAAATATTTGGGGTATCTTCTGTTGGCTCTACATTGAATGATTTAAAAATTATGTCGTCATTACGTCCCATAAGGTAATTTCTCAACCTAAATTTAAACTGCAAAGCCGTTGGGTGATCATACAAGCCACCGATTGATCTGATAATGGAAAATAAACCTTCCGAAGGGACTGGTTTAGATTGTAGGTCAGCAAATATTTTATTTTCAAATCAGTAGCTATATCATTGAGATAATTATGCTAATTATTATTCCTCGTTGGAAAGGCAATAAAGTTTTGAACCAATTTTTCTAAGAATATACATATTTTTTTCCATGTCACCTAACACTTTGTCTTGCTGATTAATAGCTAAGCCATAAGCTTTTAGTGTATCTCTTGAGTCACATTGTGGTACTTTTTAATTAAAAATATCAAACCAATCATTAGTGAAGTTTATGAACTTCGAGCATTCTAGCCAGTTGTTTTCGGTTTTAAAAATACCCAAAATGCCCAGTCGTGTTACAGCTCTTGATACAGTGTGTGAAAATAATTTAGTTGCTTACTTTACTTTCTATCTCTGGAGGCCTCTAACGGTTAAAAATGGCTCATTATGGGCGATATTTAAGTCTAAAGGCTGCGTATGGTTCAATAAATCTACAATGGGTTTGGAGTTTATGATTTTATCGTTCAAAAGAAATCCACTATCGAAAAAAATGACTTACTTAATCATGTCGGGTGCATCGGCAAATGCATATATTTTTTGAACTTACTGAATTTTCGAACCAGGTTTGTTCTTCTGATATATTTAGCGCGGTCCAAAGTCCCCCGTTAGCCCCTCCTAGATCACAATTTACTGCATATACCGGATAGTCTATATTTTCTAGTTTTGTAATAATTTTGTTAAGAAGAATTTTTTGTCATCTTACGGTTATAGTCATAGAAAATGGGCTGTTCCCATTTTCCACAAATTCCTTTAGCTATACATACAACCTGTACATATTTAGTAGGGCCTAATGTGGTATAATTTTTTTTTGTCATAGTCATAAAAACTTTAGATTTTCATTTCATCAAATAAAAAAACGCATGCTCTATTTTGGAAAGTGTATTATTTTTCATCAAAGCAAACACAATATTTAATATACCTAAAAATAATTTTATTTATTGAGATTACATTTTTTGTTTCAACAGTTAGCATTCCTGGCTGCATCTTAAGTTGGCACACCCATCTTCGTATGGTCGAGACCCCAGGAAGAGGGAAACCTCGTTTCCTTAATAATTTATATGCTCTTGGGCCTCCCACGTAAATTGAAATCGCAGAAGCAACATCGGCAACAGACCAATGAATCTGTTTTCCTGTTTTTAACTTTCTAATTTGTCCTTCCGTAAATATTTTTTCCACTGACTGTAGGTCGTGTATTTCCTTTAAGAAACATTCTTTTAAATGGGTTTTACTATTTTGGAGTGACCTAATCTCTTCCAACAGTTTAAAATAACTAAAATTGGTAGTTAAATATTCAGTATATACACATTATAAAACATTTTAATAATTTTCTACTTTGTAGTTTGTGTGGAAATGCTTCGGGTTTGTTCGGGTTTGTTCAGTAAATGTCACTGACATATTTTCCTCTGCATTTTGAGTATTTAATTCGTTTTCAGATTGTGCTTCACAGTTTTACAGTTGAGTTTGGCTGCAACTAAAGGATAACATTTACCTTTCTTAAATAAAAAGTAATTATAAATAATGTACTTATATGATTGTGGTGGATTTATATTAGAAAAGTGTTTGTTGGGTACGTGTTTCGTCACCAATAAGAACAATTAAATTTTTTAATTAGAAACAGAAAAACGACAAAAAAATATTTTTCTAAAAGGTACCTAACCCTATTTTTTTATATTTACAAAATACTGGTACCGATGGCTACGCATAATAAATATATAACGTGTTCAATAAATATTTACCTGCTTTTTTTTTAAACATTTTCTTTTTATCATTATTTTCTTCCTATTACTTGGGGTTTCAATATGAGTCTTTGAAGCAAGGTGCAACGATGGAAGTGTATCGGGTTTTGAGTTTCCATTTATCTTTTAGTAGTTTAAATAATTTATCCCTTAATAAATAATTATCATCTGAAAAATGCTTAGAGCATATTCTGGCAGTTTTAATATTAAGTTTGTGTCGTTGACAGCATTTATAAATCCACTTGTCACACATTTTTTTGTCCTTGGGAAATGTAAAAAACCTACATTTTATGTAGCTTTTGCTGTTTTTTTTTTGTTGGAGCTAGAACAACCAAATACCACACAATATATTATGAACAAACTAAAACTATTTATTAGACTGTTACAGAATATTTATACACTTGAAATTATTTGTAGCACTTTAAAAACAGTAAAAAAATCCAGTGTTTTGTTTTACTGTCATGTGTCACTGATTTTTTACGCCCTGAGGGCATGTAAGTGGCCTTAGTTTTATCTTTTCAGTATGTTGTATGTGTAATTTCTATTATATTACGTTTTCTGAAAAATTGGGAAATTCATCCGTTTTTCGCCAGATTACCTACTTATAATGATTTTTAAAGAATCAAAAATAAGCCTATTTATTATTATTCGACTACGTCATGAATGATGATAAGATGATCCCCCCCCCCTGGTGGGGGGGGGGTGGGGGCTGGTGGTAAACCGAAGGTTTCTATTAATTCCAACTTTCTATAAATTTGCAAGGTTAGAATAGCGGATAGTAAATGAGTGACGTAATACGTGTGTTACAAAATTTACCATTACGCTTTCCCTTTCACCGATATCTCGGTCCGGGAAATGAAGTTAATAGTGGCCAAGCAGTCGATATTGATGACCTTATAGCATTACAACATGATATTTCGTATTTAAATGCAAATACTAATAGAGACATATCGCAAGCGGACTTGGTTGCTAGTAAGGAATTTTATTTAGATTTTGTTGTAAATATAAATTTTCATTAATTGTGTGGTTGGGTTGGCCTAACAATAAAAAGTTTTTTAGAAACTAAATTAGGTCAAATTTACCCTATGCCGCGTGGAAAAATAACTAAGCCAACGCATAGAGGACATAGGCAATATGCAGAACGTATGCAAGCATTAAGTAGTGAATATCAACGAAAAAAACAACAAGGTGATCGTATAACGTGGGGTGATTTCCTAAAAGAGCATCGAGACGGTGATGCAGGTCCTTCTGGAGTTACGCGTCCTAGCAGTACTAGTACTACTACCAGTCAGAAGCCATCAACAAATAATCTTTTGGATTAAGTGGAAAGTCCAGAAAGCATGATATCTGATGACAGTTTAAGTTTAGAAATGGATGTCGATGAAACAGGACAACCCATCGCCGGTAGTGCAAAAGGCGGTGGCGGTGGTGCCAGTGGAGCAGTCAATTCTACGGGAAAACATTTAAAAATTCCGCGTAGTATTAAATTGAGGTCATTTACATTAAATTTTGGTAAGAGCAGAATTTATTATATAACTATATTTATACTATATTTATATACAACTAGTTTAGGTACGTTACCTAACGATATGTTAGGGTTTTATGTAAGTCCCTATGAATTAGGATTATTACGAAATTATGGGCTAATAAAGGTTAAACATTGTTCAGTTACAGTTGTGCCTCAAGGAATTCGAACTGCATTTGATACAGGTAGTACATTATCAGGTACTGCTACTAGTGAACATTGTGCGATAGGAGTAAGTAACGTTGGTATAAATCAAAAATATTATTGTCGATATTCTAGTTTTACTACTGCTGCTGATACACCTATGATAACAACAGCTATTGCTGACGTCGATTTAAAATACGTAATAAAAAAGTATTATGGCGATGTTGAATTAGAAGAACACGCGCCTATGTGCATGGGCATACCTAGACATATTGATAATTATTTAGTTTGTATGACTAACAGCTCTAGGACAGTAGCTTCCTATCCAACTCATTCTAATGGGCCACCCATATTAGATAAATTTATGGATAGATTTAATTTTGCACCCTCTATAGGTGAAAAAATAATTGATTGGCAATATACTCCTTCGTATGGATATATAGATGTAAAGGCACATGAAATACCATATACAGTTAACGATAGTGATATAACATTTTCTAGAAATATGTTTTCTCGTATATCACAAAAGATACAAGTGGCATGTACAAAAGAGGGTGTAACGAGCGCAAAGGTTTCTGTTAATACTGATACTCATTCTACCACTACGACAAAAGTCGAGGATGTACTATATTATTCGATAGATGGTGTTAAGCATTATGCCCCGTTTGATAATACTACTAATATTCAAAAGGCAATACCCTTAATTCACTTTGGATTATTACCTACCCCTGCGTTAAATCCTTCTACAGATAATACTAATTTTCAAAATTCTTGTGCCTACTGGAGTGTAAAGTGTTCCTTAGTATTATAACTTAGAAAGTAGTTTTCATCATAAAATGTCTTCAAGGGCACATGTTTATAATGATCAAGTAATATTTCTTGCACCTAGAGATAAGATTAATTATGGTACATTTGAGCCAATTGCATTGGAATCATATGGCGATTAAATAAAAATACTAATTAATTAATAAACATGTTTATTTATAATGTTGTTTCATTTTTATCTTACATTTTACAGCAAATTATATAACTTAAATAAATGATATATTGCCAACGGAAATGGCTTTTTATTATATTGTTGTAATAAGGAACAGTATGTCCAATCATATGTTATTATCCGACATTGAAATGCTGGATCTGTTGGAAATACTCGCCTATTACTTAATATAATAATAGGAGTTCTAAATACAATACTATCACTCATATATTTTACTTTTACATTTAAAGAGTCTCCACCAAATAACATTTTTAAGGTGTCAAATGCACCAGGTTCACAATTAAGTTCATTCCATAATAAAATGCGACGATTAACACATTCTTGTAATGGAAAGTTATTATACTTATTATTAAAATTACCAATTTACCAAAATTAATGCAAAAATGTAACACACAATCAAAAAAAAATTTTTTTCCACTACTAGGTGGACCAATAATTTGTAAGGTGTTAACCTTTGTAATTTTTTTTTCGATTATATTTAATAAATCGGTTAAAAATTGTAATATACTTAACTCATTATCGTTAAATTGAAAGTGTAACATTTGATTTAATATATCTACAGATTCTTGTAAATTATAATAATAATCATCCACATTACCTAAATGAGCGGCATAAATTGGTTTACTATTATCTACAAACATAGCTAATTCATCAATTGATTTTTCACAAATTTCTAAATTTAACACATCAATTATACTATTAATTATTGGATCATTTTTTCGAATAAATTTATAATTAGAATTAGTCCAAATAAGAGTATTTAACAAATTTAGTAAGGGGCTTGTCGGAAATTCCCTGAAAAAGGATAAGAGTTTTCTTCTTCAATATTTCTCTTTTTAAATTTTTTACTTGGGATATTCGTTTTGTTGCATCGCGTATCACTGCGCGCACTGCCGTGAATAATGGACACACATTGCTCTGTGTCAAAAAGCTCATTCGAATGTCCGCTGTTCTCCACCACTGATTCTTCGGAATTTGTGAAATATTCTTCACGGGATAAACTTCTAATTTCACTAGGGAATGACCTTTTTCGCCCGGCGAACTTAATCTACATACATTCTCGGGGGTGTTGCGACAAATACTTTGTGAGATTGTAAAGTTGGTATCGGTGCACATCGTAAACCCAAACAAGTCTTCGTCCTCCTCTTTTAACTGGAAAACTTATGATTCTGCCACAGCGGCAGTAGTCTCCGCTCCAGCTACAATCGTGGACGATATGGGCATGGGCGGTGTGAAAGAACCACATATAGATTCCTCCACGAAATTTTGATTCCATACTCTTTGTAAAATGGACTTCAGCTTCTCCTCGCGTGATATTTGGCAAAATGTCGTGTATAAGTCTCTTTCCTTTAATAGCAGCTTGAAATTCTCGTAAGAAATCGTTAACTCGTTGTCTTTGTTCCCCTCGTCTTTCTTCATTTCTTTCATTATTTTCTGTAATGGTAGTAAATAACTCTTCAAACGCTTCTTCCCATTCAGGTAGGACTCTTTCTGCGTCACAATCATTGACATTTCGATCCATTGTAAGAAGGTCCGAAATAAAACAGTCTCCTGATGAACTGGCCACAGTAACTCTATTAAGTTGAGCAGACATCTCAACTGACATTTTTCCCCAACTGCTTCCTGGACTACTGTTTCCATGCTGTAAAAATGAATTCCGTTGGCTTACATATAATTTATTTGTAGTTAGTTGAAATTATACTTCGTTGGTATACCAGAGAATACAATATTCAGTCAATTCATGACATCGAAACTTCTTACAAGCCTGGTATTTTATAGTATCTACTCCACAATAGATACAATGTAAATGGCCGGACATATGAGTATGAGCATAAATTAATTCATGACCATCAAAGGAATGTATGATTTTATAGAAAGTACCATTTTCTTTCAAAATATTATAACATGGAACACATATTATGTTTGTTTATTTTCTTGTTACATTGCCCAAAACATAATACTTATTACAACTATTATAATCAGTATAATGCCACAGCTCAGGTACCAACTGTTGTATTCCCTGACGTAAAAGGCTGGAAAGGTCAGATTTCCCGGAATTATACCCATGAAGTAATTTGGGAGCAGTTACAAATTCGGGAATTGAAACCCACCGGTGCAAGTTGATACAAGCCGGTAATAATGCTACATCTAATTCACAATGATCGGTATATTCTTCACAAACACTTACTTCACTTTCTTCAGAATTATTACGTTTTCTCTTTTCTGTAGGTGGCACGTCGGCACTAGTATTTACTACTTCTGATGATGTGGTAGTACTGGTTGCTTGTGATTCTTCTAGGATATTTATACTTGGAGTCGTCATTTTGAATTAGAACTTAATGAACGAGTAAACCCACCGGCACTCTATTTATAGGTCGAGGTGAAAGTAAGAATTGGGATTTAATAGAAACCTTCGGTTTACCACCACAGCGGCGACCGCGGCTGTGCCCGCCCAGGGGGGGGGGGGGGGAATCATCTTATCATCATTCATGACGTAGTCGAATGGATTAGGAAGAAAACAACAAGGTGATCGTATTACGTGGGGTGATTTCCTAACAGAGCAACGAGACGGTGGTGCAGGTCCTTCTGGAGTTACGCGTCCTAGCAGTACTAGTACTACTACCAGTCAGAAGCCATCAACAAATATTCCTTTGGATCAAGTGGAAAGTCCAGAAAGCATGATATCTGATGACAGTTTAAGTTTAGAAATGGATGTCGATGAAACAGGACAACCCATCGCCGGTAGTGCAAAAGGCGGTGGCGGTGGTGCCAGTGGAGCAGTCAATTCTACGGGAAAACATTTAAAAATTCCGCGTAGTATTAAATTAAGGTCATTTACATTAAATTTTGGTAAGAGTAGAATTTATTATACATATGGATTTGCTTTTAGAAACATAAAAGATAAGAAAAAAAAATGGAAATGCCGATATAGGTGATCAAGTTTATTATACAACTAGTTTAGGTACGTTACCTAATGATATGTTAGGGTTTTATGTAAGTCCCTATGAATTAGGATTATTACGAAATTATGGGCTAATAAAGGTTAAACATTGTTCAGTTACAGTTGTGCCTCAAGGCATTCGAACTGCATTTGATACAGGTAGTACATTATCAGCTACTGCTACTAGTGAACATTGTGCGATAGGAGTAAGTAACGTTGGTATAAATCAAAAATATTATTGTCGATATTCTAATTTTACTACTGCTGCTGATACACCTATGATAACAACAGCTACTGCTGACGTCGATTTAAAATACGTAATAAAAAAGTATTATGGCGATGTTGAATTAGAAGAATACGCGCCTATGTGCATGGGCATACCTAGACATATTGATCATTATTTAGTTTGTATGACTAACAGCTCTAGGACAGTAGCTTCCTATCCAACTCATTCTAATGGGCCACCCATATTAGATAAATTTATGGATAGATTTAATTTTGCACCCACTATAGGTGAAAAAATAATTGATTGGCAATATAGTCCTTCGTATGGATGTATAGATGTAAAGGCACATGAAATACCAGATACAGTTAACGATAGTTATTTAACATTTTCTAGAAATATGTTTTCTCGTATATCACAAAAGATACAAGTGGCGTGTACAAAAGAGGGTGTAACGAGCGCAAAGGTTTCTGTTAATACTGATACTCATTCTACCACTACGACAAAAGTCGAGGATGTACTATATTATTCGATAGATGGTGTTAAGCATTATGCCCCGTTTGATAATACTACTAATATTCAAAAGACAATACCCTTAATTCACTTTGGATTATTACCTACCCCTGCGTTAAATCCTTCTACAGATAATACTAATTTTCAAAATTCTTGTGCCTACTGAAGTGTAAAAAGTTCCTTAGTATTAGAATATAACTTAGAAAGTAGTTTTCATCATAAAATGTCTTCAAGGGCACATGTTTTTAATGATCAAGTAATATTTCTTGCACCTAGAGATAAGATTAATTATGGTACATTTGAGCCAATTGCATTGGAATCATATGGCGATTAAATAAAAATACTAATTAATTAATAAACATGTTTATTTATATTGTTGTTTCATTTTTATCTTACATTTTACAGCAGATTATATAATTTAAATAAATGATATATTGCCAACGGAAATGGCTTTTTATTATATTGTTGTAATAAGGAACAGTGTGTCCAATCATATGTAATTATCCGGCATTGAAATGCTGGATCTGTTGGAAATACTCGTCTATTACTTAATATAATAATAGGAGTTCTGAATACAATTCTATCACTCATATATTTTACTTTTACATTTAAAGAGTCTCCACCAAATAACATTTTTAAGGTGTCTAATGCACCAGGTTCACAATTAGGTTCATTCCATAATAAAATGCGACGATTAACACATTCTTGTAATGGAAAGTTATTATACTTATTAAAATTACCAATTTGACCAAAATTAATGCAAAAATGTAACACACAATCAAAAAAAAATTTCCACTACTAGGTGGACCAATAATTTGTAAGGTGTTAACCTTTGGAATTTTTTTTTCGATTATATTTAATAAATCGGTTAAAAATTGCAATATACTTAACTCATTATCGTTAAATTGAAAGTGTAACATTTGATTTAATATATCTACAGATTCTTGTAAATTATAACAATAATCATCCACATTACCTAAATGAGCGGCATGAATTGGTTTACTATTATCTACAAACATAGCTAATTCATCAATTGATTTTTCACAAATTTCTAAATTTAACACATCAATTATACTATTAATTATTGGATCATTTTTTCGAATAAATTTATAATTAGAATTAGTCCAAATACGAGTATTTAACAAATTTAGTAAGGGGCTTGTCGGAAATTCCCTGAAAAGGGATAAGAGTTCTTCAATATTTCTCTTTTTAAATTTTTTACTTGGTATATTCGTTTTGTTGCATCGCGTATCACTGCGCGGACTGCCGTGAATAATGGATCCACATTGCTCTGTGTCAAAAAACTCACTCGAATGTCCGCTGTTCTCCACCACTGATTCTTCGGAATTTGTGAAATATTCTTCACGGGATAAACTTCTAATTTCACTAGGGAATGACCTTTTTTCTCCCGGCGAACTCAATGTACATACATTCTCGGGGGTGTTGCGACAAATACTTTGTGATATTGTAAAGTTGGTATCGGTGCACATCGTAAACCCAAACAAGTCTTTGTCCTCCTCTTTTAACTGGAAAACTTCTGATTCTGCCACAGCGGCAGTAGTCGCCGCTCCAGCTACAATCGTGGACGATATGGGCATGTGCTACGCTAATAATCGCCTTTAAGAAAATTTGAATTTATTTAAGTACAGATATGCCCGAAATAAACAGTACTGAAACTAAGTTGGCGGTGTTTTTATGCGTGCGCTGTCACACTCAAGTTAGCTAGTATAGACCTGTCAAGTAAACCTCAAACAAGTAATTAGTAGGGCCTAATTGTTAAAAATGGTGTTAAGTACAGAGGAGAAAGTGTTTCTGGTAGAGCATTATTTTCGCTCATACGGAATGGGCCGACATAATGGTGCAAGTTTGCTATACGTGTCTGATCAATTCACACAACGGTTTAATAAACGTTCTCCAAGTAATGCTGTAATTTTGAAGGTTATTGAAAAGTTCAGAAATACGGGTAGTGTATTGTGCCAACGAAAAGGAAACTCGGGGCGTCCCAGGACAGTTAACAACAACAATAACCATGAACGTGTTTTTGAGCAAATCTTACAAAATCCGAAAGCCAGCCAGGCAAGGACAGCGTTACAACTTGATTTAAAAATAACTTTCTTTCAAAGAATCCTGAAGGAGCTGGGTGCATTTTCGTATGTGATTCAGGTACATCAACAACTACATCCTCGGGATTATCGCAGTAGAGTGGAATATTGCGCCAGAATTCTCGCGTTACAGTATGAAAATCCTGAATTTTTGAAAAATGTTTGGTTTTCAGACGAAGCACACTTTCACTTGTCAGGCTATGTGAATCGTCTCACAAATCGATTTCTGGGCTTTGCCAGACCCGATGAGGTTCAAGAGGTTCCTTTACATAGTGGAAAAGTGAGTGTCTGGTGTGCTGTGTCCGGACACGGAATCATTGGTCCGTACTTCATCGAAGAGAATGGTAGGCAAGTCACACTTAATCAACAGAGGTACAGACACATTTTAACATGATTTATCCCTGATCTACGTCAATTCTGTCGTGCACGTAACTTGGCATTTCGAAACCAATTTTTTCAGCAGGACGGGGCAACTTGCCATACTGCTGCCGCAATTCGTCAATTTCTTCAAGAACATTTTCCAAGCAAATTCATTTCACGATTTACTGACTTCCCTTATCCTTCACATTCTCCAGACCTCACACCTCCAGACGCATACATTTGGGGCATGGCTAAAAATGCCGTTTTCAAACAGGCATCACAAACCATCGATGAATTAAAGGATGCCGTTAGAGTCTTCTTCGCAGCTCTGAGACAACCCTTATTCAATAACATGACCAGAAACTTAGAACATCGTTATGAAGTCTGTCTTGAACGAGGAGGTGCACATTTAGAACATATAATAAAGTGTCAATAATATGTATTTTTTAAATATATAATACGATTACAAGTTCAGTACTGTTTATTTCGGGCAATACTGTATTTTTAAAAGTTAAACATTATTTAAAAATCATCATGAAATATTAAATACTATGAAAAGTCAAAAATTTAAATAACTGAAGTTAAATGAACAAACCAATCGTACTTATCCGAGTTAGAGAGGCCTACAGCAAGCGAGCAATATGCCCTAGCTCAAATGCCGGAGATTAGGGGGGGTTTAGAAACGATAAATTTAAGGCGCCACTGTTTTTGGGCCAGGCAAAAACAGAAAACCTACCAAGATGGTTTTGGGTCCTCTAGCTCGGCTAAATAGATAAAAGAGAAGTAAGTTAAGCTAGGTGAAAATAAACATAGGGGTGTGTTGCCTAATAGGTTGACTCAAATAAAACGATAAATGTTAAAATACATACAGTCTTTATTGTCTCACTTTGATGGTCAAAATATCGACCTTACAAGAAAACAACATCTTGTAAATTTAATGTTACATAAAACCCATATTACAATTTAATGTCTTGTAATATCTATATTGCAATTCAAAATTATATAAAACCCATATTGCAATCTAATGTCACATAAAATCTATATTGCAATTTAAAATTATATAAAACCCATATTGTAACATACCCAAAATCATCAATATCACATCAACCGTTTATTATTGGTCGAAGCACAAAAGGAAAAGAAATAGAATGTACCCAAACGTGCTTAAGCGCAAGTTATTCCTGGGTTACCAATGTGACATTGATTTTTAATTAATGGTGAAAAGAAACATGGAAGTAAAAGGTAAGAGTGTACCAAGACGCCTCTGGGCGCACGTTAAAAGATGAAGATTTGTCCCTGGGCTAGGATCTGGTACTATGTTCTACGAGTTGCTGGTCATAACCCGTGACTGGGAGGTGGAGGACCCTAAGAATAAAACAGTACACGTAAGTACCAACCAAAATACTCCCAAAATAAAATATGGCTGAAGGCCTGAACAATAAAAACCAAATTAAATTAATAAAAACCAGCGCTGCACCACCAAAACCTACCTTACCGCAAATATAAACTATTACCAAGCGCAAAATATCATAAAAATTCACTGCACACCCTTTAAAATAGTTGGTACTATCAACTAAATTGATTTATAACAAAATATTAGAAAATTGATTCTGCGCATGCGCCACGCACATGCGTGCAAAACCTCTTAAAATCATCAATAAATGCATGCAAAAATATTTAAAGAACGAAAATATTTAAATTGAATCTCAATAAAATAAAATACGCTACGAGAGCACTCCAAAAATACACAATAATAAAATAAATGAGGTCGCAAACGAGTAGTGAACTTTTAATGAGCTAAATCACTGAAATTGGTAGAAATGGGTACTGCGCATGCGCGACGCACATGCGCGCAGAATCGCTAAAACTCATCAATGGGTATGCAGAAAAATAATTTATAAAAATAATCAAGCAATAAACCTCAATTAAACAAAAGTATGCGGCTAGAATAATCAATAAATTCAATAAAACAAAATTAGCATAATTGCAATCAAGTAGTAAACCCGTAAAGGCCGCCTCAGACATCCATGCTTTTCGCTCGTTTTGCTTGCACAGTCTTAAGTTGCTATGCAACACTGAACGCTGACGATCCTTCATACACTCCGTCTTTAAGTACAGTTTTCTCTTCAGTCATCAGTCTTCCGTTTTCCAAAACAAACATGGACCGTCAAAAATTAGCTGTTTGTGCAGCAGCAGTCCTGATCATAAAAAAGAAAAAAAAGGTGAGACCCCGGAAAATATGGTCCAAAAAATGGTTGCTTTTGAGAGAAAAATTTACACACATTAATTTATTGAATGAGTTGAAGTTAGAACCGGAAGACTGGTTTAATTATTTACGTATGGATGAAGCAACCTACTCCGAACTACTAAAAATTGTAATTCCATACATCGAAAGAAGTGACACTAGAATGAGAAAAGCAATTACTGCGCATGAACGGCTTACTGCCACGTTAAGATTTTTAGCAACGGGCAGAAGCTATGAAGATTTAAAATTTACTTGCGCCATATCTGCACCAGCTTTGACCGAAATCATACCAGACACTTGTAAAGCTATTTATGAAGGATTAAAACGAGAATATATGAAGGTAAGCATTTTTAATAGGTATTATTTACAAAAGTTAACAATTTAAATCATATTTTCCATTATTAATAACTACTTATTAAATTGTTCGTTTTGAAGAAAACGCGAATAAAATTTCCTTACAGTTTGAGGGGATTCAGGATAATTAAAATGTTGTATTGCGTTGACCGGTTGATTCTCGGGTTGGGTGGTGGGTGGGTTGAGTGATTCAGGATAAGTATAACCTTGCAGTGTATTGACCGGTTGATTTTCGGGTTGGAAGGTGGGTGGGCTGAGTGATTCAGGATAAGTAGAACCTTGTAATGTATTGACCGGTTGGATTTCGCGCTGCATGGTGGTTGGAATGGGCTGTGGATCATTCACAATTCTGGAACATGCTGATAGATTTCCAAGTTGTGCTTGAAATAGAGCTTCATTTATGATTTTCTTGCAGTACATGGCCATTTCTTGTGGAAGATCACTCAGTTCCTGTGCTACATGTTGCCCATACGAAGTATACCTTCCAACTGGTTGTGTCCCTGCTGAAGTATTTGATTGTAACGACTTTGCTATAATATCCAGTACCTCATCAGAACGATCATTTGTCTTTCTCTTTAAAGACGTTGTGGATGTTGCTCTGGATGAGGATCGCGACACAGATGGGGTCGAAGGAGGAGAAGTGTTTCTTGTCGTATTTTCGATTCCATCTATGTTGTCTTCAACATTTTCCGTATCTTGTAGAGTCTGCAATACAAATAATAATAATATACAATTTTATTTCTAAAAGATTGTTAAGTGAGCAGAAGATATATCTTATTTTTTATTACAGTTTCCTACAACAGAAGAAGAATGGAAAAAAATTGCAAAAGGATTTGAAATCAGATGGCAGTTTCCGAATTGTCTAGGATGTGTAGATGGAAAACACATCAGAATAACACCTCCACCAGGAAGCGGATCTTATTTTTGGAATTATAAAGGTTATAACAGTTCTGTTCTTATGGCAATAGCAAACGCAAATTACGAATTCATATACTGTCATATGGGAACGAATGGACGTGTTTCCGATGGAGGCGTGATTGAAAACACAACGTTTTTCCAAAAACTTATAAATGGACAACTAAATATACCTAAATCTGAAACTGTTGGAAATAGTACTAAGGAGCTGCCATATGTCTTCCTAGGAGATGAGGCTTTCGGTTTGCGCCCAGATTTTTTGAAGCCTTTTCCTCATGGGGATTTGTGTAAAGAAAAAAAAATTTTCAATTACCGGCTATCTAGGGCACGCAGAATTATTGAAAATGTATTCGGAATAATGGCTGCACGATTCCGTATTTTGCACACCGCTATCAATTTGCGCCTAGACCGTATAGATCTCGTCGTTTTGACCTGTGCGGTTTTGCATAATTTTTTGCGCAGAAAGTGTGGTTCATCATATATTCCACCAGAGAGTATGGATAGTGAAAATTGGCTACAGTCTACAATAACTAATGGGTTACGAATGGAACCCAATATTTTGGCCGGATTACAGCAAGGTCATAATAGACATTTTGGACGAGAGGCAAATGAGTCAAGAAACACTTTTCTTGACTATTTTAATAATGAAGGAAAGGTCAACTGGCAGGATAAGATGATAAGTTAAATCGTATTATTGTTTTCGATATTGAACAGGCCAAGCGTTGACAGTCTTAAAATCCTACGTGATATTTAGAGTGCACCTATCAGCAATGAGGAATGAGGTTTATGTATTACAACTAGTAGTACCTATATTTTTTGACATTCAACACTTGGGTTTATGAAATAAAAATAAAATTTCCTTTAATTAGAGTTTTTTTTAAGATTCACCCTAAATACGTACCTGGTTACGTGGACTCCCAATGATTTCTTCGAGAGTGTCCATGCCATCTTGTCTTGGTGTTTCTTGATCAGAAAGAAATAGAAGCAGATCAAAATACCATAAATTTGGTTTCTGAATTTCTTCTGTTCCTGATCCCGATTTTAAGGAATTATTGTACTTTTTTAATTCTTTACGGAAGCAGGTTCTCAAGGAATTGATTTTTTTTATCACCATATCCTTGTTGGCCGCCAGATCGACTTCCTTCAATTTTTCAATTAAGATATTGTAAGCAGCATTTTTTTTATTTTTGTCGGAATATTCCTTGCTCTTAATTTTCCACAAACATTCATGATTTCTATACAATTCAATGAAATCTGAGAGAAACTCTCGTGACATCAGTCTCAGATCACCCATTTTAAATTAAGTAAAAGACGCTATGCAACACTGAAGACCAATCAGACTCAACGTCTTCTTCGCAAGCAAGTTGGAACGCGAACGAAAAATCAACCGGCGGCTGATTGCGTTCAAGCCAGTCAATTGACGGTACACAATAAACAAAACGGAAAACTTGATGCCTCACACACACCATCTTGCATAGCAACTTAAGACTGTGCAAGCAAAACGAGCGAAAAGCATGGATGTCTGAGGCGGCCTTAAGAGCTAATACTCCAAAATTATAGGAAATGTTTACTGCGCATGCGTGACGCGCATGTGCACAAAATTGTTTAATAATAATTTACAAATCGAAAATGAAAATTAATATGAATAAACATAATCAATTACAATACTTAGCCAATAGCAATCAACGAAATAAAATTTAACAATCAGGTTAATTAATTCCAAATATGCCAAATAATTAATTACAATTAAAGGAATGACAACAGTTGACTACTTGATTACAAACGAAAAGGAATATGAGTTTATCTTATGGAAAAGAAAGCACATCCCTATAAACCAGCTCTATAATTAGTTATTAATTAACGGAAAAATAGTAATTAATTAAGTCACAATTTTTAAAATAAATCAATGCAATTAAATACTAAAAATTAATGTAGAAAGACCAGTGACTCTAAATGGAACTTTTAGAATAGTGACGTATTAATTTAGACTAAAACAGCTGTGTTTTAAAATAAGTATTTTATTTTAATTCTTTATTGCATAGCATGTTGTATCGACTTTTACACAGAAAACAAAAGCTAATGAGACCAGTACTGTGTGGACCAATCAAACATAAAAGTTAGATAACGTCAATAAGTTATTAAAATAAGTATACAAAATAAGTTGTTAATTAGTTTATTAAATAATGTAAATTTAGTACCAATTAAAGAAAAGAAAATTACGTCACTATTCCTGTGGTTAAAAACCAATTCTACCCTAGATCTCTCTCTATTAAAACTCAAGCGTGATGTGTTCGTTAATGATGTTTTTTTTTTTAAATAAGGTAGCATAAGGAAAGCGACTGTGAACTGTCAAAATAATTAATGCAAAGCTGATACGTACAGAGATGTGCGACGAAAACAAGAAAAGAGGAGAAATGTCAAATAAAGACAAATGTAGCAAAAAGCCATTAGAGTCTCGCTAACCGAAACAAATTACACATGCAACTTAATTAATGTTAAGTTTTTGATAATGATCTGAATAAACCAGCTTAATAAAAATACAGTAACAATTAATCAGGTAACATTGTATCGGACAACTTTATTTCAAACATAGCTGGTGTCTCGAGACGGTTTATTCAGTTGCATAAAAGTTGCCCCGCTTTGATAATCAATCTACAGCAATATTAAAGCAAAATATGAATAATACTCTCGGGAAATAATAAGTCATGAATCATCTGTTCGGTACACGAGACATGAGAATTGAACACTGATTTCCTACATATACGGTGGGCTGGTGGTCACAGCGCTAACATATAACATTAAACAGTAAAACAGACTACTAAGGCAAAACTATCAATCTGACTGTGACTAATTATAGTGATAGAGATTTGCACGTGTGATAATAAAAAAAAAGTTAGGTTAGGTTAAGGAATTTTGAAATTTTGATAAAAATTTTGCTCAAATTTAATGAAAAGCTATAAAAACGTTTATAATTTTGTCGATCCATAGATAAAATTCAAATTAATAATAAAGAAACTTACTTGTTGCTTAGTTGTTAGAAGGGGGTAAACGGAAACGTGGTACGACGGACGCTTTAAAATCGGCCTAAGCCATACAAAGAAAGCAATGAAATTACCACGGCTGCATAGCCAACCTTTGACTTTCTTTAACAACACTTAGGTCCCAAAATCCACATTTTGTGGTTGAAAGGCGGGAACCTAAGATGGCGCGTATCGCTACCGCGTCTCCCCGAGCAAAAGCGTCCGTTCAATCTCCTTGGAGAAGGCACGGAACCAGTAGGATGTGACGTCAACATTGACCATCCTGCCAACCTAACGGGGAAAATTCGCGCGGGATTCAAACTCTCCAAAAGTTAAAACTGACATCGACAAAACACCAAAAAGATAGGTGAATCTTTAGTCGCAGTGAGACACCATTGAGTAACCATTGTACGCAATTCTATTCTTAAAACCAATTGAGTAACAGAAATTAATTAGGTTTTAATCAAATTGTTGGTACAATAAAACCAAGGAAAAGGAACAGTTCTAATAACTTCTCACGGCGCTACAGGTCAGGATAAAATCGATACTCGGATGGCCGATAGTATTGCGCATGAAAATGACAGACGTGAGATAAGTAGATCAAAACATAACCAATTAGTAAAATAAAATTCTTTGGGCATAAAAAAAAAACAGAGACTTCCACTCCCCAAACAGTGGATTCCCATAGGGAACGCGGGCTTTCAAGTGAGTAGTTAATCCCACAAAAACATATAACCTAGATTTCGTTAGTAAACAAACAGATGTCAAGGTGTCATTACAAAAGGTAAACTTGCCACTTTTAGCTAAGAAAACTACCCTTTTGGAAACAAAACGGGGGATCAATAGTGAAAATTCAAAGAAAACTAGGACCTAGGATTCAAGAAGCAACCGGCCCCTATGCAAGTGAGTCCCAAAATAGGTCAAATTCAGGCAAGAACAAAGCAGCTGTTATTGAAAAGAAACCAGGTTTTTGGCCCTATAAAATCGAGAAATATGGGGGAATATCCAGGAATAAAGTAAGCTATCGTGTTAGTTAATGAGCTATGCCATAAATAAATTGCCAGAGACACTTCACTAGGCCTAAATAGGATGTTCGAGTACTTTGGCATACATTTAAAAGAAAACCTAGTTTAAGCGGGTAGAAAACACACTTAAAGTTTTATTTTAGGTGCTACATCGGTATCTAACTACATTTATCAACAAAATCGACCCTACAGGGTTCCAGGAAAGTTGCAACATACAGAGTGTATGATAAAAAGTAAACAAAGAAAGTATCGTGTCTCAAATTGACAGAAGACTGAAATTCTGCTACAAGAAAGCTGAAACTGGCCGGAAGAATGGCATTACACATTTCCTTACAAGTAAACGATGGTTACATAACGATAAAAAGGTAATGTTTTATAAACAAGTTAGTTAAAGTGAAATGAATTATCGACAGAATGGTAAATTTCAAATTTATACTCAATTATAAAATAACAATATTTATAAATATCAATTTGAAAACTGAAACAATATTACAGTAGGGGTAAAATTTAAATAGAACCTAACGACCGATTTTGGTCGTTACACATGGTCGGTGTGATATACATATAGATTCCTCCACGAAATTTTGATTCCATACTTTTTGTAAAATGAACTTCAGCTTCTCCTCGAGTGACATTTGGCAAAATGTCGTGTATACGTCTCTTTCCTTTAATAGCAGCTTGAAATTCTCGTAAGAAATCGTTAACTCGTTGTCTTTGTTCCCCTCGTCTTTCTTCATTTCTTTCTTTATTTTCTGTAATGGTAGTAAATAACTCTTCAAACGCTTCTTCCCATTCAGGTAGGACTCTTTCTGCGTCACAATCATTGACATTTCGATCCATTGTAAGAAGGTCCGAAATAAAACTGTCTCCTGATGAACTGGCCACAGTAACTCTATTAAGTTAAGCAGACATCTCAACTGACATTTTTCCCCAACTGCTTTCTGGACTACTGTTTCCGTGCTGTAAAAGTTAATTCCGTTGGCTTAAATATAATTTATTTGTAGTTAGTTGAAATTATACTTCGTTGGTATACCAGAGAACACAATATTCAGTCAATTCATGACATCGAAACTTCTTAGAAGCCTGGTATTTTATAGTATCTACTCCACAATAGATACAATGTAAATGGCCGGACATATGAGTATGAGCATAAATTAATTCATGACCATCAAAGGAATGTATGATTTTATAGAAAGTACCATTTTCTTTCAAAATATTATAACATGGAACACAAATTATGTTTGTTTCATTTCTTGTTACGTTGCCCAAAACATAATACTTATTACAACTATTATAATCAGTATAATGCCACAGCTCAGGTACCAACTGTTGTATTCCCTGACGTAAAAGGCTGGAAAGGTCAGATTTCCCGGAATTATACCCATGAAGTAATTTGGGAGCAGTTACAAATTCGGGAATTGAAACCCACCGGTGTAAGTTGATACAAGCCGGTAATAATGCTACATCTAATTCACAATGATCGGTATATTCTTCACAAACACTTACTTCACTTTCTTCAGAATTATTACGTTTTCTCTTTTCTGTAGGTGGCACGTCGGCACTAGTATTTACTTCTTCTGATGATGTGGTATTACTGGTTGCTTGTAATTCTTCTAGGATATTTATACTTGGAGTCGTCATTTTGAATTAGAACTTAATGAACGAGTAAAACCACCGGCACTCTATTTATACGTTGAGGTGAAAGTAAGAATTGGGATTTAATAGAAACCTTCGGTTTACCACCACAGCGGCGACTGCGGCTGTGCCCGCCCAGGGGGAGGGGATCCTAATCCATTCGACTACGTCATGAATGATTATTAAAGAAAAATATTTTTTTCTTAAAATAATACGTAAAACCCAAAAAACACGAATCTGACACAAATATTTAAAATATATTTGTAGCGTATTTAGGTTTGGTTCGGCTACAAAAAATTAGTGGACTGTATAATTGTAACATGTGAAAGAAAAAAATAAGAAAAATTGGAAAATAAACTCCACTCACCTTGGTGTTGCTTCGGGGTAGAGATATTTCTTGAGATCACTCTTTTTACTTTTTAAACATGCTGGGTTTTTGCTTCCCAACTGGCAGCTTTGACGCCCACTCTGTCGTCGTTGTCGTACCACTGTAGCTTGTGGAGTTTTATATTTTTAAATCATGCACGGTATAGACTAAATATTCATATACACTGCCAACAACTAAAATCTCTAGACACAGCAAACGAATATCACCATTTTCCATAAATAAACCAATTTATAATAATTAATTTTAAAAACCAATAAACAAAAAAAAAGGAAATTTCAAACAATATTTAAATATAAATACTATATAAATAAATGTATTTAAAAATATATTTAATTTTTTTCTCTGGCCTTTCTTTGCTTAGAATAACGAAGCCATTCTAAAAACACGATCTCGTATTCTTTGTCCGTTGATAAGGGAAACCTTTTTTTCACGGCTTCTAGAAAAACGATTAATGGTAAATTTATTATGCTGTAATTTGTTTGGTATGTGTTGGTCAAGAAACTTTACCATACTAAAGTTTCAATTGAACAGTTCATACTGTCAAAACACAATAACTACTATAAGATTTAGAAATCATATGAATATGGGGGAGAAATTTTAGCTTAATTTTGCTGGGATCCATTTTACCTCTTAACTTTTATGGGTAGTTTCTAAGAAGTTTATTAAATTAGAGAAACTGCAAAGTAATTCCAAAAAATTTCTTTTTAAAGGACGTTTCTTCAAAATTTAAACTTTTTAAGTTATGAAAGAATTTTTTTTTTAAAGATTTAACAAATCAGTCAATATCTCTTGGATCGAAAACATTTAGGCAACGCGTTAATTGGATTCTAAAATTGTATATTTTTTCTTATTTAATTAATTTTGCCGAAATTAACGTTTAGAAGATTCCTATCAATGGCGGTTAAAGGAAAGATGCGCCAAACTTCCTCTCAAACCATCTTGTATACAACTGGAATCGACTAAGTAAAGAGACCATCAATGCAACGTCCATTAATCAATTTAAAAACAGACTAGACAGACATTAACCGATGGAACAACTCATTTGTCCAATACACGCTGTGATATGTGATGTTTTGTAATATTTACATGTGATACCATATAATATGGTTTGCATACTATTGCCAATCAATAATAATATTAATAGTGTCTACCATGTATATTATCATTTAAAAAGTTTACATGGAATTTCTGCAATCCTTACATAACCTCCTACTATTTTCCTTTGACTTGTTAGGAAACCATTAAAGAAAAACGTACTTACTATTTTTAAATTTTGTTTCTGCCAGTCCATGACACCAACATTCCCACATCATTGGAAAATATTGTACACATTATTCGCCTAATATTATTCTTAACATCCGATCCGCCAACAGCTGACAATTTCTGCAACTAAAATGAAAAAATGATCAGATAAGAAGATGAAATGGCCCACCATTCATTTTTTATTAATACCAAAATTATTTTCATGACTACAAAGCATAAAAACTTTATTTTGATTTCCGGATTAGTAGTATTGAAAGACATCATTTCAATTTTATTAAGGTAATAATATATTATATTAAAAACATTTTGTTTGTGTAAAATCACAAAATTTTATTAATAATAACAAAAATATCTTACCACTGTCAAAGAAAACTTATCATACTTGACTTTTTCTTCAAAACATAATAAACTGTTTACAGACTTTATCGGAAAAAGTCGGACTTTAAATTGTTGCCTAACCCAGGCGACCAATTTATATAGCAACTATATCAAAACAATAAAACTGTGTT
The DNA here is from genome assembly GCA_963969555.1 of Polydrusus pterygomalis. NCBI lineage: Eukaryota > Metazoa > Arthropoda > Insecta > Coleoptera > Curculionidae > Polydrusus > Polydrusus pterygomalis. The sequence continues at coordinate 118,594,179 of OZ018378.1, read as the reverse complement.
TCTTGTTTTATCACAAAGATATCTCGTTTATGGCTCGTTTATGTAGCAGGAGTATGCCAGAGATATGAAAATGTCCTTCTCTAGGTGTTCCATTGAGGTTTTTATAATACCAATGTACAAAAATAGTAAGACTCACTTCTCCTACTATCAGCTTGCATTACAAGCAATTATTAACTTAAAATGTGAGTGGACTGTATTATCTAGGATGCTGGCTGGATATTTTGAAAGGAAAACTATTGTTTAACAAGGTTACACTATACTTTTTATTTATAAAAAGTATAATCTATAAATAATAATAATAACTTAACAACTTACCTAAATAAATTTCATGCACACTCATTTACATTTTATAGTAAAATATATTATAAATTACTTTAAAGCTACTTCTTAATATAAAATAAAACCCATAAGTTAAACACTGAATAAAAACATGTGCAAATTTGTTACTCAATGTTAATGTAACTTCTTCCCCGTTTACTTTTTTGAAAACCAATCAGTCACTAGTAGGTATATCGCACTATGTTCAGCATTACTTTAGTTTTTAGTATTTGCTTAATTAAGCACTGGAACTTAGATTTACAGTTTACTTGTATAGTTTAGTTCATAGTAGTTAGGGAATTAATTAGCTGCACAGCACAAGAAATAGAGCTTCGAACAAATCAAGCTTAATGATAGGTACTTGACTGTCACTTGCAAAAATTGGCAAATGCTTGCTTTCCTGGGTCGGAAACAGCGAGTCCCTTTTTTTATAAATACTTTATAAACTTTCACTGGAGCGTGAAATCTCGTATGTAAAAACTTTTCTTTCGAGACATCTGTCACACTAATAATAATTTTAAAACCTTACTGTTAATAATTTTTTACGCCGCTTTGATAACGTTCATACTTCACCTTGACAACTTTCCTTCGCCGCCTTGACGGGAATACAAGAACTGTATTTTATTTTAAAAGTAAGAAAATAAATAATATTTTTCTCCAAATGACATTAACAGCGGTCTTTTAATGACACCTGACAGGCTCAAAAGGTGTATTTTTTCTGCCTAGTCAGAAAAAGTGGACTTTTTATGCCTAGGCAGAAAAAGTTCGTTACTATGCAACGTTCCAGGTAATAATTTTCTATATTTATTTAAATAAAAAAATTTTACAAAAATGGTTTTATTACATTACAACTACTACAAACTAAAAGAGGAAATTCTTACTTGTCACAAATATTTATAGTGAATTGTGAACAATTATTTAATACAATTGAACTCTGTCCACTTGCCTCCTTTTTCGTAAAATTAACAATATTATTATCCACACTACTTGATACTCCAGAAAAGCCTGAAAATATTTTATTGTTGATGTTCGACTTATTGGCTACGGCGTCCTCGATATAGCCCTCCGCGACCACGGAAGACTTCCATCCCCCATGTTGCTTCAACATTGTTATGTCGCCACCAGAATGCACCAGCAACGTGGCCGAAGTTCTGCGAAAGCAGTGTCCAGTAGCATGGGCTAGTTCCAGAAAAACAGCGATTGCTTCTGGCATTTTACCGAACTTGTGAATGCCAATGAATTGTTGATATGCCTTACCGTTCGCATACTTATAAAATAAACGCCGATTATTTAAATTCGAGGGTCTGGAGGCTGCATATTTTCTGTAAACGCTTAAATATGCCGTTACTATAAAATATCTTGATCTTTTGGTCTTAGTATTTGGTAGCATAATTAGCAATTTGTCGCCCATATCATTTATATCATCCATTTTCATTTGCAAAAGCTCATCACATCTACAAGCCCCAGCGACTGCAATAATAAGTACAACCTAAAATATAAAATGAAAAATAGTTCTTAAATCCATAACAAATAATCTTCAGTATTTTCCTACCTTTGTGCTCAAATATGATTCATCTGGAGCCTCTGATAAAAATTTCTCGATTTCTTCTCTTTCAAATACTCGGGATTTTTTTGCATGAAAACCATCTGACTGCCGTTTTAAAAAAGCTCGTAAAAATCGGAAAAATAGGCAAGCAGCACATTTTCAGAGAAAGATCCTATATTTTTCTTTTGTCTATATTCCATGAATCTGCTGTATGTGAGTTCATATATAGTTCTTGACTTATCCGGTAATAGGTTCAATTCTACATCTTGCGCCTGGTATCTTATTTCAGGTGGTGTTAATGGTAATAACTCATCTTCACTTTCATTTAGATCCATTTCGAACAGTATAGTTGACAATTTTTTAAAATTTAAAATGACAAGTAAACACAACAATTCAATAAATGTCATCAGCGGTAAACATTTTTCCTAGCCTCGGCTGCGCCTCGTCTATGAAACACCAACCGCGGCATTAAATCTTGTGCTTTTCTGCCTAGTGAAACAAATAACTATTTATTATTTGAAATTATTGTAAATAAAAAAGAAAAAGGTTGCGTTGTGCGCAACACTAGGAAAGCGCAATGTTCTTTTCTGTGGGACGAAACATATCTATTATTGAGACATTGCACCGAGCTTCACAATAATAAGATAATGTCTATGCAACATAACTGATCCATCATGGTGACTAAACATATACAGTATGTCCGGCGATGTGGTAGACAAGAGGACAAACAGACAAAAAATTTCATTTTTCGAGAAAAAGTCATTCTTTATAAAAAAAATTGCTTGCTGAAAAAATACGATTGTCGACGAAAAAAAAATTATATTGTGTACAGGGTGTCCAAAAACTTAAAAATTTTAATTTTTTACAAGAATTACACATAAAGAGAAAATAAAACATTTAACAAAATGCGATAAACACAATCATACACCAAAATCAGATAGACCATCAATTATTATTTTTCAAACACCGCTTCGCCCTGAAGGACGCATTTTTCCAGTTGGGCTACAAGATACTTATAGCTCCTGCGCATCTCTTCTAGGGATATTACTCCTATAGCTTGTGTAATTCTTTGTTTTAAAATGTTCTCATCATTTGGTAGAGGATTGGCATAAGTTAACTGTTTTAGGCGTCCCCACAAATACATATCTGCCAACGTAAGGTCGGGACTTCTTGGGGGCCATAAAACTGGACCATTTCGCCCGATCCATTTTTGTCCAAATTTTGAATCAAGCCATTCCTTTACTTCTCTAGCAAAATGGGCCAGGATCCATCTTGCTGGAAGTACATGTTTCGTAGGTAATCTAATGGCAGTTGTTCCAAATGATCAGAGAAAAAAGTATTTAACATATTTAAATAAGAATTTCTATTACAGGTATTCTCAAAGAAATAGGGTCCAATTATACCATAGTAATAATAATAATAATAATAACAAATTTTTATTAATTCATTGAACTATTTAATTACATTTCAAATTTTTAATTTTTTCTTCTCTCTTGATAGATAGGTAATTACAATCTAGAAAGACTATTTTATTAGACTTTTTTACATAAAATTTGATTCTTTAATTTTTTTACAAATAGTTTTAAATTACACCTTTTAATTTCATTTCCTAACTTGTTATATTCTATAGCACCACTAAAAAATATTGATTTTTGGGTCGATTTCAAATTTGTATGATCCAAAATAAAGTTATTTTTTCCTCTTGTTTCATGAATATGTACTTCATTAAATTTTGTCAAGAAATTTTCATAATATGGTGCTGTTATATTTAAATTTATTTTATGAATAAAAATCAAAATGCGAAATAATAAAAAATTTTCTATATTCATCCATTGTAAACAATTTAGCATTTCCGTTATTTTAGTGTATTTATTACATCCCAATATTATTCTCATTGCTCTATTTTGTAAAATCTGCAATCTGTTTTTATCTTGTTGTGAACATATATATAAAATTGAACTACAAAAAACAAAATGAGGTAAAATAATACAATTGAAAATCATTTTTTTACTATAAACGCTTAAGAATCCGCTTAATCTATTTAGTACTCCTATTTTTTTTGAAATTTTTTTACAAATATAATCCATATGATCATGAAATTTTAAATTTTTGTCGATTATAACTCCTAAATATTTAACTTTAGTTACAATTTCAATAGCTTCGTTATTTATTTTAAAAGAAAGATTTTGATTTTGAAACTCATTATACTGTTTATCAGACCTTAGTAACAAACATTTTGTTTTATCAATATTTATTTTTAACTTATTTTCACACATCCATTTATATACATATGTATATGTTCTAGTATATTATTCATATTATTTGTTAGAGATATTAAATTACAATCTGAAATATAAATTACTGTATCATCAGCAAAAAAATGATATTTACAAATGTCTAGATTGTAGGCCAAAACATTAATATAAATTATGAATAATAAAGGACCAAGTATACTGCCTTGAGGTACACCAACATTTATACCTTTTTTATTTGACACATACTCGTTACATTTAACTACTTGCCATCTATTCATTAAATAGTCATGTAACCATTTATGTGCCTGTCCACCAATTCCGTAATGTCGTAATTTTTCTAATAATTTTTTTCTATCAATTGTTTCAAATGCACGTTTCAAATCTAAAAAAATAACGGCCACAATATCACCCTTATCAATTTTAAGTTTCCAATCATTTAAAACATATTGTACAGCAGTTTCACAACTATATTTCTTCCTAAATCCTGATTGAAATTTTGATAATATTTTATTTTCCTCTACAAAATCTAATAACTGATAATAGACTATTCGTTCTAAAATTTTTTCGACAGCTACAAGTGTATTTATTGGTCTAAATTCTTCTGGTTTTGATGTATTTTTAACCTTTCTTATTGGCGTTATTGTAGTTATTTTTAAAATTTTAGGGACAATACCAAATTTCAAACTAGAATTTATAATATCCAATAGTTGAATAGATATTTCATTAAAATATGTTTTTAAAAAATTTGTTGATATATCATCTGTACTAGATTTATTTGAGAAACTAAAAATGATTTCCTTTAGTTCATTTAAGTTTAACAATTTAAATTTATCAAACCTAGTATAATTGTCTTTAAAAATAAAGTTTTCATTGTAATTTGGTATTGAATTAACTATATGGTTTATGCTTTCTATAAAAAACTTGTTAAAATTTTCTGCAATTTCAATATTATTGTTTAAATTAACTCCATTAAAATTTATTTCTTTATATTCTTCCACTTTGTTTTCCGAAATAAACAATTTTAAAGTCTTCCACATTTTTTTTGAATCATACTTACATTCATCTATTTTTAAATTAAAAAACTTTTTCTTTTCATTTCTAATTTTTAATGTTACTAAATTTCTGGATTCTTTATACGTAAGCCAGTCATCCGCCAGATTTGTGAATCTAAATTTATTGAAACATTTATTTTTATATTTTATTAAATTTATAATTTCATTACTGACGTAAAATTTTTGTTTAGAATATAATAAAACTTCTTTTTTAGGGGAATATGTGTCAATTACCTTTCTTATACCATTTATACAAAATTCACACTTTGTATTTATACTTGGTTCACTAAAATCATAATCGATATTTTTTAAAGAATTTTTAAAATTTGCAGTATCATCCATTCGTTGACGAATAGTAATTTTTTTATTATTTTTAAGGTTTTTTAAAAGAATCATTTCAACAATACAGTAATCAGTAATTATGGGAGTTGTTAAGCTGTGTGTAACAAAATTTTTGTTATTTGAAACTATTAAATCAATTATAGTGGCATTGTTAACTGTCAAATGTGTTTCTTGATTCATCAGTTGATAAAGACCACTATCATTTAGAATACATTTAAGTTTTTTTGTATAAAAACTATTATTGTCCTTCCAATTTATATTGAAATCTCCCATAATTATAATATAATTTTTAATTAAAATACCAATACTTTCATACCATTCAACAAAATAATTTAAAAAATCAGCATGAGAATAATTTGGTGAGTGATAAATACCCACTAACGTATATGATTTATTTACAATTTTAATTTCGATGTGTAATAACCAAAGGTTATTTGGAATAATTTTATGAAAAACCTTTTTGTAAAATAGATCCTTTCTTATATAAAATATTACACCCCCTGTATGTCGACTGCTGGAATTTAGTCTTTCTATATTATAATTACCTATTTCCAATTCAAAATTTTCAATATCCTCTGTTATGTGGGTCTCCGTAAAACAAAAGACTAAAGGTTTTTGTATCTTCATAAAATTTGTTATTTCATCCAAATGTCCTAACATTCCTTGAGCATTGAGTAAATATATTTTTTCTTCTTTCTTTAAAATAATCCTACTATTCTGATTTAATTGCTACTTATTATTTTTTGAATTTTCTACCTTCTTAATGTAAACTTGACATGATTTTTCAAATGGTGAATGTTTAGTACCTATCTAAATTTAATTTAAATTTTATGTTTAATTCCTCACAATTTGGACATCTTAGATCGTTAAGATTGCTAGTGCAACTTGGGCTTAAATGCGATTTACTTCCACATCTTAAACATACAGCTTCTTTAGTGCATTTGTTTGCCATATGGTTATATCCTGCACATTTGTAACACCTCAAAATATTAATGTGTTCATATACAGCACAAATTGACAAGTCTATACATAACAATCCATTTTTTATAATATTATAGTAAGTATTCTTATCACATTCTATAATAGCCATATATCTATTAACCATTTTACTTATTTTGATTACTTTTATTTCAGAATCTTTACTCGTACAATTATTTTCCTCTCTTATAAACTTTATGAGTTCCTCATTACCTAAATTTCGTTCTAAACCAACAATTTTTATTTTAAATTTATTTTGTTCCAAACTTATGTTGTAATGATTTCCAATATTTTTTCGACTTATTTCTTTTTATTTTTATATAGTAATGTATTTGTGAGAGCACCTCGGGAGGAGGAGGTTCCCCCACTCCAAAAAACCCTGTGAGAGCACCTCGGAGGAGGAATGCGCACGCACATTGTCGCATGTAAAAATCTAGATTAATTCATATGCAACTGACAAACGGGCGACGAACGACATGCGTCGTGTTGGAGTGTTGTTTACACGTTCATGCATTTGCGCCAACCACATGCAAATCATCTGACCAGCTAGATTTTACTCAAGCCAAACTTTCGGGCTTGTGCCAGTTAACAATTTTGGTTTTCATGCAACGATTTCCTTGTGCAAATTGGCATGTACAAGCCTAGTTGCGCAAATTGCATGAGCGTGAAACCCACCTTTAAGGACGGTTTAGACGCTCATGCAATTTGCGCAAACTGATTTGTGCATGCAAATTTGTGCAAAAAACTGAGCCAAAAAATTCTGTTTACACGTTCAGTCTAATTACGCAGTGGGCATTATAGTGTTGGTTAAATAAATAGGGAAAAATTAATAGGAAATGGAAAATATTGATGAGGAATCTTTACTACTTGCTACTGCGGCGGTTTGCATTATTAAAAAAAAAATGTAAGAAGAAAAAGAAAAAGGTGGGTTAAACCTTGGTTGTTGAAAAGGGATTTGTTTTCTCATACAAATTTAATAGCAGAATTACGTAGTGAACCGGATGATTTTCGCAACTATTTGCGAATGGACGAAAGTACATACGAGCATTTGCTAGATTTAGTTAGACCATTACTCTTAAGAGCTGATTCTGTTATGAGACGTGCAATAACCCCCCATGAAAGACTATCAGCTACATTAAGGTTTTTGGCAACAGGTAGGAGTTACGAAGATATGAAATTTTCAACATGTATATCCAAACCAGCTCTAAGTGCTATAATTCCCGAAACATGTGATGCAATTTACACTGTATTGAAACAAACATATTTAAGGGTAAGTTTTTTTTATTTATGTATATTTCTGTATATTTTATGATTAAAATATCATTTTATAATGTTATTGCGCTTCACTCTCTTGTGAATCGTCGAAGTTGTGAAAGTATTGTGCAGCATTATTTGTGTCACGATGGTCAGATTGTTCACGTTGTTCAGATTGTTCACATTGTTCTTGGTGAGTATGAGACGATTGAGTGGGTAGAACTTGTTTTTCCATTTGATGTGTTTGGGGTTTTTCAGCGTTAAATAGGGGCTGACTATTGAATGGAGAGTGAGTATTTAAAGGGGGCTGAGCGTGGTATGATGGAGCAGTGTTGAACAAAGAATAAGTATTAAATTTAGACTGCTTGTTAAATGTGGGCTGAGTGTTAAATATGGATTGCGGCTGAGCGTTGAATGGGGACTGAGCGTTGAATGGGGGCTGAGGGTTGAATTGGGGCTGAGGGTTGAATGGTGGTTGAGTATTGAATGTCGGTTGTCTGCTCCTTGAAGGTTCCCCTGTAATTTGTACAAAGCAATTTCGGTTTAAATTGTGCATTTGAGCTTCGTACAGCACATCGTTAATTATTTTTTCTGCGTGCATGGCTTGTTGTGGTGGAAGGTCCCTCAATTTTGATGCCCATACTTTTCCAATATCAGTAAATTTATCTACTGTTGAAGAACTTTTTAACCGTTTTCCAATCACATCTAACACTTCGTCACATTTGTCATTGCGTTTATGTAATTTCGATGACTTGGAAGATGTTTGCGATGAAGTTGAACATGGTGTGGGTGGTAAAGACAAATCGGTAGATTCAAACTCAAGAGTGATTGATTCAGCAGCAGGACTCGTAGGATCCTGAAAAAAAGATAAAAAAAAATAAAAATTACACGTAATTAATATTTATCTTTTTGTTCTAGTTTCCCACAACTGCAGATGAATGGAAAAAAATCGCAAGTGTGTTCCAAGATAAATGGAATTATCCCCATTGCTTGGGGGCTGTAGATGGAAAACATATACAGATTGTGCCACCTTCTGGAAGTGGATCCTATTACTACAACTATAAAAAAACGCACAGTATTGTCTTGATGGCAATTGCAAATGGTAACTACGAATTTATAATGTGTGATGTTGGAACCAATGGCCGCGTATCTGATGGAGGAGTAATCGAAAATACTATATTTATGCACAAATTACTTGAAAACAATTTAAATTTGCCAGCAGCAGAACCAGTCATTGACGGTGAACCACCACTAAATTATACCTTTGTTGGAGATGAAGCATTTGCTTTGAGGCCAGATTTTTTAAAACCATATAATCAAAAAGAACTTGATCATGAAAAAATAATTTTTAATTACCGTTTATCAAGAGCCAGAAGAATTATAGAAAATTCATTTGGGATTCTTGCCAATCGCTTTCGAATTTTTCACACCACTATTAATTTACAGGTATATAATATTGATAAAGTTGTTTTGGCTTGTTGTGCTCTACATAAGTTTTTGAGACGTAAGTGTTCAAACACATATACACCTAATGATGTGTTTGACGTTGAAGATATTATAACTGGAAATATTACTCTTGGCTTACGAACACACTCTGATAATCTATTGGACCTTCAAAACGGCTATAATCGAAATCACTCTGCAGAAGCAAAGGAAGTAAGAAAGCAATTTAAAATATACTTTAACAATTCTGGAAAAGTATCTTGGCAGGAAAAAATGGTTTCTATTAGACTCGATAAGACATAATTTGCCTTATTGTAATAAAAGAAAAAAAAATACTTACATTTGACTGTGTATCTTCAATGTTTGATTTCGTATTTCGTGGAATTTCCTGGTCCCTTATAAAATTCATTGATTCATAATACCATAAATGGGGTACATAAATATCCTCTTCTCCAGCACCTGACCTTTCGGACTCCAGAACTCGTTTTAACTCCTTTCTGTAGGTGGTACGTAGGAAATTAATTTTTTTAACAACACTGTCTCTGTTAGCTTCTGGGTTAACGGTTTGAAGTTTTTCAATCAACATATCATATGCTTGAGCTTTTGCATTGCGGTCAGAATATTCCCGACACTTAATTTTCCACAAGCAAGGAAACGATTGATATAGTTCTATGAATTCACGAAGAAACTCTTTTTCTTTATTCGACATTTTTTTTTAATAATAACAAACCGAATCCGGCAACAACAAACTACAATAACTATAAACAATAAAATCTAACCTCTTAAAATCACGTGCGTACGCTATTTTTAGAAAAATGTGGACAAACATTGTTTACACGCTCAAACAACTGCACCAACCTCATGCAAATTATCTGGCAGAACAGATTTTATTCAAGCCAAACTTTTTGACTTGCACAAGTCTCATGCTTCCATTCACATGCAACGATTTACTTGTGCAAATTGGCTTGTACAAGCCAATTGGCACAAATTGCATGAGCGTCTAAACCGTCCTTTAGGGAAGGGTTTTGATCAAGCCCAATCCAAATTATAACGCCAAAAAATCGCATAAGTTCATTCGCATCAGTACAACTTAGACAAAACAAAGTATTTACTGATTGATTCTTTATATATACCCGATAATATTTGTTGCTCGGCGTATCTGTTTGTTTTTGTAGCAAGTAAATTTTGAATTTCGTCGTCGAAAAATTATACGAAAAAATCGATTGGATTGTGGCCCTTGAGGCTATTTATTACTTCTTGTTGAAATCCTGGTTTTGCAGAATATAGAAATTCATTTAGTTTATCAGATATAGAAACGTCACTCCAAACTACATAATTGTCTCGTTGAGGAAAACCAGAATTTTCAGAATGTTCACTTGAGGCTACGTTCCCTACTAGGCCCAGGTTGGTTGTTGGTTCAACTTTTCTTTTTTTACGTTGCAACGTAATTTCCTCACTACTTGTACTGGACTCACCTTCATCGGCTTCAAATATGGGATCTGCATCTGAATCGTCAAAGATACTTTCGATCTCACTACATTCAAAATCGCTCAAAAACAAAATCGACGGGTCTGAGCGTTTTTCCAAAAAAGAACTGAGCTGCCAGTAAATGCCTCTGTTTCGTTTTCGATGCGCACCCTGTATAAAGTTTCTTCTTTAAGTTTTATTTCACTTGCTTCTAAGTTGGTTATTATTCTTAATGGGAACAATAATTTCAAATTGCTTAAATCTTCACTAACTTTAGAAACATCGTTGTTGTTGTCACCGGTGAAAAGCTTCTTCACTATTATTGTTAAGCTAGCTAACATTTTTTGAATTTTCACAAATTCTCCTAAAACATAGCTAGATCAGTGAAAAATTGTCAAAAGCACATTTTTTGCAACATTGTAAAAAAATTAAAAATTGCATTCTAAACAAATTAATGGAGGCATACACTACCTTTAGCAAATTCTCGTAGCTCTACTAATTGTTGTTCTAAAATGAAAAAAAATATAGTTATTTATTTTCTTTAAAAAAATATATAAAACTATAATGTAAAAACTAGAATAATATTGTAAAAGTTACCCGAAGCTATATTATTAACTACACTTGTGCTATCATTACATTCCGCCTGTTCAATATTTTGTTTTAAATGCCCATCAGTATCTACAGAAAGACCCGGTTCAGCAGCAACAGGCTTTGGTATAGTTTTTGGGATTAGTTGAAATTGTTGGTTTACTCATGATTCTTGATTTAATTGTTCAATGGCCTAAAAGTGACTGCATTAAGAGAAATTAAAGTAACTAGATATTGCAGGCATAACATATTAGTTTTATTTTATGTCTATTTACAGCTTGATTATAAATGTAAAAAATAGACATATAGGTATTGTTTATATTATTTATCAAAATATGAAGCCATCAAGTGAGTCCACTAACAATATATTATTAACATTATGATTTTAGAGGTATTTGTCTAATTGGCCAGTTGAAATTTAATTAAAATACCAATGGGAAATAGTAATTTACGTTACAAGACCGGAAAGTAGTATTTTTCAGGTCGAGACAAGCATTTCCAGGGCGAGCCATAGGCGAGTCCTGGAAGCTTGGAGAGACTTGGAAAACAGTAATTTTCGGTTGCGTGTCGTACAATATTTTTTTTAAGACCGACACTTCGATATATTTTATAATCTACGCGAAACAAGTTTGACATAAAGAACAAAATTAAAAATCGACGAACTGTCACTCGACAATACATCGAAATGTTTTTGTCATAATAACGAAATCAAGGTATCTTGTTTTATTAAAGAGCGATTGGAAAAACAAAAAACAGGGTGACAGTGACATTAGAGACCGAAAAAGTGACATTAGAGTCCGGAAAAGATTTTTCCGGGCTCTAATGTCACTTTTCTTGGGGGAAGCGGTCTAGGGCTGAAGTAAAACTCCTTTTTTACAAACGCCGAGCTTTCGGAAAGTTATTTTTTCCTTTTTCAAGGCGACAATAAAGAAACAGTAGGTCAAAGATCCAATATTTATGGACATTAGTATCAAGAGAAACCATTTTTGTAATTTGTGCAACAAACATTATTTTTGTTTACTTGGAACTATTGTCCTACCTTTAATTCTATGTTAAAACACAAAAGGAAATTAAATTAAAATTGGTATGCAGTTATTGCATTTTTACAGGAAAAATTTTTGTTTATTAAAAAATGGTTTTAAATTCAATCGACTTACGTGCAAATTGAGTATTACGTTGGCAAGTAGTAGTGTGTGAATGTAAGACACCATTTGCTAATTATTGACATTTTCTGGGTTATGTTTTTAATTAATAATTAACATTTTTTAAAAAGAATTTTGTACAAAATATAGTTGCTTTTACGCAATATTTGCAGGGACTGAGATTGTCTTATCAGTAAAACAAATTCTTCGGTAAGGTTTTTTGTTTATATTTTTTTAAGATAAACTGCTACTGTTTTGAAATGGGAAATACACCGCGCCATTTTATTGAATTTATAACCATGCTCACATTCTGAACTGACCTGACTTTTTACATTTTGTCTTAAGTAATAAGTGAGTTTTGAAAGTACTGTCTATAACTCTGTTAACGAAAAATGTGTGTTGTATCTAAGGGTTTTCTGTGTAGGGATGTTAATAAATAAGTATAGATTACACTTAAACTATCAATATCTTTTCTTTTGTTGATACATTTTTTTATCTAAGGTAATCACCACCATTTCTAGGAAAGTTATTTTGTTATTATTTCTTTCTATGTTAAGTATTTTTACATCTGTAAAATTTATATTATGATTAGTTTCAGAAAAATGTTCAGCTAAAGCGCAGGTTTGCTTTATTAATCTGCAGTCACTATTATGTCTTGCAATTATATCCTGTAAAACAGTGGAGGTTTGTCCTATATAGTTTTTATTATAGTCTTGACATTGAATTGAATTAAATTAGTATCGTTTAGCTTGGAAAAAGTATTTTGTATTTGCAATAGTCAAATTGTGAATCTGATTAAAATTGGTTTCAAAAATTAAGTTATTTTTCTCTATGTGTGTAACTAAAGAGTTAAAGTTTTGAATGGTACTTTGAAGTATTTAAACTTGGTTATGCAATAAATCGATTAAATGATTGTCGTTTAAGAATATTTTATTTATTGCTTTATTGTAACATTCAGCGTCATTTTGATCTAAGGTTTCAAAAAGAGATTTGAACATAGATCCAATTCCGTTAATTAATCCACGTTTTGTTCTTGGTTTATTAGCAAAGTCCTTTAAAGTTCGATCTTTTTCTTTTAAAATTGGAAATAGTTGCTTAATAATTTTTTAGGAAGTGTTACATAAATAAAAGTCTTTAAAAATTTAGATGAGCATAAATCCTCAGTTTTTCCTAAATTATTTTCCAAAAATGTAAATTTATTCTGAAAAGAATCTAAATTAAGAAAAGTTACAAGTTCCCAAGATGAATCAAAAAAATTAGCAGGTCCTATATGGTCATAAAAAATACCTGAAGAATTTCTTATGAATTGGACATCTATAGGTCGAACTGCGAGCGATATTGATCCAGAAAAAATTAAGAATGCTAATCTGAAACAAGATCTGGTTCAAATCGATTATTAGGAACTTTTATACGTTTAGAATTAATTAGTAATAATAATAATAATAATAATATAATAATAATAATCTTTATTGCCAACAAAATGATTTACATAATCACAAAGCAACGTCACACAGAAGGCATGGAATACATAAAATATCCTAAGTGCTAATATAGATATATATATCTGAGATATAACAGACAAGCGAATAAATTATACAAGTAAATTAAAATAAAATTAAAAGAATTAAGATGTGATAAAGACTAGTTTTAATACAAGAATCTAAAAATTAAAGGTGTAAAAGCATTTTTCCATAATGTACTCACTCACTTTGGATTTAAACCTCCTTATATCAGGTATTTCTTTAATATGATTAGGTAGACTATTATATGCTTTTATTGCCCTATAGTAGGGTCCTTTTTCAAAAAAAGTTGAATTGTGCAATGGGATGCGAAGATCTCCCCTACCCCTGGTTGTCATTGACATTTCCAACGTGTAATTTTCTGCGTTTGATGGGAAAAAATGCGGATGTGTCCTTATGAAAGTAACCAAAGATTTGAAGTAGAGAGATGGAACTGTAGGTACTCTAAGCTGAGAGAAATATGGCTTACAAGATGTTCTTGGATGTAACCTGTAGATCACTCTTATGATCTTTTTCTGTGCCCTAAAAGCATTATTGGCACATCCGGAAGCGCCCCAGAATAGAATACCGTAGCTAATGATTGATTGGACGCAGGCAAAATAAAAAGTTCTTATGGTATTTTTGGAAAGTACCTCTCGAAGCCTGCGGAAAAGAAAACAGTATCGGCTCATTTTAAGGGTTAAATTCTCAATATGAAATTTCCAGCTTAAAGTTGAGTCGATATAGACTCCCAAGAATTTTATGTTATCGCTTACTGGTATTGATTTGATATTGAATCTAACCAAAAGCGATTCATTTTGTTTTGTTTTATTAAATGTTATTAATCCAGTTTTCTCCACATTAAGTTTAAGATTATTGTTTTGGCACCAACCCTGCATCTGATCCACTATTTGCGAACATCCCCCAGACAATCCCCCAACAGTGGGGTCTGCCAATATAACCGACGTATCGTCGGCGAACTGACACACCAGCCAGGCGATAAAACCGTCACTAAGGCTGTTCACATACAGCAAAAATAGTAGTGGCCCCAGTAGTGAGCCTTGCGGAACACCTTGCTGTATCTCCACAGGCGCCGAGTAATTCTGCTTACCGTCTTTGGTGACACAGACGACCTGCCATCTCTCCGTCAAATATGAATGGATCAGTTTTGCACTCATACCTCTTATTCCATAAGCTTCAAGTTTTTTTAATAGTAGTGAGTGATCAATAGTGTCAAAAGCCTTTGATAAGTCAAAGTACAGCCCTGCTACCTTTTCATTATGATCCTTCTTTTCCATGATGTATTTACCCAACAAACAATTATAGTCTAAAAAAGGTGTCTTTTACCTAAGTTTTTAACTATAAAGCTCGACAGACCGCTTTACATAGTCAGAAGTTAGTAATTTATACCACTTTATCACCTGGTGGGGAATAAAACCAAGGTAATAAAGTGGTAAGAAACACCTGTCATTAGGAGAATTGTTCTTCATAGACGAGGCCAAGTAGTCTTCTCCGTGGTAATAAAGAGGTGTTTTTTACCCGTATTTTACCTATGTGGGCCTATGTTGGGCCTGTTATGGGCTATGAAGTTTATAGAAAATCATAACCACAATTTTAGAAAAAGATAAAAATAGTATTTTGTTTTTATTTGTATCAAAGCACAGGAGGCAGGAGGGTTTTTAAATCAGAACATGTCATGTCAGCCGCTATTGATTTTTAAAATGGAGTGGTAGTATATAGATAGGTATGTACTTATAAAAATCATTATTTCATCGATGTGAAGTGAAAAAATTTGTGCGCGTAAAAAATTTTCGTATAGATTTCAATTATACCTAGAAAAACTAACCGCGCCCCAGAAAAAAGGCATTTAATTAAAAAAAAACAAGGTAAATTAAAATTGAAAATACCAAAAATTTAAAATGTAGCCAATATTTAGTGCTTGGACGAATAAGTTAGCTTGTTTCTGTGCTCGGTTTTTGTAATATATTTGTTGTTGTTTTAGTGTTACAAGTAATCTAACAAAATTAATTGAAAATAATACACCATGTTGAAAAAAATATGGCGTCAGTAAAATATTTTTCCTAAAGATCGTGATTTCCTGTGGTTTGGGCCTTAAAAAAAATTGGACCTATAAGTCAACCCGTATTACGTTACGCTGGGAGAAAATTTTCTATTTTGTATCTTCCGTGTTGATAGGTCTAAATTAGGAGAAATATTCGTTTATATGGCATAACTTTATAATAATGAGTGTTTATGAAACCTAATTTGGGGTTTTTAAGAATATTGCAGGCCCTATGTACGGCCAATTACTTCATAAAATGTTTCTATCGGGGTTGCTGAATTAATGCCTCGCAACGGATTAATAGCCACTATTATAATGTAACTAACCTTACTTTTTGGCCGAGTTCGAATATAAACGTACAACGTTTTTTTCGCTGTTCCAGCGTTTTGTATAGCTCCTACGCGACCCCTTTTATTTCGCCGAAAAAATGGAAACTGATTATTTTAAAATGGAGAGGGTCAAGCTCCTCCTTGGATTATTCTTATGTTCCCCACAAGTGGGAAGATTACCACAGTGCAATGAACTTTACAATCATCATTCAAGTTTTCTAAGCCAGAATCTCTTTAAAGACATAATTTTTGGAAGATACGGCTTAATATCCGGTAAAAATCACTTTAAGGACAAATATTGGGCTATAAAGAAATTATTAAAGTCATAACTATAACCTATTTTATACTTTAAAGCCTTCTGGGCTTTAAGTACAAAATGTAAGACTAATATAGGGTATACATCACCTCAGAAAGTGTTCACATTATAACCTGACCATGAAGATATATTAAAGACAAAACGAAGTGATTTGTTCTTCATTTATGGGCCTAAAAGATTATTGGGCTTTAAGGCCCAATCTAAGGTAAAAAATAACCTGGTTGGGCGTTTATTACTAACTTTCCTTAGACCTAACTATCAAGTCGATTTGCAAGGTAATTATCTACTCTTTTGGACCATCTCTTGGGCCTCGCATATTTTCCCACTTTGAACACGTATTAATAAGTTCGAATTACTTTGTTTGGGCCAAACTGTTAGTCTCTTTGGCCGTTTCGTCTAAAAAGCCGATTTGAATGGTAATTGATTGGTAAAAATAGACTATTTTTTACTTAAATAGGTCATTTTCTCCAAATGAGAGGTCGCCAAGGCTTTAAATGTTTGTTGGGTAATTGTGTTAAATATTGCCAGTTCAGTTGATCTTTTTGGTCTAAATCCAAATTGGTTTGGCGAGAGTATATTTTGTTGTTCTATAAAAGTCATGAGTCTGTTGTAAATGGCCCTCTCGAATACCTTCGATACGGATGATAGAAGTGACACCGGCCTAAAATTACCTGGATTATGTGTGTCTCCTTTCTTATGAATAGGGATAAGTTTGGCTTTTTTTAATTGAGATGGGAAAACTCCTGTTGAGAAACATTCATTTATAATATTTGCTAATGGGCGACAAATCGACTCAGCCACGTATTTCAGAATACATACAGGAATATCATCCAATCCACTAGAATATTTATTTGGTAAGTTCATGATTATGTTAAATATTTCTTGTTCTGAGACTGGTGTTAAAAATAGTGTAGGGAAATATTTGTTAGTAGCGTACCATGCCGAATTACATTGGGAGTATTGCAAATTAAACTGGTCGCTAAATATTTCAGCTACCAGTTGGGGGTCATCAATAAGTGATTCGTTATGCTGTAGTTTTATTGTAGAGTTAGTTTTATTTCTATTAGTTTCCTTCCTATATATGTTCCATGCAGTTTTGGCTTTGTTTTTGGAATTTAAGATTTTATTTTCATTTATGCTCCTTCTGTAACCTGATAGATACTTTCTGTACTCTTTGCGTTCTGATTTGTAGTGTGCAAATACTTCTTCACTGTTTGTCTGCTTATACCAGACGTACAAGTCCTTGATGTATTTTGCATAATTTTTGATGTCACTATTAACCCAGCTAGAAGACGAGTCGTTCACTTTCCGTACATTCAAAGGAAAAGCAAGGTCAAAATGATAAAAGAATATTCTATAAAATGTTAAGTATTTCTCATTCACTCCTGTAGATTCATACATGTCCTGAAAATGCTCATTTTTTAAGTAATTTGTAAAAGTTATTATGTTATTATGGCTAAAAGATCTTTTCCTTTCATACTGTATTATTTTTTTTTTTTGTAAACTGCATAGTACTAAAGGTTATAATTTGACCATAGTGATCCGATATGTTTGACATATAAATCTTACCTATGATTTCCTTAGTTCTTATGTTTGTAAAAATATTATCGATTTGACTAGCAGTCGCAGAGGTGACCCTGGTCATCCCATGCACATGTGATTCCATTCCGAAACCTAATAATAGCTGACAAATAGTAGTTGATGCGTCTGTGGTAATGGAGAAATCTATGTTAAAATCACCGCATAATATGATATTTTTGTTAGGAGAGTAGAGTAAGCACAAAATGTTATATAGATTTTGAGTAAAGAGGTTCAAATCCCCGGTTGGAGATCTATAAATACAAATTACAAAATAAGTTTCATTTTCTATCACAAATTTGGTAGTACAGAATTCAAAGTGTTTTTCTATAGTTAAAACATTAATATTTACACTCAATATATTTAGTTCCCTTTTTGCAAAGATGGCAGTACCTCCACCCCGACTTAAGCTTCTTGATGAGTAGTTGACCAGTTTGTAATTCGTTAAGCTTACATCCTTGATGGCATACTCTGTCAGCCAGTGTTCAGTAACACAAATTATATGTGGAGAAATTAGAGCAAGTAGAGCCTCAAATTCCAGTACTTTATTATTCAAACTTTGAATATTGAGATGAAATACTCCAAAATCTCCAATTGTTGGTTCCTGGTAGGTTTTTTTACTGTGTTTAGGTTGTAATTCGGAGAATACTACTTCTGAGGTTCTCTCATTGACTGACCTCCATCTAAAAAATTTCGACCCAGTCCGAAGTTGAACCTTTCAAATGCCACACCGCCTGGCCAGAACTCTGCGCTGTACACAAGGTCCTTGTACTCTGGGTTGACACCTATCATAAAACGGCGATTTGCTATTTCGTGTTTAGGTATGCATAATTTTACGTGTATATCCTCCAGGGATGATTTTGTTTGTTTCATTATGTAACTTCTAACAGTGTATTCTGTTACAGTGTTTTTTACCTTTGAGATGGAAACCCAGATTTTATTATTCTGCTTGTCCCTTCTAGCTGCTTGGAAATCTCCGCTATCTTCACAAGCTCCATATTTTATGTCTTTTTTTGTTTTAGGGAACGGTTTTCTGTTGATTATTTGTTTATCATCTCGTCGATTTTGACGTAGGCGCTTTTTGGTTATGACCGTTGTAAACCCATCATCTGTCTCTGTCATGCCCTTATCTTCCACTTCTTCTTTTCTTTGAATGGCATTAGCTGCCGTAATCGAATCTTGTTTGTCAATACTTCCTTCTACAGGCACATCACCCGGGTTTTCAAGGTTTTGTTTTGATTTTTGTTTTTCCAACGTTTTTTGTTGTTTAGGTTGAATGTTTACCTTTTTAATATTTTCTTGAGCTTCCATTTTGTGGCGATTTTCCAGTTCTTGGGCTAGTTTTCTCCACAGATTACAGTTTTCCTGTAGGATTCTATTTTTTTCCTCCAGTTCCCGAATAATTCTTTTATGAAGTTCAATTTGGTTAGCGGCTTCTTCGTTTCCCGCCAAAATTTCACTTTGGTGTTCAAGGCATATTAGCCGTGTTTGATCCAAGATTTTCACTTTATTTTTCCAATCTCGCGTCGCACATGAGTGATGGAATGCTTTCCCGCACTTTATGCATACAAGAATTTCCACTTTTCTATTTTTATGACATTCAAAATTTGCTTTTTCGTCTGCAGGTAAATTCTCCTGCAACTCAGTCGACGCCATCTAAAAATTTGCTACACGATATAAAGCCTCTCAACTAAATGTTTTTCTTATTGTAACCGTGGTTTTACAAACAAAAAAACAATCAAACGAAATGTAGAGTTTACAGGAAAATTAATTTCTATGACACGGTACGGACCGTTATAATTCTGTGTTAATTTTTAGATCGGTTTAACTTGCTTCAACTATTTTCTAAGTAAACAAAATCTCCTACAGTACTTTTGAATGAGTTACATTTTTTATCGTAACAATTTTTATTAACCTCCTTAGATTTTATTAGATTTTCGCATGCAATTTGTTGACTTTTTTGAAGCTTTAAGGTTAAATCATCGAAATAGTTGTCCTAAGTATACTTAAATTCTGGGGTTTTTACTAATTGCGATGGTATAGCTAGTGGGTTTATTTCCGAATACTAATTCATATGGAGAAAATTTTGTAGATGTGTGTATTAGGGTGGTCCTTAGCTATATGGACAAAAAAAATATATATATTTTTTTGTCGGGACACCCCGTACATTTGTTCCACTTGATGAAAAAATAATCCATGTAAAATGTCAGTTCAATTAAATAAAGGGAACACGTGCCACAGAACTGCTGAATATTTAAAAAAATGAAATAAACTTAAATAGTTGTCTTTATTTAAAAACTTTACAGTTACAATTAGACATTATTTTTGGAAAATAAGAAAAATTAAATAACATTTTTAAAACTCTTTTAATAAAGTGTTTTTTTTAGAATCTGAATATTTATGTCGGTAGTCCGAGACTACTTGCAAAACAAATTGCTTTTGAGTTTCATTTTTTGTAAATAAATTATTAAAATCTTCCATCAATTTGACACCCCTTTCTGCAGAATCGTTGACGACTTTCAAGGATTTTACAATATTCAAACCTGCATTGTAGCTCTCATCATTTTTCCATGTTGATGGGTCCTTGTCCAAAAATTGGGTTGCCATATTGAATCTTTTAAAAAAATTATTTGATGAGGGGTGAATGAATTGTTCGAGTCCCTTGTTTATGTGATTTTTAACATTTTTCGGTAACATTGTAATTTTTTTAATCTCAGCAGATGGCTGTAGGTCTAAGGTATCTTTACACTTCAATGCTTGCACCATCTTTTTTTTTGTATCTTCAGGAACCTTCTCATCAAAAAAGGCTAGAACGGCAGTTTCCGGTGCCAAATACCATAAATGATTACAAAATTTCGCAACAGTAATGTTGCTGATTTGTAAGTCGTTTTTATACTCGAACAGATTTTTCAAGAATTCTAAATCTTGTCGTGGAGCTTCAATCGAATTCGGTGCGTTAATCCAAGCCTTTACATATAAAGTTACGAGAAAGACACAAACATCGCGGATTCTAGTTTCCTCCTCTTCTGATAATGTGAATTTTTTGCGAAAAAGAAAAATCTTCAGGCAGTAGATGGCTTTGGCCATCCACCTGGCATGGTGAAAAGCTCCTGGAACTCGAAAAGATATACCTCTAGGAGGAAGACCGCCAAGAAAAATAATTGTGAGTTCAAGAAGTTCCCGATAATCTTCTCTGGGGTGATTTTCTTGTACATTTTGCAAAGCAAACTGCTTGGTATCTTCTGACAAGACTGATAAGTTATCTATGACGTATTGATCTTCCATGCCGGTTTTGAAATTCAGTAAATTAAACTTAGACCATGATTGTTGAAAACGTTTGAAAAGTTGCACATTTGGGCCGGTAGATTTTTCGTCAAGTTTTGTGTCAAACACGCTTCTTAGTATGAGCTCGTATATGTGGTGGCGACATGGCAAGTATAGAATATTTCTTCCTAGTTCTTGTTCGAGTAGAATGCAGGCTCCTTTTAATCGTCCTGTATTTGAGGCTGTTGTATCGCAGCAGAGTGCCTGTACTTTATCTGCCAGATTCCACTCCTGCAGAGTGTTGTATATGACAAGCGCCTGATCTCGTCCCGTTCCTGATTGTATTTGGGGAACTCCCAGTAGTTTTTCTACTCCGTTATATGTAACTATAACGGGAAGTCTATCAACGAGCTCTTTTTTCATTAATGCAGGAAGCATTTTTCCATCCCAATGTACAGTAACTGAACTGATCTCCGTTTGATCAAACCCTTGGCGAATTTTTGAAGCATGTTCTTCACGCAGGCGTTCACGACAGCGACGAATGGACGATCGATTTATAATCAAATCATTGACATCATGATGGAGTGCTTCGGCAGTAGCGATTAAAATATGCACTGCATCTCTATCACTTACCTTGCACCTGTCAAATGCTGCAACAAGTTTTGTAGTAATAAACTCTCGACTTGCTCGCTTCCTCTTAAGTTTAGGTGAAGTACACGGGCCTGGTTCACCTTCCAATTCCATGGACTGCATACTAGTACCAGGTTCTTGGATTGTATTTTCCTCGTCGATAGATTTTTGTTCATCGTCTTCACTACTACTTGAAGGCATCAATGCAACTGTTTGAGCTGTTATAAAAAAATAAATAGTAAATATTGATCAAAATGTTTGTGGTGGATTCATGTTTTTTAGGAATATTATAATATTTTGCCACAAAATTGCAAAAAGTTATGCAAAACTATAAAACTAAAAAATAATTCAAATAATTTTCGAAAAATCACGTGTTTTTTCCATCATCTCGAAAAATTTGTTTAGAATTTTTAGTGCTGAACAATACAAAAATATTCCTAATACTTATATTTTTTTTAAGGGATGTCTGAGTAAAAAGATTACTTACAATTCATTAATTTTGTTTCTTCATACCGTTGCCTTCTTATTTGTTCTTGTTCTTCTCGTAGTAAACATTTTTTCTCCTTTTCTAATAGAACATGGTCCCCTCCTATCATAGCTCCTGGTCGTCCCTTTTTTCTTTGATTGATGAGAAATTCTTTATCTTCCTGGTTTAACATTTCCAAAGCCGAAGCTTGAGCGATGTCGAAAAGATCGTCAAGTTTGTCAACAAAGGTGTTCTCTTTCTGTTTTTGTACTTCACTTCTTCGCTTACTGGTTTTTTGTAAAACTTTCCATTCATTGTAAAGTGCCTCCAACTTTTTCACACAATGCTGAAATTTTCTCGTAGGGATTCTTGCCTTATTCCAAAAAACTTCCACTTCTTTCACCACCAAATGTGCACTTGATCTTAAATTTAACTTTACTTTACGTAAATTATAAAAGAGCACTTTCAGCACCTGTCTATTTGATGGAAGTTTGGCACCAACAATCTGACTGTCGTCATGATTTATTAAATAAATTGTATCACGCTTTCTGGTTTCCATTCTACATGAAATATTTTGTTAAAAAAGCGACGCTCTCTAACTGACCTCACGAAGTCAACTGAATCACTGACCTTACGGGCACGACGCACGTCGCCGCGGCGGGTGCAACGATTAGTTTATACATGTCGTTGCGTCCATTGTCTCGGTCGTAAATTAGTAACGACAGGTGTAAACCAACCGACCAAAGGGTCGGTCTTTTAAATATTAAAAATAAATTTAAATATCGAGAATTTCAAGTGATTTGCGGCACATGTTCTCTTTATCGGATCGGACTGAAATTTTGCACACTTTTTTTTCTCATCAAGTGGCATCATTTCAGGGGGTGTCCCAGAAAAAAATCGAAGGTCGAAAAATAAGGACCACCCTAGTGTGTATAGACGTGTTATAGGAGAAAATGGCAAAGTCTAGCCAGTCGTCCCAATTGGATTAATCCTGATTCATATAATGTTTAAGGTAATCCGCTAGAGTAAAATGAGATCTTTCAAGAGCACCGTTAGTTTGGGGATGATAAGCAGTAGAGGTTAAATTTTTAATTTTAAAAAGTTTTAATGTTTCGCTAAACAAGTTTGATATAAAATCGGTTGATCGGTAAATATTTATTCAGGTATACAGTAGTTGCCAATAAATCTATGAACGAACACATCAGCGACTGTTAAGGCTTCATGGTTAGGGATCGCGTAAGCTTGCGTATATTTAGTAAGGTCGTCTTGTAGGGTTAGAATAAATTTATTACCGGATAACGTTAGATATAGCGGTCCTACAAGGTGCATTCACACGTAGACTCAATCACGCATTCTTGGAACGGGCCGCTCCAGTCGCGAGTTTAGGACAGAGGATTTGAGCGTGGCGCGCCAAGATCGTTGCAGTAGAAAAAAGCGGGCTTTAGACCAACACTCTTTCCTGAGATGTTTTGTCGTCCACGCCACAACGCGCGATGGAACGCGCGCAATCCTGCGACGGGACGGGAAATTGCGTGCACAATTGCGTCGCGCGGTATAGAACGCACGCTTAGCGAGGTGGCCTTATCCCCCACGAAAGCACGTTTGTCCAAATGCAAATCCTGATGGAAAGCGTGGCGCTTTGTCACTTCCAAAAGTTGGAAAGGATAACGCGCTTTCTTAACGGGAAAAACTAAACAGTTGCAGTTGCAATCATGTTGAGGGCACATGAACACCGACGTAACCGTGCTTTAATTTACGCTGGCATATATTATGGCCTGAATAATAAACGAAAACGGAACGTGTGGGTCAACGACTACCGACAACATAATCATAACCCCATGCTGGACCAGTTACGGGATAAATATCCAGACTACTACCGAAATTACCTTCGAATGGATGCCCCATCATTTGATCTATTGCTCGAACTAGTGACACCTGCAATTCGAAAACAGGATACTACGATGCGCGAAAGCATTTCACCCAAAGACCGACTCTCCGCAACTATAAGGTTTTTGGCAAGTGGAAGAAGTTATGAAGATTTGAAGTTTGGTGTGGGAATATCAGCACCCAGCCTCAGCTTCATAATACCAGAAACCTGCAAAGCAATCTACAACGCGCTGAAAAAGGAGTACTTAAAGGTAGGTAAAATAATACAAATACCGCACCAAGAAATATTCCCTTGGCAGCGAAAGAAAACCGTGAAAATTACAAGGCATATTTTAACTCACCAGATGAAGCAGTAAAGTTTCAAGACCGCATGATTCATGCAGGACGTGCCTAGGCTAGATCTACTACACACAGGCTCAAGGGGATCCATTATAAATGTCACCTCATCCCTAGCTGTTGTACAGATTTAAAAAAAAACGTTTATCTTAAAAGTTGTAAGGTACAACTAAAGTTGAGAGGGGGGGGGGGGGGGGGGGTATACTTGTAATGGATCGCCCTGTACTTTAAAATACAATGTTGTGCATAAAATCATAAATAAAAAGTTACCTCTTCTGTTGGTGCATCTGTTATTGTCCTTATCCTCACCACCACCATAATCTTCTTCACATTCACATTCCACTAAATGTGCAAATTTGGTCACTCCTTACGATTTTGTCAATGTGAGCATATCAATCTGAATTAACTGTTTTAATATTTACTCCTTTGCAACTTTTGGACAGCAGAGAAATAAATGTTGCAAAATTTGGAATATCTATTTCTCTTGCGACAATGGCATCAGCTGTTCTTTTTGCCATGGCCACTTTCTGTGTAGTGCCAAACAACTATTTTAACTTCAAATTTTTCAGCTAAATATTTAGCCATTAACTGAAACATTGTTCTGTTGCGGTATTGCGTCGATGGTTCATCACTGAGGAAGTGAATGGTATCTAATCTCGGCACCAATTCTTTAATTGGTTCTATTAGAGGGACCAATATGGACACAAATTGCCGCAGGGTCGTGTCGAAGGCTTTTCGATACTGCACACGTCGAATTTAATTTAATTTCAGGTACACTGAAATGATAAAATACTGAAGTATAAAGGGTAATCTGAGGTTTGGACCCTCCAAAATGGGCGGACTGAATTTTCTCCCCATATTTACAACCATAATTCTCTGAGAAGTCCATATGGAGTAGTCCTTCAGTTTCAGAAAGATGGTTTTTTATTTCCCTAACAGCTTGGAATTGATGCATTATATTGTGCACATGTTTCATGCATACATGAATTAATTTCGTAAAGATCTTTTGTAGCTCACCTTTTGAACAGATCACCTCTTCCTTAACATAAATGGTTACATGACTATTTAATGACTAGATGGCAGGTAGTTAAACGTAACGAGTATGTGTCAAATAAAAAAGGTATAAATGTTGGCGTACCTCAAGGCAGTATACTTGGTCCTTTATTATTCATAATTTATATTAATGATTTGGCCTACAATCTAGACATTTGTAAATATCATTTTTTCGCTGATGATACAGTAATTTATATTTTAGATTGTAATTTAATATCTCTAATAAATAATATGAACAATATACTAGAACATATTATATAAATGGATATGTGAAAATAAATTAAAAATAAATATTGATAAAACAAAAATGTTTGTTACTAAGGTCTGATAAACAGTATAATGAGTTTCAAAATCAAAATCTTTCTTTTAAAATAAATAACGAAGCTATTGAAATTGTTACTAAAGTTAAATATTTAGGAGTTATTATTTTTTGTTGTTTAGGTTGAATGTTTACCTTTTTAATATTTTCTTGAGCTTCCATTTTGTGGCGATTTTCCAGTTCTTGGGCTAGTTTTCTCCACAGATTACAGTTTTCCTGTAGGATTCTATTTTTTTCCTCCAGTTCCCGAATAATTCTTTTATGAAGTTCAATTTGGTTAGCGGCTTCTTCGTTTCCCGCCAAAATTTCACTTTGGTGTTCAAGGCATATTAGCCGTGTTTGATCCAAGATTTTCACTTTATTTTTCCAATCTCGCGTCGCACATGAGTGATGGAATGCTTTCCCGCACTTTATGCATACAAGAATTTCCACTTTTCTATTTTTATGACATTCAAAATTTGCTTTTTCGTCTGCAGGTAAATTCTCCTGCAACTCAGTCGACGCCATCTAAAAATTTGCTACACGATATAAAGCCTCTCAACTAAATGTTTTTCTTATTGTAACCGTGGTTTTACAAACAAAAAAACAATCAAACGAAATGTAGAGTTTACAGGAAAATTAATTTCTATGACACGGTACGGACCGTTATAATTCTGTGTTAATTTTTAGATCGGTTTAACTTGCTTCAACTATTTTCTAAGTAAACAAAATCTCCTACAGTACTTTTGAATGAGTTACATTTTTTATCGTAACAATTTTTATTAACCTCCTTAGATTTTATTAGATTTTCGCATGCAATTTGTTGACTTTTTTGAAGCTTTAAGGTTAAATCATCGAAATAGTTGTCCTAAGTATACTTAAATTCTGGGGTTTTTACTAATTGCGATGGTATAGCTAGTGGGTTTATTTCCGAATACTAATTCATATGGAGAAAATTTTGTAGATGTGTGTATAGACGTGTTATAGGAGAAAATGGCAAAGTCTAGCCAGTCGTCCCAATTGGATTAATCCTGATTCATATAATGTTTAAGGTAATCCGCTAGAGTAAAATGAGATCTTTCAAGAGCACCGTTAGTTTGGGGATGATAAGCAGTATAAATTTTTAATTTTAAAAAGTTTTAATGTTTCGCTAAACAAGTTTGATATAAAATCGGTTGATCGGTAAATATTTATTTAGGTATACAGTAGTTGCCAATAAATCTATGAACGAACACATCAGCGACTGTTAAGGCTTCATGGTTAGGGATCGCGTAAGCTTGCGTATATTTAGTAAGGTCGTCTTGTAGGGTTAGAATAAATTTATTACCGGATAACGTTAGATATAGCGGTCCTACAAGGTGCATTCACACGTAGACTCAATCACGCATTCTTGGAACGGGCCGCTCCAGTCGCGAGTTTAGGACAGAGGATTTGAGCGTGGCGCGCCAAGATCGTTGCAGTAGAAAAAAGCGGGCTTTAGACCAACACTCTTTCCTGAGATGTTTTGTCGTCCACGCCACAACGCGCGATGGAACGCGCGCAATCCTGCGACGGGACGGGAAATTGCGTGCACAATTGCGTCGCGCGGTATAGAACGCACGCTTAGCGAGGTGGCCTTATCCCCCACGAAAGCACGTTTGTCCAAATGCAAATCCTGATGGAAAGCGTGGCGCTTTGTCACTTCCAAAAGTTGGAAAGGATAACGCGCTTTCTTAACGGGAAAAACTAAACAGTTGCAGTTGCAATCATGTTGAGGGCACATGAACACCGACGTAACCGTGCTTTAATTTACGCTGGCATATATTATGGCCTGAATAATAAACGAAAACGGAACGTGTGGGTCAACGACTACCGACAACATAATCATAACCCCATGCTGGACCAGTTACGGGATAAATATCCAGACTACTACCGAAATTACCTTCGAATGGATGCCCCATCATTTGATCTATTGCTCGAACTAGTGACACCTGCAATTCGAAAACAGGATACTACGATGCGCGAAAGCATTTCACCCAAAGACCGACTCTCCGCAACTATAAGGTTTTTGGCAAGTGGAAGAAGTTATGAAGATTTGAAGTTTGGTGTGGGAATATCAGCACCCAGCCTCAGCTTCATAATACCAGAAACCTGCAAAGCAATCTACAACGCGCTGAAAAAGGAGTACTTAAAGGTAAGTAAAATAATACAAATACCGCACCAAGAAATATTCCCTTGGCAGCGAAAGAAAACCGTGAAAATTACAAGGCATATTTTAACTCGCCAGATGAAGCAGTAAAGTTTCAAGACCGCATGATTCATGCAGGACGTGCCTAGGCTAGATCTACTACACACAGGCTCAAGGGGATCCATTATAAATGTCACCTCATCCCTAGCTGTTGTACAGATTTAAAAAAAAACGTTTATCTTAAAAGTTGTAAGGTACAACTAAAGTTGAGAGGGGGGGGGGGGGTTATACTTGTAATGGATCGCCCTGTACTTTAAAATACAATGTTGTGCATAAAATCATAAATAAAAAGTTACCTCTTCTGTTGGTGCATCTGTTATTGTCCTTATCCTCACCACCACCATAATCTTCTTCACATTCACATTCCACTAAATGTGCAAATTTGGTCACTCCTTACGATTTTGTCAATGTGAGCATATCAATCTGAATTAACTGTTTTAATATTTACTCCTTTGCAACTTTTGGACAGCAGAGAAATAAATGTTGCAAAATTTGGAATATCTATTTCTCTTGCGACAATGGCATCAGCTGTTCTTTTTGCCATGGCCACTTTCTGTGTAGTGCCAAACAACTATTTTAACTTCAAATTTTTCAGCTAAATATTTAGCCATTAACTGAAACATTGTTCTGTTGCGGTATTGCGTCGATGGTTCATCACTGAGGAAGTGAATGGTATCTAATCTCGGCACCAATTCTTTAATTGGTTGTATTAGAGGGACCAATATGGACACAAATTGCCGCAGGGTCGTGTCGAAGGCTTTCCGATACTGCACACGTCGAATTTAATTTATTTTCAGGGACACTGAAATGATAAAATACTGAAGTATAAAGGGTAATCTGAGGTTTGGACCCTCCAAAATGGGCGGACTGAATTTTCTCCCCATATTTACAACCATAATTCTCTGAGAAGTCCATATGGAGTAGTCCTTCAGTTTCAGAAAGATGGTTTTTTATTTCCCTAACAGCTTGAAATTGATGAATTATATTGTGCACATGTTTCATGCATACATGAATTAATTTCGTAAAGATCTTTTGTAGCTCACCTTTTGAACAGATCACCTCTTCCTTAACATAAATGGTTACATGACTATTTAATGAGTAGATGGCAGGTAGTTAAACGTAATGAGTATGTGTCAAATAAAAAAGGTATAAATGTTGGCGTACCTCAAGGCAGTATACTTGGTCCTTTATTATTCATAATTTATATTAATGATTTGGCCTACAATCTAGACATTTGTAAATATCATTTTTTCGCTGATGATACAGTAATTTATATTTTAGATTGTAATTTAATATCTCTAATAAATAATATGAACAATATACTAGAACATATTATATAAATGGATATGTGAAAATAAATTAAAAATAAATATTGATAAAACAAAAATGTTTGTTACTAAGGTCTGATAAACAGTATAATGAGTTTCAAAATCAAAATCTTTCTTTTAAAATAAATAACGAAGCTATTGAAATTGTTACTAAAGTTAAATATTTAGGAGTTATTATCGACAAAAATTTAAAATTTCATGATAATATGGATTATATGACATGTTTCTTCTTTCGCGTTTGCTGAACTGACTTCCCGTAACCAACCGTTCATAGTTTGGACTATACTACCGAAATACCTATTTATATCGGCAATATATAATTGTACCTTCTCTATTAAACCGATACTATGTAATTCATTATTAAATACATCTTTAATGGTGTTAAATTTTTCTTTAAGCCTATCTATTCTCCTTAAATAACTTTCTAATACCTTAACATTATTTCTCCGTTCTTTATTTTCCTTTCCCAAGTTTTTATAAATTACTTTTAGTTCTTCCAATATGTTTTCAAAGTCCTCTGTGTCTTTCGACATTCCATTCCATTAATTTTGTCACTATACCATACCATACCATATTCCATACAAATACCATTAAATATTATTTCGTTAATATACCATACATAACCATAATCCATTAAATACCATATTTCTAAAATTTAAATCCATATCCCATACAAATTTCATTAATTTTGATTTAACAATCCCATTTGCTGTTAAATTTTTTCTGTGCTTCTCGCTACTTCCCGTCTAATTTTTCTTTCCAAGCTTTTCTTACAGCGAATATAACCAATCCGTAGGACGACAACAATTTCCAAAATAACCAGGATAATGCTTAAAACATCTTGGATTGACCCAAATTTGGTCGAAGTTGTCTGTCCTCCGCTGTTTTCAGCTTGCGCTATTATGATTTCCTCTTTACTTTGGCTTTTTCCCATCTTAAGCTTTTTTTCTTTATGCCAAGTTTTTTTGCAGGATCGCCATGTGATAAATCGGTGTATTAGAAAGGGAGACGTCAGGGGCAGAGCCCAATAAAAGACCCTTTTTACTTCATCCTAAAATTACGTCTATTTTCTGCTCAAAATTAGTACATTTTACACAAGCCAATTGGTGCTGATACATCAAAAGTAAATCGAATTGTTTTGCTTAGTTATAACAATAAAATAACATATTCTTAACATACTTACAACTAATTGTTTAAATATAATTGGTAGTACAGGGTGTTAATTATATTACCACCCTTTACTACAGATTTGATCATATAAATCATTTGTGTGGTTTGATGGTTGTTGACGTATTCTGCGAATACTTGTGCTGGTATTAATTTCATTGGGTCACGTGAATCTGTATGACCTAATACTAATTCATATGGGGTGTAATTTGTACTGGAATGAATTGTACTATTATAAGCGATAACGGCATATGTCATTAAAGAAATAGTGTCCGTTTTGTTATCTTTTTCTTTTAAAATTATTAGGTGTTCAAGTAAAGTAGAGTTTAATCTTTCTACCGGTGAATTTGATTTATGAGGACATGGTGTTGTAAAATGATTTTTTATATTATGAGCTTTTAATAACTCGTTTATCACGTCATTTTTAAATTCGGTGCCATTGTCTGCGACAATTTGTTTTGGTACTCCAAAAAATTAAAAGAAATGTACTAAGTTTTGATAGGCTGAGATTGCTGTCCCAAAATATGGTAATGCTTGACCAAATTTTGAAAATTTATCTAAGATAACCAACATTTTTTTATTTTCTACTGTAAGTGTGTCAACATGTAAAATTTCAAAAGGTTTAGATGGTGTTTCTGTTAATACAAGAGGTTGATCTTGGGGGTCTTCTATTATATTTGGTTCTTTGGCAAATTTCACAATTATTGATGAATTTAGTAATATCCGAGTTCATTGATTTCCAGTAATAATTAATTTTTAGTCGCGTTAGTGTTTCTTGTATTCCACGGTGATTTGTTTTTCCTTCGTGAGAAAATCGCATTATTATTTCCCGTTCGTCTTCGCTTACGTTGTTTATTAGCTTGGTACATTCTATAAGTTTAAAATTACAAAATTGCTTTGTTAAAACGTCTTGGAAAATATTTCTAATTTCCGGTGATAAGAAATGTATGTAGGTGGTTTTATCTTGCAAGTTCTCTTTAATAAAAGTAATTATTGCTTATGTGTTGTCTGGAATTATAGCGTGGATTATTCTATTACCGTCAAATCTTTCGTATTTAGTTTTTACATAGGCGTCGTATGGGGATTTTTTGACAATAAAATGGTTTAATTTATTATTGATTATTTCGTCTAATATTGGTATTTCTTTAAGGGTTTCGTTACCGGCTGTGCTATGTTGTGTATCAGATTGATTATTTTTAGCGGTTGGATTTATTTGGATATCCTGAATTATATTAACTTTTGGTATGTTTGAAGTTGTGGGTTGTTGATTTTCAATATCTTCGAGGGTTCGGCTTACGTCATCGGGATCGAGATTTTCCGGATTAAATTGACTGTAACTATCTTCTAAAAATTTGTCAATATCAAAGTTAATATCGCCAGCGTTATTTTGGACTGATTAGGTTTCTCAGGGCATTTATTTGGATTCGCGATAACGCATCTGCGTTTGTGTTTTGTTTACCGCTTTTATAGATTATAGTGTAGTCGTATTCTTCAAATTTCAGTCTCCATCTGACTAACTTAGAATTTGGTTTTTTAAGATTGAATAGCCAAACTAAAGGTCTATGATCCGTATAAATTTTTAATTTTTGACCGTATAGATATGGACGAAAATATTTGCATGCCCAAACTATGGCAAGTAGTTCTTTTTCGATTGTCGAATATTTTTGTTCGGTTTCGTTTAAAGTGCGTGACGTATATGCTATAGGGTAATCATTAAGTGGTGTAGATTGGAATAAAACGGATTCTAATGTTACGTTTAAAGCGTCAGTTGTAAGAACAAATGGTTCTGCAAAATCGGGGTATTTTAAAATTGGTGCATTAATCAAAAGATATTTTAAGTGATTAAATGACTGAATGAATGCTGGTGAATGTTCGACTTTTTCTCCTTTCTTTAAAGAAATAGTTAAGAGTTTTGATATTTTGGCAACGTTTTTTATAAATCGCCTATAGTAACCGGCTAATCCTAGGAATGATTTTATTTCTTTTTGTGTTCTAGGAATAGGGAAATTTTTGATTGCGTCAATTTTTTGTGGGTTAGGTTTTACTCCGTCGTTGGTAATTTTATATCCGAGATAATCAACTCCTTTATGTAAAAATTCGGATTTATCCAATTGGATTTTAAAATTTGATTGTCTGAGACGTTCAAATATAATTTTAATCTTTGGATATGTTCTTGTAGGAATGTTAAGAAAATTATGATGTCATCGAGGTAAACTAAGCAAATTTTATTTTGAAAGCCGCGTAATACGTTGTTCATGACACGTTGAAACGACGCAGGCGCATTCTTCAAACCGAAAGGCATTTTTTTGTATTCATAGTGCCCTGGGTCTGTCGAAAAAGCTGTTTTGGGTATATCTTCGGAGTTTATTTCGATCTGATGAAAACCGTTTGCTAAATCGAGAGTTGTAAAGTACTGTGCTTTACCTAGTTTGTCTAAGATATAATTAATATTAGGTAGGAAGAATTTGTCATCTACCGTGACGTCATTAAGTTTCCTATAATCACATACTATTCGCCATGTGCGCTTGCCCGAGGCATCTAACTTTTTTGGGACAATCCAAATGAGACTCGACCAGGGTGAATTCGAATTTTGAATTATACCGTCGTTAAGCATTTTATTTATTGGCGTTTTGACTTCGGTTTTATGTACCTCTGGATATCTGTATGATTTGGTAAAAATTGGGGTTTTATTGGTCAAATTAATTTTATGTTTTACTTGGTTTGTAAAAGTTAAAGGTGTACCGTCTACATAGAATATATCTCGGTATATATAGCAAAGATCACGGATGGCTTTATATTCTTCGGTGCTACAATGACTTAACCTTAAATTTTTAAAATTTTGTCTTTGTAAATTGTCAAATCAATTGCACTCAATATCGATTTCCATTTTTTCAACAAAATTAATTTCTGTTTCTTCTAATAATTCAATATCAAAAGGTTCTAAAATTTCGATTTGTAATGGGTTTTCGCCTGTATTGGTGACAATTGTTAGTGCGTGAGAATCAATAACTTTAACAAGGGATTCCGTCATTTCTGCGTTACCTAAATTTACATAATTTAAAATTCCTATACCATTATTTGCTTTTACTGGTACTTTAATTTTTTGTGACGCCCGTGGTGGTATTACTATTTTAATCGGCTGTTGTTTTGTTTGCGTGGGTGTTATATTATGCATAACGTTTTTGTTCTGATAGTAAAAAGGCAAATGTATTTCTGGGGTTTCTAAAATTGAGTTTTTTAAATGAATTTTTTGCATCTATTTGTATTAAAAATTCGATACCTAGTAATCCGTCAAATTTATCTGAAAAATCAAATAAATAAAATTGGTGATTACCGTTTGTCTGGAATGAAGGTAATATAGGTATATCCATAACTTCTTTATGTATTGAAGTTGCGTGGGCAGTTTGTACTGAAAAATACTCGTTAAAAATAAATTGGGGGTGAAGTTGATATGCAAGGTTTGGGTTTATAAAACTTTTCCCGCTTCCTGTATCTATCAAAAATTGTGCGTTAATTTCGGGGATAAAAATTACTGGAAGGTTAGAATCTACGTTGTTTTTAAGATATATTACGTCACTTTGTCTATATTCGTGGGAATCTGAAAATTTTGGGTGTTAAAGTCGTCATAGGGGTTAACATTATCTTCTTGATATTGATCGTATTGGTTAGTTTCAAACGATAAATAACTTTCATCAGTTTGATCATAATTTTCATAATTATTATAGTCAATATTTAAATTTGGGTAATTTGATGTTGTGGGGGTATCAGAATTTTTTAATGGTGTGTCATCACCTGTTTTTTCGTCAAAAAGTTCTTGTTACAATATTATTTATTAGGTCTTTGTACAGAATCGGCACGTGCAAATCTACCTGAGGTAGTATCCATTGTTTTTTGCATATTACGCGAATTTGTAAACTGATTATTATTTGGGTTAAATGGATAAGATGGTCTTCGGTTGAAACGAGGTTGTTGCACTAGTTGGGGTCTATTAAAATTGTGTTGAGGTTGCTTATGGAAATTTTGGTTTCTGAAAATATCATTACTGTTGTTATGTTGGAAATTGTTTAGGCCTGAAATGTTGATTAAAATTGGGTGTACAATTTGGTTGTTGTCTAAATAGGGGTTGTGGTCTGAAAAATGATTGCTGGTTAAAATTAATGAATGGGTTGTTTGGTGTTCTATTTAATGGTGGTCTTACTTGTTGAGGCTGTTGCGCTGTAGGCATATTTTTATTGTTAAAATTGGACATATTTTTGAAATTTAAGAAGTTTCGCGGACATAGGACATGGCTTGTTCTAGTGATCCGGGATTTTTTAATTTAACAACGAGTTACATATGATAACTTAAACTGTTAATAAATGTTTTCAAACAAATATCGTCATATTGTGTGATTTTTAAAAGTTTTAATGCAGCATCTGCTTAAGAGTTGTTAATTTTTGTAAATAATAAACTTCATGAATCTTGGATTCTAAGACCCAAATTTTGGATAAGCTCATTTTTCTCTAACCGCATGTATATTATATCCTGTACCAAACAGTCTTCAGATCGTTGGTCAGAAAAGGTTGTAATAAGGGCATCTTTTATAAGTTGCCAATATCAAACAAACAGATATTTATTTGAGCGTCGACATTGTTGCGATCTTGATGGTTTTGCAAAAAATGTTCGCATGAACGTATGAATCTACTTAATTGTTTCGCGTTTCCGTCAAAATTTGGAATGTTGTCAGCTTGGTAGCGAATTAGGGCATAATTTGGGTTCGCGTTTGCCATATCTTGTTGGTTTTCGATAAGATTTTCGATTAAATTAACTTGGTCGGGTTCTGGCGCGATTGCCAAATTTCCTAATAATTCTGCAATGTCTTCCGTTTTGAAAATTAATAAAAATTATTACGAAACAAAATTTTTAAGAAAAATTAAAAAATGGTTGAATCAAACAAACACTTAACACTACAAAGGACTGAAAAAAAAGGAAATGTACAAAAGGAACTTACAATGCTAAAATTATGGTTTTCATGGAATCCTCCTATGTCTAATTCCAATAAGAAAAGCGATGTTTGTCTTCTCTCTGGGACTACCTATAGAGTTTGGACGATTTTTGTTTCTCCCTCTGCACTCAGGATTCGACGATTTTTGTTCTCCTTCCTTGAGTCTTGGATCAGATTGCACCCTCACTCGAATTTGTGTCCGTTCACTTATTTTTATTGACAGTTAATTATTGAAACAAAAAGTTTGGTTTAAGCAAAGGCTAACTTAAAAGTCCACGGTTTCCGCTTTAGCACAAGTTTTTTCCAATTTTCCGTAAAGGCTAGCGAAAAACTGGTTTTCCTCGAACTACGCGTTTTCAATCAAAAACTACCCTGTCAATCCTACCGACTGCGCCAATTACGTTACGGTCCAACGAAAAGCTGTTTTTAAAAAACCATTTTATTCAAAACATACAAGTTTCGAGATGCTGGCTACAATACAACTAACTGCATATTTGTTTTAAGGTATATTTCTGTGGCTGGAAGTCAAAAGGGAATAACTCTGATTTTGAAACTTTTCAGGAAATGCAAAAAACATATCTGTTAAGTTATTTCCTTATACTCTTAAAATATTCCACTTCCGTCTAGGGTATCTTAAGCATTAAACCCATATATACTAATTTTCAAGATAAAAAAAAGTTTTTAGCAGTTTTTTTTTTTTTAAATAGAGGTTTTTAAAAACATTAAAGGTATAACTTTAAATTATTTTATTATGATAATCTGAAAAAAGGGCATATGTACATATATACCTAAAATATAATAAAATGTGAAACAGTAAAAAGATCATATATGTACTTATACCTTTTTGTCAAATAAAAATAATACAGTTTAATGAAACCATTTTGGTATATTTGAAGTTAAAGATACAATAATTTGGTAATTTTTTTAATTTTCGAATTTTTTATAAAAAAAATAACCAAATTTCTAACATAATAATAAAATACAGGTAATTTTTGCTTATAGAATGTTAAAGAACAATATTTTTACATATTTAAAAACATATTTAAAATTCTGCATCACTAAGTTCTTGGTCTATATCTGGATCAGTGTCATTATTATTTAATTTATTTGAGGCAACTTTTAAGTTTAAATAAAAGTCTCGAGCTCCATCGTTAATTAATGGAAGAAGTTCTAAAAATCTATTTTTTTCTTTTGGTTTATCGGTTTCTCAGCTTGATAAGATGTACTTAGGACTATATCGGATTCTAAAATATTTGAATTTCTTCGTCTAAAGTTTACGGTTTGAAACTCATTATTTTCTAATAAAGATTGTTTAAACTTTACAATGACAAATCGAATCAATTTTTGTGCTCTTCACACTAGTTTTTTGTTCTCCTCTGTGCTTTTTTTAGAAATAAGGGGGCCTTTAAGGAGTTGTGAAAACTGTAAAAAATCTTTGTTTGTCATTTTTATAACTGTAAATATACTTTGTTCGTTTTTAGATTTTACATTGAACTTCTGACCTGCCATTCGAACTAAATTTAGCCAATCGCGAGGTCCGTGAATAGGGCTCTATTCGGGCAAGATCTGAGTCACACTCCATATGAGTGTGACCCGGTACCAAAAATTTATGATCAATGGTTTTCAAATTTTTGTGCATTGATAAAATATATGTAAACATGGTGGTTACATAAGAATTCCTATGTTGTCCTCCACATGTATCGCTATAGAAAATTACATGACTTATAGACTTATCCAGATTATTTAGGAACTTGTAAAGACTCGAGACAGTTTCATTGGCTTCGCGGCCAGCAATTCCCTCATGCCACATAAAGTGGATAGGATTCGTTCGTTCCACAGTCATGAATGGTAAGGTTATATGTATCTATGTAATTGCCTCTTATAAAAAACGGTCCCTGTAGTAAGGTAGGGAGTCGGCAATACCTGTTGCAGATCAGAAACTAATACTTTTAAATTTAAATTTTTTTTAGACAGTGCCTTATCTGATTGTTCAGCATTATACGCCATTTCAGGTTCAGCCTGATCTTTGTTAAGTTATTTTTTTAACAAGTCGTTTGCTGTTTGATCTTTTGAGAAATCAATTTTCATTTTTAATTCGTCACATGTTCGGCAGGTATCGTTATGTGGCTTTTTGAATTTCAAGTTTAAAATATCTATCATCTGAGAGTATATTTTCATAAAAACTGGGTTTGAGTTTTCTAGTTTTTTTTTTGAGTTTTTTTTTTGCGTTTAAAATTAATTGAGTTCGACGCATTATGGTTGCAAGAGTTAAAATAAATGGCAAGCATCAACCTTTCTCCCGCGAAGTCCAAACAAGAACTAAAAAGTAACTGTGAAAAAAGACCAGGGGTCGTGCCGTTTCGATAAGTAACGCATACGCACGCCTTCCTAAGAGAATAACTAGAGATAAGTATAGCTCTGTTTGATATATATATAAAACCGACAAAACGGTATAATTTGAGTTATGCCATTTTGTCAAATTTAAAGGTGAAATATTAATTTGAATATAATGAGATAGTCCCTTTTGTTAGCCTGCAAAAGCAAGATTGATTAGTAGTGATCCTAGGTATGACCTTCTGTCAGAGGTATTTGTAGCTTTAATGAAATGTATGTCGATTCGTGCCCTTATATTGGAAGACTTTTTTTTTTAAATATACGACTTAACCCCTTTTGTATTTAAAAATCTGCCTTATTTAAAGATATTGAGATATATCCTTTTGATAGTTGATAGAGGTCTAGTTTCTAAGTCTACTGATATAGTTATCTCATTTTTGCCAAAAATCGAGTTGTGCCCTTTTGACTTCCAGCCACAGATTTATAACATATCATGTGCTTATACTGCAAAAGATAATATATCGCTAAATAGGGACTCTTAGGTGAACATATTTGTAAACCATATATAGAGAACGACCGATAACGAACATATTTTTAAGTAGGTACGAAAAAAGTCTTCATATAAACACATGTTTTTAGTGCTTCGATATAACGAACATAATATTTTGTCCCCCGCCGTTCGTTATAACCGAGTTCGACTGTATTTACAAATAATAAACAACTATACCGGGTGTTTCAGGAGGGACTCTTACCCCTCTAACTTTTTTATTGTTTAAATTACAGAAACAAAATTTTGTGGGTTTATATGTGATATCATTTTACATTTTATGACATGTCGGATGTCGTAATATTACTTCCGGTTTAACCGGAAATTACCTCGACCTTAAATTTTTAAATAGAATACCCTGTATATTTTTGGCTAAATCGATTTAGAACATCATTCTAAATTAAACGACACCCCCATGCGTCACTTTTTGACATTCAAAATAATTAAAAGAAAATATTGTGGCATATCGAAAAGTGCGTAACTATTTTTTATATTGGAATACACAGGGATCCAAGTTTAATGGATACCCTGGGACCGGTAGACCACGAGTGCCGTTTCGTCCTTGTTAGGACTCTACGGGCAGCCATAACCCAAGCAATTCCAAGAACGACGGAAAAATGTACTAAAAGCTTCCTTGCAAAATCAAGGCGGCCATCAATAAACCGTAGCGCCATCCCAGCGGAATTAACTCCAATATAAAAGGTAGTTACACTGGGAATAATCGGAAGTTAGACAACTAAATAAACCACGAAGTGCATCACAATCTAGTATAGGGAACAACATTCGCGTTTTCACCGAAAACATCTGCCATTTTGCAGACCAGAAAACAGATCAAAATAATTAAAGATTATTACCAATGTAACTACCTTTTATATTGGAGTTAATTCCGCTGGGATGGCGTTAGGGTAGGACTACACGAGCGATATATACGTCGCGGACGACTCGGAACGGAATTTTCATCCGATTTGTGTCAATTTAAGCACAGCGATATTTACGCCGTTTTAAAATGAACACTGTAACGATAGGTTGTGTTTCTCTACTAGCCGTACGTTTGCTTTTAAAGAAGCGAAGAAAATGTCGGCGCTGATGGATACATCCCCTATTAACTAATAGATTGTCAATGGAATATTTTCACTTAAAATTTATGAACCACAGAAAATATCCAGAAAAGTTTTTTTCATATTATCGAATGTCTGTATCCAGTTTTGACGAATTGCTAGATCGATTGCATGAAACATGAGAATGTCCATCCATTCAGCATCCAGAAAGATTGATAATTACTTTAAGGTAAGTATTGTTGTTTAAAACAGTTAAAACTCATTTAAATAATTCAAACCAAAAATATATACTTTTGCATACCCAACTTCTGTACTTTTATTGTTAAATAAAACTTGAATAGTTACATTGACAGTGGGCATAAATCTAACAGAGACATTTGACTATTTTCTTCTTGAGAATCCAAGGTATCGCCAGTGTGCCAGTCAGATGAGGCGTTTGATGCAGACGTTGATGGAGAATGTGATGAAGTATGCGGAGAAGGTTGCACGTTTGTGGACGAATAATGTTCATTTGAATATGCAGATGTTACCTGTCGTTGGGAAATAGACTGATTTTTTGGAAAATCACGCCATTGCTGTAAACATTGCATTATTTGTACTCTACATTGTATCATTATGTCTTCTGGAAGTTTATCCATTAACGGAAGTAGTGACATTAAGAAAGCCTTGTTTCCAAACTTGTCACTTGTTTTTTCTTCCCTCTGGAGAGCTACACTCTCTGTCAAAACGTTTGTAATTTTTTTTATTTCTTCCCTCTCGGCAGCTTCCATTCTGTTTAGTCTTGTTTTATTTTTTTTTTATTGCGAGAGTTTCTGAAACATATTCATTTTTTTGCTGATTTGGTGTTATTTCAGCGAGTTCGTGTTCAAGTTCTTTATTAACATCTTCTGCAATATTAAAGACCGTAGGTCTGTTTTCTATGAAAGAGCATAAAAAAAGAAGTTGATCGAAATACATGTATTTTTTCTTTTTTGGAGCACTTTGACCACTCTTAACATTTTTAAGTGCTCTATGTTTTTTACGGAATTGGTCTCTTAAGGATTTCCATTTTGTTTGTAGTTCTTTTCCTTCAAAGAAATAAATTCTGTTGTAAAAGCAAAGCTAGGTGTATACTAATCGTAAAAAATTGTTGTGGGTTAAAGCTACTAAAAGTAGATACGACCTAATACTGACATTTTAAAACTCTCTCTTGGTGTTTTTATTATTTAAAAAAATACCATAAACAGGCTCCAATGTTAATAAATAAATTTTCCTTTGTTACAGATATTTAGCGACAGGGACGGATTTTGCATCCTTGGAATATGTTTTTCAAGTGTCAAAGAAAACAATAAGACTAATAGTCAGGGAAACATGTATATATTTATGGAAAGTTTTACAACCTTTGGAAATACCTAATCCTACAAGAAAAAATGGGCCGAAATAGCAAATCAGTTCTATGAAAAAAGTAATTTTCCACATTATGTAGGAGCGATTGACGGCAAACATGTACGAATAATTTGCCCTTCAAAAACGGGTTCAGCACATATGAATTACAAAAAGTTTTTTTCCATTGTTTTAATGGCCGTTGCTGATGCGGATTACTGTTTTACCGCAATCGACGTGGGTTCTTACGGCCGAGAGGCTGATAGTAACATACTTAAAAGTTGTATTTTTGGAAAAAGACTTTTAGAAAAGAAACTTTCATTGCCCGAAAATAGCTCACTTCCAAGTACCATACAACCAGCATTACCTTATGTATTTGTAGCGGATGAAGCATTTGCTCTTCACGAAAATGTACTACGTCCATATGCTAGAAAAAACCTCGGAATTGCTGAAAAATATTTAATTACCGCCTAACGCGAGCCCGTAGATTTATAGAATGTGCTTTTGGCATACTTGCTAATAAATGGAGAATATTTCATACAAGCATTCTTTTGGATACGGATTTTGCTGTGGATATAGTAAACTCTGCCTGCGTAGTACATAACTTTGTTAGAAGAAGGGATGGGTTTGACGGCGATTCTACCCTTATTATTCCAATGGAAAACTTGTCAGCTGTTGGCATAGGTGGCCGTCAGTTTATTGGCACTGCCGTGAGAGACGAATTTAAAAAATACTTCATTAGTAAAAAT
Organism: Polydrusus pterygomalis; assembly: GCA_963969555.1. Taxonomy (NCBI): domain Eukaryota; kingdom Metazoa; phylum Arthropoda; class Insecta; order Coleoptera; family Curculionidae; genus Polydrusus; species Polydrusus pterygomalis. The sequence continues at coordinate 118,552,320 of OZ018378.1, read as the reverse complement.
GGAGAATTAGCTTGGCAGTATGATAAAGTGTAAAATATAATTTTTATTAATATCTGTATTTCCTCTCTATTATAAATAGAAATAAACATTTACCTGTATCGTTTTTTCCTGTGAAGTAAGTTCACTCCAGTCTGCATACACTGCAACAGCTACTTTCCAAGAATTAATTTTTATATCCCTGTTGCTATACTCTTTTAATTTAACGTTATACAAGGCAGGACGTTTCTCCACTTCAGTAATTAATTTTTCCGTATCAAACATTTTTGTATTATCCTGTACTCCCCTGGCGTACCTCATACTCGTGTAGTCCAATACTTACGGTGTATTGATGGCCGCCTTGATTTTGCAACGAGGCTTTTAGTAGTACATTTTTCCGTCGTTCTTGGAATTGCTTGGGTTATGGCTGCCCGTAGAGTCCTAACAAGGACGAAACGGCCGTCGTGGTCTACCCGCCCCAGGGTATCCATTAAACTTGGACAATATAAAAAATAGTTACACACTCGTCCGATATGCGACAATATTTTCTTTTAATTATTTTCGCGGACATTATATCGTGGGCTTGCGGCGAAAAGTCATTAAGTCAAAATAGGTAGTTTTGAGAAAACGGCATTTTTATAAAGTTCTCTTGTTTATGGTCTTTAAACTTCAAATTATTTATCAAAATTTAGTGTTTTAGTTTTGGATTATGAATAAATTATAGTTATGTCTAATATTCCTTTATATTATACTGACAATGGAATCCCATTATTTTACCTAATACAGGAAAAACGTGGAAAATACGACTTAGTGAGTTCTTGCCTAAGTCAACTTTCTAACAAATCACTAGGACTACTCCGAGTCGTTATCATCAGACCCAGGTTCAGGAAGTTCATCCCTAATGGAGGAAGTCGTTGGCAGTGATTCATACCATCCATGATACTCTACTGGAATGGTCTGATTTCGACATAGCTTTAAAAGATCTGCCTTTTTCAAATCGGATATTGGTTGCATTGTCTTGTATAGTTGCTTTAATAGTAATTGTTTAAAGTTCACATTTTAAGTAATGCGAGCTTTACCTTCAGTATTTATTTTTCCGTAGTCCCCCAAATAATCATATCGGTATTCAATAACACCGGGTTGTTCTTTTTGAAATTTAAAACCCTTAACTTTGGGCCAGTTCACTTTCTCATTGTTACAGTCTAATGTTTTATTTTTAATTAAGGTTCTTGATAGGTTTTGCAAGTCAAAAAAATCGTGAAATTTTAATTTCCTCGTTACGCATTGATTCCCAAGTTTGTTGCGGTTGCGTTTAGATCGGGCCCTTTTAAACATATTCAGCCAGTCGTGGACTACATAAACGGGTTAATTAGTTTTTCTTTTTCAATGGCGCTGTGCATTGAATCAATCTCCATGTACGAGTGACCACTCGCTAAAAACGTATGTTCAATCATATCAACAGAGGTTATTTGAACAATGTACAAAAATAGTGCGGCAATATTTTGATTCCTATTTTGTCCACTGCAGGTTTCAGAAAATAAAGTAACGTATTTAACTTGTGGATCGAGTTCTTTAAACCACCTATATAAACAAGTACCAATCTCATTGCTTCCTCTTTTACCATGTTGCTCTGTCAATGCCAAGCAATATGCATTATGTGGTTGTGGAGCTTCATAAACAGTTAAATTATACATGTTTTTTTTCCTGCTGTAATACATTGGCGACACACCGGAGGCGGGAATTTGCAAAACTGATTGCAAGTCAAATGTAGCAGAAAAAAGGATCTAGAATTTTCGGATTTATCTTTATCGATTTGTTTGGCTGTAGCTACATCATTTTTTCGACTAATATGGTTGGAATATTTCTCTTCTAAAGCACCACGATCTGACGTCTGATAATTGTTACAAGTTTGGCATGGATCTTTTTTGGGGGTAAAAAAAGACAAATTATAATTTGTGCAAAATATCTTTCTATAAGCATATAAAGAAACTGTTGTGAATTATTTTTCAACACAATAGGCTTTATAAAGCTCATACATTTTTGTTATAGAAAGCTTTGAATCCAAGTAAGTCTTTTCGTGGATTTACGCGTATAGTGACTTTCCATGGTGGGAAAACTCTCAATATGAGGTTTTACAATAATTAATACATTAGCTTGTGCAGTTTCATTGGCAGATAGTCCTTTTCCCCTTTTGTCATGACCTTCAAAGAAGCCAAAAGAATTTCTGTTTTTAAATGCTGTGATGATGGGACCATTATTGATATTTAATGTCTTCATAAAAAATTCCTGACAAATTCTAATTTTCTCAGCGCCCTTAAAAAAATGATATGCTTTGGCATTACTTCTTATTTTACTATTTTCGCCCTTTCGTGGCCTACGGCTTTGTGGTAGGTTCACGTCGGGAGACTTTAATGTTCATTTAGAATCGGGGGATGCCCCATCACTGTGTCTGGGAGACATGGTCCGCAGCTTCGGTTTGCAGCAGTCAATATATGTAGCAACAAGAGGGTCTTCTTGTCTGGATAATGTCTTTGTGGGTCCTGGTGTAGGGCTTGTCTCTGCCGATGTGGTTGATCTGGCGATATCGGATGGTCCAGTGCTCGCTGGATGTCTGCAGGGTAGGATAGAAGAATGAGAGACAAGTATCTCGACCGATAACTCGAAAAGGTAAAATCAATTTTTACAACTTGGTGCAGGACTATTCTTGGGACTTTATAGGGGATGAGAATATTAATGTAGAAACCAAATTTGATATATTCATAGAAGTGTTACAAAAGGCATACCTTGTTGCATTTCCAGAAAGATTTTATAATGTTAGGACGGACCAGCTACGGGGTGCAAACTGGTTTGATGAACGTCGTAGGGAGAGATCACCTGCATTACCTGGGCGAACTAAAGAGGGCATACAACGACATAAATATTAGGGAAGAATATAAAAGTTTTTAAAGATTCTATAGAAACGAAATAAGATCTGCTAAAATAAGGGCAAACGATAATTTAATATCTACCTCCAGCAATCCTGTAAGGAGTGCCTGGAACATAGTAAATACATAGCGTGGTAAGAATACAACCGTGGTTTAGAGCAATATATCCTCGGATGATTTTAACAACTTCTTCTCTAATATAGCCAGAAACTTAATAAGTGGCATTCCTCTGCCAAACAATACAGTATGTAAATAAAAATGTTCCCTAACGCCTACGGATACCATATGGTACCAGTAATTTTCTTTAATCCCCAAGAACTAAAATTTAATAAAACTTCATATTTCAGCTCAGTATTACCTATTTTCTTCAAAACTCCAAAAAACCCTTTAAAAAATGAACAAAAATAATTCCGGCGCTAATGGGTTAAGTAAATAATACAGTAACTTGATAATATGCAAAAACTCACTAAGTCACTTAGTGAGTTTTCGCAATAGCTATGAGTAGACAAAATGACTTAATGTAATAGTTTTGTACGTTGGCTTTTTAGTACTTAATGAGTTTTTAAATGCACAATATTTGTTGGAGTGCTAGAGATGAGCTAGACTAAGTGATTTACATAAAAATCTCAAAAGTCGTAAATTATGACTTAGTGAATTTTCGCTGCAAGCGCGCCATATCTTCTAAATATTCTAAATAATTTTTATTTTTATTTTTTTTCGACATTGCTATGAACTCTCTAAAATGGTTAACTTGTAAGCCAAAATCTTGATAAAAATGCAATTTTCAAGTTTTATTGTATTTTACAAACTTTTTAACTTTTTAAAAAGGCTTTTTCCCAAAGAACTACATTTTTTTAAGTGAAAGCATATTGGCTTACTCAGGGAAAAAGATAGAGCCCTTTTTTTTCAACAATTTGATACCACACACCCTTATGTCAAGTTGAAAAAGGAGAGATAATTTATTAAAAATACTAATTCATGACAAAAAATACAAGAAGCGCTCTGAATTTATCTAGGTAGGTACCCATGACGGCATGATGCTAATAAACAAATGAACATGGGTACCTAGATAAATGCCGTTTGCACTTCTTGTTGTATTTTTTGCCGTTAATTGGTACCTATTTTAAATAAATTCTCAACTTGACATAGTGGTGTGTGATATTAAATTGTTGGAAAAAAAGTGCACTATCTTTTTCTCCGAGTGAGCCAATATCTTTTCATTTGAAAAAACTTAATTCTTTGGGAAAAGGCCTTGTTAAAAAGTTTGTAAAACATTTAAAACACAAGAAAAATTTAAAACTGCATTTTTATCAAGATTTTGGCTTATAAATATGTTAACCATTTTAGAGAGTTCTTAGCCATCTAAATAAAAAATAAAAATTAAATTAAAAATTATTAATTTTATATCACATATAAACCCAAAAAAAAATTGTTCCTGTAATTTTAATAATATAAAGGTTATAGGGTAGGGGTTCCTTCTGAAACACCCGGTATTCTATTATATTTATTCATTAGCACGTAATTCTCCTTTTTTTTGTCATCGTTGTAACCTTTGGTTACCTAAACGAAAGCACTCACTAATGCATTTTTCTATTTCGTAGTGACTTGTTGGCTTTTGCATTAAAATCATTTCTAAAATAAATAAATTAATATATATAATATGTATACATGTCATTGAATAAATTGAAAAATAATTAATAATCCGCATCGTGTTTGAAATAACATAAGTGCTTACTAAAAATATACAGACCTTGTAACACCTTCATAAAGGTAAACACTTCCAGCCGTAAGTTCCCTCTTTGGCCCACTAAAGAGCAAGTTTTGCCCAGTTAGTTAGTAAAGAAATTTCCTAGCGCTCTATTTACAAATTCTTTCACATACTTGTCACCAATTTTCTTTATTACATTTATCTAAAATAAATAAAATTGTTTATCATATTCCTAATCTTACTCAATATAATTTGAAAAATCATGTTGAAAAACCTCAATGAAGATTACTGGTTAACCTACATAATATGCATCCTTAAATTCCTTGTCTTCAAGTTTTTTTTTCAAAATATAAAATATCATCGTGCTCCATTAACTCCATGTTTTTGTTATTAACATCAATCGTAACTATACCATCAAGTGATTTGCTAACTTTTTCAATTTTGGTGATTTTTATATATATTTTTTATACATTTCATCAAATATATATTTACTATAAACAAGTAAACAACTACTAAAATAGGCTCAATGGTAATATTAAAACAATAAAATAATTTTTAAAGTGACAGAAAATAATAATCACATTGCATCATAATAAAAGAAGAATTATTTTTAAAATTATACAAATAAGGCACGGATTAGGATTATAATAAAAAAATCAAACTAATACTTAAGGTTGCATTCTCAACGTCATTCAATCTATTGTCAACCTATAACCTATTTCGCGTTGATTTTTTGAGTTTATTATTTTAATAACTAACATTTAAAGAAAATCAATATCGTCGGTACATTATTTAGGTAGTATCTGATATATTACAAAAATATCAATTTATATCATTGCTGATTTTGGGAGAATTGTATAGTGAAAGAACAATGAGTGACAATGACATAATAACGTTAAAAAAAATTTTACCCGGTAGTTTTAGCTATACAATTCTCCTAAAATAAGTTATGAAATTCCTTGATATTTAGTAAATATGTCAATTATTACCTATAGAATATCAAGTCGATATTGATTTTCTTTAAATTTTGTATAAAAGCAAGAAAACTAATTAAATCTACGCGAAATAGGTTATAGGTTGGCACGCATGTTGGTACTCCCACCTTAAATAGGTAAAAATCCATTTTAACTTTTACAATGTAGAAAAGTTTTTATACAACTTACTTATGATTTGCCTTTGGCTTTTCGTTGTACCAATTTCATCTCTAAATTAAAACAAAAAATCAATAAATAGTAGAACTATATAATTTGTGAAGAAAATAAATTGTTTTATCACCTGACAAATCTCAAATGTCATAACAAGAGTTTTAGAATAATGACAATGTGCATAAAATATTTGTGTTTCAAGAGAATTACCTTCTCGTGTAGTTTTTGTAGCTTTCTCAGGCTCAACACCACTAGTGCTGTTTTTATCATTAGGCTGCAGACCTCTAAAAACAAAGTTGCTTTTGTGCAAAAATAAAGGAACAATATATTATAGTAATGATATTTAAACGTTGTTATTTTATTTATTGCCTCGGCTAAAAAGGTAATCTCAGGTGTAGGTCTGTTTTATTGGTTAACAAATTTATTTAGGGCGCCAATCCTACCAGAAATAAAACAAATCGGGTTTTAAAAACACTTAAGATCTATTAAGTACGTAGTAAGTAATATTGTGAAATATAAATGTAAGTGTATTATTTTACAATCTTAAAAAGATACTGAAATGTCTATTACATAAGTAATATGGAGTTACAATAAAAAGATGATATTTACATACATGAACAATATAATATAAATGTGAAAATGAGTAAATGCAATGTGCTACAACTGGTCTTTACAAACTTTTTGACTGATAACTGGGTACTTAGCTCGTATTGTCATCAACAGAAGTGATTCAAGGTTCAGCCCTCTTCACCTGGAAGTCATTGGCTTATCAGACTACTGTCCAGAACTTCAGTATTCCGACGTCGTGCATTAGCTCATCTTTTCGAAGCATCAGGAACCGGCGTTGTGACTATTGCTTTAAAGTTCTCTACTGATTGGTCAATGTCAGTGGCAGATTGATACTCACATCGTTGAGAAGGTTCGGAGTCAAAAAGGGTGGCTTGAGATTCGAGTGGTCGAGAAGTTGAAGGGGTCGCTTCTACCTGTCGAGAGTATATTTGTCAGTTTTGACTGTCGAGAAGTTGAAGTTGACGGTTCTGACACGGATTCCTGACTTTCTGTGACGTTGGTCATGTCCGAAGCAATAAAATCTAGATCACTGAAAATATTCCTATTAAAGGGATGAATGCCATTGCAGCGAAACCCATTAACGGCAATATCCATTCCAAATATTACTTAATCAATAACAACAACATACAGTTTTGATATAAACTGACTCGTATTATATGGGGCATTGCTATTGTTTTATTATTTATATCAACGCTTGCTACGATAAATAACGTTCGGATAAAATAAGAAGTATTACCTTACATGTTACATTAAAATAGCAAATATTTCGAAAACTATCAACTATAGCGTTATTTGACAAGAGTACCTTTTTTATGTAAAAAAGATTATTAATTAGGAATGATAAGTCTTATTATACCTAGTGACAACAAGTTATTGCAGTTCAAAAGTAAGAAAAGTGCTGCTCGTAACACCCTCTATTCGATAGAAGAAAAATGAGCCCAGATTGTTATTTCCCGCCCCAAAAAACCCCCCTACACCAAATTTTAACCCAATGCCCCGAAAACTTTTGAAAATATCTAAAAACTCTGAATAATTTTGTTTACTTTGACACCCTGTATCTGTCTTAATATAAATTTTCGGATTATAAAAATTGCGCTAAATCGTTATGCTTTGAAGTGAATAATTTACTGCTGCTCTGTGTCCCATTACTTAAGGATAACCCTGTTTAGTAATTATTACGTTTAAAGGAATAAAATGCATTGGTATATGGTCGCTATTGTAGGGTTTCCATCTCCCCGGATTTGCCCGGACATGTTTGGGTTTTTAAGGTGTCCGGCACAACCGTCTATGTGTCCGGGGACACGGATTTTCAAAAAATGTCCGGGCTAATGCGGAAAATCATAAATTTAATAAAATACATTACATCAATAAATTGTATAAATTTATTTTAAAAGCGAGGTGAAACGGTTATAGAATATAATAAAATGTAATATTTGAGAGAGTACCTTCCTAGGTATAATATATTATATTCGATATCTATAGGTACCCACTGATATACATTTCTACAAAGGGCAAAATACATATTTATTAGTTTTTTAACGATCCGGATTTCGTCCGGGTTTTGGGTCTTAAATGTCCTGGGTTTTAAAAAAACTAATATGGAAACCCTAGCTATTGTTATTACTTTCATCGCTGTTTTAGTGTTTTACAGTATAAAGGGATTATATTATGTAAAAACTAATAACAATGTTAGGTTAAAATGTCAATATCTTGCAGTAGCGTCATTGTTTTATCGGAACAGCGATATTTAGGTACCTACTATACCGGGTGGTCAACTAGGAATGGCCGGCGGCTATATCGCAGGAACTAGTTATCATAGAGCCCCTATCCCTTATAAAAAGCATGCAAGTGGAGAGCCTTAAGTTTCAGGTTTCAGCTAATTTCATTATACATGAATATTCAGAAGTCCGGAATAAAATTAATATAGCCTGAACCTGCAACTTTTGGGGAAAACGCTCAAACGCCTCAATTCAATTCTCACATTTTGACGTTATTAGTTTTTTTTTTATAGGCATTTGTCAAAGATATGACGTCATCGATCTTTTTTTTAAATGAAAACATACAGCTTGTGATATATCATTTGGAAGCTAATATCTCGTACAGTGTATGCTTATAAATTTTGGCGCGATTCTGTCAAGCTATTTCCAAATGGCGACTGGTAAAACTTTTTAAAAAATATCTGTTTAAATAAACGGAAATGACAAATCATTGATCTTTTTTACCTTTCAAAGTAAGAAATCTTCATTGTTGTCAAAGTTTTGAGTAAACTCTTTTAGCTACTGCGGCATTCTGAAGACATTCAAAATAAACCGCAAGCATATCAACACCTTGATCATTCGTAAAATGCATTTTGTAAACACAAAAATTACTCAAAGTAAGGCAAAACTTTAACAACTATTGACAATTTGGATTATTATTATTATATTGGATTATTATTAAAAAAAAATCCTACCAATGCATTTTATTTTGTTAAGAAAATTAACCATTTGTGTTGGAATGTCGAAAAAAGCCCTCTAGCGGCGATATGTGAAATTAACAAACCTTCAAATATAATGATGTTTGTAGCACAAGAATAGATCCTTTTAACGAGACCAAGTTTGTTCAAATCGGCTTAGCCGTTTCGAAGATACAGGATGTTATTTACGGAAACGTTTGAATACCCCCCACCACTTTATTTTTAGAGATACTGCAAAAAGTGTCAAACAAAAAAGGTTTAGATTATCCTCGACTTTAAAGATCAGAATTTTTTTTTTAGGTTAATATAGCGGAATTTACAGAAACATCACTTTTTTAGATTCAATATTGCAGTTACGCCCCCTAGCGGCCTAGTATAAATAGGCTCGTATGTTTGTAACTTGTTTAGTATTCACCTGAAGACGACTGGAGATACTTACCAGTTGAAACGTTGTGATGAAAAACTAAAGGCAATGGAAGTCCAAAACACATCTATTACTCATAATAATACTTGGTATCCCACTGAAACATCAAATATCTTTTGTATTTATAATGAATCAAAATTAAAAAATATGCATCTTTCAGATTTAATGTTGTAAAAAAACAATCCTTATATACTAACTGTAACACAGTTCTATAATCCTCCATTTTAAAGTGAGGAGGATCAAGAAAACAATTCAACCTCTTTAAATTTAAAATAAAACGAAATGTCCCATCTGATTTGGGTACAAGGAAAAAAGTGGAAAGAAATTGATTTGATTTCGGAGTAGTTTCTGAGATTGCCCCAATTCAAATAAGTTTTTTAATGCTTTCCTCAACATTCCCTAATTCACTATGAGTAAAATTTATAACAGGGTTCTGTAGTTGGATTGGCTTCTTGATAAAAGGTATTTTGTACCCAGAAAGCCATGCCAGAATGGGGGTATTTTTAGTAATTTGTGACCACTGGTCTAAGTAATAAAGTAGACGACCCGCATATTTTGTAGAAGGTACCTGTACTAACGACGATCCTGGCGTTTCTGGTTTGGAAACTTCCTTATTCCTTCCTGTTCCTTCTTGTAACGAGACTTCGCTGAGGCTCGGCCAGACCCCAAAAAAGAAGTTCTATTTTTAATTCAAAAGAGTTTTGTCTGTTTCCTTCTGCCAAACCCATCCCCAGACGCGTTTCGCCGTTATTACGGCTCATTAGTGAGGCTCAGTTTGGCAGAAGGAAACAGGACTCAAAGACAAATCACTTGTCAGGATCGATTATCGACGGGAATTATAGAACCCGGTGCGACATCTTGCGTCCCAGTACGGTACCTTAGAAAAGGTCAGTCCTAAAGGGGTATTATTCTATTTTTAACCTGAGAAGGGTAATGTGTTGCCGAAGACGATGAACCAGCTACAGCGAGTGACTGAGTCGGTACATTTTGCGCTGGTCTTAAAAATTTAGGGGCTTCTTTTTCAGTGAGACTCCTAATTTCTTTGCCTCTTTAGAAATCTTCCATTTCTCGGGAAAGTCAACTTCAAACAACAAAGAGCCTACGGGCACGCATCTAATACATCTCGTATGGAAGGGTCCAGAGATGGAACAATTAAGTATCTGCGATGGCATGAAATAGAGTGAAAGATATCTGCAATTAGTTTTATAGGTTCCCCCGCTTTTTTTAATTCATGGTCTGTTGTTTGAGCAGGGTTGGACTTGGATGCTTCATAAACATCATTAAATGGCCAATGTGCCAAAGCGCTTAGAGTAGTGGCTAACTGATTTTGAACTATTACCAAAAAGCATCTTGTCTAAGGACAGCTAAGCTCAGGCATATCTTAATTTCAGCATTTAAATCTGGAGGATTCAATGCAGTACAATCTTTTAACAAAGGATATAAATCAATAGCTAATTTCGTGGTTTCGTTGTCTAAACCTTTTGTTAAAAATACCGACAATATCTGCTGAATATCAGCGTGAACTATTGGGCCCTTATTAGAGTTTGAGCCTTTTCCTTCAAGAAGAGTCAATAAAGCATTGACAGGCTCTTGTTCTGCTCCTAGACGGGCAAGAGGAATGTTCATTTCATCTTCTTCTTCGTCCTCTACAACCTCAACGTCATCATTCTGCAAAGGTTTAGAATGATTAGAATGATCCGATTCACCTACAACCAAACAATAGAACTGTTCAGTAAATCCGGTCCTGTTTAAAACTTGAAAGTTTAATCGGCCGAATAAAAACTGCCAGGCCAGCAAAAACAAACCCAACGTAAACAAAAACACAGGCGAGAACCATATCTCTGAATCACTCGAATAACTGATAATGAATAAAATAAAATAAAAACGTATTTATTAGTAATATCTCTTATTTGATTGGAAATAAATATTTCTGTGGGAAATGCGGACATGCTTTTTAGTATATTCCTGTAGAAATAGAAATAAATACATTTCTATAGGAAATGCAGACGTCTTTTTCGATGTATTCCTGTAGGAATAGAAATAATTATAAGTACCAAGAACTCGACACTCCAGTAGGACTATGTCATAGTCTTTGATACTTAGCAGCAGTATATCTGAACCCTGTAGAGAGTGTAGGGTTAGACAATAATTAATAATGTTCAACGAGAGTAGTTTCAAATCTGTAATATAAAAATAATAAATAATTACTTACTTGCACTTTCAAGGAGTTCTGCTAAAACCTGTTTAAGTTTACGTTTTTTGTTATCTCGGTGAGAATTCATTTTTAAAACACTGCACACGCGGACCACAATCGCACCGGGCGCACGGCAAAATTGCAATGACGAGCTGATGCGGAGTGGACGGACTGGAGATGGGTGGCGACAAGACCGGATTTAATTTAAAATCGTGAAGGCTGGGCGCACTTAAAATTGCTACTACGAATGAAATATTATTGTAATTTGAGAACGGCAATATAAAATATAATTAATATTAATATATAGAGTTCTAATAATGGCAAAGTTAACACAATGAAATGAAAATTACTCACTCGGTGGTTGCTGATCATTGTGTCGCCTGAAAGTTAGGCGTAGTCCATCAGGGAACCTGCTGACCTGATAGACGGCGGCGATGTCCTCGCCTACCGTCGGCTCCTCTTGGCGTCGAGGTGGCAAATGGCAAGGCCGATTTTCTCCCATTTGTCTGTACAATTCCCTGCAGTGGTACAGTGCCATCCTCATCAGGATATTTTTAACCACATTGTCTTGCACCATTTTTACGTAGGTGAAAAATAATGCCATCCACATCATCGTTTATAGTTTTTGGGAGCAATATAGTTTTTATAAAACTTGGTAAAACAAAAGTCAAACCGAGCCGCGACGCGAATAAGTCTTTAAAGGTTTTAAAAGTATAATTTTTTCAATAATTAAATGTCTATAAAATTTTATTAAATCCGGGGTATACCAACTTCACTACCACCAAAAGAAAATAGTCATTTTTTTTACACCTGATTAAATATTTAAAAAAATTAGAACTTATTATGATAAAGTTCCTTTTTCTTTATTTAAAAAAAATTTAAACGTTTTTGTTGACCACAAATTTATTTCTAGAACTGAGTCACCAACGCCGTGATTTCCGCCTTTTTATTAGTTAGTGGGGGAAAATTTCAAAATTTCAGTCTATCCATTTCTCCTGTTAAAAATTTTTTTTTCATCTTCATTTATTCTTCGATTATTCAGTTAGCTCTATCCCTTATTATGCCGTATTTTTAATATTCTAACATCAACATTTTTTTTTTGAATAAATAGATGTAAATCCGACCTAACTCTTGGTTCGAGAAACCCATAAAATTTTTGTTTTGTTTATTTTATTTTTCCTAATGATAGACCCTTTCAGTTACGATACTCCATTTATTTCTCCAAAATAATAAACAACTCCTGTCCACTCACTTCTATGATATCATAATATTAAGCCCTGTTGCCAAGAGTCCTAAGTATGTGAATTTCACCTTGTTTATTCAAGTTTGTAGACAGGGTAAAACTCGTGCCATTTTGTCACCTTCTTGGGCAGTTTTTCTTTTCAATTTAATTTTATTGCGAAGTTCTTCCTACACGAATTAACCCTTAAGCTGGTAAAATATTACAGCCTATTTTTTTTCTGTAATATATCCTAAATACATTATAACAATAATCCTGGCTTTTTATTCAGAAAAATTAAAATAGGAAAATTAATATATCACAAGTAAAATGAAAATAAAAAGTTCGGACCTGTTATAATTATTGGTTGCCTCACAGCTGCTCAGATATTATTTTTGGGGTGGCATTATGGGGTGGGTTTTAGATAAGAGATATTTAATGGGCGCCAGACCCTCAGTTGGGATCAGAAAGAAGAAGAAAAGTAACTGTAGTTTAAGAAGATAAGATAAAAATACCCTACTTTATTAAGCCGCAAGAAATAAAAGATTACTTTCAAAAACTATACTTATTTGATTCAAATATTAAAATAAATACCTAAATAACAAATCAAAATGATACTCATAAAATAATAATATAAATTGTTGGATTCACCACAACAATGGTTTAGGAAAGAAAAACGATAGGATTTAAAATTAACAAAAGAAAACTTTATAATATAGAATAATTAAATTTATTGTGTGAATCCAGCATTTATGAAAAAATAAAACTAAAATTGAGATTTATTCAGTTAAAACATAGTTGTGAAATGAAGCCAATGTGATTGATAATTTCAACAAATAATTGCCCTTAAAATTATGCTCAATTGTACTAAATCTAGCATTAATGAAAATCAAGTTAAATTTGAGATTTATACAGTTGAAACATATTTATGAAATTATAAGCCTATGTAAATGATAATTTAAAAATAATTAATGGCCTTTAAAAGTATGCTCAACTATACTAAATCTCATCCTTTTCTACTGGCTACTCGATATCATAAATACTCTAACCATAAATAGACAACTGATTATAGCAGTCAATAATCAGTAAATTTCATATATTACATAGTATTTACACATATGGGTACATTCCCAGTCAGTATTGACTGCCAAAATTATTAAAAGATAAATATATTACAAGACCCCAAAAATAAGTCACTTAGATTGGTAGGTAACCAAAGATAAATAAATGTATTACAAGGCAAGATAAGATATATTACACGGTAAAGATAATAAGGTAAGAAAAGATATATTACATACAGGGCTATACCCCAATAATAATATGTTACCTATGTTGTTAGGTAACCAAAGATAAATATAATACAGATAAGATAAGATATATTACAAGCAAGATAAGATATTAAGGTAAGAAAGATATTTAGATATCGAGAAAATGAATGAAACTGGGTTATTATGATACAGCAATAAGCAAATGTTGGTTCCGATACTAAAAGTAGGGTTACATAGCAAAGGCACTACTTATCTTTTACAAATTCCTGTTCGATGTGACATTGAAGGTAGAGCTTAGTAGTAATTCATTAATTCACCCATTACCGTTTGATATTTAGCCTTCGAGGTTCCACGTGTCACCTTAGAAGTTCATAATTTATCTATGGAAATTCAACATTTAGCCGTAGAAATTCATTATTCATTCACATATACATTCCGTCTTTCTGAGGAAGATTGATACAATGGGTTTTAACAGCCAACTTATCTCTTTTTTCAGCTCTTATCTAAAGAACTGGGCGCAATATGTGGAATTGCGTGGCCATCGCTCACCCAGGTTCTATGCATCTAGCGGAGCGCCACAAGGCAGTAACCTCGCACCATTAATATTTTTACTCTTTATAAATGATATTGTCAATGATATTACCAGTGAAGCGTTAATTTTTGCCGATGATCTTAAAATATATAGAGTGGTGCATACTGTTGCAGACTGTCTGGCGCTCCAGAAAGACTTGATAGCTATCGAGCATTGGTGCGCGGCTAATAAATTGATACTAAATATCAATAAATGCTGCTGCATGACTTTTTCAAATAAATTTAACAATATAAACTTTAACTATGGACTGGGCGGCTCCGCCATCGAAAAATGCACCACAGTAAAAGATGTTGGTATTACTTATGACTCAAAACTATCATTTGCTATCCATATCGACTCGAGATCTGTTCAAGTGCCATAAAGGTACTGGGATTTATAATGAGAAATTGTAGGGAGTTTAAAAACCTTCAAGTGCTCAAAACTCTATATTTTAGCTATGTCAGCTCTAAATTAGAATACGGTTCCCTTATCTGGCACCCTATATACAACCGCTACATAGGTCAACTTGAGAACGTGCAAACGAAGTTTGCTAAATACCTGGCATTCAGAAGCGATGGAGTCTTCCCTTGTAGAGGAATCGAACAAAACCAACTTTTACAAAGACTTTAATTACCTTAATCGCAGAAACTTATTTACTTAATTACTTCCACACAATTTCTACTCAAAATACTTAAGTCCCATGAGCTACTAGCTCAAATCAACTTGTATGTTCCAACGCTCCCTACAAGATCTCCTCCTACATTTTTCCTACCTACCCCCACTACTAACTTTTTAATTAAAACACCAATATACAGGGGAATGGAGCTAGTTAACAATACCTGTGGTAACAGTGACATTCACGAGCTGTCTACTATCCAACTCAACAAAGTACTAAAACACAAGTTCTTTCTACAATAAATAATATCTACTCAATTGCTGTAACTCTTATTCCTACTTTGTCACTAGTTACTATTGTAAATATTATAAATTGTCTTTTAAATGGACGTCATGTATCTGTTAGACAATAAAGATTATTAATATTATTATTTTTATTATCAGTTATCGAAACTCATATTTCGCCTTTGAAGTTTGAACTTTGAAACTTGAAGCGTGAACTTTAAGTTTTAAAGTTTGCATTTTGAAGTCTAAACCTTGAAGCCTAGAAATAATTAAGAGGAACAGTTAAAATTTGAATATGGTCGAGAATCTTGATCTAAATTTGGGGTCTGAACGCTGGGATCATTGACGTAGGTAACGCGGTAAAATTCCAATGGCGTAGTTAATTATTTAAAATGATGTTTTAAACATAAAGATGAAAGTAATTTAGAAATGTGCAATTAAAAAGGTGATATTTAAGATCTTGTAACGAACATATCAAAATGCTTGTTACAAACTAACAGTTTTAATTTTTACTAGTTGGCGCGCAAATCACTTAAACCACCGCTCACTCCTTGCGGCAACGTTTCATCAACTGATACTGAGGGACTTTAGATGCGTATTACGCGTGTGTTACTGCTGGTGGGGATGGTGGGCATTACATTTTTTGTAGCGGTAGAGCAGATTGGTTCACTGTACCTGTCTGGTTCACTGTTGAACAACTGACCCTACACTGAAAATCATAATTTATCGGACACTTATTTCAAGACGTTTTCTATTTCATTATTATTTGACATTTTAAATAAGATAATATGACAATGAAATTTGAAGGTAACAAAATAGGTATCAGATAAATTATGATTTCCACTGAACTTATTAGCTAATAACGATTTGTTTTGGTCCCAAAAAAAGAAACAAAAATGGGAATATAATCAAAGGCAATTTTCTGTCCAATGGAATTTTCCCCATTGCTGCGATGCGATAGATGGCAAACATATCCAGATACAGTCTCCACCGAATAGCACATCCGAATTTTACAATTACAAGGGGACTTACAGCATAGTTCTTTTTGCGTTAGTCGATGCAGAATACTGTTTTAAATACATAGAAGTAGGAGCCAATGGTCGGTCCAATGACAGCACTATATTTAGAAATTCACAGTTGAATCCTGCAATGATGGATGGATCTCTAAATTTTTCAGAAAATTCGATAATAATCGGTGACGCTGCATTTTCATTAAGAACCAATCTCCTCAAGCCTTACACTGGATTACTAACTAGACAACAAAGAATATTCAACTACCGGTTATCACGCGCCAGGCGAGTTGTAGAAAATGCATTTGGGATTTTAAGTTCAAGATTCCGTATTTTTCATACTGTAATCAATTTAAAACTAAGTACAATAGATCTGGTAGTAAAAGCTTCTTGCGCATTGCATAATTGGCTTAGAACAACCTGTCCGACAGTATATATTCCTAAAGATACTGTTGACAGAGAATACATTGATACAGGGCACATTCTAAATGGTTTATGGCGTTCTGAAGTTGGATCACTGCAGCCAGTAAGAAATTTCGGAAGAAATAACTATTCCCAAGCTGCAAGTCAATTGCGCGCCCAATATACAGATTTCTTTTTTGAAGAAGGTGCTGTACCGTGGCAAGATACAATGGTTGGCCATTGCATGCATCTATTTTTGCTAATTGACATCTAATTTGTGAACTTATATAAATTTTAAAAAAATAGTTACCATATTGTTTGTTGTCTTCCCGATGTCAGTAACATTCCTCAAAAAACTATCAGCCTTGGCAAACCAAACAAGCTTCTGCCTATATACGTCATCTGGACCAGTACCACTCTTTTTAGATTTTTTCACTTTATTGAACTCCTGTCTGTATACAGTTTTTATCGTTTTTAATTTAATCTTCAACAGGGCCAAGTCCGTTGTTTGGAAACCCTCTATTTATTTTAATTCTTAAAGTAGATTACCAAAAGCAGTACCCCTTTTTAATTGATTGATGTGATCCTTTGAACGTATATCCCATAAAATAGTATATTTTTCATAAAGATTTAAGAAGGTTATAATCTGGTCACTATTCCACTTCATATTTTTGAAATTATTAGTAATAAAATTTCAATCGTTTCATATATTGCTATTTTATTATATTTCAATTATTATTATTTTATCGGAAACTACACGGAAACTTGTTGAATATAATTAAACCATGTTTACACGCGGACAGCTACTTGTCAAGACACACAAAACTAGCCGACGCTCACAGGTTCCAAAATTAAAATTTGCGGTCAAAAATACAAACACTGTTGGATTTGTACCAAAAGGAGTTATTTTGATCTGAAATTATGAATATTCCCATAAAAAGTTATTTTCAAAATGGCGGCTGCAATATGGCTACTATTACATGAGGTTTTGAGAAGCAATGAAAATAGGCTTGAAAATGTTCCCGTGTAAGAAAATAAAGGGATTATTAAATAAAATCAATTTGATAAAAAATTCTTATATAGTAATTATATTAATGAAAAAAGTATTTAACACAAAAAATAGGAAAAAAAAACATATTTACAAGTTGTTTCACAAATTTACAAATTATTCTGAATCACTATCAGTTAACTCGGAATTTATTTCAGAATCGCTGTCTCCGGAAGAATTCTCCGGAAGAATTCCCAGTTGACTCTGAGAACTGCTGGCTTTAAGCATCTCTAATGCTTCTGGTAAAAAATGTTTCAATTTTTTTGTCGGAAGTTTTCTGAGGTTTGAAATGTAAGGATCGGAAGAAACAAGCAATCTATTAAAAACATCTTCCATTGTTTTTACCCGTGAAAACTTTCTGGAAAAATCTTGACGATATTTTTTAACATCTTTGTTTCTTGCCTCTTGGGCCTCCTCGGATAACTGTCCAATAGGTAATAACGCTTTTTCAATTACTTGTTTACCATGTACTAATACTTTATGTACGGAAGTGGGCATATAATACCAGGGATATACATTAACAAATAATTTTGCGGTATCAATTGAAAATTTTTCGAATAGTTCGTAATTAACATCGTAACCACTAGAAAGAACTTGGAGGATTATATAAAATTATTTGATTAATGTTTCGTCAATGCCTGTTATTTTCGCCGAAACTTGAAAGTGTTCAAAAAAGCGCCTAGCAGTATTGCCGTCATTGGAACTTCCAAACCCAGGCTTTGGCTTGTCAACTATTAATCCCAACTGCTGACGAAATTCTAGCTGAACCTCCTTTTTTCTCTCTTCTACTGTTTTCTTTTCTTCAGCAGTTCGCGCTTGCTATTTTGTGATAGTCATTTTATAAGACAAATGCAAGACACATTCGAAGAACCTGATCCACGCATGCAGTGTGGATAGTCCAAATCTAAGATTTTCTTCTATAATAGGTTTTTCTAAAATTTTATCTATGTGATTAAAATCTTTAGTAGTTGCACTACAGATATAGCAACGCTGCGATGACTTCGTTCCAGTGATAGCACTGCATACCTTCCCGTCAATCATTGTAAGATTCATAACATAGGATATTTTAAAGGATTTTTCCTTCAAGGTGGCTTCGAGAGGCAAAAATTTATTTATTTGGTTTTCCACATGCTTGACCTCAGCTTCAGTCGATTCTGTTGTTTCTTGTAGAAATTGCATTCGCAATGGTCTACAAAATCGTGGAGATGAAGGTCTTGGATTTTTCCAAACGATTACATCATTACCTAGCTTATTAATACATACTAGTTGCAAAGGAACTATAGATGTGAAAAATATGCTGGCATCAGAAATGTCTTTTCCTTGAAATGTTTGTTTGTACTCACTCTGACCTGAGCTTCCGTCACATCCCCATTTTAAAAAAAGCTTTAAGTTTTGTAAATCTTCATTATTTAACGTGTCAATAACTGTCTCTTGGGATTGAACTATGCGATGAGCTGTATGGTTTAATAAGTGCTGGAGCTCGACTTCGGCACTCCTTTCCGAAATTTTTATAGACGTTGAAGGAGGGTAACATAATTTTTTTGCTTGCAGTACTTTCTTGTATGAAGGATAAAGCTTGCAGTTTTGTTCCAAACTTGTCAATCGTAGACCTTGATACTGGCTTTTCGAAAGTTTGAGCTCAATTAATAACGATAGAGCTTTGTCGTTGGATAAAGGAGTTTCAGTAGTCATCTTGAAGCTCTTCCGGTATTTGGACGCTCTCGTAGGAGTACTTAGGGCAGCTTCTTTAACAAGTTTACTCGCATCTAGTTGCCCAGAGGAACGCAGACTCGCCTGTGCTGCATATGCCAATTCGTGTGTGCTAAAAGAACTACGAAGTTCTTCAGTTTTTCTGCGTTTCGTTCTTTCGCTGGATGACAAAAAATCCTTCAAAGGCCTGCCTTTAGATTGTGTACTTGGAGCCCTTGGAGTCTCTGAGATTGGAAACGTAACGGGTTCACTCAACCACTCACTGAATTTTTCTAAGAACTTTTCTTCAGTTCTATTGACAGCTTGCCACTTCTGTCTGATTTTAGATAATAGCGTAGTTAATGACGCCTTCATATCTTTTCGAATTATTATCGATTTTCCGCTACGTTCAGACAACACGACTTTAAGATGATTGAGCATGTCAGGCAAATCGTCTCTTAAACGATGTTTTAAAATCTCATAGATTTCCCTTCTGCTAAACACCACTTGTTGGGAAGAGGAGCCTAAAATAAAGGAAAAGGTACCAATTAGATTTTTTTTCCATTTCTACAACTCAATGCTATATTATGAGTAGAGTAATTTAACACACGCATTATGAAACGTTTCATTTCATTATCTTTAGAAAAGCATACCTAAGTTGCAAGTTTTTTTCAAGGTTGACCTATAAAATTATTTAAATAAGACTTTTTTATGCGTATTTAAAGAAAATATCTCAATAAAATGACAAGTAATTCAAATAATAATTAATTAAGTGTTATTTTTCCGAGCAGTTTTCGCCTTACAACCTGTTTTTGACTTAGGTACTCTGGTTGAAGTGGCAGCTAGTGGCAGTCAAACTAGGCCTTATTTAAAAGATATTAAGCTAATCTATTAGATCCAAACCCAAACTGAGTGGTATATGGTGGTATACGTTACTTTTCATCTAGTTGTATTATTGAAGTAATAAAATAATGCGTATTTTTTGCATCGCCAATTTCTTTCATTTAATTTTTACTGATGTCTTATGTTTAATATGTTTAGACACATAAAAAATATATTTACTCACCTGATGGTATAGGTTCCATAACGCCAAGATAATAATAAACAAATTGAGTCCAAATTAAAACACCTCTTATAACAACAAAATTGCAATAAAAAAGCTGTTCGCACTACCACTTCCGTCAAAAGCTAAATAACAACTAAAATTTCACCGGCAACGGAGGATTCTTGCACCGTTTGCCTATTGCTATGAGGTAGGTTCAACATCTGACTACATGACCGTTTGGAAGAAATTCTCGGAATTGCGTATTGGGTTTTTTCTATTTTGACCGGATTTTAGGAACTTGCGACCTGTGTGCGACGCCTCAACTTTACTTGCTGCTGGCCGGCAAGTAGCAAGTACAACAATCCTTTAGGTTACACATGGCAAGTTTACTGGCGGCAAGTACTTTCCGCCAGTAAACTTGCTATCTGTAATTGGGCCTCAAGGGCATTTTTTAAGGTTTTGGATGAAAATAGATCAAACTTTATAACCGGTAGATTGACACATCAGCTTTGATATGAAAAATAATAATAGACTAAAAAGCACATAGATAGGTACTTTAATATAAAAACAAACAAACGTTCTATGTGCGCTTTGCACATTTTCTTCTAACTAGTTGGAAATAGAGTAAATGTGGCAACGATATTTAAAATAATAACCTTTTTTATGTTTAAATATATAATTAGCAACAAATTTGAATTTTAGTATAAAAAAAATTATTATAGTATTATCTACCGGAAGATTTATAAACATTAAAAAGAAAATTGCAATTACATCCGAACTAAAAGTTTTGACACTTCCATATTTTATAGGACGTTAACATATACCTCTAGCTTTGCTATCCACCATATGACATATTTCAAAAAAATGTTGGGGACTATGTAAAAAATTAATAATCTTGAGATGTCGCGTATACATTAGAAAAAATTGCAATAACACCTCCATATTTCGTCGTCAATCTCACGAAGTGACCTATCTCATTTTTTGTCATTTTGAGATAGAGCCGTTTAAAGTTCTGACTGTTTTTCAGATACACGTCACATCGACGCTATTGGTTTTTTATTTTTACTTTTTTTATTTTATTGTGTATATATATGTATATTATTGGATGGGCTTACTATAATAGTCGTAACGATTTTGAAAATGTAATAAAATTGTCAAAAGTGAGATATGTCAGTTCGTGAGATAGAATCAAAAATGTATTAAGTAATAAATTGAGTTACACCAGATGATATGATTGTGATTTTTATTGTTAAAATTAACTATACATTCAAAAAACATAACCTTAAAAAATAAAGAGCCCTAGGCAAGTATTATAACATAGTATTTATATTATTATAACAAGCGATAATTATGAAATTCGCATAAGAACAAAATAAAGTGATCAAAAATTAAAAAAATGGGTACTTTTATTAGTCACTGTGTGGAAGGGATTTAAAAAAATCTTGATGCTCTTGAATCCGAATAACAGGTGTATCTCCTGTACATAGTGCCATTAAGTCACGAAACTTCTCCTTTGCTATTTTTACAGGCTGCGCATTTAAAAGTGGAATTTCTGCTCCTATAAAATTTTTGTCCAAATTTCTTTTGAGGGTTATTGAATCATAAGTGTTCTGAAGGTGGCTTAATTTAAAGAATATCTTTAAAGGTTTATCTTTGTAAACTTTGAACTCCATCATTTCCGTCCATTTAAATGAACCGCCGGTATCAGTGTCTTTTATGGACAATAGGCGTAAAGATTGAGAAAACTTCTTAAAATCTAAAAACTCGTCGTATCGAAGGGCATTTACTTTATAGGGTTGCTTCCTTCTCGCCAGATGCATAATTGGATGTAGTTGGGATGAAACAAAAATGTCGCCAGCATTTGCAATGGCACTTGATATTGCACTGTGAGCACTATCACCTTCACTCTGCCCATGGTTAGTTTCAAAAAACCGCAAACTTATCTCTTCTATATTGTTAAAGTGACCAACAGCGTATAACAACATTGCCGCTATTATTGTATTTTTATTTTGACCACTGCAACCATCGGCAAAAAGTGATACAATTTTAACGTCCTCCTTATTGTAATGCTGAAGAGCTTTATAAACGCACGTGGAAATTTCAGATGATCCTCGTCGGCTTATGGCTTCATGCCATGTGTAACAATGGCACTCCTTGGTAGCTATATTGTAAAACGTCAAATTGAAATTAGACAAACGACGCTTATAAAATATGGCACTTTCTTTGCTTATAGGAAGGTAAATTACCTGCTGCAGATCGAAGGTCGCGCACAAAGCCTTGGGATCATCAATAGCTTGACCTTTACACTCTTCCTTTATTCTTCTTACTTCATTTTTTTCCGCAATATGTTTTTCATAACGCTGCTCCAAACCAGCCTTTATATTATCCTCTCCTTGCCTATAAGTAAAGCACAGTGAGCACTGGTCTTTCTTAGGGCGATGGAAACTAATATTCTGGCATTTAAAAACCCTGCGGTAAGTCACAATACTTGGCCTGTCTTCACCATCTGTTAGTTCGTTAATAAACATGTTATACATTTTGGGAATCGATAAGTCCGAATGTAAATATTCCTTCGATGTAGTTGCCCGGCAATAATGCGACTCAACCCTGGGATATCTGTTGATATGGTTTGCAATGGCTTGATGTATCTCTTTGTCTCTGGAACGAACGTTTTCTGATTGTCTTCCACCACGTTTTTCAACGTCAACGGTGCCAAAGTTGGTTATTTTCAATAAAGCTGTTCTCACAACACGGTCGGATATTCCTAACGTATTTATAAATATTTTTTTACAAACCAAATTTTGTTCTTTGTTTCTTGTCAGGAAATATCTAATTGTCTTATCCCTTCGTGAGCTACCCTCTTTTGTAGTTCTTTGTTTAGGTGTACAAGTTTGAGTATGGTGAACGATGAACTCTCTCTGACTCTGCAACTGCCCCAAATTATTATATGAAGTAAATATTTCAGTTCTGTCTTCATCAGAGAATAAAAAACATTTTCGTCCACTCTTTTTGCAGTGTTCCACGTTACAAGAATCTTTCATAGCTCGCGCAGGCATAATTTTCTTAGTCTTCGTACTAACATATTGTTTTCCTAAATTTCTCAATTTCTTGCCCAATTTTTGTGCATTTGGTTTGTTCTTTAGCACCCTTTCACCTTCCCTTTTCTCTCCTTCGACTAAAAAGCTTTCTGGCGTAGGCTGTTCACCTCCACTTATCGCAGTGTTTATCATTGATAAATTGTTATTCAAACGCTTAACAGCTCTTCTGCGACGTCGCTTTTTCGTAGACATGTGTATTTCGCAAGATTCATTGTTTTCAAAATGATTGAAACACAGCAATTTTTGGCACCGATGGCAAGAACTAAATACTTCACCTTTACATTTACGCGCCTCGCATGTGGCTAGGTAAGGAGGGTCTCGATCTGAATCGTACACGAAACTTCCACTATCATCTGACTGCAAACTATTTTCGCCTGGAACAGGAGCTTCCGTAGCATTTATTGAAAGCAAATTATTGCCATCTACATCAAACAGAAAAAAAAGCATTAGTTATATATAAATGAATGCTGAGCACTATTTTTACCTTTATCTTTACAGTCTCCAGCTAAATTGTTGTCCATATTTAGTATGTGTACGTCGGCCGAACTTTCTGGTTCTTCAGCAACTAGGGAACCAACAACATGAATCGAATCTTTAGACGTACTGCCAAGATAATAGCCTGGATTAGTAGCCTCTGCAAGCAATAGAAAAAAACATGAGCGTTATTGTTTACTAAAAATTGCGCAATACATTTACCTTCTTTATCATCATCGTTTTTAGATAACTTTGTTTCCGGGTGTAGTGAAGGTATAGCGCTCGTACATCTTGGTGCTTTACAAACTGTATTAATAATCTGCACTGAATGTTCAATTGGAATATTAGCAATATTATGAATGTCAGTAGCACTGTTTCCAATTATCTTATTTTTAAGTCGTATTAAAGGTTCATCATCGGAACTATTAAATGTATCAGAATTTTTATCTTCCATGTCAATAATTTTACCGCGATACCACTGCTTCTCATAAAACATTTTAACTTTGGTCCCTATCGCAAACACTTTATTTTTATCACTCTTCAACTCGCTAATGCTCACAACATTTTCCGTTCCATCGGCCCATAACACAAGAACGTCCATTTTGAACTCAAAACACCCGACTCGTTAGCTAGTTAAGTAAAGACTAACCCTATATCCGTTCGACGGCACAATAATATATGAAACAAACTCGTATGGACATGAAAATCTGAGATACGACACATAGTGCCCAACCAGAATGGATTATATAAAAATCACGAAGTGTCGTAAGTCAAGTTAGGGTAGTTCGTGAGATAACTAATTGAGCATATTTGAGATATACCGACAAGTGAATGTTCCCATTCTCGCAAACTATGTGTGTTTGGGTTACGACAGTTCGTGAGATTGTAAAATACGTCTTTTTATTTATGGTGACGAGCCTATCTCAAAACTTGAATTTTTTGAGTTACGACACTTCGTGAGATTGACGACGATTTAATAGGACAATAGCCCTTACCTTTTAAAATGTCTTCATTTCTTTTAGGGTCAGCATCACTTTGGTACATTTCTCTGCCAGTTAGATTTTTGTATTTGTGATTTGCATAATTTTGACAGGAATCACACTCTACTGTATTAGTACCTTCTACATGGCCGTGGTTTTTAAACCTTTCACATTCTTCGCACTCTTCGTGCCCGAACCGTGTGAAAGATATATTCATTTCTTGCAAAATTCGCCAATACAGGTCACTGGAACACTGGTATTCGGGATATTTTTCCTTAAAGTCACTAAACATAGCGATTGCACTAATGTCAGTGGGCAGGTAAAGCCTGTTGGGTGCATGTTCGCGTCTATAATGCGAAATTGATGGCTTAAAATACTGGATGTGTTCTGTTATGATGTTTCTATCAATTTTGCGTGTTGATGGATGTCGCCCTTAAATAAATAAAAATAATATTGATTATATTCATTACTTACATATTCAATCATTTTTTACAATTTTGACTGTGACTGAATATAAACTTTATTGTATGGGTATTAAGTAGATATTGACGCCAATCTGATATCATTGCACATATTATATACAAACAACCTTTTGAACATAAAAAAAATCAATCTTTATTTTGATTTGGTTAATGAAGTTAAATGTTTATTGTTTTTTTATTAATATGATACCGAATAAAGGAAGAGGAAAGTTGACGATTTGGTTTTAACCAGTGCCATAAAATACACACACATGATACCTTATATTTAATAAAGTTAACAATGTATTTACCTTTACAAAGTCATCATCAGAAAAGGCTTGCCTATTAACAGGCCAACGACCGGGCTGCTTAAATGCATTTGTTATGTGAGACATGGAAAATGCTCGAGTAAAAGCAATGTTTGATAATTCCCCCAAATTCCTTATCGTAATTGCTTTTCCAGGGTGCGATAGCAACCAGTCATTAAAAGCTACAACTAACGATCCCTTAAAAGGACCAAATACACCAACATCTAAGGGTTGCAGGCGATGTGTCGTATGGGGGCGGAAATGATAGAAGAGAAAGTCCGTTTTCTTTGCAAAATTTAATAGATTCAAAAGAAATATGGGACTCGTGGTTGTCCAAAAGCATTAGGATTGGTTTATCTTTAAAGCAATTAGTGTGGGATTTAATGTGATCCAATACTTTTAGAAATAATTCTTTGGTCATCCATCCAGATTTATTGTTTAAAATTAACTAGAAAGCCGGGGCTTCTGTGATATATTCCTCGGGGTTTCTTAGTCTTGGAACTACATAAACTGGTGGAAGTGCATTTCCCAATGCATTTATAATTCCAACAAATGTTACTAACTCTCCTTTTTCGCCCGAAGATATTCGCCCCACTTGCGTTTTTTCCCTTTTTAGCAACAACACGTGGGGGCCTCATGACAGTTGTTATGCCAGATTCATCCAAATTATAAATACTTTCCGCCTTAAATTTATATTTTTCCAATAACGAGCAATAGTTTTTAACAAACTCTTGCACCCTCTCGTTATTTAACCCGGCGGAACGTAAGTGACTAGTGCTCTCAGGCTTTCTTAGGGACAAATGGGGGGGCCTTCTCATAAATCCTTGTAGCCAGTCGTCCCCTAAAATAATTTTAAATTCAAAAATTTTATTAAATAAGGAAAATAACCTACTACCAAAGATAACCTTTAGACATATTGCAATTTAATTCACCGGCTAATTTAGTTTCGAGCCATTTTACATTTGGGAAGTTCAGTTGCATATTCGTAAGCTAGACTTCTAATTTGTTTGTACGTTAGACCATAATGTAGCTCTAAAGACTTTTTTATATAGGTCTCCAAGTTCTTCTTTTCGGAAATATTTGTTGTGAAATTTCCTCTCATCTTCATCATCTGATGACATTCCTGAGTCTAAAGCCCTCGAATAAAAGTCTTCCTTGCCCATCTTTTTATGGTTTTAATCCTTGACCTAAGGGTGCCCCGTTTAATATTATGACGTCTTACTGCTTCACGAATGGAACATTTTTAAAGATATTTCTTAAAAAGTCGTTTTGCTTGTGAAGCCATATAACGTTGATCTAACAGGTCTGTTTGTGTTTGGTAAGAATGGGGAATCTCCCTTTTATTTTTTTTCATAGTTCCTACATTCGAGGGCTTAGAGCAACAACCACGTAACTAAAAAAAAATCGGTTTTGAACTGTCAGTGCCATGTTACTCACCATAGAGCAAATATTTAAGTGCAACAACGTCGTATCTAATAAAATAATAGTATAACCTACTTTTAAAATTTCGTATCTGATCTAGGCTATAAAAGGTAGTGCAACAATCTCGTAACTGTACATACGTGATTGTTGCCTTAAAACGTTTTCAAACAGTGGCCAAACTGGGAACTACGTACCGAGATACGATTTTGTTGCCCTAAGGAATCATTGTGACCTGTCAATATTAGAATAAAATATTTTTATATTATGTACGTACATTGTTTTATTATTTAGTGCTTTGTGTCTTACTGTAAGATAGGTAAGTACATTTTTTAAATAATAAAAGTATTTTGAGATTAGTACCTAGTATTTTAACGTATAGGTAGTACATTGAATTAAAATCAATAGCAGAGATTAAAATAAAATCAAGGGTTATATTTTATTGAGGTTAGGTAGCTGCTTCTTTGAATTTAGCATGATAATGTTTGCAGAATAACGGAAATATTTGTTTAAAATATTGGCTAATAAAATATATTAGTTATTCAAAAAAAAAACTAACTATTTATACTCTTTCTTAAATTTAGATTATTTTATTTAATTTGCCACTCATTTAAAAAGTATAAGTCTTTTTTGAGAAAAAAAAAAATAGATAAGTATCGCTATTCTATGCTTTAGGCCACGATATTTTAAAGAAGAAATTTTTCTTGGTTGGTATTACAGGTTCCTTGACGGCTAGCTTCATTTATTTTAAAGTGTAGGAAAAAAAACCATTGGGAGGGCTTTTCAAATCCATAGCAAACTAGGGCTGTGGTTTGAATCTGGGCGGGAGTGATCTCTGCGGACGAGGCACCTCATATAATTACAATTGAACTTCACAGGTAAGTTCGTTTAATTGTTAAATTATATCTCGGTGCCTCGTCCTTAAGATCACTTAGTAGATGTTTAAAGACTACGGTTTTTTTTCAAAATATTTTATTGTTCAAAATCTACGACAGCTCTAGCGAATGTGACGTCTGTCAACAATGGTCTGTTATAAAATGTAGCAAAAACTTCGGAGCCTGCTGACCAGCCTGCTGTCTGTCTTATGACTTCCAATGATGTTCCTCTTCTCCTGGCAGCTGAAGTAGCAGCATGACGTGTAGAATATGCAGAAAAAATCTTGGTATTGACACCTGCCTTGGTGAGGGTGTTTTTTTATCCATCTGCTAATTGTATTCGTCGTAGCCGTCTGAAACGGCTCCCTTGTGGATAAAAATAAAAAATCCTGCGTCTCCCGTCTTCGGTCCACTGTTCTCTGAATATAGGTTAATAACGTAGATGCAGCACATACTTCAGGTTTTTCTGGAAAAAAGCGGAATCTGTAAACAAGGTTGTGCCTTATTTACCTTGGTATTCTTTAAATGGTCCGTTATCAAAATCTGAATCTCAGAACAAGTGACAATAATATTATCCACACGTATCTTAGCTAAGGTCTGCATTCGATGACCTGTTATCAGTGCAAGGAGGGTGGCCAGTTTTTCTGACAAACACTGAATAGGGAGAGATTCATGTGGTGTGGCCTACAATAATTGTATTTTAAAACCCAATTAGTGGCATGACTATGCTTATTATGTGAGTGTATGTTACCCACAGTGAATTTGCACGAATCTCATTTGGTGAAAATGGCGGGAAATTTGAAAATAATTTTAGCTTGTGGGGCAAAAATCCACACGAAGACTGCACCGCTTACGAAAAAAATAGAAAATTTATTTGCGACTGGTGTGAAAAATTTAATTTTTAATATTTTTTTTACTTTCTTCATGATATTTAAATATTTGTGTTTGTTGTTTTTTGTTCTAATTTTTGTCTTTGTTGTTATTAAGATAATCACAGTTCATCTCGTATTTATTTGTCTGTGAGGGAATTTAGCCCCACGTATTTGAGACTTTAACCCCACCGGTGAGGTAAATATCCCATTTTGAGTTTGTTTACGATTTATTTTTTTGTGTGTTTTTCCTTTTGTTTTTTTAAGTGAAATATATCACTTTTTGTACCTAAGAGGTTGTTCTATAAGTCTAAAAATAAAAAAATAAACGTTAGGTTTCATCAATATTTCTGGCTTATGTATATACATAATATATGTTACGTGAGAGGTTTACTCGGGTTAGTATTTTTTGTGAATTTGTCCGGGATTGTTAATTTACTAATACTAGACTATAATAATAGATATTTTAATTTATTTTCAGATAATAAAATAAGAAATGAATCAAAAAAATAGGAGCTACAAAATTCTTCAAAATGCTTTAAATATAAATGATAAAGCAACTGAAGAAACTGTTTTCATTAGTACAATAAGTGAAAAACCTGGCAACACTCTGTCAAGAAGTGAACCTACTACTACCAATATATTGGAAGAAAGTTTTCATGGTGAAGATGCCAACAGCTATAGAGTAGATTTAAAAGGACCACATAAAAATGTTAAAATGAATAGCAAATGTTTAATACAAGCATCTGAAAAAATACAGAATGATGTTATGGATTCCGTACCGGAAATAGATGTATGTGAAATTATAAAGGTACAGACTTTAACAGAAATTTCTAGTGAGAACAATTACAAAGAAACATACTGGAAAGCTGATGAAAATGTAATACTAGAATTTGTAGACTCAACAAATAATGAAAGTGAAGATGAGAGAGAATGCAATCCAACAATAGAAACTAATGCTGATCTTGGAGTTCTAGAGTTCTTCGGACAAACCAATTATCACGATGGGAATTGTAGTCAAGAAATGGATTTGGAAGATAATGAAAAATGTATTTTTGCAGCAGGAAGCAATGTAAATAGCCAAAAAATACATGATGAGCTCGGAAATGATGGGAAAGAAGCAGAAGAAATTGAAATGATAGAAATCGCTCAGGACATTGAAGTTATACCATCGGTAGAAACATACGGTATACAGAAATCTAACAATATATGCCAACGAGAAGTGTGGATGACCTTGCCTCATATAATAAAGATAAAGGAACACATTATAATGACGATGCAATCTCTATAATATATATAATATAGATAATAATCTTGACAAAGACTGGATACCAGAAGAAGGAGAGCCAGAAAGAACGAGTGATAACGTAAAAGAATATTTTACCTCAGCTAAGAATATAGAGGAAAACGAAATGAAGAAAAATAATGAAATAAATACAGAAGAAGAAAATAAGAGCACGAACGACAATGTTGCCACAACGACCCATAAAAAGTTATTTAGAAATCGTCTTGCTACTCCAGAAACTTGGATAAGAAACCAAAGGAAAATTGCAAAGCGGGCAGAAATTCCTTATTTATCATCAAGAGGAAAATTTATTCCAGGGAAAGTAATGAAATATAAAGATTGTTCCAACTGTCCAAAAAAATGTAATGAATCGTTCTCTGAAGAGGAAATTCGATGTATTTGCCAACAATTTTGGAAACTTGGAAACGAGGAGGATCAAAGAAAATTTATTTCTTCTTTAGTTTGTCAAGGGAAAAAGAAAAGTGGTAGTGAAAATTCAAGAAGGAGAAATACACATACTTACTATCTAAGTAAAGAAGGAACGAAAGTTGCAGTATGCAAAGATTTTTTTTAACTTCCCTTGGAGTTAATGAGTCAATGGTATACTCTATCATGAAAGCTAGAAACGAAAATTACTTTGTAGAAAAATCATATCGTGGCAAATGTGAGAGCGCCAATAAAATACCATTAGATGCCAGGAACTTCATAAAGGACGATATAAACTCATTCCCGAAAGTGTTATCACATTACACTCGAAAGCACACAGAAAAGGAATATTTAGAAAAAGATCTAAATTTAAAAATAATGTATGAGCTTTATGAGCAACAATGTAACAATGATGGAAGGAAAGTAGAAAAATTTTGGTACTACAGGTCAGTTTTTAAAAATGATTTCAACTTGTCATTTTGCAAGCCTAGAAAAGATATGTGTGATACATGTTACGTTTTTGACCATAGTACACCTGATAAGAAAGAAGATCAAAAAAATGGCTACGACGAGCATATATTGAGAAAAACGTGTAGCCTTAAAACGTAACCTTGAAACGTCGTTGTTGATATTTAGGTTGTTTTAAATGTCACTTGGGTGCTCCGAGAACTCAGTTTGATTCGTTTAGAGAGCCAAGGGTCGTGAGGTTCTTTTATTTTTATTTTTATTTTATTCTATTTTCCAGATTTTATTTTGGGCGCCAATCGAGAGGAGATCTCGATAAAGAAAAAGCAGAGAGATAGAAAAAGAATACTGTATTATGAGTGAGACCAATCTTAACAGTACACGAAGCACTTCAATAAAACTCAGTAAAATTTGTTTACTAAATAAACTCTATTAAAAGGTCTATTTTTTTTTTTTATTAAAACATTTGTTTAAAAATACAATAATACTCCATAAATAGTGTATAAAGAATGGGGAAACTACCCTAAGAAAACTAACTATAATAAAGCGGGTTATCACAATTTAAACTAGGCTAAAGCATAAAATGGTTAGGTATCATTCAAGAGTACGTGCACATGTATGCTCATGATATCATTCAAAAATGGTACAACACCTTCTATAAATTAGATACTATAAAGTACACCATAAAGCAATCTAAATGTAAGCTTAGAGCTATTAGTGAAATATTAATAAATGGGTTTATGCAAACCTATGCTTAAAGGCTTGATGAGAAATGGGAAAGATTCTATAAAAATTCAATAGGGTTGAGGTGCTTATGTCAGGAATTAAGATACTTTAAAGCTCGAAGCTTTTAGGCATGGTCTCAACCGAAAGAAAAGCGGTGTATCTTAACTCATGTTCATAAACTTAATGAAAAGGAGAAAATTTAAATGCAAACAAGTATACTAGAACTTGAACTCTATCAAAGCTCAAAGCTCTTCGGTGAGAATTCTTATTAATGTTAAATGGTGAAATAAATGCTATGCAGTTTATCATAAATTAAATGACTTTAAAATTTAGAGCCTCAATGCATAGATTGTGAGGTAAGTTAGGAAGATGGTTACTGCAAGTTAAATACTATAGAGTATATAAGAAACTAAGTTATATTAAAGCTTATAGCTTTTAATACACAAGTAATTTTACTTTAGAAAGAGGGAAGTGGTAGGTATTGCGAGCTAAATACTAGAAAGTATATCATAAAATATAGTACACTAAAGCCTATGATGCACTAATAATACAGTTAGGTACTGAGAAAGAAAGAGGGTTATTGCAATTCACACTCGTGACATAAACTGTAGTAAGACAAGCTGAAGGACATCTACGTTACTAACAACAAATTAAAATTGCCAGCGAGATCAACTGATCCAGGTGAAAGTACTAATTTAAAGTTACCTACTCTTACGAGTACTGGATAACTTTGTTACAATATTCATAATAATATAAAAAATACGTGAGTCTATACTCAGGGTTTTTATCAATATCACCTCTGGGTAATGCTCTAGTTAAGTAAAATTCAAAAAAAGGGTTAGCATCTTGAAGAGAAACAGGCAAAAATATATATAGCAACGGTTATGCAAATAGTAAAAGTTAATGAATAAGAAATGTTCAGGAAAATCACCAAAAAATATAGGCCAAAAGCTAATGATAAAGAAAAATACTCATCTTTTACGATTCAGATGTTCGGGCGCTTCACTATTCACTGCGGCTTCTCCCTGTAGAAGTCCTCTAGTCACACCACACGGCAAGCGACCCAGACTCTACAAAATTCCAGGCAGGTTCAGGACGGTAGCTAAACCACCAATTGCTTCTAGAATGGCATTGAACAGCAGGCACAGACAAACCATGTAAACGCTGACTCCTCTCTGGCAAATTTGGACTCACCGACAGTAAATGTAGCAAGCAGATTAAAGCATATTTGCTAACGTTGATATTTAGGCTTTACATTGAACTTAAGGTGGAAATTGGAATTTAAATATATCAAACTGAAATTTAGGCTTAGGTGAAGTTGGAAAACTGTATTCGGAGTGGAGATTTATCCTTGCATCGTCGTTTCGTGACTAACAAGTTTTAGGGTGAAATTTGTGACATTGCACTGAAGATTACGGATGTAACGTGGTACAAAACTGGAACTTGAACTTCAGATTAACTTCGTAGTTGTAGAACTAATCCTCAGGGTAGGACTTACAAGTGCCTGGTCACTAGGGTGGTCCTTGTTTATAACAAAAAAAATATTTTTGTAAAATTCCTAAGTCTCACCCCTTAAAGCTTTTCCAAATGGACCAAAAAATAAATATGGAAAATTTCAGCTCAATCGGATAATTGTAAGTCGTGCCTCAATGACCTCCTTTTACGGGATTTTTTATCAAAATTTTAAAATAAATAATTATTTATAAACAGGTATCATTTAATAAATATGTATATAACATTAAAATATATTATAATAAATAAACCAGAAGATTCATAAAAAATTAGAAAATTTCAAAAATTTACTTTATGAAGTATCTACTTTTGGCAAAAGAGACTGTTTGCTACAGCTAGGAAAATTCTTACGATAATCTTTTACTACTTGCAAAAGAAACTGCTTCTGGTCTTCTTTTTTTGTAAGAACACTGTTAAACTCTTCCATGAGTTTAACTCCCCTTTCTGCGGTATCATTGACTACTTGAAGATTTTGTACAAGCAACGATCCCTCTTTGAAATCTTGTAGGAATTCCCATGAGGCTGGATTTTCTTGTAGAAACTGACAGGAAATCTTAAAACGTTTGAAAAAATTTAATGTATGTTTAGAAGCAAAATATTGTAGCGGATGATTTACTAAGGTAGGGATATCCTTCTCTGAAATAATTAGACGCTTAACAGGAAAGGAACAATCATCATCTTTATTCAACTGCGTCGCTTTTACTAGCTCGATTTTAGTTTCCAAAGGGATGCTTTTGTCGAAAAATGCCAAGGCCATTAGCTCATCGGAAAGATACCATAGATGACCACAAAATTTTGATATGGCTCTTCTGGATAAAACCTCATGCGTGTCTTTATAAAGATATAAACCTTTCAGAAACTTCAAGTCCTGAAGTGGTGCCATAGCAGCTACTGGGCAACAAAACCATGCATTTATGTACAAACGAATGATGAAGATGCAAACATCTTTAATGCCGTTTTTTTCATATGATGTCATTTGGAACTGACTTCTAAACAAAAAGATCTTCAAACAATAAATAGCTTTAGCCATCCATCTCGCATGGTGGAATGCACCTGGAATTCTAAATAATATTTTTTTTTTCAGTTGACCACCCAAAAAAATAATTGCCAGCTCTAATAATTCCTTGTAGTCTTCCCTGGGATGATGTAATTCTAGCTGATCAAGGCAAAATTTTAAAATGCTTTCTTGGTCGTCGCTGATAATGTCGGATACATTTTTGTCTTGAACGCCGGCCTCATACAGTTGAAGATCCAATTGTGACCATGCTTGTTGAAAGCGTCTAAAAATAGCTACATCAGGACCAGATGATGTACTAACACACACCTCAAATGCACATTTTAATACCAACTCATATATATGATGACTGCAAGGTAGATATAGTAGATCCTTTTCTAATTTTTGTTCCAAAAGAACACAAGCTCCATTGAGTCGACCGGTGTTTGAAGCTGTAGTATCGCAGCAAACGGCCTGAACGTTGTCTGATATTTGGTACTCCTCAAGTAGGCGATATACCGCAGACGCCATCTCATCACCTTTACCCGATAAAAGTTTGGGAACACCAAGCAAATGCTCCGAGCCGTTACATGTCACAATAACTGGTAGACGATCAACTTTTTGTTTTCCAGTCAAAGCAGGAAGTAGCTTACCATCCCAGTGAACTGTAAGTGCCTTTGCTTGTTTTAATGTAAATAATTTCCCTTTTAATTCTAAAGCACGTTCTGATCGTAGACGTTCTCTACAACGGTGAATGGAGGACCTATTAATTACTAAGTCATCAACAGAGTGACCAAGTGCTTCTGCGACTGCCATTAAGATGTGGACGGAATCCCTGTCACTTATTTTGCACCTATCTAATGTAGCTACGAGTCTTGTGGTAATAAAAGTTTGTCTAGCACGTTTACGGGATTTCGAAGGTCCTGGTTGGTCTTGCTCCGTCTCTGAAGTCTCAAATGTTTCAAGCGTATCTTCATCTGAATCAGTTAGTATTACTAAAAAGAATTAATTAATTTAAAATCATAATAAGTTCGCAATAAAATATACAAGACTTACCTCCAATCTGACTACTTTGATTTACTTTCGCTCTTTCGTGTCTCTCCTGTTCTTTCTCCAATCTATCCAACCGTCTTTTTTCTGCATCTGCAAATTTTTTATCTACTGGTCCTATGCACCCTATCCTTCCTTTCCGTCTTTGAGCTATAAGGAACTCTCTATTTTCTTTTAATTTCATTGTTTCAAGGGCATTGGCATGTGCTATGTCAAACAGGTCATCCAGTTTTTCAGTAAACTCAGCCTCTTTAGACTTCTGCGTTTCACTCTTTCTCCTACAATTTTTTTGCAAATTTCTCCACAAATTATATAACGCTTCTAACTTTGCAATACAATGGTGAGGTTGTCTCACGGGAATTGAAGCCTTTTGCCAAAAAATTACCGTTTCATCTATAGTTAACTTGGCGCTTTCACGAATTGGTAAGTTCACACAACGCATGTTGAAAAAGAACACTTGCAGCACTTGTCTGTTGGATGGTAACTTACTACCAGTAATTTGCGATATATCACTGCCTATTAAGAATATATTTGTTCGTAATTTTCGCTTGCACGCCATTTTCATGCGTTAATGCGATCCGGTGACCATAAGAACACTACTAACACGTAACGAAAAACAACAACAAATTAAGGCAAAGCGCAGACGGTGACGCAACTGTTTCTCCAACTACTTCTCGACAAGTACCGACTTGTAAGCGTCCTGCGTCTAATAATTATAATATTAATTTTCTATTTTTAGAAGTAGGGGAACGTAGTTGCATTTTATGCCTTTATGTAGAAATATGAAATTGGCCATAGTTTTTTAAATTTTGGCGTTCGTGAGGCACGGTTTGCGGTTGTCCAATTCAATTCCAATTTCGCTGACTTTTATTTTGCCATGAAAGGAAACAATTTATGGGGTGAGACCATTAAATTTCAAAACTTCGTAAATAAGGACCACCCTACTGGTCACGTAAAATTGAGATTAAACTGTGGATAGAAAATTCATTTTTAAAAAAATCAGAATGGAAGTTTATAAATTTTTAAAACATTATGAAGTGAAGAGTTGAAATTAAGTTCAAAGTGGAACTTAACTTGAAAGTGAACTAGGATTGAAACTTGCAGTTGAACTAGGCTTAAAAATTGAAGTTGAACTAGGATTAAAACTTGAAGTTGAATTAGGATTAAAACCTGTAACAAAATGGAGGCCGTTAGCGTGCCATGGTCAAAATACATCTTTGGTTTTACCATTTACCTGGTGTTCTGGTTTTCATCAGCCCTGGAAGACGAATTTAGACTCCATTGCGGACACGAAAGAATTGTTTCACTGTTTTAACTTTAATCCAGAAATTCTGCAGCATAAAGTGCCTCTCCAGCCAAAATCAGTACATATTCTTCACTTGGATCGCCTTTCTGGGCCGGCAGCTGACATGAGAAGGAGCGAGTTGGCTCTCCGTTATCAGTTTTATTGAATCGACCGCACAAAAAAATGACGGATTGTCTCCAATACACAATCAAACTCAAATCACATGACCTCCGATGAACTTTGACGTATGGGAAGCAAAATTAGATGGAAATCTAACTTTAAACCGGAAAATTATAAAATTAACCCTAATTTCTCGAACCATCTGATAGACACATGGAAATAAAAAACAAACTGACCTGCTCAACGAAAAAGATAAAAATCGATACTTTTATAATCTAAAACGACGATTGCGTAGGCATGCATGCATGCATATAAAGTTGTCTACCAATTGTGTTAAAAGTGCGTTGACAGGGGTGTAGTAGGAAATTTAATCATGATGCCTGATATAAATTCTTGAAATTTTTAAAGTAATTAAATTTTTAGGAAATTACCAAAATCAGTTGTAAGAAGCAAGAATTGCTTGTTACAAACGGAGGCAAGAAATATGAAAAACGAGGCGAAAGAAAGGACAGAGAAAAAAGAATGTGTTTTAATAGAATTCGACTTAGAAGCTGTCTGTTATACTCCTGCAACTAATGCTAAAGACCTTTTCTATAAGAGGCGATTGGCTGTTTATAACTTTACATTTCTTAATGTAGTGGACAAAAAAACCATTTGCTACATGTGACATGAGGGCATTGCCAATCGTGGTTCTAATGAAGTGGCGTCCTGTTTGTGGAACTTTTTGAAAACCGAAAAAATTAATAAGGAAGTAGTGTTTTTCTCCAACACTTGTGGCGGGCAAAATCGAAATGCCAACGTAGCAGCGTTTTTTCTTTACACTGTAAAATATTTGGATGTACCAGTGATAAATCAAATGTTTTTCGAACCAGGACATTCTCAAATGGAGGTTGATAATATTCATGCGCAGATTAAAAAGAAGAAGAAAAATGTTGATATTTTTGATCCTTCAGGATGGTAAACGTTAGTTCGATCTGCATGCCAGAAACATCCATACACTCTATGTGAAATAAATCAGTCAGACATTAAATGCTTTAAAACACTTAGACAAGAAATTTAAAAAAATAAAAATAAGGATACAGACGGAAATGATGTGAACTGGTTAAAAATTACATGGCTGCAGTATCGAAAAGATGACCCGTCTCATATATACTTTAAGTACAGAAAAAGCGAAGAAAATTTTAGAAAAATACAAGTGGTTAGACGTGTTTCTCGTGCTACTTTGTCCAAAGAAATTGGCTTGGTAGAGGCATATTCGCAGTCGATACCTATTAGTCGAGAAAAAACACAAGATTTAAAAGAATTATGTATCAAGAAAATTATACCCAGCCAGTATCATCATTTCTACAACTCTTTAACTAGTTTATAATTTTATAACTATTATAATTTCATTATTTAAGCGTTACCTTGTTCTTAAAATGTAACATTTTGTTTTTAGTTTTTAGGAATATATAACAATTTCTATGATATATTTTTTTACTCCAAAAATTATAAATGGATTTCAATATTTTTTTATCAGTTTAATATTTTTTATTAATAATATTTTATTTTCGAACTAAGATCCACGATAATACATGAAAATGTTACCTACTAATTCCGTAATTTTTGTAATTTCGTATCGATCTATTGAATTAGAGGAACGTATCTTTAATTAAATTAAAGTCTTAGAGCAACAACAATGTAACTATGTCATAGATTAAAAGAATACATTTTTTTGTAAATAGTATCAAAACCAATACCAAAATATTTTGGAATCTAATTTCAAATTAAACAATATCCTTTTTTAATGCTAAAAACGCCCTTAAAACTTTAACTAATATTTAGTTATAAAGACATTTTCATACAACCCTTGTTACAATCGCGATTATCTCAAAACTGTCAAAACTGTAGTTACGTGGTTGTTGCTCTAAGCCCTCGAAGTCCGTTTGCAGCTAGGACGTTGACCAATTCGATGGAACTAAACTAGTTATAGGCAGTTACTTTAAAATTTGTGTTACATATGTTTTTTGTCAAACGAATCACGGCTTGAGTAGGTTTTGACATTTTTTTTCTTCGGCGTTTAAAGAAAAGCCATCACTGTCTTTTCCGGTATAAAGATAGGCATTATGAAGATAACCGTTCCTTGCATCAGTTATGCACCTCATTTTTAGTCCATATTTTGCAGGCATATTTGGCATATACATTTTGAATTTTGAGCGTCTCTTAAAGGTTACTAACATTTCATCGATGCATGTCGTTTTTGTATAAATACATCTAAAATGCCACAAATGGCAGCGGCAGAATTTTCTTTCTAACGTTCATCTCGGGTCTCGGAGTTTTCATATCGAAGATTGGATAAAAGTATAGCAAAACTATTTTTTCCCATTACGCATCTAAACATATCGCGACCATCAGTAGCGAAGAGAGAATCTAAATCTTCATGATTTGATTTAAAACTTGCCGAATAAAATAAAAGCCCAACAAATACCTTTAATTCAGTAATGTTGTGACGTATTAAATAAAAAGTAAATGAATGCAAGAGGCCGACGGCAGCTATATAGCGAGAGCTAGGTCGTAGTTCGGTTGCTTACCTTTCTTCCCTTCTGCAATAGAGGGCGCCACCATAATTTATTGAGGCTAAATTGGGAAAAAGTAGTCTGTTATGTTATTGAAAATTACAAATTTAAACATGTAACATGTAACCTGTAGGTTTATTTAACAAATTTTAATGATAGTTTGAATTTTGAAATTTGAATAAAGTTACATGATTTGTAACATACAAAAGTAAAGATGTAACTTTGATTAAAATGAGTTTAGCGCATCTAGACAAGGTCTTCTGAATAACTATGTTATTTAAGTAAATGTTGTAATACAGGGTAAAACCAGATTCATGAATCTTGCCGTACCTACCTGTAACTAAATCAGTAAAACCAAAAGAAATAAATATAAATCTGTTGAGATTGCTTATATCAAATTAAAAATTTAAATAATGAAGGAAAGAAAATTTTATAGAAAATATGGTTAAAGTTTATGTACTCTCTCGGTATATATTTGTTCTGAGAAATGAATTTAACACTTCATAAAACCGATACGATGGTACCTGAGCACAGTTTCCTTTCTTAAATGTTCCTTGTCATGGCAGCTAAACAATACATATGTCTCCTGGGTTAATGCAGGTTTAAACCATCACAACTTGGTTTCGAAGAACAGTTCTAATTAACTAATACAGTCGCACCTCCCTTAGGTTACGGACATCACCGGACAGTTGTAGACATGGACATTGGAATCGGACAATTTCCTTAGACCTTAGACATAAGACATTATGAAGAATGCTCGATTCTCATGATTTAGCTTTTTAACTTAAAGCAAGAATGCAATTCCTCAAGAGAAGAGGAGTAAGAAAAAAAATATGAGTAGAAGTAAAAATGGATGTAGAAGTATAAGTGGAACCCTAAAAATAAACGAGAAGAGTTTATTAGAAATAATTCATAAAATAAATGCCACATTCAGCAAGTCTCCAAGAGGAATTAGGCGTACTGTGACCTAGACTTACCTCTAAAAGGGCTGTGTGGCCACATGGCCATTTTTTATAAAAAAAACGTGCAAACTCAGATTAGGTACTGCAAATAGGTTAGTCGACCTTTACGGTTCAACAGCTTGCTCAAAAAACAACTTCCGTCCGTCTCCCTTGGACCAGAACCCTTTTTGACAGTTCGTTCTGTCTCTAAAGATGGTGTATTCCTTTCGGCTGGCCTCAGCTACAGAGCATACCACGAAATGGTTAGTCACCAAACTATGACAAAGGTAAATAGATTGTCAAAGCCCACAAACTTAGTACTATAACCCTCAGTACAAATTTTTATGATGAGAACATGCTTATCATTGCTTATAACAAAATTAACGATTTACTTCTGAGTATGTGAAAGGAATACGTCCTTCAGCATTTTAAAATTTGGAATAAACCACCCGGAACGTCTCACGCAGAATCATTGCCACTGGTAGCTTCGACGAAACTTCCTCTGTGGAATTCTAACCCTAAATTCTGACATCCCAGCAGGTTTATTTATTTACATTTAAATTAACGAAAAGACTATAATACTGATAATAATTATTAACATGGTAAACGAAGAGAAGTTTAATTTAATTGGAATATATTACAAAACTTAAAAATGGAAAAAGGAGAAATGCAATTTGGTCCGATAAGGTGGGATAATTTGAATCTTAACAAGGAGACAAATTGAAATTCCTACAATGTCTAACTCTTTTACCGC
Source organism: Polydrusus pterygomalis (assembly GCA_963969555.1). Classification (NCBI taxonomy): domain Eukaryota; kingdom Metazoa; phylum Arthropoda; class Insecta; order Coleoptera; family Curculionidae; genus Polydrusus; species Polydrusus pterygomalis. The sequence continues at coordinate 118,511,175 of OZ018378.1, read as the reverse complement.
AGATTTGTCTTTGTAGTTCGGCCTTTGTTGAGCAAGTTTTTCATTTGTCCAACGTACAATTTCATTTAAAATTTCGTCACCTAGTAAATAGCAGCGCTGGGAGATAAATTTTCGTTTTGCAAGTTTCCAAGAAGTCCTGGGATATACATTACAACATTGTGGTTTTTAGTTTTTAAGCAACTAAGAGCGTCCTGCCTTGACCATATAAAGCGATTTTTACCAAAATAATTTTTTGTTTTGTTAGGTAGAATATCATCATCATCTTGTTCTTGTTCATCTTTAACTTCGACCGTATCGTCCGCAGCTTCTTCAACCTGATTATTTTCCAAATTTTCCTGTTCTCAACTCAGTTTCTGAGTTGTAATCATGTTCTGACAAAACATATTCATCACGAGACACTTCCGCCTCACTACCACTAGTGTCATCATACCAGTCTTGCAACGTTTGTTTAAAATTATCGTTACCATACCGCACTCTTTTAGAACAACTCGGCCTATCATCCATAACGTAAATACATGTGTTTGGTCTCGGCGACCACTCGCTTACTTTAAACTCAAATATATTTGACAAATCGTCAAACAGACCCGTCAACGGCTAGCTACTAACTAATTGTGGGTCAATTGAAGAATACATGAGCGCTTGGGTTTCTGCAGTTGACAAGTGGGGAAAATTCGGCTAGTCTCCGGAATTTTGGGCCTGTAAGACCACACCCAGGTAGTTAAGGGTTTTAATATACCTTGTGGTTTACCAAATTTTGTGTTGCTGCAAGCTAGTATGTCTCACGAAATAAGACTAGAGAGTGATATGATTCGCAATATAATAAAATGATGGCCCTTTGGTAGAGTGCCGTATTGTATCTTGTAAGCAGTATGAAAGTTTAAATTTAACTCTCACACAGAACAGTATTTGAATGAAGTGTCCGAAGCTATAAAAGACAATTTGATAAATGCTTCACTTGGATTTTTAAATCTATATGGGTAGTTCTTACAAAATGTGCTTAAACCATGATATGCTTTAAGTCAATTGTATTTTAAGAGAGTAGTTTAACTTTGCGTTTGTCTAACACTCGAGACCAAAATCGTTCACTGTGAGCCAGAGAGATTTATCAATTTTAAGTTTGAAAAGTAAAAAAATTGCAAACTTTATTTGAACTCTCTCAATTCCGACAATATTAGTCCTCTAGAAGGGCGACCAGACCAGGCCACACAACAGTACTCAAAATGGCATCTGATTAAAGAAAATTGTAATCTTTTTAATACTTCCAAATTGTAAAACTCATAATATATCATCTGCCCAATGCTAAAGGCACGAATGTGCAGTTTTACGGTTCTCCGGAAAACAACGAATAATTTTTAAGAAACATGTAAAAATACTTATGATTGCTTGCAACTTTTTGTTTGGTGTGAAATATAATATAACGGTGGTTTATTTTAATGACCATATTTAAGAAATAAAATATGTTACTTAATCTTTAAAAAATAACACATTCGTAACTTTGGCATTGATATTTTTATAAAGATACAAAAAAAATCTGCATTAAAACGTAACACGAATGTGCAGGAAAAAGACAGTTACTCTATTGTAAAAAATTATTTTATTGTTAAAATAAAATTTCACTCATTTCATTCCACATGGAATGTTGGTGTTTACCACAAAATAAAAATGGTGAGTCATATTCTAAAGGAAAAGCATCGTCCTCTATTCCTTCATCATGCGGTTCTGGAAATTATCCCTCCTATTTTTATTTGATTTTAAAATTTCATAAAATCCATGATATGTTTTAGGAATAATCAAATCATTACACATTTTTCTTTAGTCTTTCAATTTAGCCTCAGAAATTTCTAGTTGAGCTTTATATGCTTTTTGAACTGGGAATTCTGAACTTGGGCGTCCTCTATTACGTTTAAGTGGAACCTCCGTAAAAACATCTTGGTCAAAACTTGTTTTGTAGACAACTTTAGAGGAATAACTCTTACTGTAATGAAGCCAATGTAAGATTACATCCGGTTTAACCAAAAGTTGGCACTATTGGAAAGATAATAAAAATCGAAGATAGGGACATGTAAGCCGTCTTGCTCTAAGACGTACTGTTAGAAAGCTAGACGCTGTCAAAGTTCAAAAATGTAATTTTTCAAGAGTCAATATCTCGGAAACTGTTAAGTATAGACTAATAATGCTTTTATTAAAAAATGTTCAGAATTTTATGCAGAATCCAAAAAAATTATATAAAATAGGGGTATCCATTTAAGATTTAGATCTTACCCCCCTCCCTTCTAGGGGCTTGAAGTAACAAAATTGATAATATACGCAAAAGATGTCCCCCTCGAAATAAAAATCGACGGGTCCGAGCGATTTTCCACATTTTCATTTTAAAGCAGGAAAATCGAGGTGTTAAATTGTTGTTGGACCACCCTGTATACATATATGCTTAAATATATTTGAATATGTAATATTTCAAGTAGTTTAAAAGGTATCAATCAGTTTTAGGGAGTATCATTTCAACAAGATCAAATGTGCTGTGCTCTTGCGATATGTAATTCATTTTCTTTACTTAAGAGTCTTGATAGTATAAAACATATAAACCTATATAATATTTTTTCTATTTGGGAACCAGAAAGTCTTCATTATGGGTTTGCATTGGGTTGCATAAGCAATCATTTTATTCATTTTAAACACGCATTTTTTATTTTCTTCCTGTTGGTAACAACACATGCCGTTTTGAAACTCATGGCACACCATACTAAAAGTCCGTGTTCTGTGCACCATCTAAACCCTTTTCTCTTCTGAGACCACACCTACTTTTTGTTTTAGGAAATATTCAAATATTTCGGTAGTGGTAAACTTAAATTATCTGTTTTATATCTATGGATGGGACCATCTTTGGAATTATTTTATAAAAAATATCAATTACAAGAAATTAAATAAATTATTTAAATTAAAATGTTGTTTTACTGGTTGTATAATACAGAATATGTAGGATGCTGCTTACGCTACTTTACCTTATACTTAACATACATACATTCAGAAACAACATAACCTAGAAAATATGCGACTGTGGTTTATGTATATTTATTTATTTTAAGCACAAAACACTATACTATATTATACTATTAAGATAAGAGTGAGACAAAAGTTATTTAGTTACAATTATTAATACTGTGCTTCATTTTATTTTTCTAAAGAAGCAGACATCACAGACTTGGCAAGAGGTGAGTGATTGTAAATATTTATTGTTACTGTTAAATGCTCGGTGGCGTTAATGGTTATCCCTGAAATATTCTGGTTAGACACAACATTTTGTGTGAGACCTTGCTCATTTATAATTAATCTAGTTGTTCCACTTGACGTTACAGGTGCTGTAGTTGTGGTATTTTGGGATGTACGTAATAAGCAAGGTGGACATACATCGTGTGAAGATTGTGTGGACAAAATATTTGCAACTTCAACCTTGCTTTTCATTGTAGTTCAAGTTTAAATGTAACCTTCGGCCACTGCTGAAGACTTCCAGCCCCCATGCTTTTTAATAGTGTTCAAGTCACCCCCACTATTTGCTAAGTGGGTAGCACTGGACCGTCTAAAACAATGGCCTGTAAATAACTTGGGATTTGGTAAATGTAAGTAAGAAGCAATAGCAATAGGAGCTTTGCCGATTGTGTTAAGACCAATAGGAGTGTTAATGCAGTGTCCATTTCTATAAATCAAGAAAAATCTACGGCATGTTACGTGATTTGGTCTGAGACTAAAATAATGTGTTACCATTTATTTTGTACTCAGTCACTATTTGTGATTATAAACTGTCTGGGTATGTAATTTTTAGTTTTGGACACATGTACAATGATTATATTGTCTCTAAATTCGATATCGTCTACTGACATATTTGTAATTTCTTCTCTGCGGCAGGCACCATTATAGCCCATTATAAGAACTAGACTGGGTACATATCGCTAATCGTCAGCCGAGAGTGCATCTAACATTAGTACTAAAAAAAACGAAGTTATATGTAAATTATATTATAAATCTTAACTAAACAAAAATTTACAATAAAAAAATACTTTTCTTTTCTTTTTCTCTATTTACTATTGCTTTTTTTGCCTCACCTTCCTGCGGAACGCGAAGGGGAAACATATCGCCAAATTGTCATTATAACAACTGACAAAAACTAAAAAATAAAAATAACGGGTGCAAAATTTCCGTTTTCTTGTATAGATAGGTAGTTTTTGAAGACGGCATCGTATAGTGCTCGATGTCCCGTTTCCAATGCCGTCTCGCTCTATTCGCTACGACTTTTCGTTACGGAAATATATGATATTTAATATTATGACATTGATATTAACATTGAACCCATCAGCATCGGCTTTTTTTAAAATCGCACAGCAAACGTATCAATGTGGAATATACTTTCCAAGTTTGTCCTATAAAAATATGTATTCAATCAATTTAAACATAAGTAAAGAAACTATTCTTTACATTTAAATTTAATTATTATTATTATTAACATAGTTCGTGTATGTAAGTGCCTATACCTACATCATATTACCTATGTAAAAAACACCTAAGTAGTTTTTTAAATTGTCTTAATTTAAAATCCAATAAAAATATATGAAACCTAAAGATGTATTTTTAGTATTGCATTTATAATGTATTACCCATTTTGTATTTATGACATTCGAAATATACATGTTTTAAAAATTATGAAGAATATTAATACAAAATAAAAAAAATTGTGTGTGCTTAAGACCACACGACAGATGTGAAAACTTCAACAAGGTTAATTCAGTGCCCACAAAAAAGTACTAAACGCGCCTAAAGAAGTTTTCACTTCAAAAATAACATAAACTTGGAATACGGGATAATTTTACTGCATACGAAAAAAAATATTTCCTAAAATTGAACAACCCTTGAATCTTTACATCTTCAACAGAAGTCAGAAATCATAATAAATTAGGTCCACGAAATAAGCAATTACGGTAAACCTTACTTCACCCTACGTAAATATATAATTTAATAATTTAAAAAAATTGTGTGTGCTTAAGACCACACGACAGAAGTGAAAACTTCAACAAGGTGAAATTAACAATATCAAATACACGAGTGTCTAGACAACGCACACTGACTGTTTCCACGTCGATACGTCGATACTGAATGCGACCGATGGCGGCATGCTCTTTCATATAACGTTCATTCGGGTCAGGGTCAGTTCGGATTGAATATAGCAGTTGAATTCGAGCGTAGCACACCCGAGTCTGACGCCTGACGCGTGACGGCGACGCGTGACGGCTCAGTTTAATTCAGTGCCCACAAAAAGTGCTAAACGCGCCTAAAGAAGTTTTCACTTCAATAAATTGAGTATAATTATTATGTGGACAGAGGACCTAGCTCCTAGCCACAGCATGGAAGTCCTAGCTCAACGAGGGTATGAGGAAGAGAGGAAGTATCATCAGTCTTAAAATTTTTAGATTAGTCAGATATTAAAGAGTTTGTTTTTACCGACAATTGTCCGGGACAAAACTAGAATTGGCAAATAATAGCTTTTTGCTTGCAAGTTGCAACTTATAAAGCAAAACCGACTCAAAGATTGTATAAAAATTGAAAAGTAGCATTCAAATTTCCCGCCACCTAAGAAGAATAGAAACGGCAACGTCGCGGATTTCATTGCGGTGTGCAACCGCTCCTCTCCTACCCTACCTCAAGTCCTCCTTAGTTAAAATAGTTACAACCTTCGTATATAAGGCAACTATTTTTATTAATGAGGTTTTCTATTTTTTAAACTATTTTTTATAATAGTTTAACTAGCTTCTCAAGGATGGCGCTACAAGTATTAAAACTGAGTTACGAGATTTTGCAGCTTAAAGGCTATCACTATTTTAAAACTTTTTCTGCAAAAAACGCATAAATGACAAAAATCGACTTATGAGATTTTGCAACTTAGCCATCAATATATTCTGTGATATTATATAAAGGAATAACAATTTACAGTAGTTTGCCGAAAAAAATAAAAGAAATAGGTATCAAAATTATGGACTTTTAAAAAACCACTAAAAAAATATATTTTCAAAAATTAAATGTTAGCTTATTACTATTTTTCATAACTAACAACGTGTATTACATAAATATAATTTTTTTATTGTTAATGGTTATTACCTATACAAATTTTTTTTTTTATAATTTCGATGGGATTATTTATAGTAACATGATTTTTATTATTATTTGTGAATGTTATATTCTTTATAATAAACTTTTTAAGTTGGTTGAGAATAAAGATATATTAATAATAATGCTTCCTTTCCAAATGAATACTATTTCTTTAAATTCCTGACACCGTCTACATAGTCTACAACTTACCAAAATCTTGGTTTTCTGATGTTTCCTGTTCCTGTGCTGTTGTTGTTGTCACATCCGATACAATCTTAAATAAAGTAATGTATGTGTTTAGTTATCGATGTGCACGTTTTCAAACATAATATAAGTAATTCCATTTAAATTTAATTTTCAGCAGTAATACAAAAATATTACCTAAACTAACCAGTGATAAAATAAATGTTTATCAAAATTACGAATAGTATCCAGGGCCGTTGTTGTGATTGGAAAGGGTCTGTATTAGGAACAATCGCAGAGAACATTTCGGATACAACGTCTAGTTAGTAACATTTGACATTCATAATTATTATTACTGGTGGTTTTATTGAGGTATGTAGCTCAGCCCTATTTAATTTTTACAAACAGTTTTAATGCGTTTTAATTGGCGTATTAGAAAATAATAGAATTTGGTGTGCGAGTTCATAATACAAGGACCTTTTTTTATTGTTGACTTTCTAAAAATTGATTAATAAATCGAATGAATGAGGATTAATTGATTGTTCCATTGAATATAATATAGTCTATATGGTTCAGTGGTTCTACATTCCAATGTGCCAATATCCTTTACATAATATGGTTTCCCAGAGTACTCTGGGCATACCGGATAATATTTTAAAGTCTTACCACATTTCGTTTTCCTTTTCTGACTACAAATGCTACTTCTTTTTTTAGTTTTGTCAGTTCTGCGCCTTGTAATTCATATTCTGGTCTACCCAAGTCTGGTAGTATGTACTTGCACCACCGGTTCCTTAAACTTTGCCACGTACGCCCGGGAACTAAAAAAGAAATTTGGAAGAAGTAGTCCATACTCAAAGTGTATGTATTTATTTTAAAATATTTAGATTAGACAGATAGTACTTTAACGGTTTTCCTCCGATTATAGTTGGCTGCAAAATTTATTTATTTACGTTATAAAGTGTTGTTAAGTCTGCTTCGACAATAAGAACAATTTCTTTGATAAAAAAGCTATGTTTGAGTTGGGACTTAGTTTTGTTTAGTTTTATTCATTGGTGCAAATATTTTATACAAACGTACACAAGTCAAAAAATTTGTAAAACAAACTATTTAAGATATTAAAATTAAGTACTTAAGATATTTACATGATAATACAAGCTGAAAATCATATTAAAGTTTACACTTAAGAAACATTACATAGACACAATTGAATATCACAAGTTAAAAATTCAGTTGTCGAATAAAAGGCTCTCGAGATCAAAAATTCTTTTATTCTACTCTTAAATTGTTTTACTGACCGATGTTTTACTGCGTTGGGAAGTTTATTAAAGAATTGAATGAAGAGAAAGTTAGGCCCATTCTGGCATTTACCCAGTCTGGAATTGTTAGGCTATCCTTGTTTCGCGTCTGAATGTCATGAATATTAACGTTGGTAGGGAACTTTGATAGGTTTGTCTTTGCATAGAGTAGACTTTTTAAAATAAATATGCTGGGCAAAGTAAGAATGTTTAGATTAATGAAGCTAGCCCTACAAACCTCCCAATATCCCACTCCTGCTACGATCCTGACGGCTCTTCGTTAAAGAGCAAAATATTCTTTTGGCTTCTGCAGCCTGACCCCAGACCACAATAGCATATGAAATTAGTGAATGACAGAGAGCAAAGTAAGCCGTTCGTAAAACCCCGATCGAAACACCACATAGGCTGCGGAGAAGATATATATTCTTGCTTAGCTTGGCTGCCAAGCAGTCAATATGAGCATCCCATGTAAGCCTCGAATCTATAGTTATTCCCAAGAATCGAATTGCATTCTGTGTTTCGAGATCAATATCATATTGGCGCAAAGAAAAAATCATATGCTGGGTTTTTGTTTGATTTAAAACGAAATTATTCCCCGCAAACCACTCATGGCTATTTCATCACAGTTTTTGATTTTTAAAGATATGTTAGTATCGTCAGCAAAAATATTAAATTCAAGATATTCAAAGCTCTCTGGTAGATCGTTGATATAGATCAAGAACAAATCAGAATATGTGTACAATTGAAAAATGTCCCTGTAAAATGTGTCCCGTCCCTAATTCAAGTCTTATCATTACACAGAAAAAACACTAAAGTATTTTTAACAATAGTCTTATTATTGGGAGCAAACACATTCATACAAATGAAATGCAGTTGGCTTAAGTGTTGTATTCAACTTAGTTTAAATATAAACATATTGTTAGATCTTACATAATATTATTATTGGATTTAAAACAAATAATATTTATCAAATTAAAGCATGTAATTGTGGTAAAATGAGACCTCTAATTAAATGGAGTGTAAACTAATAGCTGATGCTAATAATATATATTTTGAAAAGACATTTGAATATCATTGTTACAAATAGCGATCCTTTTTTTGCATCAAAGTGTTGCAACTATTATATATATCGTTTATCACATCCTACTTTACCATCGAATCAATTATCAATTATTGTATCTTTTTATACCAAATATTATACAAGTGTTTAAGCGACTGAAAATTTTATTGTACGAAACGTAGCATATTGTTTTCCACGATATGCTATTGTTTGCTCAACGTTAGTACTGTCCATACGATAATATACCTACTTGTGGTGCTGTTTCAGGTGGGAAAAACACGGTTCGTCATCATAGGCGGCCGGCGTTCAGTCGGCATTTTGATTTCAACGTATGATAACCGTTATGTAATATTGTGAATTGTGATTGATAGTGAAATTTTTTTTTCATTTGAAGGACTGTTGAGTCATGGGGCATGTCCAATCTAATTAACAATCAAGTAAGGGTAGTCTTTGAAAAACTTGGAAGTATTTTTAGGCAAGGAATATTGTTTAAGTTTAATATTTATAGGTCTATTTACCTGTTTTAGTTTAGTGTTTATATAAGACTGTTACCTATACCTACCTCATACATCCCTTGCTGTGCTTATTGCTGCATGTGACTGTTTTATAAGTGCATAAATTATAATATTTTAATTTAGTTAACTACTAAGATTTTTGTTTTTGGTTGTGTTCTTGTGTTTTTTATTATCCAGATTTTCTTAATTGAGAGAGATATTATATTTTGTTATATTTATATCCAAAACGCTTGCACTACAGATATCTGCAGGCTTAGCGAACTCGCCATTTACTTAAAAGTAGGTGCATTACCCAAAATTTCAAGTTGGAAAAACATTTTTTTTTAGAAACTTTTTTATTCTGTTTATGTTTGTGGTTACTGTTTATTTCTTTTTATTATCATAATTAAACTTTTTTTGAAAAAAATTGTGTTTACTTTCATTCCATACCTACTTATATCTAGTACAAATCAGAGCTAAATTGCAATAAAAGCTGTGGATTAACCAAGAGTATACTCTCATTAAAATAAATACACTATTAGTAGGGGAATTGTGCCTGAGATGGCATACTTTTTGTTTGAGCCCTTATTTTTCGCGAAACAAATTATATTAATGAAACATGATCAGTTCAGTGCATTGTCTAATTCATCTTTTACACGTGACCCCAACTGATTACAATATAACTTTCAAAACATATAACTTACATAGTAACCAAAAAAAAGTGCTACCATGCCATCTCACACTGATACATAAGGGTAAGATGGCATAGTAAGCCATCTCACCCAAGCAAAATTAAAACAAACCTTCGCAAAGTTATATTTTATTATTATAAGCAGTTCCTAGAACACAACATAATAATACACATAAAAAACGCATTTAGTAAGAAGTGAAAGATAAATATACCTAGTGGTATTTTGGGCAGCGAACAAAATTTTAAAGAAACGTTAAACAAATATAAATAAAAATAACAGAAACGTATTACCTAATACAAAAGTCTATCTTATTTGCAAACATCGCAAATGAACTGCTTTACTCTTCTGCTAACTCCGGCACAGTCAGCATGACACCATTCATTGCATTTCTGACAGCGAATCCAGCCTTCATTAGAGCGAGAAAAGGAATAGAGGTCGTTGCAGTACAGGCAAGCCGCATCGTCTTCATCGTGATCGTCTACTGGAACGCATCCTATTTCTTCTTCAGTTTCTTCAATCACTAATTTCCTTTTTGTTGCCCTAGCAGATTTTCGCAACATTGCTGCATCTTTTTCTGCAACAGCTGCTTTGGCAATTTCAATTTCAGGTGTATTGTTAAGAACACCACACTTTCCTCCCTTCCTCGGTTTTCGATTTTTTGTCGCCACAGAAGCAACGGGCAGCGGAGAAATAAACTCTATGGATATATTTGGACTTTGCGAACTAATATCATTTGGCTGAGAATCATCTACCTGAGGATTTGGACCAACATTTTTATTTTCTTTAGACACTGACGGCTGCATGTTATCAAACTCTTTGATTTCTGTTGGTATTAAATTATCTTGTTGATCAGTAACTTCCGCTGGTAGAAACATCCATTCTGGGAAGATGTCTTTATTTAGTGGATATATGCCAGTCTTAGAAAAAGAGTTTACAGCATTTTCCATTATTGCAGCTTTATTGTAAGCCTCTTTCAGTATACTACCGACTTGAAAATGTGTCACCGTTCTTCCAGGATTAGATTTCAGCCAACGAAATAATTCTTGATTATAATATGTCATGAGTGGGCCGAAAAAACAAACGTCTAAAGGTTGCACCCTATGGGTGCAATGAGGAGGAAAACAAAATACAACAATGCCGTTGTCTTTTGCATATGTCAGAGCTTCAAAATTTTTATGACTACTGTGTCCGTCCAAGAGAAGGAGTACTTTATTTGTAACAGATGGTTTGACATACTTGACAAAATGTTTTAAATATTTCAAAAAAGTTTCTCCTGTCATCCACCCTGTTTCTTGTGCTAAACCCAAAGCTCCTACTGGAGCATGATCCATTAGTTCGTTTTTCATATTTTTTCTTGGAAATAATAAGACAGGTGGTACGTAAGTTCCAATAGCGTTGAAGCAGCATACGACAGTAAGGTGTTGGCCTCTCTCCGCGCTTGTTAGAACACCAACTTGCTTTCGACCTTTCGTCGCCAAAATTTTAGAATTTCTTGATGGAACAGTTGAGAGCCCGGACTCATCCATGTTGTATATGTTTTCAGGAGAGAATTTGTGTTCATCTATCACTTTCTCAAGGTTATCAAAATATTTCCCAATCTGAACTTTGTTAAACGCACGGGCTCTTGCAGCTGATGTTGCCTCTGGTGTACGAAGCGAAATAGTAGGATTTCGTTGGCGGAATCCCTTCAGCCAATCCCAGCCTGCCATTTTTTTTTCCTGTGAAAACCTATTTGGAATATTTTTTACATCGGCAATTTCATAGGCAAGCCTTCGAAGATCTAACGTTGTTAGTCCAAAAAAACGCACTTCTAATTCTTTTATATGATGCACCAATTCATCTTCCAACTCGGCATTAAAAGTTGGAACATGTCCTCCTAAATAACCCTTTTTGGATCCACGATCATCTTTAGCACGTCTTCTTAACGTTGTCTGCGGCACTTTAAATGATTTCGATGCCAAAAACCATCCCATTTCTTTATTTTTAATTGCGTTAAGTGCTTGTAACATATTTTCTTCACTCCAACTTTGTCGCTGTGACTTTCGGGCGTATGTACCAACCATTTTTACAAAAATCTGTAAAAAATAGGAAAAACTAAGCGATATATTCATAAAATTGTGGGTGACATCACTTGAGGGCGAGATGGCATGGTACGCCATCTTGGCCTGATCACATATATGCCATCTTGCCCTGAAATACATAATTTACTTTAGACGTATGTTTTTAGTTTACACTTACATTTTTGGATTATCTTTTGATGCGGATGCGTACAGCTTTTAAGAATAAACACTACTACAAAGGCAAATTTCAGCAAAACTTTTAGCTCTCGAAGTACCAAGCACTTATATATCGAGGGTGTAGAGCCAAAACCCAATAAGTAGATAAAAGTCTCAAAAAGACCTTTTATAATTACAATTCATTATTTTTTGTGCTCTTTTTAATGGTAAATAGGTTTACTGGATTTTCATTTTTATTTCATAGTAATTTATAATTCTAGAGCCGGATAACATATAGTTTCGTCATTTTAATGTTTAGATGAAACAGGTATGTACATATAAGTCCAAATTTTTGTTGTTACATAATTATAATAATCACTTATAATGGTTTATTGGATTTTGATTTTGGGCTTTTATGTATTTTGTAAAGAAAATGATGAGCAAAAGTCGATAAATGTTTTTAAGTGGTTTTGATATGAATAACTTATTCATATTTATATTATTAATTATAGTAAATAACCATTAAAAAGAGTTAAAGGGTTTTCGCAAGAAAATATATTTAATTTAGCCAATATTGGTCTCCAGCGAAAACCCGGTAACTTAGATTACTGGGTTCTGGGCTAAGATATTGTCCGTAATCGTAACATATATGTGTATTATAACTCCGATAACTATTTCAATTTGGAAGTGGCAATATCGTGCAGCGTGCGAACGTTATTTTCAGTGTGTTTTAAGTGTTTGTTTAATACTTAATAGTTACTGAAATCACTCTTTACTCTGCAATGAGTGAAAGAGGGAAAAAAATAGTGTGTTTAGCCCTAAAAGGTGCAAATAATACAGGTAAATCCTTTTTTGTCGCCCATAACTTCAAATTGGTTTTGTGTGTATCGTTAAAATAACTTAATTTTATTACTGTTTTAGATTTAGTACAACTGAGGGGCAACGAAAATAAGGCTGTCACTGAAACTGAAGCAGAATTTGGTAAGAATTTTTTATCAGCTATAGTATACAAAATAAAATTGCTTACTTTTCTGTGCTCCGTTACATGCCAAAACCCAGTAAGTACAATTACTGCATTCTACCTAGAATATATTTTTGAAATAAATCAGGAAACACATGCAGATGCTTGGATTGTATTTGAAGTTATTGGGTTTTGGCTGTCTACTTTCTTTAAATATACACTCTTATGGAGATTCATAACAAATTATGGAATTAGGTGTTTCATTCAAATCGATTGCCTAAAACTTGCAATATTATAACTTAATTGTCAATAGGACTGAGAAGTTTTTTTTTAAATAATGATGCATCAGTTTGAGGAAATTATGAATAACATTCAAATTTATTATTTTTTAATCTAGAACAAGAAATTATAGAACAAGATGATAACTCCAATGCCTCATCCGAACTGAATGAAACTCAAATTAAAATTGCTAATGAAATGGAAAAAATTATTGTCCTGGAAGATTCTGATTTTCACTACGGTAAGTACGACTTTGATTGTCTCTAAATGTTTTAATACAACTGAATTTATTTTTTGCTACGCAGGAAATAATATGCCACAAGATAACACTGAATCAGAGAGAGGCATAGAGCAACGTAGTGATTTATTCGAAAGTGATTACTCTGATGAAGATCCCACATACGTACCCCCGAAAACGAAAAATTATGCTATTACTAAAATTGACGATGAATTTCCCATTAAACATCTACATGAATTTAACGATTCTGATAACGTTAATTTTTGTGGATCCTAATAACATGTTAGACATACATGGAGCTGACCCTCATCCTGTCAATACTAATTCTGATAATGCAGAAGAAACTGTAATATTATTTCTTAATGATGTATTAGAAATAGTATGGAAGAGAGTACGAAAGAATAATAGATGGAGTAAGTCAAATCCTTCTGAATGGAAGAAAAATATTGTTAAAAAACGGCGTTCAACAGGTCAGACTTACATAACAAACAAAAAACTTCGGCGTGAAAAAACTCCTCAAATTGTAAATTGCGAAAACTGTAAATTTAAATGCAGCGACAAATTTTCAATAGATGAACGAAACAACTTTTGTAAAATATATTGGGGTATGGATTTCAAAAGTAAAAAGAACTTTATTTTGTCTAATATCACCATAGAATCTGTAAAAACACGACGGGTGCTAAAATCTTCCCAAAAAAAAGATAGATCGTTTACTAAGAAATGTTTCTTTAAAAAAAATAATGAACAGATTCAAGTATGCCAAAATTTTTTTACAAAAACCCTTTGTATTAGCCCGGATGTCGTGGCGGATGCTATAAATAAGGTTGATTCCGTTGGATATTATGGATCTGAGGATCTGCGGGGGAGGCATGAACCAGCTAACAAAATCAAGCAAGAAGTTTTACTTCATGTTAAAAATCATATCCAGTCGTTTCCCGTAATGGAATCGCATTATACGCGTAAGGACACATCCAGGCAGTACCTCGATGCGAATCTGAATATAAGAAAATTGTACCAATTGTACCTTGATCAATGCAAAGAAAACCAGTTAGTTCCAGTATCAGAAATGAAATACCGTTCTGTTTTTTGCCAAGAATATAACTTCAGCTTTTTTAAGCCTAAGAAAGACCAGTGTCTAATGTGCACGACCTATGCTAAAGCCGACTCGGATAAGAAAGAGGAAATGGAAATCCAGTATCAAGACCATATTAAGCGAAACAAAATAAGTCAAAAAGCAAAACAAGATGACAAGGAAAAGGCAAATAAAGATTCTACTTTTAGTTCGGTTTCATTTGATCTTCAGGCCGTTCTTCAAATTCCCAGTGGCCAAGTAAGCCAACTATACTATACAAGAAAATTGGTTGTGTATAATCTTACCATTTATGAATCAGCATTACCAAATAACGCATTTTGTATGTGCTGGAATGAAATTAACGGTAAAAAGGGGAGCTGTGAAATTGGCACATGCCTTTATTATTATTTGAAAGAGAATGTGCCCTCTTACGTAAACCATATTACATTTTTTTCCGATACTTGCGGAGGGCAAAACAGAAACCAGTTTATAGCATCGTTGTTGCTCTGGGCTGTTCAAAATATAGACCATTTAAACGTTATTGAACAAAAATTTTTGAAGAGTGGTCATTCCTATATGGAGGCAGACTCAATGCACTCAAGTATAGAAAATGCAAGTAAGAATATGTCCATAAGTTCAATGAATGATTGGTTAAATGTTTTCAAAATTGCAAGAAAGAAAAAAATATCGAAGGAGAAAGGTACGGAAAAAAAGCACACAATAAAACCATACAAAGTAAAAGAACTTAAATATGGTGACATTTTAAACTTAAAAACACTTGCCACCCAAGTAATCATAAACAGAACCAAAGACAATAACAATGAAACCGTGAAGTGGATGAAAATTAAAAGAATGAAGTACATAAAAGGTGAAACGGAGAAAAATTTTTTTAATTACGATCTATCAGAAGATTTTAAATTTATGAAGACATCTGATACTTTGAAAAATAATAATTCACCTGTAGTTCCTAAAACTCCGGTTACAAGGTTAAACAAAAGAAAAATGACAAATACTGGCAACTACACTGAAATTGAACGTCCAACCATTAGACAAATTCCAAACACTCTGGAAAAACTGTACAAGGGTCCGCTACCAATCAGCGTACCGAAAAAGAAAGATTTACTTAAACTATGTAAAAAAAATATAATTCCAGAAGAACTTCATGCTTGGATAAACAGCCTTTCCACAGCTTCAAACGTAATTGATTGCGTACCCGACGTCGCCATTGATGATGATTCTGAAGAGGAAGTTTAAGTTTATTGTGTCATGCTGTTTAAATTAATTTAATTTTATTAATTAAACTGTTATTAAAGCAACTTACTATTTTCATTAAAACTTATAAGTTATAAAAGGTCATGAGTTTATAACTAATAGGTATGCCAAAACCCAATAAGTGGGTACCTATCTAACTTAATTATGTTTCTAAGCCAACTATTGCCAGTTTTAAATATTATGCGTACGGGTATAATATTTCTAAATAAGTTCATTACAAAAGTACGGCCGTTTTATTGGAATTTTATGAAAATTACAGGATAAATTTAAAACATTAACTTTCTAAAATATTTAAACATGAATATCTTGGAAGTGTGATTTGGCTACTTAACGGGTTTTGGCTCCACACCCTCGATATAACCCGATAAAAAACTTTCCACGAACCGACAGTATACAACAGACTGTACAACCTCTGTCGACACTTGCAGAGGAACTGAATTTACACAGCGACGTTGACATGTCCAAGGGCATATAAACCGATCCACATAGTTGCCAAATTTAAAGTGGTTTCGCTAAAAACGCCACTATGCCGTCTCACCTGAGTATGCCATCTCAGGCACAATTCCCCTACCTGTAATACCCAGAACTTTTAGGCTAAAAACATATTTAAATTGTCACAAACAGGGTTAAGTTTAGTCAGTATCATTTTATATTTGTTTGCTACCAAAAAACACTCTCATTGAAATCCAATTAACCATATCGTTAAATGTTCTATTGGACACCAATGAGTTCCTATAGTTGAGACAGTGATAGTATATATTCCGTAACCAATAACATAATTTATTTTAAATCAAACACTGTTATACTCGAGGAATGGGGAAAGTAGTATATCCTTTCCGTAATAATATTATCTTTGTAGATACGATAGTGTTTTTTCTGTGTAGAATAAGCCTCGAATCGCCGAGATATAATTGTTACCAATTTCTCTTGACTGGCACTTTTTCCACACGTCGTCCCCCTTCGACGTCCCTCCTTTGTTTTCCTGGATGATGTATTTTATCATTTTTAGGTCTTCTTCTATGGTAAATTTTTTTTCCTGCCATGTCTTATCTGTAAACAAGCGATAAAGGGAGAGTTGAATTCACATAATAAATAAATAAATAAATAGATGTTTATTAACGGACTTGCCATTTTAGATTACAAAAACATCTAGTGATACAATATATATATATTATATACAAGTAACACTATACAGAAATAAAGAAGTGTTTTTTCAAATTAGATTTTAAACCCTGCAATGTCAAATTAAACAAATCTATATTTCCGGGCAGTTCATTTGCTTTACGGCAAAATCTAGAGATGGGGCTGTGAAAAGTATAATTAACCTTATGTATATCAATACTAAACAGACTATATAAGTTGTCTGGTCACCCTAACTGGTGCACGAAAATTTATATGTTGCAGTAAAGCAGATGAATCAATTAAACTATTAAGTATTTTATACAGAGTACAAAGATCGATATGATCTGCGGTTTTCCAGCTTTGAAAGACCCAGCAATAAATATAAATCATTATAATTAATTTGTTCAGCTGCTATTTACAATTTATAAGCGATATGCCTAAGAAATCTCTTTTGAACTCTCTCTAAAGTAGTTACGTGTACTTGGTAGCAGGGCCGTAGCTACAATAGGGCAGATCAGGGCGCCGCCCTGACAGACAAATATTTTGCCCTGACAGAAAATTTTGATTTTTTTCTAAAATTTATTTTCCACTTCTTAATGAACGCTTTACTGATGACACTGTGTTATTATTTGATTTATCAATGACACCATGCGCATTTTATGAGATTTACTAGTGGTCATATAACGTGCAACGAAGTTAGTTTTACGAGTAGATAGGATATAAATACGCTGTTTTTCCCATAAATACCAATACTTTGATAGGTACTACCTAATTGATGTATAATAATTGGAGTTCCAAATAAAATGTCGCCCTGACAATAAACAGTAATGCCCTGGTATCAACGCAGGTCTGGCTACGGCCCTGCTTGGTGGTAAGGAGCCCAAAGCTGGGACGCATATTTAATTGCGTTACGCACTACCGCACAGTAGACATGCTTTAAAACATATATATTATTAATGTCTTTAAGTAATCTGATGACAAGACCCAACAACTTAATGGCTTTGTTTGTAATAAATTCGATGTGTTTAACAAAAGAAAGTTCATGGTCCATTATAACCCCTAAATCTTTAATGGTAGAGACTCTATTAATTAATTTATTATTCATGATGTAGTTATGTGTGAGGGGATTTTTTATTCTATAAAAACTTTACATTTAGAAAGGTTCCACTGCAGATCATTCAAGTTACACCAAATATTGAATCTATTAAGATCATCCTGAAGTTCAATACAATCAGCAAGAGATAATATAATTTTGTAAATTTTCAAATCATCATGCAGCATAATATAATATAATATAACTATTTTTAATACATGTTTTTAAGTCATTAATAAAACAATTAAACAGAAAGGGGGATACATGTGCACCCTGTGGGACACCCGACAACACAAGAATTTCAGAAGAAAGAAAATTTTTAATTTTAACTATTTTTGTTTCCTGTCAGTGAGGTAGCTTTTAAGCCATTTTAAGAGAGTTCCCCGAATCCAAGCCAGCAAGTTTTTTTTATCAGAATATCATGATTTACTCTGTCGAAAGCTTTCGTAAAATCTGTGTAGGCAACATCCACCTGATGGTGATTTCCCAAGGCTCCTAGCAGATCATGCTGGTATTCCAAAAGGTTTGTCACTGTGGATTTTCCCTTGACAAAACCGTGTTGTTCTGGGATAATGATATTTTTAAATTGAGGTGTAATAAAATTTGTAACAAGTGACTCTAATACTTTGTGGATAATTGAAATTTTCGACATAGCGCGATAGTTTTTTATATCATTACGATATCCATCCTTATAGATGGGGGTAATATAGCTACGTTTTCGTTCATCGGGAAAAACTCCAAAAAGTAACGATTTATTAAAGATATCAAAGAGTACCCCAGACAGCGAACAAATTTGGTATTTTTCAAGAATTGTACAGGTATGCCATCAGGGCCACATCCCAGGTTAACATTCAAGTTTGTAATATTGTTAAAAACATTTAGGGTATTAGTATTATATTTATTTACATTTACAAACATGTTAGAGTGAAAATCATAGTCCTTAGATTTATTTTTTACATATTGAGATACAAAATGCTGAGAGAAAAATTCGGCTGTATCACTAGGAGACTTTCTCTATGCATCTTGTACTAGCAGTTGTGGTGGGGGAAAGTGCGATTCTAATAGGAAAACTCGCACAAATTAAATGTGCGCCGTTGAGTTCATTGCGTGTTAATTGCTAAATGAATTTATTGTTTGGAGTTTACCTTTATATTTTTGTTATTATTTTGGGGTAGTAAAAACTTATTTTAATAAAAATGAACATTTTTAATGCCAAAACGACTATGAATGTGGAATATTTGAGAAACAATACATTACAGTTATTCCAAACTTTAATGAAGCTGTTATTGATAAGTTTGCTACACATAAAAACAGAAGAAGTGACTTTACTTTTAAACAATGTACCCACTAATGAAAAATAAATTGGCCTTTTTTATTTTTTTTATCTTATTTAATTTTCAATAAAATAAGTAGGTATATTCATAAATTTTAAAAATATTTACTAAAAATTATTGACCAAATTTGGGCGTGGTCTTAAAAAATTTTCGCCTGCTGCGCATTTCGCCTACAGCGGACTTTTAGTACACCCCCAAGTTTACAAATCACGAGTCGCCACTGCTGTTAATATATTTTTTAAACTAAAATTTATAGATGTATATTTTTAGTTCTAAGATTGTCTGGTAGGGCGCAGAACTACTATTCGCCCGGGGCGCCAAAATTCCTAGATACGTCCCTGATCTTCACATCAATTAGCCGATTTCTTAAACTTTTTATGAGCAATCTTTTTTTATAATAATAAGCTCCTTTCATAGTGTTATTAAACCTTTTTCGGACAATTGGAGGCCTACACCAAACTTTGGGAACATATTATTATTATGTCTATAACAGTGTAAACAATTTCATAAAATTTATTCAAAATATTACATTGATATCATCAAAATTCAAAATCTCATTCCAATCAACCATTCATAGATAAATAAAAATAATTAATCTCCTGGCACCTAATTAGCTAAATTAAAGTTATAATAGTAGTAATAATCATAATTCATTTTTTGATCCTTGTGGGTATCATAATCTATTTCAAAATAAATGTCAATGCCGGGTGGTATTAGTCACAATTCAAGAGAGGGCTATCTGAGGCGGTAATGGATAAATTTGAAAGAGAAAAAATTAAATCAAGATAGCCACCATTAGCATCAATTGTTTTAAATTGTAAAATGCCATGCAATCTCAGATACTTGTAACTTGTTAATTAACCTTACCCTCCAGCATTGAGCCAAAAGAATCTGTACGCTATGCCACATTGGGCAAATTAAAGTCACCACAAATAATTATTTTACAATTATCACCCATATTATTATATTCATTAAGAATAATTGATGACACTGAAAAACAAAAGTTTTCATAAATTTCCAGCGCTGATGCTGGAGGTATATACACTATACATAAAATAATGGATTTTTGTCCTCCTAGAGTTATCATAAGAAACAAGTGTTCAATGTTAATAGGACTATTTATTCGTTTTACTGATAAATTACGGTTTACTGCTGCTAGAACTCCACCACCCCGAGAATTTGAGCTGGTTAGATTTGAGCGATCACATCTATAAAGTTTATAGTTAAATAGTTGAAGTTCATTATTATTTATGTCATCGCTCAAAAATGTTTCTGTTAGTAGGATAACATTATAGTTTTCAATAGCTTTAGCCTGTGAAAGTATAATCGTTATTACTACCTAATAACATCACTATAAACCCGTTCGAACGCAAACTATTTTTCTTAAGAGCGTTAGAACGGCACAGGTGACAGCATAAAACAGACTAGAAAATTTGAGACTAAATAAAGAAAACTCGTTAGATTTCCTAAAAATTACTTTAATATCGAATATGAACAATTTAAAAATTTTATTGTTAGAATGTTGGCTGCAGCAGCTAGGGATTTGTTCCTTTTTTTTAACTGAACAAAATTATATATAAATTTTCTAGGTCGCAGGAAAGAGACAACATAATAATTTTTTTACATTAGACTGAGATAGAAGCTTGAAAATTATCCACATATTTCGTTTAAACGGAACGAGACATTGATCATTTCGTATAAGCCGTGCATGCCTCGAACCGGAATTCAAACTAAGGCCCAGTTGTATAGGTGTCGATTAATCAGAACATTAAACAAGAGATTAATCACAATTTTAATGTTAGGATTATTTTTGATTCTCAGATTGATGATCAATTTTATTGTCCAGATTATATTGATAAGTGATGACTAAATACGACTGGTATCTAATTTAATTTGAACTGAAATTTTTAATACTAGACTCCAGATATAAAAAAGTAAAAACCTGATGATAAGCAAAGATTTTAAAAAATAATCCTAGTTGTAACACTATAAAAAAAAGATATACTGCTTACTTAATTTACTTTATATGGTTTATTAAAAATTTATAAAATAACATTTATTTAGTAGCCAAGTCTAATACAAACACGATACAATAGCCGCTTACGGACAGTAGATTGTGACCAAACTAACTTAGTTGCACGTACGATTCGTCACAACTAATCTGAGTTGCTCCGGGTCAGGTTAGAAACCAACTTTAACTTAGCTAAGAAAATGTCTGTTCATAAGCAACTATTAGCTAACATTTTTATAATATTATTATTATTATACACAAGGTTTATATTGAAAAACAATTAAGTATAATAAAAAACTTTAAAAATCAATATGTCCCCTGAATAACAGAGAAAAGCAACAAAACGACTAAACAAAAAACAGAAAACATTTTCAAGAATAGACAAAATTCACATGATAAAATGATCCTTTTTTAAAATTCAGTTTTAGGAAATTCTTCAACTTTTTTTTTAAATCATTACTTCTACAGAGTTTAGTAGATCATTGTTCTCATTGAGACCTTTAAAAAATAAAGAGTCAGAAAATTATCAATGAAAAATCCCATAATTTACATTATGCAGTAGAATACAATTTAGCTGTGAGAATTATTGGTTTCGTTTTATTATACAACAGAATATAATATTTCTGTTTAGGTTATATACATAGAGAGTGTATAGAAATATAATAAAATTTATACATATCCCAGTTCAGTCGCAAAAAATTAGGTTAACATGCAGTAAGCAAACATACACGAAAACAATAAATACCATCTTTAAACATATTAAAATTGGCGTTGATAAAAGAATTTTCCATTAAATGTTTTTATTTTGGTAGTAAAAATATTTATATGGCTAGTCTGAAGTCTGGCATAATCTGTAAGATGTAGGTATTGTCAACCCAAAAAAAGTTTCAGATTTCAATAGAAAAAACTACTGTGATTAATTTTTAGTTTTCTTGAGACATTTAGGACCAACATAAAAAATAATAAAATATACCTGTTTTATAAAACTTTACACTGGTATTTTTAGAACATTGTATCCTAAAGAGCCGCATGCTCTAAAATAATATCATAAGAAACTTGTTTGTAATATACTATTTTCTATAACTACTAGTTTTACTTTAATCTTTTTTTAACTGAGAGTTTTACTGTATATGTAACAGCTGTATCGCTAACACATCTGCCTCCTCAGTTCAAGGCTAGGGCATCGTTAAAAAATTGGTTGCCGATTGTTCCTGACTCCTTTCAGCCGCAATGGTTGGAGCGAGTATCCTTTCAGTAGCTTCAATTTGGTTAAGAGAAGTTGCACGAAGTAGTTCTTCTTGGACAAATTGAAGAATTTTTTTCTTCTTTCACTTGCTGCTGCACATTATTGACAAGTTTAGACCATGGTTGTAAAACATGTCAGATTGCACAATGTAGACAAGCACAAAAAAAAGTATGCAAATTATGACTTTTTCAATCTTCTACAGTACCTAATAATAATGATCACAACATGGAATTTCTAGATTAATATAATTCTAGATATATATTTTCATCCAAATTACCAGATTTATTTGAAAAGAAATTGCAGCTTGTTTGGATACTTTATTTTTCACTTTAATCAAAAGCCGACGTTTCGACCCAGATCTGGGTCATCTTCAGGGCCAGATTATACTTTTGTAAATAATAAAACCAAAAAACAACACTCATTCGACGCTGCATTCGCACTTGTACCACTTGTTGCTTTATCGAGACATGTATGCAAACAATTATACAAATCAAAGTAGATTGCCTGAATTTGCCGACTGTAAACCGTTACGGAACGAATTTAACGGTCAACGAATGAATGATTTAAACTTCATTTCAAAATATGTGGTTATGTATGCACCGAATTTTGACACATCAACTATCGTATCGACTAAACTCATGCCCGAAGCCTTATTTCGATAGACGGACCCTCTACCCAGACTCTTGTCTCATTTTTACCATCGAATTGCTTCCAGTTTTATCAAATCATTTCGACGTTCGAATATTAGATATTATGACTAACGCCATCTGACAGTTCCTTACAAACTAACGATTCCACAACACTTCCACCCGAAGATTAACCTTGGGGTCCAACAACATTGGAGACCAGGGGGAATCGATAATAAAAAAGAGGAATCGTTAGTGAAAAATAATACATTGCTTACATTTAACATCTTAACAGTTAATATCACCTTTACAAACTTAAACTCTACATCAGTCTTACAGTTTTACAGTTTACAGTTCACAGTTTACATTTTTATGTTTGCCCCGTTTAGACAAACATACTTAAAGCTTCGGCACACACATTGCCCTAAAAATAACCATTACATGTTTACACCTTAAAATTTCACCCTGTATTGGTCAGGCGGCCTTTCGGGCCGACAAGACATTGTTCAAAAACCAAAATTCGTCAAAAAATTCAAAGCCAAAAATTTATCAATACAAAACCTTCTCAGCAATCCCTATTGCTGTTAAAGTTTCGGCGCCAGGAAATTTTTTATATAAAAAAAAGTCCAAAAAATTAAAAACCCGTTTTGCTTAGCTCTTAACCCTCAATTCCCAATATAGTCACATTACCTTTATAGCGCAAAAGCATTTAGAATCGTCTCAGAAAATCGTTCCTTATTTGATACCCCAATCAAAAAATCAAAAAACAGAAGTACATAAAAGAAAATGAATTTTTTGCATATTAAAACGTTAGGCGGCCTACTCCGGCCTGCGAGACGTAGGGGAAAGCGGGGCAGAACGGGGTACTTAACGTTTGATCCTTGATTTTCACTACAGACATTAACAAAAAATTCACAGATTTCGCAATGCTTGCAACCAGCGGAGACATTGGAAATGATTGTATTATATATAAAACATAATTTTATTATTATTCTCAACAACTAGGTAACTAATAAGGTTATAATGTAAATAACATACACTGAGGAAAATGATCTAATACAACAGGTTTGCTAAGACATAGTTTGTATCGATACATTATTTTTTATTAACCCATAAATACATTACTAGTGTATCAAACCCGCTTTATAGTGTTATATCAATAATTCCCGATTTGCTAGAATAGTGTTTTTATTGGTTGTAATCAGTTCCATTAGCAGCACAGTCTTGTTGAAAAATGAATTACTTTTAATACAGCAATTTTATTAGGAAATAAATTCTTCTTAATGCGACGCATTTTGTTCCCAATAAAGCACTCTTTCTACAATTAAGAAAGCAGATCAGCGTTCCAAAAACCGAATTGTATCCGTTATGACCTTTAATCCACAAGACGTTGGTGGTGCATGGTGCGTAGCGATCGGCAATCGCCGCGCGCCTTAGTATTAGTTTTAACGTTGACCAGGTCACATCGTTGTTCCGAGTCCTCTAGCTGTTCTGTCTAAATTTGAATTTTATTGATCGCACCAAAAAATTTTTACTTTGTACAGGGTGTTTTTTAAGGTCGACGAGCGGCCATATCTCGGAAACTACTGGGCATAGAAACTCAGGAAAAGAAAAATGATGATTAAAGTGGCCATGAGAAAATTCCGCATTTTGCCGCAAGAGGGCGTAATTGAAAAGTAAATTTTAAAATTTTACATAACTCCGAAAATTCCACATTAAGGTATATGTTTGATAACACCATTTTAAAGATTGGACAATTATGCATCATTTTGGTCTTATGCTCATTGGCGTACCGACTTTAATAAGAGTGGGGGAAGCTGTTGAAAGTGTAATTATTTAAATCGCTGTAACTTATAAACGACTTATCCGATTTTAGCAAACTAAAGACTGTTTGGAAGAGAAATGTATGCACTTTCACCAATCGTATTTAGTTGTCCATAATAGTTCTAAAAAAAAATGGTAAAGGGCGCAATTTGCAGTAACAATACATTTTTTGATTTTACTCCGAAAACATAAATCATACGGTATAATTATGATACCATAATCGAAAAGTAGATGAAATTTGCTAGAAAAATATTAAAACCGCAGCTCGATATCTCCGTTCGTTTCAGCGTTAACGCCAATAGAATAATTTTTAATACAAATTGCGCCCTCTAGCAATTTTATTAGAAACTATCTTGTACCATTGGATACGACAATTGAAGGTACTTACCTTTTTCTTCCAAACAAGCTAAAATTTAGTAAAATCGGTTAAGTCGTTTAGAAGTTACAGCGATTTTAATGTTTACACTTTCACTTGATAAAAGTGGAAGAAGCTATTGAAAGTGTAAACATTAAAATCGCTGTAACTTCTAAACGACTTATCCGATTTTACTAAATTTAAACTTGTTTGGAAGTACCTTCAATTTTCGTATCTAATGATACACGATAGTTTCTGCTAGAGGGCGCAATTTGTATTACAAATTATTGTATTGGCAATAACTCTGAAACGAACAAAGATATCGAACTGCGATCTTCACGTCTTTTCTTGCAAATTTCATCTACTTTTCGTTGTGGTATCATAATTATACCGTATGATTTATTTTTCCGGAGTAAAATAAAAAAATGTATTGTTATTGCAAATTGCGCCCTCTAGCATTTTTTTTTAAACTATTATGGACAACTTAATACAATTATTGGTGAAAGTGCATACATTTCTCTTCCAAACAGTCTTTAGTTTGCTAAAATCGGATAAGTCGTTTATAAAGTTTCAGCGATTTAGATGATTACACTTTCAACAGCTTCCCCCACTCTTATTAAAGTCGGTACGCCAAAGACCAAAATGATACATAATTTTCCAAGCTTTAAAATGGTGTTATCAAACATATACCTTAATGTGGAATTTTCGGAATAATGTAAAATTTTAAAATTTAGTTTTCAATTACGCCCTCTTGCGGTAAAATGCTGAACTTAAAAATTATTTCCAGAATTTTCTCATGGCCACTTTAATTATCATTTTTCTTTTCCTGAGTTTCTATGCCCAGTAGTTTCCGAGATATGGCCGCTCGTCGACCTTAAAAAAACACCCTGTATTTAAGTTTTTAAAATTTTGCATGTCAGAAAAAGCAATAGAAGATTCTTATTTCGCACAACCTATCATTAGTATTAAACTTTATAACTATGTACGAATTTTACCATCTCATGTAAACCATGTTGCATAATAGTAATATGCAATGTTAAACAACAAGAACAATCTCACACTAGAAGCTATTTAAACTTTTGAGAACTACAGTAGGTACTGATTTTTAGTGGTAAGTATATGCTTTATTAACCGTAACAAGCAAATATTATTATGATTCATGTCAAGTTTTATTACAACTGCCAGTTGGAACTATTACAGTATATAAAACTAGATAACACCCCCAATAGAACTTGATAATTACTGTGAGTATTCAGAGCAATACACCCCCAATAGAACTTGATCATTATTGACACGTTCAGCACTACTGTTTTGTAAGCAAACACCTACATTTTCAAGTCGCCGAATCTTTTTACGCTTATAGTACCGACTGTTTCGTTCACTTTTTGCACTTTTCAAGTTCTCACCCCCAAGTAAGCGTTTACGCTGTCGATATCGCTTACACCGTTCACTATTTGTCAAACGTTTATAAT
Source organism: Polydrusus pterygomalis (assembly GCA_963969555.1). Taxonomy (NCBI): domain Eukaryota; kingdom Metazoa; phylum Arthropoda; class Insecta; order Coleoptera; family Curculionidae; genus Polydrusus; species Polydrusus pterygomalis. The sequence goes on along the minus strand of OZ018378.1, from coordinate 118,484,198 downwards.
CCATTATTACAAAAAATAAGCGCCCCGATCTCCCAAAAGTATAATAAAGAAACCAAGAATATACCACCGACCGGTCTGACTCTTAAACTAGAAACAATGAAACGCCCCACATCAATATACCACACGGGAAAATTTGTTAGGGTTCAGAGCCAAGGATTTTACAAAATTACTATTTATTTTTTCCAACATTTTTTTAAAGAAATTAAATTAAATGAATACTACATCTTATGCAACATATATTACCAATGAGAAGCAATTGGCGCGATGGTGCCGGCTTGCCCGCAGCGGATGATTTCTTAAAAAAATATATTTACCTTTCATAAATTATAAATCAATTATTAAATAAAATTTAAAATAAAATTATCCTAAAATATGTAGGTAATTTTTCTAAATCGCGATGCACGTCTCCTTAGAAAATATGTACCTTGTCCCACCGCAATCAGCAACAACGAAAAATAGAAATTCCAACAAAACCAACACACGGCAACAAAGCACGCGACAACACATGAGATGCATTTGGCGCGATGTTGCCGGCTTGCCCGAAGCGGATGATTTCTTAAAAAAATATATTTACCTTGCATAAATTATAAAATCAATTATTAAATAAAATTTTTAAAAAAATTATCCTAAAATATGTAGGTACTTTTTCTAAATCGCGGTGCACGTCTCCTTAGAAAATATGTACCTTGTCCCATCGCAATCCGCTACACCGAAAAATAGAAATGCCAACAAAACCAACACACGGCAACAAAGCGCGCGACATTTTGTCTTACAACCTTGAACGAAAAACTCGTAATTTGGTCCCCATATACGAACATAAACATTTCCAATGTTAAAATTTTTTTTTTGTGTCAGTTTATTATTTAATATGTAAATTAAGCCTTTTCGCCATTTTCAGTAGTTAAATAAATATTTTAAAGAAAATAATTATGAGAAACCAAAAAAGTGTATTTTGCCCCATTCCGCACCATAAGCGGGGCAGAACGGGGTTTTTATATGTTTTTACCAGAACTCGAATAACATTTGGTTAGACTTGCTGAAATATAATGTTAGTGGGGAAAATGATGTTAAAAAAGATAAGTACATAATTTTATTTAATTTTTTTTTTGTATTTAAATTTAGAATCGCAGACAAAAATCCACTTAGGATTGGCAGTGTTCACAAACAAGCACAAATTCATCTTCTTCACTATCAACGCCGGCACATGCATTGTGTGCCCATTTGTGACACGCTGAACAGGCAATCCACCCTTCAACAGACTTGGACCAGTATTCATTGCAGTAAAGACAATCTACGTCACTATTTTCATCTGAAGATGAATCAGCATCTACCTTTTTTATCGGCAGTTCCTTGGTAGGGTTTCGCTTCTTCTTCGCAATGCTACTTGTTTGACTTTCACTGCCAATTTTTCTCTTAACACCTTCTTTCTTCATTTTCGGAACCTTTTTTGCAGCTGCTTCTTCTAGTTCTTCCTTATACGGAGTTGAATATTGCTGTTTTACCTCTCTTGCGATTAACTCTCTTAACTGTTTGTTCGATTTTTGGAATGGGTAAAGCAACTTCTGGCGACAAACAGGGAAAAACAGTCTTCTTGTTGACATCGGAGGAAGCATATTTGTTTGGCGATTTCCATGAAGAGCAACCTGGTAAGGGATTTAAAATGTCATTTGCTGATACAGTTAAAGAAGATTCAGTTGATTTTCTTATATCCGATTTTTTTCCAGCAGGAGCCGCAGGAGGCGAATTTGAGATTGAAGGTTCCGTTGGCCTCTCGGGTCTCGGCTCTTCCTTCAGTGCACTAGAAGTGTCATTGGCTAATAAAGGGTTGTTGTTTTTAATGTCCGTGGTAGCAGACGGTAAAAAATCAACTTCGGTAAAAACATTTTCATTGGGGGGAAAAATCCCAGTTTTGCGAAATCCGTTTATCGCCGTTTTCATAGTTGCTGCGTTTAAGAAGGCAGCACCAAAAAGCGTAGAAATTTGAAATATGGTTATCACTTTTCCTGGGTTGCAACGCAGCCATGTCCGAGCTTCATGTTCATAAAATGTACTTAGCGGTTTCATGAAGGAAACGTCTAGGGGTTGAAGTCTGTGACTGGTGTGTGGTGGAAAGCATAATAATATTACACCGTTTTCACGTGCATGCAAAATTAGGTTAAGATTTTTGGTATGGGTTGCATGCCCATCTAACAAAAGAAGCACCGGATTTTCTTTTGTTGCTTTAGAAAATGTAACAAATAGCTTGAACCAATTTAAAAAAAGTTCGGTGGTTATCCATCCAGAATCACTAACTTCTACTACTGAACCAGGTGGCAAGCCTAACTCGAATGTCTGTTGCTTTCGTTTTCTAGGGAAAATTAGCATAGGTGGCATGTATGCTCCAGCAGCAGAAAAACAGATTTCAGCAGTTATGGTTTCTCCTCGTTCAGCGGAAGTCAAGGTGCCTACCTGACGTTTTCCTTTTAGGGCTAAAATTTTGGTATGGCCCTTTGGATTCACAGTCAACCCCGTTTCGTCACAGTTATAGATGCGGTCACCACCTAGCTTATATTTGTCTATAGTTTCCAAAAAAAGGCGGAAAAATTGTGACACCGCAACCCTATTAAACCCCATTGCTCGAGCTCCCGATGTCGATTCTGGTTTTCGTAACGTCAAAGTAGGGTGTCGTTTTAAAAAACATTGCATCCAATCCTTTCCAGCCATTTCAGCTGCTGCATTAAATTTATGGTGGCACTGATTTCGTATAGCTAATTGATAAGCCAAACGTCGAAAGTCAATCATGGTCAAGCCAAAAAGTCTTGCTTCCATAGATTTTAAATAGTCGACCAGTTCTATCTCCTGTTCTTGTGAAAAAACGCAGTGAAATTTCCAGGCAGATTTATCAACAACAAAATTTTGCTGTTCGTTTCTTTTTTTCATAACATACCGTTCTAAAGTTGTTTGGGGAACACCGTGTTGCTCTGCGGCCCTCCCGTATCCCATTTGTCCACTAACAACTGCATCAACTGCTGTATTCATTGATTCGATACTCCATTCCTGACGCGTTGTCGAACAAACCCGAACATTATTTCTAACCATCTGAAATAATACTAAATTAGGTACGACATTTAACGGGGCAGAACGGGGTACCCCATTGTACCCCACCCCATTCCGCCCCATGTGCAATTTTTACTTTAAAGTAGAATTTTGGTAAAAAAAACATTCCTAGCGCAAAGCTAAAGTGATAAAAATGTTGTTAACCAAACGTTCTTTGCAGTACATAATTGAAATAGATCAAAATTTAATAAACAAATTACTTACGGTGGTTAAAATGGATGCCAAAACTACAAATTTACACGAAAATTCACGAGACTGACGTGACTAACCTCCTGATCCACGTTTCTCGGGCAACTGTCGTACCTAACATGTAACCGATGCGTTTAGGTGACCTTCAGTGCAAGTTCGGATGTTTCAGTTTGCACGTTCGCATTTTGATGAGGGGACCCCGTTCTGCCCCCACTACCCCGTTCTGCCCCGCTTTCCCCTAATTAATACCAAATCAAAACAAACGTAATAAACGTTAAATCATTAATACTTTAAAAAACCAAAAGTTCCACGTTAAGACGTTATGCGGCCTATTTTGGCCGACAAGACGTAATTAACCCCTTGAAAAGCAAAATGTATATAAAAGTGTATAAAAAACTGAAAAATAACCTCTAACGAACCTCGTGTATATCAACCCAACTTAAAAATCAAACTCTAAAACAATATTTAGAATGATCAAAGGTTCGCGTCGGCCGAAAACTTTATAGATTGTCTACATTGTGATGCACATTGTACCTCCTGGGGTATCCCGTCATAAGCTGGAAAGGCGTTTCTCCAGTCTCGTTCGGTTGGTCTCTTGTCTCCCTTAACCAGATATTTAATGTTTCCATCCAGTCTCTTTTTGCTAAGCGCAACAGCTCTAGAAGGCCTGCCACCTTATTCCAGATTACTAGTTCTCGGCAATTGCTTTCCAAATAAAACTTAGTAAAATGCATCACATCCGCTATCGCTGTCGCAAACTTAGTTAGTGTCTCTTCCGTGATACAAATTTTGGGTTTCCCCCATCTGCTTAGTAAGTCTCTCTTTATAAATTGAATTACCTTCTTTCCACTGACAAAGGATACCTCCGTGCACTCCGGCTACGTGCTATACAGATCCACCATCCAAATTACTGCCGCGTGCCGGTCGTATCGCGTCCTGGGAAGTCCGGTGATGACTCCCAGTATAAAGATTTCTACCGGTGCTAGCGTGAGTAAAGTATGTTCCATATTGTTTCCGCCATACATTCTGTGTACTGCCTGACAAATGTTGCACTTCTGGATTTGTTGTTTTATTTCCAAACCCATATTCTTCCAGAAGAAGAACGGTTGTAATAGCGTTATCACGTCTCCCGCTTCTCGATGCGTTTCACCATGCATCTCTGCAACTATGGTTTCCCTGATGGACGCTGGTACCATCAAGCGGTAGTAACCCATCAAAAACACCAAAATTATCCCTGACAAATAAATACCAAAAATATCAAAAATTCCCCGAGAAAATTTTAACGGCTGAAAACAGTTCTTTTGGTCAATTCTTTTCTGACAAAGTACGTAAAAATGTATTTCAAAACCCGTGAATGTGAATTTAATTAACTATTTTTCCCGACAAGCAAGCAATTAGATGGTCCCGGCGCGGCCTAAGTAAAACTTGGCCAGCGTACCTGAGAGTGCTTATTTTTACCATCGAATTGCTTCCAGTTTTATCAAATCATTTCGACGTTCGAATATTAGATATTATGACTAACGCCATTTGACAGTTCCTTACAAATTAACGATTCCGCAACAACCTGGCATCATAAGAAACAAAAAAAAAAGGTGTTTATAAAATTTTCTAAAAATATCTAAAATAACAGGATATAGTATAATATACAATATACTATATAGTATAAGCAAACGTATGCATTACCATAAAATTTCTAAAGGGATTTTTGGTTAACATTTTTTTGTTAAATTCTTGCAAAATAGGGCAACAAGAACTCAACTGTTTGATGCATATTAGGTATATGGATTGGTGATAAATAATTTACTTTTATACTTTTTATACATCAAACAAGAAATTTCTAGAATAAAAATAATACAGAATTAAACTTGAATAGCTCAAAAACAATAAAGGACGACATTAATCATGACATCTAGCTCCACAAATATACCTTACAGCTTGTTACTGCAGCATGAAAACATACTTGAATAAATGCTGTGAACAAGATGATTAAAAACAAATACCAAAAAATCTAAATTATTTGATTCAACTCTTAGGGCATAGAAGCCAGAGAATATTCTATGGCAAAACATTATGGAACGGTCTAAAATTAAAGGTTCTTGTCTATGGAGTATATTGACAAACCCAAAAATGTATTTACATTATAGGCATAGAGATCACTTAGTTGTCTAAATAAAGATTTCCCTTTTCCTATTTTTTTGTTAAACCTAAAATTTAAAATGGAAATGTTAAAGCATAATAATAGAGTCGTGGGCTTACAAGCAAAAGGCGCTAAGTCATAAAACATGATTTTGAGATATTGATAGAATTAACTTTAAATCATAATTAATAATTTTTGTAATAATTATATTTGAAAAAAAAACTACTGCTATTTGAAACTATACAGGGTGTTCATTTAAAAACTTCCCACCACGGATATATCGAAAACCACTGACTAAAAGAAAAAACGCCAAAAGATTTGCCAAAGGGGACAACTTTTTAACCAAAAGCTACTTCACCCCCTTTTACCCTCTGCCCCCTGGGGTCTTCCCTAAAAAATTTTAAATGACAAGGGGTATCAAGGAATAGCTTGTTTGAAAGGTCTTTCAAAGTGCTTTATTTCAACGTTTGATTTTTTTAAATCGGTCGATTCGTTTTCGAGAAAATTAGAAAAATCTTTATTTATCTTAGTTTGTTCAGATAAAAAAAAAACACGAAAATATCACTTTCTATTTCAATTAGTGTTTAAAGTGTTGTCCGTTATTGGCCAAATAATGATATAGGCGATGTTCAAATTCCTGACGGACATTTTCAAAAACATGTTGTGGGTGATCATGGCAGATGATGCGTTGACGAAGTTCTTCCAAACTTTCAGGTTGGGGAGTGAACACAATAGACTTCAAATGGCCCCATAGAAAAAAGTCTAATGGCGTCAAGTCAGGAGATCTAGCAAGCCATTCTATAGGCCCTCTTCGCCCTATCCATTTATCTGGAAACTCGTCGTCTAGCCATTGCCGAACCGAAAGAACATAGTGAGGAGGAGCGCCGTCTTGCTGGAAATATATTTCAGCCTCATCAAGTATAGGGTTTCCATCGTCTTCGATTTGGTTTTCAATGGTTTCAGTGATAAGCGGATTAATGGTATTTTCCAACATATCTAAATAAATTCCTCCATTTAAATTTCCATTAATAAACAATGGCCCAATCACTTTGTTTCCTAAAATGCAGGCCCATACATTAATTTTTTGGGGGTACTAAGTATGCCCTTCTACAAAAGCATGAGGATTTTCATTGCTCCAATACCTGCAGTTATGCTTATTAACAAATCCATTTAGATAAAATGTGCATTCTTTACATGAATGGTATTATCTTAATCGCTGCAGTCATTTGTTCACAAAACTCAACTCGCCTATCGAAATCATCTTCGGTTAACTCTTATATATTTTCATTTTGAATGGATGAAATTTATGCAATTTAGTAACTGTGTGTACAGAGCCTAATGAAATACAAGTCGCATCAACAATTTTGCGTAATCAAGTATTAGGATTTATGCAAAAATGACCCAAAATTTCAACTTGAGCGGCTTCATCCAAAACTCTACGATGATTACGTTTTTATTTGCAACAGATCCAGTTTAAGTAAATTTAGTAACAAGGTCCAAAATTTCAATTCTATGCGAAGTTATCTTTTCCGGATGTCTGGCGTTAAATGTGACGGCAGTTTGACGAGCACATTGATTTTGGGCACCATAAATTAGAATCATTTCCACTCTTTCGGCTAGTGTGTAAACCATTTTGGAAGTAAAATCTGATCAATAAATTAATTTTCACTATCCCAAGATTGTCACAAAGGGAACTGACAGCAAATTAAATTCTTTCTTTTCCTTAGCAACTATAAAAAACTAAACATGTTATCTGTGTTGATAAAAAGAAGGCGGAAAAAACTTCTAGTTGTTATTTGGTTGCTGCCACGTCTAATCTTCCGAATTGCTGTTTATGTTGGTTTTTGAAGACTTATTGAAATAAAAAGTGATATTTTCCTGTGTTTTTTTTTATCTGAGCAAATTAAGATAAATAAAATTTTTTCTAATTTTCTCGAAAACGAATAGACCGATTTTAAAAAATCAAACGTCAAAATAAAGACCTTTCAAACAAGCTATTACTTGATACCCCTTGTCTTTTAAAATTTTGAAGGGGATGACCCCGGGGGGCAGAGGGTAAAAGGGGGTGAAGTAGTTTTTGGTTAAAAAGTTGTCCCCTTTGGCAAATCTTTTGACGTGTCTCGGCGTTTTTTCTTTTAATCAGTGGTTTTCGATAAATCCGTGGTGGGAAGTTTTCAAATGAGCACTCTGTATGTTGTGCCGTACTTATGAATCAATTACAATTAATTTAAAAAAAAAATCAAGTAATTTAATTCGAATAAAAATGAAAAAAAACGTCGACTGCATTTTACCTGTAGAGTTTTAATAGCAAGTTTCAATTTGAATCATTATTATAATATAATAATAATAATAATAATAATAATAATAATAATAATAATAATAATAATAATAATGATAATAATAATAAAATATAGTATAATAATGAAATATACAAATATAATATTATTATAATAAAATAAAAATTAAGAATTTATAAATTTTTAACGTTTATTCAGAAAAATTACCAAAAACAAAAAATATTATTATGTCTCTTCTTCTGATTCTTCTTGAAGGTCTACATCTGGCAAAGTATCTGTTACTTGATCCGATTGAATATTTTGGAAAAACTGGTGAAAGATTTCAGGAATTACCCCCTTATTGCACATCGTAGGTGTGTGTATGGGTGCAGTGTTGTGTGTAGTAAGTTCTTGTGTGGTAGGTATATTTTTTTGTAGGCTTTTTGTAGGTTTTTTTTGTTTACTAACTGCTTAAACTAGATATGGCAGCGTCGACTTTAACGACTCCTTGCTAAGTAACTACTTATGTGAATTTAATTGCTGGAATCATCAGAATATTCAGAAGTAGAATCGTTTCCAGGTTGGATCACTATTGGCGCTATAGGTGATAAAACAGGATATTCCTTTTCTACTTTTATAACATGAGCTTCGCAGTTTTTCCATACATCGCTACTCATGTCGCTAATTACCTGCCGAATATTATCAAGGACAGCTGCGTTTAATGTTGGTGACTGATTATTTTTTCGTAAACTTTTTATTGTGGTACCCCAAACCATTTCAATAGAGTTAAAGATACAATAATATGGGGGTAATCGCAAAAGAGTATGGCCGCGCCTAGTGCAAAGAGTATCAATAACGTATTAATTTTTAGAGTTCCTCCTTTTGATGATTTTAATTAATTCCTTTTTGACTGGAATCCTTTCAGGAATATCCATATTTTTATTTCTCAAAAACTTTAGAATATCCTCTTTCGTGGTGCTCATGTTAGGTATTTTATTTAATATTCTCGAGTGATATGAACCATTGTCCATAACAATTACTAAATTCGGAGGAATGTTAGGTAAAAGCTGTTCAGCAAACCATTTTTTAAACAAATCCGCGGTCATATCTTCATGATAATCGGCGCATTAGACACAAAGCCATCTTTACCTCCGGCATGAAGAATAATAACACGTTTTCCCCTCGAACACGGTGTATTTAAAGTACAATTTTTTGAACTATCTACCCAACCATACTTCACAACATCATGCGTATCGAACCATGTTTCATCTAAATAAATTATATTTTTATCTGATTCCCTGTACTCTTGTATTTTGCGCAAATAGTAGTGGAGAAGGCGGGGTACTGGAACCGGATAGTGCCTTTTTGGCAACCGCCATCGACATCCTGAAAAAGCTTAAATCCTATCCAAAAATTTTTTTTTAGGAAATTTTTAAGAATGTATTTTTCAAGAAGTAGTCATCAATGACCAGTGGTTGTTGACCAGAAAGGCCTTGCCTACGTCATAAAGACCACTTGAAGCTGTTTCTTTAATATTTAATAATTCGAAATTAAATAATTTGCCTTTAAAAAAAGTGTGCCTGTTGTGAGCATCGCACCGTGGAAAAATCCTGTCAAAATTGTTTATTGTTTTTTCTACATTGTTATGAAATAAAACACGATAAAATATAATTTTCAAGTAATTGTACAGACTATATGAAACACAAAAAAAAACTATATATACAAAGAAAAACATACAGGTTAAAATTACATACTATCGGAATCAATATTTTCATTTACATCTTCATTTTCTTCATCTGAGCTATCATATTGTTTACTTGAAACCAAAATTTCCATGGCCTCCTTTGAGAAGGACTCCAATCGAGTAAGTTTCTTTACCTTCTCCGAGGGATCTGTAAGAAAAGAAAACAAAATGGTAAATTTTCATATTTTGAATATTTTATGCCTACAATTTCAAAGTTCTGCGAAAAAAAAGGTGAACGTTTGTGAACGATTTTATTGCACATTCAAGTGGACAAAGGTCTTAAATACATGGCAACATAAAAAGGTAAAGGCGACAAGGCGCGACACTTGGTCAAATCCACTATTATATCTCAAATTTAGTATAAAAAACGAGTAGTAAAAGAGTGTTATCAATATTGATTCAGTAAGTGGGGAAATGGGATAAAATCTACATAAAATTTGTTTTATAATAAGATACATACCTGCTACTTCCATATCCCATTGTTGTTTTTCTTGTATTCCACTACACGAAGCCATGCTTGCACAGTCAATTTGGTGTAACAAAAGAGAGCGCCGAGAACAAAGACATGCGATTCCGACAAATACTGAGTTCCGACTGGCCAGATAGTCAAACGGCCGGGCGCAGGGAAAGGGGGGTGCTGCTTCTCGATAAAACGGTTACTAGGCTGCATGAAACGAACATTTTAGGTGTCATTATATTCAGTTTGTGATTATCACTTTTAACCGGATTTTTTCAATTACTACTCCTATGTGCGTCGACCATTCGATTGGTAGCCAGTGATCGTTCCCATTACGCTATCGAGGTTTAACTTTAATTCCGCTTGTACGTTAATAAGTGCATCACAAAGCAAGTCAGAACTCGCCGCTATAAGTTTTATGACTAATTATTTGATGAACCAAGCCAAGCCTTGCCTCATGGGTAAATATTTGTTAAAATAAAGCAAATTAGTTTTAACAATTTATTACACAATATTATAATTTATAGATACTTATTTTTTTAATTTGATAGCAATTCATCCTCCTCCTTCTCTAGGTCCGTAACATTATTTTTATCAGTTTTTTTAGGAGCAGACTCATCCTCATCTGATGACGACGACGACCATATTTCATCCAACGTCAACTTTCTCTTTACCCCGCCGCTGGTCTGTGGTGCCGTTAGTGATGGTCCTTGCAATCGGTTTGGCTCATCCTTCTCATCAAGAAGGTTGAACTTATAGCGTTTAACAAACTTCTCTAGAATTTTGAATTCTTCAGTGTTTTCCAATTTGGTTCGCATATAGCGAACCGGTAAATTACCAAACTTCCTCTTTAAAATTATTGCCCTGGGTGAATAACTTAAAGAGATAAAAATTTTATCTTCGCGTACTAATATCTCTTTCACTCCATATCTGAAACAACAATAATAATAACAACATTAAAAATATATCAAAGTAGACTCTCTGAATTAAAAAAATTAATTGACACTTAAGTATCACCAATGTGTAATATTTTATATTTCGTTGTTCAAGAAAAAAGTTTAATTTTATAATAAAACCCTGTAAAAATTTCAGACATCTAACACATGTTGATCCGAAATTATAATAAGTATAAGTTTTGCCAAAACGCGGCACCAAAATGAATAAAATGTAAGGAAAAAAAAAATTTTGTGATTGTATTTACGGTAAAATTGTCTTACTAAAGTACGTGTACTGTTTTTTATGTATGATGCCTTCAGCAATCTCTTAAGGAACTTCAATTTAATGTCCCTTCACACTTAAAACAGAGCAAAAGGCACGACAAGTGACGCTACAATTATTGTTGGAAATGTTAGTTATTTGTAAAATAAATATTAAATAAAATAATATACTTAGGCCCGGTACTTTCACGTGCAAATAACCGGATTTATTCTACAGAGTAAATTTTACTTATAAGATAAGTAAAAATGATATCTTATCACATCCGGATAGTGCTATTTCTCAGATAAATTCCACTTATCCGCCAGATAATTTATTCGTCGGTAATATTCACAAATAAGGATTTATTTGACAAATAAAGCACAACCTAACCTAACATTTGTGATGTGCATTGTAGTTTGTTTCTATTTAACAATTTGTTCTATCTGTTCTGTGCTTAATACAGTCTGGTTTGTTTGCTGCTTTTTAACTGAAAAATTTTCACTTTGCAGGTATGTTGAAACAAATAAAGTAAATTCATTATAATAGTATTATTTTATTATTAGGGCCATGATATAAACTTGGAATAATTTGCATTTGCACAATATACAAATTGTGATGCTTATGTACTTTATTTCAACTGGATTTTAGAATGGATATATTTGAGGATTTTGAAATACTTAATGATCCTGACATTGAGCTAATTGATGATATAATTCCTGATCGAGAGTATGATTTAAGACCAAGAACCGACCACTTTAATATTTGGAATGATAATGAATTTTACAATAGATTTCGTCTTTCCAAAGCTACAGTTGCATTTATTTTACAACAAATTGAAAGAGATCTTCAAAATCGAACTGAATGGTAGGCATACATTTTTTTTTTAAATTAATTGAAACTAAGTAATTTATTTTTTTAATTTTAGGAATTTAAATCGTGCTGTTACTAGAATGGATAAATTGCTAATGACACTTAGGTTTCTGGCAACTGGTGACTTTTATATATCCATGGGGGACTTTGTAGGAGTTCACAAAACTACTGCAGGTCGAATAATTAAGCAAGGAATTATTGCTATATGTAACCTATTCCAGCAGTATGTTTACCTCCCTCGAACACAAGAGGAGCTAGAAGCAGGAAAAAGAGATTTTTATAACATATCTCATTTTCCTAGAGTTATAGGAGCCATAGACTGTACTCATATAAAGATTCAGTCTCCTGGAGGAGAAAATTCAGAAGTCTATCGTAATCGAAAAGGCTTTTTTTCCTTCAATTGTCAGGTCCTTTGCAATGCACAATTAAAAATTATTGATTTGGTAAGTCGTTGGCCTGGCTCTGCAAATGATAGCCACATTTTTGAAAATTCGGCTTTGAAAATAAGATTAGAAAACCATGAAATTGGAAATGGTGTCTTAGTTGCCGATCGAGGCTATGCAGTAAAACCTTATCTTCTTACCCCATTAGATAACCCTCAAAATGATGCTCAGACTTTGTACAATGAAGCACAAATTAGAACAAGAAATGTTATAGAACGTCTATTTGGAATATGGAAGAGAAGATTTCCAATATTATCAGTAGGAATAAGATGTAAATTGGAATTAGCTCAAATGATTATTGCAGCTTGTGCTGTATTGCATAATATAGCAATTGAACAGAATGAAGAAAACTTTGAAATGGAGGAAAATTTTGAGGATTTCGAAGAAAATATTATTCACGAAGAGATAAATGAAGATCATGGTGCTCATATGCATTTTATAAATTATTTTCAAAACTTGATAAATAATAGAAACAATTAGTTTTTTATTTTAATATTTTTATATTAAACTCAATAAAAGATGTACCTATTTAAAATCATAATTTTTTTTCTTTTATTTCAATTTTTAAATCTAAAAGCTTCATTTCCTTCTTATGTTTTTCTTGGGCACGTCGTTCTTCCTGCTCTGTATGGTAAATTTGGGCCCTAACCAATTCTTCCCTTAGCCCTAGCAGATTTTCTATTTTTTCATTTTTATCGTTTCCCTTTTTCTTTTTTGGGGTTAAAAGAGGATGTTTCTTAGCTTTTAGGGCCGCAGGTGACCATTCTTTCCATGCCCCAGGGCCACTGGCAATTTCATGTGGCTTTTTATCCTAAAAAGTAAAAAATTAGAAAATGTTTTTTTCTACATTTTTATAAATATTATCACAGTGATAAAAACCTAAAATTCACTTTTTGCTTACTACATAACTCTAGTGGTATCGTGTGTTCTTACCTCAATATTCTTTACAATACTCTCCGTTGAGTGTTGTGTATCCAGTACAGAATCACCTTCAGCAATAACCACCTGATGGTTTCCATCAGTTGACACATCGGTGACTTCAATGACCTGAAAGCATATTAGGTTTTAGACCATAAATGCCAGTTCAAATTGATGTTTTTAGTTTATGTTTAAGGTTGGATCGATCTCTGTTACTTTATCTGCCTCAAAACATTATCTGTAAAACCTAATTATTCAATTCAACTTACCACAGGCAGGTCATATGTTTCTATTTCCTCTTCAGTGATTGGTACATCGTTTAACAAATTGTTACTTTTTTCACCAGTGATTTCTTAAAATTAAAAAAATGTTACCCAAGAGAGTCATTGATAAATACATTGTGTACTAGTAATATTACAATTTGTCACTATACCTTATACTTACTTGTGTGGGGAAGGATGCTGTCTGAGTCAACTAATGAAGGTAAACCATGTACCGACAGACTGAGAATTTCTAGTAACTCTTTTTCTGGTCCATCAATAATGATGTAGTCCGGCTTTCCTCCTCCAGTTTTCATAGTTTCGGCTTTATATTTAATAACCTTTTTCTTTAGGTCTTTTTTTAAGCCGTCATATTTCAGCCTTAAAGTGTCCACTGACCTAAATGTTTGTCCTAAAATCACATTTTAACTTACTATATATAAAATAGATTGTTATAATGAAATAACTGTTTTTCAATGGGAATAATGTGAAAATATATGAAAATTACATAAAAAAATTACCTGAAGATGCATTAAAACCTTCTGCAATTTTTTCCCAGGTTTTGGTTTTTAGCTTCCAAACCTCTGAGTCCGTTTGTTTATTTTCTAAAATATGCTTTTCTTTTAAAGCCAATCTAATTAATAAACGAACCTCTTCAGCAGTGAAATTTACGGCTCTGAATCGCTTCTTTTTTCCCAGTGTATTACTCGACATGATTAAACAATACACAAGTCACAAAACGCAAATTTAGCACGATAAAAAACAGAAAAATTAATTTTATGGCAATCAAAACACAGCATGCAAGGTACAAAATAAAAGTTGTTGTGTTTGATTTGACACTTGACGTAAGCGAATCAAGATAGGAGTATGTTCTATTTCTGTCTAACAGATAGAATTTCTGAGATGCCTATATTCTTCTTTTTGTATCTTGCTGTTGGCAGCTCTTACAAATGGGAGTGTCTACTGCTACAATCATAAAATTGTTATCTGACGGATAACTTCTCCTGAAAATACCCAAATAGGTTATCCTCCAGATAGCAAATGCTCGTTTATTTATTTACCAGATTGTTATTTGCCAGATAATGGAAATTTATATGAAAGTGAAAGTAACGGGCCTTACTGAAATAACTGTTTAACCACGACGACCGCGTAATTTATTGGAAAATGTACTGCATCTTCCGTATACACAACAAGAGTAGTTGGGATGGCTGCCATTTTACGAGTATAATCATTTTTTTTTTGTTGAATTGTTTGTGAATAGAACTGTACTGAATTTCAATGGATTTGCAGCTACTATAAATACAGTTTAAAAAAAATCCCTACATAGATTTAAACAGTAAGAATATGAAATGTTGCATTGCATTTTGAATAGTTATTGTTATTAATAATCTCTTGACCTGTGATAATTAAAATTAGAACACGTAGACTTCGGTCGTAGTTCCACAATACGCCGAGATTCCATTATAACCATTCGATTGCCTAATTTTTGTGTTTGAAGCCACAACTCAATAAAACACCTCGCAGTGTTTCTAAAGATTGGTAATTATAATCAGGGTAACCCCTTAGCTTATCACGAACTAGCTCTAAAGTTGGCTCTATATTATCTTTGTAAAAACTGTAAATAGTTCGTCGAATAAAATCCTTGGCAGTGTTGTCAACCGTCTTGAATTTTTGATTTATTCGTTTTCGCTTTATAGAATGATCGATTACAGTACCCCATTTAATTACTTTATAAATAGTCGTAAACCCAAGTTTTGTTAAATCGTTAATTCTTGTAACTAGCGCATTATCAGTCTTTTCGGGATTTTCTTTTTTTAAACAGGCATACATATTTAAAATGATACGTTGACATTGAACATGTAAATCCTTGTTTCTTAATTCCGGACTTGTTTTGCTTTCGACAACCGACTCCACTGGTACATCACCTTGATCAGCAGTTTCAAATGGCCGCCAAAAAGTTATTGCTGATAATAAAATATATTACGTAAAAAAACCTTACCTTTCTTCACAGTTACAAAGCAAAATTAAATACGTAAATTACAGCAAATTAAACTACCTACTACACTGTCCTATTCACTTTACTATCTGTCGCACCAGTGCTGATGGCTTTATTATCTGTTAGCAGGTAGAAAGACTTCATTTGCTAAGAACTTCATGCGCTAAAAATATTCCCCCTTCTTGTCTAGGACATATAAATTTGCATTTACGTTTGTCTGTTATTATTCGCAGACGCTGGGACCCGCGTCGCTTTGTCCTGATACGGCGGCAGATCATGATACAAAGCTTTGTATCATGCCGGCAGATTATACCGTGACGGCGGCATCGGAGATAAATTATGTGCGCTTGCCAAATCTTCAAAATTTTCGGATTTGTAAATACAATATTATATAAGTATAGGTGAAACAAGGGTTTGTTAATTAGTTATTTTTTAACACTGAAAACAGTTTTTATTTTGATTTCAGTTATATTGTTTCTTAAGGACTAAATAATGTATTGTTATTTTTTTCTGTCACACTCAAAACTCCTCGGTTTAAAGTATATTTGCAAACTAGCTTTCAAAGAAAGTTACTGAGTAACAATTGAATACTGATATAAAAGAAACATTTTTAATAAAAAAAACTTTTAAAGAATTGAAAAAAGGTTTGACAACCCTGGTTCAATTTCAAGTCATCACACTGAGTTTGGAAAGATTATAAGACCAAGCATTCTAGCCTCTGAGCCATTCACCACACTACGACTTGTCGAGAAAACAACTTCCTGGGTCTTATCCATATTCAGTTTCAGATTATTCTGAGAAAACCATTCATCCGCTTTTTGTTTTAGATCGCTACATTTGTTTTTTAGTTCATTAATGTTGTCACAGCTGCACAGCAGTGATGTGTCGTCCACAAAACAAATGCACCCGTACGGGGACAGATGTAAGAATAAGTCATTCACGTGAGTATCTAGCCAGCTGCTTTCAATAAATAGGTCATTATGTGACGCCTTTTTTTAAATCAAGGAGGCGCGATGCATTAATTTCAATTAAGCACAGGGGCGGATTGTTTTTAAAGGGAGAGAATTATAATTTTTTAAGAAGGGGTTGGAGTAGTTCTCAACACCATTTTTTCAACAAGTGATGTTTTAACTTTTAAAATTTTGTTTTTAATTTTAGGTAAAGGAAAAAAATTAAACGAAATGCAGCCGATTTGCTTGTGTATTGCAATCAAAAATGGGCTACCGAATTTTAAATTTTTTATGTTGCGCTCTTCCTCGAAGTGATAGTAAAACAAATATATAAAGTTAAATAGCTGATCGCAACAGACATCGGGACAAAGCCATTAAAACTGGTTATATGTCCCGGTAAACCGGGACGTATGAGAATCCTATATTAACTGTTATACCTAAAAATAAAGTTTTATGTGCCTTGGTAAAGGTTAACAGGTGCAATAAAATTTAGCCATTTATGAACTTTCTTAGTTGGTACGGGAGCGTAAAAAGAAAACGAACTGTTAGGGCGATGACACACACGGCGATTTTGTAGCGGTTTCTGCCGAGGCGGCGGCCGACGCTGCTGTATAAGACACACGTAATGGGTTTGGCTCGGTTTCTGTCAAGGCGGCAGCCTTGGAACGACAAATCTAGATCAATTTTTTAATTAAATAAAATAATTTCTTCTGTGTGTATTTTGCGTCAATTTACAACACATGTGCCGGCCATTCTTTTATCCATGGTTTAACGACTGAATAGTACATTTAAGGCACAAATCCGGCATCGGTCACATGATATTTATCTGGCCTTTTTATTGACTCGCAGCTGCAATTTTTGATGCAGCGAGATTCCTGTGTATTGACAAGGCGGCTAAAAAGCTACTAAAAATATCAATTGTAGTAATGGAAGTACTTAAGTACAATAAGTGAAGTGAAGTTCGATTCCCAAAAAAATCGATGGGATTCGAATACCGCTCGGAATCGATTATAATGGAGGGGATTAGAAGCCAAGGGATATAAGTGCTGAAATGAACTTTTCGAGAAAAATAAAGACAAAGTTTTATCTTCATATTAAATTTACAAAGAGAAAAATCATTAGTACAATCATTTAGAAAAGTGGTGTATACGTTACTTATTCGAACATAAACATTTGCGTAATTTTTATAAATATTTTTAGTCATATTTATGATATGTTTAAAAAGAAAGTTTGCACTTGTCCCCTGTGCTTCAGATTTTGTACTTGGACCCTTTTTCCACTTAAATATATTGAGGATGTGCTAAATAATAAAAACTAAAATGACCTACACATTCTTTATTTAGATTAGCAAAAGAGTTTAATCGTCATAATCTGATTGTAGAATTAGTTCAGAGTCTTCATCATGGTTGGGTGGCATATCCATTTCGTCTTCTTGAGAGTTGCCTTCAGCCTGTAGGTTATTACGGGTTGGACGGTTTGAAGTTTCGTCATGTTGTAGTTCACGGTAGAAATCATGATGTATAGGAGGTATGAAAGGTAAAAGTTCTAGTAAATTTTTATATTTTGGAAGTTTTATTTTGAGAGGACCTTGGTATAGAGGTGGGAGGTCAATGATCAATGGGGTTCTTTGAGGTCGTCCTGCCCTTCCAAACTTTTTTAAATCGACAATGCTAAATGGAAATTCCTCTGAAAGTGTGTCTTTAAAATACAGTTTACACGGTGATTGCTTTTCAAAGTGAAACCATTGCATTTTTCGTAAACCCTGCACATTGTTTTTTATTATTTCGTTCAAGGGCGCAATACTTTTGAAGTCATTTTGAGTCATCTTAACCCATTAGCGCCGGAATTTTCGATTTTTCGATTTTTAAGTTTTTGGTGTTAAATTATTTCTTTAGAGGGGCCTTCTAACAAAAAAGTATTAGGATGAAATCCCATTAAACTTTTTTTTTTTGAAATATAGTCCGTTACCATATGGTAACACTAGGCGCATGTACTCCCAATTATACATAAAATCTAAAAGTACCTATAATAGGCAAAATAGGTGATTTAATTTTTTTAACGTGAACAAGTGAAATAATTAAGATAATAAGTATGGTATGTTACATAGTATCTAAATATTTTATGAACTGAAAATCTAGATCTAGCCTACAAAGAATTATATTATATACACTAGCGGGTGTGAAATGGGATGAAGCAGTCAATACACAGGCCGACTTCGCATTTTGAACACATTGTTCTTACGACTGATGTACAGGAAGTGTTATTACATCTTCTTCTTTTCTTTCCCTCAGTGTGTTTAACTAGATGTTCAGTTTTGTCAAATCTAAGATCCGCAGATACTCGACTTCCCAGAGTTGCTGAAGGTGAAGCTGGTGGTCTTCCACCCCCTTTACTTGGAATTCCATATTTTTTTAAGTAAATATTAGCAATTTCCCTTTTGAATTTTAATTGCGAAATTTTGCATTTCCTAGCTCTGTTGTATAGCACCCAGCTGTTTTGTAGAGCGGCATCAAGCAACCATGTGAATATTGGCCAATACCATTTTTTGCCACGTATGCCTATTCTATAACATGCTATATTCTGGTCCATTTGGTCCGTACCTCCCATAAAATTATTATATTTCAAAATTAGCTGCGGTCTCGGAATTTGAATACTGCGCTTATCTTTCTGCGAAAATCTTTTCACCTGCGTGACTTCCTTGGTACCGCAGAATGACGATAGCATGGTTACAACAGCGTTGTCCATCCATCTGACATAAATTAGACCATCATTTTTTTCAATGGCTTTCTCAAAATATCCCCTTTCCTTCCGTTGAAATATACTTTTTGCAGTTAAGGGGCATCCTCTAGGAATACGGTTCTCGCGAATAGTTCCTATAGCTTTCATTCCACGAAATCTCAAAAATGAAAATAATGCCGATCCTGAAAATAAATTATCCATATAAAGACTGTATCTCAGTTGTTTTTCTTCAGGTAGTTCATCTATCATGCCGAGTAGAGGACTAGCAGCCTTCCCAACTAATTTTTCGTATTGATCTATTGACTTGGGATTTTTGCCTTGGTATAATTCAAAATTAACACAGTATCCATCTTTTGTATTCATGCTCCACATTTTGTAACCAAACCTTATCGGTTTTCCCCGAATAAACTGCTTACAGCCGTGTCTACCAAAATATTTTATCATACTTTCATCGTACGACAAGTTTTCTTCAGGAACAAAGTTTTCAGAAAATTTTTTTTTCAACATTTCCATTATTGGTCTTATCTTCCAGGCTTTATCATTTGGATCCATTTTTGTGTTATCCTGAAAGTGCAGGAAACGACAAATTTGCAAAAATCGATCTCTGCGCATAGCTTGGGCAACAGCGTAGTTCCTCATGTCATCGCCAAAATCCCAATAATGCCGCTTAGAAGGTAAGTTGTTGAAGCCACTGACAAATAAAATACCAATAAATAATCGAATTTCCTCAGCAGTAATTTTAGGATCAGGACAATTAATGAACAACGCATATTTAGTGCTCTCATCTACAAGATGTTGAATAAATTGCTGATCTATAAATTGTTCGAATATTTCTATTATTGACATATTTTCATATCTTGTATAATCAGAATCGGGAAAGGATGAAATAAATTCTTTGTCAAAGTCTGCGTCTGCATCCCACATTGGTTCAGGTTTTTTTTGCTCCAAGCGCTGGCTCATCCAGTTTTTTAACATATCAGGCATAACGCTCCTGGATAAATCGACCTCTACAAATTCATCCTGGATTTGATCGTAATTAACACCAATTCTTTCATTGTTCGCTAAACGTATTTCGGCATTTGCTCGTAGCTGCCGGGATGAAAGGTTATCAACTAACCTGCAAATTTAAAACTAAGTATTAGCAATAAAATGCACTGCCCGTATGCATATTTACGTTTCCTATACAGCCAGGGCGACAAGGAAACGGAGTGCTTCGTTGTTCATTCCGTTCCCTATTTCGTGAGAGCGACTTGTCGTCCTGGCTGTATAGGAAACGTAAAAATGCTGCCCGTGTCACACATGATACCCATATAAATACTTATGTGTACCCACTTATATTTGTATATTATACATGTCCTAATAAAGCAAATAGATTTTAGCAGTACTTACCCGCCTTCATCCTCATCCGCGGAATCTTCGTCAGTATCCACATTTGGTTCCGGAGGCTCTACAAAAATGTCTCCGTCAATATCCTCACTATATGCCATTTCAATAGCTTCTGCAAGTGAAAACCCCTTTCTAAAAATAAAACATAAAATTTAGGTATGTTAAGCGCCTAGCGTAACCATATGGTTACACCCATATTGAAGCGGCTGCCAGTATCCTATTTTTATATAAAATTTTACACATCATACAAAAACATATTTAGTTGTTCATAACTAATAGTTCTAAAACTATAAATTCTATAAAATTTAAGCACTATCCATTATACAATACTTACTCTAAGCGAATGTCCATATTTTTATCGTATTTGATAATCCTATAAAAACGCGCAAACCTCACTCTTCGACTAACCTCTCAACACTAAATTTGCTTAAATTTTTACGTTGGTCAGTTCTTGGGGAATCAGTTGACACATGCGCGCGATCTCATTAGCTTGCCGAACACCCACGAAACCATCCGAATCCTAAGTAAGTTTGCTGTTACCATATGGTCACTCACGGCGCTAATGGGTTAATAACTAAAAACTTTTTACTTGATTTGGCCACAATATCCATCCAATCGTTAGAAATAAACACAAATGATGTTTTCCTTTTAACTTTTTTAATAAGTTCAAAGTCTTGGTCGCACTCCATAAAGGAATGGCCTGATACCAAGAACTTGTGGTTTACAGTTTCAATTTGAGTGTTAGTTCCATAGTTACATAGTTACATAGTTCCAAAATTTGATTATGTGTTTGTTTTTATTCTGCCCTCCTGCATTATCGCTAAAGGCATCGATGTACTTAACTGTGGACGGCAGGCCTGAAATAAACTTTAAAAGGCATGAAATAATTTCCTGGGAGCCCCTTGATGCCTCCCCTTCATGCCACATGAACATATGCGCTTGACCGCTTGCAAGGTCATGGATCCCAAAATTATATGTCCATAGCTGCCTAAGGTAAAATACCTTGCTTTTAGTCAGTAAGGGAGTTGGTAAAGTATTTTGTAGATCGAAACAAATTGCTACTCGATCAGTAGATTGGGCAGCCTTGGCTCCGGCTTCATTTTTGGCATGTCTAGCTATCTCTGCTTTTTTAAGATGAACTTCTCTACTTGTCTTTGCGGCAGTAGCTTCTTCTGGTGTTGCAGTGTTTATTTTATTGTTTAGTTGGTCACATAATGTGCATGTATCTGTATAAGGTCTATGGAAACTGAGATTGAAGCAAGTGTTGAAGACATGACGATAGTAGCTAATTTTTACAGGAGTTTTCTTTTTTTTAGTACAAAATTTTTTATAGAGTTCATACATTTTGTTAACATTTAAGGAGGAGTCAAGATATTTTCGATTTGGATTTTGATGACGTGTGTAATGGCTTTTAAATTTCGGAAATGAGTTGATATGTTTCTTCACAAAATTTGTTACAGAAGAATCAAATTTATTGGTAGGTGAATGTTTACCTCTTTTGTCAGTAGGTGGTACACCACTATCAGATTTATTTTTTATTACGTTAGTAAATCTTTTGTTGCTAATGTCTAAGGTACGCAAAAAAAATTGTTTACAAACACGTTTTCCAGTTAAATTAATCGTTGTGCTGAGCCGCTTATGTCGTATGGCCACCTGAACTCTACGATGAGGAGCACTTACACCAATACACGACTGCAAAAATGAAGTTTGAAGGTTCCAGTTTCCTAAATCCCAAAATTCTTTGAAAACTTTTAATCTATCATTTTCGGAAATATCCTTGCATTCATATCGACACGTATGAGGATAATGTATTACTTGTTTAGCAACGTGAAGTTCTCCTTCTCGCCCCTCATATTCTTTACCGCTGTTTCTTTTTCTTTTAGCTTGGAGACGCTTCCATTCTTCTCGTTTTTTCATTCTTTTTTTGGTTCTGCCAGTAACCTCGGGAGTAGTTGAGTTACTTGAATTAGCGTCATCACTTTCATCAGAAGTGTCTGGTATAAAATTCCTATCACGGTCTGAATCATCTTCTTGATCACCTGCAAAAAGCATACGACTTTATTTTTAACAAAAGTCACAAAGACCAAATACCTAAACCATTGATCAAATTTCAAAGAAAAAAAAAACGAGCCTTTATGTCAACGTTTGTTAGAAAAATTATATAAATAAATATATACTTTTATTTTCTCATATTAATTTTTTTGCGTGCAATTTTTATTGTGTATATATTAATACTGACTCCTTATAAAACAAAAATAACAAGAAATGACTGAACCAGAGAATTAACCTTACTTTTTAAAAATACAATCATTGCATGCAAATCTATTTAAATTAAATTATTTATCAATTTCTTTTCATTATATAGAAGTAAAAACTCCTAAAAAATATATCTGGGGACTTACTTGGAATATTTCCTGTTGTTTCACTCATTTTCACTGGATTTATAAGCCAAATTTTGACACAATAACAAACCAACAACTTAATGAATCAGTCCAAAGAAGCTACAATACTTAACAGGCAAAGGGGTACAAGTGCGCTTGTACCCTTAATCCACGAATCGTTTGGAATTATTGCTTAAGTAGTAAAACTACTACCTAAGAGATGGCACAACAAACGGTGATGTTCACTTGTATCTCTTTACCACAATGTTTTTAACAATATCTAGTATTATATTCTGCACTTAACTCAATTTTTGAAATTTTGTCGCTTGTACCCCTTGGCTTCTTCTCGATAATCAGTAATTCTCTGAAATGGAATGTTTTTTATTACAAATAACTTTTTCGATGATTAAGATATCTTTATACGGTAGTGGCGACCTTCTTTAAGATTATTTAAGAAGTCAGTTTTTTAAAAAATGGAAGATGTCTATACGGCATTGACGACATTTGTTCGGCCAATAATAGACTTTCAATGAATAACAGTTAACAATGGCAACGTTGCTTTGTCAAACGCGCCCACGCATACGCGCCCTTGGTGCAAGAGTGAGATGCAGCGATGTCGCCTGCTGCCTCGTCCTATTGAATGGATACCGCTGAAGAGAACACATCAAAATTCACATTTTATAACAATTAAAAATACAGTCCACTTTAAATTAACAATAAATTACTACTTGCACTTAAGCAAAACGATAGTTTTATTACCATAGTTTCTTGGACCTTACGAGCCAAATTTTATTAAAAAATCGGTACAATCGAGTGAATACAATCGATAATAGTGAACGGTCGTTTAGCCAGCGGTATCCGCCATGACACAAGGGTGAGTTTCCTGAATTTACCAATTGTTTTCCATTGACCTGTTATCCATTGACCAATAATTGTGTGTTTATTTAACTTGAACAAGCAAGATGAGTGCCGAACTTACTACCTTAGTAAAGGAAAGGGGCATAATTAAGGGTTCTTTGATGCGACAAAAAAGTTTCTTTGACAGCATTGCTTCTGAATCGCTTGACAACATAGTTGCACGCGAACTAGAAGCACGGCTACATAAAATCGAACAGTTATTTGATAAATTTACAATAAAACAAGACGAAATTGAGCTATGCGATTTAGTTGACGACGAGTTAAATAAACAATTAAAAGAGAGGAATGATTTTGAAAAGTTATATTTTGCGTTAATAGGCAAAATTCGATCAAAAATCGAAAGTTTTTATAATGACTTGAATGCACAATACGCGCAAGCGCAGAATTAGATTAAAAGCGTTCCATCGGCGCATGCGTCGAGAGATGACGTAATCTCTGGGGCAGTGCCACATGCTCGTCCAAGAGGTGTTGAGCTTCCGGCGCTCAGGTTGCCTAATTTCAACGGCCAGTTTGACACTTGGATGGAGTTTAGAGACGGCTTTAAGGCTCTTATACAAGACAATGCGGCGTTGTCAAACGTTCAGAAATTTTATTTTACAGAATCGGGATTATCACTCAATGAGGTTCAATGTGTAGGTCCGACAATACAGGACGATCTTTTTTCTATAGTTCTGCGTTTTCGTAAGCACGAATACGTAATGACCGCGGACGTATCAAAAATGTATAGAATGATTTTAGCAAAACCAGAGCAGCGAAGTTTACAACGTATATTGTGGAGAAAGGATCCCTCTTATGATTTAAAGCGATATGAGTTAAATACTGTTACTTACGGTACCGCATCGGCTCCATATCTAGTGGTACGATGTTTAAACAAGTTAGCGGACGATTTCGAAACCACTTACCCTAAAGCAAGTGAATCAATAAAGAAATCCTTCTATGTTGACGCTTTTTAGAAGGCGCTAACAGTGAAAGTGAAATTTTGACATAACAATCACAAGTAACAAATATTTTATCTAGTGCTGGGTTTCAATTAAGAAAATGGTTATGCAATAAAAAGGACCTATTAACATAATTTCAAGTAGATAAGAATATAGATTCAAGTATTTTAAATATTGGCGACAATGAGACCAGCAACACGTTAGGTATTCTTTGGGACTCAAATTCTGATACAATTCAATATTCGATGCCTAACTTTAAAAATCCTGAAATAATCACTAAGCGAACTATTTTATCTTCAATTTCACAAATTTACGATCCTTCAGGTCCTATCATAATAGTATCCAAGTTATTAATGCAATTGTTATGGCAAGGTAATTTCGGTTGGGACGAAGAGCTCCCTAGGGAACTGCTAAATAAATGGCTAATGTTTAAAAATAGTTTACCAACAATCAATAATTTTAAAATACCAAGAATAGTTATTACTCCAAATTACGTCAATATAGAACATCATGGTTTTGGAGATGCTAGTCAAATGGCATATGGCTGCTGCCTATACATAAGATGCCTAAGTTCAAGTGGTCAATATTTTACACAACTCTTATGTGCAAAATCGAGAGTAGCACCAATTAAAAAGTTAGTTACTTTACCGGGTTTAGAACTATGCGCTTCAGTATTATTGGCTCAATTGGCACAAAAAGCAATAGATTCACTACAGATAAATTTCAATAAGTGTTATTTTTGTTCGGACTCTCAGATAGCCCTATCGTGGATACGAGGGCCGGCTAGTAAGTGGAAACGTTTTGTAGCAAATCGTGTAAGCGAGATATAACAATTGATAAACATAAAGGATTGGTATCATGTGTCTACAGATCTTAATCCTGCAGATTTAGTATCTAGGGGGTTAACGGTTAATGAAATGACAGAGTCTAAATTTTGGTGGAACGGGCCCGAATGGCTGAATAAGGATAACTTAGAATTCGATAGATATATTAATAAAGAAACTTTAGCTATCAATAACTTACCAGAACAAAAAGTAGTCGTTCATACTGCGGTTATTAATAATTTTGATATTTTCTCGCGTTTTTCTAGTCTAAGTAAACTAAAGCGTGTGTTTGCTTATTGTTTGAGATTTGTTCGAAATTGTCAAAATATCAAGAGTAGAAGGACAGGATTATTATCTTGTTACGAATTAACCGAGTCAATTGAAAGGCTAGTTAGTCTAGCACAACAAGAGTTATTTCCAGTAGATTTTAAGTTGTTACGTGAGGGTATAAATTTAAAAAGAAAAAGTAATTTACTTTCTTTAAACACTAAATTCGAGAACGGACTTATTCGTGTCGGAGGTCGTTTACAAAATTCTAATCACGAGTATGATAAAAAGTACCCTATCATTTTATCGTCTAAGCATATTCTGACAGAATTAATTTTAATTGATGAGCATAAAAGACTTATGCATTGTGGTCCGACAATGTTACTAGCTTCAATTCGAGAAAGATTTTGGCCGGTATCAGGAAGAAATATTTGCAAGAAAATTAGAAGAAAATGCGTTACTTGTTTCAAGGTTAAGCCTACTTCTAGTACGTATATCATGGGTAACTTACCTGATATTCGCGTCACTCCATACTTACCATTTATCAATACAGGCTGCGATTTTGCAGGTCTGTTTCTATTGAAAGACAGACTTACTAGAGGCGCAAAGTTAACAAAATGTTATGTATGTATATTTATTTGTCTATCAAGCAAGGCTATACACCTTGAAGTCATGTCTGATCTTACAACCAAGTGTTTTATGGCAGCCTTCAGACGTTTTGTGGGCAGACGTGGTAAGCCACATAGCGTATATTCCGATAATGGGAAAACATTTGTTTGTGCAGACAAAGAATTACAAAGACTTTACGAATTTTTACTAGAGCAAGCGAAGTCAGAGCAATTTAAGCATTATTATACGGAACAGAATATAACTTGGCATTTCATTCCCTCACGTGCGCCAAATTTTGGGGGAATATGGGAAGCAGGGGTAAAAAGCTTCAAATTTCATTTTAAAAGGGTTGTGGGTGCGGCACATCTACATTTTGAAGATTTCAATACGATACTTGTTCAAGTTGAGTCTATACTCAATTCACGTCCATTGTCTCCTCTATCGCCCGCTCCTGATCAATTAAATCCTTTAACACCCGCTCACTTCTTAATTGGAAGAAGCATAACTGCACTACCTGATCATGATATCATTGCAGTAAAAGAAAACCGTCTCAATTGATTCGAGAGATTGCAGCAAATCATCCAGCACTTTTGGTCTAGATGGAAAAAAGAGTACCTAGGTGAATTGCAAGTAAGAAACAAATGAAAACAGCAACCAGAGACGCAGTTCAAAGTTGGTTCCGTGGTTCTTTTGGCAGAAGACAATTCCCCACCGTTAAAGTGGCCTATGGCAAAAATTGAGGCTGTTCATCCCGGTAGTGACGGTGTTGTCCGAGTGGTGACTTTACGCTTTAACAATAGACTTTATAAAAGGCCCGTTACAAAAATTTGTACCCTTCCGATAGACTATTAAAGGTAAACTAGAACTATTAGTTGAAAGTGCCGTCACGTTTCAAGGCGGCCGGTATGTTCGGTCAATAATAGAC
The DNA here is from genome assembly GCA_963969555.1 of Polydrusus pterygomalis. Taxonomy (NCBI): domain Eukaryota; kingdom Metazoa; phylum Arthropoda; class Insecta; order Coleoptera; family Curculionidae; genus Polydrusus; species Polydrusus pterygomalis. The sequence continues at coordinate 118,456,678 of OZ018378.1, read as the reverse complement.
TTTCAATGAACAACAGTTAACAATGGCAACGTTGCTTTGTCAAACGCGCCCACGCATGAGATGCAGCGATGTCGCCTGCCGCCTCGTCCTATTGAATGGATACCGCTGAAGAGAACACATCAAAATTCACATTTTATAACAATTAAAAATACAGTCCACTTTAAATTAACAATAAATTACTACTTGCACTTAAGCAAAACGATAGTTTTATTACCAACCTTCTTTTGAGAAGTTCTGGTCCCTTGCGAGCTGATAATCACTACTCAATAAAGTACTCGATTCCTAAAAGTACGTAATTCCAAACTATCCGATTCATGAGAATATCCGACTCTGCCCACCACTAATAAATTGGACAGTATGTCATGTAGAGTATAAAAAGACATTGCGTTGGTAGGCATGGCCGTTCACATGGAGGGGGCAGTGTCTATATTTTTTACCGCTATGTTTTAATAGGAGAAGTTTTACGGTTTTTTGGCTGGCCCCTTCTGAAATGTAGCAGTCAGGTGTTTTTATTAGGTTGAATACCCTAAATAAGGCACATATAATTATTATAGTAAATTTTTATTAAACATATGATTTAACAATGACAGTATATTAGGTAGCAGAAATAGATGACAATTGCGATCTTAAGTCTTTAATTTTTCTCTTGTTTGAGTATTGTGGATTTATTATTTCGGGAAGTAGGCAACTAAAAAAAAATTTCTAACTGCTCTTCCATTTTTTCTTGCCAAAACCGGTCATCTCTCCATATCTGAAACAAAATAATTATTGTTAAAATTAATATAACTTATTGTTTTTCTCGAAGCTAGGGAGATCGTTGTATGGATAGTCTTTCTTCTTAGTAATCAAACTCATTGGGTAACAACAATTAAACAATTTTTATTACACACATAACAAACAGTTGTATTTTATATAGGGTTAGTAGGTAAAAATGTAATCAAATAAATTCGCGCTATTCTCTCGTTGTGATGAACTAATTATTGAAAGTCAGTATTTTAATAATAAAACTTAAAAACGCTGTACCCGCGTTGAGAGAAAATAAATCAAATTTCGGCGAAGATGCGCCACGAGCGTTTTTTGGACCACGCCCAAATTTTGCCAAAATTGCGCCCAAATTTTGCCACAATTTGTTAACAATTATTTTTTTACGTACTGGGACGCAAGATGTCGCACCGGGTTCTATAATTCCCGTCGATAATCGATCCTGACAAGTGATTTGTCTTCGAGCCCTGTTTCCTTCTGCCAAACTGAGCCTCACTGATGAGCCGTAAACGGCGAAACGCGTCTGGGGATGAGTTTGGCGGAAGGAAACAGACAAAACTTTCTTAAATTAATTATTTTTTTATTAGAACTCAAAAATGTAAGAGAAATTAGGTCTTTTAAAAAATAAATAAATGAAAATTTTAATATAACAAAGTTAAATTTTATATAAAAAAAAAAAAATATATCTAAGGACTATCTCTATACAAGTCAATGTCTTGTTTAAAACTTAAAACAGTATTTGGTGTTTCATTTTGCAGATCTAATAAGTTCTGCATTATTATTTAATGATAAATAAAATTCGGAACAAGAAAGCTTAATATTATAGCGAATGCAAAGTTCTGCTTTTACCATTTCTACTGACAATCTATTTCTATCATCACTCCAAAGCTGATTCATGATGCTAAAAATCATTTTCACATAAGCATTACTACAAGAAACAGACGAAACTATCTGAACTATTTTTCTTAAAATTGGTGCTTCCACTCCCTTAAAAAAGATGCACCATTTCTCAACAACAGAAATATCTTGATGAATAAAAGAAGGAGACACCTTTTGAAGTAACGATAATTCTTCATAAAGACTATCGCCATCGGGGTCTTGAAGTTCCGTGCCAATGTGCGACCCAATTAAGATTATTTCGTTTAATTCTGGAATGCGTTCTTTCAAGTTTAATGTTTTAAATTACAGAAACACGTTGTTTTCAAAATTAAACCATTTTTCCAAGTATTCTATAGCTCGATTGTCTCGATTGTAGACTTAAACTGCTTCCTCTTAAAAATTTAATTTAAGGTTGTCTTTAAAGTTCGCTAAAGCCTGATTTGTTTTGAATCCGAAAAATAAATCTTCTTTCCATCTCTTTAATTTATCTCTTAAACCCGTCATAATTTTATATACATCTGTGATTACCAAATCAGATTGCTCCAGTGTTTTGATTGAGGATTGGAAAATGAATAGGATATGATGGACAAAATAAATGTAGCATTCAGCAAAACTTGGATGGTTTGATAGTTGGTCTTCTTGGTCTCCTATAAATTTCCATATGATTCGATCATAATTTTCTGCCCCTCGTTGCAAAAAATAAGTTTTAATGGCATTCCAATTCAATAACAAACGATCGAGAGCTTGAAAAAGGCCTAACCATCGCACCGGAATGTGTCTTAATACTTGATGATACTCCTGATGAACAAACTGAAAGCACTTCTTGAGGTTTGCCACGTTTTTAGCGCTACAACTAAACGAATTAAAAACCTTTAATACCAAACAATCGACATCAAAGCTCAATAATTTAAGATAGTGTTTCGCTGCATTATGTAATATGTGGCAGTAACAGTTAGCTTTGATTATATTTGGATTTATTTTAGTGAGTTTTTGGCAAACAGAGCAGTGTTTTCCGTAATTGACTGATGCATTATCACCTCCAAATGCAGTTACATTGGCAATATCAAGCTGCAGTTGTTGAAGTGCATTCAATATGCTATTTTTAATTGATTCAGAGCTTTCATCAGCTTCTTCGTAAAAATCAAACAAACTCCTGTAGTCCTTCATTTGTGTCAAAAAAACGAACAACAAAGGGAAAAAACTTTATACTACCATCGATAGCTATCGAAAAAGGAATGTTTTGTTCTGTAAGCTTTCTAATGACTAATTGCAATAAATGGGGTGCCAGTACGTTGCGCACAATGGCTTCCATTTTGGTTCATCGCAGATGAATTTTGGTAGCTACAGATGAATCTCGGTAAATCTGTCCGTCAAGCTTGTTACCTAGAAATAAATAACAGCCGTAAAAATTTCATTGTACATCATAAAACGGCTTACTTTCTTTTAAACAGATCGACTCATGTTTGTTGAACATTCTTTAGGTGATCAAATTAGTTTTTACTTAGCACAGTCACTAGAAAGATAGCTAAGTCCATGTTTTACGCAATGAAACGTTTTTGCTATCTCAGCCTTAGAGACTAAATAAGATTCTTTCGAATCCTTAGGAGCAAAATTTTTTGTCAAAACATCAGACATCTTGCTAGCTTTTTCTAAATTTAAATGCTTTGCGCTGGTACTATGAGCTTTTACAGCTTTAACGCCGTCGTACTTAAGGTTTAATGTAATTTTGCACATATTACATCGAGCTATATTAATATCTGTTTCACTTGCTAGCCACTTGCTATAGTTCGGATCTTTAAGCCAATCTTTATTAAATGGGCAGTTTCTTATTTTCACTTTTTTCTTTGGTGGTGTATTAGGCATTTTTATGTCACCTTCATCACTTATATTTTTTAACACAACGCACTGTCGCACAACCACAATGAACGTATAAATAAACTATAATACTAAAATATGAACGCAACACAGCGCCGTTCACAAAGGAATACAAACTCATCGTGACTCGTATGTGAAACCCTGGAAAATAAATTAAAATTTCGCGACTCAACAGCCATCTTCTAGTATAATATCGAAATGATTAAACAAGTGATAAATGCCGCTACCCATTAATAGATTGCAGAACGAGTTGTGGTTTCTTGGGGGCGATTTCGTTATTGCTCCGACCAGCTTTTCCAAATTCATTGACGTATCTTTTGAGAACGGTAATAAAAAAACCGGCCTTTTTTGGAGGCCGACCGGCACCCGGCCTTGTTAATGGAAAACCAGCCAGGTGGCAACCCTACCTGTACCTGATAGTAATAATCGTGATTTCTTTTTTATTTAAAATTTCCATTTTCCATTGTTGCTAATCTGATTATTTTTGTCTCGATGCTTCACGAGGAGTTTTGGTACTACATGATCTGGGGCATTTTACTTCTATTATTCTATTTTGTCCAATTAGACCATCTGGAGATGCCTCAAGGTAGCATTGCTTTGTGCTGACAAAAAGCCCACAATTTTCAACCCTTAAGTTGGTGGCTAGTTCAAACTCCGTTATAGCAATCCTTTCATGCTCTTTACCCCAATTTGTAGCGCTGTCGCCTGTAAAATTGCTATAGCAGGGTTCCCACCAAAAATTTAAAATGAAATTCCCTGACTTTCCCTGACTTTCCTGGTCTACTTCAAAAATTTTCCCTGACTTACTCACATCAGATTAGCTCTACAGAAAAAATTGATATACATAAATATATGGAATATTCAAAAACAAATATTCTGTAAAAAAAAATGTATTTTAAAGAAAAAATAACATTAACAGGTAACAAAGATCACAAAAAAATAATGAAAACAGCCTTTAACAATTAATTAATAAATAAACTAAGGTGACTCATTATTACAATAAATGCTTAAAAAAATAAAATGTTTACTTTAAATATTTCTTTTCAACTGTACCATTTTTTTATCTATTTTTTCAAGCTCTGAAGAGTGAATGTCACCAACCTTTTTCTTTTTTATTTCCAATTCTTTAATCTGTGCTTCCGTCTTTCTTTTTTCAGGTAGTGTTTTATTTTCTATACTTTCCAGATTTTGTTTTTCTTCCAGAGCTTGCTTATACTTTCTGTTGGAGTGTTTGCAATAATCCAACATATTTTTTGTTATTACAATGTTTTTTGCCCCCCCGCATTTTAAAATTTGATTAAATACGACCCTCATATTTTTTACGAGCAAATTTTCATTTATTGAAAATCCACTTTCCACAAATGCATTACCGTGAAAAAATGTAAGTACAATTTTTACAACTGAAAATAAATTACTATATCTATCTTTTAATAGGTTACGAAAATAATCGTCTAGACTAATTGTACAATCAAATTTTTGAATATTTTCTTTTTTAATAAAAGTAAAATATTCAGTCTTTGCTTTCTCAGCGGTATCTGCTGCTATAAAATTTTTATCATATAAAATTTCCAAAAGACGTTTGGCATTTTGACAGCTACTTTCTTTATTGAATTGAATAATATTAGGATTAAAACATGAAGCTGCCTTTACAAATTCATATTTTAATCCACCTTTATTGATAATTTTTGAAAAAGTTGCCAACAAAAAATTTTGACTGTCGCTTAAAAACAATTTTTTTTCTGAAACGTTTGTTTTTTTAAATATTTTTTCAGTTTCAAAGACTACGTCAAGTTTATTTAAGTTTAAAAAGATGGATTTATCTGACAAGTCTACTTTTAGAATTTTATTTAGATTGTCTGGGATGCGACTGCTTTTTACAAATTTTTGTAGCAGACTTACAAGTAATAAACTTAAATCTGTATATAAAAATGGTAATAGTGGATTATTTGTTTGATACTTAGTAAGAAAGGATTCTAGTAGAGACGCCACCAGGGAAAAAAAGGCTATTTTAGCTTCCATCAACAGGTCTTTCAGTCCATTTTTTACATTTTTTACAGAGGTTGTTTGTTGTGGCAAACTAACACTGGGATGTTCAACATAAATTTTTACAGCATTTAAAATTTTAAGCGCGCGGTTTGCTGCTCGAGACCCTTCTACCCAACGAGTCTGACAAAACTATAATGGAAACAGTGATGTATTGGTAAAAGCTAAAACAAAATACTAATGATAGTAGGTAATGCCATTAAATGTAATAATGTTACACTAATATATAGTTTATTTCTTTGTAGGCTCTCAAATTGTCTTACAACTGGCCACAGAAAAATATATTTAACTTAAACCACTCACCTGAAAAATCACACCGCCGTACTGGAGAGTCTTTAAACAGCCAATATAATCCTGATAAAAAGCCGTTTACACACCAGCCACTTGCTTTATATCCTGCCTGCAACGATCCATGGACAACATGAAGTCCACATGTTCCAATATCAAGAAGCATACTTTTTTCACCCAAAAAATCCTTTAATAATCTGTACAATTTTAAATTGACGTTTGGACCGTCCATTGTTAACTTTTGAATTTGACTTTTGAATAACTTTTTCAGGGGTCAAATCTAAGTTTTGATATAACAAATTTTCAGATGTCGGGCCACCATTTAAGAAAACTGATGTCAGATATTTGACCTCTCTGAGCAATTTTATTTAAAGACTCATCAAACGATAGACTGAAATGGTCAAGTTTTTTCAAAATCCTTATAAATTCATCTTGAAAGTATTCTGCCAGTCCAAAATTATACATGTATGATGCCTTCGTTGATCCCAATTTTATTGATTTTGCTATTGCAGAGTCTGAAAACATTATCGCAAAAAGGGGAATACTCTTGTTCACGCTATTCATGGAACTGTGTGTTTCAATTAAATGCATAGTCCAGATCTGCTTTCATGACAGCTACATTAGTAGTAAAAAAATTGAGAGAATCATAATTTTCCTTAGGTTGCTGTACTAAACACCCTGAACTGCTTGAAGCTACATCATTTTTGTTATTGTCACCTGTTGTGTTATTTTTTGTAGGAAAATCATTTAGTACATCTTTATTAGAAGTCTTCCAATTGACTAAATTCTTCTGATGGAATTTTGTTTTAATATGGCTAATCATTGCCTGTTTACCCATATTAATCAAGCTAATATTTTTTACACAGTAAGCACTTAAATAAGGTGGAATCAGCAGGTACTGATAAAATGATGTCCTTAAATTCGTCGCACTCCAACCAGCCTTCTTGAAAAAATGTTTTTTTGGGACTCATCCTAACTTATTTTAATTTAACCGAAATTAGAAAAAATCAAAACTAAATTAGAATCGGCAAATAAACTGTAAATGTGAGGTTATGATCACATTCTTCTTTCATGAAAATGGGCGGTAGCCAATAGTCACAAACATCGAGTCAAGCGTACGAGGCGTTTTCTCGCGTCGCACTGTTTCAAAACAAAAAAAGGAATTAAAGTATTGTGACAAAAATTCGGTTTTCCAGGTTTATGTATTAAATTCCCTGACTTTCCATGACTTCCCTGACTACTTTTTAAATTCCCCGACTTTCCAGGTTTTCCAAAAAAGTGGGAACGCTCTATAAAGAATGGCTTTTACTGTGTTTGCACAATGTGTACTTTTACGTAATTTACAGATTTTTCCGAAATAACTTGCTGTAAGTCTCTTTGCACGTTCGATGGATAACAGCGTGTCTGCTTGTCCGACGGTATAACGTTCTAATTTATGCACAGTTTCTTTATCTACTGTAATAGAAGTCATAAAGTGCGACTGTTGCAGTTTGTACACGTTCTCGTCCATATCTATGGCTGGTAAGCCGTAATCCTCGTCGGGGGGACCATTACTGTTTTTCTTTTTGTGACTTTGTGGAAACAATTGTCTTCGGCTTTTGTCCAACTCTGTCTTTCTTTCTTTGAGTTAATACATTTTTTGTGAATATTTCCTGTACTTCGGCCACAAAGTTTCTTTTGTATAAGTCGAGATGACTCAGCTCCAACGTTATATGAAATGGCAGCTTTTTCGCAACGAGTTTCGTAAGATCTTCTTAAAGAAAATTTAATTCTCTTTCCACCAACTGCTTTGGCTAATAAGGAATTATAAAGTTCAGCAGCGTTATTATCCATGTTTAATAATATACTTTTTAACTATTCTCTACATCTGAAAATAATCCTAAATTTATATTATACATTATTAGAAAGCATATTTCTTTCCTTTATAGAAACTACCTTATGCTGGGAACTGGTTCTTTTTTGAGCTAACTCAGGAAGGCGTGTACATAAATTTCTTAGCAAATGCTTTCTACATTCAATTTTTTGAACTAGTCTATGCTGGTACGGTCTGGCCTCTGCCAATTTATATAGTCAATATAGATTCAAAGGTATTTCGAACTATTTCTTCTGCGGTGCAAGACGTTTGAGCATCATTGAAATCTACAAAGAGGTTATCATCGGTAAAAATGGGTTAGAAAAAACTTCGTAGTTCAAATTTTAGAAATCTCACCCGTACGCTTTTTCTTAGGTTTAAAAATTTTACAACAAAAAATGTAATATTCTTACCTCCAGTTGTAACACATCTCATGGGAACGTTTGTCAATTCGGTCAATTTAGATTGAAAGGTATTTGGGACAATTGAATCGTTTATTATTGAAAAGGCACGTGTCACATTTTTGACATTTTACACCAGGCACAAAAAACGTACTAACTTTTTTCTCACCGATTTTTTTCTACATTTCCAACTGGTAATCTGTAGATCATATTAATAGGGACTCTCGTTAACATTTTCAGTATTATAGACATTTCGTTTACATTTTTAGAGCGTATTTTGTTTATGGACATGTGCCCTTTTAATAACAAACGTTACGATTTCGCAGAAAAAATAGTTAATTATTATCAAAAATGTATTTATTGTTATAATATTGTATCAAAAACACATTAAAAATACAAACAAAGAAACAAAAGTACAAAACAAAATACGAAAATACGATACTTAATCTTAATTTTCATCATCCGAGGGGAGAGCTTCAGCTGTAGTTGGCCACGAAGTAATGCGGTCGTAAAAGTTCCTGTATTCTTCAGGCACATAATGAAGCACCTTCTTAATGTCACCGATTTTCTTTTCGTTGATGACATTCATTCCGGAAAATGCTTTTTCTTTAGGTAAGTCCATATTACGTATATTGGGACGAGTCAGCTTGAAGTTGTCCTTTACTAAGCCTTTAATAGTTTCGAAAGCTGTAAGTTCCCCACTGCTCATTTCGAAGTAGGAATACTCGGAGATTTTGAATAAAGTACTCCTGACAATGGTTGAGTTGGTGCTACAAGCTTTTTGAAATATTTAGGCCACCATTTATTAAAATCTAGAACAATGTCGTTATTTTCCAAAAGAATGCTTTCTATTTTTCCATTAGACGATTCATTAATCATTATCGAATATTGCATCGGTGAATAAACTCGATCTTCTCTTTTTAAACGTCTTTTTATTATACCGAAATGTCTGTCACATGGTAAGTAACTATGTCCTCTAGTGGGAAAATATTGTTTTATGATAATATTTCACTTAATAGATAGTCCCAATAAAAATCTCAAAACAGTGTGATTTTTATTTTGGCCTGGACATCCATCAGAAAATAGGTGTATTTCTTTAGCTGTGACAGGAATATTTTTTTGTATATAATCATATAGGAATGAACACACTTCATTAGCGCCCTTCTTGGCAATGCCTTCGTGATAGGTATATATTTTGCTTGCGAACGCCCCATTTTCGTTTTTGGGGTCGTACCGACGTGTCAGAACCGGAATCACTACTTGTACTTCCACTCGACGTGTTAACGCTCCAAAATACTTTTAGAACTAACACCTAACCTAGGATGACGCAATACCCATTAATCTTGCATTGAGAAATGATTAAAGACAGGGAAAATAAATATATTAGGTATTTATTATTGAATGGGCACATGTCCTGGACATGAGCCCTTTTAAAAATAAATGATAACTTTACAGTGCTATAAAATCGTACAGAGTTAATGCGGACATAAGCCGTTTCAACACCAAATAGGTCTAGGTTTACTGATGCTAATGCGATAAAAATGTAATTTTAGCCAGAATGTGGACATGTGCCCTTTCAATAATAAACGATTCAATTTCTTCTTCGATGCAAGATGTCGGAGCATCACTGAAATCTGCAAAGAGGTTATTTTCGGTAAAAATGGGTTAAATAAACTTCTCAGGCTATTTCTAGTTCAAAGTTTAAAAGTCTCACTCGTGCGCTGTTTCTTGGATTTAAAAATTTACCAAAAATGTAATCTTACCCTCAGTTGTAGCACTTTCCATGGGGATGTTTGTATTTGGGACCATTCCTTCTTCGATGCATGATGTTGGAACATCACTGAAATCTGCAAAGAGGTTATTTTCGGTAAAAATGGGTTAAAGAAACTTCTCAGGCTATTTCTAGTTCAAAGTTTAAAAATCTCACTCGTGCGCTGTTTCTTGGGTTTAAAAATTTTACCAAAAATGTTATTTACCCACAGTTGTAGCACTTTCCATGGGGATGTTTGTATTTGGGACCATTCCTTTTTCGATGCCTGATGTTGGAGCGTCACTGAATCCTGCAAAGATGTCATTATCGATGTAACCAACGCCTTAGTTTCTACAAACTTACCCTGAATTCTAGCACTTTCCATGGAAACATTTTTTTTTTGTTAGGACAATTTATTATATTAATTTATTTGGTAGGGAATGATATAGAATATTTAGCTTTTACCACCACTACAATGATTGCATTTTTATACAATATTTTTAAAATTTGTCAATTCCGTTTCAGGGTCTTGGAAACTATTTCGCTCTTGAGGCAATAGCTTAAAACACCACTGAGACCCGCGAAGGTATCAATGGCGAGGTTAGATTTTGGATATAGCGAATTTAAGATATAATAATAATTAAATCTTACCTTTTTTTTCACTGGAACTTCTGGTTTCTTCATCTCGTGCTAATTTCACAATTTTTCTGCTTCTCGTACTCATTATTTATTAACTATTTGCACTATATATTGGTGTAAACATAAACAATAACATTCGTTAATTTAATCACGACAAACTACCCGATATCACGCCACCTAACGCCCGTTTACTGAATCCCAACAAAAGGTAGGAGATGTAGCAACTCTCGATAAACGTTTTAGATAATAATTATGCACCCGATATACCCGAATTGTAAAAGTGTTTCGTTTATTATAGCGCAACGATGACGTATTCATGGACATAGGATAGTTTACAATAATAAAAAAAGTTAACGATAAAGTTAGGATATTTTGCGTTTTATACCGATAAGGAGTGTAGACATGACATAATGGACTTAGGATAGTTTTAAAACAAAATATACGTCCTATTTTATATAGTAGGGGAGCTCAACAGGGGATTTTGGGATTTACTCAAGCGCGGCAGATTAACATATGGGGGATACCTTGCATCCTGTTGAGTACCTCTGCCATGTCTAAGCCCTCTATATAGTGCCGCGCATGTACGACAGCTGATCAGAACAGTAAAAAAAAATCGATAGCTGGATTTACTCGAGCGCGTCAGATTAAGGTGTGGTGGGTTAAGTACATGCTAAAGAGTCTGCATTTCAATAATCTGACGATTTGAGCGTGACGTAGAGGAGTGGGAGGGTCACAAACTTGCAAAAAAAGAACGTCACATGAACATTCTCGAGCGCGGTAATTTTATTTTTATTTTGAAGGAAATAATTCAAGGATAACGGGAAAATATAATCTGTCGATTAACACAAGCCGAGGTAACAAAAATCGTCAATAAAGTTTATTGGCGCGTGCAGCTGCAGTGAAGCACTCCGCGCCTCAATGTCTCTTTCTTTATCACTCACTCTCTCGCACCGTCCCCACCTTACTTTCCGTCAGCCATCACGCCATCACAGGCTGATCACAGCATTCGTGGGATTATATGTACAGGGTTATTATTTTACATTTTAGTTTGTCCCACTTTTAAAAGCCTGTAACTTTTTGTTTTTTGAGTTAGCACGTTCACTCAAAAAGTAGGATGTAGAACTTTTGGCCAAGTATTTATGGGTTTTGTTAAAAATGACAGTAGGTGTCACATGTCACATTTAAAACCAAACATTTACTTTTTTTAAATGAGACACTCTGTATATTAGAAGCGCATTAGATGGTTCCTTTTCTTCCGATTTCAAAAATATAACACACTTATGCATTCTTCTCTTAATTCCATCAAAAATATGTAAAAATAATATTATTAAAAAGCATCAAGATAGTTATGAAACCGTTTTGTTGCTATGGATTTTGTCTTTATTTATATCGCAGTCTGTCATTCTTATTGTTATTACTCGTTCCGAATTTTGTACCGAAATATTTTTGTGAGTGAATTAAATTTTTAAGATTTAGAAAAAAAAATCATGAAATTTTTTTTTTCAAACGGTCAGATTAACAAAATCCCTCAAAATAATCGTCAGATTATGAATCAGCACGACCAGGACACCAGGCTGAACCGTCTGTATGAAAATCTGACGCCCTCGAGTATGTCAAAATATCGTTTTTTTTGCATTTTCGAAAAGTCGCTACGAGCTTGCGCCACATCCGAATCGTCAGTCTATTGAATGGGAGCTTCCTTAGGGATCCCTTAACATCCCCTCTGAATATCTGACACGCTTGAGTAATTTTTTTTCCCCATTTTTAACCCTTCTGTACCGCCGCCCCCACCATCAAAACCGGCAGATTAACGTACCTCCGTCATGAGAGTCACGTAGGGCATATATACTATTAATATCTGACGCGCTCGAGTATATCCATGTGACTGTTTTTTTTTACATTTTTGAAAGCCTGTAGTAACTCCCCCCACCGGTGAAAGGGTACGCATGATATGACATTTTTTTCTTTCTACCATCCAATCTTCAAGATCCAATAGGTCCCCACGACGCTCGAGTAAATCCCCATTTAGCATCGTGGGCTCCCCTACTAATAGGGTTAGCATGTAAAACTCATTTCGACAAAAAATGAACTTAGGATAGTATTGCACCAAACCGGCAATGTTACATTATATAACAGAGAAAGATAATTTGCCGATCGACGTGGACTTAGTAAAAACGGAAACCGGTTATGATAAAATTTTAAATTCTGTCTCAACGTATATAGTCAACGGTTGACCTGAAAAGGTAGCTGCCAAAATTTCGCCATACTTAAGAGGGAAAGACGAGTTCGGAATAGAAAACAATATAGTACTTTGGGGCTATCGCGTCATTGTTCCGGAGCCGCTGCGAGGTACTGTTTTACGCGAGTTACATAGGACACATCTTGGCATAGTAAAATGTAAGGCTTTGGCAAGGTCTTTTGTATGGTGGCCTTCCTTAAATAAAGACATTGAGGAAATATGTAAATCATGTTCAGCTTGCTTAAGTTGTAGACAGAGTCCCCCAAGGAACGAACTGTTGCACTGGCCAATACCTGATAGAGTATGGTCTCGTCTTTATATTGATTTTCTAGGGCCCATTAACGGTAATTTTTTTTTCATTTTATTGGATTCTTTATATAATGAATAATTGAATGATGAAAGAGTTTTGGACTTCCATTGTCTTTATTTGTTTTAAATCACAACGTTTCAACTGGTAAGTATCTCCAGTCGTCTTCAGGTGACGAGTATAAAGGTGACGATAATGAATAATATTACCGCATCTACAACAATAGCTACAACAATAGAATAATTAAGGGGGTTGTTTGCTCGGCATGGGTTACCATGTCAGATAATGGCAGAACGTTTGTCTTCGGAATTTCAAATAAAAAAATAATAATGGTATTGATCACGCGACGTCACCACAATACCACCCAGCATCAAACAAGCGGCTGAAAACAGTGTTAAAACCGTAAAACAATATTTTCCTAAAGAATTAGGAAGTTCCTATGCAGAAAGATTTAGATAACTTTCTATTCTAAATTAGATTTTTTTACCGCAATATAGAACATTGCAGTACAGGAGAATCGCCCGCTCGTTTAATGCTTAGTAGACCATTATAGGCTAGATTTATTAAAACCACCAAATGTTGGTTTTAGGGAAAATAAGTATCTTCATAAGGTTAAAGCAAATTTGAGGTGTGCGCAAACGAAACACAAGAGTGGGTATCGGCATAGATGTCGCAAACCTGTCAAAGTAGGACAAAAAGTTTTAGTAAAGGACTTTAGTAAGCTAAAACCTGAGTGGATAATGGGTGTGGTAACAAAAACGGTTGGTAAAAATATTGTTTATGTACGAATTCCTAACACACCATTAGTATGGAAACGTCACGTGAACCATATTATGCCCCTGCATACCAAAAGCGTAGATATTAGTACTAATCTATCGGTGGCTAATAGGAGGGAATCAGCCGAAAGTAGTTCTAGTAGATGATAAATCATCCGATGAGCTTGAGATTATAGAAATTAGCGAAAAGGACTCTGGATATTTTCCGGCTGAATTACCTACTTCTAGGCCTAAAAGAAAGCGGCATCCACCGCAACGCTTTATTCCTGGTTAAAGTGAAATTCTGGTTATTTGTTTAGATTACATTTTTAGTTTACATCGGCATAAGTGTAAATATGATAATTAGTCTTAATTGGTAGAATAAGAAAGTTTTTGTAATTTAAGGTGGAGGAATTGTAGTATATTTTAAGATGTGTCTTACTATTGCGCCTCTAGAACTTTACCGTACTCAAGTGTGGCTGAAAAGACTTGATAGTGTCACAACGTACGGGCAGTACGGATTTTATGCTAAACGTGATAACTCGCCATCGTTCTAATAATAAAATAGAATAATGTGGTTTCATTGAAATTGCCTTCCATTCGGGACATTACAATAATTATGCGGAAAAGTTAATAATAAAAAAAAATAATTAAAAAAAAATAAAATTATAAATATTATGCGAAAATTTAAAATTAAAGGTAAGTAAATAATAAAGAAATAAATATTTAACAATACTACCCTAATATTTCTTAAAACTATCATCATCAAGCTAACGTGAACTTATTTAATTTTTTCAAAATTAAAAAAAATCAAAACCGAGATAACAAAAACAATAGTTTAGAAATTCTATTAATTGAAAGTAATAGCCAATCTATTCTCAACATTTGATCCATCTACTAATATAGGTTTATCTATAAACTGATTAAGAGTATTTCTTGGATTACTCATAATCCCCCCTATATTCTGGTTAATTCCATCTCGAAACAATTTATTATGAATCAAATTAACTATAATTCCACATAATGAATTTAAAAATCTAATTAAATCAGAAGAATTTAAAGGAAGAACATTACTATTTATTTCATTATTTTACTATAATTATATTTAATAACCTTTTAGGATTATTCCCATACATTTTTACTTGTACTAGTTTTCGGTACCTTTTTGGTCATTTTTATTTGGAGATTCAGGGGCTCATTCGGGGGCCTCATTATCTTCATCCTGATATTCATCCCTCATGGCAGTCAGAACCATCCGCAATCCGTCATCCTTGACGTAGCTCCTGGTATCAATTGGCTGCTCTGGTTGATCATCAATATTATCATAGGTTTGTACTGGGACGGGATCTACTTCCTGAAGGCCGTTTATTGTAGTTAGTTCTCCACTAGAGAGGTCAGTTGCGGTTGGAATGGTTACTGGGGATATTATACGCCACTTCCCATTAATCGGCAATATTGGAGGTAATCCTACAGGTAGCGTATATATTGGCATGTAGGGTGACTCCGGACACTTTGAGCATGGGCGGTAAGGTTCTTGACACCCTGCCTCATGGGTTTCTTCTTTTATTTGTGTTGAAGGAGGTGCACTTAAGGCAGTAGGTGGTTGTTTCAGTACTAGGCATGAACATTCTTCTATTTCTGACCAACCCATGCCTATCCAAAAAATGTCGGGCTGTGTTCCAAAATTTGGGTCGGGTGCTATGCAAAAGGCGCACTGGCACAGTCGCAGATCGAATGCCCAGTTTATAGAAGTGGCCCAGTTTGCAACAAACAGTTGATATTCCAATATTTCAAATGTAGGATCTCCCGTCATAATATTAGTTGGGCCCGGAACGGCCAGCTACTTGCTACGCTGAAATCGCCTTTAATGAATTTAAATTTAATTGAGTATTTAAAAATTAATCACAAATTGAAAGTCATAGTGAAATCTTAAATTTTATAAACTGTCAAAAATTTAAATAACTGAATAGAAATAAATCAAACCAATCAAATTTAGCCGAGATAGAGGGGCCTACTGCCAGCGAGCAATATGCCCTAGCTCAAATGCCGGAGATTAGGGGGGGTTTAGAAACGATAAATTTAAGGCGCCACTGTTTTTAGGCCAGGCGAAAAAACAGAAACCTTCCTAGTTGGTATTGGGTCCTCTAGCTCGGTTAAATAGATAAAAAGTGACACTGACTAAAACCTGAAAATAAAATACATAGGGGTGTGTTGCCTAATAGGGTGACTCAAATAAAACGATAAATTTTAAAATAATACATCTGAGTTTATTGCTGCATTACTCTGTACAAGATTTCGACGTTACATGATATGTAACGTAACATGCAACGTAAAGGTAGCGAGATCGCAATAAAACCTAGATGGCAAATGGTTACAAAATTGTCAATAAGACATTAATTTCATTCATTGGTTATAACAAAAAAAAAATAAAATGGGGTAAAATGTCCCAGTACACTTTTAGGCGCAGGTCAACAATACATAACTGCTAGGTTATTGAAATCTTACTGAGGTCGAGGATTCGACGTTAATTAAAAATAACCAAATCGCCAATTATACCTTAAACAGTACCAACATAATATGACAATCATTAATCATAACATAGTAAAAGGATAAGGAGTACCAGAACGCCTGTGGGCGTACATTAGAGTTGGAAGTAGTGTCCCGTCATAAGGTGTTTAGTCTGCTTCACGCGGGACTGGTACTAGGACTGGTACTGAGATTAAAGGTATGTTGTTATGATCCGTGACTGGTAGGAGGACCCTAAGAATAAAACAGTACACGTAAGTACCAACCAAAATACTCCCAAAATAAAATATGGCTGAAGGCCTGAACAATAAAATCCAAATTAAATTAATAAAAACCAGCGTTGCACTACCAAAACCTACCAAACCGCAAATATAAGTTATTACTAGGCGCAAAATATCACAAAACTTACTGCATACCCTTTAAAATAATCGGTACTACAATCTAAATCGATTTATAACAAAATATTCGAAAATTGATTCTGCGCATGCGCCACGCACATGCGTGCAAACCCCTTTAAAATCATCAATAACTTTAAGTAAAAATGTTTAACAAATAAAAATATTTAAATTGAATCTCAATAAAAACAAAATACCCTACTGGAGCACTCCAAAATACACAAAATTAAAATAAATGAGGTTGCAAACAAGCAGTGAACTTTTAATAGGCTAAATCACTGAAATTGGTAGAAATGGTTACTGCGCATGCGCGACGCACATGCGCGCAGAATCGCTAAAACTCATCAATGGGTATGCAGAAAAATAATTTATAAAAATAATCAAGTAATAAACCTCAATTAAACAAAAGTATGCGGCTAGAATAATCAATAAATTCAATAAAACAAAATTAGCATCGTTGCAATCAAGTAGTAAACCCGTAAAAGCCAATTAGCCAAAATCATAGGAAATGTTTACTGCGCATGCGTGACGCGCATGTGTACAAAATTGTTTAATAATAGTTTACAAATAGAAAAAAATAAAACTAAATATTAATGAACATAATCAATTAAACACTTAAGTCTCAAATTAGCAGAAAGCAATAATTAACAAAATGAAATTATCGAACAAGTTAGTTAATTACAAGTATGTAAAAATCATTAATTAAAATTAGAGGAATGACAACAGTTGACTACTTGATTACAAACGAAAAAGATTATAAGAGATTATTTAATTTAAAAGAAAGCACATCCCTACTTAATGAACCCAGCTCTATAATTAATTACTAATTAAAAAGGATGATATCAATTATTATTAAACAATTAATTAAGTCACAATTTATAGAATAAACCAAAATAATCAGATACCAAAAATTAATGTTGAAAGACCATTGCGCCTAATTAGGATGTTCCTAGAACAGTGACGTATTGCAATTAAAACTATTTTGACTAAAGATCTGTGTCTTAGAATAACTAATTATTTTACTAATTATAGAATATCACGTATCGATTCTACACAGAAAAAGGTTAATGAGGCCAGTACTATGTAGAATCATCAAACATAAGCATTAGATAAACGACAATAAGTAAAAATAAGTATAGGAAATAAGTTGGTAATTAGTTTATTAAATAATGTTAATTTATTGCTAATTGGAAGAAAATAAAATTACGTCACTATTCCTGTAATTAAAAATCAATCCCAATCTGGGTACTTTCTGCCAAAACTCGAGAGTGACAGTTAACCAATTTTTACTTTGTGACAAACTATTTTTTTTTTAAAGGTAGGGGAAGGAAAACGCCTAACTACCCTTAAACTATCAAACATAATTTATACAAATCAGACATAGAGATGGGCATCAAAAATAAAGATATCGTTTTAATAAAATGGTAAAAACAAGAAAACAGGTGTAATTAGTACGTAACATCAGTCTGAGTAATATTCGGCCACCGAAACAGATTACATGCATATTCATTAGGTTTTTGAGTAATGATACGAACAAATTTCTGACTAGAGGCTGTACCCAGCGTCAGCTGTTCTCTGACATGCCCCAATTTAAAAAGGCAATACACGTTATATTAAGATTTATACAGAGCGAACACAGTCAATTAAGAAAAACCATAATGTCGAATAAAAGGTACACGAGCTTAATTTTACTCGCACAAAGCTAGTGACTTATAACGATCTGAGCAGTTGGCTAAAAATTACTTCAGCTCTGCTGGCACAGTTTAGCAATAATACAGCAAAATATAAATGATATATCCGTGAAACAATGAATATTGCATGGTCCGTTCGGTACACGAAGCATGAAAACTTCCACCCTGATTACTCAACCAAAAGGTAGGTAGGTAGGTGAATGCAGCGCTCTAGTATATAAAATCAACTAAGTAAAACAAAATACTAAGGCTAAACTAGTAACCTGACTATGATTAATTAACTGCGACAAAAATTGCACATGTGATAAAAAAAAAAAAGTTAGGTTAGGTTAAAGAAAATTAGAATCTTCGGCAAAAATTTAATTAAATACTCATAGCACAGGCTAGAAAATCATTTTTAATTTATCGATGCATAAGTAAATTCACGTTATTAACATTTAACAAGAAAACTTACCCATGAGGTAGTCGGGGCGGCACGTGACAACGATGCAGGAGCACAAAAAAAAAATCGGCCTAGGCCATTACTAGGAAGTCGACAAAATACAACGGCTGCATAGCCAAATAAACAAATTAAATAAACTTAAGACTTCCTTAGTTACATGTAGGACCCCCAAAATCCACCTAGGTGAGTTAAAGGTTGGAAAGTCCCACTTCGTGCCGAACACAAACGTGTCACGATCGAAAGTGAATCTCGAATTTTCTAGCAGAGGAAAACGAAGCAAAATGGCCGAACCCGGAAGAGGCGGGCCAACTGACAATACTGCCAAAAATAACGCGCGGCATTCAAACTTTCTAGCAGGGAAAAATAACATCGACAAAGCACAAAAGAAAAGTGATACTTCAGTAGCAATGAGACACCATCGAGTAACCATTACACGTAATTACGTTTAAACTATTTAAAATAAAAGAAATTAATTAAATTAGATTCAAGCCGTCAATAAAATAAAACATAACCCATCCCTATCACCATACGTCAGACTGGACGTATGAACTGAACTGAAGATCGATAATAATCAGCTGATTGAAAGTAAATAATGAAGTGCTGGGACTAGTTAAGTCATGAAACATTAAAATAACGATTTCCACTAAGAAAACCACGGGAATCGCCTTTCAAGTAAGTAAAGAATCCTGTCGAATCGATTTAACCTGGCTTCATATGTAAATAATGCCGATTTTAAGGGTTAGGTTATAAGATAGACTCTCAACACTTTTTAGCTAGAAAACTACCCTTCTGGAGGCATCACCAGGGTTTTATAGCGGAAACTGGAAGATAATTAGAGTCTAGGCTTTATACCCTTGGTAGCCTATTAAGCATACAAGTAAATAAGCCCCCAAATGTGTCAATATCAGGCTAGAGAGACAAAGCTGTTATTAAGAAAATAAATCAGGTTTTTAGCCCCTTTTTGGACAAGAGAATGGCCGTAGGCAAGGAATAAGGTAGGCTAAAAAGTTATTTAAGAAATATACCATAGATAAAATGTATACAAAGCTCTAAAGAGGTCAGGATTGAATGTTCGGGTACTCTTCGGCGAGTTAACCCCAAAACCTAGTTTAAACGGGTAGCAAACAGCTTAAGACTTTTATTTTAGGTGGTACAGCAGTATCCACTTTTACTACTCCTCAAAATCGACCCTACAGGGTTCCAGAAAAGCTATAATATACAGGATGTATGGTAAAAGGTAAACAAATGAGATATCGTGTTACAAACTGACAGTAAGAAGGAAATTGTAAGGTAAGAAAGCTAAAAACAAGTCGTAAGGCGGTATAGTATACACATTTTCTTAACAGAGAACGAAAGGTATTTAATAATAAAAGGTAATGTTTCAATGAGCAACTTATTTTAAACGATGTCGGTA
The DNA here is from genome assembly GCA_963969555.1 of Polydrusus pterygomalis. NCBI lineage: Eukaryota > Metazoa > Arthropoda > Insecta > Coleoptera > Curculionidae > Polydrusus > Polydrusus pterygomalis. The sequence continues at coordinate 118,436,420 of OZ018378.1, read as the reverse complement.
TAACGAATTTCAAAATTTATCCCATAAAAACTAATAACAATATTGATATGAAAGCTAGAACAATAATATAGTAGAGGTAGAATTTAAATAGAACCTAACGGCCAATTTTGGTCGTTACAAGCCCCCTCTACTTCGGAAGGAGGAAAACTTTCCGACGATAAGCTAGTAAATCTGACTAATAAACAAAAAGAAAAGAGAATTATTGCGCAAAAAGATATACGTGGGTTACTCAATGGGTCAAAACACTGCTGAATCAATGACGGTAAGGTAATAATAATCACAGTCAATTTAAAGTCAGCCAAAACAAAAGAAAAAGAAAATAAATTCGCTACCAATGTAGCCACCACATAAAGTAATAGTACTAAAAGAAATAAACCAAAAAGAAGGTAATCAAACGAAAAATATTATTCCAGTGACTGCTGTGCAGACAGAAACCCCTGGAAACCTCAAGAGAAGCAAGAAGTGGTCGTGAGCCGTTTGTATGGTATAAAGAACCGTAAGTAAAAATGTGACAATTAAATGAACTGTTGTGTAATAATTGGTCTTGAGTTAGCATTGCGTTACAGCCAAATGCGTCTTGGAGAACCTCGTTTACTAACCTCATACAAACAACCTCACGGCACGACTCACTACTCCCAAGAGAGACCAAAAGAAACCGACCACACAACAATACCTGGAAGGTGGAAAACTAAAAATACCAAATAGCAGAAAAAGAATAAATAAATTGTAACCCAAATGTTCCACCGGTCAAAAGGAAGTGTATTGTAGTACACACTAAACTAAAAGATACATCAGTGTCTAGGACAACTGTGTACCGCAGTCTTTAAAGAAAAGGAAACAAAAAAAAAAAAAGGAAACTAGAAAAGGTTGTTCCGAAATGTGTCACTGTCTCCGGCCCGCCGTATCGTACTAACTTGCGAGCGAGGTCATGCGCAGTAGCTTCGCCCTCCTTTGCGCCGTAACGCAATGCACGGACTGTCCCAAATACAGGGTGCAAAGGTCAGACAGCCGCCCTCCACGACACAACTCTTCCCGCCAGGTTTGCCTTCCAGGGAAGACGACGAAGCGACGTCCGGAGACACCCAACACACCTCAGCCTATAAGAATCAATGAAAAGACTGCAAGACGTCCCGTAGGACTGGGTAGAGGTCAAAAATCGGTAATAAGAAAACGTCCTGTAGGACTAAGTAGAAGTCGAAATCGGTAACGGTAAAACGTCCCATAGGACTAAATAAGAGACACAATCGGTATAGAAAACAAAACGTCTAAAAAGACAATGTCGAAATCAATAAGAAATCAATTAATCAGAATCAATCAAAATCAAAAACACTACCTCGTTCTTACATTTTGGATCCAACAGTGGCTTAAATCACCATTAAGGTTTATCTGACTCTAAAATCAAAATAACTCAAATCAAATCATAACGAAATCCAACAATGCAACACTGCAAATCAACCCAAAATATAGAGAAAGACATAACGTTCTCGTTGCAAACATCCCGTCATGCGGAGTATAAAAATTTACAACAAAAACTTTACCACTAAATCCAAAAGAAGAACGAAGATAGGTAAATACGCAAAACGATAAACGTCTAAAAAGACAATCAAAAGCAAAGATTAGACCAGCCGGAACCAATCTACCTAGGCTTACTAAAATAATCAAAGTCATAAATCGATATAGAAGCAAAAATACTTCTTGTCACAAATCAAGGTAATAGTAAGATACTAGAAGATACGAAATCAAGATACAAGTAAAATACTAAATCAAAATCAGGGAAAATCAATAATAAAACTTGGCATTGCCAAAATTTCACCAAATCATGTCATAATCGGGATATAAACCAATTCACTAAAATAAAGAAAAGTTACAGAGAAAAAGAAATAAAAACCAAAGAAAGAAACCAAAAGTCAACTCATACCAAAGACAGAGTTGTAAATGTACGTGTCTCGTTTCGCGCCAAGACAACAGCACACACAAAGAAAACTGAGTGACTTTCAGATAAAGAAACGTAATGAAGCTATAACTCAATAAGAAAGAAAAAGCGAAGATGAGGGTTCTACGAAATAAATTACTAAATAAAACTGTAATTATGCTGAAGGCTGAAGTGGCAAACTAGAGAGAAAAATTAAAAAGCAAGAAAAATTTTACTAATTATTGATCAGAAACATTAAATAAAAATATGACAATGCAGAAGGCTTGAATCGTTATTATTCTAAAATAAATCCAAACAAAATATTTGCCACACTAACTGAAAGTAAAACGATAAGTCCACTGAAGGTGAAACATACCAAACTAACAATGTAGTAGACTGCTGAAGGCCTGTCTACTACAAACGACACAGAACAGCTGAAGGCAATTGATCTGTGACCATGCACTTATAAGATTTCTACTTATACGGGCATGACGTGCGGTGTATTTCTAACTAAATCCATTTGGCCTGTCAAGTTTCGCGCCAAGACAAAACCAAACTTCATCAGAACCCCACATCCGCTGGAGGTAATAAAAGCAGGTATAAGAAGCTAGAAATTACAAAACAAAAGAAATATACGAACCCTCATTCGCAAGAAAAAGAAAACGAGAAATTAAATGAATACCAAAGAAAAGAATAAATATATAAGTTAATTTAAGGTACCGAAAATATAAGATAAGTGAAGGTAGTGAACTAAATTTATTCGTTGTCCGAACTCTCACTTGCTATCGATGGACTATACGCCTTGAGATCCTGTACATGCCAAACACCTTTACTCTGACCGGTCTGATCTTGAAGTTCATAAGTGCAAGTACCAGTCTTCCTTTTGATGGTAAAAGGTCCTAGAAAAGCTGGTGCTAATTTGGCAGCATAATACTTGGAGGCATCCGAGAGACTTTTGTTTTTACGCCATACTCGTTGTCCAGGAGTATATTCAACGGGACGGGACGTCTACGTAAGTTATATCGTCTTCGGTTATTACGACGAGAAGCCTTGATCTTTTCTTGAACGTCCATAAATAACTTTGTAAAGGCGGTTTGTCTCTTTTTAACATAGTCTTGAGGATCCAAATCAGTTTGATGAATATCTTCGACGAAGTCCTGTCCATAAAGCTTATGTTCTCTACCAAAATTCATATAGTACGGGGTATAGCCGATAGTTTCATGTCGTGATGTCCGCATAGCACAACCAATAGCTGCCAAATTCTCGTCCCATGTACGGTGATTGCTATTCTGAATATAGGAACGTATCATAGTTTTCGCTACTCTATTGGCGCGTTCAGTCGGATCAGCTTGTGGATGATAAGAAGCTGTATAGAATATTTTTGACTTATAACGCTGGCAAAGTCCTTGAAACTCTTTGGATTTCATCTGAGAACCCTGATCGCACATTAAAAATTGTGGAGCCCCAAACATTAGAAATATACCCTCTTCAACTTGTTTTGTAAGTGACTTAGCTGTTGCAGAACGAGATGGAAACATAACAGTGAACTTGGTGAAATAGTCGTTAACCACTAGAACATATTGATTTCCTGATCTGGAACGAGGAAATGGTCCGATGTAATCCAAACTGATACACTGCCAAGGTCGGTTGATGTTTGGTCTATCACCCATTAAACCTGCAGGAGCTCTCTGTTCAACTTTGTTCTGAGCACAGACTTTACATGCTTTTACATATCGGGTTATGTCACTTCTCATTTTAGGCCAATAATAACGTTGTACAACTTTCCAGTAAGTTTTGAATATGCCTACGTGTCCTGCAGCTGGTATATCATGGCAACGATTTAGAATTGCACGCCTCTTATCTTTGGGAACAACAAGTTTCCAGGCACTGGATGGAATGGACAATTCTGAAGGACTGGATTTTACAAATTTATACAACAAATTGTTATCGACACGCCAGGTAGAGAATTTTTTAGGGCGTTCTTCGAGTCGGGTGAACATATTTTTATACCATTTATCGGTAGTGGACGTAAATGAATCTTCTTTAACTTCGGGATCTATAGCGTCAACGGAAATTGGTACGGATCTGGAGAGAAAATCTGGAACTACATGGTCTTTTCCAGGTCGATGAATTAAAGTGAAGTCATAAGGTTGAAGACGAAGTGCCCAACGAGCTAGTCGTCCTTGTGGATCTTTTAATCGATGTAGCCAAAGCAACGAGTGATGATCTGTTATCACGGTAAAATGTACTCCTTCCAAATAATGACGTAGCTTCTCTACGCTCCATATCACTGCTAAACATTCTTTCTCGGTTACAGTGAGTTTCATTTCTTGTCTGGTTAGTGAACGTGATAAGAAGCATATCACTTTCTCACCTTCGTCAAAGGTTTGAGTTAAAACGGCTCCAAGGCCAAAACCACTGGCATCAGTTTGAAGAACGAAGGGACGATTGAAATCTGGACAAGTAAGAATGGGTGCTGTAATTAGAGCTTCTTTGATTTTACGGAAAGCATCATCACAAACTGGTGTCCATGACCACTTAGTGTTTTTCTTGGTCAGGTTAGTCAATGGAGATATGGTGGAAGAAAAATTCGGTACAAATCGTCGGTACCATGACGCTGTTCCAATGAAGCGACGAATCTCTGTCACATTTTTTGGTGGTGGAATATTTACAATAGCCTCGACTTTTTATGGATCTGGTCGAAGTCCATAACGATCTACTACATAGCCTAAATATTTTAGCTCAGGTCGGCAAAATTGACATTTTTCGATGGAAACAATTAATCCTGCTTTGAGAAGTCGGTCGAATACTAAACTTAGAAGACGTAAATGTTCAGTGAAGTCCTGGGAGATGAGTATAATGTCGTCTAGATAAACCATTACTGAGGGTTGAAGATCAGCTCCGAGAACAGTGTCGACGATTCTTTGCCAAGTAGCTGGCGAATTGGTCAAACCAAAAGGCATGCGGCGAAACTGAAATAATCCTCTTCCAGGGACGGTGAAAGCTGTATATTCACGTGAAGACTCCGACAAAGGTACAGTCCAAAAAGCAGATTTAATGTCGATAGAACTGAGGTATTTAGCATCTCTTAAACGGTCCAGAATTGAAGAAATATACGGAATAGGGTACGCATCTTTGCGAGTAACTTCGTTTAAAATCCTATAATCGACGCAAAAGCGATAGGAATCGTCTTTCTTGCGAACTAGACATATCGGGCTAGACCAAGCACTTTTTGAAGGTTCTATTACACCATCTTTTAACATCGATGTTAGCTCCTCATCTATGATCTTTTGCTTAAATGGAGACACAGGGTAATAACGTTGTTTGATGGGTCTCGTACCTGGTTTAACTTCAATGATGTGTTCAGCTACATTACAACAACCTAATCCGGAACCCATGGTTGAAAGTTTTTCTTTGATTAAATTATCCAATTCTAACCGTTGATTGACTGTAAGAGTACCCTGAATGCTGTTAACAAATGTCGCATCGGTGTTATCTGCGAAATGCCAAATATCTTGTTTCAAATCTGGGACTATTTCCATATGTTTCCAAAAATCAATTCCTAGGATAAGCGTGTGTGACAGCTCTGGTAAGACAAGCACATTGATAAGTTTAGTTTTTCCCATCAAACAGAATGGAACCTGCATACAACCGATGCTGGAACAGCTCTGTCCATTGGCAACAGTGCATCTAGTTTCTTCTACCAGTAGTCGCAAACCTAATCATTGTAATAGTTCGTATCCAGGAAGACCAACAATCGTTCTGGTAGCACCAGAATCCAATAAACCTCGGAAAGGAGTGCCGAGAACAGAAACTTCTAAATATGGACGTTGATCACCATAAGCGTGGCTAATAATGTAGTCTAAGAGTAGTTTAGCTGGAAAGTTGTCAACGTTAGTGGCCGAAATGGGTACAATCTTGGGAGACATCTCACGACCTATTGATTCCCCCGGGGAGCGTTTCCCGAATCATTGCATTTGGGGCAGGTTCTTGTCGTGACGTCAGGTATTCCACAACGGAAACAGTGTACCTTCAACGGGCTAGTGCAATCTCGATCGAGATGACCGGTTTTTTGACAGTTCCAACACACAAGTTCTCTATAACGTCGATCATTCGTAAGTACGTTACGGGGTCGTCGATCATTCACAGGTAAATTACGGGGTTGGCGATCATTCACAGGCATGTTATAAGGTCGTCGCTCATTTACAGGAAAGTTATGGGATCGTCTATCATTTACAGGTGGATTAACATGACGAACTTCTTGGACATCAACTTCTGAATAGTTACTAGGAAGGGCTTCCTGCAAATCTGACACGAAGGCAAAATCAGGCTCTACGAATCCTTGCTTTTTTCTAGATGGTGGCACGTAATGTTCTGCACGGTATTTCTTGGCTTCCAAAGTTAAGCATTGCTCCTCCAATTCTTCCAAAGAGTGAACTATAGGAAGTTGAGTAGTGTAGAAAGGAGCTAAATTCCTGGTGATAACATCTAGCTTGACATCTTCGGTCATACCTCCATAACGTCGACATAAAGCGTTCATACTCGACAGGTAATCTACGATACTCTCCGAGGAATCTTGTGTGCGATCTAGAATCTCTCTAAACAGACGTGAGCGATAGTCTGGTGGTTCAAAGTGTCGACAAAGGAGCTCTGATAATTCTTTCCAGTTGGAGAATCTGGATCGGTTAGATCTAAACCAATTTAAAGCCTTCCCTTCAAAAAGATCGATGGCAGAGTCAAAGACTTCAGTTAATGATACGTGGCGAGCCTCACTAAGTTCTGAGACTCGTTCCAAAAAGCTGTGAACTGACATTGACTTGGAATCTCCAGTAAATTTTATTCCCCACTTTTCCACTTTTGGGCCCTTAAAATTGACAGATGGTCTATGTCGGGCAAGAACAGTCGGGGTAGAACCATGTGGTGCGTTCTGATGAATTGTAGATGAAGCATTGGAATCAGTGTCGGAATCGTTATCGTCTTCAGAAACATTAGCGCGATTAGCAGCTAACAAAGCGCTCAAATTGGGATCTTGTTTAGCAACGGTGTCTAAGCCATCCAAAGTAGACAAAATGTCGACCATCAGTTTCGTCTTAACGTCTACATTCTCCGCAGATAACTGCCTGGTTGGTACGCGATGTAGCAGGTGAACTAAATAAGTTTGACAACGCTCAAACTTACACTTGGCCTTAGTTCCAGTCACAGATTTTAATAAAGATTTTATTTTCTGGAGTGTATCGGAAATGTAGACTTTCTCCTCGTCAAAATCTAAAGTATATGGTGGGATGCTTATGGCTTTGTTCCTCTTCTCTAATTGAAATAGTGGACGCAATGCCGTTCTCAACTCGTCGACGGTCTTGGTGTCATCAACGGGAATTCCTCGCACAGTTAGTTCATGGAGTAACATTTCCTTAGTCAGGCAGTTGATCCTCATATTGTAATCCATCTTGAATAAATTTGGAGTCGAACAAAAATTCAATCAATATCACCAAATAATATCACTAAAATCACTACACTTCACTATGTAAGTAATAAACACCACTCACCTCACTCAACTCTAGCACAAAGTAAGTATAAGTATACGTATCGGTAATCAAAAATAAAAATTGCAATTTTAGTTATCAGAAGAATACTACAGTCATCAATATAAATGCACGATAAAGCGGAAGAAAAATAAATTCCAAACAGGAAAACACCAATCGATATAATCAACCAATAGAAATTATTCGTAAATACGAACCTTTATCACGGAATAAAATAACCAAAAATAACCAAAGGAGGGGGGATACGATACTCAAAATAAATCCAAGGTGACACAATCAAATAAGTTGAGGGTAATTCGAGGTAAACAGGTGGGTAAGTTTAATTTTAAAACGATATTAAATTACCGGTAACGTAAGTATAGTGAAATAATTTTCGGTAAATTCAATAAATCAAAATGCGCGGTAAAGTATAGTGAAATGATTCTCAATAAATTCAATAAAATCAAAATACGCGGTACTATGTAGTGAAATGACTTTCAAAATACGCGGTCAAGAGCAATAAATAAGTAATATATCGCAAAAATCACAATAAATAAATAACCACAGTAAGTAATCAAATTCAGTGCGCAAATACAATCCAGGTAAATAAATAACCAAAATAAACAATCAAAGTCAATGCGCAAATACAATTAAAGTAAATCGTTACCAAAAATACAATGATGATCACTCACTACAGTAAATTACAAATCGTTAACCATAATTTAACTAAAAATCATTGACCACAATAAATTGAAAAATCATAAACCGCAAAAAAAAATTGATCTATTTGAGTCACCGAGCAACACACTTTTGATTGAAAACAACAAAAAATCGTGCCCCACACGTTGGCGCCAATTTTGCTACGCTGAAAATCGCCTTTAATGAATTTAAATTTAATTGAGTATTTAAAAATTAATCACAAATTGAAAGTCATAGTGAAATCTTAAATTTTATAAACTGTCAAAAATTTAAATAACTGAATAGAAATAAATCAAACCAATCAAATTTAGCCGAGATAGAGGGGCCTACTGCCAGCGAGCAATATGCCCTAGCTCAAATGCCGGAGATTAGGGGGGGATTAGAAACGATAAATTTAAGGCGCCACTGTTTTTAGGCCAGGCAAAAAAACAGAAACCTTCCTAGTTGGTATTGGGTCCTCTAGCTCGGTTAAATAGATAAAAAGTGACACTGACTAAAACCTGAAAATAAAATACATAGGGGTGTGTTGCCTAATAGGGTGACTCAAATAAAACGATAAATTTTAAAATAATACATCTGAGTTTATTGCTGCATTACTCTGTACAAGATTTCGACGTTACATGATATGTAACGTAACATGCAACGTAAAGGTAGCGAGATCGCAATAAAACCTAGATGGCAAATGGTTACAAAATTGTCAATAAGACATTAATTTCATTCATTGGTTATAACAAAAAAAAAATAAAATGGGGTAAAATGTCCCAGTACACTTTTAGGCGCAGGTCAACAATACATAACTGCTAGGTTATTGAAATCTTACTGAGGTCGAGGATTCGACGTTAATTAAAAATAACCAAATCGCCAATTATACCTTAAACGGTACCAACATAATATGACAATCATTAATCATATTATAGTAAAAGGATAAGGAGTACCAGAACGCCTGTGGGCGTACATTAGAGTTGGAAGTAGTGTCCCGTCATAAGGTGTTTAGTCTGCTTCACGCGGGACTGGTACTAGGACTGGTACTGAGATTAAAGGTATGTTGTTAAGATCCGTGACTGGTAGGAGGAGTACCCTAAGAATAAAACAGTACACGTAAGTACCAACCAAAATACTCCCAAAATAAAATATGGCTGAAGGCCTGAACAATAAAATCCAAATTAAATTAATAAAAGCCAGCGTTGCACCACCAAAACCTACCAAACCGCAAATATAAGTTATTACTAGGCGCAAAATATCACAAAACTTACTGCATACCCTTTAAAATAATCGGTACTACAATCTAAATCGATTTATAACAAAATATTCGAAAATTGATTCTGCGCATGCGCCACGCACATGCGTGCAAACCCCTTTAAAATCATCAATAACTTTAAGTAAAAATGTTTAACAAATAAAAATATTTAAATTGAATCTCAATAAAAACAAAATACCCTACTGGAGCACTCCAAAATACACAAAATTAAAATAAATGAGGTTGCAAACAAGCAGTGAACTTTTAATAGGCTAAATCACTGAAATTGGTAGAAATGGTTACTGCGCATGCGCGACGCACATGCGCGCAGAATCGCTAAAACTCATCAATGGGTATGCAGAAAAATAATTTATAAAAATAATCAAGTAATAAACCTCAATTAAACAAAAGTATGCGGCTAGAATAATCAATAAATTCAATAAAACAAAATTAGCATCGTTGCAATCAAGTAGTAAACCCGTAAAAGCCAATTAGCCAAAATCATAGGAAATGTTTACTGCGCATGCGTGACGCGCATGTGCACAAAATTGTTTAATAATAGTTTACAAATCGAAAAAAATAAAACTAAATATTAATGAACATAATCAATTAAACACTTAAGTCTCAAATTAGCAGAAAGCAATAATTAACAAAATGAAATTATCGAACAAGTTAGTTAATTACAAGTATGTAAAAATCATTAATTAAAATTAGAGGAATGACAACAGTTGACTACTTGATTACAAACGAAAAAGATTATAAGAGATTATTTAATTTAAAAGAAAGCACATCCCTACTTAATGAACCCAGCTCTATAATTAATTACTAATTAAAAAGGATGATATCAATTATTATTAAACAATTAATTAAGTCACAATTTATAGAATAAACCAAAATAATCAGATACCAAAAATTAATGTTGAAAGACCATTGCGCCTAATTAGGATGTTCCTAGAACAGTGACGTATTGCAATTAAAACTATTTTGACTAAAGAGCTGTATCTTAGAATAACTAATTATTTTACTAATTATAGAATATCACGTATCGATTCTACACAGAAAAAGGTTAATGAGGCCAGTACTATGTAGAATCATCAAACATAAGCATTAGATAAACGACAATAAGTAAAAATAAGTATAGGAAATAAGTTGGTAATTAGTTTATTAAATAATGTTAATTTATTGCTAATTGGAAGAAAATAAAATTACGTCACTATTCCTGTAATTAAAAATCAATCCCAATCTGGGTACTTTCTGCCAAAACTCGAGAGTGACAGTTAACCAATTTTTACTTTGTGACAAACTATTTTTTTTTTAAAGGTAGGGGAAGGAAAACGCCTAACTACCCTTAAACTATCAAACATAATTTATACAAATCAGACATAGTGATGGGCATCAAAAATAAAGATATCGTTTTAATAAAATGGTAAAAACAAGAAAACAGGTGTAATTAGTACGTAACATCAGTCTGAGTAATATTCGGCCACCGAAACAGATTACATGCATATTCATTAGGTTTTTGAGTAATGATACGAACAAATTTCTGACTAGAGGCTGTACCCAGCGTCAGCTGTTCTCTGACATGCCCCAATTTAAAAAGGCAATACACGTTATATTAAGATTTATACAGAACGAACACAGTCAATTAAGAAAAACCATAATGTCGAATAAAAGGTACACGAGCTTAATTTTACTCGCACAAAGCTAGTGACTTATAACGATCTGAGCAGTTGGCTAAAAATTACTTCAGCTCTGCTGGCACAGTTTAGCAATAATACAGCAAAATATAAATGATATATCCGTGAAACAATGAATATTGCATGGTCCGTTCGGTACACGAAGCATGAAAACTTCCACCCTGATTACTCAACCAAAAGGTAGGTAGGTAGGTGAATGCAGCGCTAGTATATAAAATCAACTAAGTAAAACAAAATACTAAGGCTAAACTAGTAACCTGACTATGATTAATTAACTGCGACAAAAATTGCACATGTGATAAAAAAAAAAAGTTAGGTTAGGTTAAAGAAAATTAGAATCTTCGGCAAAAATTTAATTAAATACTCATAGCACAGGCTAGAAAATCATTTTTAATTTATCGATGCATAAGTAAATTCACGTTATTAACATTTAACAAGAAAACTTATCCATGAGGTAGTCGGGGCGGCACGTGACAACGACGCAGGAGCACAAAAAAAAAATCGGCCTAGGCCATTACTAGGAAGTCGACAAAATACAACGGCTGCATAGCCAAATAAACAAATTAAATAAACTTAAGACTTCCTTAGTTACATGTAGGACCCCCAAAATCCACCTAGGTGAGTTAAAGGTTGGAAAGTCCCACTTCGTGCCGAACACAAACGTGTCACGATCGAAAGTGAATCTCGAATTTTCTAGCAGAGGAAAACGAAGCAAAATGGCCGAACCCGGAAGAGGCGGGCCAACTGACAATACTGCCAAAAATAACGCGCGGCATTCAAACTTTCTAGCAGGGAAAAATAACATCGACAAAGCACAAAAGAAAAGTGATACTTCAGTAGCAATGAGACACCATCGAGTAACCATTACACGTAATTACGTTTAAACTATTTAAAATAAAAGAAATTAATTAAATTAGATTCAAGCCGTCAATAAAATAAAACATAACCCATCCCTATCACCATACGTCAGACTGGACGTATGAACTGAACTGAAGATCGATAATAATCAGCTGATTGAAAGTAAATAATAAAGTGCTGGGACTAGTTAAGTCATGAAACATTAAAATAACGATTTCCACTAAGAAAACCACGGGAATCGCCTTTCAAGTAAGTAAAGAATCCTGTCGAATCGATTTAACCTGGCTTCATATGTAAATAATGCCGATTTTAAGGGTTAGGTTATAAGATAGACTCTCAACACTTTTTAGCTAGAAAACTACCCTTCTGGAGGCATCACCAGGGTTTTATAGCGGAAACTGGAAGATAATTAGAGTCGAGGCTTTATACCCTTGGTAGCCTATTAAGCCTACAAGTAAATAAGCCCCCAAATGTGTCAATATCAGGCTAGAGAGACAAAGCTGTTATTAAGAAAATAAATCAGGTTTTTAGCCCCTTTTTGGACAAGAGAATGGCCGTAGGCAAGGAATAAGGTAGGCTAAAAAGTTATTTAAGAAATATACCATAGATAAAATGTATACAAAGCTCTAAAGAGGTCAGGATTGAATGTTCGGGTACTCTTCGGAGAGTTAACCCCAAAACCTAGTTTAAACGGGTAGCAAACAGCTTAAGACTTTTATTTTAGGTGGTACAGCAGTATCCACTTTTACTACTCCTCAAAATCGACCCTACAGGGTTCCAGAAAAGCTATAATATACAGGATCTATGGTAAAAGGTAAACAAATGAGATATCGTGTTACAAACTGACAGTAAGAAGGAAATTGTAAGGTAAGAAAGCTAAAAACAAGTCGTAAGGCGGTATTACACATTTTCTTAACAGAGAACGAAAGGTATTTACTAATAAAAGGTAATGTTTCAATGAGCAACTTATTTTAAACGATGTCGGTATAACGAATTTCAAAATTTATCCCATAAAAACTAATAACAATATTGATATGAAAGCTAGAACAATAATATAGTAGAGGTAGAATTTAAATAGAACCTAACGGCCAATTTTGGTCGTTACATACTTTCTGGACCTGGTTCGTCTCCAATTAGTCGCATCACGTCCCATATATGATAAAGGCTTTGTCGATATAGGCCTTCCTGTCGAGGTCTATTATTATAAATCATCCTGACATACGCTAGGAAGGATATTAACCACGTCATTATCTGTTTTTTTTTTCTTCAAAGTTCAAAAGTAATGTCAATATTATATAGTCTACATTATTACCGCGCCGAAAGTCCTGCTAAATTGGTTTCACGAGTTTAACTTTCAATCCTGTTTTGTCTGAGAGTCCCGGTTGGTTCCCTATTTTAACAAAGGACGGGGAATGATTTTTTTTCATTTATTTTCTGTCCTTTTTAGCCAAAAAACTATTTCCGTCCTAGTCGGCCTTACTTAAAGGTCATTCCCTACATCTCTTTTTAAGGAAAAATGTTGTTTATTTTAAAATCTTGCAGTTATAATATAGCGTTATTTACATAACCTATAGTGGCCTGCGGCTAGCTCTCATTTCCGTGGGTGTTGCCTCTACTGCATCAGCTGTGTTTTATATCGTTGTTGTAGATTATTACCTGTGAATAAATCCTTTAGGGCGCCACTGTCTTTTTTTAAGGAAAAAGGCAGAACCCTCCTCAACTGAAAATGTAAAGAATAAAGCAACAAATGTTTTATCTTAAAACAAAATAAATTTTATTAATTTACCAAAACAAAACAATGTGCAAAGACTTATCAGCTTTGCTGATAAATAATTATTTTTCTCTATACAACCTTTCTTGTAGAACCCTTGCATATGTACATATTTACAAACGTTATTAATAACATGGCATTAGAATACAAAATAGCAGAGATTGGTACGCAATGGTGATAATTAATTTATAAAAATAGCGCAATAAATTTACCAGGAAAATTCATGAATTTCATTTTCTGGGCGCAATAACATTACTTTAAATTTATACCAAAATGCTTCACATGGTATTGAGTTATAAGTGTTTAGGTTTTAAGTATTTAATTTTGTCAATAGAAAATTTGGTTATGCTTAGGAATTATTAAGTATCAATTATTCTACGAATTATCAAACACGATTAGCAACAAATGGATATATAAACACGAATTAATTTCAATTAGGTATTACCACAAATAGTAATTAATCTATGAACAATCCAACACGATTAACAACACGTGAGTATAAACACGAATTCATTTCAATAAGGTAATACCAATGGCATTGGTAGGTGTTCCAAACCTGTAGTGCTCCTAAGTGCTAGTTACCCAATCGTTCACATTCCATTCCATGTTCAACCATAACCCGACTTAATTCATATCGTTCGCCCATCTATCAGCTGCTATATTGGTGCCTTAGAATTTAGAAACTGAAAACATGGCCTGTACAGCTTGGTTTCTAAGCTTAGCACTTATTTTAACTTGAGAATAGGCTTTGAACTTGACTTTGAACTAGAACTTGAGTTTGAGCCCTAAAATACAACATGTGCCTTATTACCTAGGCATTTGTATCTCTTAAAATGCCGTGAATGAAAAAGCATTAAATTTATCAATCGACAATCATACCAAAAAATAATATCCAAAAAAAATAACATACCTCTAGCTCTGAGGGAATTTACAAAAATTTAGACCAAAACCATATTCCATGCCTGCGAAACAAGTCTTCAAAAATAAAGTCATCCATTTAGATTTCGACAAACTTCTCACGGAAACTAATTCAGCGTGATTTTTGCTGTATACTAGCGGAGATAAATAACAATTCGGTCATTTGGTGTTCACGATGATTGAAGATAGAAAATTCTGAACACCTCTAGACGTGACCGGTTGACATCTTTAAATCCTCTGTGCTAGATGTCACATCAAAATATGACAACTATAAACGCCATCCATTTATTTACAATAAATAATTATATTCGATAATTAAAAGCAATATATAATCTATACTGGCCATATAATGCAAGGAATAATCAATATTAATCCGTAAGTACATCATTCAAGCACATAATATTTTCTCTCATATAGGTTATGTATTTGTTTATATTTACCTGTCTCAAAATACTTTACTTTTAGGTACTACAAGATAAATTTTAGCAAAATGAGAAGAAAAGCATAATACCAATGGTCTAAAGGACAAATTATGCCAATCAATGAAGAGCTTCCTCTTGTTTCTCAAAACCCAGTCCGAAATGTCTCGGAACAAACTTATATCAAACAAAAACCATTGTCAACAGAAGGTAAATACATTTTAATGCTATGAGCGGCTTTATTCACCCTTAATTATGTGAAATAGTAAATAAATATTGTTGAAAAGAGTTTTGTCTGTTTCCTTCTGCCAAACCCATCCCCAGACGCGTTTCGCCGTTATTACGGCTCATCAGTGAGGCTCAGTTTGGCAGAAGGAAACAGGGCTGAAAGACAAATCACTTGTCAGGATCGATTATCGACGGGAATTATAGAACCCGGTGCGACATCTTGCGTCCCAGTACGGTACCTTAGAAAAGGTCAGTCGTAAAGGGCTTATTCTGTAACAACAGAAAATTTTGCAAGAGCGCTCTCAAAACCGGTAAAGTGCCGGACCACAGATATTAATTGAAAAGAGTTTTGTCTGTTGATATTGTATTTTAGCTAGCTGTAATGTCATAGAACAAAGGGACAAAAATGCCTACAAGATATGAAGAAAATACATGAGTGAAATCGATACTTTATAGACCAAACTATTGTATCCTTTTACAATAAAGTTACCACAAAAAATAGCATTTTAATAATATAACAGGGTAGGTAAATTAAAATGCTATAATATAAACTTTCATAGTGTATTCCTTACTTTTATGAGGTCCATAAAAGTGATTAGCTTTTGGGCATTTGTTTTTATATTGTAATAAGTATAGTATTTACACTTCTATATTTTGACAACTACTTGTGATAACAACCAAATAGTATTTATTTTTTATACAATTAAAAAGTCCTGATATAAGATGCGCTTGTTAACGTTTAAAATTGTATGCACTATATCGTATTCATATACAATTATGTTGTAGCTTTATTGTTTTTTTTTGGGAATTGCTTGTATAACCGGGTTAGTATTGGTTCTAGAAAGCATGTTTATGCCTTTAATGTAAATTAATTTAAATGTTTCATGTGCAAATACATACCTAAAAGGTATTGTCGTTTATCAATGCCACTTCTTTATTTTGTTCCCCGTAAATAGCAAAAGTTTTTTCAAAATTTTTACGGTAAGAACGTTAAGTAGCCAGTTATTCAGAATGCAGTAGTGTTCACATGCTTGTTTTGTTATGCTTCCATTAAATGCGTTCGGAACTGACACGCTGGACGGTTGGTAAAAATATTGTTTATCTACGAATTCCTAACACATCATTAATATGGAACCGTCACGTGAACCATGCATACCCCCTGCATACCAAAAGCGTAAATATTAGTACCAATCTATCAGTGGCTAATAGAAGGGAATCAGCCGAAAGTAGTTCCAGTAAGTCCAGCAGTGGGATCACGACAAGTAGAATTCTATTTTGATGACGTCATAAAAATAAAAAGAGAATTGAAGAAATTGGCATCATAACAAATAGCTTGTAAATATAGAAAAATCCTTCGGATAAACTCGGAGCCATACTACCTTATTTAAAAACATTTGTCTATTTTTTGACATTTGGTTAAGGCCAACATTAGAAAAGAAGAAGTAAGTGGAATTAACCCCTAATTTTTTGTTTTTAATTTGTTGCATTCGGTAATTTGCGATATAAGTATAGAAATTAGATTTAAATAAATATATTAATTAAAACATTAAATTCTTTTAACTTAGGGTAGTTCATTTTACAATCTACAGCAAGCTAATTTCAAAGGTAAGTAGTGTCAAGTTGTGTTTTCTGAAAACAGCTTAAATATTGTTAATTTGTAAGGGACTTTGAAAATATAACAGCCTTATTCTTAATATTATATTATTTGTTTTAGATGTTCCCTGTTCAGATATGGGGCAATATACAAATGGTAGAAGAAGAACACAGACAAGCAATTAATGTTTATAATATTGAGAGGAGAATAATGAGAAGCGAAAGTGATCCCTTTAATTTACGTGACACACAGTTTATTGACCTATTTAGATTAACCAAAGATATGGTTCACTATTTGTTTGAAAGGCTCATTCCACATATGTCCAATTCAGTACATCCGAGCAGTGTTCAACCATCTTTGAGGATTTTTGCAGCACTGTATTTTTATGCCACAGGTTCATATCAGAGAACAGTTGGTCAGAGCTATCAGTTATCAATGGCTCAAAATACAGTTAGTAATTGCATACATGAAGTCACTAATTTGATAGTGGATTTGTTAAGTGAAGAATGGATTGTCTTTCCTACTACATTTAACCAGAGACTAAACATAAAAAGACAATTTATGGAAAGATTTAATTTTCCAGGGTGTATCGGGGCAATTGACTGTACTCATGTGGCAATAATTGCTCCTTCTGTAGAAGAGCACAATTATTTGAACAGAAAAGGATACCACTCAAAAAATGTGCAGATTGTTAGTATATATTTTATTATATAACCTACAATAGGTACCGAGATATGTTTCTAAATTTTATTAAATATTTGTATTTAATAATGTTTTTGTAGGTGTGTGATCCAGAATTGAAAATATTAAACATCAATGCACGATGGGGTGGTGCAACACATGATGCTTTTATTTTGAGAAACTCTAATATAAAAGCCCACTTACAAGACATGTTTAATCGTAATGATCAAAGCTGGCTTATTGGTGACAGTGGATACCCACAAGAGCCATATTTAATGACTCCCATTTTAAATGCATTGCCGGGATCACCTGAAGATAGATATACAACAACACATTGTTCAGCAAGAAACTGTATTGAAAGATGCAATGGAGTATTAAAAACCCGTTTTAGGTAAGGAAACAAATTAAAACTACCCACTTTCAAAATTTATTAGAATGGGGACTGTTGGGTAAATATAGTAGTACCTCTAATGCTGTAACTAAAATTTGTTTACCATTGTATCTTTTATCCCGGATTTTATATTTTTTATATTATCATTTTGTTACTTATAATTTTGACAGGTTTTACATTATTTAATAATATAATAGAGGGTGTTTTGCAGGTGAGGCAAACCTTTTAGGATAGTAATACAAACCTGAATGTTACAAAAACTTTTCAGGTGCATAATGGGAGAAAGAAAGCTGCGGTATATCCCAGCCAAATGTGGAAATATAATAATTGCATGTGCAGTGTTACACAACATTTGTGTAGATGGGCAAATACCAATTGAAGATGTCTTAGTTTTTGGTAATAATGAGGTTGAAGGAGGTAATGCAGATGAACCACAACATTTTCTTGGAAGAGATGCCAGAAACAATATTATTGAAAGATATTTTAATTAATAATTTATTTACTTTAAGAAATGGTGTCTGTACTTTTTTCCAGTTTTTTATACATTAATAATATTGTTAATGTTTTTACTCTTTTTTTTATATGAATGTGTTTTGTAGTATTGTAGTTGTTCAAAGTAACAAAAAAAGGTTTATTTTTACTTTAACAACTAAGGTCAAAACCAAATTATCAATGTCCTGTATAACTATAAGATAACTGCTGTGGATAACATTGTTGAAACATCTGTTGTAATGGAAGTTATATAATAGGATGTGCCTAAATCAATAAATACTCTTAAATAAACCATATGGTTTGAAAGTTGTTTTATTTAACAATATACTTCTTTACAACATATTGCTATTATTGTTTATTTTTAATCACTTTTACCAATTCTCCCAAATGCACTGAAATACTTAAAATATTATTATTTATATTATTCAGTACTTTTAGGACACTATCATTCATATTATGCATTTGTTGTGATATAGTTTTGTCAGTTGCCCTACGCCTTTGTTGTAACTTTGGTGTTCCTTTATTTGCTGGCTGACCTAAAACATTAAATAATACTGTGCATAAAATAAAAATACCAGTATGTGAAGCCGCAGGACTGGTAAATACAAGGGACGTAGAACCTTGTGTTTTATCAGTCACCATTCCTATTTTACTTTAATTTGTATTTTTATGTTCTTTATAGTTTTGCTAATTTTTCTTATCTATACAAATATATCATCAATCGTATTAGAATACCTATATTTATATAACATACACAAAACAGATTATGGTAAAAACAAACCTGGCGGAGACGCAGGATGCTCAGTTGCTTCACTTTCTCTATTGCCCAATGAAGGAAAAGTGGAATTCTTAGGAGTGCTTAGCAGCACAGGTACTTGATCTTGCCTAATACTAGTTGCTGGACTAAGAGTGGCATTATCTATAAATTATAGGTCTCTAATTATTTTTAACAAAGTCAAAAAGTAAGTAAAAAATTACCAATAATTTGAGTTTTACTGCACTGCTGCTCCTCAAACTGTTCACACTGCTTTTTTGAAATGGTAATATACCTTGGCCTCTTTTCTACAGACTGTTGTGATTCATATGGCCTCTTTTCTACAGTCTGTTGTGATTCACATGGTCTTTTTATTCCAATTTCTTGAACATTGTCTCCATATATTGCAGTTTTTCCCATTATATTTACTAATCTTTCCTCAAATGATGTGAGTGTTATGCCTGGAGGCCCACCGCCAGTACCAATAACATATTTTGAAATTGCTGCAGCCTTAGTTTTTGTTTTACTTTTCCAATCTGTTAAAGTCTTTTTCCAGCCTTCGGTGGTTTTTTCACCAAGACCAAGGCCATTCAGAAAGACAGTTAATTCGGCCCATTTGTTGTTCAAGTTTTCACGACCATTTGGCCCTATGAATTTATTAGTAATAATTTCGGGGTTGGCTTCACAAAAATCCATGATGACAGCCCAGTGATCAGCCTGCACTCTCATTATAAAAATCACAGAAGGAACCTTATACCTATAAATTAACCAAATAGGATTTTTCCTTTATTTGTCGTAAAAGAATTAAGAATTACTTACGGATTTGAAGGATGTTTAAATAAAATCAAAAATCTAATTGAGCTCAAAATCTTAAATAAAATGTAACCTCTAAACACTTCGCTTCACGATGTACCCAAATGCCAAAAGGTCAATCTTTCATCTTTGTTCGATACATAAAAGCAAGCGAATAATCCTAATTGTCGACAACCGAAAAGTGATCGAATGAAAACGATTCTATGCGGGTGGGCGAGGTGCAAAGGGGGACCACAATTTCTATGTCGTGATTCCAACTTATCGCTTCCATGCGAGGTTAAGCCGTCGCTAGGCAACGTGACGTCATCAAAATAGAATTCTACTTGTCGTGATCCCACTGCAGTGATGAATTCGTGACAGATGATAGTTTATCCGATGAGCTTAAGGTTATAGAAATTAGCGAAGAGGACTCTGGAGATTTTTCGGCTGGATTACCCTACTTCAAGCATCATATAGTGCGGGGTACTACGTTAAATGTAACTATGATGACAGCCTCTCATTCTATAAATCTCATACAGGACTAGATTGCATGCAGTGGTTTGTTAAAGAGCTTTTAAGGATTTTGCTGAAAATGTGGGAACAGTATTTTTGTGCGATTTACCCATGAGCGAATGAACCATTGAGGAAAAGGAGAAATTTTATAATGCCACTATTTGCCATATATGTGACAAGCCATTTACAGAAGAGGATAAGAAGGTAGAGATCATTCTCATTTTAATTCTAAATTTAGAAATGCGGCTCATCTCATGAGAGTTGTAAATTGAATTATCAAGATTTTCACGTAAAATTAGTCCTGTTCCATGATTTAAGTTGTTATAATGGCCATATGGTAATTATGGCTTTAGCTGAGGTAGACGGGCAGATCGATATTTTACCCGTAAACAAGGAAATATATATATTTTTTTTATGATCGAGCACAAGCACTATAGGAAAAATCCTTTAAGGCGCTCTGGGAGCGGTGCGTGTGCGAAGAAAGCGATTCACGTTTTTCTTGAATCGTTGGAGGTTATATTCGGTTGGAAACACGGTCTCAGAAAGGCCGTTCCACAAAGATGACGTCCTCCAAATGAAAGAGTTCTGAAACAATGATGTTCGGGGTGTACTAAGTTGAACCACATAGGGATGGGCGGCAGTGGTTCGTCGTGTGTTTCTGCTATGCATTACTCTAGGTGGAATCGAGCGGGCAATATATGTCGAACACTTGCCATGGAAATATAAGTAAAAGAGAGTCAAATCACCAACCTGTCCTCGATGTTCTACGCTGTCTAGGTTCTTAGTCAGCTCGTGGTCGCCAATTAGACAAACGGCTCTCCTTTGGATGGAATCCAACAACCGAAGGGTATGCTTCGGTGCAGAACTCCAGATATGAGAGCAGTATTCCAGGGATGGTCGAATCTGGGCTTTATAGAGTGTCAAAAGTTGTTGAGGTGTATACAACTTTTTGGTACGGAAAAGTATACCGAGCTTCTGAGAAGCTACCCTGGCGATTGCCATAACGTGATTATGCCAAGACATATTTCCCCCCAGGTTGACACCCAGCAAATTAATAGACGAAGTCAGTGGAATTGCGTGTCCTGCCATAACGATATCGGGTTCTGCAATGTTAACCTTCTTAGGGAAAACTGCTGCCTGGGTTTTTTGAGCGTTAAATTCGACTTGGTTACTGTCACTCCAAGACAAAATTTCTTCCAGGTCTTTATTGAGGCGTGATACCTCATGTTGTCTGCGAAGATGTGCGTCAGCAGCCGATGTTTGAGATTTCAAAGTAAAAGATGAGATAAGTGTGCTGTCGTCAGCAAAGTTATATATTAGATTTTCTGTTTTCGCTAGAAGGTCGTTAATGTACAGTAAGAAGAGAGTGGGGGATAATATGGACCCTTGAGGAACACCAGCATTGATGGTGAAGGTGTCTGAGAGAAACCCGTCAATCGCCACTTGCAGAGAACGGTTCTTGAGGAAGCTAGACAACCATGAACAAAATCGACCGGGCATACCATAAGAACGCAGTTTACTTAGGAGCCCCCTTGTGCCAGACACGGTCAAAGGCTTTAGAGATGTCCAGTGCAATAGCCCGGGACTCCCCATGATGTTCGATTGCGTTGCTCCAAAGATGAGTGACATAGGCTAGAAGGTCTCCTGTTGATCTGGACTTACGAAAACCATACCATATTTTAAGGCCTTCTAGGTATTTTAGAAGTTGTTGGTTAATAGCTTTCTCCATCACCTTTGATATAACTGAAAGCAATGCGACTGGTCGATAGTTGTTTGGCAGAGTTTTCTTGCCTTTCTTTGGTATAGGCTGGACTCGCGCCTTTTTCCAGCAAGATGGAAATATTCCTTTTTTGTAGGATAGGTTAAAAAGTCTACAAAATACTGCTGTGAGTTCATCGGCGCATTTCATGAGCACTATAATAGGAATTTTATCTGGACCAGAAGCTTTTTTAGCATCGAGCCCCTTCAGAATTCGTTTGACAGGACGCTGACGGAATACGATATCAGTCATTTCCGATCGACCTGCTGGAATGTTCGGGGGTGTTTTTCCCTGAAAGTCCACCGTGGAGTGCGAAGCAAATAGTTCTGCGAGTAAGTTCGCTTTATCTTCAGCCGTGGTTGCTATTGTGCCGTCAGAATTTGGTAAAATTTTGACTGACGGCCTTAGCGACTGACCAAAAGGACCTAGATCCGTTAGGACTGGCGAGAAGTTTATTTTTGATCCTCATGTTATGAGCCTCTTTGTTTTGATCTATCGTTTGCTTACACTGGTTTTTAGCGGTAACAAAGATGGTGCGATTCACATTGGTAGGATTTTTACGCCATTGTCGGTAAGCTAGATTTTTAGCTCTGACAGCACGCTCGCAGTTCTTGCTAAACCAGGGCTTGCCATTAGAAGGGCGCTTCTTGGAGAAAGTAAGAATGACATCGGAGACCTCTTGAGCACAAGCGGATGGATCATCTGAAGAGAAGCATACTTCCAGCCAAGGAAAAGTGCGAAAATGGTCCCTTAGGTCTTCCCAACTAGCTGATGTGTAGTGCCAAATTTTACGACGTTTAGGAGGTTGTTCAGAACAAATTGGCAGCTCGCTTAGAGTTGAAATAAGTTTGTGATCGGAAGATCCTAATGGAGGATGAACGGTGACTGTGTATAGGTCAGGGTTGGATGTCAAAAAGAGATCTAAAAGACTAGCAAAATCTCCATCTCGGTCTGGAATTCGCGTTTGTTCTTCCACGAGTTGAGTTAGACCAGAACTAATCGCAAAAGATTCCGCCTCACGACCCTGTTCATCGTTGGTATTTGAGTATTTGAGCCAGTTGATATTGTGGACGTTAAAGTCACCAAAGATAGCGGCTTCGGTATTAGGATTGTTGATTTGCAAGAAGTCAATTGTGTTTGCTAGTAACGATAAAAGTGCTCTGTAATGGGTGTCACTTGGAGGACGGTAAAGGCAGCAGATAAACTTGGTGATTTTCTGCGTTGATATTTTAAACCACATTACATCAAACTCTGCTGGTTCAAGTGTGTCCTCTCGTTGGCAGCAAAGATCATCTCGGATAAAGAGACAGACCCCAAAGTTACGTCTAAATCGGAAATGAAAATCGTATCCAGGATATAAATAGCTGACGGTGTTCGTTGACGATCTGACCTTTGTCTCGGTCAGTGCGAGCACATGGGGCTTGGATGATTGTAAGTGCTGGTGGACTGAATTGATGTTGGTATTAAGCCCTCTGATATTGAAGAAATTAATTTTGAAGCTGCTGTTTTTGGGTGTGTCAGCAACTGTAGGTGCCACACTATTTCTCCGTTGAGTGTTGTTAGGGGAACCCAGTATATTGTCGAAGACAGTGGATGTTCGGTTAATATCGCTTGATGAGGCCACAGGATCAGCCCCCACCCGAAGATGCGATCGGGGGGCGAGTTTACCTCTGGAGTATTTTGGTCCTGGAGCTTCCATCATACTTTTTCTTACCACTCTATAAACCGGAAACATCGGCACAGCGACGAAACGTTTACTCAAAGAATAACTCAAGGGCAATTTCACGCCGCCTAAGCCGATGCAATGGTATCTCACCGGGCGATGCCGGGTGGGCCAGCATCTACCATTTTCAATCTTCAATCAATATCTTTCACCAAGTATCAAGAATAATTTGGTAAAATTTAGATTTATTGACAGCTATAGATTCCTGGCTTTAGGATTAGATAAACTGGCCAAGGATCTTCCTGAATACCCAATTTTAAGATCGGAATTTACAGGTTTAACCGATGAACAATATTCGCTGCTTAGTAAAAAGGGTGTGTTTCCTTATGATTTTGCGAATGACTGGTCCAATCTTGAGGAGCCTAAATTACCTACCAAGGCAGAATTTTATAATAGTTTGTAATTTCTAACTTACCAATTAGGCGCTTTAAGTAAATAATGCCAGCCAATGTCACTTATGTCACCGTCAAGGTAGTTGGTTAGTTAATTATTGCTGAAAACCTTCATGTAACCCAACATTAGTTTTTTAAAATGGTTGTTTCAACTTCTTTTAAAAATATACCTTATTTTTTACTGAAACAGGTTTCTTTTACTTTTTTTTTAGTAATTTATAATATAACTCTTCTAGAGCGCTTTAGGGAGGTGAAATATCATAAGCATATTGCTGCAAATTGTGTTTTTTTAAATGAAACACCCTGTATATTATATGATATTCTTGTAGAAAATCTTCTCATTTTAAATATGGGTGGTTCTATACAAATAGGGTCATATTCAAACCATAAGTGTGTTGTTACTTTTTTTTGTTAAATGTCTTTAAAATTACTTGTCATAAGACTATGCCGTAATCTTTGTTTGTCATAAGACTATGCCTTAAAATTTGTTTGTCATAAAAATATACATAATCTTTGGTTGTTATAAAAACTATGCCATAATATTTGTTTGTCATAAGACTATGCACTAATGTTTGTTTGTCATAAGACTATGCCAAAATCTTTGAATGTCATAAGGCTATGCCATAATCTTTGTTTGTCATAAGACTATGCCTTAAACTTTTTTTTTGTCATAAGACTACGCCATAATCTTTGTTTGTCATAAGACCATGCCTTAAAATTTGTTTGTCATAAAAATATACATAATCTTTGGTTGTTATAAAACTATGCCATAATATTTGTTTGTCATAAGACTATGCACTAATGTTTGTTTGTCATAAGACTATGCCAAAATCTTTGTTTGTCATAAGACTATGCCTTAAACTTTGTTTGTCATAAGACTATGCCTTAAAATTTGTTTGTCATAAAAATATACATAATCTTTGGTTGTTATAAAACTATGCCATAATATTTGTTTGTCATAAGACTATGCCAAAATCTTTGAATGTCATAAGACTATGCCATAATCTTTGTTTGTCAGAAGACTATGCCTTAAACTTTGTTTGTCATAAGACTATGCCATAATCTTTGTTTGTCATAAGAATATGCCTTAAAATTTGTTTGTCATAAAAATATACATAATCTTTGGTTGTTATAAAACTATGCCATAATATTTGTTTGTCATAAGACTATGCACTAATGTTTGTTTGACATAAGACTATGCCAAAATCTTTGTATGTCATAAGACTATGCCTTAAACTTTGTTTGTCAAGACTATGCCATAATCTTTGTTTGTCATAAGACTATGCCATACTATTTGTTTGTCATAAGACTATGCCGTAATCTTTGTTTGTCATAAGACTATGCCTTAAAATTTGTTTGTCATAAAAAATATGCCATAATCTTTGTTTGTCATAAGACTATGCCATAATCTTCACCGATCTTTGGTTGTGAAAAAACTATGCATAATCTTTAACTGTTAAAAAACTATGCATAATCTCTGTAGTAATAATGATAATATTGTGTGAAATAACTAAGTACGTCGTAAAACATATAACGTAACATGAAAATGTACTTTATACCGCCGTTAGGCGGTATGACCCCACAAATAAAACTATACATATAGGTGGACAAAGAGATTGCAATATGGCCGACAGACGAGCGAGGCGGCATTGGAAACGGGACGTTGAGCACTATACGGCACCGCCTCCGAAAACTACCTATCTATACGAGAAAATGGAAATTTTGCACCATTGTCTAGTTTTGGTCAGTTGTTATAATGACAATTTGGCGATATGTTTCCCCTTCACGTTCCGCAGGAAGGTGAGGCAAAAAAAGCAATAGTAAATAGAAAAAAAAGAAAAGAAAAGTATTTTTTTATTGTAAATTTTTTTTTAGTACTAATATTAGATGCACTCTCGGCTGACGATTAGCGATATGTACCCAGTCTAGTATTATATACGGCGGCTACATTTAAAATAAGTTGTCGTCGTCAGTTTCGACATTTTCACATTTGCGATTTCTTTTCTCGAAAACGGTAAGAGTGGGACGATTGAAACTTTTTCAGTTTAAAGAGGAATAGTGGGGGTACAATGTGTAATAATTTTGAATATACAGGGTGTACGGGAAAAAAGTTATTAATTTTTAAAGTCGATAATTATCGGATTCTCGTTGGGATTCGATACAGTTCGTAAAAATGAGTTTTTTTGATTTAAACTTTTTCGACGCG
This sequence comes from Polydrusus pterygomalis, assembly GCA_963969555.1. Classification (NCBI taxonomy): domain Eukaryota; kingdom Metazoa; phylum Arthropoda; class Insecta; order Coleoptera; family Curculionidae; genus Polydrusus; species Polydrusus pterygomalis. Next base: position 118,409,865 of record OZ018378.1, on the reverse strand, counting down.
TAGACGACCGTGGGCTACAGAACCCTATTGTTTGTGAGCGCGATCGAAAGTTTGAAAGTAATTTTTTTGATTTTTTTAAAGTTGAAAATTGATCAAAAATGGTACCTCTTGGATCGCTAATAAGTCGAATTGGGTGCATCCGATCAACATTCGGTTTTGATAATCGTTTAGGCCATCTCAAAAACTACCTTTTTCCAATATATCGTTCTATACCTAACTGGAATGGAAATGATCAAAAATTGTAAGAAACTGGAAGGCGTGATTTTTCGCAGTTTTTATTTTTTTTCGTACGGAAAACGACTTTTGATCGAAACGTTGTATACTTTAGCGGATAGAGCTCTTCAAATTGTATTTTAGAGATATTTTTCGTTTCTTTATCTTTATTACGGAAAAAACGACAGCCTATGAATTTTTTCCAGTAATTTCTGTTGGCGTCGCACTGGTTTGTTAAATACTTCTGCAGTGTCTATAAATATAACTTTTTAAATTTTTTCTTGATCCACCATATCAACCGATAAACAAGCCTAAGTTTGCATAGTAAACGCGCTCTGAAAAAACATCATTTGTGGCTCAAAAAAATTAATTTATGATTTATCAAGAGATATTTTTATCCGACGTTTTACTATATCGACTAGCTTATTCAATTTTTAACAAAACCGTTTTATTTTTTCCCAAAAGACGCGCTGATTTAGTCTCAACACCTCTACATATTCAAACTTATAAAAATATATTCGTAAGTTTAAGAAAAATCGAGTTTTTGAGTGCGGAAACAAGCAAAATTTGCAAATTCTAATATTCAATTTTGACTAGAGTGCTTTGACTGCTTTGGTTAATGTAAGTAAATTAATTCTAAAAACCGGCTGTCAAAAATGGCGAAAAATTGGTGTTTTGAGCTTGACTTGCTAGACTAATAAGAAGATTTCCAGATTTTAAATCGGATGGAATATCTACCTTGAACCTTCTTCTAATTTTATTGACCAAAATATTTGCCCAAAATGTTTCAGAAATAGTTGTAATCTCGATTTTAAAGATGACGTTCCGACATTGAAAATGCATCGCCACGTGGTGGGAGGCTGTTCGATATTACGATATTCGCGAATTTTTTTCTCGGAAACGGTTAGAGCAAAACGATAAAAAATTTCTGGACGTAGAGAGGAATAGTAGGGACACGTTCTGGGAACAATTTCCAATATACAGGGTGTACCAGAAAAAAGTTATTTAAGTCAAAGTTGAAAAATATGTTTTTTTTTCGTTGTAGCGCGATACAGGTGGCAAAAATCATTTTAATCGATTTAAACTTTTTTGGCATGTAGACGACGTTGGGCTTCAAAACACTGTTATTTGCGAACGCGATCGAAAGTTGGGAAGTCAATTTTTTGATTTTTTTAAAATCAATGTAGGGTCATATTGGATTGTTAATAAATCAAATTGGGTGCGTCTAACACACTTTTGGTTTAGAGATTAGTTTAGGTCATCTCAAATACTACTTTTTTCAATTATATTGTTCTATACCTACTGGTAATATAAAGGGTGCAAATTATAAAAAAGTAAGAATTACTATCTTTTAATCCTAAATTGAAAATTAACTGTCAAAATGACACCTGTCGTATAGAACTTTGTTATTTAGGAACTGAAAAATTTTTCAATCTTGGAATCTTACAGCGACAATCCTTGGTACGAAAAAAATCAACTAGGTTTGTGAAGAAACTAAATTTATTTTTTATCATGAATTGAAATGTTTCAAAATTAGAGGTTGCTAACAAATGGTTTTGTCAAAAGTATAAAATGAAACGAACGAACTCCAACAGTGCCGTGCCCAAAGGGCTCGGCACAATAAAATTTTCACCAATTTATCAGCTATCTATGTAAGAATAGTTAATATCATATATTTTAGTAACGAAAAGTCGTAGCGAATCGAGCGAGACGGCATTGGAAATAGGACGTCGACCACTATACACTGAGGAAAATCACTCAATACAAGTCTTTTTTTGAATATATGTGTATTACCACAAGAAAAAATCCATTTATCCCTAAAATATTTCGTTTAGTCGCAATCAAGGACGTTTTTTTGACAACAATATTGTTACGTGTGCTCAATGCTTTTTTATGGTAACAGAATATCATATAACCATAACAATATGTATCCAATAAAGTGTTTTTAAAAAGTATTTTTTTAATTCCTATAAGGTTATCTTATTACCACAAAAATAAAATAAAAATTAACCAATCTTTTATACCTATCTAAAATATACCTTTTAGGAACTAAACAGTTGCTTTTTTAAAACATGGTGAAATCATTTTGGTTCATTTTATTGCCAATTGCAGTGTTGTTAGTTTGTTTAGTGATTGGTGGATTATAGTTTATAGTGGATGTTTGATGGCCATTGATTTGATAAATTTTTTATATTTTAATAATTTCATGCAGGGTGGTGTACTTTATGTGCAACGTTATATAATAGGTGTTGTGGCGGTGTGTCCCCAAACTCAGGTAGGTACAATTATTTTACCAATAATTATATTTATTACTTAATATATCACATTACTCTACTTAGGTACCTACAAAAAATCGTTGACTTAGGTGAGTATTTAAATTTTGTTAGGCGAGAAATTAATTTTTTCAAAAATACAATACAAATTTAGGGGATAGAATCGGAAAACAATCTGAGTTTTTGAGATATTTCTTCCCCGTTCTAAATTTTGCAATGCAAAATCGCATTTGTTAGGTTTTCTGATACCTATTAATAAAATTGCTAAATAGGCTCATGTTCCTAGCAGTTTGTTACTTTCAAATCAGTCAGATCCCCCCGTTATTAAACAAAGTTTAACATATAATTTTTATTAAAAATACTGCCCTAATAAGTGCAGAACGGAAACTTAATGGCGGCCATGATCGGAATGAATTAAAAAATATAAGTAATAAATATAATTATTGGTAAAATAATTGTACCTACCTGAATTTGGAGACACACCGCCACAACACTTATTGTATAACGTTGCTCTAAAAGTACACCACCCTATATAGATTTATTAATATATAAAAATTTTATCAAATCAATAGCCAAAAACATCCACTATAAACTAATCCACCAACCACAGCCATTTTGGCGAAGGAGCTAAAAAAAGGAATTTAGTAGTAGCTAGGTGGACTAGCTACAATAAAAATAAAATTATTTTATAGCTGGCCGATTATTTTTAGGAGTAAAAACCGATACTTTTCTAACTACACGACCTCAATTAATCACAAAATCATTTTTGTTTACCACTGCATTATATATTTTTTATGGCAATAGAGTTGTCTTTTAACAGCAAAAGAATAATACTTAAAAAACGACCATGTTGAGGTTAAAAAGTAATTTCAAAAAAAAGAACCTTGTAGCGACAACAGAGTTGTTTTTTCGGCGCCTATTTAATACAGATTTCTTGCTACTGCGAATGGATTTCTAGCTACGGCTAATAGAGTTTTCTCTCAGTGTACGATGCCGTCTCCAAAAACGACCTATCTATACGAGAAACCGGAAATTTTGCTCCCGTTTTTTATTTTTTAGTTTTTGTCAGTTGTTATAATGACAATTTGGCGATATGTTTCTCCTTCACGTTCCGCAGGAAGGTGAGGTATAAAAAGCAATAGTATTATATAAATAATTTTGTCAGTTGTTATAATGTCAATTTGGCGATATGTTTCCCCTTCACGTTCCGCAGGAAGGTGAGGCAAAAAAAGCAATAGAAAACATAGAAAAAAGAAGCTAAGAAAAATTTTTTTTAAATACAAATTTTTAGTACTAATAATAGATGCACTCTCGGCTAACGATTAGCGATATGTACCCAGTCTAGTTACATATCGCGCTACACCGCGATATGTTATACGGCGCTTCGGTGAAAATAATGTGCGTTTGTTGTCGTCGTCGCCGCCGCCGTCAGTTTCGACATTTTCACATTTGCGATTTTTTTTCTCGGAAACGGTTAATGTGGGACGATTGAAACTTTTTTAGTTTAGAGAGGAATAGTGGGGGTACGTTGTGTGAAAATTTCGAATATACAGGGTGTGCCGGAAAAAAGTTATTAATTTTTAAAGTCGAGAAATATCGGGATCTCGTTGGCATTCGATACAGGCAACAAAAATTAGTTTTTTCGATTTAAACTTTTTCGACGCGTAGACGACCGTGGGCTACAGAACCCTATTGTTTGTGAGCGCGATCAAAAGTTTGGAAGTAATTTTTTTGATTTTTTTAAAGTCAAAATTTGGTCGAAAATGGTACCTCTTGGATCGCTAATAAGTCGAATTGGGTGCATCCAATCGACATGCGGTTTGGATAATCGGTTAGGCCATCTCAAAATCTACCTTTTTCCAATATATCGTTCTATACCTAACTGGAATGGAAATTGCCGAAAATTGTGAGAAAGTGGAAATCATAAAGTTAGGCCTGATTTTTTCACGGTTTTTATTTTTTTTCGTACTGAAAACGACTTTTGATCGAAACGTTGTAAACTTTAGCGGATAGAGCTCATCAAATTGTATTTAAGAGATATTTTTTCCTTTCTTTATCTTTAATACGGAAAAAACGGCAGCTTTTTTTTTACTATATCGACTGTAGCTTATTCAATTTTTAACAAAACCGTTTTATTTTTTTCTCAAAAAATGCGCTGATTAATTCGCAACACCTCTACATATTCAAAATCATTAAAATATATTCGCAAAATTGAGAAAAGTCGCTTTTTTGGGTGCGAAAACAGGCAATCTTTACAAATTCTAACACCATTCACTTTTGACTTAGAGTGCCTTGATATTGATGTTTCTAAATTAATTATTAATTCTAAAAATCCGGCTGTCAAAAATGGCGAAAAATGGGTGTTTTCAGCGTGACTTGCTAGAATAATAAGAACATTTCCAGATTTTAAATCGGGTGGAATATCTACCTTGAACCTTCTGCTAATTTTATTGACCAAAATATTTGCCCAAAATGTTTCAGAAATGGCTGTAATCTCGATTTTAAAGATGGCGTTTCGACATTGATAATCCGTCGCGACGTGGTAGAAGGTTATTCGACACTTCGATATTCGCGAATTTTTTTTTCGGAAACGGTTAGAGCAAAACGATTCAAACTTTCTGGACGTAGAGAGGAATAGTCGGGGCACGTTCTGGGAACAATTTCAAATATACAGGGTGTACCGGAAAAAAGTTATTAAAGTCAAAGTTAAAAAATATGTTTTTTTTCGTTGTAGGGCGATACAGGTGGCAAAAATTATTTTAATCGATTTAAACTTTTTCGACATGTAGACGACGTTGGGCTACAAAACACTGTTGTTTGCGAACGCGATCAAAAGTTGGGAAGTAATTTTTTTGATTTTTTTAAAATCAATGTAGGGTCATATTGGATCGTTAATAAATCGAATTGGGTGCGTCCGATATACTTTTGGTTTGGATATTCGTTTAGATCATCTCAAATACTACTTTTTTCAAATATATTGTTCTATACCTAAACAGCATAGAAATGGTAGCAAATTATAAAAAATAAGAATTACTATTTAAGTATATATAATTTGACAGCTGTCGTATAGAACTTTGTTATTTTTATACTGAAAATTTTTTTAATTTAGTTTTATTACAGCTTTAACCCTCGCTACGAAAAAAGTTAAAATAAATTGACACTTACCTGTCAAAATCTGACAGGTATCGTATAAAACTTTGTTATCTAGGTACTGAATTTTTTTTAAATTTGGGATTCTTACAGCTATAACCGTCGCTACGAAAAAGCTAAAAAAAAATTGACACTTACCTGTCAAAATCTGACAGCTGTCGTATAGAACTTTGTTATTTAGGTACTGAATTTTTTTTTAACTTCGAATTTTTACAGCTATAATCCTAGATACAAGAAAAGCTTAAAAAAAACTTGCAATTTACCTGTCAAAATGACAGCTGTCGTATATAACTTTGTTATTTGGGAACTGAAAAATTTTTCATTTAGGATTCTTACAGCTATAAATCTCGCTACGAAAAATCTAAAAAAAAATTTTTAACTTACCTGTCAAAATTTGACAGCTGTCGTATAGAACTTTGTTATTTAGGTACTGAATTTTTTTTAAATTTCGAATTCTTACAGCTATAATCCTAGATACAAGAAAAGCTTAAACAAAACTTGCAATTTACCTGTCAAAATGACAGCTGTCGTATATAACTTTGTTATTTAGGAACTGAAAAATTTTTCATTTAGGATTCTTACAGGTATAAATCTCGTTACGAAAAATCTAAAAAAAAAATTTTAACTTACCTGGCAAAATTTGACAGCTGTCGTATAGAACTTTGTTATTTAACTACTAAATTTTTTTTTAAATTTTGGATTCTTACAGCTTTAATCCTAGATACAAGAAAAGCTTTAAAAAAATTGACATTTACCTGTCAAAATGACAGCTGTCGTATGGAACTTTGTTATTTAGGATCTGAAAAATTTTTCACTTTAGGATTTTTACAGCGATAACCCTTGCTACGAAAAAGCTAAAAAAAAAATACACTTACCTGTCAAAATTTGACAGCTGTCGTATAAAACTTTCTTATTTAGGTACCTGAAAATTTTTTAATTTCGAATTCTTACAGCTATAACCCTCGCTACGAAAAAGCTAAAAAAAATGACACTTACCTGTCAAAGTGACAGCTCTCGTATAATTAAACGAACGAACTAGAACAGTGCCGTGCCCGAAGGGCTTGGCACAATAATATTTCTACAAATTAATTAGCTGATAATTGATAGCTTCCATGTAAGAATAATTTTTTCCTTATGTTTTAATCGATTGAATACTTACATATTTTTATAGAGCAAATATGGAAAGTATATCCCACATTGCACAAAGGTGTGCTAGTTTAAAGAGCACCTATATGGCGCCGTCTCAAAAAACTACCTATCTATACGAGAAAACGGAAATTTTGCACCATTGTGTAGTTTTGGTCAGTTGTTATAATGACAATTTGGCGATATGTTTTCCCTTCACGTTCCGCAGGAAGGTGAGGCAAAAAAAGCAATAGTAAATAGAAAAAAAGAAAAGAAAAGTATTTTCTTATTGTAAATTTTTGTAAATCTTTTTAGTACTAATATTAGATGCACTCTCGGCTGACGATTAGCGATATGTACCCAGTCTAGTATTATATACGGCGGCTACATTTAAAATAAGTTGTCGTTGTCAGTTTCGACATTTTCACATTTGCGATTTCATTTCTCGGAAACGATAAGAGTGGGACGATTGAAACTTTTTCAGTTTAGAGAGGAATAGTGGAGGTACGTTGTGTAAAAATTTCGAATATACAGGGTGTGCCAGAAAAAAGTTATTAATTTTTAAAGTCGATAATTATCGGATTCTCGTTGGGATTCGATACAGTTCGTAAAAATGAGTTTTTTTGATTTAAACTTTTTCGACGCGTAGACGACCGTGGGCTACAGAACCCTATTGTTTGTGAGCGCGATCGAAAGTTTGGAAGTAATTTTTTTGATTTTTTTAAAGTTGAAAATTGATCAAAAATGGTACCTCTTGGATCGCTAATAAGTCGAATTGGGTGCATCCGATCAACATTCGGTTTTGATAATCGTTTAGGCCATCTCAAAAACTACCTTTTTCCAATATATCGTTCTATACCTAACTGGAATGGAAATGATCAAAAATTGTAAGAAACTGGAAGGCGTGATTTTTCGCAGTTTTTATTTTTTTTCGTACGGAAAACGACTTTTGATCGAAACGTTGTATACTTTAGCGGATAGAGCTCTTCAAATTGTATTTTAGAGATATTTTTCGTTTCTTTATCTTTAATACGGAAAGAACGACAGCCTATGAATTTTTTCCAGTAATTTCTGTTGGCGTCGCACTGGTTTGTTAAATACTTCTGCAAGTGTCTATAAATATAACTTTTTGAATTTTTTCTTGGTCCACCATATCAATCGATAAACAAGCTTAAGTTTGCATAGTAAACGCGCTCTGAAAAAACATCATTTGTGGCTCAAAAAAATTAATTTATGATTTATCAAGAGATATTTTTATCCGACGTTTTACTATATCGACTAGCTTATTCAATTTTTAACAAAACCGTTTTATTTTTTCCCAAAAGACGCGCTGATTTAGTCTCAACACCTCTACATATCCAAACTTATAAAAATATATTCGTAAGTTTAAGAAAAATCGAGTTTTTGAGTGCGGAAACAAGCAAAATTTGCAAATTCTAATATTCAATTTTGACTAGAGTGCTTTGACTGCTTTGGTTAATGTAAGTAAATTAATTCTAAAAACCGGCTGTCAAAAATGGCGAAAAATTGGTGTTTTGAGCTTGACTTGCTAGACTAATAAGAAGATTTCCAGATTTTAAATCGGATGGAATATCTACCTTGAACCTTCTTCTAATTTTATTGACCAAAATATTTGCCCAAAATGTTTCAGAAATAGTTGTAATCTCGATTTTAAAGATGACGTTCCGACATTGAAAATGCATCGCCACGTGGTGGGAGGCTGTTCGATATTACGATATTCGCGAATTTTTTTCTCGGAAACGGTTAGAGCAAAACGATAAAAAATTTCTGGACGTAGAGAGGAATAGTAGGGACACGTTCTGGGAACAATTTCCAATATACAGGGTGTACCAGAAAAAAGTTATTTAAGTCAAAGTTGAAAAATATGTTTTTTTTTCGTTGTAGCGCGATACAGGTGGCAAAAATCATTTTAATCGATTTAAACTTTTTTGGCATGTAGACGACGTTGGGCTACAAAACACCGTTATTTGCGAACGCGATCGAAAGTTGGGAAGTCAATTTTTTGATTTTTTTAAAATCAATGTAGGGTCATATTGGATTGTTAATAAATCAAATTGGGTGCGTCTAACACACTTTTGGTTTAGAGATTAGTTTAGGTCATCTCAAATACTACTTTTTTCAATTATATTGTTCTATACCTACCGGTAATATAAAGGGTGCAAATTATAAAAAAGTAAGAATTACTATCTTTTAATCCTAAATTGAAAATTAACTGTCAAAATGACAGCTGTCGTATAGAACTTTGTTATTTAGGAACTGAAAAATTTTTCAATCTTGGAATCTTACAGCGACAATCCTTGGTACGAAAAAAATCAACTAGGTTTGTGAAGAAACTAAATTTATTTTTTATCATGAATTGAAATGTTTCAAAATTAGAGGTTGCTAACAAATGGTTTTGTCAAAAGTATAAAATGAAACGAACGAACTCCAACAGTGCCGTGCCCAAAGGGCTCGGCACAATAAAATTTTCACCAATTTATCAGCTATCTATGTAAGAATAGTTAATATCATATATTTTAGTAACGAAAAGTCGTAGCGAATCGAGCGAGACGGCATTGGAAATAGGACGTCGACCACTATACGATGCCGTCTCCAAAAACGACCTATCTATACGAGAAACCGAAAATTTTGCACCCGTTTTTTTATTTTTTAGTTTTTGTCAGTTGTTATAATGACAATTTGGCGATATGTTTCTCCTTCACGTTCCGCAGGAAGGTGAGGTATAAAAAGCAATAGTAAATTAAAAAAAAGTACAAGAAAATTATTTTTTTAGTACTAATATTAGATGCACTCTCGGCTGACGATTAGCGATATGTACCCAGTCTAGTTACATATCGCGCTACAACGCGATATGTTATACGGCGCTTCGGTGAAAATAATGTGCGTATGTTGTCGGCGTCGTCGTCGTCGTCGTCGCCGTCAGTTTCGACATTTTCACATTTGCGATTTTTTTTCTCGGAAACGGTTAGAGTGGGACGATTGAAACTTTTTGGGTTTAGAGAGGAATAGTGGGGGTATGTTGTGTAAAAATTTCGAATATACAGGGTGTGCCGGAAAAAAGTTATTAATTTTTAAAGTCGAGAAATATCGGGATCTCGTTGGCATTCAATACAGGCCACAAAAATTAGTTTTTTCGATTTAAACTTTTTAGACGCGTAGACGACCGTGGGCTACAGAACCCTATTGTTTGTGAGCGCGATCGAAAGTTTGGAAGTAATTTTTTTGAATTTTTCAAAGTCAAAATTTGGTCGAAAATGGTACCTCTTGGATCGCTAATAAGTCGAATTGGGTGCATCCAATCGACATGCGGTTTGGATAATCGGTTAGGCCATCTCAAAATCTACCTTTTTCCAATATATCGTTCTATACCTAACTGGAATGGAAATTGCCGAAAATGGTAAGAAACTGGAAACCACAGTGTAAGGCGTGATTTTTTTTCTCCGTTTTTATTCCGTTTATTTTTTTTCGTACGGAAAACGATTTTTGATTGAAACGTTGTATACTTTAGCGGATAGAGCCGTCAAATTGTATTTAAGAGATATTTTTTGGTTTTTTTATCTTTAATACGGAAAAAACGGCAGCTTATGAACTTTTTCCCGTAATTTCTGTTGGCGTTGCACTGGTTTGCTTAAATAATTCTGCAAGTGTCTATAATATATAACATTTTGAATTTTTTCTTGGTACACTATATCAACGGATAAAGAAGCTTTAATTTGTATTATAAGCGATCTTTGGAAAAACATATTTTGTGGCTCAAAAAAATTAATTTATGATTTTTTTATAGGTTCCTTCACCAGAGGATTTACTATATCGACTGTAGCTTATTCAATTTTTAACAAAACCGTTTTATTTTTTTCTCAAAATATGCGCTGATTACTTCTTAATATTCCTGCATGTCCAAACTTATCAAAATATATTCGCAAATTTGAGCAAAGTTGCTTTTTTGGGTGCGGAAACAGGCACAATTTTCAAATTCTAACACCATTCGATTTAGAAAAAGTTGGCCATGGTTTTACCACGTGCGTCTTCCTGAACTTTAACTTTTATACCATCTGTCAAAAATAGGTGAAAAATGCGATTTCCAAATTGATTTTTTAGAGGAATAAGACCATTTAGACTACGTCTTTTGTGGGAAATACCTACCTTGAACCTTTATCTTTTTCGTTTGACCAAAAATAAGGGGGAAAATATCGCATTTATCCCGTACTTGTAATAATAAAAATGGCTTGCAGGAGGCATATTAACTTCAGTTTTTATAGTTTTTATAATATTTGGACAGTATTTAATGTATGAAACACCTGTCTTGGACCTTTTTCTTTGCGGTTGACCAAAAATAATTGAAAAAAGTGTATTATTTGTGTGTGTCTTCAATACTCAACGTTCTATGTAATATCGAATACGTCATTAATATCCTATTTACCACAAATCACTCTCTAAGCTTCGGTAGCGTAGTAGTAGAGGCTGTTGATTTTGGAGACGAAGGTCGAGGGTTCAAACCCCACTGTTTTTTTTCTTTTTTTTAAAGTTTTTTTTTTTAATGTCGTTATTTAGGTACTGAAAATTTTTTAAATTTTGGATTCTTACAGCTATAATAATCTATACGAAAAAGCTAAAAAAAAATTACACTTACCTGTCAAAATCTGACAGCTGTAGTATAGAACTTTGTTATTTAGGTACTGAATTTTTTTTAAATTTCGGATTCTTACAGCTATAATCCTAGATACAAGAAAAGCTTAAAAAAAAATTGATATTTACCTGTCAAAATGACAGCTGTCGTATAGAACTTTGTTATTTAGGAACTGAGAAATTTTTTAATTTAGGATTCTTACAGCTATAACCCTCGTTACAAAAAATCTAAAAAAAAATTGACACTTACCTGTCAAAATTTGACAGCTATCGTATAAAACTGTGTTATTTAGGTACTGACAAATTTTTAAATTTAGGATTCTTACAGCTATAACCCTCGTTACAAAAAATCTAAAAAAAAAATTGACACTTACCTGTCAAAATTTGACAGCTATCGTATAGAACTTTGTTATTTAGGGACCTAATAATTTTATAATTTCGGACTCTTACAGCTATAACTCTCTTTACGAAAAAGCAAAAAAAAAATTGACACTTAACTGTCAAAATTTGACAGCTATCGTATAGAACTTTTAAAGAGCACCTATATGGCGCCGTCTCAGAAAACTACCTATCTATACGAGAAAACGGAAATTTTGCACCATTGTGTAGTTTTGGTCAGTTGTTATAATGACAATTTGGCGATATGTTTTCCCTTCACGTTCCGCAGGAAGGTGTGGCAAAAAAAGCAATAGAAAACATAGAAAAAAGAAACTAAGAAAAATACTTTTTAAATAAAATTTTTTAGTACTAATAATAGATGCACTCTCGGCTGACGATTAGCGATATGTACCCAGTCTAGTATTATATACGTCTCTTCCGCGCGGAATCTCGAAAACCCCGATCAGCTCTTGAACAATTTCGTCTATGTAAGACATTACCACAGTTGCGATTTTTTTTTTCTCGGAAACGGTTGGAGTGGGACGATTGAAACTTTTAGGGTTTAGATAGGAATAGTGGGGGTACGTTGTGTAAAAATTTCTAATATACAGGGTGTGCCGGAAAAAAGTTATTAATTTTTAAATTCGAGAAATATCGGGATCTCGTTGGCATTCGATACAGGCCACAAAAATTAGTTTTTTCGATTTAAACTTTTTCGACGCGTAGACGACCGTCGGCTACAGAAGCCTATTGTTTGCCAAGGCGATCGGAAGTTGGGAAGTCAATTTTTAGATTTTTTTAAAATCAATGTAGGAGCATGTTGGATCGATAATAAATCGAATTGCGTGCGTCCCACATATTTTTGGTTTGGAAATTCGCTTAGGTCATCTCAAATACTACTTTTTTCAAATATATTGTTCTAATTGACACTTACCTGTCAAAATTTGACAGCTATGGTATAAAACTTTGTATTTAGGAACTGAAAAAAATTATCAATTTAGGATTCTTTTAGTAGTAACTCTCGCTACGAAAAAGCTAAAAAAAAATTGAAACTTACCTGTCAAAATCTGACAGCTGTCGTATAAAACTTTGTTATTTGGGTAATAAAAATGATTGAATTTCAGATTCTTATAGCGTCAATCATCAGTACGAAAAAAACGAACTCGAGTAGTAAAAAATTACACATACTTATATTTCTATTGCGACCTGGGTTGTGAAGAAACTACAAATATTTTTTTGAACATGAATCAAAGTGCTTACAATTAGCGCTTGCTAACAAATGGTTTTGTCAAAAGTATAAAATTAAACGAACTGGAGCAGTGCCGTGCCCGAAGGGCTCGGCACAATAATATTTTCACAAATTTATTAGCTGATAATGTGATAATAATAATGAAATATGAAAAGTATATCCCACATTGCACAAAGGTGTGGGAGTTTAAAAAGCACCTATAAATGTCAATATCAATATCATCATATTAAATAATATATAATAATATATTTCAGTAACGAAAAGTCATAGCGAATCGAGCGAGACGGCAATGAATATAGGACATCGAACACTATACGATGCCGTCTTCAAAACCTACCTCTCTATACGAAAAACCGGAAATTTTGCAACCGTTTTTTTATTTTTTAGTTTTTGTCAGTTGTTATAATGACAATTTGGCGATATGTTTCCCCTTCACGTTCCGCAGGAAGGTGAGGCAAAAAAGCAACAGTAAATAGAGTAAAAGAAAAGTATTTTTTTATTGTAAATTTTTTTTTAGTACTAATATTAGATGCACTCTCGGCTGACGATTAGCGATATGTACCCAGTCTAGTATTATATACGTCTCTTCCGCGCGGAATCTCGAAAACCCCGATCAGCTCTTGAACAATTTCGTCTATGTAAGACATTTTCACAGTTGCGATTTTTTTTTCTCGGAAACGGTTAGAGTGGGACGATTGAAACTTTTAGGGTTTAGATAGGAACAGTGGGGGTACATTGTGTAAAAATTTCGAATATACAGGGTGTGCCGAAAAAAAGTTATTAATTTTTAAAGTGGAGAAATATCGGGATCTCGTTGGCATTCGACACAGGTCGTAAAAATGAGTTTTTTTGATTTAAACTTTTTCGGCGCATAGACGACCGTCGGCTACAGAAGCCTATTGTTTGCCAAGGCGATCGGAAGTTGGGAAGTCAATTTTCTGATTTTTTTTAAATCAATGTAGGGGCATGTTGGATCGATAATAAATCGAATTGCGTGCGTCCCACATATTTTTGGTTTGGAGATTCGCTTAGGTCATCTCAAATACTACTTTTTTCAAATATATTGTTCTAATTGACACTTACCTGTCAAAATTTGACAGCTATGGTATAAAACTTTGTTATTTAGGAACTGAAAAAATTTTCAATTTAGGATTCTTACAGTAGTAACTCTCGCTACGAAAAAGCTAAAAAAAAATTGAAACTTACCTGTCAAAATCTGACAGCTGTCGTATAAAACTTTGTTATTTAGATACTGAAATTTTTTAAAATTTCGGATTCTTACATCTATAATGCAAGATACAAGAAAAGCTTTAAAAAAAAATTACAGTTACCTGTCAAAATGACAGCTGTCGTATAAAACTTTTAAAGAGCACCTATATGGCGCCGTCTCAGAAAACTACCTATCTATACGAGAAAACGGAAATTTTGCATCATTGTGTAGTTTTGGTCAGTTGTTATAATGACAATTTGGCGATATGTTTCCCCTTCACGTTCCGCAGGAAGGTGAGGCAAAAAAAGCAATAGAAAACATAGAAAAAAGAAACTAAGAAAAATACTTTTTAAATACAAATTTTTAGTACTAATAATAGATGCACTCTCGGCTGACGATTAGCGATATGTACCCAGTACGATTTTATGAATTTTTAAAAAAATACCAAAAATCTAATATTTCTGCCAGTTTTTACATTTTCCTCAATACGTCCCTTACTATCGCTTTTAGAATAGAAATTAATATAACTTTTTATATGGAGAATAGAAAAAGGCTACTTTTTTATTTAAAAAGTTTTTATCTAAGTTTTATCAGTTCCGAGATATTGCCAAATATATGAAAACCACTTTTAATTCCATATCTCAAAAACTATAAGACCTACAAAAAATTACTAAGAACTTAAAGTGAAGATCTCATAAGGATGCAACTTAATAGTTATATACATTGTTGCCATATCTCTTATACTTTCCGAGGAAAATGTTACCTTATTGATTTCATCAAATTTTCATGACATATAGGTACATGAAAAAATTTCAAAAATTTAAAATTCGAAAATATGACAACTTTTCTATAAATCTTCATCGAAAATAACGTAAAACTCACAAATAGCAAAGAAAATATACAAAATAACGTTTTTATGAATTTTTTAAAGAAAATCAAAAATTATACGTAATTGATAAGACCATCCTTGGTTGTAAAAAAACTATGCCTAATCTTTGGTTGTGAAAAAACTGTGCCTAAACTTTGGTTGTGAAAAAACTATGCCTAATCTTTGTTTGTTATAAAACTATGCCTAATCTTTGGTTGTGAAAAAACGATGCCTAAACTTTGGTTGTGAAAAAACTATGCCCAATCTTTGGTTGTGAAAAAACTATGCCATAATATTTGTTTGTCATAAGACTATGCCAAAATCTTTGTTTGTCATAAGACTATGCCATAATCTTTGTTTGTCAGAAGACTATGCCTTAAACTTTGTTTGTCATAAGACTATGCCGTAATCTTTGTTTGTCATAAGACTATGCCTTAAAATTTGTTTGTCATAAAAATATACATAATCTTTGGTTGTTATAAAAACTATGCCATAATATTTGTTTGTCATAAGACTATGCACTAATGTTTGTTTGTCATAAGACTATGCCAAAATCTATGAATGTCATAAGGCTATGCCATAATCTTTGTTTGTCATAAGACTATGCCTTAAACTTTTTTTTGTCATAAGACTACGCCATAATCTTTGTTTGTCATAAGACCATGCCTTAAAATTTGTTTGTCATAAAAATATACATAATCTTTGGTTGTTATAAAACTATGCCATAATATTTGTTTGTCATAAGACTATGCACTAATGTTTGTTTGTCATAAGACTATGCCAAAATCTTTGTTTGTCATAAGACTATGCCTTAAACTTTGTTTGTCATAAGACTATGCCTTAAAATTTGTTTGTCATAAAAATATACATAATCTTTGGTTGTTATAAAACTATGCCATATTATTTGTTTGTCATAAGACTATGCCAAAATCTTTGAATGTCATAAGACTATGCCATAATCTTTGTTTGTCAGAAGACTATGCCTTAAACTTTGTTTGTCATAAGACTATGCCAAAATCTTTGTATGTCATAAGACTATGCCTTAAACTTTGTTTGTCATAAGACTATGCCATAATCTTTGTTTGTCATAAGACTATGCCATAATATTTGTTTGTCATAAGACTATGCCGTAATCTTTGTTTGTCATAAGACTATGCCTTAAAATTTGTTTGTCATAAAAAATATGCCATAATCTTTGTTTGTCATAAGACTATGCCATAATCTTCACCGATCTTTGGTTGTGAAAAACTATGCATAATCTTTGATTGTTAAAAAACTATGCATAATCTCTGTAGTAATAATGATAATATTGTGTGAAATAACTAAGTACGTCGTAAAACATATAACGTAACATGAAAATGTACTTTATACCGCCGTTAGGCGGTATGACCCCACAAATAAAACTATACATATAGGTGGACAAAGAGATTGCAATATGGCCGACAGACGAGCGAGGCGGCATTGGAAACGGGACGTTGAGCACTATACGGCACCGCCTCCGAAAACTACCTATCTATACGAGAAAATGGAAATTTTGCACCATTGTCTAGTTTTGGTCAGTTGTTATAATGACAATTTGGCGATATGTTTCCCCTTCACGTTCCGCAGGAAGGTGAGGCAAAAAAAGCAATAGTAAATAGAAAAAAAGAAAAGAAAAGTATTTTTTTATTGTAAATTTTTTTTTAGTACTAATATTAGATGCACTCTCGGCTGACGATTAGCGATATGTACCCAGTCTAGTATTATATACGTCTCTTCCGCGCGGAATCTCGAAAACCCCGATCGGCTCTTGAACAATTTCGTCTATGTAAGATATTTTCACATTTGCGATTTTTTTTCTCGGAAACGGTTAGAGTGGGACGCTTGAAACTTTTTGGGTTTAGAGAGGAATAGTGGGGGTACGTTGTGTAAAAATTTCGAATATACAGGGTGTGCCGGAAAAAAATTATTAATTTTTAAAGTCGAGAAATATCGGGATCTCGTTGGCATTCGATACAGGCCACAAAAATTTAGTTTTTTCGATTTAAACTTTTTCGACGCGTAGACGACCGTCGGCTACAGAAGCCTATTGTTTGTGAGCGCGATCGAAAGTTTGGAAATAATTTTTTTTATTTTTTAAAAGTCAAAATTTGGTCCAAAATGGTACCTCTTGGATCGCTAATAAGTCGAATTGGGTGCATCCGATCGACATTCGGTATGGATAATCGGTTAGGCCATCTCAAAAACTACCTTTTTCCAATATATTGTTCTATACCTAACTGGAATGGAAATTATCAAAAATTGTAAGAAACTGGAAACCACAGAGTAAGGCGTGATTTTTTCGCCGTTTTTATTTTTCTTCCTTTCGTTTCCTACGGAAAACGTTTTTTAATCGGAACGTTGTATACTTTAGCGGATAGAGCCGTCAAATTGTATTTAAGAGATATTTTTTCGTTTCTTTATCTTTAATACGGAAAATACGGCAGCTTATGAACTTTTTCCCGTAATTTCTGCTGGCGTTGCACTGGCTTGCTTAAATAATTCTGCAAGTGTCTATAATATATAACATTTTGAATTTTTTCTTGATCCACCATATCGACGGATAAACAAGCTTTAGTTTGCATAGTAAGCGCACCCTGGAAAATCATATTTTGTGGCTCAAAAAAATTAATTTATAATGTTTTTATAGGTTTCTTCACCAGACGTTTTACTATATCGACTGTAACTAATTTAATTTTTAACAAAAACGTTTTATTTTTCTCTAAAAACACGCGTTGATTTCTTCTTAATAACTCTACATATCCAAACTTATCAAAATATATTCGCAAATTTGAGAAAAGTCGCTTTTTTGGGTGCGGAAACAGGCACAATTTACAAATTCTAACACCATTCTCTTTTAACGAGAGTGCCTTGATATTGATGTAAATTATAATTCTAAAAATCCGGCTGTCAAAAATGGCAAAAAATGGGTGTTTTGAGCTTGACTTGCTAGTCTTATAAGAACATTTCCTGATTTTAAATTGGATGGAATATCTACCTTGAACCTTCTTCTAATTTTATTGACCAAAATATTTGCCCAAAATGTTTTAGAAATAGTTATAATCTCGATTTTAAAGATGGCGTTCCGACATTGATAATCCGTCGCCACGTGGTAGGAGGTTGTTCGACATTTCGATATTCGCGAATTTTTTCTTCGGAAACGGTTAGAGCAAAACGATTCAAACTTTCTGGACGTAGAGAGGAATAGTCGGGGCACGTTCTGGGAACAATTTCCAATATACAGGGTGTACCGGAAAAAAGTTATTAAAGTCAAAGTAGAAAAATATGTTTTTTTTTGTTATAGCGCGATACAGGTGGCAAAAATCATTTTAATCGATTTAAACTTTTTTGGCATGTAAACGACGTTCGGCTACAAAACACTATTGTTTTCGAACGCGATCGAAAGTTGGGAAGTCAATTTTTTGATTTTTTTAAAATCAATGTAGGGTCATGTTGGATCGTTAATAAATCGAATTGGGTGCATCTGACACACTTTTGGTTTGGAGATTCGTTTAGGTCATCTCAAATACTACTTTTTTCAAATATATTGTTCTATACCTACCGGTAATATAAAGGGTGCAAATTATAAAAAAGTAAGAATTACTATTTAAGGCACGATTCTTTTACGGTTTTCATTGTTTTTCGTACGAAAAACAACTTTTCATCGAAATGTTATATAAGTATAGCATTTGTAGAATTATACCGTTTTAACCCGAAATTAAAAATTACCTATCAAAATGACAGCTGTCGTATAGAACTTTGTTATTTAGGAACTGAAAAATTTTTCAATTTAGGATTCTTACAGCTATAACTCTCGCTACGAAAATGATAAAAAAAAATTGAAACTTATCTGTCAAAATCTGACAGCTATCGTAAAAAACTTTGTTATTTAGGTACTGAAAAAGTTTTTAATTTAGGATTTTTACAGCTATAATCGTCGCTACGAAAAAGCTAAAAAAGAATTGACTCTTACCTGTCAAAATTTGACAGCTATCGTATAAAACATTCTTATTTAGGTACCTGAAAATTTTTTAATTTTGAATTCTTACAGCTATAACCCTCGCTACGAAAAAGCTAAAAAAAATGACACTTACCTGTCAAAGTGACAGCTCTCGTATAATTAAACGAACGAACTAGAACAGTGCCGTGCCCGCAGGGCTCGGCACAATAATATTTCTACAAATTTATTAGCTGATAATTGATAGCTTCCATGTAAGAATAATTTTTTGCTTATGTTTTAATCGATTGAATACTTACATATTTTTATAGAGCAAATATGAAAAGTATATCCCACATTGCACAAAGGTGTGCGAGTTTAAAGAGCACCTATACGGCGCCGTCTCAGAAAACGATCTATCTATACGAGAAAACGGAAATTTTGCACCATTGTGTAGTTTTGGTCAGTTGTTATAATGACAATTTGGCGATATGTTTTCCCTTCACGTTCCGCAGGAAGGTGAGGCAAAAAAAGCAATAGTAAATAGAAAAAAAGAAAAGAAAAGTATTTTTTTATTGTAAATTTTTTTTAGTACTAATATAAGATGTACTCTCGGCTGACGATTAGCGATATGTATCCAGTCTAGTATTATATACGTCTCTTCCGCGCGAAGTCTCGAAAACCCCGATAGCCTCTTGAAAATTTTCGTCTATATAAGACATTTCACATTTGCGATTTTTTTTCTCGGAAACGGTTAGAGTGGGACAATTGAAACTTTTTGGGTTTAGACAGGAATAGTGGGGGTACGTTGTGTAAAAATTTCGGATATACAGGGTGTCCCGAAAAAAAGTTATTAAACCCCAAAGTCGAAAAATATCGGTTTCTCGTTGAAATTCGATACAGGTCGTAAAAATAAGTTTTCTTGATTTAAACTTTTTCGACGCGTAGACGACCGTCGGCTACAGAAGCCTATTGTTTGCCAAGTTGATCGGAAGTTGGAAAGTCAATTTTTTGATTTTTTTTTAAATCAATGTAGGGGCATCTTGGATCGTTAATAAATCGAATTGGGTGCGTCCCACATATTTTTGATTTGGAAATTCGTTTAGGTCATCTCAAATACTACTTTGTATCGAAAAAAAAACTACAATAAAAAGTATTTTTTTTGTTTCTTCATCTTTAATAAGGCAATAATATTCTATAGTATTTTTAAAGTGGTCGGTGGCCTAGTGGTATATATTAGATTACGACTTTTGGTCACGATGATCCCGGGTTCAATTCCAGGCGCGTCTTTTTATTTTTTTTAATATTTCGTTATTTAGGTAGGTAGGTACTGAAAGTTTTTTAAATTTCGGATTCTTACAGCGACAATCCTCGGTACGAAAAAAACCAACTTGGGTTGTAAAGAAACTAAATTTATTTTTTTATCACGAATTGAAATGTTTCAAAATTAGAGGTTGCTAACAAATGGTTTTGTCAAAAGTATAAAATGAAACAAACGAACTCCAACAGTGCCGTGCCCAAAGGGCTCGGCACAATAAAATGTTCACCAATTTATAAGCTATTTATGTAAGAATAGTTAATATCATATATTTCGGTAACGAAAAGTCGTAGCGGATCGAGCGAGACGGCATTGAAAATAGGACGTCGACCACTATACGATGCCGTCTCCAAAAACTACCTATCGATCTATACGAAAAAATGGAAATTTTGCACCATTTTCTAGTTTTGGTCAGTTGTTATAATGACAATTTAGCGATATGTTTCCCCTTCACGTTCCGCAGGAAGGTGAAGCAAAAAAAGCAATAGTAAATGGAGAAAAAGAAAAGAATAGTATTTTTTTTTTGTAAATTTTTTTTAGTACTAATATTAGATGCACTCTCGGCTGACGATTAGCGATATGTACCCAGTCTAGTTTATAATATAACTCTTCTAGAGCGCTTTAGGGAGGTGAAATATCATAAGCATATTGCTGCAAATTGTGTTTTTTTAAATGAAACACCCTGTATATTATATGATATTCTTGTAGAAAATCTTCTCATTTTAAATATGGGTGGTTCTATACAAATAGGGTCATATTCAAACCATAAGTGTGTTGTTACTTTTTTTTGTTAAATGTCTTTAAAATTACTTTTAAACAACAAAGGTTCAAGTATAGGTTTACTTTCCGAAAGGGCCAGTAAAATTTTCTACTATTTTCAGAGATTTAGCCACTTTTTACAAAGAACGCATCAGGGGACTGACTAAATTGACAGGGGACTAAATAAAAAAATTGTTGTTACTATATAGGTAGATAATTTAAATTTTAAGCTTTGTGTAAGTTGAACAAAAGTAGTAATTATATCCTTTTAAAATTTTTAAAAGTTTTGTATCATTCAGAAATAATTTTATGGCACGAGATAGGGGTAATTGACAGGGGACTGATCAAAAACGCCAGGGGGCTGAAAAAAAGCAGTAAAAAAAGGAGTATTTATTTTCTAATTTATTACTAAACTAAATATTATTCTTTTTTAAATGCTTGTATTACATCTACTTATAAAACAAAAGAAAATCAAAATTATTCAATTCTAACCTACCTAAGGTAGTAAAAAAAAACGAAATCTTATTCTTTTTTTCTTTAAAACATCTATAGAAATACGAAACTAGCATTGGAACAAAATATACATTTTATCGTAAAAAAATACTGTTTTAAGGCAGGCATCAGCAGAAACTAAATAATATTATCTCAGCGTTTTTCATAAACGTTAATCGCAGACGTGAACTCGTAAAATTGCGTTTTATTTTTAAAATAATTATTAGGAACTGGTAATTTTTCTACAACTTCGTCAAATCTTACATCAGCAACATCCTTCTCATTCAATGTAAATACCGTTCCACTATAATTAAAAAGTTTCAAAAACGTAATGCGCAGTTCTTCTTCTGCTTCGTCAACATCTGAGCAAATTCCTGCATAACGATATTCTGTTTTGGACTTATTCTGCTTAAATTTAATCAATAAGTAGTCACCAATTTTATAGCCTTCATAAGAAGTGCTAGGATTTTCCTGGTCAGACTGGTTTCTCTTTTCTTCAATTTTCTTTTCAATTTTTTCCTCATCTTCAGAGTCAGAAAAAATAGTAGACGCTTCCAATAATGCTTCTTTTTTGTAATTAATTACTCCTATTTTATAATGATCACAGCCGTTGGGATTGCAAAAACAGCTTAACGCTTTCATTCTGTTTTTCTTTGGTAAAAATACATTACCAGTAACCTGATGTACTTTTAGTGTCCCCGGAAATGAAAGAACTTCCGTAACTTTTTCCTGGAGCATTTTGTTCATGGATTCAATTTCTTCCTGCTTTATGGTAAAAATTTGAACACCTGGACATCTTTTCCCAATGCCGTTTACAAAATCTTCCAAATTAGTCACATTGCCCCCAGTTGCGATGATGCTGTCAGCGGTTCTTTTGCATACAGCACCAATTCCGTCTGGTGCGCCTTTACCGTGACCTGCCTCATGATAGTTCCAAGTGTATCTTGATAAATTTGGATAAAAATTTACCAACTCACAGGCCAAAATGTAGAAAATACTTTTATTTCTGTATTGTGTCACTGGTCCATCACTATAAAAATGTAAGTTTTCAACTGTTTCGGGCAGCGACATAAATATTGGTTTCAGGTGGGCAAAGATGGCACCAGGGCCATGTGACAAATCAGCAGAGACAGTACAGTATGAGTTTATTTTGTCTTTTGAGTACACTACAACTGTATGTAAACTCTTAAGCGCTGATATCATAAAGTCCATATTACTGTGGGTAGTACACAAGCAGGTGTCTCTATCAGATACTTTGGGAGCTATAACCCAAAACGGACGTAGGCGACAAAATAGGGAATAACTGATTTTTGTACTTCGTAAAAACTTTTGATGAAGACTTCGTATTGAATCTGAAAGATACCTTCTTTGGTTTTTTACTCCTTTTCGTACAACGAACTCTTTTTTTCCCGCACAAAGCCGGCTGTTTTCATCATTTTCAAAAAAAATTCTCACCTTTTCAGCCAACTTTTTTGCTAACAATGCAAATTTTGTGGTAGTTACATTTTTGTGTAAACGATTAAGTCTTTTGTATGAAAGAGCTTTGTTACTAACTTTCCACAATTTGTATTTTTTTACAATCTTCCCACTAATAACCTTATTAAAAACTCTTTTCTCTTTATGTGACTTTATTTTTTCATAGTTTTCGCATAGTTGGGTTTCCATTGCTTCGCCAAATAATGCTTTTTTTACTAGTTCTTCTTTCTTTGTAGGATCTTTAGCCATTTCTAAAATCTTCGTGTTAGGACTGAGAACACTGAGAACATTTGGTTCAGACCTGTTTTCGGAAGAAATTTTTTTCTTTAGTCGATAATATCTTGCTTTGTAGTTTCTTGCCTTTCTTCTATACTTTTTAATTTCTTCTTCTTTCTTTTTAAGTTCCTTGTTTCGTTTCCTTCTGTTTCTGCTTGAACGTTTTTTCGCAGCCTTTATTACGTTATTGTCTCTTTGGTTTGGGGGGTCTTGTTGTTCATTGTCTGAGTCGGGAGGAGTTACATTTTGCATAAAGTTGTTTGTATCATCACGCAGTTTTTTTCTGGCACGAAATTCAATCGAATAATGCTGCCAATTTTTTCTCGTTATTCTCTTTTGGCGGGGCGTCATATCAGCTATGGATTTTCTTTGGCCTTTTTCTTTTTTCTTTAGATATTTCTCTCGTTCTTTCTCTTTCTGTGCTTCCCATTTCACTGGATCATTTTTAATTTTTTCATAACGCGCTCTTTTAGCTTCCCTTTTTTTTTGTAAGCGCTCCGCTGTTAACTGTTTAGTTTTTGAAGGCATTTTCGATCCTAAACAAAGAAAAAATAATGTATAGCCCGAGGACTTATCTTAGAAATAATTTTTATAATCAGTCCCCTGTAAAAACATCAGTCCCCTGGCTTTAAAATATACAGGGGACTGGCGCCAGGGGACTGATTAAATCTTGAAAACTTACAGATTATCACTGTTAGATTACAGTTTGCTACAAGTTTTTAACTATCAACGGTTAGAGTTTATTAAAATACGGACATTTAAATAAAGGTAAAAGACAAAATATTAAATTATAATATTAAAAACACTTACCAGTGGACTGGCCAAATGACTGGTCTTCACACGTGCTCGCACTGTAACGGTTCACCTCACACTAAATAAAATACTATCCATCCCCAAAGCATCTCCCACTCCATTCGTGGACAACCAACGTCGGCGCCTGCCTAATTTGAATTTTACTGGTTTTACATTATAGGCGCGTCTTTTAAATCTTACGGAGAGCCAGGGGACTGATGCTAAATATGAGTTACACAGGTAAATATTTATTTTTACCTAAATTTATTAATAAAAAAACTGAAACACCTATTACACGAAGGAATCCAATTATTTTTACTTTAAATGCGCTATAAAAATATTAGGTGTAAAAAATTAAGGGCCAGATATGCCAATATTTGTTATAAGACCCAAGGCAGTTACACTCCAGGGGACTGATATTTTAGCCCTTTAAATAGTCCTTAAAAATAATAAATGTTGAAAAACTAATAATTTTATTTACTGTTCAATTCAATTAGAACACACCCTTTAACTATTTGTAATAAAAGTTTAATATTTTTTTCTGGTTTATGTTATTTTCTTGGGTTACTATGATTTTCCCGATTTCTGTAGAACTACCCATATATATATTTTATATGGTCTATTTTGAACGCTTGGGTAAATAAGTATAATTTAAAAACATAGCATAAATAGGCTTAGACAATATGGCCGATTGAATATAAGGCAATTGTTCACCTATTATTGGTCTGCTATATAAATATTAATGTTTATAAACAAATTAATATTAATTGTTCTTAGAAATAAAACCATACATTTAATATAATATGTTTTAGTTAACATTTATTAGCAAAAAAACTTAATAAACTTTAAACTACATTTAAAATGCCAAATTCTTACAATTATTTATAGAAACATATTTTATCTAAAACGATTTTATGCGGAATATCGCGGCAATAGCTGACATTCGATCTAATGAATATGCTCGAAATACATTTTTGGTAACCGGCTTTTAATTTGTCTATAGCCATGGATATCCAATCTGGATGAGTATTATTGATAATATTGATTTCATTTGTCACTCGTGCTTGTATTTCTAATATATTCTCGCTCGATTTAAAATATAGTTTGTTCCCAAAGAAACGTATCAAGTGGTGTTAAATCGGGACTGTTGGGCGGCCACGATATAATACCATGTTTACCAATCCAAATGCGAAGATAGCATTTAAACGTTCAGTTACTTAAACAACGTTATGCGGGGGTGCACCATCTTGTTGCCAAATTATGGTGTTAGCCACGATTAAGGGCAATTCATCTAAACGATTTTCTACATCGTCTAAAAGATCCATACATTTGGTGTAACGACTAAAAATTGTCGTTAGGTACCTGTCCACTTTTTACCCCTACTGTAATATTTTTTCAGTTTTCAAATTGATATTTATAAATATTGTTATCTTATAATTGAGCATAAATTTGAAATTTACCATCCTGTTAATAATTCAATCCACTTAAATTAATTTGTTTCTAAAATACAGCACCTTTTATTGTTAAATAACTATCGTTTTCTGTTAATAAATATGTAATTATTACTTACCGACCAGTTTTAGCTTACTTTCTACATAGTTTCAGTTTTTTGTCAATTTTATTTATTTTTATCATACACTCTGTATGTTGCAACTTTCCTGGAACATTATAAGGTCGATTTTGTTGATAAATGTAGTTAGATACTGATGTATCACCTAAAATAAAAACTTTAAGTTTGTTTTCTACCCGCTGAAACTAGGTTTTCTTGTTGCTTGCTGTCAAGTACCCGAACATTCAATCCAGACCTCTTTGGAGCTTTGTATAAATTTTATCTATGGTATATTTCTTAAATAATTTTTTAGCTTACCTTATTCCTTGCCTACGTCCACTCTCTGGTCTATAAAGGGGCCAAAAACATGATTTATTTTCTTAAAAACAGCTTTGTCTCACTAGCTTGATATTGACATATTTGGGGGCTTATTTACATGGATGCCGGGTAGACTACCTTACTTTCCACATAGTTTCAGTTTTTTGTCAATTTTAGGCACGATACCGCCTTTGTTTATTTTTATCATACACTCTGTATGTTGCAACTTTCCTGGAACCCTATAAGGTCGATTTTGTTGA
Organism: Polydrusus pterygomalis; assembly: GCA_963969555.1. Lineage (NCBI taxonomy): Eukaryota > Metazoa > Arthropoda > Insecta > Coleoptera > Curculionidae > Polydrusus > Polydrusus pterygomalis. The sequence continues at coordinate 118,383,557 of OZ018378.1, read as the reverse complement.
TAAAGGTAGTTAGATACTGATGTGTCACCTAAAATAAAAACTTTAAGTTTGTTTTCTACCCGCTGAAACTAGGTTTTCTTGTTGCTTGCTGTCAAGTACCCGAACATTCAATCCAGACCTCTTTGGAGCTTTGTATAAATTTTATCTATGGTATATTTCTTAAATAAATTTTTAGCTTACCTTATTCCTTGCCTACGTCCACTCTCTGGTCTATAAAGGGGTCAAAAACATGTTTTATTTTCTTAAAAACAGCTTTGTCTCACTAGCTTGATATTGACATATTTGGGGGCTTATTTACATGGATGCCGGGTAGACTACTTACTGCATAAAGCCTCGACTCTAATTATCTTCCAGTTTCCACTATTAAACCCTGGTGATGCCTCCAGGAGGGTTGTTTTCCGGCTAAAAGCAGTGAGAATTTGTCTTTTTCCATAATACTTTAAAACTCAGTTTATTCGCCTGGGAAGGCCTAGTAATAAATTGGTTAGAATTCTCTACTTACTTGAAAGGCAGTTTCCGTTGGTTCTCTCAGCGGAAATCCCCGTTTTTGTGCCGGAAGAACATTGTTCTAGTATTGGATTGTTTACTTTTTTTTAATCATATGTTTTCGTGCTGTCATAGATGATCGATTTTTGTGACATTTCATTCGACTGTCAGTTGACGTTAGGAAGTTATAAGAGAGTTCTGTTTTACCGACATTGAAAATCTAATTTAATTAATTTCTTTTATTTTAAATAGTTTAAAAGTAATTACGTGTAATGGGTTGCTTGATGGTGTCTCTTTGCTGCTGAAGTATCACTTTTCTTTGGTGTTTTGTCGATGTCAGTTTTTCAATTTTGGAGAGTTTGAATCCCGCTCGATTTTTCCCCGTTAGGTTGGCAGGATGGTCAATGTTGACGTCACATCCTACTGGTTCCGTGTCTTCTCCAAGAAGATCGAACGAGGGCACTTTTGCTCGTGGAGACGAGGTAGCGGTACGCGCCATCATAGGTTCCGACTTTTAATCACAGAATGTGGATTTTGGAACCTAAGATTACCGTAAAACGGGGTTGCTTTGTGACAACTTTTACGGTTTCGGTTGATTTTTGTGAATGTAAAAAGAAAAGAATCAATTTCTAGAAGTTTAATGATAAACTTACATCCTTTACCTTTTAAAATACAATGAGATATTTTGAAATATTTAAGAAGTAGAGCCGTGAATTTACAAAATAATTGTCACAATCTCACACCTATCAATGGGGGGACTTTGTGACAACTACAAATTTGCACGCGTGTCCAAAGTCTGCGTTTGGCGGGCTGAAATTGTGACACAAATGAGATACAAAATGGACGTTTTTATTAAATTTGTCATAAATTCACCCTTGTAATCGTGAGCACATGTAACTGATGTGTCACAAAGTGCCCCCAAAAAAAAAATATCATTGAACTTAAATGGTTTATTTGTCTAACAATACATATAAAAATACAAAAATATACCTGACTCGAAACATAAATAAGGTAACTCAAAAAATTAACACGTTTAGGTAAACCAAGTCTTAAATTTATCTAAATGTATACATCCATTTCTGGAATACGAAATATCTCCCGTCGAGAAATCTGGGTTGGTGTATTTATTTTCGGCTGTATTATGTCAGAAAATTCATATACGAGCTCGTCTTTTCTCTCGGGCCACTTCCAGTGTGCCCCACATTTTTCCATGGCACTGACAGTAACCCCATCGTCGCAGATCTTGGTGATGACACCCGGAAATAAGGACCCCTCATATTGTATAATGGCATAGTGACCAATCTTTGGATTTTGATCATCCTTTGCAACAGCGGCATTTGTATCATCATCAATGTTATCAAACTCACTCATGGGCGACATGTCACTTTCCCTATAAGTAACAGCGACAGAATCTTCACTCGTTTCAGAGTCACTGTCGCGGCTTTTCCCCCGTAGCTTTTTATTAGAATGCTCTTTAATTTCAGAGTGCCTTGATGTTGATGGCATCGGCTGATTCGAAGTCGATGGTACAGGATCGCTTTGTAAAGGACTGTTCTTGTGTTTGAGAATTGATTTTTTTGGTTCTGGCTTGGAAGCAGTACCAGCGGCAACGTCGGCGGCACTGATACTTCGTCCAGGAGGCACATTAACTTTTTTGCGCCTCTGGCATTGCCGCAGGGCAGTTGTACTGTCACGTTTTTTTTGTATTTGTTCTAAAAAACTATTGCCCAACGCTTCTTTTATGGCTGTGCCTTGGTTGTCCATTATTTCCTCGGGCATTCGACTTAGCACTTCTGCTCGGTTTAACGGGTATATGCCGGTTTTTCTAAACCCAGCTGGAAGAATGTCAACTAACCTCTCATTTATGGCATCCATCAACTGTTTTAACAGTCTAGGAAACATATCTTTGGGAATTGTTCCACATCTACTACCGAAAGTAGTGTCTTTCCACGCATGTAGGATTTCCCTCCATTTACCTTTCATCGGCCGAAAGAAAGCCACGTCTAATGGTTGCACCAAGTGGGTAGCATTTGGAGGCAACGCTATGAAAGATATATTATATTTTTCGCACCGACGAATTACCTCGATATTCAAATGCGAACTTAAATTGTCGCCAATCAGTATTTTTTTACCATCCTGCCTTCGAAGTATTGGCAACATTGTATTATTAAACCAGTCTTCGAAACACTGGTAATCAAACCAGCCAGACTTGGTTCTATTGTATCGACAATTTTCGGGTCCATTTTCGGTCCAACTTTGCCATAAGTTCTCAGACTTGTATACAACGTATACAGGTGCTATTTCGCCAGCCGCATTTCCACATATCATTAAAGATGTACAAGCCTTTGTGGCGTTACGAATCTGTTCTGGATACTTTGTACCTCGTCGTATTAGTACCTTTGTTGCGCCTGGATCATCTCCGAGGTTAGTCTCATCATAGTTCCATATGTTGCTAGGCGGAACATTCTCTACCTCCCTTTCGAGATGATCGAAGAAGTTGTTTATAATTTCGTGGTTGACTGCCGCTCTTGAAACACTAATATTGCGGGCAACTCGATTAACTAACACTTGCCGGTGTCTGTCCAGAAACGAAGTGACCCAATTCTTCCCAGGAAAATTGTCTTTGAAACACTTCACCTTTTTGCCCCGTTTATCTAGGTATGCTTTGACTATAAATCTCATGTCATGGGCCGTCACGGGAAAACCATAAACGGATACAGCAATCACGTGTGCTATAAGGGATTGCTCCTCTTCTATGGTCAGCACAGTTTGGCCACCAGAAGGACGTTCGTGTCTGCCATGGAGTTTTAGAAACAGTGTGCTCCGGGAAATACCATATCTAAAAAAAAGGAGAACAGTTGAAACATTGTTTTTTTTTTACCTACTGACAACATTCTTACCTTTCCGCAGCAGCACGTATGCTCATTCTCTTCGCTGTTATTTCACGTAGTGCCTCCTGCAATCTCTCTTGAGTATAATTTTTGTATTGCCGTGACCCTGGCTGTCTCAAGTATTTTCGTGGCATTGCTAAAAAAAAAAAAAAAAAAAAAAAAAAAAAATCACAATCTCACCCCGTTGTTTGTTAGTATCACATAAATTGTGTCACAATTTCACCCCGCAATTTGTTGAAATTTTATTAAAGATGGCGTCACATGCTTGTTTTAAAATATTAATTCATCAATAGATAGCCAAAACTACAAAGAACACTACCTAAACTCAAATTCTGGCTACATAAGATAGTCTTACTTGGGTAAAGTTTACAGGAAAAGAAAAAATGTCAAAATTACCTATTGTTATATTTATAGCACGCACAGCACTCCGCCGTCTCTCACAACATTCACTGATGTACTGATTTGTTCGGACGTTTTCTGGAATGCTTTGAGCACCAGCGCGCCGCCGATCGGATGAGAAATGTGCCAACTATTAAGGATTAAGTGGGCCCGCTACCATGTGTCACAAAGTCACCCGGCTGTCGTAAAGCAACCCCGTTTTACGGTAAGTAAGAAAGTCAAAATTTGGTTTTGTTTATTTGGCTATGCAGCCGTGGTGATTCCTTTACTTTCTTTTTATGGCCTAGGCCGATTTTAAAGCGTCCGTCATACCACGTTCCCGTTTAGCCCCTCTACCATCTAGGGTCAGTTACTTTAAATAGTGATATCTTGAATTTTACTTTTGCATTGACCAAATTGCAATGTTTTTATAGCTTTTCACTAAATTGGAGCAAAATTTTTAACAAAATTCTTTCACTTAACCTAACTTTTTTTTTATCACACGTGCATATTTATACCGTCTCAGTGATCACAGTCAGAGATAGCTTTTAATGATGTAATGTGTTTTAGTAAATTAAGTATAGTGTTGCACCTACCGTAGTACAGATAAGAAAGTCAGTGTCCATTTTTCTTTATGCTCCGTATACCAAACCATGCCCCATGCCTTGTTCACTGTTTCATGGGTGTATCATTTTTATTCTGCTGTTTTATTGCTAAGCAGTACCAGCTGAGATTGAGTAATTTTTATCCAATTGCGTAAACTGTTGTAAGACACTAACGAGTAAAATTAAGCTCGGGTACTTTCTATTCGTTACCAGAATATTTTCGTAATCTAGTGTTTACTCGGTATAAATAACAATATAAAGTGTATTGCCTTTTTAAGCTGGGGCACGTCAGAGAACAGCTGACGCTAGTTACAGCCTAGACACAAATTTGTTCGTATCATTATCCACAAGCTTAATTATTTTGTTAAAAGGAAAGAAAAACACAAAGTCATCCTCCACAAAGTTTAATAGAAAAATTAATAAATCATGGGTCTCTACATGTTTCGAACGTAGAAACGTTCATCCTCAGGAGACAGAAAATTTTTTTATATAGTGCTGTTGTTGTTAGCAAAAGAGAAACTTAAAAATAGAACCCTAATTGAGCTTTTATGGACTCAAAATTGAAGTTAAGAAGAAACGCGATATGAAGAAAATTGGTGATGGTAAAACCATACTAAGTATTTAAAACATTATTAAAGTAGGCGGTTAAACAGACCAAGTGACATGGGGAAAAAGAAAACCTAGCTAAGTAGGTGTCGAAGATTATTTGAAATCTGTCTTAAAAAGCAGACCTATAGAACATAACTAGTCTTTAAGACATTGTGAAGGTGAAAAATTTGACAACAAAATCTGTAAAAAATAGAAATCGAAATTAAAATCAAAGATTATAGAAGTTTTAACTATTTTAAGAAAAAATTTTTTTTTGTAATTTTTTTTGAATAATAGTTAAAAGGTAGTACTTACGATATATTCTGTAGAAAAAAAGTGTTTGGGGTACTGAGGATCAAACCTCAGTAACCCCGCGAGAGGTTAATTTGAAAAATATAAAGTTAAAAATTATAAATTTAAACATTTTCCAAAAATTCCTTTCAAAAGGTTATTCACCTCCACGTGCAAAAGGAGAATGAAAGAAAAATTAATCGACAGTATGACAGTTCAACTGACAGGCAGAATGGCGGTAAAATTTGAAGTAAGTATAAGAAAAACAATTCGGTCATCAAGGAAAAGCTCAATCAAGGTTAGGTAAATAAGATACTACTAACCAATTACCTAAAATAACAATATAACTTAAAACTAAGAAGTGAAAAGAGTAAAATTTTTTAATGTGGGAGAAAAATCATTAGATGGATGAAGGGTATGTGTCCTAAAATTACTTTGTGTGGTAGCATCTGTAAATGAAAAGATTTTAAGCGGTCAAGGTATGTTTGTCACAGAGAGAAAAAAGGTAATCTACAATCAATAAATTAGGAACTAGTGTGGAAAATATTACATTTTGTCAATAGTAAAGAATAGATTTGTGATGTATATGGTATTTAGGTGGTAATTATTATGGAGAGGATATTTTGTAAACGTATTAATTTACTAATTAAGACAGACAAAGAACGATAGAAATGGAGAAAGAAAAATTATATCTGATCATTGAAATCGAGAGCATTAAAAAAGTTTGTGCAACTGTGTTGTATTTGATCATTCAGACAAAGGACATTCAAATTATTTAACGTTTTATTAATTTCAAGAATTTCTAAAAGGTCCAATTTGTTGCCCTTGTTACAAAAATGTAAAAATTTAGTATGAGAATCAGAATTGAAAATATGATTATTTGAAAAAACATGTCTAGAAAAATTAGATTTTATCTTTGAAGGGGAAAGGTTTTGATTGTTAGCTTTCTCTATTTCTCTGCAATGTTCTTTTAGCCTGACCGAGAACTTGCGTCCTGTTTGTCCAATATAAGTGGCTGTACAATCCTCAGTAGAACAGCTAATGCTATATACACCGGATCTGTCAGAAACTGGGATAAGATCTTTGGAGTTAACTAAAAATTTCTTAAGAGAATGTTGAGTCTTAAATACAATATTGATATTAAAAGGTTTGAAAGCGTTTTTAAGAGTGTATGAGATTGGGCCCCAGAAGGGTAGAGAGTAAAATTTTTTTGAGGAAACGTCTTTAGATAAAAGGTTTCTGTTAAGAAATTTATTTAAGTGTTTGTAATAAATTTTGTTGATTAAGTTTAATGGGAAACCGTTATTAAGACCTATTTGTTTTATAAAGTTAAGTTCAGATTTAAATTCATTATCATCTAGGGGGATGGTGAAAAGTCTGGAGAAAAATGAGTGGAATGCAGCAAATTTTTGACTATGAGGGTGGTTTGAGTTAAATGGTATGATATTGTCTGTGCTTGTAGGTTTATGGTAAATAGAAAATTTGATTTTGTTGTTTACTTTAGTTAATTTTAGGTCTAGAAAAGGTATGGAACAATCCGTCTCCAGTTCAAAGGTAAATTTAATGGAAGGGTGGATAGAATTAAAAAATTGAATAAAAGACATGAGGTCTGCATGACTACTATCAAACACAGCGAAAATATCATCTACATATCTTCTTATAAAGAGGATATGTTTAAACAAAGGATGAGTTTCAATTTTAGATTCAATAAAGGCCATAAAAATCTCTGCAAGGAGAGGGGAGAGGGAGGATCCCCTAGCCAGCCCTGAATTCTGTTTGTAAAATTTACCATTGAACTGAAAAAAGTTTTGTTTGAGGACCAGATCGACTAAAGTACAGAGGTTATCTACATAATCACGTTCAAGATGTGTTTTGTTAGTCAGAAGATCTCTTACCAAGTCTATACATTCATTAGGGGGTATGCTAGGAAATAAGTTTGCAACATCGAAAGAGACTAAAAATGAAGAGTCAGGAATATGGATATATAACAGGTCGTTAGCCAAAATTGCAGAATTCTTTACTGAAAATGAACTTTTAAAGTTAGTGAGATTAATAAGTATATGGTTAAGCCATGAACTCAGTCTGTGACAAGAAGACCCACAGTATGACACCACAGGACGAACAGGCATATTCTGTTTGTGAATCTTGGGCAGACCGTAAAGTAGAGGTGTTGAAGGGTTTAATGGAGTAAGCTTGAATTTATTAGTGTTGAAAAAAGTAAGAGTGTTATTTACACTTTATAGAATATTTTTAAAGAGTTGAGAAAATTTTTCAGTAGGGTTATATAAAATTGAAGTAAAATCATCAGTTGAAAGAAAAGCCATTACCTTTTCAACATATTGGGTTCTATCCAGAATTACCAAACAATTGCCTTTGTCCGCCTTGGACACTACTAAATCATTATCAACTATCTTAGATTTAAGAGATTTAAGGGTTTTTAACTCATTGCCATTATTCAACTGAGGATTGTTTTTATAAAATTGGTTAAGGTTGTTAAGTCAGTTTCATATGAATTAGAAATAATATTCTCACAATCCACTGCGACAGTTTCCAAGTCTCTGATTGTAGGTTTAAAATGAAAATTATATTTAAGCCCCTTATTGAGTACACACATCTCGTGTTCTTCAAAATGAGCGTCACTCAAGTTGAGCGTTCTCTCGTGAAACTTGAAAATATCGGAGTCTGATACATCAAGAGTATCTTCATTTAATTCGGATTTTAAAATAGAATTATCGAAGCTAAAATTGTTTAAGGAAGAATTAATTAGATTGTTGGAAACAGTAGAATTAAAAATGTTAGGGTGAGATTTATTGTTAAGAGTATGATGGAATTTATGACCTTGTTGAGATTTTAGATTATGTAGTTTATTGTTTAGACGTTGAAATTTCAATGTTTTTTGGTCATAAACATATTTTGAAGATAAAAACACAAAGAGTCCCATTGAGCTGGGTGTAAGATATTATTAAGCTCGTAAAAGAGAGATTTAAGTTTTAAATTGATAAGATTAAGTTTTAAAAAATGTTTCTTAATTTCTTCCTTTAACCAAACCTTAGTAGCTGCTTGGATGGCTTTCCTCGACACTGAAGTCTTGACATGAGTACGGAGGGAGATGAAATTTGGTTGTAGGTTTCTTCTTAGGCATTCGTTGTTAAACCATATGAGTAGGTATAGCGTCGCATGAGACGGAGGTCGATCGGTCCGGCCCTGTAAACTTAAAAATAGGGCCACCTAAAATACAGCCAAAATGGGGCCCCCTCCTGAGCATGTATTCACCACATGGGGCACCCTCCAAAGATACACACCAAATATTTATTATCCAATTTTTTTTAAAACAAGAAAAAGTTTACTTAACGTGTATTTGAATCCACTATGAATAGAATTGAAGGCAAACGTCACAACCACTGCACCACCAACGGTTGAAGTAAAAATCAAACAGTTAGTTTAATGATGATGCTATGGGATCGAGAAGGAAATTATATTTTAAGAATTTACCAGATTAACAGCATTTAAGTAGTTATTGCTACGGCTCACGACAATTTTTTTTGTTTTTTCTGTCTAATATACTCTAGACTCTATACTATACAAATTGTATTGGTCTTTTTTTTTATATTACTAAACTAACATTAAAAGCATGAATATCCTGCCTATAAAGTATAGTCTCCGTGCAGGCCAATACAGCTTGCTCATTGGTTAAAAAGGAAATTTGAAAAAAAACATGACTAAGGGAGAAAAACTAGTATTTATTAAATATTATTTTATTTTTATACACACATAATTACATGCTATTCAAATAGTCTTGGTTTTTTTATACCCATAGGGTTCGGAACTGCCATCAGGGAGAAATTTTCGCTTAGTTGAATTTGGCCTGTAAAGTTTAGTTTCAGTACAGGTCAGTACTGTGTGCTCCTTGGTTCGACGAATATGCTTGAAAACAATTGGAACAGAATCGGATTTCTGCAGAACCATTTGTTTAATAGTATCAAAATTAATTATTTGGGATGTTGCATAGTTAAGAGAGATACCTTTAACCTTGCAAACCACTTCTTCTCGTTGATTTTTAGTAGAAAAAAATTTGTACGCATAATTCTTAGGTCCACCACTGACAAATTCTTTTATATAAGTATCAGGGCCGTATACTTCTAATTCATCGGTCATATCACCAATAAATTGACCGGTTGTTACATCTGGTTCACTATCTCTGGAAACATATATTACAGAATCAGTATCATAATATAATACCTTATCACCAAGTTGATCCAGATATGAATATAACTTAAGACGCGCCTGTGCTGTAACATATGCTGCAATAGCCACATTGACAGTGGGAAGTGGATCATAGACTTCATCCGTATGTTCATAGCTGACAATTAGAGTTTTTTCATTAACAGGAAGTAACCCATTAATTTGTATCCCAGGGTTAACAAACATTGAAAAAAATTCTGAAGGCTCATTTATAATTTTTGTCTTTGGTTGATTTTCTCTTTGACCAAATTTACCCCAAAATGAGTTGAGCATTAATTTTGCCAAGGATCTTAGACCGGGATTTTCAACAATCTGGATATATTCAAGTTGAACATCTTCTTGCTCGAGAAAGTCTTTTATATATTTGTTCTTTTCTTCCTCAGTCGTACATGTTTTTGGCCACCCTGATGCTTCCTGTTTAATTTTAATAAATTTGTTCATCATAGAAGTAAATAATCCACCAGTTTTATGACTAAACTTTTGCATGTTATATTTCCAGAACTCATGAATATTTAAAATTGTGTATCCCATCTCAATTGCTTTAACTATTTCATCTAAGATCCATGTTCCTTCAAGTGCCCTTTCGTCATCCGTATGATAGCATTTACCCAAGTTCTGCTCTTGACAACATGTGCTACAAAGAGGAAACATTAACTTATTGTTCATTTTTTGTGGAAGAACAGGGTGATACAGATCGGTTGGTGGAAGAATTTTACATTTTATTATCCCATCAATATTATTAAGATTAAGTTTTTTGCATTCATCTCCAACAATTACTGTAGGATGGCCAATAGGAAATTTACCATACTTGCAAACATATGGATAGAGGCTACAAACATCAACATATTTGATTTTCTCATCAACCTTTGCTTCATAATACTCCCAGACATTGTCAGTGCGACCGCCGTAAAAAGCATTTCTCGGGTTTAAAGGTATCAAAGTCAAAAGCAAATGTTGTTTGGTATAATTTTCAATTTCTGGATTCTCTTTCAACAGTTCCCTAAAGCTGCATTCCCACATTTCATTGATTACAAAACCAAGTTCTTTTAATTTCGTAATTTTCATGTGAGTTGCTTCATATCGTAAATTAAGAGTATCTGTTGGATCATCTAGAAGAGGGTCATTTCTGCTAAATTTGTAACAATTAGGGCATCCATGGTAATAGCAACCTTGAAATTCAAAAATTTCATTTGTTTCCACACAATAACCATCAACTTTAACGCCATGCAAAACAATTTCTTTGCCTTTAGCAGCATGTAAAATGTTAATTTGTTTCTGTTGTTCTTGCCACAATAACCATTTAATTGCAATTTTACTTTGCCTATCCTTCCACCTATAACCATTTTTTGGTATAAGTCCTATCGTGTTTGGCTGTAGGAAATTTCTTCTAAACACTTTATTACATGCTGAAGCAATAGTTGTAGCTTCAGTAAACGGACATACATTGGTTGTAGTCATAAGTTGTTCCCTAAATTTTAAACATGCTTTAGTAAGGATTTCTACATCAGATACACAATAATCAACCAGTTCTTTTTGCATATCAAATTGTTCATTTTTGTGATCCTCATACCACTGAATAAATTTAGAATAATCACCTTCCTTCATGGTATCTGGAGAAAAGTATTTAATTGCAGGCATTGGTCCAATATAATTTTCATTTGCTTTGGTATTAAAAAGGTGAGGAAAATAGCCTTTCTTATAATTTTCTCCCAATCCAAATGCATTGGGTAGTTTGGTCAGAGCCATAGGGAAATAGTTAAGAGAATCAATAAACTTAACGTTACCAACTTGCATCATAATAATTGTAGTACCACGCATTAATAACTGTGGTTTCAAATCGGTCTCTGTTAACATATAGTTTAAAATAAACTGATGATCAAAGGCTTGGCCGTTATGAGCAATTACCACTATATGTTTAAATTTTTTTCTTAACTCCAACAAATTACGTGTAAATGAGCCAACTGGGTCTGAACCTTTAAGTTTTTGTAATCTTACATCACACTTTTTACATATAACCTTCTCCTCTGAGTTTATACATACATCGCAGCACTGTTTGTAAACACAGAGATTTGGCCGATGAAGTAAAGATCCATCTTCTAATAGCTCTTCCTGTCGAGTCTCCAAATCATAAAATACAAAGAGCACATCTTTTGTTTTGGGTTTTCCTGTATCTTGTTGAATATAACATAAATGATTTTCAGGAACATGTGTCTGACATACCTTGCAGAAAATTTCATTGCAGAAGTGTTTTCTATTACCCTTAATGGTTTTAAAACAGCGTTTACAACTTCGAACCTTCTTACAAACAGTACTTTTTTCCCAGGACCCTATCATTAAGTGATTTTCGTAACATATTTTTCCTCTAAAATATCGATTGCAGTTATCGCATTTAATCTTAACTTGACCTTCTGCACATTTTGGAGTTTGTAGACAACCAGGACATGTCCCTCCACATCTATGGACATTTTTATGGTCGTAAGGAATGTGACAAGTTTCGCAAAAATAAACACACCCAAAGGCAGCAGTTAGAGAAGTAATTACATTAAAATGACCTTTATGATGTAGAAGGTTAAGTCTATTTTTACTTTCAGGAGCCCCCTCAAAAATAGCAGTTCGGCCCTTCGACCCATAGCGGTAAACAACTATTTTATAGTCCTGTAGAAACTCTTGCAATTTTTGCAATTCAGGAATTCCTGCTCCTTCACTAGGAATAGTAACTCCTGCCAATTCAAGTAATATCTTTGCTTTTATGGTCTGAATTTTTCCTGTATCTCTTCTAACTTTAGAAAAGTCTCGATCCTTTGTCACATTAGCAATGGCTACTACCAAAGCTCGTGGTAAACACATATTATCGGAATTATTAATAGTACTAATTCCCCTCCTCATACCGCACTCCTCTTCAAAAGTGTTGTATTTACCTCCTCTCCCCATTCCAGTTGGTAGACGTACACTTGTTACACGAAGACAAAATGATTCCGTATTAAGGCCAGATGAATTGGACTGATAAACATTACTTATAATATTCCAAATATCTTCGTAGTTTATTTCTCCAGCAGGTTTAAATCTAAGCCAACCTTCACCTCTTGTAAATTCTTTTGAACAGAAACTAAATCCCACATGATCCGATTTTTCCAGATGTTCTGTAGACCTTTGTATTACCTGATTAATACCCTCCTTAACCCATCCAATTGGTTCGACACCCTCAGGCACAGGTTTTAACTTAAACTCCATAGTACGGCCGGTAATATTGTATCCATGAACCTTCTTGGTCGCATCTTTAATGACTATAAACTTTTCCATTTTCAGTGAGCTTTCACGTTCACACTGTTTGACGGTTGAGTTTGATATGATTGATTTACTCGTTAGTACTCATATTAATAACCTCAGCTAACAGTAAAAAAAAAGTAGCGAGGGTAGAAAATAAGAGAATGTTTTCAAAATATCCTCCAGAAGTATAGTATGAAGAGTGAATTCAAAATATCTTTGATTATGCTTGGAAGACACCTAAAAAAATTAGAATTTTATATTATATTATACCAATAATCAAAAAAAATGTTATCTACCAACGTTTATAATTTTCACATTAACCATAAATAAAAAAAATGTGAATATTTTATTCGAAATTTTAAATAATACAATTTAAGCCTAATAATCCTTGAAGTTGCATAACGTACTAATATGACGTAGGAGTGCTTCTTACAACTATGCTCCACTATCCTACTAACCTCAAACCTAGAGAGGATATTAGCAGTAGTAGTATTATTCCATACATTTGTAGAAGTATAATCGTTAAACATAGGGTAAACATGAAAGATCTGTTTCCCGTCATACTTTAAGAATAATGTATAAGACTCATAAGAAAACATTAAATTGTAAATTTAAAATGATTTATTTAACTATGTTTAAATAATTTGATAATAAACTAATAACCCTTATTCAGTGAGCTGTATAACAGAATAAAAGATTTTTCTAAGACGGCATAATATTGATTCGTAGCTAAGTATCCCGCTTTGGACACTGATCTTACAACTTTGCTCGCGAGAGAGGATGTCAGTAGGGTTTAATATATTCTTTTACACAATTTTTTAACAACGAAATCACCACTGAAAGGGAAAAATCAATAAATAAACTTCCCTTTAACATTATAGCAATAATATGTAATAACTCAACAGAAATTTAAGGACGGGGCAATTTAATAAAAGAGAAAAAATATTTACTTTAAAGATCACCTTTTATACCAATAGGAGCCATCCCTGTTTAATACGTATATGTTTAAACTTCATTTGTTATCCCAGTCCATGAAGGATGGCCGATAGACAGTTTTTAATAGCCAACAGACAACAATTTTCCCTGATCATGTCTTTGGGACATATGGAAAACACTGTATATACCAGCTCTTTAATGGTGACAACCTCCTTTGTAGAGAGGGATTAAAGAACACCAGAGCCAATACGTCTCCCCTCGGAAGGGTACCTGTCGTGTTTTCATGCGGAAAAAAGTCAACTATCCCTTTATACCAATAGGAGCCATTCCTAATCAATACGTATATGTTTAAACTTCATTTGTTATCCCAGTCCATGAAGGATGGCCGATAGACAGTTTTTAATAGCCAACAGACAACAATTTTCCCTGATCATGTCTTTGGGACATATGGAAAACACTGTATATACCAGCTCTTTTATGGTGACAACCTCCTTTGTAGAGAGGGATTACAGAACACCAGAGCTAATACGTCTCCCCTCGTAAGGGTACCTGTCGTGTTTCCATGCGGAAAAAAGTCAACTATCCCTTTATACCAATAGGAGCCATTCCTATTCAATAAAAAGAAATAATTAAAAGCATAAAATAATAGTAACAATAAAATTCCGTAAAAAATTCAAATAATAAAAAATAACCTCATAATAAGCACTGTACCTAAAGTTAACATAATTTTTAAAAAATATTGATTTTATTTTTAAAATGGTCAAAGTCACGGGGTTCTGCGACAGAGAATACTGCTATTAAAATGGGTTCTTTGAATAATTGCGCAAACAAATTTCATAGTTTTACCTCAATAAAAAATTTTTATGCTTGATAGTGGCTATACTTTGTAAAGTTTTACAGGTTTACATTAATTTACTTATTTATCTAATTGCATTACAACAATTATTTCGTTTGTACTTTTACTGTAACAACCCCAATTTAAAAACTAATATTCTACCCAAAAATAAAAAAAATTATGAAAAATAGCAAACGTTGTTTTACCTTTTACCCAAACAAGTATAAAATATGTCTTAAAGCACCCTACAAGTATCCAATTGACTTTCGATAAAATTTGAAAAATTAAAATTAGAAAAAAAAATATCATAGGAACAACAATTTTAATAAAAAATTAAAGAAAACATTTTTGCCTTGTCTTTTTTTTAAAATATATGTATTTAAGCAGCATACACCTCTCCTGCCTATAAATTGTATACCTAACGGTTTACCCAAATTAAAAAAATTATATTTTTAAAAATATCAGAAGGACCGCACAATTTTAATCAAATTTATAAAAAAACATTGTATATCCCGTCCCAAAACCAATAAATGCCTTTAAATACCCATACTTCTACCCCTTAGTTCACTCATACATTTCCTACCTACCTATAAGTTTTTTCAAATTATTTCTAAATCAAAAATAAAATAAAAAATTAGAATAACAGGGCATACGATTTTAATACAAGTTGAGTAAACCTTACCCCAATACAATCCAACTGTTTAAATTTCCACGTGTTATGATACCAACTACTTACTGAAGAATATGGACTACGGACTCCTTCACTTCCTTTATACCCACCAGAAAAAAGAGTGGGAGGATTAAAAACGAAATATTCTTTTATATCGTTTCCAATCCAACCCAATATATTGAATTTGAACCACCCACTTTTTATGAAGAGTGTAGGGATCCTCTAAATATACACAAGCTATATTTCTCAAAGGAAGTAATGCTTGGAATGAGAAGAATCTATCTATTCATCCTACCCTTTAACTGTATTCCTATCAAATTTTATCTAAGTTAAAAATTTAAAAAATATTAGAATAAGGGTACAATTTAATAAAGTAAAAATAAAACAGCTTTTTTACCTCGTCTTTAAAACTATATGCGTTTAGACACCCTATACATATTCCCGTACACATATTAATTTTATACCCCCTAATTGCCAAAAAGCTATTCCTAAATCCAAGAATAAAAACGGAGTATACGATTTTAATACAATCTGATCAAAACTTACCCCAATAATATCGAAATATTTTTCACGTGTTACGATACACTTACTGAAAAAATACATGCTGCTTCATTTCTTTTTATACCCACCAGAAACCTTAAAGAGTGGAGGGAATGAAAAACATATATAGTTCGAGATTATTTCCTTAAAAATCCAAATCCAATATATTAAATTTTGAATCCTCCCACTCTTTTTCTATACCCTTTTTAAAATTCATTCATATTCACTTATCTGAATTATCTACCCTACCTATTTTAAAACTAGACAAGACATACTGAAGAAAATCATCGAAATCATGATTTTTAAATAAAACAATAAATCCCCCTACCAAGCGGTCAATCCAAATCTCATTTCTCTAGTTCTCGTGAGGATCGTGGTTCATCGGCCGAATGTCAGGAAGCAACTGCAATGATTAGTAAGCGCTTTGCGCGATCGAAATATCGTTTTGTTTTAGGATAAAATAAAAGTTGAGTGTTTGTCTTTGAATTTATATTGTGGATTTATTTATTATTGGATTTGAATGAACGGTAAATAAACTCTTATCAGAAATTAACAAGGAATATTAATATCGTAAAGCTAAATAAAAAACTAACAAAATAATTTTATATGTCCCCCCTCCTAAAATTAAAAAAAAATTATTTTTAAAATTTAGCTTGTCTACAGAATAAAGTAGTGAAATTAAATTATTTCCTAAAAAAATATGCAGATAAATTCGAATCTAAGTGTCCAAAGTAGACAGTTGAAAAGTTTAAGCCGCAATTATGGCAAAGTCAATAAGAGCAGATTTTACGGAAAAATCGCGTAAATTCAATAATAGTCCCATTTTCAAAGCTATTTTTACGAGGTTTTCGGTAATATCATAAGTTTCATGTAGGGAGGGAGTTGCTACGGGAAATTGCAAAATTTTTTTGAAAATTTTCAAAAAATTTTTCCTTTTTTCGAAAATTGCTTTTTATTTTTCTTTTTATGAATTTCTTGCAAGAAAAATAAAAAGCAATTTTCGAAAAAAGGAAAAATTTTTTGAAAATTTTCAAAAAAATTTTGCAATTTCCCGTAGCAACTCCCTCCCTACATGAAACTTATGATATTACCGAAAACCTCGTAAAAATAGCTTTGAAAATGGGGCTATTATTGAATTTACGCGATTTTTCCGTAAAATCTGCTCTTATTGACTTTGCCATAATTGCGGCTTAAACTTTTCAACTGTCTACTTTGGACACTTAGATTCGAATTTATCTGCATATTTTTTTAGGAAATAATTTAATTTCACTACTTTATTCTGTAGACAAGCTAAATTTTAAAAATAATTTTTTTTAAATTTTAGGAGGGGGGACATATAAAATTATTTTGTTAGTTTTTTATTTAGCTTTACGATATTAATATTCCTTGTTAATTTCTGATAAGAGTTTATTTACCGTTCATTCAAATCCAATAATAAATAAATCCACAATATAAATTCAAAGACAAACACTCAACTTTTATTTTATCCTAAAACAAAACGATATTTCGATCGCGCAAAGCGCTTACTAATCATTGCAGTTGCTTCCTGACATTCGGCCGATGAACCACGATCCTCACGAGAACTAGAGAAATGAGATTTGGATTGACCGCTTGGTAGGGGGATTTATTGTTTTATTTAAAAATCATGATTTCGATGATTTTCTTCAGTATGTCTTGTCTAGTTTTAAAATAGGTAGGGTAGATAATTCAGATAAGTGAATATGAATGAATTTTAAAAAGGGTATAGAAAAAGAGTGGGAGGATTCAAAATTTAATATATTGGATTTGGATTTTTAAGGAAATAATCTCGAACTATATATGTTTTTCATTCCCTCCACTCTTTAAGGTTTCTGGTGGGTATAAAAAGAAATGAAGCAGCATGTATTTTTTCAGTAAGTGTATCGTAACACGTGAAAAATATTTCGATATTATTGGGGTAAGTTTTGATCAGATTGTATTAAAATCGTATACTCCGTTTTTATTCTTGGATTTAGGAATAGCTTTTTGGCAATTAGGGGGTATAAAATTAATATGTGTACGGGAATATGTATAGGGTGTCTAAACGCATATAGTTTTAAAGACGAGGTAAAAAAGCTGTTTTATTTTTACTTTATTAAATTGTACCCTTATTCTAATATTTTTTAAATTTTTAACTTAGATAAAATTTGATAGGAATACAGTTAAAGGGTAGGATGAATAGATAGATTCTTCTCATTCCAAGCATTACTTCCTTTGAGAAATATAGCTTGTGTATATTTAGAGGATCCCTACACTCTTCATAAAAAGTGGGTGGTTCAAATTCAATATATTGGGTTGGATTGGAAACGATATAAAAGAATATTTCGTTTTTAATCCTCCCACTCTTTTTTCTGGTGGGTATAAAGGAAGTGAAGGAGTCCGTAGTCCATATTCTTCAGTAAGTAGTTGGTATCATAACACGTGGAAATTTAAACAGTTGGATTGTATTGGGGTAAGGTTTACTCAACTTGTATTAAAATCGTATGCCCTGTTATTCTAATTTTTTATTTTATTTTTGATTTAGAAATAATTTGAAAAAACTTATAGGTAGGTAGGAAATGTATGAGTGAACTAAGGGGTAGAAGTATGGGTATTTAAAGGCATTTATTGGTTTTGGGACGGGATATACAATGTTTTTTTATAAATTTGATTAAAATTGTGCGGTCCTTCTGATATTTTTAAAAATATAATTTTTTTAATTTGGGTAAACCGTTAGGTATACAATTTATAGGCAGGAGAGGTGTATGCTGCTTAAATACATATATTTTAAAAAAAAAAGACAAGGCAAAAATGTTTTCTTTAATTTTTTATTAAAATTGTTGTTCCTATGATATTTTTTTTTCTAATTTTAATTTTTCAAATTTTATCGAAAGTCAATTGGATACTTGTAGGGTGCTTTAAGACATATTTTATACTTGTTTGGGTAAAAGGTAAAACAACGTTTGCTATTTTTCATAATTTTTTTTATTTTTGGGTAGAATATTAGTTTTTAAATTGGGGTTGTTACAGTAAAAGTACAAACGAAATAATTGTTGTAATGCAATTAGATAAATAAGTAAATTAATGTAAACCTGTAAAACTTTACAAAGTATAGCCACTATCAAGCATAAAAATTTTTTATTGAGGTAAAACTATGAAATTTGTTTGCGCAATTATTCAAAGAACCCATTTTAATAGCAGTATTCTCTGTCGCAGAACCCCGTGACTTTGACCATTTTAAAAATAAAATCAATATTTTTTAAAAATTATGTTAACTTTAGGTACAGTGCTTATTATGAGGTTATTTTTTATTATTTGAATTTTTTACGGAATTTTATTGTTACTATTATTTTATGCTTTTAATTATTTCTTTTTATTGAATAGGAATGGCTCCTATTGGTATAAAGGGATAGTTGACTTTTTTCCGCATGGAAACACGACAGGTACCCTTACGAGGGGAGACGTATTAGCTCTGGTGTTCTGTAATCCCTCTCTACAAAGGAGGTTGTCACCATAAAAGAGCTGGTATATACAGTGTTTTCCATATGTCCCAAAGACATGATCAGGGAAAATTGTTGTCTGTTGGCTATTAAAAACTGTCTATCGGCCATCCTTCATGGACTGGGATAACAAATGAAGTTTAAACATATACGTATTGATTAGGAATGGCTCCTATTGGTATAAAGGGATAGTTGACTTTTTTCCGCATGAAAACACGACAGGTACCCTTCCGAGGGGAGACGTATTGGCTCTGGTGTTCTTTAATCCCTCTCTACAAAGGAGGTTGTCACCATTAAAGAGCTGGTATATACAGTGTTTTCCATATGTCCCAAAGACATGATCAGGGAAAATTGTTGTCTGTTGGCTATTAAAAACTGTCTATCGGCCATCCTTCATGGACTGGGATAACAAATGAAGTTTAAACATATACGTATTAAACAGGGATGGCTCCTATTGGTATAAAAGGTGATCTTTAAAGTAAATATTTTTTCTCTTTTATTAAATTGCCCCGTCCTTAAATTTCTGTTGAGTTATTACATATTATTGCTATAATGTTAAAGGGAAGTTTATTTATTGATTTTTCCCTTTCAGTGGTGATTTCGTTGTTAAAAAATTGTGTAAAAGAATATATTAAACCCTACTGACATCCTCTCTCGCGAGCAAAGTTGTAAGATCAGTGTCCAAAGCGGGATACTTAGCTACGAATCAATATTATGCCGTCTTAGAAAAATCTTTTATTCTGTTATACAGCTCACTGAATAAGGGTTATTAGTTTATTATCAAATTATTTAAACATAGTTAAATAAATCATTTTAAATTTACAATTTAATGTTTTCTTATGAGTCTTATACATTATTCTTAAAGTATGACGGGAAACAGATCTTTCATGTTTACCCTATGTTTAACGATTATACTTCTACAAATGTATGGAATAATACTACTACTGCTAATATCCTCTCTAGGTTTGAGGTTAGTAGGATAGTGGAGCATAGTTGTAAGAAGCACTCCTACGTCATATTAGTACGTTATGCAACTTCAAGGATTATTAGGCTTAAATTGTATTATTTAAAATTTCGAATAAAATATTCACATTTTTTTTATTTATGGTTAATGTGAAAATTATAAACGTTGGTAGATAACATTTTTTTTGATTATTGGTATAATATAATATAAAATTCTAATTTTTTTAGGTGTCTTCCAAGCATAATCAAAGATATTTTGAATTCACTCTTCATACTATACTTCTGGAGGATATTTTGAAAACATTCTCTTATTTTCTACCCTCGCTACTTTTTTTTTACTGTTAGCTGAGGTTATTAATATGAGTACTAACGAGTAAATCAATCATATCAAACTCAACCGTCAAACAGTGTGAACGTGAAAGCTCACTGAAAATGGAAAAGTTTATAGTCATTAAAGATGCGACCAAGAAGGTTCATGGATACAATATTACCGGCCGTACTATGGAGTTTAAGTTAAAACCTGTGCCTGAGGGTGTCGAACCAATTGGATGGGTTAAGGAGGGTATTAATCAGGTAATACAAAGGTCTACAGAACATCTGGAAAAATCGGATCATGTGGGATTTAGTTTCTGTTCAAAAGAATTTACAAGAGGTGAAGGTTGGCTTAGATTTAAACCTGCTGGAGAAATAAACTACGAAGATATTTGGAATATTATAAGTAATGTTTATCAGTCCAATTCATCTGGCCTTAATACGGAATCATTTTGTCTTCGTGTAACAAGTGTACGTCTACCAACTGGAATGGGGAGAGGAGGTAAATACAACACTTTTGAAGAGGAGTGCGGTATGAGGAGGGGAATTAGTACTATTAATAATTCCGATAATATGTGTTTACCACGAGCTTTGGTAGTAGCCATTGCTAATGTGACAAAGGATCGAGACTTTTCTAAAGTTAGAAGAGATACAGGAAAAATTCAGACCATAAAAGCAAAGATATTACTTGAATTGGCAGGAGTTACTATTCCTAGTGAAGGAGCAGGAATTCCTGAATTGCAAAAATTGCAAGAGTTTCTACAGGACTATAAAATAGTTGTTTACCGCTATGGGTCGAAGGGCCGAACTGCTATTTTTGAGGGGGCTCCTGAAAGTAAAAATAGACTTAACCTTCTACATCATAAAGGTCATTTTAATGTAATTACTTCTCTAACTGCTGCCTTTGGGTGTGTTTATTTTTGCGAAACTTGTCACATTCCTTACGACCATAAAAATGTCCATAGATGTGGAGGGACATGTCCTGGTTGTCTACAAACTCCAAAATGTGCAGAAGGTCAAGTTAAGATTAAATGCGATAACTGCAATCGATATTTTAGAGGAAAAATATGTTACGAAAATCACTTAATGATAGGGTCCTGGGAAAAAAGTACTGTTTGTAAGAAGGTTCGAAGTTGTAAACGCTGTTTTAAAACCATTAAGGGTAATAGAAAACACTTCTGCAATGAAATTTTCTGCAAGGTATGTCAGACACATGTTCCTGAAAATCATTTATGTTATATTCAACAAGATACAGGAAAACCCAAAACAAAAGATGTGCTCTTTGTATTTTATGATTTGGAGACTCGACAGGAAGAGCTATTAGAAGATGGATCTTTACTTCATCGGCCAAATCTCTGTGTTTACAAACAGTGCTGCGATGTATGTATAAACTCAGAGGAGAAGGTTATATGTAAAAAGTGTGATGTAAGATTACAAAAACTTAAAGGTTCAGACCCAGTTGGCTCATTTACACGTAATTTGTTGGAGTTAAGAAAAAAATTTAAACATATAGTGGTAATTGCTCATAACGGCCAAGCCTTTGATCATCAGTTTATTTTAAACTATATGTTAACAGAGACCGATTTGAAACCACAGTTATTAATGCGTGGTACTACAATTATTATGATGCAAGTTGGTAACGTTAAGTTTATTGATTCTCTTAACTATTTCCCTATGGCTCTGACCAAACTACCCAATGCATTTGGATTGGGAGAAAATTATAAGAAAGGCTATTTTCCTCACCTTTTTAATACCAAAGCAAATGAAAATTATATTGGACCAATGCCTGCAATTAAATACTTTTCTCCAGATACCATGAAGGAAGGTGATTATTCTAAATTTATTCAGTGGTATGAGGATCACAAAAATGAACAATTTGATATGCAAAAAGAACTGGTTGATTATTGTGTATCTGATGTAGAAATCCTTACTAAAGCATGTTTAAAATTTAGGGAACAACTTATGACTACAACCAATGTATGTCCGTTTACTGAAGCTACAACTATTGCTTCAGCATGTAATAAAGTGTTTAGAAGAAATTTCCTACAGCCAAACACGATAGGACTTATACCAAAAAATGGTTATAGGTGGAAGGATAGGCAAAGTAAAATTGCAATTAAATGGTTATTGTGGCAAGAACAACAGAAACAAATTAACATTTTACATGCTGCTAAAGGCAAAGAAATTGTTTTGCATGGCGTTAAAGTTGATGGTTATTGTGTGGAAACAAATGAAATTTTTGAATTTCAAGGTTGCTATTACCATGGATGCCCTAATTGTTACAAATTTAGCAGAAATGACCCTCTTCTAGATGATCCAACAGATACTCTTAATTTACGATATGAAGCAACTCACATGAAAATTACGAAATTAAAAGAACTTGGTTTTGTAATCAATGAAATGTGGGAATGCAGCTTTAGGGAACTGTTGAAAGAGAATCCAGAAATTGAAAATTATACCAAACAACATTTGCTTTTGACTTTGATACCTTTAAACCCGAGAAATGCTTTTTACGGCGGTCGCACTGACAATGTCTGGGAGTATTATGAAGCAAAGGTTGATGAGAAAATCAAATATGTTGATGTTTGTAGCCTCTATCCATATGTTTGCAAGTATGGTAAATTTCCTATTGGCCATCCTACAGTAATTGTTGGAGATGAATGCAAAAAACTTAATCTTAATAATATTGATGGGATAATAAAATGTAAAATTCTTCCACCAACCGATCTGTATCACCCTGTTCTTCCACAAAAAATGAACAATAAGTTAATGTTTCCTCTTTGTAGCACATGTTGTCAAGAGCAGAACTTGGGTAAATGCTATCATACGGATGACGAAAGGGCACTTGAAGGAACATGGATCTTAGATGAAATAGTTAAAGCAATTGAGATGGGATACACAATTTTAAATATTCATGAGTTCTGGAAATATAACATGCAAAAGTTTAGTCATAAAACTGGTGGATTATTTACTTCTATGATGAACAAATTTATTAAAATTAAACAGGAAGCATCAGGGTGGCCAAAAACATGTACGACTGAGGAAGAAAAGAACAAATATATAAAAGACTTTCTCGAGCAAGAAGATGTTCAACTTGAATATATCCAGATTGTTGAAAATCCCGGTCTAAGATCCTTGGCAAAATTAATGCTCAACTCATTTTGGGGTAAATTTGGTCAAAGAGAAAATCAACCAAAGACAAAAATTATAAATGAGCCTTCAGAATTTTTTTCAATGTTTGTTAACCCTGGGATACAAATTAATGGGTTACTTCCTGTTAATGAAAAAACTCTAATTGTCAGCTATGAACATACGGATGAAGTCTATGATCCACTTCCCACTGTCAATGTGGCTATTGCAGCATATGTTACAGCACAGGCGCGTCTTAAGTTATATTCATATCTGGATCAACTTGGTGATAAGGTATTATATTATGATACTGATTCTGTAATATATGTTTCCAGAGATAGTGAACCAGATGTAACAACCGGTCAATTTATTGGTGATATGACCGATGAATTAGAAGTATACGGCCCTGATACTTATATAAAAGAATTTGTCAGTGGTGGACCTAAGAATTATGCATACAAATTTTTTTCTACTAAAAATCAACGAGAAGAAGTGGTTTGCAAGGTTAAAGGTATCTCTCTTAACTATGCAACATCCCAAATAATTAATTTTGATACTATTAAACAAATGGTTCTGCAGAAATCCGATTCTGTTCCAATTGTTTTCAAGCATATTCGTCGAACCAAGGAGCACACAGTACTGACCTGTACTGAAACTAAACTTTACAGGCCAAATTCAACTAAGCGAAAATTTCTCCCTGATGGCAGTTCCGAACCCTATGGGTATAAAAAAACCAAGACTATTTGAATAGCATGTAATTATGTGTGTATAAAAATAAAATAATATTTAATAAATACTAGTTTTTCTCCCTTAGTCATGTTTTTTTTCAAATTTCCTTTTTAACCAATGAGCAAGCTGTATTGGCCTGCACGGAGACTATACTTTATAGGCAGGATATTCATGCTTTTAATGTTAGTTTAGTAATATAAAAAAAAAAGACCAATACAATTTGTATAGTATAGAGTCTAGAGTATATTAGACAGAAAAAACAAAAAAAATTGTCGTGA
Organism: Polydrusus pterygomalis; assembly: GCA_963969555.1. Taxonomy (NCBI): domain Eukaryota; kingdom Metazoa; phylum Arthropoda; class Insecta; order Coleoptera; family Curculionidae; genus Polydrusus; species Polydrusus pterygomalis. Next base: position 118,358,920 of record OZ018378.1, on the reverse strand, counting down.
GCCGTAGCAATAACTACTTAAATGCTGTTAATCTGGTAAATTCTTAAAATATAATTTCCTTCTCGATCCCATAGCATCATCATTAAACTAACTGTTTGATTTTTACTTCAACCGTTGGTGGTGCAGTGGTTGTGACGTTTGCCTTCAATTCTATTCATAGTGGATTCAAATACACGTTAAGTAAACTTTTTCTTGTTTTAAAAAAAATTGGATAATAAATATTTGGTGTGTATCTTTGGAGGGTGCCCCATGTGGTGAATACATGCTCAGGAGGGGGCCCCATTTTGGCTGTATTTTAGGTGGCCCTATTTTTAAGTTTACAGGGCCGGACCGATCGACCTCCGTCTCATGCGACGCTATACCTACTCATATGTTCAGTTCTACTAGTTTTCTCTTGAGTAGGTTCTGCTTATATTCACGGACTAGGAAGGCCTGACCGGCACTTTTTAATTTGAAGAAATAGTCCATACTTAAAGTGGAGTTGTTAATTATTTTGTATCATGGTCTCTGGTTTGGTTATCGAGGTATCACTCTGGTTAATATGTTAGGGAATGACTATATTATCTGCTCTCATTGTTATTGCCATTTTTATCAAAATTGATTTTGTTTTGGTAGCCCATCTCCATGCGTACCGGCTTTGTAGTAATTATGTTTGACAGTTTAAGATTAGTTAGTCGTTTTCCTTACGTTACCTCGTGAAAAATATTTTGTCACAGAGTAAGGGTGGGTTAGCTATCTCTCATGAGTTTTAACCGTAAAAAGACCCAGAATAGGATTGGTTTTCAACTACAGGAATAGTGACGTAATTTTCTTTTTCTTTTTAATTGGCAATAAATTAACCTTAATTAATAAACTAGTTAACATTGTTTATAACATTTTGACATTATCTAACAATTATGTTTGACGGCTCTACATAGTACGAGTCTCATTAGCTTTTGTTTTCTGTGTAAAGTCGATACAACATGCTATGCAATAAAGAATTAAAATAAATACTTATTTTAAAACACAGCTGTTTTAGTCAAAATTGATACGTCACTGTTCTGAAAAATTCCAATTAGAGTCAATGGTTTTTCTACATTAATTTTTGGTATCTAATTACTTGATTTATTTTTAAAATTGTGACTTAATTAATTGTTTAATAATTGATATTTTCCTTTTTAATTAGTAATTAATTATAGAGCTGGGTTCGTTAAGTAGGGATGTGCTTTCTTTTAAATAGAATAATCTCATATTCTTTTTCGTTTGTAAACAAGTAGTAAACTGTCGTTTATTCTTTTACTTATAATTAACCATTTTTACATATTTAAAATTAATTAACTCGATTGATAAATTTTATTTCGTTGATTGCTTTATGGAAATTATTGGCTTAAATATTTTAATTGATTATATTCATTCATGTTAATTTGTATTTTTATTTGTAAATTATTAAGCAATGTTGGCACATGCGCGTCACGCATGCGCAGTAGACATTTCTTCTAATTTCGGCGTATTAGCTCTTATTGGGTTTACTAGTTGATTGCAATTACGCTAATTTTGTTTTATTGAATTTATTGATTATTCTAGCCGCATACTTTTGTTTAATTGAGGTTTATTACTTGATTATTTTTATAAATTATTTTTCTGCATACCCATTGATAAGTTTTAGCGATTCTGCGCGCATGTGCGTCGCGCATGCGCAGTAACCATTTCTATCAATTTCAGTGATTTAGCTCATTAAAAGTTCACTGCTTGTTTGCAACATCATTTATTTTATTATTGTGTATTTTTGGAGTGCTCCAGTAGCGTATTTTATTTTATTGAGATTCAATTTAAATGTTTTCGTTCATTAAACATTTTTTACATACAGTTATTGATGATTTTAAGAGGGTTTGCACGCATGTGCGTGGCGCATGCGCAGAATCAATTTTCGAATATTTTATTATGAATCGATTTGGATTTTAGTACCGATTATTTTAAAGGGTATGCAGTACGTTTCTATGATATTTTGCGCCTTGCAACATTTCATGTTTGCGGTTTTGTAGGTTTTGGTGGTGCAACGCTAGTTAAATTAATTTAAATTGGTTTTTATTGTTCAGGCCTTCAGCCACCTTTTATTTTAACTTTTAATATTGCTATTATTGAGGTACTCACGCGGCACGCGTACTGTTGTATTCTTAGGGTTCAAGTACTGGGTAATGACCTTCACGTACTGATTCCGAACGTCCAAGTACTGGGTATGACTCCCATGTAATGGAGATGACCATCATTTCCTGATTCAGACCATTCATGTACCGGGTGTGACCTTCTTGGACTGGTGATGATCTCCACGTACCAGTTTTGAACTTCACGTATTGGTTTAGTGCCTTCATGAACTGACCTGGTTTATTACGTAGCTAAAAAAAAAGTCAACCTCACGGTATTTTGTTTGGATGAATTTGCGTTGAACATCACCATGTTAACCAGAATGGCGTCGTTACTTTTGTAACATCACTACGTAAACTAGTTGTTAATTTTAATGCAATGCGTTGTAGCTTACGTTACTTCGATGTGTTGACAGAATGTTAGTTTTTTTTGTAATTTTTAATTAAATTTGCGTTGTACTTTGGTACTCAATAAGTTAACAGTATTTCAGTTTGTTGAATTCGCATGGTAATTGCTTTGCGTCTATTATCGAACCTTTATGCATTCTCTGTAATTGCCCACTACATGTGAATTCTTTTTCTTTTATATTTTTACTGTTTTACTCGAGGTTCTCCACAGCAAATAAGTGCCTAACTAGGTTACCAATAAATTGTTTTTAAAATTTAATTGTTTTATTTGAGTCACTCTGTTAAGGCAACACACCCCTTTATTTTATTTTCAGGTTTCAGTTACTTTGTCTATTTTTCCGAGCTAGAGGACCCAAAACCATCTTGGTAGGTTTTCTGTTTTTGCCTGGCCCAAAAACAGTGGTCCCTTAAATTTATTGTTTTTAACCCCTCCCTAATCTCCGACATATGAGCTAGGGCATATTGCTCGCTGGCGGTAGGCCCCTCTAACTAGGATAAATTAGATTGATTTGTTTCATTTCATTTCAGTTATTTAAACTTTGACGTTTTATAGTATTTAATATTTAATAATGAGTTTTAATTAATTTTTAACTTTCAAATTAAAATTCTTTAAAGGCGATATTCAGCGTAGCACTGGCTCCTGTCATATAGTTCTGAAAAAATATGGGACCAATAATCTTATTTCTCAGTATACCGCACCAAAAAATTTAAGGAGCTCCTTCCAGATCTTTTTGTTTCCAGTATTTTGTGTGGATTAGTGTCTGCCCAGAAGTGCAAATTTTTTCTATTTGGTGATCCCGAGGTGCAAAATGTAGATTCAGCGAAAATAAATCCGTATCTAGCTAAAATTCTTTCTTTGTCGTTTTCACTTAATTTTTGGTGTCCATGGAATTTATATGGATGCATGTTGTATTTTTGTAAAGTTATATATATTCTCCAATAGGATTTGTCTAAGTCCACCATAGCTTCTCTAATAGAATTAACTGGATTTTCTAGAAATATTAAAACATTGGTTGAACAATTAACAATAAGTATTAGTTAATCGAAATTAATTATTTTACCTTAAAAATATAGAAGAATTTCCAATTCCTCTGCTTCATTATTTACAGCCACTGTTCTTTTCCTTATTTTTAAAGTTTTCGTAGTTTGCAACAAGGTATATTTTTAAGCGTATTGAGACTTGGTATACCCCTATTTAAATTATCACCGTATAAATCAATATACTCTTGGGCGCCCTGTACCTATTTTTATTATTTTTTAAGTAAATCTCAACAATGTTAAATTTTTCTGCGTTTGAATATCCCATTTCGAAAAACTTTAAAGGATTTGTTTGGCAGATTCTTAAATTATAAACAATTGCCTTATATTCAATCGGCCATATTGTCTAAGCCTACTTATGGTATGTTTTTAAATTTTACTTATTTACCCAAGCGTTCAAAATAGACCATATAAAATACATATATTTGAAATGAGAAGAAGATTTTCTACAAGAATATCATATAATATACAGGGTGTTTCATTTAAAAAAAACACAATTTGTACGTATTTCACAGTTATGGGATAATATATTTTTTCTTCTGATATTGTATAATAAAAATTCATCAAAAAGCCTACAACTTTGGTATTTAAAGTTTTTTTGATACCTCTTCAAATAAATGAGATAGGTGGGGGTGCAAAATATAACCAATCACCCGGTACGGCAGTAGGGGACATGTTAAAATATAGTATATATTATATATATATTTTTTTGTGGGTTCAGGTTCGTGTGTGGAGATTAAAAACATAAATTTAACGTTTTGTCTTTTATTTCAGGCATTTAGAAAAATTTTTTAAAAAAAATGATAGCGATGGCATAGGGCATACAGGTTCAAGCAATGTCAAATTTTTGTAAATACCAAATAGAAAGCGAAACGTAAAATTTATGTTTTTAATCTCCAAACATGAAAAAATATTAAAACATAAATGAAAATGGTTCAAGAAAATAAGAAAACTATATATGTTGTGATGGAGTTTAAACAAGTTTTTTACGTTAAAGAAGTTTTGTCCTTGTGTTGTGATTTGCTACTCAAGCTTATGCAGTTGTCATTTTAATTAAACGCATGAAAGTAAGTTATTACTTGCTCTTTAAATTTTTTTTATATAAAAGAGAAGCACCTACATATTTTGCTAATTTTCTTTATTTCCTAAAATATACATATGTATTTATCCAATAATCCCGCTTATTTTTTTATGTACTTTATATATGAAATCAACTCTAAAATGCCTCACATAAATAATAACAATTTAGTTGTTTTTGCCACGAATTAAGAACTAAAAAACTTTATTTTTTTTATTTTTAACTTTAAAAAATTTGACGTTCCCAATAAATTACTATACTATCAATGTGTTGTCCATTTTTTACTATCACTATAAAGAGGAACCTCACAATTTTAGAATTTCATGTACTTACCATTTTCAGTATGAGCCTTACCATCCTCTCCATCAACACATTTTCTCCATCATAAACATTCTTCTGTCGCCTTTGGGACTTCTGAAGATCACTTATCTTATTTGCTACATATGTTTTTACAGCTTTCACTCCTTTAAAAACATCTAGTTTTGGGTTATTTATTTCGATATATACTCTGTAGATATCTAAAAACGGCGTTGTAAGTGTTTAATATACCTTAATACTCAATATTTTATTCATTGTTATCACAGTTTACAAAAGTTAATTTACCAACACATCTAATCTCGTTAGAAATACTTGGAATGACTCGAAAAAATCTAGTGTACATGTCAAAATAGTATGAGCGCCAAAGTACCCATTTTAAATATGGATCTAGGTGCCTTACAACTATAATGTGATCCATTTTATCTAAATCAGGAACATAAAGCATTGTTAGTCTGCTCTATAGAATCAAGAAATGATGTAAAATATAGTCTGCTTATTGCAAAAATATAATTTGTAGATATTTATTTATAAACAACTTGTGTATTTTAATGTACTTCAAATAAAGGGACATTTGACAGTTAAATTACCTTCAATTGCTGCTAATTTAGTTGTGTCTAGTCCTGGTTTTTTATCTTGTTTTTTATAATTGTTTGAGGGCTTTCCAGCCACACTAGAATTTAGCAAAATGTGTGAGCCGAATACGGCCACTGCCATTGTTTTGACAAACTGCGGTCCTGAACATGACAAAAACCAGGCATCATTGTAAGTCTCTCTTGAAATATGCACGCCTCTTCCCAAGTGCACCCAAAATATTTATGTAAATAAAATGACGGTTAAAAAAATTGATCACTTCTGACCCATAGTTTAGTTAAGTTGAGAACAAATAATATACAATTTTAAATGCATGCATCATGATTCTTCTACATCCTTTAAGTAAAGTAAAGTAAAGTAATATTTATTCGTCATTCAAGATTATCTACAATATAGGCTAACCTTATTAGACTTGTCAATATGCCTACAATACTAAGCTATTAAAATATTCTTAACATCAATACTAAGTATATCTAAATTTTATAAAAACACAAAAATAAATAATATAAAACATAAATAAAATAAAATATGACAATCAATTCATATAACTACAAACAATCCTATTTTGTATTATCTACAGCAACATTTGGTTAGCCAGAACAAAACAGTTCATTAATCCAAAAATTATGTATATAAGCAAGGGCGTCGCCAGCCAGTGAGCTAGAAATATTTGGGATAATTGCACAAGTCAATTTGAACTTTTGACCTTGGTACACCTTGGAGCGTAAATTCAAAGTTACCATTTTATTTGATGTTGAGGCTGTCTGAGAAATACCAGAAATACGAAGTTGTTTGTCATAAGTCTCAAGTTGTAACTTGTCAATCATGTGTTGGGTAATAAACGATGTTTGATACCCACTGTCTAACAAACATCTCACGGAAGTGCGAACGCCATTTGCGTTATAAATATAGACAGAAGCAGTAGCTAATAGGACTTGAGAAGGTTGCTTAGCTAGTGCTGATAAAGAATGGGAGTCTACTGGTTCTAGGTTCGAACCATTAGAAGAAGGGGTCTTGCTAATTTGCCGAACATTCCTAAAAGAGGAATTGAATTACTGAGCGGGCGTCTGGCCTTGAGTATTTTTACTAGAGAAAGTGACTTGAGTATCAGGAAAACTAACAGGTTGATTGTTAGAGGGGTTGATTACATAACAATTTGGGGGTGGTGTATTTTGATAATACAACAAATCATTATGTGACAAAATGTCATTTTGAGAAGTCAGGGATGTAACATTTTCAAATGTTGGGGTTGCAACGTTTTGACACGTTGGGAAAGAGAGTTTTCTTGTATCAACAAAGTGTAATAGAGTATGATGTTTTTGAAAACATATTGTGCATACTCGCGGGGATTGACATTGATTTGTGCGATGATTCGCACCCAAACAATTAAAACAATTATTTTTTGATCTAATAAGATTGTGTCTTTCAGATACTTGTAACCTTTTAAATTTAGCACAAGTGAAGATTTTATGAGTTTCTTTACAACATAAACATTTTTCTTTAAAAACATTATTTGATGTATTGACATGTAAGGACACATTGTCGTGCCTTTTTTGAGAATTGCCTTCTAGGCTTGCTAGATTTTCCAAGACAGTACAACGCTGGTCTAAGAAAGTAAAGAATTTGTCAAGTTCAAGGAGTTTATTTATTCCTTTGTCTACTTCAAAGGCCTTTTTTGAGATAAAATCGAGTTTTCTTTCGAGTAAATGAACACTAATTAGATTCCATAATTCCTCAAAGGACAAATTTAGATTTTTCAACGATTCAATATTACGCTTGCAATCTGTAACAAATTCTCGTAAGCTTTGTGAGCTACCTTTTGTAATTGAGGGGATATCCAATAAATTTATTAAATGGTTATTTATAATAGAAGTTTTATTTTCATATCTATTTTTTAGTATGTCGATGGCAGAATCATAATTTTGATTAGTGACAGCTAGGGTGTCAATCAATTTAAGGGGTTCATCTTTTAATAAAGATTTCAAATACATAAATTTCTGTACATTAGACAGGGAAGGATTATCATTGATTAATGCTGTAAACAGCTGATAGAAGGAAGTCCATTGTGAAATGTCACCTTTAAAAATATTTATGTGAATTTCGGGTAACCGAACTTGCGGTACCATTTGCGGAGTCAAGGGTTGAGCTATAGTAGCTAAAGGAGGAGTGTTTAGAGCTTGTTGAATTTTTATAAAAAATTCCAATTTGCTTTCAAGTTTCGCCTGAAGATCAAAGAACGTATCTTCAATTACGCAACGATCAATGTCATCAGGATCTAATTCTTCAATAGCATCCTGAATTTCCGAGTATTTCGAAAACGCCTTACTAATAGTTTCTAAACGAATTTTGTACTAAAGATGGTTTTCTTCAGTGTCGCAATTTGCATCATACCAATTAGATACGCGAGTGATCAAACCTTTATGATCACCACGTTTTTTACATAATTCTTCTTTAGCCGTCATTATGTAGCCGTTAACTTTACACTAAGAAGAATATCACGATAAGTGAGAAACAAGAGTGCACTATTTTTAGTGCAAGGTACAAATTCAATGAGAAATATTTCTTTGTTACGGAGAAGTGCGAGATAAGTTTTTTATTTTTAAATAAAAATGTTCGAAAAGTATACTTGAATGTACCTATAGTACAAATCCAAATAAAAATGTAAGTAATTTTTTCTCGTGTAATGCTCTATGCTACAGCAAAGGAGAGGGAGCACCTATAGTGCGAGATAAATTTTTATTTTTATATAAAAATGTTAGAGAAGTATACTTGAATGTACCTACAGTACAAATCCAAATAAAAATATAAGTATTTTTCCTCGTGTAACACGCTCGATGCTACAGCGAAGGGAAGGGAGCACTTCTAGTGCGAGATAAATATTTATTTTTAAATAAAAATGTCACGAAAGTATGATTGAATGTACCTAGAGTACAAATTCAATTTTTAATTATTTTTTTTTTGTGTAGAATGATTTATAATTTACAAAAGGAGAGTTTAGAATGTACCTAGAGTACAAATTCTAAGTTATAAGCAAAAGAAAATTATCAATTAGTTTTTGCAGTGTAGTATGAGTTTTCACAATGAAGTGCGAAATAGATTTTTATTTTTAAATAAAAATTTTAGAAAGGATTGTAAGTATTTTTCTTCGTGTAGAACGATTTACGTTTTACAGAAAAAGGGTTTAGAATGTACCTAGAGTACAAATTCTAAGTTATAAACAAAGGAAAATTTTTGAAAATTTATCAATTATTTTTGCAGTGTAGTATAATTTTTCACAACGAAGTGTGAAATAAATTTCTATTTTTAAATAAAAATTTTAGAACGAAGTGTAGTTATTTTTCGCAGTGTAACACTATTTCTTGTTACCACGAGACACATCAAATGCAATAAAAATTGGATTTCCGATTAAGGTTTCGCAATAGATTTTGTTTTTTAACAAACCAATTTCAGTGATTTCAATGTTGGTTTTTTCGTGTAACGCGAAACCGTATGTGAAACAACGAAATGCAAGGGCAACACAAAACAGCTGAACGAAACTCAACTTATGCTGAAATAAACAATGATTTACGAATAACACTATTTTTAGTGCGGTCTATTTGTTTAAACTTTTAATAATAAGTTTATACAGCCATACCTAGATAAATACAAAAAAACATTAAAACCCTTTTTTGGTGCAAATTCCTTCAATCATAATTTTTACACACCGTTGTAAATAAATTTACAGAGATCTTTAAATGATTTTTTAGGCAAGTCGTGGGATTGTACGTTGTGTATTTAAAAACAAAGTAACGAGATAGAGGCGTACAACTTATGTACTTAAATTGTTTCTCTTTTTATAGAGAAGTTAGTTCGAATTTTAGCATTTACTTGATGCAAAATAACGCAAGGTGCGTTGAAATAAAAAACAGAGAGCAGCATGTCATTGTTGCGAGATAACCTTTTTTCGATAAGGAATTTCCACCAACTAGGTACCTTGGAAATTTATAGTATGTGAGTCACTTAACTTATGTTATGTAAATAAACAAATTTAACATAATATGGGGTACTGTGTATCTAATAAAAAATGTTTGTATATGTTGTACAAAAACACCTTACAATGTTTATCACCTGTTTTTGGTGCAAATACAGCGATTTGCTGATGACACTTAGACGTCAGAAATGACAAGAGAAACAACACTAATTTTGTGTTATAATAGAGAGTTTTTAGAATAGAATTTACAATCTTTTTTGTATATCTTTTAGTGCGGGTACCGCAATTTTGGGCTATTTAAAATCGAAGAATGAAAACGAAGAACACTTGGTTTGTGACAGTTTTTAGTGTAAAAAACTTAACAATGGTTGTTTTGCATATATTTTGCGAGTAGCGTGTTTTGCGCTAGAATAAAATAGACGTCGATAGAACACTGATTTTAGTGTCGTAACGAGAATAAAATATTTTTTCAAAATTTTATTTTTTGAATTTTCATTTTTTGAAGGTCTCAATTTTGATTAACTTGACTAAATGACAAACTTTATCATATCCGGCTCGAAGGACCATTTTGAATATGTAAATAAACTGTTTGGTCTCGATTATATTCGAAAGAGAGTTGGTCAGAACTGAGTTATCGCCTGTCCAAAACAAAAGAAATTACTGCATTTCCACCGGAGTAGTTCAATGAGGTTTATTAAAACAAAACGTTAGAATTTGTATTTAGTCTTTTTTATTTATCTTCTTCTATTTTAGTTTTTTATTGGGTAAAACAGCGTCGGTTTTACATAATTTTTAGTACAAATGGGGTACACACAAATGGCACAATAAGTTGTAAGGTTATATGTGTCTGACTGAAATGCGTGTAACAAAAAATTTAGTACATGATAATATGTTGTAAATAAGAAAATGTAAGCGGTAAAAAATGTTATGCTAAAAACACAGAAAATGATATAGTTATACGAAACTACTAATGTTATGGTCATAAATACGGTAAATAAGTTATGCATTAGAAAGTATTTAATTGTTTAAACTTTAGCATCTGCCGGTTAGTCATGTAGACTTAGATTTCGAGTGATTTTAATGGTCAATATGACAGAAAAGCAAGTTATTGAGGCTAAACTTTACGCAATATTTTTCCTTCTAATATTTATGAACGGACAAACAATATTAAAGTTCATATGTCTAAACAATCTGAAAAACAAATGGTATTTTGCTGATCGACGTATTGAAAGTCTTTATTATTGCGGAACAGTCTAATGTTAAATTTATTGGAAATGTTTATATTTTTAAATCTTTAAAAACAACAGGCTGTGGCATCAGTACTGTAGAAAAATGGAAAGTTCTGATATTTGTTGTATACAAACTTTTGTGGCTCGCAGCCAAATTGTTATTCAAGTATGTTGAATTGAGGATATTTTTTAAAAACGCCTTGCAGCACTCCTAAGGGTTCCAGCCAAAGGGTTGCAATTAGGGGTAGGTATAACATACGATACGTTTTACCTTGAGTTGAGCAGGTTTGTGTTGTTATCCTGGTAACGGGTATATCTGGAGCTGCAAAGTTCGTTGTTTCACTGTACGGTTGCACAATATATTAGTAATTGGTTACGTACGCACTATATAATTTCTGTACGAGTATCAAAGAACGAAGAAAGTGAAAGTCACAGTTTAGTTCGAGAGATTTTATTGGGTACGTAGCGTGAATACGTTATTTACTTGGGTGTACGATTCCACATACAAGACTGTGGAAGTTAGTGAAAGATATTAGTAGTCACGAGATCAATTTCACTTTGTAATTGATGTAGAATGTCACTTGTGACATAAAATATGAAGCATAGTTATTTTTACTGCCTTGCACAACAGTATTTTTATTGAGGAGGTAAGAATTGTGGTGCCGGAGCACGATAGTGTTGCTATAATGACAACTAGAGACGAGGTTTGTCAGGTGCAAACCTAGTAAATACGACGAAGAGTAAGCTAGAAGCTTTTTGTTAACTGGTTAGTAGGATTTATCGAAGTACGTCACTGTGTAGGACAAGAGAATTGCGGAGGCATGTAGCCTTGTTCACGACGATAACTTTAACTGAAGTACGGCACTGTAGAGGAGTAAGTGATGAAAAATAATACGTTGCTTTGATTGCCGAAGATACGCTATTTGCCTGCAGAGGGTTATAACCGAAACACGGCACTGTATAACAACGGAATTGTGAAGGCTCGTCGCATTGTTCACGACAACAGATTCGACCGAAGTACGATAAGATGAAATGTTTTCAAAGAATAAAAACTACAAAAAAAAAACAATTATTCATATTTCTGCGGAACGACACTGTTTGCCTGCAGAGGGCTATGACTAGGGTTGCCAACTCAGTGGATCGGAAATCCGGGAGAAAGATAAAACAAATTAGTAAAAATCAATTTCTTTATTTAAAATGATATTTTTTTACACTACGGGTTGCTTGTAATGCCTTTTGGTTTGTAAGGATAAAGTTATAGAATTCCTTACAGGTGTAATTAAAATTCGTGCACACCTGTATTTCCGATTTAACATGTGCTTCATTAAGACGATTACGATTTTTTGACCACAGTTCGTTTACTACGCTGAAAACACGTTCAGCGGCAGCATTTGCGATAGGGATCGATAGAGCGAATGTAACAAGTTTTTTTATTTCTTTGCCCGATTCTTCTTTACATTTTCCAAAAAAATTAACCCAACGCAAGTCTACCCTCTTTGTTTCACTTGCCACAAGTTCACGCACTTCTCGCAGCAAACAGTAATCGTCGTACAATTTATCCTCATTTATTGGCACGTTTAGAGAAGCACTCAGATCTTGGAGTTCATTAAAATCAATTTCGTTGTCCATTGTCAAAATGCTTATTTTCTTATATATAGAAGTGTCAAATTCGTACCACTTATTTAAATAGCTTAAACAATGCTCCAAATATTTGTCTGCATCTTCTTTGAAAGTGTTTTGATCACTAACCGTCAACTTTCTCAAACACTGAATCGCCGATTGTCCGTAAAACTTGTCATTTTTTCGGTTGGTAATTTTAGATCGCAATTCGATCATAACTGTGTGTAGTTCCGCACATGTAATACAGTCACTTTCCAGTTTCTTAATAGAAATGTCAAAGATTTGCATTATATTGTGAATAAAATAGCAGTAGCATAATGCAAGACAGTTCTCATCTTTAAAGGCTTCCAAATTATTTCTGCACAGTCGTCTTCGCCTTCATTAAGGAAGTATTCTCTTAAAACCGGCCAATTCAAAAGAAGTCTATCTAAAGCTGGAAGCAAAGAAAGCCATCGGGTAGGCACATGGCGAAGAATAGACTTGTACTCTAAACGAGCGAAATCGAAGAATTCTTTGAGCTTTGCAGTTCGTTTGGCAAATGCGGAAAATTCGCTGTAAACTTTCAATACCAACGATTCCACATCAAACTGTAAAGCTTTTAATGCATATTTGTTACAATTGTGTAAAATATGGCACTTACAATTCGCCTTCAAAATATTTGGGTTTTCAATTTTAAGTTTTTGAAAAACTGAATTATGAATCCCATAATTGACGGAAGCATTATCTGCGGATAGTGCAGATACCGATGACCAGGATAAGCCGTTTTCCTGTAAAACTTTACAGAGCTGTGTTTTAATAGCTTCACTAGTTTTAGCAGGGTCTTGATAAAAGTCAAGTAAACCTTGTTTCAAACCATCTTTAAGTGAAAACCATTGCACCGTCACTGGAAACATTTTTAAATTCCCCTTGTTGGACGAATCGGTTCCAAGAGAGAAATAAGTAGACTCCTGCAGTTTTGATAGAAGGATTTCTTGCGATAGAGGAGCTATGACATTTTCACAAATACTTGTAGCTTTAGTTCGACCGCACGCAATTTTTTTTGCAACTTCAGAATCAGGAAACAACGTCAAGAACAACTTATTGTTACAATCTTGACTTGAGTAGCTGTGATGATGTTTAACTCCATGATATACAAATGTAATTTCTGCAGCAGTTATTAGATCTTCGTCTCTTGAATGTTTTTTCACAAAAAAACTAGCCACTGATGTCATTGAAGACTTGTCTTTGAGAAATACCTTATGTTTTTTACCTTCCGAATGCACAACTAGAGCTCTTTTACCTTCGTATTTTACTGAAATATCGGTTTTGCACAACTTACATTCAGCGGTAAAATCATCTCGTTTTTTAAGCCAAGCACTAAACAGAGGATTGTTCAACCAGCTTTCATCAAAGCTTGTATGATATTTAACTTTTTTCTTTTTCGGCGGTGTCTGAGTTAAGCTTTCGTGCGAGTTTCCCGAATCCGACATTATGCTTTATTTGTAGAATATAACAGCAACAACAATACCTGCGTACTTACAGCACGACGCAAGTATAAACAAAACACGTTGGTTCTAGCCGCCACTTAAATTACGCTATTACGCAGCCAACTAATGAAAATGAACTAATAGAGTGACAAGAGATGATGAAATGATGGGCTGGCTGCCGACCGCCAATGTTGCCACAGTTAATATATTTGTACAAATTCACGATTTTTATTCATTAATATTGTATTATTTACAAGCATATAAAACCGAGCATAAAATATAAATAAATATGCTGTGAAGGCAATTTTTGTTTAATTTCCGGGAGAATTTAACTGCATTCCAGGAGCCGGGAGATTCTTTAAGTCAACTGTATTTTTCCTGGAGAATCCCGGAATTCCGGGAGAGTTGGCAACCCTAGCTATGACCGAAGTACGGTTTAGAGAAATGTTTTCAAGGAATGAAAACCACAAAATTAAAACCACATGGGCCTGGTTTGCCGAAGAACGACACTTGTTGCGACGACCGCTTGTTGGGAAGTTTTACCGAAGAACGGAGAAATTGTACACTGAAGAACAGTGCAAAGAGAAACACTAAAACGGCGCGTGGCCGGGGTTGTCGAAGAACGACACTGTTTACGCGACAACCGCTGATAGGAAGTGAATTCTGCCCGGCTCAGCGTTGCCAACCTTTCCCAGTCGATTTACCGTACCGGCAATCCAAAATTACCGTATTTTTCGCCAAATTACCGTACATTATTTTAAATACCGTTTAAAAGTATCCTTTTCTTTCCACATGGTAAAAGAATGCTATATTTCCGTGGCTACTGGTTTTATATATATATATTTATATATAATCTTGATGATCATGCGTCAATAATTAATCAATATTCCTATAAAACACGTATAATAGTATTTTTCACAAAAAAAATGTCGTATTTTGACAAAACACAGAAAATAGGTAATACCTACATATAGAAATTAAAAAAATTAACACAAATAGAACGAAAAAAAAATGCAAAATTAATTATTGCACGAATTTGCATTGGCGATCCTTTTTATCTTATCTCGAGAGTCTTGAGTGACTCCAATTTTTTCAATCCTTTAAATTACTGTATATTTGCGTACGGTAATGACCTTATTACCGTATACCGTATCTTGGTACATATTACCGTACATGTACGGTAATTACCGTACGGTTGGCAACACTGGCCCGGCTGCCGCATGGAAACGAATGCAGCTCGCATCTTAAGGTGTGGCTGCTTGGCCAATCAGAAACTTACACGCGATATACGTCACATCACGCTGACGCTGCGGTCGGTTGGAGAGCTTGTCATGGGCAAGGATTTTACATTTTAGCTAAGCTGAGGAGCAAAATAGCCGTTAGAAATTAGCAAGGGGTTTAAGCAATAAGCAATATTGTACGGATGCCGAGAGATTGGAATGTCGGCGGGCCTTTGATCTCGTTGAGAGACAAAGGGAAACCATTTTTATTTCGTAAATAATTCTAATTTACATATTTGGCGGGAGAACATGTTGTTTCTTAGAAATGGCGAGTTAAGACGTAAAAATATTTGTTTGGAATCAACACGAGTAGAGAGAATGGGGAGTTTTTGCATAGCAATAATAAATATAAAAAAGGGGTTTAATTTGTAAATTAAGTTTAATTTACCCTAGGGAGGGCTTGTTCCCGAACAAATAACTTTAGTAAATTTCTGATATTTACTTTCAAAACGACTCCCGTAAGGACAGGGCCGTCGTAGGTCGTCATTGCAAGGAAAATGATGCCTTATCTGACAGAGAGTTAATTTAATGGTGCTTACACGGATAAGACGTCGAACCTGAAAAGCAATTAATACCCAAAGTCCACGAACCCACATATAAATATTGTAGATCGCTCATGTGTATAAAAAGTGATTATTAGGCAAACTTAAAGTAACAATAAAAGGGTTACGAATCTGACTACATGGGTCGGTCGTTACACTTTCATTCAATAGCCATTCATTGGCTAGATACAATAATTTGTTCTTATCCATTATCACAAAAAAATTTGGATAAAAATATATCATTTTAAATAATCAAATCACACAACAGAAAAAAAAGTAAGGTTTTAGGTGTCAAATAATCAGAGTAACCAAGAAACGAATTTTTCATAAACACGGTCCGGTAATATAGGAATGATGGTTAAGGGCGTAGCAAAGACCAAAGATAACCAAGGGAATCACCGGAGTAAATACCGGTAGATCGTGTTTAATCGACTTTTAATAGTAACACCTTTATGCGGTAATGGCATCATACATTAGCGTTGCGGGCTTCGCCCGCCCCGCAACTATTATAAACATCCTTGAGCTACGCAATAGAACGCCGGCTACGCGGCCTAAGTTACACCTTTCCGTGGTAATAGCATAAAGTTTATTTCCATTTTTAATATATTACTCTACTAAACTCGAAAATATCTGCTAATAACTTGTCGACCGAAACCAAAAAAAAATAAAAATATACCAGGTGTTCCATCTAAAAAGCAAAATTTTATGTCACTTCCGGTTAAACCGGAAGAATGCCATGAAGTGAAAGCGGGCGAGAACCTGCTGGTATAGTATAATATAGGGTATTAAAATGGTACTTTTAAACGGCAATTTTCCATGCAATAAAATAGGGGGTTTTCTCTAGTTCATGTTAAAAAATAATAATTTTATTAAGTTAAGTTAATATTCTGGTCATAGCTTGAATATAGATATTGAAAATTACATTGGCAGTTGTTGCATTAAAGACATTTGAAACATGTTTTATAAAGTATTAACATATTGACTTCAATGGAACGTCGCACATCAGCGAAATGCATTTAATTTGATTCGGTGACTTATGGTTTAAGGTTTTATTTCACAAGTTGTACTTATTTTTCAAGCCCCTGCCCCGATTAAATGAAAGATTAAAATATAAGCTATCTAACTTACCCTCGTCGGCGCATGGATCCGCTAAAGAAATCACTGTTCCTATCGAGGGACACAAAAATTCTTTTGTCCGAGTCGTGGCGTAATGTAATAATATCCTTTGGGGGGTCCATCTATAATAATAAAATATCATTTAACATACGTTTTTTTTTTATATATACAGGGTTCTCCAATAGAATGGAAAGAAAAATTTAAAAACAATCAAAAGAATGTTTTTAAATACTATACATGTTTAGGATTAATATCAAGGCATCTGGAAATATTAAAAGTTAAACAGAATTGTTTATTTCATACAGGGTGTTCAAAATTGGGTTTCAAAAATAACACATTTTAAATCTATTTTTCTCAAGTTTTTCTAATGAAACACCTTGTATTGATCGCGAATTTAACTACAAACAATTTTTATTGTAATTACAATTTATATAACCGTTTTTAAATTATCTAACAAAAAACATTACTGTCGCTTTACCTAATTAATTTAATGAGTAAATTAGGTTGCCATGGAAAACAACCATATTTAACAAATAAATACATTTTAACATTATTATTCATATATAAATTTTTGTTTGTTGTTAAAATAAATATTTTTAAGAAATAACTTATTAATATAATATAATATGGTCTTTGCATTGAGTAAAAAAAACACTCCTGTTTCCCGAAGCGCGACATTAAAAAGTGTTAAGTTTTAATAGACTTTGTTGGTATTGAATAGCCAAAGTTCATGAAGCATCTGTCTGTGAGAGCAAGAAGAATAAGTGAGAATTTAGTCCAAAGAATTCTGAAAAACATCATTTTCATGCGTGCCACATTTAATTGCAATGGGCTTTGATGAAAATTACTTCTTTAAAAATTTATTTTAAAAAAACCATTTACAAAAATCAGTTTTTAAGTATTTATTTCTGAAAAATAATGACAGAATGTATTTAATTGTTAAATAGGCTTGTTTTTCTATGGCCGCTTAGTGATTTTGTATATAAAACTTTATTATTGATAGTGACATTTATGTCATTTGTCAAATACCAAAATAAATCTGTTTGAAAACTTGATAAAAATTAGTTTAAAGTGTATCATTTTTAAAACATTATTTTGAACACCTGTATAAAATATCTGGGCTCCTTTTGCCATTAATTTTAGATAATGTAGTAATTTAAAAAAATTTCTTAAGATTGTTTTTTTTATTAAACGACAAAAAGAAATTCAATAAATTTACAAATCATTTATAAAGGACCCTAATATAAACATAAATAAATATATAAAAAAATACAAAGTGTCCAAAAAATGCTACTTTACCTTATCACACTGGATTATAGTGGACTATATATTTCACAGGTCAGACTGGCTCGTTATTAAACCTCAGTGTTGTTCGCTCAATTATTTTTTTGTATGGTAAATTAGTAAAAAAAACAATGTAGAAATAAGAAATAGCAGTAGGTAAAGTAGTTAGGGATTACGGACTCACCAGGGATCGCTAATCTTTAAAGGGCTCTGGTACCATTTTTCACTTTAACACGTGTATCGCGTTGTCTCGAGGTCGTACCGGTACTGCCTTTCACCCGATCCTTGCGTAGCACCTTTTTGTAGGATGTAGGTAAAACAAGTGATAGCAAAAAGGATGGAGTGATAGGACCTTTTTTGAAGGATGATAAAGTAAGTAAACCACTATTCTTAAAAATTGACACGCGTATTTAGAACCGTTGAATACGGGGGCATATCAAGACGTACACAAATTAAATGTAGCAAAACAAAAAGTAAAATAAAAAAAAGCTAAATGTAGCTAACCAAAGTAAAAGAAATATAAACAAAAATAATTAAAGTGAAGACATAACACACACTTTTTTGGATTGTTTATGAGAAAATATTTTCATGAAATACACCCTATGAAATAGTATAGGTCTGCAGAAGAAGAATATTTCTAACTTAATTCATATAGGAGCTATGAAAGTCTGACGCACTATTGCAGAACCCTGTATACTGTATATTATGGTCCTCTGAAAAATAGATTTTTATACCATAGGTCGATTTTAGTTCTTAAAAGAGCATATAACATATAACATTGATATAATACCGTGCGAGCAAAAATTATTTCCATCAAAGAGGGCTTGGAATAAAAAACGTAAAGCTTGGTTTAGATAAAATTACTTGTAACGGCTGTCAAAGATGATGGAATAACTAATTGATTGATACCGCTAAGCATTACGTCCTTAGATGCAAGGCCCTCTTTGACAATACAACTTGGCAGAAAATGGCACAGCACGATATCGGGTAATCGACAGTGCCGGATTTACATAAGGGCAAGAAGGGCAATTGCCCTAGGGCCCCGGATGCTGGAGGGGCCCCACAATTATTTTGAAAAAGGTAGAAATTTATCAGAATTTAATGAATTTCAACAAGATCTAAAACGACCTAAAACCAAAGAATTTAAACATGATGATGGCACTGCTGATACAAAATTTGATGGCGTCATTAATTTTAAAGTGAATACCTACTATGTTATTATAGATAAAATAGGTACCGAAATGCAAAAAAGATTAGAAAAGTACGATTTTCTTGATAAACATTTCAGCTTTATAACTTGTCTAACAGAACTTGATAATGAAGATTTGCGACAAAAAGCAAACACTTTAACACAGCTATATTAAGATGATATTAACGATGAACTAGGCGACGAATGCCTTGTGTTAAAATCATTTTTAAATACGGTTAAAGAGAAAATCGATATTAGCTCAGCACCCAATTTTTTAAACTACATTTATACCAATAATGATTTAATAACAGCTTTTCCTAATATCTACACAGCCATTCACATATTTTTGACAATTCCTGTAACGCGTCGGGAGAAAGATCTTTCTCTATTTTAAAATTAGTCAAAACAGACCTAAGAAATTCTTTGGGTAAAAATAATTTAACTTCTCTGGCATTATTATCAATTGAAGAAGAGTTATTGCAAAAAATCAACACTGATTCTATAATCAACGCGTTTTTGGATTCAAAAACCAGAAAATGGCGTGCCTGATATAAATATTTATGTACATTATATAGGTAATTATTATATTAAAATGTTAGGCTGAAGATCCAGTTCAATGTATACCTACGTTTTTCTTTTGTAGAAAATAAATAATATAATAAATAAATATTTTTTTTTATATATAATGCTTAGAATATAATAAGATAATAAAAAGTTGCTAGTGTATGGGCCCCCAATTTTTTATGCCCTAGGGCCCCCAGGTATGTAAATCCGGCACTGGTAATCGAAATTAGAAAAATATTTGTTGAAATTGAAAATCACTAGTAATACCTAACGGTCACTTACTTTAGCTTGTGCGAATATAAACTAACAAATTTATTGGTTCTAAATCGATAAAAACTGAGATAAACATTAACAATCTTTTACCGTTGGTATTCATAAAAGTATTAGACACTTGAAGTGATCACCGTTAACGTAGACGTAAACGTGCGAATTTACACGTTTACGGGTCTTTATGCACCGGTGTGAAACTGGCAACTAAAGTTAGCAACTAAAACTAAAATTGCGCTCGGACTATTTTTAGCCCCTCCCACTTCGTCTGTCAGCGAGTTTGACGTTTAAGTAGGAATGAGTTCTGTTCTGTTCGACGATTGCGATGGCCTCTAGCTTTTCAGCCTCCAGCCACAGCAGTCTTGAAAGAAGAGGACTGTGCTCCAGCCATGGGACGATGCTGCAATGTTGAATATTATTGCCATAAATAAAAATAAACAAATAAATGTTGAAAATGTCTTTTATTTACCAAATCACACATAATAATATGCCATAATATAGAGTCTCCATAATATGGCAAGATATAACCGCTTAGCGGTCCAATTTCGACCACGTTGCCAATGCGTGTGACAATTAGGGATGGGCAAAATCGCATAATGTTTTTAACAATCGAAGATTTCGCGTTTAAATGATATTAAAAATCGGATTATCATTCGATTGATCACTCAAATTATTTTTACCCTATGAAATCGAATTCGTACGTAATGCAGTTGGTAAGAAGACAAAGTTTTTAATAAGGTTTAGTGTATGTAATGCGTGTATAGTTTCCCCTATACACGCTATGGTGGTAGTTAGTCGATACCTACCTCTATCTAACGTACCAGGTCTCTAGGACTTACAAACTCCCTGAGCTAGTCAGGAATTAAAAGAATATATAATATGTAAAAAGGATCAATTTAGTTGCCGGCCAATATCTTAAAAAGTTTCGAGTTTCCCCTATACACGCGATGGTGGTAGTTAGTCAATACCTACCTCTATCAAACGCACTTGGTCTCTATGACTTACAAACTCCCTGAGCTAGTCAGGCGAATTAAAAGGAAAAACAATATTTAAAAATAATAGGTTTAGTTGCCGGCCAATATCTCAAAAAGTTTCGAGTTTCCCCTATACACGCTATGGTGGTAGTTAGTCAATACCTACCTCTATCAAACGTAAAAGAAAACACTTTTTTTTTTTTATTATCATTGCTTTTTATTGTTGTTGCTCTGTTGTTTACTGTTGTTGCTCTCCGGCGGGTGCAGGTGGGGAGCCCAGCACCGTCCTTACTACCAGTTCTGCGAGGGCTTCTAGATAAGTATTGTAAAAATTAGGTCATGCAAATTAATTGAAAGTCTTTCTAACGACAGATTGTTAAACGGATAAATGTACATGATTACTAACATGATAATAATTTGTGTAGGTAATTGGTCTCCAAACAATACTAGCACATTAAATATTATTAAGTGGCAAATATTCGGCCTCTAACAATAGTGAAAGAAACGGGAGTTAGCGCTGTAAAAATGATTCACCAGTTCACTTGTATTCAACTTTATTTAGACAAATCTAGGTATATAATAATATAATCACTTTGGTAACTCATTACGCGCAGCTCTTGTTGTGGATTTACATTAATAATATATACTTACGTCTATCAATATTATGGCAATAGAATTGGCGGGCGTGGGACACCCCCCGCCCCCACCCGCCAGGCGCGGCCGGTGCATGATCTCTGCCTCTGCCTCTGCCGCCGTCCTGGCGGCTCTGCCAAGGCGTCTTCCAGCTCCCTAAAAACAATAATATATAATTTA